>OV815326.1:5177500-7677500 GCA_929108375.1 Gymnoscelis rufifasciata
CGGACTACAACAAAATATCTGTAATGAATAATACTCGGAATAATAAATAATTTATTTCAGGCATCTTCTAAGGCCCATTATATTGTGGCACATGGCAGCACAGCCTGGCAGCTAATTATCTGTTTGTGGTTTTTTATGTGTCTGTTTGTTTATGCTGTCTACTGTGGTGTTGTTTGTTTATATACCAAAGTAAATGTTTTTTATTTCATTTCATATAAACCTTACTTGGTTCGTAAGATACTCGCCTAATTCAGAACCCCTTCTTTTTTTTGGTCGTCAAAACACGCATTACTTTGGTTCGATAAGACGAAATTACAAAACAAGAACAAGTAAAATTGTTATAAATTTGTGAATTAGTGTAGTAAACAGACACCTTATTGTCTCATTTTTTTATTGTTGCTTAGGTACATTTAAATCTTGCTTCAAACTAAAAACATAAATAGCACTATCCATTACATTGTAGCTGCTCTATTTTATACAGTCAGAAATTAAGCTACACTGATGGAAAGCAGCTTCCGCAGCTTATAGAAATAGTCCGAAAAAAAGAAGAAAATAATAATAATAATTAGGTCCTTTTGCAAACAAAGTTACGGACTCAGGTTGATTGTAGTGCCACAGTAAAAGCAGTTAACTAAAAGTACGTTTCTTTCCATGAGCAATGCATGACGCAATTGAAATCCTCATTGTTTGAAGCATTCCTTTTTACGAAAAAGAAAAGGCTTATTACTTTTGAAATAGTCAAGAGGTTATGAAACTTACGTGTCCGGAACTAATAACCAATTAAGTTCCGGACACGCATTAATTATAAAAAAATGATCTAAACGAATTCGCCCTATAGGCAGGCAAAAGAAAGACACTTGACCATACAGCCACGTTTTGACAAAAACAGAAGAGCTGGCTGTATGGTGAAGTGACCTTTGTCCGAGGCTGTAACATACATTGACTTTTGCCTGCCTCAATTATTTTTAAAATATAAATTTAAATCGAAAATCTTCTATTAGATATTAATTTATTTATACGAACCTTTTCCTACAAATACTGAAAAGAAAGTATCATCCAATTTAGTGCAGTATGTAGTTTGAAAGTTATGCGCGTACATATCTTAATATATATAAATACAGGTTACAGAAATCTAAGGGGTCTGTTTATATAAGCGGTCCTTCTATTTATAATAGATTACCAGGTTGTATTCGTGACGCAGCTTCCATGCCTATTTTTAAAAATAAACTAAGAAAGTAGCTCACTGATATGGTACTGTATAACATCAGTGATTTTTTAAGTTTACCACTTATATGTGTTATATTATAATATTTGTAATTATATAATTTAACTACACACATATTTAATTAATTAATTTCTGACATGTAATAATGGTATTATGAATAAATTTCTGTATTTCTGTATTTCTCGTGTCACAATGTTTGTCCTCAATGGACTCCTAAACCACTTAACCGATTATAATAAAATTCGCACACCATGTGCAGTTCGATCCAACTAGAGAGATGAGAGGATGGTTTTTACGGCGAGAAAAATTCGAATAATTTCCGGGAACATTTTATACCCGTGCGACGCCGGGGCGGGCCGCTAGTAAGTTATATAACTGCTGATATAGATCTAGGGTATAAATTGTATGTGTAATAGTGTTTTTTTTTGCCCCTGAGTCTATCGGTAAACAGATGCGGGCAGTAGGTTACTATGCTAAACAGAACAATCACATGAAAGAACGACTATTTGCCTATTCCTATCTATTATCACATCGGACGTCGGTTGTCTTAATATAAATACAAAGGCTTATCTAACAGGGGTATGGAAATTGCCCGAAGCCAATCTTCGTTCGTGGAAAGTTCCACCCCATAAGGCATACTTTCCAAGTTTTATGTAACGTTTCGTAATCGGTAGACCTTGCCAAAGATATCTGTGCGGTATTAGCCCTTAACCGGAACTTTGAATTAACATTTCAAAACTGAGATTGGGTTATAATTCACGATTTCACAAGACATCAGGGCCAGTTTAGAGAATAATCAATCAGGTATGGCTTAGCGTTTGTTGTTTATAGTTTGCTTTTCTTTCTCAGTCATTAGCTTGGTTACAAATTGAGAATCTAAACTATAAATCAGTACAACGAATACAACGTGTGAACCATTTAGATACATTCAAGCAATATATTCAAAAATAAATAATAAAATTCATCTTCTGAAGGGGTTCCAACATTTCAGCACACTGAATAGTCCGCCATTTTGAAAAAAAGTGATTCAACGGCCAGTGAACGCATGTGAATCGAAATAGTATTCGCTTGAATGTACATACATAATATGTTTTTAGATAGTAACTTATTTTATCTATATTTTCCGGTAGGTTGAATTTTCATTACAATACAAAACAATACAAAAATACTTTAATGTACACGAAAACAAAACAATATGTAGTTACAAAAATCACATATGAGGAAGAAGTTCAAAGGGCGGCCTTATCGCTTAAGAAAGGTCTCTGCCAGGCAACCTTAGGATGCATATATTCAATAATAGGGTTTGTTGTAGGACTTTGGGGGCCCCCGGACTTAGTGCCCCGAGCACTGCCCCTCTTAGCCCGCCTATAGCTACGCCACTATAAATAAATAAATATTTCCGGACTTATCACACAGCATCACCTAACCCCAAACTAAGCAGAGCTTGTACTATGGATGTTAGGTGACTGATATACTACATAGATACATTCTTTTTTCGTAAATACTTATGATACAGACAAAATATCCAGACCCGAAACCAGATATTAGAGATTCTTCTTTAATAACGTTTTGCCCTAAGAGTCATCTGTTTCTTGTCTTCGTACTATGCCTGCTCAGTGCTGATTCTGGGAAATAAGCTAAGTGCATGTTTCGACGACTTCCGTTGAGGAAGTCCTCAATTACGCCCCGTAGTAATTATACTTAACTCTGATTTTCACACGGATGGATCTTTCATGGAGTAGGTATTATGGTATTACTTTACTGAAGAATTGAGTATGTTAAGCTTACACAACAATTCGATTGATCTACCTACTGTATGAGTACATACAGTAGGTAGATAACAAAAAAAAGTTGTCCGTTTTCTCGATTATTAAAAACATTGTACCCGGTTTTTTTTTCCTACACACCAAAATCAGGCTTTTACTGAGTGCATTAAAGTTTCTCGTTACGTAAAGCTTTCGTGAGATTTGTATAATTTTATGCTCTATATCATTTCACTTATTAAATTGATCAAGCAAAAAATAGGTGTCCAGTATATATTTTTTGTATGTTGTCATGTTTGTATTGTTGTTGGCCTTTAGTAAATTCATAAATTACCATCCAATTTTTTGACATTCTAAGAGAGAAAGTTTGCAGGGATTGTATTTGTGGATGCATGTTCGTTACTCTTTCTTGCTCGAACAACTGATCGGATTTGATTGAAACTCGGATAGATATAATCAGGCTAAACATTTAGGCTTTCTTTTTCTGAGGCAAAATATTTAATTCCGCGGGTAATCTATGTATACTAATATTATAAAGAGGTAAAGTCTGTGTGTTTGTGCGAATGTTTGTGACGTTGTAAGGGGTAATCTCTGGATCAACTGAACTGATTTAGATGAAATTTGGTACAGATTTTCTAAAGATTGAGAAGTTACATAGGCTTTTCACTGCCGTCAAATATGTACTACTGCTGGGGTACTGCTAGTCTATTATAACGAGGGTCAATCATCCACAACGTTAGAATTCGTAACGAGTCTTCCATAAAAGCTCGCGAGAACAGAATATCCGATGTGGCGATAGATTTATAAACATTAATAAATATGCATCGATTTTTATTAATGTTTATTTTTGAATGTTTTATCTTTAAGTTTTTATGCAAGAGAAAGTTTGCATAATTCAATGTGTAACATGATGATATAATGATGAGGATATGATACCTACTTGTAAATTGCAAATACTGAATTTTATATCATTCTCAACACCCTATTAACGTTCCCACTGCTGCTGGGACACAGGGACTTTCTCTTGACGAGTGAGATTAGGCCTCAATTTCACTACGCTGGCCAAGTGCGGGTTGGTGAATGCATTTCTGTTTCCTCACGATATTTGCCTTCACCGTTAAAGCACGAGTTAAAAGAGCACTTACATTTTTCAAGAAGAAAAAACCAGAGGTGCGACGCGAGGTTTTAACCCACGACCTTCGGAATGAAAGTCGAGTGTGCCAACACGGCTTTTTTTATCGACTTCATTAAAATCGTTTTTTGTGGTTTTCATTTCGATGTAATTTTCTAGGGTTCTGTAACCAAAGGGTAAAACGGGACTCTGACCCCGACGACGCAAAAGGGATTGTTATAAGTTTTACGTGTGTATTTCTGTCAGCCTGCCAGTGGCATCGTAGCTCCCAAACGGATAAACCTAGTTCGATTCTGTTTCTTTTGTTTGAAAGATATGTAGGTTACCGGAGAGTGTCCTTGGCTATGTTTCATAAAAGACGATTTAGCAGGTTTGACAAGGAATCAAAGTTTACAAATATTCCCATGTTAAGTACGAAATGAAACATTATAACTTAGGTATAATACGTTACGATACGAAACAAGTTATATGGTTATCTGTTTAGCCATTTGAAAGATAATTTTAAACTGATGTAGTGTTACGGAGTTTTTGTATTTTTTATAATTTAATCTAGTAAAACGTAATCCTGCCACGTTGATGCTGATGCTGATAGAATAGAGATCATTTCCTAAATACCTCTTATCTAATACTGTGTTTTATTTTTTCCTTTCTGTGACGACGTGCACTGGGTACGGTGTCCTCTAATGAGTCACTGTGTCATTAATCCCAGGAATGTGGGGGTAGACACAATTCTGTTTATCTGTATTCTAATAGGATTCCCTACTGGAAGAATACATTTGTATATATTCCCCATTGATTAGTTCAATTAAATACCTAAGCCATTCAAAAGTATTGTTAAAATAATATAGACAGATACATTTTTATTTCTTGACTAGCCTGAAATGAAAAAAATGAAATTTTCCCTTGGGCATTTGTTTTGTTTCCCATAATGTACCTACTCAAATTTAATTAATAACAAATCTATTTAAGTTTTTGGATAATAATAAACTAATATGAATATATGAATTAAGAATTGAGAAGTAGATAGGTAAATGTAGGTATGTATTTGACTTCAGAAGGCTTTTATTTTTTTCTCGTTAAATCGAATGCTTAAATCAAAACTATTTTTATACAGTTAAATACAAATTCTAAACGTTTCTTTATTGAATTAAAAGTAAACAAAAACTAGGTACCAAGACTTACCAAGACTGCCGAGATAATTTTATGTAACTCGAGTATGACATAACTGCTCCTTATTAAATTTAAATGAGACCAACATACATAAGGCAACAACTTTCTTAATAAAAAAATGATAAAAATCCGATCATGAAGTTTTTTCTGGCAATTACAATACAATACACTTTATTGATAAGTACCTTCATATTAAAATACAACAGAAAAATGCTTAAGAACTGAAATACATGTAAATAATAGTGTAACGGGTGAAAGCCATTTTAATTATAAATTGAATAAGTATTTTTTTATACAGTCAACTATCATCTTTTTTATTCTAGATGAAACTACCAAAAACTACTATAACTGCAGTGAAAACCAAGCAAAACGCTAAAAAGTCCTTAAACTCAAGTCAACCAAGGACATAATCAAATAATAAATAAATATTTCCGGACTAATAGCACAGCATCACCTAACCCCAAACTAACTATTTGTAGGTAGGTACTATGTGTGTTAGTTCACTGATATTAATAAATAGATTCACCTTCCATGAATGAACTACGAGCTGTCAATTCATTCAAATCCCACAGATACAAAAACTCGCACCGCGAAGGCTCCAGACATGTTTATAGGGCATCCCGTTCACTTCTCCCATTCACTATTGATCGCCTCGGGTCAACGGCCCTTTAATCTGTTTCAATCACCTAATCGTGATTTCTGATTTAGACATTTTGGAATCTGACGTTTGGCGTAAAACGTGACAACTTGGTACGATTTGGTTGCAAATAAAGAACTTTGAACTTTGACTTGAGATATTAAGACCGGTTTGGGATTAGATAATTCGCGTTTACGCTTTTTGTGGTTGACAATTGGGTTTTTATGTTTTGTTTTGTGTTTGTGAAAGCTGAGTATTGTTGCAGTTAACGGGTTTTTTCCCTTTTAGGAGTTTTTGTTAAGCCTGGTTTATGTATTCCTTAACAGCTTTAAAGAGCCTTTTACTGTCTTAATCTGAATGGTGGATCTATTTTGACAACTAGTAGGTACCATTAGATGCATCATTGTCTTTTTTTACCACATTCACCTATAAAGGCCTTCTATGTCATTAACACAATAAATCAAATCAAATATTTTTATTCAACAAATTTCGGGTATTTCGGGTATGTTTTTATTCTATACAGTACCTACTGCTTTACGGAAACCTACGTTTACAGCTGTTTGAATATTATAATAAAACATAATGTACCGTGCATTCTCTTAATATCAACTGATTGTAAGATAATTTTTATGAAGCCATTTTAATTGTCGCTCGGTAGGTATTAGTAGTAATTATTAATAAATATTTCCGGACAATCCACACAACAACATTTAGCTCCGTGGTAAGCTCTAAGCTTGTGTTACGGGTTCTAGACATCTGATATACTTAATTTATTATAAGACAAATAAATGGGCTATCTAATAATGAAAGAAGTTTTCAAATCGGACCAACAAAAAAAAACTCTTTTTAGCTTTATAAAATTGGTAACTAACCTTTATAAAAGGTTAGATTTTAATAAAACATTGATAAGCCTTCATTTGACCACAATCTCACCTGTTGTAAAGTGACGAAGTGGTCTAAGATGGAGCATGAAGGCCGAAGCCTACCACCAGAGACTGTTTTTAGCACCACCCGGAGGTCACGTGTAAGGATTCAGAGGGTTACCACTTACGGACGTGAACAGACAAAACCTCCAATAACAATTACTACTACTAATTAAATCTCATCTAAATTATGCAATTGACTTTTTATTCGACGTTTAGGTCAATAGTTTAGCCATTCAAGAGGAAAGGTCATTAAAGATGCGAGAGATACATTTTTAATTACACAACCTTATTTCTTTAATAAATTATATATCATGCACCAAACCCTACCTCGATAGATTCAGGAAATATCATTGAAGAATATCTCTACAATATACTTAGACTTAGTTCATCTCCAACCGTTAAATATGGTCAACAAGTAGGTCAACCGAGACAATTACAGTCATGTCCTTGTCAATTGACACAACAATCAGTAGTACATAGCTCTTGTCTTGACAGGGGAGTCGACCTCACAAGTGAAACAATCGGAGAATGACCCCAGTGTTGTTAAAACATCTCAATAGCGGATGATTGGTCGGTACTTGTGTTTTAGGGTACTGTAATGAAATGCTTAGGTTCTCTAAGATACGTAAATATTTCTGGACAATTCACACAGCACCACAACTAAACAGAACTTAACTATGGTGTACCTAAGGGGACCAATATATTACGTACATAGATATTGTATTTATCGATATATAAAAATAAATAAATATTTCTGGACAATTTACACAACAACATCTAGCCCCGTGGTAAGCTGTAAAGATTGTGTTACTGGTACTAGATATCTGATGTACTTAATATAATATACATACATATAGATATTTTTTATTATACATATTAAACACCCAGACCTAGGAGAAAAGTGCTTGCAAAACATCCAAACACTTCTACCCTCGGCGGGAATCGAACCCGCTACCTCTTGCTCTGCAAGCGGACATTCGCCCATCGCGCCACCGAGGCAGTGATATACACATAATATATGATACATAGAAAAAAACCTGAAATTGTAGATCGTACAAAATCTGGCCCCCGGTGGGAATCGAGCCTGCGACTTCTTGCGCTCAGACTTTAAGACCGGTATTTTAAACCTCAATATTTTTTTATTAAACCCCACATAAAAGTTGAAATAAGTATTTTATTTTCTTAAGAACCCAAAAGCGGATTTTAAGTTCATAATAGTTTCTTCATGGTGTTTGTTACGAAGGCATCTTTCTATTATCATGTATTTAGAACTAGAACACCTTTATTAACTGGAGAACCGCGAGAGTGATTTGAATGATTTAGATTTGTTTAATTTTTCTAAGGCCCGAATAGTAGACTAACAAAGAAACGTTGGAAACTACTACTAATAACGAATTACTGTATTTTTGTCAAATAAATTACTTTTTACTTTTTTACTTTTTATCCCTTCAGTAGTTTTTACGTGATATAGCAACAGGCACACTTTCATCACCACAAACTTTCGCGTTTATAAAATTAGTAGGATCAATCTAAAATAATTTACACGGTTAAGCGGAGTGATGCAAGAATGCGAAGAAAATAAACTTATTGAAACTATTCAAAGCACTCTCTTGACTCATTACTTGACTCATACAGCACGCAATAAAACTGAAACATGAAAGTGGAAGAAACTGCCGAATGAAATTGTAAACAAGCGCAATCATCGCCACGCTAATAGCACCAATAGCTTGGCTTTCGTGATACCAGTGATACACTGTTCTATTTTCCTAATTTGTGGAAGATATAACTAACCATCATCAGTAGCATAGCTTGGTCAAGGGCCACATTCTGTTCATTTCACAATTATTGAATCATGTGAGGTTTTGCCTGAAAACCAGCGTTGCATTGTGCATCGTAGTAACATAAAGCTGCGGCAAAACCTATGTTTATTTGTGATTAACCTAATGTGTATTGTCTGTGAATCAATAAATCTTCTTCCTCTGTTGCTCACGGTTTAGTCTGCGCAAGTTCTGGAACTAAGAACTTTGTAGCCGGCACTTTAGGGCACGCGCTCAACGAACGTGCAACCACAGATTATATAATATAAAGATACGCCATTTTACCGTGACGCCATAGACAATAACGATGCAATCTCACAAAACTTTTATTAAACCTTAAAATGCAAATCCAATCTAAATCGTTACAGCTGTAGCCGTAACAATTCAATAGTTATCAGTTCAATTTTATTGTAACTGGAATATATAGGTACTCGTGCGGAAAAAATGAAAAATTGTATCTGCAGTTTGGTTATGTTTTTATATTATTTACTAGTGGCCCGCCCCGGCTTCTCACGGGTTTTTATTCAATTTTTTTTGCAAAATTGTGAATAAACCATTCCCAGATCCCCTTGAACACACACAAAAAATTTCATCAAAATCTGTCCAGTCGTTTGAGAGAAGTTCAGTGACATACACACTCACAGAAGAATTATATATATAATCCTCTCTCTTTTCTTTCCATTCATCTCTATTACTTGCTACTTCAGGCTAAGATGTTAGGTCTATACTCTGCACATCCAGCATAGAGCATATTTACTAACAAACCATCTGACAGTTCAATCAGCTGATGCAGGGGTAAAAAACATTTTATTATTTAGGTTAGCTCTTGAATTGAATAACACATTTTTCTATTGTAACCTAACATATATTGCGTAACCGTTTTTTAATATTACTACGGTTAATTATAATTTTACTGGTTAATTCAGCGGGAATAAATGATTTAAAAAGGTATTTTTCGTTTCCAATATATTAACCGACCGATCACAAAATCCGAGTTAACTGATCAATGGTTAGTTATGTCAATAAAACGAGTCAATTGTTAGTTTTTTTTTTAAATTTTTATTAATGAATTTATTAATAACAAATTAAATTTTATTTAGAATTTAAATCATAAAAATTTCAATTTTAATAATTATTATTTATTATAAATATTTAAATTAAAGGGTAGTTATTTAAAAGTCACATGTGACTGAGCAAAATAGTAATATTTTTTACACGGAGATGGTAAAAAGGGCCCTTACTTTCTTGCCAAACCTTTCAAGCTGGCGATTACTAGTTAATGCCCTCATTGTTATTGAAGGAGACTTATCTTCTGCAGTGGACTTCCAACTAAAATATAAAAGTCTAGCTAAAGGATTTTTTTAATGATTTTATCCGCTAAAGAATGTTTGCTCTGTTTCATAGAATTCATTTTAATAGTATTCTGTTTATAATACTTACATCTCTTTTATTTTATTTTATTTATGGCTATACACTGGTATATGGTAAATGAAAACATCGATCGTGAGGAAACCGGCATGTTCTGAGAACTTAAAATAGTTTGAAGGACATGGACTTTCCGCACTTGGCCAGCGTGGTGAATTAAGGCTTATTCTCTCGTCAAGAGAGAAGTCCCTGTTTCCCAGCAGTGGGAACGTCAATAGGGGTGCTTATGGTTATACACCGTAGTTTTGTATACTTTAGTATATAAGCTTTTGCGAGAATAAAAAGACCAAATTATAGTTATTAGAATAGGTTTTCGGAATAGCGAAGTTGCAAGAAACCCGAACGTAAAGATTATGAGAGTAAATATATTTTCTATCTACATTTTATCCGAAACGAAATTGGACTGAAAGAAAATTCCTTTTCTATTCCCTGCCGAAATGTACGAAGGTGGATAGTAAAGGATACATTTTTCTGAAATTTAATAACAATACAATACTATGCTATATCTTTTGTGAGATAAAATCTATTTTGTCGTGATTTTTCTTCATATACATAATACGAGTATTATTTGGCGGAACGAGAAACAGAATAGGTACATTGAGAGTTTCTTTAATAGGTTTGGTCATATGTACTAAATACATAGGAGTTTGAGAGGTATTTGGGAAGATTTGTTTGTAACCGGCCCTAGTTTAGTTTTAGTTATTTTTAATGTAGAAATTAAATATGTCCTATTCTTTTTCATAGGAGTATATTGATTATATCTGACATGTTTCACCATTGCCGAGTAAAGTTTTACACTGGTTAAAATATGAAGCTATTTCGCTCACCACACTTGACAAAGCGTGGTAGCTCTCACATATTCAACTGTTGACACATTTTATTATTTAATAAAATGTGTCAACAGTTGAATATGTATATAACTAACAAGTTGTTAATTATATTAATTATTCAGTTTACGCAGATTTTGTTAAATAAGCCATAAGTGTTATTGTTAAGTTTATTAATAAATAGTATATAATGCAACTGGCATATAGAAAGGGTCTTAAAACCGAGTCATTGTGAGACGACAACAACACAGGGCTAGTCTTCAAAACAGGGTTTTCGAACTATTGAGCTGTATACTTTAATTAAAAACAATTTGAAATGTTTACGATATGTTTTTTTTGAAATACGCAAATAGTTGCCGTGGAGTAGTCACCCATCCATCGCGCATCGTTGCTTAACTTTATGAAAATCACGGTTATTGCATAGGAGCCCCTTTATTTACATTTATTAATTGTGTGTTTTTAGTATTTGTTATTATACTCCTGGTGACAGACAAACAGACGACGACGTCTCAGCAGTAGGATCCCGTTTTACCATTACGGTACGGAACCCTAAAAATCAGCTTAGTAAATAATAAAAAAAGCTGCAATAATTTATACATAAAAAGGCATTATCTTACCAAATAAAGCAGAGCTATTAATAACTATTAATATGTGATTATGATTAGTATGATATAGTGATGTAAGAAAAATCAAAGTGCATTCACTTTTAACATATCATTCTCTCTCAATATAATTTCTAACTTCCGCAGTCGTAAGTCCGTCGATTGGACATTTGAATCAAAATGACCCATAAATTATCAGAAACAGTTATCTCAATGTGTGGTAGGTCAGTGACCGGAGCTAACCATAGACTATTGTGCATCATGTCATAGATTAAATCTTTAGAGCGCTTATTAGTACTTATTAGTTTATTTTTAAACGAAACATAAATATTTGTAATTCAGTATAGGTAATAATATATTTTTTTATCAGTGACTTGTAGAGGCTTGTCAATTCGCGGATTTTTTTTTGAGTTAAATTTATTTATCTTACCCTATTACCCTATTATCGGCGAAATTATTTTTTTACTGAATCTCGTAGTTTAAAAACTGTCTATGTCCTATGTTAAAAAATTCTAATGATTTTATTATTTGTTTCAGGTACCTACTTTAATGAAAAATACCTACTTATCAGCCTTATAAGAGAAGTACCTACCTCTTTATATATTTATTTAAGTAAGTATACTTTGTGCACAAAAAACAATGTACCTACAGAGGAGGACTTAAGGTTAGAAGCATTCTTTACCAGTAATCCTGGGCGTGCAAGAAAATAAATTAGGCATTATAAATATCAAACTTCTTTAAATAGGTTTATATATAAATATAAAATGATTAAGTATTAATAAAAACATATATATATATAAATATATAGACATAAGGAAAATATTCCTACATATAAATATATACAGATATAACATAAACAGTACATAAATATGACCAGAGTATAGAATTGTAGACATTAAAAGCTGTAATTACGAGCCTTGTGAACATTTTAGTTATCTAATTACGGTTAGCTAGATGTTTGCGAGCCGCCAGCTTTAAACTCTGTTTGTTATTAATGTTTGTAATGTCCAGCGGTAGAGAGTTCCATAGTCGTACAGCTACCTACTACTGCGAAATAATGGCCTACAAAGGAAGTGCGGTGACTCGGACTTGCAGGAGCCAGTGTATTAGATGACCGAAGATTCTATGAGTGGGCCGGGCCTATGCTAGAAACTTAAAAAAAAGGTGTGTGTGCGATTCACACATGATAGAAGTGAAACTTCAGTAAATCGACAAAAGAATAAGAAGAATAAAAAAAAAAACAAAAAAAAATACTATGCAAAAAGATTTTGTTCGGGCGGTCACCCATCCAAGTACTGGCGTCGCGCAAAGTTGCTTAACCTTGTTAGCGTTTAAGATTGGCTTACCCGACAGGCAAGCCAATCTTATTTCCACTTCCGTTGCATCCGGTTTCAAATCACAACTATTCTAAAGAAGTTTCACTTCAAAAAAAAATTTAATTAAATTAACTGAACGGTAGGTCTATAATGTAAAACTTTGCAGTAGCAACAGCAAAGCGAGAGCGACCGCTGCGCGATTGGTTGAAACAGATCAGAAACAGGCTAGAAACATTTTTCAACGTATCGCAGTCTCTTTGCTGTTGCTGTCGCTACTGCAAAGTTTTACGTAATAGGCGGGCGGATCTCTTTCTAGTTTGCACCAATAGGTTGGGTAATTCAAGTGGAAGCTTTTTGAATCCGCACAAAGCCGGAACGGGCTAGATAGTTTTATTGATTTAATAGCTTTTAACTCTTCGGCGTTGCCCATGTTGTATAGATTTTGCCGCGAGGACGACGTTTTTTTCCCACGGTAAAAAGCATAAATCTATATAGCAGCCTACACATATAGCTAAATAATTTATCTAATATTGAAATAATTATTCAAATCGGACCAGTAGTTCCAGAGATTAACGCGTTCAAACAAACAAACAGACCCTGCAGTTTTTTAATCTTCTTATAATATAAAATTCTCGCGTCACAATGTTCGTTCCCGTACTCCTCCGAAACGGCTTTACCGATTCTCATAAAAATTTGTGAGCATTTTGAGTAGGTCTGAGACTCTGCCAACGTCTATTTTTCGTTTTGCAAAACAACGTTTGCTGAAGTCAGCTAGTATTAGTATAGATTTCTGAGCGTTAAATATAAATTGAACCCTTAACCCTTTGAATATACTGTCGGAGACTGTACTGTGACTGCAGATGTAATGTAACCCATCCCTGGGACCTGCCATTTGCATGGACGCGCGTATCGACCGAGTACCGGCGGCCGCCATGGCAACGGGCTGGGCGAACAACGGATAGGCCTACCTTTAACTAGCAATAATAAATTACTCCTAGAGTGAGTTATACATATTTCACAATATGTCGTTTAGTGGTCGGTTTTTAAGCTTAATTTTGAGTTAAACATATATTTATGCACTTATTCTATTCGCATTAATAACAATATCCTGTATACACATGTTTTTTGGCAAATATATAAAAAAAAAAAGGTGTGTGTGCAATTCACACACGATAGAAGTGAAACTTCAGTAAATCGACGAAAGAATAAGAAGAATAAAAAAAAAGTGTGTGTGTGTCAGCTACGACGCACGATTGGAGTTTACTCCTTACGAACGATAATTATGATATATATCGAATAGAAAAAAAGGGTAAATGAACGCATCTGCTAAAATGATAAGAGAAACAAACATATATCTGTAATTATTCGGATTATTTATATTACTTCAATAAAGCGTACCTATTACATAAAGTATGTTACAAAATAATATAAATAAAATACAGCAATACCTCTTTGCGCGATACTTCGTAGTCTTAACTACGAAGTATCGCGCAAAGAAATTTAAATAAAGCATTGTATTTGTGTCTCTTACCATTTCCGTTTCATCTTTTTGCATCCGGTTTGAAATCACTACGATTCTATAGAAGTTTCACTTCAAAAAAATTAACTTTCATAGGCATGATGACTACATAAATAATCAAAATTTGTAATAACAAAAATTTATAAAAAACCCCTATACCAGAACCTTAGTTTGTATAAAACAAACTTTTTAACGGCTTAAACACGCGCTTAAGTCATCGGATAACATGGTTTGACAGTTGTTGTTTGTCTGCCTACTCGCTAATACTAATAGCACACTTTCATCACTTTGAAGGCTTTTGAAGGCCACTGATTCTCAGCGTAAAGTCGGCCGCTTGCAACCGAAATAAATTAGCCTTGTTAGGGCAGGGTTCCGTAGCCAAATGGTAAAAAACCAAAAACCTTATGGATTGGTCATCCATATAATTTTAGGTTCCCTATGCATAGAACTAGTTTTTTTTATTAAATTCTATTCTTCTTTTTGTTTAAAAAAAAATCTGTTGAAATTTGTTTATGCTTTCATTTACCCATACGTGTGGGGGTATCTATGGATAGGTCTTCAAAAATAATATTTAGTAGTTTGTGAATAGTTTGAGCGGGGGACACTCCCAAAGTGGTAAGATTATCTTTAAAAATAATGATGATAATGAGACAGCATAAAAATGTGTTCACCCGGAGTTGAAACGGCAAGCAACCTTCTCTCGCCTAGGTACAGTCAACAGCAAAAAAAAAATGATGAAATAGGGTCCTAAAATAATATACAGTTTGTGTAACTAATGTAGCTTAAGTAAAAATTTACGTACTATTGTGGTTTGTTAGAAGTAAAGGAACGTGATCGAGGTGATACGTCAGATATGTCTGACGTATCATAAGGAAGTGATCACTATTAGTTAGGTCCTCGGTGTTATTATGATAATTTTCTTTTCACCAATAAATACTTCATTTGAAATTGTCACTTTGGTATAATTTGTCACAGCATGTTTCGAAACGTTGATTTAGATCAGTTACTTTTGCTGTTTTCTGTACATATTCATACAAATGCGAATGTAGGAGGTATAAGCTTAAATAAGTATCATGTTATCCGCAAACGGTGTTGTAATAAAACCTAATCTGTGTTTAAGCCCAAGTTCGTCCAACGTCGCGCCGTGCGGCGTGGGCGAGTGTGGGCAGACCTTTAGCGCGGCAATTCATTAGGTCCTACTGTCTCTAGGGGATTAATAAGCTACATCAGTTTTGTTTGAAGAACAAGTATACATCCATAAGATTCTGCGTTCGAATCGTATTAAACGTAGTAACGAAATATTCGTTCTATTCACATGCACTGAATTTTTCTGTGAAATGCATCAATTGTTATTGCAATCGTTAGTTTTTGTTTGAATCATAGGTACTCGACTACATGACATAGGCGTCCCTCAGTGAAATGGTCTTTGCAAGGACTCGCCACGCTTGGGAGGCGGGTTGTGGAGCGTAATATTAAGTATAGGTCCAAGATAACGCCAAATGGGTGACAACATTCTCAAGCTGGCCCCCAAATTTTAATCTCAAGGCATTTAAATAACGGCTCCGAGAAAACATAATCATTCGGTTATTTACCCTTTTACCACCGAGCTACATTTTTTAGTAGACATCCTCTGTACAGAAATATGTACAAATTAAATAAGTAATCAGTCCTAAGGATAAAAATAGGATAAAAAAGCTAATAAATACAAAATTAAATGTGCTTAAAATATCACGACGGTTAAAATTTATTTTAAAAAGGATAAAATGATTTCTAAACCCCTGACTTTCAAAGAATTATCGTATTGAAGTTAGTAAAAACACCAAAGATTATCCGTGGGGGCTGTCGTTAAATGCCCATTTTTTTTTAATTAACAGTAGAAAATCGGAGTAGGAATATAGGGGACACCCGAAAACCATTAATTGTGAGTTAGATTTAGAGTCTTATGTATTTCTTAATTCTATATAACGGCGGTAAACTACCTTACATAGTTACGATGTTAATGGACCATTTAACAGCAGTAGCCTGTTACACATAAATCATGTCTACACTCAAAGTAAGCAGTATTATTTAGGCTTGAGAAAATTAGGAAGTTTTCGCTTAAGTTAGTCCAACCAACTTACACATTATTGACCGTGCGTGGGCGAATCCAGACCTAGCTTCAATAGGATTGCTGGAATTGGGCAAGTGTGTAATGCTATTTATTGTGGGCGTTACCAGATATTGGATAGAATTACGAAATAGGCTTTACGTCACATATTAATGATAAGTGCTGGGATGGCAGATCGATGCTCGGTGTTTTAGGCCTCCGTACCTCAAAAGGTAAAAACGAAACCATAATAGGATCACTTTGTTGTCCTCTGTCAAGACACCGTTTCTCAGGAACGCGTAGAAGTATTCAACTGAATTATAATGAATTCAAATTATCGAACTATTGTAGTTGTAAAAAAATCAAAGTTGTACAATCAATGTCACCAAAAGTGTCAGCACTAGAACATAAATACTCTGTACTTTCATTTTAAGCCATTTTAGTGTTATTTCTTTTTGGTGGTCCTAATAAACTCATAAATAAATTAAAAAAAATATGTCTATGTATGTGTATTTAATTAGTCTATGCTGTATTTTTTTATTAAATTTACTTGCGACGGAATAAGAATTTATAAGAATCTACTTCCAGTAATCCTAGAATCTTGAAATTAAGCATGAAGCAACTTCTTATAGCACTGATAATGGAAGCACCGTCACAAACATACCTACTCACAAACTTATTCTATGAAATATTAGTTTAGATGTATACAAAATTTCCTGATTAAATATACAGGGTCAACTATTTCATTAGGTCCAAAGTAAAATGCGCAATGATAGAGATGATAAAAAAAATACTTTGAAAAACACTGATCATTCTAGAGTCATGATTTTAGTCTGAAAAATTAACTTAAACCTGCGTAGGTAGGTGTCTGCTACGTCACTATTATGCATGAGAGGGTAATCGTCTATCATGCCCTTAAATTATGAATGTGTTAGATCGAACCTAAGCTGGTAACACGAGTAATGTCGAAAAGTGAAAGGAAAGCAACCTTACCTAACTTGTAATGCGTGGAAAAGCTAATGTTCTTAGGTTTAATGTTTTTGAAATTTAAATAGGCCTGCGATTTCCAAAAAGCGCCTGTGTTATGGTAGATATGACGCGAAAATTTTGACATTTTTATTCCAGCTTTTTATATCAGCATTATAACACATACGGTACATATAATACATAAGGTAGGCTAACCCTTGTATTCACAAAAATATTTATATCAGACTTATAGTAGGGTAATAGACCGTTTACTAAAAAAAATGATCACCTGAATTAATGCCAAATCTGTTTACTCACAGTTAAATAAACGCTTTTCACCCTTGTTTAATCCTACTACTATTATAAAGGCGAAAGTTTGTAAGTATGGATGTATGGATGTTTGTTACTCTTTCACGTAAAAACTACTGAACCGATTTAAATGAAATTTGGTACACAGAATCTCTAGGGCCTGAAAAATAACATAGGCTACTTTTTACCGCGGGAAAACGTCATTCCGCGGGAAAATCCATTATAACACGGGTAACACCGCGGGGCACAGCTAGTAAATAATAAATACATTATGTAGAAAAAGGAGATAGAATAGAATAGAAAATTCTTTATCACACCCACCAATAAACATAAATACAACATTATTAAGAGTAAAATTAAACCTAGCATGCGTAATGGGCGGTCTTAGTGCTTGAAGCAATTTCTTGCAGATAACCTTTGTATGCAAAGAATAATTCAGGAAGGTTGTGGACGGCGGTTGTAAACATAATAAAAGTTTGGATAAATAAGAACGTAACACTATAAGCGTGTAATTTTATTTTCATCACAACTGCTCGTAAATTGTGTTATTCCATGCCTGTCTAAAGCAGGACAATTGCCTAAATTGTTCCCGAGGGAGTTATGGCAAGTTTGAATTCTCTACGGAGTAATGACTTTATTTTTAACTAGCGGCCCGCCCCGGCTTTGCACAGGTAAAAAAAAATCCCGGCAATTATTCGATTTTTTCTCGCCTTTTAAACCTTCCCTAGACCTCCACGAACATTTCAAGACTAAGATAAGATAAATCCGCTCAGCCGTTCTCGAGTTTTAATCAGACTAACGAACAACAATTCATTTTTATTTATATAGATAGATATTTGCAGCTTTTTCGTACATCATTCTGACTAAATAAGGAGGTTTCATGATCAGCTAAAATTCAAACGGTGTCTAATTTCATCTTTAAAACTTAGCTGTCAACCTATACACTTCATTAAACTTCATTATTTTTATATTTCAAGTTTATATCAATATTTAACATTAATTTTAGTAATTATTAAGGTGCGTACGGATTGCGCGTACCCTGGTACGCGTACTCAGTTTACGCGTATCCGGAACGCCTAGTCCATACCTGCAGCTACGCGTTCACTCTTGGGGTACGCGTACCGCGCGAGCCAACTCGCAGCGCGAGCCACCGTCAGTCGGTTTTTGGTCGCGCGTCAAAGAGGACGCACGCGGCCGGCTACGCTATATTTGGACGGCAAAATGAATAAACACGCGTGTTCTTCGAGTTTCAATAATGAAAATATTATTAGATTGATTCAACTTTATGAATTTCACCGGGTCTTGTGGGATAGCACACTAACTGATTATCGAAATAACGATTTACGCCAAGATGCATGGAAGGCAATTTCAAATGAACTGAACATTCCAATAGATTTGCTTTTTTTTTCATTTTCGCTTAAGTGATCCCCATTACCTACATTTACCCTATATGAGTCCCCGGTGGCCAAGAACCTTAACGTCACGGATAGCCTTTCTCTGGCTGTGATAGCTTCTCGAAAATTAGTATTATTTTTTTTTATTTCAGGTTCAACCTTTCCAAGAATTATTTCAAAATCTTGCAAACTCATTCTCACAAAATTTTTGTCCCCACTTTCTTCATAATTTATATCTTCCATTAGCCTATTTCCACACTGTAATCTTTCACGAAACAATTTTTTCATCCACCACTTTTTCCATCCAACATTCATTTCATCTAGGTTTCCGTTTGTTTCTCTTTTTTTTTATTTAAAATGTGTTGAATAATGACTAACGCCGCAGCAGTGGTGGTGCACGCAACCGCTCAGTTTGTCGGAGTCATGGCGAATGACTGGGGCTCGCGGAGCGCTCTGGATCGAGTGACCTCGCGTACAGGTTCGCGGCGGTCCGTACAAGAGCTGTACGCGTATCCAATGTACGCGTGGACAACTACGCGTAACACAGGAACGCGCTATCCGTACGCACCTTTACATTTTAACAAATATGCAAAATCCGGCTGTATTTCAGGATGTATTCAAGGTTCAAGTTTAGTCATTCCAGTTCGAAACTAAACGCAGTTCTTTTGTTTTTTTTTTATCTGTGGTGGCTAGATGTCACAAAAAAAGATTGGTTTATGCAATCTGCATTTTATTTTTCATGAGATGAGAAGTTTATTGATAAAAATGTTTTCCTTGTTTTTTTTCCTCGCAAATGTGATGAAAACCATTGTGTGTATCACAGGCAGTAGGTAAGGGGATTACTAACTCGAGTCATTAAAAGCCTAACACTCTCGATAGTAACTAATCCCCTTCTTACTACCCTTTATACACAATGTGTAGGTACTATAAAAGATCCTAAGTCTTCTGTTACATATCTGAATAAAATAAAAACGAAATGTAGGACTTGAGTAAGAAAAACTAAGTTCTCAAACTAGCTATTCTCTTATACCTTAACACTAACAACTTAAAACCTTTGACTCTGTGGCGAAATAGGCTTTGGCTCAGCAAGTGCTAAGTAGATGACCACTCAGCCTTGACACCCAAAAATTTTATATTTATAACTGATTCATTTGACCACGCCTTAGAAAGAATGAAAGAAAGAAATAATTTATTTATTCATACAATACTCAATAGGTTATCAGTTTATCACAATTAAACATAGTAGGTACATTGCGTGTGTGTGGACCAAAAGGTTTTGCTTCAGCTTAATGTTACTAAGATGTTACGATGCGTAGCAACGCTGGTTTTCAGGTAAAACCTTTGGTGAGTGAAATTATCCTTATGAGTTTATCTACTTATTCTCGTGTAAATACAAATGCTTCGCAAATCTGCTAGTAAAATAACTTCAGTGGTGCAACGTCAAGTGTTCATTTTGCAACGAAGTGGCTAGGAGGTGCTCTTCCGGGCTTCGGCACACCAAACGCGGGATAGGAGCTGCGCTATGAGTATACTCAGGATAATTAAGGATTCAGCATACATATGTAATTTATATATAGGTATTTGGGTATTTGTTCATGGTGTTTTAAGGTTAATCCGTAATGTTTAGTATTATCTTTACGCCAACTATTTTCTCCCACATGTACTTAAGTTATTTGGTAGATATAATTCTTTAGCACTTTACTCGCCATTTTGTATCAAAAAACATTATGTTATGTACAAATGAAGTCTAAACAATAAATAAATAAATTCGGCCCACACATGTCTATACTCTTTCCGAGTCTCTTATTGCGAGGCTTGAAAACACACTAGTATTGACAAGCCCCTAACTAACTAGTGTGTTTAATATTAAAATACTCGGAAAGAGTTTAATATACCGGTTCGTTTGTAAATAACCATCTGCCTTATCGTAAAAACAATCGGTTTATTATGCTGTGATCATGGTCTATGCCGCTTGCAACTTCGTCAAAATATCAGAAAACACATAACCCGTCAAATCATGGTATGTAACCAGTTTCAAGTTTTAATATTGTTAAAAACCCACGATAATTTAAACAGTTAAGAAACTCTTTGCTTTTGCTTTGATAAAGCATTTTAATTATTCTACCAAACAATAATTAAAACATAAAATATAGTTGCATATTTACACTTAGCTAAAATATTATTTACTAGAAAAACTGGTTCTGTCTCAGCATGTGCCAGATTACTAGCATTATTATTTACATTATTACTAGCATTATTATTACTCGTTGTGCCGAAGCCTTACACTTGCTTGGCTAATGGTTAACGTAAACGGGTTGAGCGAGATATCATATCGCGCGTGGGAACCTGCCGACCTACGCCTGTTTCGGGAACCGGGCCTGTGGCTTAACAAATAGCAGATAGACTTACTATCCATACTCATATTATATATGTACTAGCGACCCGCCCCGGCTTCGCACGGGTGCAATGCTGATACTAAATACACTACAGAAAAACTGTGAACGTTGTATATAAAAACATAGCGGCCCGCTCCGTCTTCGCACGTGTATAAAATATAGAGGCTTCCGTCGATTGGGACCGGTAGGTATAGGGACCGCGGTCCCTTTCGCCGGATTGCTTTAATTTTATTATTTTTCTTCCGGCGAAAGGGACCGCAAACCATGCAACGTAAATTGTACAGTCGTCGAAGATACAGATCCGAAATAAATACAACAATGTTTATGTAAGTAGTATCTAGTTCATAATATAATTCGTAAGTTAGTGTTATTTTATTATTAGAAAAAGACATTGAACTTATTTAGCTCCCATATTGCACGTGCAAAATTCTGAGATGATGTTTTGGGGAAAAAAAGCATTGTTTAATTCTACTTAAGGTTCGAAATGTTTTCCCAGGTGTGAAAATAGTAGGCTGTTACTTTCATTTCAGTCGAAGTCTGTGGCGTAAAGCAAAGGAAATTGGAGACAGCAAAACTCGTCTAGGAAAAGAACACGTTAAGCTTTGTGCGGCTCTTTCTCATCTCCCATCGGATTTGATTGATGATGGCTGGTTGTATGTCATGGAAGAGTCACCCAATAGTGCAGAAGTGACAAAATTTAATGACTACTTTGTCAAAACATGGCTAGAAAACACAATACTCGCAAATACATTCACCACTTATGGTGAACCACATAAAACAAATAATGCTGTCGAGCAATGGAACAGTCACATTAGAAAGTATATAAAACCAAAGCCAAATATTGCCCAATTGTTGGAAGGACTCCAAAAAGATGTCAATATTATTCCGAATTATTAAAAAATCCTGACGGCATCCAAATATCAAAGAGGAAACGTTCATTGATTGAGAATATGTTGGCTTTTGAGTTTTTATTTGAACGCGTACATTTTTGTATCGTGTTTTTGGTTTTGTATTAGCTTTGTATTGGTTTCTTGTGTTTTATCTGTTAATGCTCTAGTACCTGGTTGGTTGTATGTGCTTACATTTATTGAAAAATTTAGTATATGTATCGGATTATAAATTATATTATATATGGAATAATTTAGAAAATATGGCATTAGTTTTTAGTCGATTATTATAATTTCTTTAACTTTTTTCTGTTTTTTGTTTATTTTTAGTTGATGAAATCAACTCTCTGGCTAGTTTTTCACGTGTTTTATTGTTCTTTGTTTAAATTGTATGTGGCTGTTACTCGAAAGGCTTTCAACGGAAGATCAGCGTTATTTTGTCACGTGCAAAATAACACATGCTGAGTTGAGGGCCTTTTTGGGACACTTGCTGTGTGTTTGTATGTTATATATTTTTTTTGTACTATGTTTAATGTGTCCTAAATAAAATGTGTTTTCTTTCTTTCTTTCTTTCTTTTTCAACAATTGCCCAGTTGAAAAAAATTATGACCGCTGTAAGTGATTTACTTAGCCGTAAAATAAGTATTGGCCATTGTTTAGAGAAATTACGATGAACAGTGACTAATTGTGATTGTTGACTGTGATTGTTGTAATAATAGTACCTAAGTATGATTTACATCTACAATTTTATTATATTTTAAAAAACAAAGACGATAACTAAAATTCATCGAAATAACGATGAGCACTTTAACGAATTGTGATTGTTTACTGTGATTATTGTACATAGTTTCTTGATTATTTTTATAGAGCCTAGGAGTGATTTATAATTTTATTTTCTAGTATGTTGATTATATTTATAGTAGGTACGATTATTATGTATATTGTTACTACATTTAAAATGCAAACAAAGACCATAATTAATATAAGTAAAATGTGTTAAGACTGATTTTTTAAATTGTTTGTTTGTAATTTGTTGATTATTTGTAGTATTATTTTATGTAGGAATATATATTTGTAGTTGTTGATAATTTGTTCTTTTTTGAAATAAATAATGTCTACAATCAAAGAGTTTTGTTCTATAATATTACTTGCTATCTACTTTTTCCTTTGACTGTACTTTTCTGCCTTGGACAATAGATTTTTTCGATCATTTCGAGAGCGGTCCCTTTCGCCGGAAGAAAAATAATAAAATTAAAGCAATCCGGCGAAAGGGACCGCGGTCCCTATACCTACCGGTCCCAATCGACGGAAGCCTCAAATATATAGCCTATGTGATTAAAATCGATCTCTACTATTTAATGGATGTAATTATACATATAAACCTTCCTCTTGAATCACTCTATCTATTAAAAAAAACCGCATCAAACTCCGTTGCGCAGTTTCAAAGATTTAAGCATACAAAGGGACATAGGGACAGAGAAAGCGACTTTGTTTTATACTATGTAGTGATGATGTAAAAGGAACCTTATAACTTTTGAAACTCTCATACTGAAACTGCAGCGCAGTTTTACGTTTTACGACGGAAATTATAAAGAGAAATAAATGAATTCCGCTAACTGCTTTTGTTTATGGTAAATATAAGTCTTATAATAGACACAAAGTTCAAAACAATTGTTTTAAATATAATCACCCCAACCGTGGGACGTCCACTGAAGGAATGAACGCCCTCTTCAATTCGGATGTCACTTGCAGCCACCGTGAACCGTCAACCAACCGGTTTAACTAAATCATCTATATCTATCTTGTTGAAGTACTTCCGGCGCTCCGTTTCCAGTTTCGCGTACTTCATTCAAGACCTTTTTACCGAAATCCAAAGCTTTTATTATTTAACTAGCTGTCTACCCGCGGCTTTTCTCGCGTAATAATAGATTATACGGCGGTTAAAAGAAGCTTTTATCATTTACTGGGACAACAGCTATGTTCGTGGCAAATTTGATCCAAATCGGGCTTTACTCGCAATAATTTATTTTGCCGCGGTAAAGCTACATTATTGTAAAGTTATATCAAAATCCTGGCCAGCGCCTTGTGGGCAAATACCACAACAGAGTGGAGCCCACCCAACGCTAAGAGGCGACGTGGAAGGCCTAGGATCCGATGGCGGGACGAACTTGACGCTTATCTAAAATCTTAGCCTTAAGTGGCGGCAGTTCGAGACGAGTGGAGGGAGAAAAGGGAGGCCTTTGCCCAGCAGTGGGACAGCCAGGCTATTAAAAAAAAAAAAAAAAAAATCCCCTTTCAAGTTTTTCGTGCGACAAACATATTTACATCCTCACATCCTTACAAGCATTCGCGTTTATTTTAGCTTTTATTTGAAACCTGAATGTGACGATGTGGTCTAAGATGGGGTATGCATATGATCAAGGCAGCTAGATGAGTTGTTGCTAACACGAGTGGGAAACTCCACTGTGTTTACCAAGTTATGTACCAAGAGCATGTCATTTAACCTTTTCCTTACTGAGCATAAGTCACTTAGCCAGTCAATGTTATAATCACCTACAAACAACAGATCCTTACCACTATCGCTGGCTTGATCGAGAAGAGGTTCTAAATGTGTTAAACATTCTAAAGCACTAACTAAGGGCGTTCTGTAAATGCAAATTATTAATATATTAAATTCTATCAATTCTATCGCAGAAATTTCACAATATCTTTCTACTGAGAGTTTAGATAATTCAGTAAATTCTATAGCCTTCATACAATTTTTTACATAAATACAAGAACCACCTCGGGGGGTTAAGGTTCTACAAAAATTTGATACTAATGTATACCCGTCTAATTTTATGCATTTTAAACTAGATTCGTTTAAGTGATGCTCCGTCAGAGCCAAGACGTGACACTCTAATTCATCCTTCAACAATATTTCTAGTTGCTGTGATTTTTTATCTAGAGAGCAAATATTTTGATGACATACTATAATAGACGTTGAGGCCTCGGCGCCGGGGTCTCGCTTCGTTGTCGTCCGCCGCGTCGGCGATTGTTGTCTGCGGTGGGGTGTATCACAGTGTCGAGATGGTTCAGGCTTCGCCGTCGTTCCCCCGCTGTGAGCGGGGACGGTGGAGAAACCAGTCCGCGAAACGAATCCTGGGGGGCCAGGCTGCTGGTGTCGTCACTGCTTCATACACACACTCAGGCATCCCGATGACAAAAGAAGCGTGTATGTCTGACCGAATTTTTCGTTTTTCAATCGTGTAGTTGGCTGCAGAAATGGTTTTTAAGAAGTTGAGGACGTGTTCCGGTGTAGTCTCCGGTTTGAACGACCACGCTTGAATGTATTTCTTCCTTTCCGCAGCCACGATCTCGCTACTAGCGGTTCCAGTCCCGACGTTGACGGGTCGCGATTTTTTCGCTTTCATCCTTTTCACAACCTGCCATTGTTCATTGTTATCATCATTGAACAGATTCGATTTTGTACCAGGCGTTACTGTTTTTGTTAATCCATTTATCTCCGAAATATTTGCATTAATTGTAGAAGATACCGGTACTCCGGTATCTAGTCTGTCATTAGATTTCGGCACTGTCGCAACAGTTGCGGTTACATTGCTGCGTTTCTTTCCTGCGTTTGCAAATTCAGCGATAGCGAGGGCTGCATGCGCGCGCGCATTGCGTACTGGTCGTTGTATCGTTTCGGCCGCGACGGGTTTCGTGGTACGGGGGGCCGGTGACGATGACTTGCTAGTTGCATTTGGCGATATTCTTGAGATTATCACTGATTGCTCACTGATACGCGTTTCGAGCGAGTCGATTTTATTAACTAGGGTCACAATTGTTTTTTGTAGTTCGCGCACTATGCTTTCGAGCGAGTTTTTCGACATTATCAATATTTACTAAATATCGAACCGCGGAGTAATAATAGTTATAATAGTTACCTATAAATAAGAACTCCAAAATTGTAATAACTACAAAATTGTAATAACTGATATAGCTGTGTTGTTCTATTCGCTTCTCAACTCAGTATAAAACATTGAAGCGAACTGTCAAGACAATGTTATTTCCTTGATATTTGTTATTTAAGCAATTTAGTTTTATTAATTTTAAGTTGACCTGTCCATGTAGGCTATGTGCTTCTAAGGAAATAAACGTTTTGACTTTGACTTTGACTTTGACTTTGATAACACGCACGACCATCAAAATCTACTACCTATATAACCTACTTTTAAAATGATGTTTTTTATTTTTATATATTCTTTGTGTAACTATCACCTTTACTATAATTTATTTGTATCAATGTTATCATAGGACTGTCTATTCTGGAGGTGGGCGTTGGCTCTGCAACACAGTTTTTGCAAACTTTCGCAGACGCCATCGTTCGAATCTAATTGTGAAACTTACTGTTAATGTCCAAATAAACGATTTTTGTTTTTTTTTTTTGAAAATATCCCAGAATCCAACCAAAGCAAATCAAATAGTTTCGCTTCTCCACGAAGCATCATCAGCACCACCAACAGATTAGGATCAGGAAGAAATGGGTGCGGAATTAGTTCTGAATATTTGGTTCCAATTATGTATTTAGAATGGCGTATGTTATCAAATATGCTCAAATTACTTTAGCCGAGACACCAGGGGGAAAAAAATCCGGCCGCCCCGTTTCCGTTTGCGTATTGTAAAAGCCTCCACTTGTTTCGGAACGTTAATGCCTTACCTATTATCTTGGTACTATCATATTAAAATTGATAAAGCGAGAAAAAGGTGTATTTTTGGACGAGCTATGAGACGAGCTAAAAAAAATTTAATATTTTGTTGTTATTTTTATAGAATACAATTACACGGTCATAACAGTAAGATAAACATACCAACAACGACAATGTAATTAACTAATATTAAATTATCATAATTAACATTTAAATACCCAAAACCCATCAAACAAAAAAATAAATTAATAGAATTATTTAAATACCTATTTTTAACCCCAGACCAAAAAAGAGGGGTGTTATAAGTTTGACGTGTCTGTCTGTCTGTCTGGGACATCATAGCTCAGATGATCCACGATGCTGACACTTTAGTAGTAAAAATATAAATCTATAAGATTTATATTTTTTATGTATGTTAGTCTATAAGGTATATGTTTATATGGGCCTTAGATGCCTGAAATAAATGATTATTATTATTATTATTATAGCTTCCGAACGGATGGAGCGATTTCAATTTAGTTTATTTTGTATGAATTGTGAGTTTGGCGCAAATATTCTTAGACATGTTATGGGGGTAAAGTGGGAAAGAAAAACCGAAATATACTCGAGTCTGCAAATATACTCGAGTAGGGTATCAAAAAAAAAGCGCATCGAATACACATTACAAAATAATGGTGTTTTACTTTTAAGGAAATTAAAGCATTGGGAATAGGAAGTTTTTCTCAAATTTCATATTTAGATTTTTATATGTAGTCATCAATCCTATTCAAAAATAAGTCCTAGTTTCAAACGATGCATCACGGTTTAAAATTATAGCAGATGTACGCACACTTAAGTAGTGGAGCATCAAGTATCTGCATAAGTGTCGTCTCACTATTTATTCAGTGCACGCGCAAGTTCGTTCACACTGGCATAAGTGTGTATAACAAGTGTACATACATACATAACGCATGCTGAGAATGAAAGTGACTAACTCTTTATTTTTTATAAATGAGTTTGGTATGGAAACTAACTCGGAAATCAGGAATTATTATTTATTGTTAATTATTATCTTTACACAGTATAAAAACAACGTTGTTTTCGTTGTAATTAATATAACTTTAAAGATTTCACTGGCTTAGTGAGTGAGGTGAAGTGTATGGAAGAAAGGGTTAGCAGGATTTACAATGTTCTAGGTCTGGGTGTTTTCTGTGTGTCATACTATAATTTATTAATTAAGAATGGGTTTGCAAAAAAACTATCTTATCAGCAATTTTAAACACCCATAAAAACTTTGCTTTCTTTTATTGGGTTGTTATTGTATGTATTTACTGTCAATAATATGTAGCCCTACCACGAAATGCCACTTTCGACTGTTGGAGATTACAACATGTTATCCTCAGCAATTGACAGATTCTTGACAACTAAAATGTTATCTATATTTGTCAAATGTATGGGATTACAACATGTTGTATTCGACTGTTGCAGTCGTAAGTGGCAACCCGTGGTAGGGTAATGTAAACTGGACGTGTTTAATTGATTTAACACCTTTCAAGTTCAGATCCCAAAATTACAAATAATGATTTGTGTCGCTTTTGTCACCAGCACGCGATATACTTGTGTTCAATTGTTTCACCTGTGTTCGAGATGCCGACCCCTGCTCCCATTGTCAAAAAGACGGCTTTGCGTTTGGTTATTGTTCTTAGGAATTTGAAGTATTTTTTATATTTTAGGAATGCAGTTTTGAATATACTAACACAGTTAATGTGTATATCTATTTTGTATAAGTAGGATAGTTCAACGGCTGCTTTAAATTTATATTATTACAGTGTGATAACGGACTTTCTATACTTTTACTTACCTTCTTGTTGTATGTCAAATTTTATCGACAAAAAATCACACTAGTGCGCGTAATATCGCACTTCTCTAAATGAAGGCAATTTTTTTTCTTATTTTACGTCGTTTTAAGCTTGTTGCAACCATACACAAAAGTGTTCTCTTTGAAAGCTGTTAAAGCGTACTAGTATTTAAAATGGAATTTGTTAAGAAGTAACTGAAATAACACCTTAGATTTTGACGAAAAACTTGGTAAAATCTTGTGCTTCTTTTAAGTACTTCGGCTCTATTTGAAAACCGAGCCCTTACATATATATATTTTTTTTCTTGGGCTTTGTACCCAAAGTCTTAAACGGGACCCTATTGCTGATACTTCGTCGTCTGTCTGCCTGTCTGTCTCCAGGCTGTATCTCAAGAAGATATCAAGAGAGTTTAAAAGGATACAATAAAACTTTGTTTATAGAGTTCAATATAGAGCACTGTCTTGTTATAGAATCCCTTTATTTACGGCAAGTCTTAAAACAAATAAAATATCGCTCGTTATTTATACATCTGCGACATGCGGGCGAACGAGCCCGAAATAGTATTCTTACGGTGGCGCTCACATCTCTTCTTCTTCTTCTTGGTTTTATGGCTTGCACCGTTCGCTGGTTGCTACGATTCTGCCAGTGTCGTCAGTTACTTGATAGTATCTGTGGCCAATTTGAGAAATATTTATTTTAAAGAAAACGAATGAGATGTTGTTTCTATATTTTTAGTCGACTTCTAAAATAGAAGAGATTTCTCAATTCGACGATATTCTATTTATTTCTTTATTTGTTATAAAAGATATTTTTTTAAACGTAAACGTAGTTTATTAACTCTTGTGTACGAAAAGCCTTAAAATTGGTCCCCATTTAAATTTAATAAGTTATCATGATATTCTTATGAATATTATTCTTCTATTATTCTTATTATAAATGATAGAAAAGTTGAAAACCGTGTATTATTCGGTAACTTCACATTCTAAATACTTCGGTAAATTCATAATGTAATTTTTTTATATTTTGCAAAGTAATAGTACTCGTATAATGTAATTGCTAATAAGTACTAGCTTAATTGGAAGTACCATTAATAATAATTAGTACAAAGCTCTTAGTTGTGCGCAACATTCTTTTATAATGTTCAATGTGAGATTAGAATCAATGTTCTGATGTGAGAAGAAGTTAACCCACAGGCGAGATAACAGAAAGTGGTTTCTGCTTCACATAAAAACTTTTGTTTTATGGTAAAGATATCTTATACTATTTTCTACTTGGATTACTAAATTTCTATTTATTGCAATTTTAGTTAATAGTTTTACTATGATCCGGCATGCGGAGGTTACGGATGTGTCTTATTTTCTTAATCATTTGCTGCATAAATTAAAAATAGTTTTAGCATGATGTTATTTTAAACGTTAACGCATGAAAAGTAAAAGCAGTAATTAAATTGAACTTACCTATTTATTTTACTTGTTTTTAAATCCCCTGATGTGGCCTGACTGTTTATTAAATCTAAATTTGAAATTTAAGAAAACCCCCGATTCCAATGCCTTAATTTCCTTAAAAGTAAAACACCATAATATTTTGTAATGTGCAAGCGATGCGCTTTCATTTGATACCCCACTCAAGTATATTGCAGATTTTCAGTTTTCCTTCTTCACTCTCACCCCCATAACTTTTAAACGACACAACGGATTTTTATGTTACATGTCTAAGAACAAACGCGACAAACTCACCTTTAATACAAAAAAACTAAATTGAAATCGCTCTATCCTTTCGGGATCTATGATGTCTCAGACAGACAGACACGTCTAACTTATAACACCCTCTTTTTTGGTCGGGGGTTAAAAATAACGTTAGAAAGTGCCTGTTGAACAACTTATCTCTTACTATACTTAAAACTCTTAAAGTTTACTCATAGTGTATGATCTAACCATTAAATAATTTTTCACTATTTAATAATTTTTAAGTTGGCATGGCACACAATTTTCACAATCAACACATTCTTAGAGAAAAATCTGAAGATGGTATTTTAACAAAAAAAATCGTAACAATATTATGACTTAGAACGGGGAACATACATTTGAAGGTTTGTGAGTTTTTCGATATTTCGACGCAGTTGCAAGCGCCATGATCACGGCAATAACTAATCATAATATAATTATTAACGCGATCAATACATTTAGCTAAATTGACAAATATTTAAATGATATATACAATGCTAATAATGACATAATAATGTAATATTCGTTTTTGCAATGTTCTCTTCACAAGTGCAGTGCTGATGTTTGCATAAATCTACCGCTATCGCTGTCCTAATTTGATAGTGCACTTACCATTGGCAAGCCACAACTGCATATATGCAGTAATTGTTGCATAACACACTCGCGTCGCTTTATGTTATCGACGAGGGCTTTATTCTGGAAACAAATCTACCAATTCGATAAAGTAAGAGGTTATGTTGAAATAATACTCGAATGTCTGCAGAATAAATTAATGAATTATAAAAAATCAATTTATTCGATATGTAGCTTACAGGTTAATGATTATTAAAACTATGAGTGTGTGACTGTGAGTTTCTTTTTCAATTGTCAGCAGACGCATTCTGTAAAAAATCGAATCCGAACTCGAAATCACTCAAGTGACCGAGCTCACTTCGAACGCTCGTCACTGAGGCGCTACAGGCGCTATCGAGTTTTACAGAATACAAAACTTTAAACTCACCGCGGATTCAGCTTAGTAAGGATCGAAATGAGTTTACAGAATGCGTCTACAGATAGGCTCTCTCTATTGGTGCGGCTACATAAGCCTACGGAGAATTCGTGTTAACGCGATGTGTTTGGCCGGGTCCATCGTCGCAACGCGAAGTATTCATGCGACATCATCGTCTATGGTCGACGCGAGCGTGGCTATAATTAGATCACTTTAGAAACTTGAAGCGCGCAACGCGACGCCAATTTTGTCCTCTTATTAACCCCCGACCAAAAAAGAGGGGTGTTATAAGTTTGACTTGTCTGTCTGTGAGTGTGTGACTGTGAGTTTCTTTTTCAATTGTCAGATAGGCTCTCTCTATTGGTGCGGCGCGATGTGTTTGGCCGGGTCCATCGTCGCAACGCGAAGTATTCATGCGACATCATCGTCTATGTTTGACGCGGGCGTGGCTATAATTAGATCACTTTAGAAACTTGAAGCGCGCAACGCGACGCCAATTTTGTCCTCTTATTAACCCCCGACCAAAAAAGAGGGGTGTTATAAGTTTGACTTGTCTGTCTGTGAGTGTGTGACTGTGAGTTTCTTTTTCAATTGTCAGATAGGCTCTCTCTATTGGTGCGGCGCGATGTGTTTGGCCGGGTCCATCGTCGCAACGCGAAGTATTCATGCGACATCATCGTCTATGTTTGACGCGGGCGTGGCTATAATTAGATCACTTTAGAAACTTGAAGCGCGCAACGCGACGCCAATTTTGTCCTCTTATTAACCCCCGACCAAAAAAGAGGGGTGTTATAAGTTTGACGTGTCTGTCTGTCTGTCTGGGACATCTTAGCTCCCGAACAGATGGAGCGATTTCAGTTTAGTTTTTTTTGTATAAAATGTGAGTTTGGCCTGGGTGTTCTTTGACATGTTTCATGAAAATCGGTTGAGCCGTTTAAAAGTTATGAAGGGTGAGAGTGGGGAAGGAAAACTGAAATATACTCATGTGGGGTATCAAATGAAAGAGCATCGCGTGCACATTACTAAATATTATTGGGTTAGGTTAGGTGTTTTACTTTTAAGGAAACTAAGGCATTGGCATCGGGGGTTTTTCTTTAAATTTAAATTTAGATTTATGTAGACCAGAACATCGCGTATACTTGTTTACGATGATTTTAGCGCGCCTCCGAATCTTCGCTCGCTGGTGTAGCCGCAATATGATAATTGAAATGGACAGCAGCTAGGTTATAAAAGAGTTACCTACGCGTGTATCAAAGCGGGCTTAAATGCTGTAATGTAAAATAAGATTCGTTTTACAACGATTTATCTGTGGTAAATGATGATTATGGCATATAAGAGTACAAAAGGTTAGAAAACTTCGACCTCGGACGCATTTCAAAATACAAAAATGTCGCTATATGAACTGCAAACTACTAGCCTGGCCTATTCTGAAATAATAAAGAAAGTATTCTCGGTAATCCTGTTTTAAAGATGTAGGTATAATAAACATAACCCAATTCTATCATTTTTTAAATTCTACACATTAACTGTCGCGTTAATGTTATATCCTTGATATTTTTTATATTAAAATTGTTAGTTTAATTAACCTTAAGTTGACCTGTCCATGTATGCCCTGCGCTTCTATGAAAATTAACGTGTTGACTTTGACATTATATGAATTTGAATTGATTGTATTTTACAAGCATGCCTGTATCAAGTGCCGGGCAGAATACAGTTGAGGTAAGATTGTTTTGGTCCTATTCCATAGAGATACACTCATTAAATCTTTGTAACTAGGTGCTTACGATATTCGTTTTTTGTATTAAGTACCTATAGATTTTTTGTTTGTACTAACGTACGGTATGTAAAAACATACAGAATAGAAAATAAAGTCAAAACCAAGAAAATCTCGCAAAACTAGTGCAACAAGTCGGCTGACTTCACTTAAATAGAAGAATTAGCAATAAAAAAACCATTAGTGGTATACCTCTGATATATTTTTTTATCGATGCCTACGCGTGATTATTCATCCATCACTGGCTGGTCGCTTGTCCCTGCGACATATTGTAAATAAATGTATAATATTATATACCTATACATGAACCTTATCTCAAGATTATTGGTACGATTTGAAAAATTCGAAAAAAACTTCTTGGCGTGTAACGTACTTATCTATAATATCATAAAAATGAATCGCGAAATGTGTTATTAATAGTAGTCTTATAATTGCCGGAATTTTACTTACCCGAAAAAAAAAGTAATATCAACAAAATAACGTCGAACGTGGCAGCCCTGCCATCGTAACTGTATTGCGAAACCCGGCGCAAGCGCACCGCGCATCGTGCGTCAACGTAACGTTATTGGTCATTTAGGTTATCATTGCTCATCAACTGCCGACCGACAGACGGATGGTATGATTATCGTTATTGTTATATAGCGGTATCTGATATATATCATTCTATTATGTGGTCTAGTTTAATGTTTTAGAGTTATGATCAGTTTCGTAACTGAAACAGTTTACAAACTTTGAACAAGTTATTCTGCAGTGAAAATCTGCGAATACAGGAAAGTACTCGAACAAAAAATCGCGAAAGGCTTAGTTTTCCGAAGCCTTTCGGCTTTCTGCCCCAATTGCGTTACACCTTGTTTAAGTACATTTTTTATTTATTTTATCTGACGGTAATGATAAATTTTAATAAATATAAAATTTCATTTCAATGTCAAAGTCAAAACGTTCATTTCCTTAGAAGGACAGGGCTTACATGGATATTTACAAATATGATATATATTTTTTTCATATTTATTATAACAAATAAGTAACAACAGCCTTTATGATCCCACGAAAGCACTACGTAATAACTTTTTTAGCTGTGTCTGTGTTTCGTAGATTTTGCACTAGTTATACTCTGTGGTAAGAAGAGAGGAAGTCGATACTCGAATCACGTTTTTACCACGCAAAGTACATCCGTTCACTCTTCCGCGCCACATCCCCTTCCTAGACCGAGTTCATTGATATGTTGGCGTTCGATTTTTAACTGCTTTGAAGTTCTTTGAGTTTTAACGTTCCGTTTTTATAGCACACAAGCTGTAGGTACATAGGTACTACGTCTCGGTCGTGTGTAAGCTCTTTGATGTGATGTTTTTTAATGAATTCAGGAAATATTAGCAAATTTGTAATGAATAAAAATGTGGAAATTTTATTACCCCATATGTTAAATTTTCTTAAGGTATACGTATTATAGTTCATTAGCTAAATCAATTTTGTTAAATAAATGATTAAATGCAGTATTAACACCAAAATTGTCAACTGACCCTATTTTTGTCAACAATAGCTCGCTCGCCCGTTACGGCGTTGCTCGAAAACCTAGATTCTTGCTATTTATTGCTAGAGTTAGACAGACGCGGCGGAGTACTCTAATTTAAAAAATGTAATGATACAGCTTTAATTAATTTTTCATAATTCAAAGTGCTTGGTGACAACATTTATTTTACAAAATGAGCAGTATTATTATAAACAAGGAAACCTATGCATGAGTGGGTAAGTAATGCAGTTTAAATAAATTCTAGCTATTATTTATGTAACAAAAGAAAACAGCGTTAGGTCGTTTTGTTCCAAAAGAATGGTGTAATTGCAAAGCGATCGAAGTCACGAATATTCAACTATACAAGTACCTACATCAAACTAAAATCAATCTAAAACTTATCGAAACATCACGTTTCGTTCCGCCCGAAAGTGCTCTGTGAATTCTTTTGTGAATGAACTTTTTTAATCTGTCGGAATTTTTTAAAATTGGAACGCGTTTTTCTACTTTTTAATGGCGGGAGTTCGGGAAGCGGATTTGTGCTCGTTATTTTTAATCTGTTTCAGTTTTCAATTCTGCCGCGGTTTTCAATTTTCATGATAAATGGAAATTGTTTTTTGCGGTCCAGTAAGTTATTATTTTATATCCTTATGACATGATAGATAGTAATAAACTCTCGAGTTATTGAATTTAGTTAAAGTTTTTTTTTATTATGAATTACTAGCTGTGCCCTGCGGTGCTACCCGCGTTATAATGGATGAAGTACTCTTAACCAACAACATATTTATTTGAATAAAGATTAATATTATTATGTTGATACAACTTAAACAAATGATTTCGACCAAATTAGGTACCATAAAAACGGTTTTTGTGAGTTAATCTTAAAAGATAGACATATACTATTGCGGACTGTTTTTAGATCATTAAAAGAGCTATTATTCTTTAATACATATTTTTTATGTATCTTGAACCGTTTTCACGGCGCACGCAACGGAAGGCTTCAAAGATGAACAATTTCTCCCGTTTTTTACACATTTACCACTATATCTTTGCTCCTATTGGTCGTAGCGTAATGTTATATTTTATAGCCTATAGCCTTCCTCGATAACTGGACTATCCAACACAAAAATAATTATTTAATTCGAACCAGTAGTTTCGGAGATTAGCGCGTTCAAACAAACAAACAAACAAACTCTTCAGCTTTATAATATTAGTATAGATTGATTTATTAATACAAATTACAAAGTATACCTAATAAAGGTAATTGAAATAAAAAAGTATCTTGGAAATAAAAAAGAGTTTGGCGCGTTTTTTATATGTTTGTTACCACGTTTTCTTATTTAATATATTTTTTAAAGCTGTCGGTGGCACTCTTGTACATACCATTTGAATTTAATAAAAATGGGCCAGTATTTCTCGAGTAACGTACTCGTACTTATTTAGTAAATCTATAGGTATTGTATCATCATCATCACCCTATTAACGTTCCCACTGCTGGGACACAGGGACTTCTCTCTTGACGAGAGAGATAAGGCCTTAATTCACCACGCTGGCCAAGTGCGGGTTGGTGAATGTCACATGCCCTTCAAACTCTTTTAAAGTTCTCAGAACATGCCGGTTTCCTCACGATGTTTGCCTTCACCGTTAAAGCACGTGTTTAAATCGCACATAAATTTCTCAAGAAGAAAAACCCGTGGTGGGGTTTGAACCCACGACCATCGGAATGAAAGTCGAGTGTCCTCCCACTTAGCCAACACGGCTTTTTTTGATATATTTTTTACGTACAGTAGCGTAGGTATTGTATAGTATGGGTTATTTCAAAAGGGTATCCTGAAGCATTTACGGGGTCGTCTGCCACCTTTGTGATTTTACAAAAACCAACACCAGATTGACTTTTGTTAAAATTTCGCGTGTTTTCAAGTCAAAGTCAAAACATTTTATTTCTTTAAAATTATAGTGCATAGTTGCATACATGGAATAAAACTAAACTGTATAAACAAAAAATAACAAAGAAATAAAATTGTCTTGACAGTTCGCTTCAATGCTTCATACTGAGTTGAGAAGCGAGTAGAAAAACACAGCTTTATCAGTTATTACAATTTTGTAGTTCTTATTTAGGTATAGGTAATTTTATTAAAAAATAACATTTACAAAAAAAAAATTGTCATGGTAGATAGATACTATTTCTATAATACCCGTTAAAACCTATATTTTGACTTATCTATATTATCAGTAAATGACTATTATGACAAGCTATTATTATTATGACTATTACCTAAAATGGTCTACGCCAAGACATTACTTAGAGTACCTACGTAGATTTTTTAAAATCTAGTTGTTCTCCATCCATAACAAAATTACGTCACTAGAGTAGTGTTACTGGAATATGATGTGTTTGCGCAACCACTCTACATATGTACAAAACAACTTACGTAGAAATAAACTGTCTATTTGCTATTTAATAAAACTGTCTTGCTGGCAAGATGTGACGTGAGCGATCGGACGATGCTGACTCAGCATTGCTGGGTCTGATATCGTTAGAAGCTTAGTTTGCAATTCATTTGTACTTAGAAAATCTAATATATAAAATTGCCATGTCACAATGTCAGTTACCGTACTCCTCCGAAACGGCTTTACCGATTTTTACCAAATTTGATATGCGTATTCTACGGTCTGAGAATCGGCTACGATCTATTTTTCATTTTGCAAAACAACGTTTGCTGGGGTCAGCAAGTAATTTATTTAAACACTCTTTTTAGCTTTATATGATATTACATTTGATAGATGTATATGTATGTATAGATGCAGCTATATAACTAGTTGGTTATTAACTAGATTGGTATTTTGGTTGGTATATTAACTAGAAAATTAAATAAATAAATAAATCGGTTTACTGTTGTTTAAATCTAACATTTTATCCATAGGACGTCCACTGCATAATTCCCTCATAATAAAAAGGGGTTGGACCATAACCCAGAACGCTGGTCCAATACAGGGTGTGCCAGAGCCTCGTTGGTTTTTTGCACGGGGTTAGCTTCCGTCTCGAGGATGTGGGCCGAGACACCGTCGTCGGGGCCGCGGTAGAGTGGTAAAATATCTGTGGGGTGTGTGTATGTCCCAACTTCTTAAATAGTATTTTTTAATGTTTTTTTTATTTCATTCTTCAAATTAAGCGACTTTGGTTAAAGTTAGTAGTTTTGTAGGTACTTTGACGACCTCTGTGGCTCGACATATTTACTTGGATGGGCGACCGCTCTGACTGCAACTTTTTCGTTATTATGTTTTTTGTATTCAAATGCTTCTTTTAATTGCATTTTTTTATGGTTGAAATACACGGAACTCTTGGTACATGAGTCCATAATATCCTTATCAAACCCGCCCCGGCTTCGCACGGGTTTTTATTCAACTTTTTTCTTGGCAATTATACGATTTTTTCTCGCCGTAAAAACCATCCTGGAACTCCAACGAACATTTAAAAAAAAAGATGGCCAAATTGGTCCAGTCGTTGTTGAGTTATGCGCTTAGCAACACATTTTGCGATTCATTTTTATATATAAGATGAGATGTCTAGTACAAGTAACACAAGTGCAGAGCTTACCAAGGGGCTAGATGTTGTTGTGTGGATTGTCCGGAAATACTAATTATTATTTTTTAAATCTAGGGCTTCAAAGTTTGTGTACGACACACTAAATAAACGAAATACCTCGCACAAATAACATCGCGCCATGCAAATCATGTTCACACGTTCAAATAACACGTTACCTTTATTATGAGTCATAAAATTTAATCGCTTATTCGGAGCTGAAATAATATCTATTGTACCGCCACTTCACATAATTGCGCGTTCGTATTAATCCCACGTAATTAGAGTGAAAAAGGCAAACAGGTACTTTCGTTTTCCCGTGCGCGTTGACTTTCTATTGCGAATGAAAATTGTGTTAGATGGTCGTATCTTCCTATCTAGTTATAACCAGTTTAACCCGATTAGTAAATTATTTATCCGATGACTTAAATACATGTGTATCTTTACTAATATTGTACAGCTGAAGAGTTAAAATAAATAAATAAAAAAATAAATATTTCCGGACTAATCACACAACATCACCTAACCCCAAACTAAGCAGAACTTGTACTATGGGTGTTAGGTGACTGATATACTATATACATACATAGGTACATTTTTTTTTGTAAATACATACATATTATACATAGAAAATACCCAGACCCGAAACCAGAAATTGCAGATCGTACAAAATCTGGTCCCGCGGCGGGAATCGAACCCGCAACCTCCTGCGCCTCAGGCGGGCTTTCGCCCACCGAGCCACAGAGTTTGTTTGTTTGAACGCGTTAATCTTAAGGACTATTAAAAAAGATCAGATTAAAAAAAAAAAATACTGACAGATAAAGCCAATTATTACCGCGAAAAAAAAATTGTTCCCGCGGTAAAATCCAAAAAACACGGCGGGCGTGAAATAAGCTAGTTTATTAATACTAAAATATGCTGCTCTAACCCTAATTCCACATGACCTATGGTCGTATACATTTATACTGGGTATTGACTATTAACAAAACCCGTTTGTGGATTTTCTCGTGGGAATGGCGTATTTTCCCGCGATGAAAGTAGCTCACAAGCCTTCTTCGTTAGTAAATAAGCTAAACAATAACGAAAGAAATCTGCCTGACTAGTAGTTCCTGAGATTTGCACTTACAAACAAAAAAGTAACTTCATCTTTAATGGTCTCGAAAAAATTAGATACTCATTATATAAGTATACTTATTCATTTTAATAAACAAATCCGCTAATTTGCTAATTACTTATGTGTTTACGATACAAAGCGATGTCATAAAATAATGGGAATGATAACTGCCACCTCATTTGATCAGTTGCTTCGCGACACCCTGTATTGTGTTTATTGAGTCTCATCACCCAAGTGAAGAAGTCATACGGTCTGCTCTTTATGTTATCTGCAAATAGCTGATGAACACTTTAATTATTTTTAATTTTATTATACGTCTATTTTAATTGTATTAAGTAGTTTTATTTCGAAGTGTGTTAAGATTATAAGTCTTCGTGTTATTTTGCTGACATAAATATTTACGAATACTCAGCTCTCTGCGAACAGCGTTATGCAAAAACGCAAAACACATTTAATTATAGTTCGTAATCTGCTTAGTCACGTAGAAACTACATCAAACAATCGACGTCTTTAGTTCTTTAAATTACGTGATGTAATAATACCAAATCACTTTCTAACTGACTGAATAAACTTTAAGTCAGTCCGAAACAAAAGGTTTGTGTTCAGAGTCGCAAAATTAATTTAATGGTGGTTTATTGTTAAACCTGTCATTTTTGCTCAAATGCTGTTTTCGGTTTACTTTAACAGTCATTATTTCAATTTTCCAACAAACCCTGATTAAGATTTAAGATAAGATTAGACTCACCTTTTTTGTAGACGATTTAATTTTAAATTGCAAATAAAGTGTTTTAAATAAATTTAAAATATCAAAGTATTGAAATGATCAATTTTATTTCATTTTAAACTTTCATTTACTTTTTTCTGTCACGATGTTTGTCTGATATCAAATAAAATTTGACACCTGATTGATTACCCTTGAATATAATTATCGCGTGACAATATTGCTTGGCCATTATGCTGATTTCATAAAGGAGTCTTAGGTACTCCTTAGAAACGCCGTTTTATGGAAATCAATTTGAGCTCCTTTTCATCTGTATCTGTTTACGTAAGACTTTTAAGTGACAAGTTATATAACTTATTATAAGCGCATTTTAAGGAGGCCTTTCTTTTTTATTTATTAACTCATTCATAAAAATCGAACTGGTTAAGATACTCAGTAGTTAACGAGTTCGTTTCGTTTTTTGCAGATACCCGGGCTGGGCGAGCGACTCGTCTGGGGCGTATGGTAATGATGAGCGTGCATCCAGAGCGCGGCCATGGCGCTGTCCTGCTACCAGCCCTGTCGCGAGCACATCGCTCAGCCAGCTAGGTGAGCATCCATATCGACTCGTTACGCTAGGATGGTAATGATGAGCGTGCATCCAGGGCGCGGCCAAGGCGCTGTCCTGCTACCAGCCCTGTCGCGAGCACATCGCTCAGCCAGCTAGGTGAGCATCCATATCGACTCGTTACGCTAGGATGGTAATGATGAGCGTGCATCCAGGGCGCGGCCATGGCGCTGTCCTGCTACCAGCCCTGTCGCGAGCACATCGCTCAGCCAGCTAGGTGAGCATCCATATCGACTCGTTACGCTAGGATGGTAATGATGAGCGTGCATCCAGGGCGCGGCCATGGCGCTGTCCTGCTACCAGCCCTGTCGCGAGCACATCGCTCAGCCAGCTAGGTGAGCATCCATATCGACTCGTTACGCTAGGATGGTAATGATGAGCGTGCATCCAGGGCGCGGCCATGGCGCTGTCCTGCTACCAGCCCTGTCGCGAGCACATCGCTCAGCCAGCTAGGTGAGCATCCATATCGACTCGTTACGCTAGGATGGTAATGATAACCGTGCATCCAGGGCGCGGTCATGGCGCTGTCCTGCTACCAGCCCTGTCGCGAGCACATCGCTCAGCCAGCTAGGTGAGCACACATTATCATCATTATCATCCTGCCCTTGTCCCACACTATATGGGGTCGGCACAACATGTGTTATTCTTCCATTTCCCTCTATCACCCGTCATCTCAACACTCACTCCTTTCCTCCACATATCCTCTTTCACCCAGTCCATCCATCTTTTCATTGGTCTCCCTCTTTCCACATATCCACACGACCTTGAATGTTGGAAGGTACTTTGCATATTAGTTTAATTCGAATTGTATTTACCTAATTGTATTTTGACAATGCGTAATTGAATGTTCAACTCTTAACTAAGTACTGTATCTTAAGTGCATTTTTGTGAAAATAATGTGACTTGTATCTATTTGATATTCAATATACCGTGTCCACAACCCCTATTAATGTTGCTCACATGAACACAGTAAAGATATACCTGCCAGAAACTTACTAGAACTTTTTAAACATACTTGCTGCACCTGTACCATAACCAGAAGCACCAATCTGTAATTCACGCTGCAGGTGCTTAGACGAAGAAGAAGAGCGGATATACGCAGCCACCCTCGCGCTCCGGCGGCGCCAGTTCATCGAGCGATGCCACGAGGCGCGCTACAACCGACACCGCGCTGTGCCTGAGGTTAAGGTAGGAAAACTTTATAAAAGAACTGAGGGAACAGGTGGGGGGTGAGGGGGTAAGGGAAGTGCCCTGCAGGAAAATCCATAGCGGGTAACAAACCGCGTATACTATTAACCCTTTGGATTATTCCACGGACCATCTCTTTTCTGAAGCTATCGACGAAAAACTGTGTACAGTATGCGTCGCTAACTTGCAGTAGTAGTTTTTAGCAGAAGGAATTACCAGTAAGCGACGCATATTGTAGTACCATCCTTAGAAATCGGTTTAGTAGATTTTGTAAGGCCAGATAGACAGAGTTATCTTTCGCATTTATTATACTAGGCCAGGATTTTCGAAAAAAAAGATATCGGCCAGCCTCTTAGTATAATTGTATTAAGCTTCCCTTTAATCACCTATGTAATGGTGGTGATAGGGGTATAATGCCTTGATAGATGGCTATGTTAAAGTCTGCGGCACACCAAACCTTACAATATTTTATAAAATGTTGAATCCACGCTCTTCAACATTTTATTAGGTAGGGGCATGCGCAGCGGATTTATGGCAAGTGCGCAATGCCAGGCGTGATTTTTCAGTTTTTTTGAATACTCGTATTTTGTTTATTATGCATTTGATGTCCTGTACTTGAAACCTTTTTTTATTTTAAATACTTGCGACCACATTTGAATTGGTAACCTAGGAGATGTAGGTATATTCTTCTAATTATGATGCCAAAAATGATATTTGGAGACCTTCCTTCAGTATCCTTCAGTAGGATCTTAATAGTCAATTTATTTCCTCTCCGACTTCTGTGACGACCTCTGTGGCTCGGTGGGCGAACGTCCGCCTGAGGCGCAGGAGGTTGTGGGTTCGATTCCCGCCGGGGGACCAGATTTTATACGATCTACAATTTCTGGTTTCGGGTCTGGGCGTTTTCTAAGTATCATATGTATATATTTACAAAAAAAAATGTATCTTTGTAGTATATCAGTCACCTAACACCCATAGTACAAGCTCTGCTTAGTTTGGGGTTAGGTGATGCTGTGTGAGTAGTCCGGAAATATTTATTTTATTTTATCTTTTATTTATTTATACACTTTTTGTAAATGTCAGGTATCAGTCCGCAAAACCCGCGAGGAGCTGACGAAGCATGCGTCACAAACAGCGCCGCTGAGCCGGCGGCTGCACGTGGAGACGGAGCGAGGCTGGTCCAAGGTCGAGGAAGTGCGCAAGAAGTTCGAGAGTGCTGCTACTGACAGCTCCTTCTCCAGGTCCTTCGAGTCGCCTCCTAGGTAAGCTACATCCTATATATTAAATTCTCGTGTCATAATGTTCGCTCCCGTACTCCTCCGAAACGGCTTGACCGTTGATGAAATTTTGTGAGCATATTGAGTAGGTCTGAGAATCGGCCAACATCTATTTTTCATTTTGCAAAACAACGTCTGCTGGGGTCAGCTAGTTACCGATAAAATTATGACTAAACTGTCATGACCGCTCAGGCTAGCAGAATCATCAAGGGGGGGGGGGGGGGCAATATTCTGACGGTGTTGTTTATCTAAGCACCTGATAAAACCTTACTATTGAGATATAACTGTCTTTGATTGCGTTTCCATTCTAAAACAAGCATATCGCCTGTGTTTTCTGAATGGTATGCACAAATCAGGGAAACGAACCGCTCCTCAATAACATGTGGACGACAAAACACTGAAATGTCGGTGTCGGTGTGCAGTCATAGACTAATTTCTTCTGCAAGCAAACCACCAATGCGAGGGGATTACCAGTTACCGATGCATAATGTACCTAAACAAAAGAAAATGTCATATTGAATGAGCAGTTTTGGTCGCAAGGGGTCAAGTTTCGACGGTTCATCGGTCGCCTACACTGCAAGGCGACACCGCCGTAACAAATGATCCACGATGCTGAACACTTTAGTTTAGTTCATAAGATTTATATTTTTATGTATGTTAGTCTATAAGGTATATGTTTATATGGGCCTTAGATGCCTGAAATAAATGATTTATTAAATTGAAAATACTTGCACGACTGCCTCAGTGGCGCGGCGGGCGGAGGTCCGCTTGCGGTGCAAGAGGTAGCGGGTTCGATTCCCGCCGAGAGGTCAAGTGTTTGTATGTTCTGCAAGCATTCTCTCCTTGGTCTGGGTGTTTAGTATGTATAACAAAAAATATCTATCTATGTATGTGTATTATATTAAGTATATCAGATGTCTAGTACCGTAACACAAGCTTATAGCTTACCACGGGGCTAGATGCTGTTGTGTGGATTGTTTGGCAATATATTTATATTTATTTTATATTTATTTACTTCTACTCGGACTAAAATGTCACAGGCGGCGGTTAGCTGACTCCTTGTTCGCGAGCTTCAAGCTGCCGCGCAAGAAGGCCGCCGACCAGATGGCTGCCCCGCGCTCGCTGGCGCCGCAGCAGAAGAGGAAGTCGGCCGTGGAACTGCTGGCGGAGACCAAGGCGTTCTACGTCAAGTCGGAGACGGTGCTGGACAGGAAACAGGAGCTACCTCTCAGGGTGAGTTGGGAATCCAAGTTTTTATGAGACGAAAATATAAAGGGCAATCAATTGATCACTTATTAAAATCCAAGGAAAGTATTACATAATAAACGCAGTCTTTAGCACTTTAGCTCCTGTGCTAGTTAGAAACTGTGTTACAGCAAAATAATGCTCCGCAAATCACACCTTTATATATATAATTCTTCTGTGAGTGTGTATGTCACTGAACTTCTCTCAAACGACTGGACCGATTTTGATGAAATTTTTTGTGTGTGTTCAAGGGGATCTGGGAATGGTTTAGATTCACAATTTTGGAAAAAAAATTGGATAAAACCCCGTGCAAAGCCGGGGCGGGCCACTAGTATACATATAAAATACTAACTAACTCTAAAATACACCTACCTACACGTACCTATAAAATATACCTATACTTAATACCATGATTGTGAATATTGTGATTGCTGAAAAATATTGAGACAGAGCACAGAGAAAACTTTTTTTTTTTGTTAATACTCTTTAAGCCTTTATTTGACCACAATGTCACCTGATGTTAAGTGACGATGTGGTCTAAGATGGAGCATGAAGACCTAGAAGGTAGATGGCTTCTCCGGACCACATTACAAAACACGAAATAATCGCTTCACGCACTGGCCCAGCCCGGAGGGTGGTGACAAGCCGCGGCCGAAGCCTACCACCAGAGACTGTTCTTAGCACCACCCGGAGGTCAAGTGTGAGGATTCAGAGGGTTAACACATAAGCACGTGATCAGAAAATCCTCATAGAAAGCTTATTAGAATGATCGTAATGCTTCGTTTGCAGATGAGCAGTGGTCTAAGTCAAGCGATAGCGGCGGGCGGCTGTCACCTCGTCAGTTCCGGAGCTCTCAACAATGAGAACTGCTGTAACCCATGTATGTTATACCTATGCGTATGCGTAACTTAATAAAACTATTAAGATATCTATGTATATATCAGCAAAAAAAGCCGTGTTGGCTTAGTGGGAGGACTTGCATTCCGTCGTGGGTTCAAACCCCGCCACGCACCTCTGGATTTTTCTTCTTGAAAAATGTATGTGCGCAAACACACATCGTGAGGAAACCGGAATGTTTTGAGAACTTTAAAAGAGTTTAAAGGACATGTGACATTCACCAACCCGCACTTGGCCAGCCAGCGTGGTGAATTAAGGCTTAATCTTTCTCGCCAAGAGAGAAATCCCTGTGTGCCAGCAGTGGGAACGTTAATAGGGTGATGATGATGATGATGATAATGCCCCATTTGTGGTAGATATGCCTTCCTACTTTTTTTTTTCTCTCTCGTCAGGAGAGAAGTCCCTGTGTCCCAGCAGTGGGAACGTTGATAGGGTGATGATGATGATGCCTTCCTAACCTATTCGATTTGCTTGGCAGATGCGACGACAGGCCGCGTCGGACGCCGGGCAATATGCGGGGGCGAAGGCCTACAGAGCACCCTACGACGCCTACTAGAACACGCAGACAGCAGGGAGAATGTGTACTCGCCTCCTTTCATCAGTAAGTTGACAGTGACATCTGACAGTAGCGTGTACTCTATGGTTTAGGAATTTAATTTGGCGGGATTGGTTTGATGGGAGTTTGTGGTTGAATAAAATAACTAGTTTGCTATGAAAATGCACTGGATATTGGGTTATTGCACTCTGAGGCTGATTTTAGTGAAACGCTGGTCACTCAGGTCAGCTATGACAGACCTTCAATACAGATGCTACGCGCTGAGCTGTCAGCGTTGATGGTCCTCGTGAGGCTAAAATTACCCTCAGAATAAATTTGTGTGGCTTGGTTTATGGATAAACATCACAAAACGTAGAGATTTTGTGTCTACAACAGTCTCGTGACCACTCTGGACGAGTAATCAGCAAAATCGATTTGCATAATCTTTGGAGATATTGCCCACTGGCATCATTAGGAATTAAAGTTGTTTGTATGCCTTAAAATTTAGAAGTAAAATGTGTAATTAATAAGTCTCATTGTCACAAGACGAAAATAAACTATTTTTTACACCTACTAGGATAATATCAGTAACATAAGCAAATAGGTTGATTGAAGTTGAATATGAAGCATTCAAATAAAACGGGTATTCCCCCATTCATAACTGAATGCTTATATAATATAAAACATCTATTGCTATTGCATTACTTATTTTAGAAAGGTGCCATGAAAGTGATTGCTATTATAAAAAAATATATCACATAAATCACATCGGTTCTTCAGTGATTCTTCACATAGTGTGTTAAGTATTTTAATGAATTTAAATCACAAGTCAATCATAACTTCACACACTTCATTCAATTTATGACTGTGATTAAAGATTTTGCGACTAAAGCTCTGTTATATTTCTTTACACTATGACAATATTTTCAATTGCTAGTAAATCCCAAAAATCATACTGAATATTCGATCTACTTAGATTTTCGTTTGTTGTATCTTAATCACCGTTACAATCACAATTAATCACAAAAAAACGTAGAATGTAAAATCACTGATCAAATCATATCACAATCCAGTGATCCGCCGTACTAGTAATTTTCATTTGCAGCGCACAAATCAACCGTCGGTCTTAAGGAATACTCGAATCATAATCTACTAGATATATTTAGTTGTTCGTTCATTGCAATAATAATCATCGTCACAATAATTCACAACAAAATCAAGTACAATTACAGAACAAAAAATATCACAAATTCACAATCCAGTGATCACAATTAATCACAAAAAAAATTGTACGTAAAATCACTGATCGAATCATATCACAAAATCACATCCAGTGATCAGTGATTCGTCCCACGCCTAGTACGCACTGAATTTTCCAGCGCACAAAATCTACGACCGTCGTAAGGAATACTCGGAGACTTTACCGCGTTCAGCGCACAACTCTGGCACCTTCTCGGGAACCTCTTCGTCGGGCACCTCAGGGTCGAAGGCTAAGGAGGAGCACAAGAACAGGCCGTTAAGCTTTGGAGACGTGAGGGTGTTCTTCCCGGAGAGTTTCGTGATACCGCGGCAGAGGTGTGACCAGGATAGGGTGGTGCTGAAGGCTGGGTATTCTATGCGTGAGTATTTATGAGTAGATCTGTCAATGTTTTACTTATGTGACTTTTTTTCTGTTTACGTAATGCATTATATGTTTTTTTCTGTTGGTAAGTATACTTATTTATTTCAATAATATTGGGAAAGGTTTGCTATCGCCGAATTATAGAATTATACGATAAATATGTTTCCCTTTTCAATATTTATGCAACATAATATAGTCACGTTTATGTTTTATAGATTACGATTATTTATGACGATATTTAAATTTAACGGTTTCACACATTGCTTTGATCACTGCATGGTGGTGTTTGGTTAATTTCTGACTTGATTAATTTTAATACTGGTGTTGGTAAGTAATTAATAAGCAATTTATTGCGCTGACCTATTATTATAAGATGAATTCTAATTCATCGCTGCGTCTTTTATCTTTTCTATTTTATGCCATTTAGAACTAGCTGGCCCGTTCCGGGTTTGTTCGGATACCAAAACCTTCCTCTTAAATCACTATACTTATTACAGAAAACTGCTTAGTGCATCAGATCCGATCAGTAGTTTTGTGTTTATCCCTAACAAAGAGACAGGTAGATAAACAGCCACTGGACTTTAAAGACTGGATGGAATCATTAAGTTCTATCGTTAAGATCAGCGTTAGCTGCAAGTACGCTGATCATCCAACACAAACAGAGACAGACACTTTTACTCGCAAACATTTTGTTAGATATATTTTTGTATGAAGGTACCTAGTGATTTTTTTTTTGCTATCTAAGTACTTAATTATGTATATCCTGTTAGAGGTGCCTTGTTAGTTTTGCATAATGTTAAGTTGTGAATTGAACTCGCTTGATTACCGAACATGGCTCAAGGCAGCCGCGCTTTTAATACTATGGTACCGCGCTAGACAACTCGAAAATTTATAAGCCAAAACATATGTTTGCCGTGGACTAAGCCTATGTCACATCTCCAGCTTTCATACAAGTCGGTTCAGAAGATCCAGAGATTACCCCTAAAACTACACAAACAATCTCACAAAGTTAACCTCTTTATATTCTTCTAATATATAAAATTTCCATGTCACAATGTTAGTTACCGTACTCTTCCGAAATGGCTTTACAGATTTTTACCAAATTTTATGTGCGTATTCTGTAGGTCTGAGAATCGGCTACTATTTTTCATTTTGCAAAACAACGTTTGCTGGGGTCAGCTAGTACTAGATAATATAGATGTGAATACTGATCTACCTGTGACAATTATTTAAAAGTGTACTTAATATTACAGCAGGCAGTTCCCACTCAAGCGTGGAAAACATGGAGCTCCCAGAACCTGTAGTCAGCGGGTCTGGGTCCCCGGCAGACCCTATGGACACCATCAGTCCCCCGGCTCAGTACGCGCACTCCGCTCCGAGGTACATCAGGTTAGTCCTCGTGGAGAATATACCACTGGAACCTGTGGTCAGCGGGTCTGGGTCCCCGGCAGACCCTATGGACACCATCAGTCCCCCGGCACAGTACGCGCACTCCGCTCCGAGGTACATCAGGTTAGTCCTCATGGAGAATATACCACTGGAACCTGTGGTCAGCGGGTCTGGGTCCCCGGCAGACCCTATGGACACCATCAGTCCCCCGGCACAGTACGCGCACTCCGCTCCGAGGTACATCAGGTTAGTCCTCATGGAGAATATACCACTGGAACCTGTGGTCAGCGGGTCTGGGTCCCCGGCAGACCCTATGGACACCATCAGTCCCCCGGCACAGTACGCGCACTCCGCTCCGAGGTACATCAGGTTAGTCCTCATGGAGAATATACCACTGGAACCTGTGGTCAGCGGGTCTGGGTCCCCGGCAGACCCTATGGACACCATCAGTCCCCCGGCACAGTACGCGCACTCCGCTCCAAGGTACATCAGGTTAGTCCTGAGCAGTGAGCGGGTCTGGGTCACCTACAGACCTGAAGAGTTTCTGAGGGATTTCCCTTCATCATTTACATTTCTCAAGTGGTATAGAGGCAGGTTTGTGGTATATCGGCGCTGGTGTCCAGTAGGTACTGATCGGCCTTCTGAGTGAGCATAAAGAAAGGTTTGACTATTAATTTATCTGATTCATATTATATTATTCTTTAGCCTACTAGCATTAAAAAAAAATAACGAAGGTTGTTTAACTTTCAACGTTCCATATTCAGAAGTCTTTCACATATTCGCACCGTTAGTCGGGTGCGACTACCGTCTACGCGTCTCCTTCCTGTTCCCAACTGAGTTATTCCCCTTTATACTCACCATAACTTTTTATTTTATTTTTTTATTTATGTTTGATAAGCCTTCATTTGACCACAATCTCACCTGATGTAAATTGACGATGTGGTCTAAGATGGGGCATGAAAAAATCGCTTCACGCACTGGACCAGCCCGGAGGGTTTAAAGGCATACCTATACCTACCATATTTTGATATAAGTATTCGATTATCTATCTATTTCGTCTTCAGGTCTAACTCGCACTCTCAGCCGAGTATGCGCGAGGAGGAAGGAGCCGCGAACATCAACAGTCACAAATCACTGCCCGATCTGCATACACAGGCTAGAAGCTATACGGAACAGTAAGTCATTTACATTTCAATAATAATAATAATCCTAATAATTTATTTCCAACTCTTTATTTGCTTACATGTACACTTAGATCGCATAAGATATTGTACTGTCACAATTTTTCGACCTTATTACGTTCTTAAAGAGGCTTAGGTACATAACTTCATTATGTTTAGAAAACGTAGACAACTTCGGAATTAAGCTAGTGGATGTGTTTTGTACCTACTATTACGCTAATTGTATCGGACGTCCGCAACACAATGGTAAAGAAAACCAAAATGTAACGGCAATGAATACTCAATCCCGAATGATTACTCGGAACACAGCCCGCGTTATATCAAAAACTTAAATGATCCAGAAATATCTATAAATAACTGGAAGTCCTATAAAAACGTAAACAAAAAAAAAACTATTTATTAATCTGTGCCTATTCCCAATCTTATATATAAAATTCTCGTGTCACAGTTTTCGTTCCCGTACTCCTCCGAAACGGCTTGACCGATTCTCATGAAATTTTGTGAGCATATTGAGTAGGTCTCAGAATCGGCCAACATCTATTTTTCATTTTGCAAAACGACGTTTGCTGGGGTCAGCTAGTGTTATATAAAACTTCCATGACACAATGTTAGATACCGTACCTACTCCTTCGAAACGGCTTTACCGATTTTTACCAAATTTTATATGCGTATTCAGTAGGTCTGAGAATCGGCTACTATCTATTTTTCATTTTGCAAAACAACGTTTGCTGGGGTCAGCTAGTTAATCTATAAAACGTAAACCAACAAAAAACTATTGCTTAATTCTATGCTTATTCCAGAAAACGCGGGTACAAAGGTCAGGCCGTGACTACTATTACCTAATCTGTGCCACAGTGCACGTATAAATACTACGTCCTATTCCGCGTACGATTTTAAACCTGAGCTTAGTAAACATAAGGTCGTCGTCGCTAACAATAATAATGAATGTTACAGCACGAGTACTGGACACACGGAGACCATAGGCCGCTCCCCGCGACGCCGGCGTCACTCCTCTCACCAGAGGACAGCGTCCTGCTCCTCTAAGGGAACTAGGTAACTTGCTGATCATTCTTAACTATTTTTACAATGAAAATGAATGAAAAGTGAACATAAAACAAAAAAAAAGGTGTGTGTGCGATTCACACATGATAGAAGCGAAACTTCAGTAAATCCACAAAAGAATGAGAAGAATTAAAAAAAAAACAAAAAAAAATACTATGCAAACAGATTTTGTTCGGGCGGTCACCCATCCAAGGTCTGGCGTCTGGTAGCTTAACCTTGTTAGCGTTTGGCTTACCCGACAGGTAAGCCAATCTTATTTCCATTTCCGTTGCATCCGATTTCAAATCACAACGATTCTAAAGAAGTTTCACTTCAAAAACGCACGCAATAAGTCATTGATTTCTTTCTACAGCTGTTTATAAAATCGCCATTTTGTTTCGATACTACACTCACACAGTAGTTTTCACACTAACACACGTTAAATGCTCGAATACAAGCAAGTATTAAACAGTTTGAGTGAATATACATACACACCGAAATCTGCTCTCTCGCTCTGGCTCACTAATTACAGGCGACTATTGTATTTGTGTCTCTTACCATTTCCGTTTCATCTTTTTGCATCCGGTTTGAAATCACTACGATTCTATAGAAGTTTCACTTCAAAAAGTTTTGAAGTTGAAGTTATAGGTAGGTACTTATTTGTTTTAATCTTTACTTAATTTACCAAATTTTTTTTTTTGAAGTGAAACTTCTATAGAATCGTAGTGATTTCAAACCGGATGCAAAAAGATGAAACGGAAATGATGTAAGAGACAAATACAATGCTTTATTTAAAGAGGTATTGCTGTATTTTATAAATTATTTTGTAACATACTTTATGTAATACGCTTTATTGAAGTTATATAAATAATCCGAATAATTACAGATATATGTTTGTTTCTCTTAACATTTTAGCAGATGCGTTCATTTACCCTTTTTTTCTATTCGATATATATCATAATTATAGTTCATATTTAGTAGACTCCAATCGTGCGTCGTAGCTGACACACACACACTTTTTTTTTATTCTTCTTATTATTCTTTCGTCGATTTACTGAAGTTTCACTTCTATCGTGTGTGAATCGCACACACACCTTTTTTTTTGCTTGATGTTTCTTCATTTGACCACAATCTCACCTGATGTAAAGTGACGATGTGGTCTAAGATGGGACATGAAGACCTAGAAGGTAGATGGCTTTTCCCTACCATATTACGAAACACGAAAAAATCGCATCACGCACTGGCCCAGCCCGGATATTTAATTTTTTTTTAAATGTTAAATAGGTTATTAGAAAGTTTGATAAAAAACGTTATTCATAAACCTAAATTTTACTTTCACTTGTCCTGTACCGTTTTTTTTAATAGTGCAAGTTTTACAATTTATACACAATTAATAAAATAACACAAGTTGAAATTTTAAATGAAATAAAAAAAAACATACAATAATTAGAAAATAGCATAAAATAAAATTGTTTTTAAAATAAAATAAATACAATGTCAATGAAAATGTTAATTATAAATAAATGTCCTAATAGTTGAATTCAAAATGTCAATACAAATACTAAATGTCCTAATATAATTTTAAGCAAAATGTGATTTATATATATTCATATTCATAAATTCAATTTCTTAGTCAGTATTTTGGTTACATAAATTGGAGAGCGTTGCGAACCGCGACACAGTTTTATACTTATGCGGCGAGCATCGTATCTTAAGCTATAGTTCTAAGAATGTGTGTATTGTAAATAAATAAATGAAATGAAATTAGTGCAGAATCTGTTTAATGACAGGTCAATAAAAGCTTTTCATCCTTGTTTATCTCTATAATAGTCGCAAATGTCATAAACAGGCTGATTGTGTGTTTCAGTCAATTCCGTTATCTCGTTTATGCATCGTATTACCCAGCAATAGCAGTTCTTATAAATACGAGTTAAAAAAATATTTCCTGACAATCCACACAACAACATCTAGCCCCGTGGTAAGCTCTTAGCTTGTGTTACGGGTACTAGACATCTGATATAGTTAATATAATATACATACGTCCATAGATATGTTTTTTATTATACATATTAAACACCCAGACCAAGGAGAAAGTGCTTGCAGAACATACAAACACTTGACCCCTCGGCGGGAATCGAACCCGCTACCTCTTGCGCCACAAGCGGACTCTCGCCCACCGCGCCACTGAGGAGTTTCTATGAACTATTTACGTAAATATCTTTAAATGTTTTATAACTTTCAGATCCAATCACTCGTCTCTGATGTCTTCGTGCGATGCGTTCTCCGAGCACCCCTCGCCCGGAGAAGAGAACTATCAGTCGTATACCAGGTACTGTCGTAATGTCTAATGGATAATGTTGTAATGCCAAGGTACTGTTGTAATATTAATAATACTAGGTTGTAATGCCCCAACGGGTCTCATGTCAGGGTATCTAATCTATAATAATACTAGCGGCCCGCCCCGGCGTCGCACGGGTATAACATTTTCCCGGAAATTATTCGAATTTTTCTCGCCGTAAAAACCATCCTCTCTCAAGTTGGATCTAACTGCACATGGTGTGCGAATTTTATTATAATCGGTTAAGTGGTTTAGGAGTCCATTGAGGACAAACATTGTGACACGAGATTTATATATATTAAGATAGATGATAAACTATTTGTATAACGACATGGTTGCTAGTAAAGAACTATGAATGACTTCCCTTTTAGCGCAGTGGGCGAAGGTTCGCATCGGCGCTCGAGATAGCAGGTTTGATTCCCGCTGAGGGGTAAAAGTGTTTGTATCTTCTGCGAGCACTTTATCCTTGGTCTGTGTGTTTATTATGTAAAACAAAAACAAATCGATATTTTTTTTGTTATGTATGTCTATAATATTAAGTACCTCTATATTGGATGACTAGTACCCGTAACAAAATCTTAGAGCTTACCACGGGGCAAGATGTTGTTAATAAATAATGTTAAATAAATATTGCCGAACAATCCACACAACAACATCTAGCCCCGTGGTAAGCTATAAGCTTGTGTTACAGGTACTAGACATCTGATATACTAAATATAATAGACATACATAGATAGATATTTTTTATTATACATACTTGTTGAGTGGATTGGAGATATTTATTAATTTTTCCAGTCGTTGCGGGTCGTCGTTCGCGCGCGACTCCGGGGGCTCCAGCGGGCACTACACGCAGCGCAGCGCCCCCCCGCACCAGCCCCCCCACCGCACCGACTCCGGCTCCTCCACGCAGCACGAACACGCCAGGTAATGTACTCTCTGTCTACACGCTGCACGAATATGCTAGGTACAGCTAGCGCGATATGAGTTTGGCTTTGACCGTTATTGCGCTGAAATCAGACATTGGGTATCAACGGGCAATTAGCGGGGGCGGGCCGGGTGTGTAGTAAAATACTTTAAAAATGAAACCCACTAAAAACTGAGTAGTTGAAAATAATGTAGTTTTTTTTTTAATTCGATTAACTAAGTTCATAAAATAAAAAACATAGGTAACTCCTGTAAAGGAACTAGGTAACATCATGCTGTTTATTAATTACTTTATTACAATTAATGTAAAACAAAAATGAAAAAAAATTAATAACGCCCAAGTATTCTTGAGTTGGTGCCGGGTCAAGGTTTCTTATTTTTCTTGCTTTTATGTGGTCTTGCTCACGGGTTATTATCTGGACTCTATGTTGACTTGTCCAAGCCAAGCATGTCCTGTGCCTATATGGAAATAAACGTCTTGACTTTGTCATTTACGTTATATTTCATTATTATTTTTTAATTATTTTAAGTATTCTTACGTTTTTAGATCAGAGAAGAGCGTTAGATATGAATCTAGATGGATATGTGGGAAAAGGTAGGCCGAAGAAAAGATGTTTGTTGTGATGGACTGTGTGCAAGATGACATTTGTAAGAAATGAGTGAGTGTTATGACGGGTGACAGAGGGAAGTGGAAGCAAAAAGCATGTTGTGCCGACCCCACGTAATGTGGGATATGGTCAGGAAGATGATGATGATACTTATGTCTTCAATTTATCTTCCAGTCGTTACAACAGCTACTACGGCGAGTGGGGAGCCCCGGAACTAGAGTGCTACGTGTCGGCGCCCCCGCAGTTCCAGGACGGGGCGCCCTCGCCCCCCGCACCACCCCCGCCCCCGCACTACACCCCTCCCGTCGGGATACACTTCCAGGTATGCAATTTTATGAAACTTACATAAAAAAATATTAACAGATAAATATAAAAAGAACATCTAAAGTCTTCAACATGCCTTAAAACTGTAAACTGTGATAAAAAAAAATTAAGCCATACATTTTAGACATAAAATAAATAATAGAACATAAATAATAACGTAACTACTCAGATGTTTGATGTGTTCCTTGTTAAGACAATGTTCATATATTGGTTTTGTTGTTACTTAAGCATAATAAAAGTACTTTTTCCAAAGAAAACATGTCTGATTTATTAATATTAAGAGTAATAGTATTTGGTACCTAATCTAATCCTGTCACAACTTAACACGGTAGTAGAAGAGTTGTGACGAGTGGTCATAAAATTTGACGATTTTCTCAGTAATTATAATACTACCACTTTTGGTGATTGTTTCAAAATCAGAAGGATTGCGGTTACATTAATCACATGGGTCATAACTGTAGAAGTGTGTGGTGGAGCTAAATATGGTCCAAAAAGTAAAAACTGTCTCAACCATCTCAGGCCGCCCCTATAGTCTTTATTAAATCACATAATACTCTTACAGGCTAGCGCGCCCCCTCCCCAGTTCCAGGACGAGCCCCCACTGTACGACTACGGCGACTACGAGTGCAGCTACAAGACCCCCGTCAAATGCGTCAACGTGCGCAAGGAATACTCCTCCAGAGAATACAACAGGTACTGCCACACAATGACCCACATTTAGATACATGACCCACCTACAATTCCAATCAGGAGTGTAGCTAGAAGACCCCTATCAAACGCGTCAACGTGCGCAAGGAATACTCCTCCAGAGAATACAACAGGTACTGCCACACAATCACCCCCATTTAGATACATGACCCACCTACAATTCCAATCAGGAGTGTAGCTAGAAGACCCCTATCAAACGCGTCAACGTGCACAAGGAATATCACATTTAGATACATGACCCACCTACAATTCCAATCAGGAGTGTAGCTAGAAGACCCCTATCAAACGCGTCAACGTGCACAAGGAATAGTCTTCCAGAGAATACAACATGTACTGTCACACAATAACCCACATTTAGATACATGACCCACCTACAATTCCAATCAGGAGTGTCGCTAGAAGACCCTATCAAACGCGTCAACGTGCGCAAGGAATACTCCTCCAGAGAATACAACAGGTACTGCCACACAATGACCCCCATTTAGATACATGACCCACCTACAATTCCAATCAGGAGTTTAGCTAGAAGACCCTATCAAACGCGTCAACGTGCACAAGGAATAGTCTTCCAGAGAATACAACAGGTACTGCCACACAATGACCCACATTTAGATACATGACCCACCTACAATTCCAATCAGGAGTGTAGCTAGAAGACCCCTATCAAACGCGTCAACGTGCGCAAGGAATACTCCTCCAGAGAATACAACAGGTACTGCCACACAATGACCCACATTTAGATACATGACCCACCTACAATTCCAATCAGGAGTGTAGCTAGAAGACCCCTATCAAACGCGTCAACGTGCACAAGGAATAGTCTTCCAGAGAATACAACATGTACATGTTGTATTCTCTGTCACACAATGACCCACATTTAGATACATAACCCACCTACAATTCCAATCAGGAGTGTCGCTAGAATACCCCTATCAAATACATCAGCATGTTGACGTGTTCCATAATTATGTATTTGACGTGTTCCATATGTTTCATACATATGGAACACGTCACACGGTCTTTCTGAGATTTTATTACTAGTGCGACTTAGTTTTGCTATCAGTACTTCATTCTCTTGTTGTTTCATTCTCGGACGCAAACTAGAAAATGTGAAATGCTGACGTTCTTCTAGTCTAGACCGTGCATCAACTTCAAAGATTTATATATTTGGTTCTTCTAGTCTAGACCGTTCATAAACTTCAAAGATTTAGTATCAGTTTTGCAAATAGATAATTTATTTACAAAAAACGTACGTTATATGCTTAAATTCAGTTGGACAAAGCAAACATGTGAAGAAAAACTATGTATCCTGAACCGCGATTCGTTCTCGTCCTCATAGACACTTACCTTACCATCAAGTGAGATTGTCAAACAAACGTCTATTCATAAAAGGTCAATGTTGATATCTATTCCCGCAGATACCACGAGCAAAGCCGAGAAGAGGTGATAAAGCAGCAGCCGCAGTACGCGGAGGTGCGCAAGCGTCCGCCTCGATTGGACGACAGCAAGGATTACGTCAACTCTACGCAGGTAAATACAGCTAGCGCGATAAGAGTTTGGCTTTGACCGTTATTGCGCAGAAATCAGAAATTGGGTATCAACGGGCTATTAGCGGGGTGCGGGGCGGGTGTGTAGGCGCGCGCGGTGCTCTGATTGGCTGAAAGTATTGTGTGCGTGACAGTACCCATGTACCCATGCGCAGTAATCCCCTCCACCTGAAAGCCGAAAAACTCACTCTATAATGTCGCCCAATGGTGGGTACAACACAAAAACGTTGGTCCTCATTACGACTTGTTATTTTCCGTTGATTGATAAGTGCCAACTATTGAGATATCTTTTTTATTATTTATTTTTTAAGGCACCACCAATTCAGTTCAGTTTGTTTATTGCAATCATACATATATGTTCCTACGACTAGCGAGTAGATCCTGTCCATCCAAAGGTTGCCTTGAAGAGATCGTTTTTAGCGATACGGCCGCCGATTTAACAACAAATGTGGCCTATTCATTGTAATTTTTAAGTAAGTATGTAAGAATTGTTGTGTAATAAAGATTTTATCTATCTATGTGCCTTTAATAGGCGAGCACAACACTTACGATAATTATGAAAATTAGGTTTCACACATTGTTTTCTCTTGAGGCGCGGCTCATGCGGCATTCATGTGTGTATTACATGTTTCTTTTCAAAACGCGCGGTGACATTATACTATTGCTTTCAGTTGAATTGTCCAACTGAAGAGGTGACGTCACCACTGGGCACGTTCAAACGCCAGCGCTGCCTGCGGTACAAACAGCGCCGGCCCAGGCCTATCCTACGCTCCAAATCTGATATTTCCGACAGGTGAGTGTGTATTTATATATACTTACTAGCGGCCCGCCCCGGCGTCGCACGGGTATAATATTTTCCCGGAAATTATTCGAATTTTTCTCGCCGTAAAAACCATCCTATCTCTCAAGTTGGATCGAACTGCACATGGTGTGCGAATTTTATTATGATCGGTTAAATGGTTTAGGAGTCCATTGAGGACAAACATTGTGACACGAGATTTATATATATTAAGATTTATACTAATATTGTAGAAGCTAAAGAGTTTGTTTAATTGTTGGTTTATTGAACGCGCAGAAACTAATCTCAGAAACTACACTTCCCTAGATGTGATGGTCCGGTTCCCTGGTAGATTTGAATAATACTTTCACTGTTAGATAGCCTATTGATCGATCTTACAAATACCTCTATACTACCAATTGTAAAACTATAATGATAACGCTGATAACTGTGTTACTCAAATATCAAAGCGCAAATAATGAAATCAATATAGTTAAACTCTAATAACAATTGTACGATAGCGGGTTTGTACAAAGCCTTTTTGATCTGAAAAGGGTGGCTACCTACGACTAGGTCCTAAACTTTCCTATCTAGATTATTTTAAATGAAAGATATATTTTAGTGTAACTAACGTTTTGTGAATTTATTGAGCAATATGGCGAATGTGTCGTTTTACAATGTTCGAGGATATAGGATACAGGTTGGGGAACAATTAACCAATGGCGTAATTTACTTTAAACTACGAAGATGTGGAGCGCTGCGATTGGTCCATGCCGAAGAGAACTGAGCCGTGATGCGTTGGCGCTAACAACAATATGATGATGATGTCCAAGCCGATTTCGGCTATGGCGACTGTGTCACTGGCATTTTAACCGAGACTTATGTCAGTTAGAGTGCAGATGGTCTACTCTTGTGGGCTTTGAGATGGCTCGAGTATCCAAGTTTGTTGATAAATGTGCGTAAACAACTTGGGCATGTCAAAGTGCTACCTACATAGTTGTAGTGAATGGTCAGGGGTTGGCGGGTCTTCAGCTCATCCCGTTTCATATCAAGAACTTCACGCCGCTCAACCTCGTACTCATCCACCTGTTGGTGAATAAGTCTTCTCCATTCAGGGCGCTGTGCTGCTTTCGTCTCCCATACCGAGGGCTCGATGTTGCATCTTTTCATGTGTCTACTTCTTTATATCCTCAGGTACCGCCGCAGCGACGGGCGAAGCCCCGTGTCCGCGCCCTGCGACGGCGACGACTCGCCCGACAGCCCCTCTGAAGACTCCAGCCGTCTGCGCCAGTTCTTCGAACGTCTCGGGCTCCAGGAGCGCCAGTACGAAGCGCTGCTATCAGCGCCACCGGACAGTCCTGTGTTCTTCTCATCCGCGTCTACGGTGGATTCTAATGCACTGCCCGCCACAGCTGACTACACGGTGAGTGTATGATATACTTACCGGCCTATTTACGTGCGCCATATACCCAGGGGTAGTAACCCGTCGATATAATTATCTAATATGTATATAAAATTCTCGTGTGTCGTGAATCGGCCAACATCTATTTTTCATCCCCCTAAATGTAGTCCACCCCTAAATTTTTTTTAAAATTTTTATGACACTATTTTTAAACTTTTTTTTTATGATACAAAATACATACAATCCTCAATTTTCACCCTTCTACGATCAACCATTTATTTTTTTAAGCCATTTTAGTATGGCAAAACAACGTTTGCCGGATCAGCTAGTAATCAATAATTATCTACAGACTAATCATATAGCATCACCTAATCCTAAACTAAGCAGAGCTTGTACTTTGGGTGTTAGGTGACTGATATACTACATAGATATATATATTTTTGTAAGCCCATACATATGATACATAGAAAACACAGATAGATATAAAGCCGGGGTAAGGAGTCTAGACATATAGCCCCGCCGTGCGCCCTCAACCGAGGGACAAATGGCGACTGTGAGTGTCTCTATCTCGGCCGACTGCGCCAGTTCAAGGCGTAAATATCAACGCCACCGGACAGCCCTCTGTTTTCTTCAGCTTCTGAGGTGGATTCGAACGTCCTGTCTGCTTGTTGCTTGTCACTTGATTATTAAATTTTTGAGAGGTTTTAAAAGTGATGTATGATGTCTCACAGGCTGCGCCAATTCTTAGCAATGTGGGCGCCAGTTCAAGCTAAGTCGTGAGTTTGTAGAGTTTGTGACTCCATTGCGGTCTAATTAAAGTAGTTTGAGTCATTATTGAGTATTTGTGTAGCACTATTCTGTAAATTATGTTTAACTGTTTAAATAAATCTATGCAGATAATATCATGGTACAATGTGCTAAGTATATTATAAGAATTTGACGTAATTTTATTTTTTTATTCCTAATTCGATCGTTATGCTTCTCAGGTGCAAGGTCCAGGAGGGGCCCAAAAACAAATTTACCGAAACACGGAACCTCCCAGCGTGGTCGAGCGCAACGCAAGGATCATCAAATGGCTATGTCAGTGTCGCAAAACGCAGCTTCAACCGCCCCAGTAAAAAATTAATTAAAAAAGTTGGTGATAAACCGCTTTAGTTCACGGGTTTGTCGAAATTATCTATGGACTGGATGTTTCGCATGAAAACTATCAGAGTGGATCGTGGAAATTTAAATTCAAGTTTTCGAGTGCCTAGTGGACATTTATCGAAATAATACAACGCATTTACTAAATAATTATGACTTTAAATGAGGCTCAATTGCCGCGAATTTACGGGAAAAAATGGCGGAAAGTGTCAAACACTAGGTGTCAACATGACAGGCTGAAAGGATTCGTATCCAAGGACATGTAGACGGTGATTTACCCACTAGAGGTTGTTCCCGTTGTCTCCTTTAATATAAATTACTTCGCAATTATGAGAGAGAACCAAATAAATTTGCTCATAAATTTGATCTAAGCGTCGTAGTTTAAAATAGTATTTGGAGTTTAAGGATATTCTTTGAAATCAATTCATTGTCACAAGTTTTGCGAAGATCTCGACATCTAAAAATGTTCCAAACCAAAACGGTTGACGACCACGTCAACCTTATTTATTCATGTATTTTTAAGAATAGTCATTTTATTATTTTTTTAAAGTTACTCTTGTACAAGTCACGAGCTTAGAGAATAAAACTTATTTTCAAAAAATAATGTTATCAAAATTTTATCTTGTGAACATCCTGAAAGTTCGGAATTAAATTGAGGCTTACTTGACGTTATTGTATTAAATATCTTGTATTTTATTGTTTTTATCTATAATAAAATGTATTCTGTTTACCATGTTTCGATCATTCAATCATACGAGAGGTAGATTATTAATATTTATAAAAATAAATGTTCCTGATATGGATTTGTCATTATCAAAAAGAGTTATTTTGTAATAAGTATCTTTATTTATAAGCAGTTTAATTTGCTGTTTCTACCTAGATTATAAGTTACCTACGTTTTCGTGATTTGGGAGCACAAAAGGATCAATTTAAGGAATATACTGTATTTTTGTGCCAATTAAAATATAAATAGGACTTTGCATATATGTTTCGACCAACTTCTTTTATTTTCAATTCGTGTCGTGGGCCTAACATAATCATAACTACATATATGTACCTAGGTATTTTAAATAAATAGTTAAGACTTTAATTCGTAAATTTAAAACTGAAATAGTAATTAGCTAAATTTAAAATACTTAGTATAGTTTGTTCATGAGTCATGCATAAATAATGAATAATTGTATAACGAGAGGAGATAAAGACAATATAAGAAAACGAAAGTTATGTTACCTATTGTATTTAATGTTTTTTCTGCATTTTAATTGAATTTTGAACGCAACATTAATGTAAATTTTAAATTATGTATCTATTTATGTCATGTGTGAAATTGTGTCTACCTTAATAATAAGGTTTAATACGATTATTGTCTTCTAACTTTTAAATGATTGTTAGTTATTTATTACTAGAAATCAAATTAAACCTTCGTTTTAGGCATGTAAAAGACTGTTGTCATTTCACAATTTTATTGTATATTCTGTGATATAATAGAATTGATATCTTAGAATAACGACTGTTCTGAGATTGAAATAGAATGTGTTGGTCATCTACATTAGAAATAACTAAAGTTAATCGTTTCTTAACCTTATAAGTACCTATTTGAAATTATACCTATTTAATTCATAACTTTCGTTGGACAATGCAATACCTACCTATTATAATTTCCGACGTACACCGCGTTTGCTATTACCTAGGTACTTTCTGATTATTGTAAAAGGAAAGAACTTAGATACCATTTCGATTATGTATTTAAGAAAACAACTAGATTAATGCTCAATAATTTGGAAAATAAGAATTAGATATGGACTTTACTATGTCTCTACTTTATATTTGGCATTAACAGTATTAAGTCTATATAAGATTGAACAATGTTTGTTGATTTCATGCTTCCATTATGTAAATCTACGTCCTGAGACGTTAGTTTTATGATGAATTAAATTGTGGCGAATGAGTTTTTTGTTTTAGTTTATATTCCAACGGCTATGACTACCTAATCTGGGGGCACGGCAGTGCCCCCACCAAGTCGAGCAAAAAAGCGTCACGGCCGTACCATCCTTTTCTCGAAGCAATTCAGGCCATTTTCGACCCCCTGTAACTTCGTTGTGGATAAAACTAGAAGACTGAAATTTTTGAAAAGGATTGCAAAGACACGGTATATTTCAAATTTCATTCAATTTTAACCAGTATTTTAAGAATTATAACGGGTCAAATTTTGTAATTTTGTCACTCACTGACTGACTGACTGACTCACCGATCATCAAAATTCTAAGGCACTTCTAGCAGACCTAGAAGCTTCAAATTTGGAATATAAGTAGTGTTTGGTGTATTAATCAAGGAAAAACTAAAAAATCTAGAAAAAACCGGTATAGAGGGCGCTGTCGTACCTTTTCTCTAAGCAATTCAGGCCATTTTCGACCCCCTGTAACTTCGTTGTGGATAAAACTAGAAGACTGAAATTTTCAGTAACCATGCAGGCATTGTAAAGACACGGTATATTTTAAATTTCATTCAATTTGAACCAGTATTTTAAGAATTATAACGGGTCAAATTTCTTAATTTTGTCACTCATTGACTCACCGGTCATCAAAATTCTAAGGCACTTCTAGCAGACCTAGAAGATTCAAATTTGGAATATAAGTAGTGTTTGGTGTATAAATCAAAGAAAAACTAAAAAATCTAGAAAAGACCGGTATAGAGGGCGCTGTCGCAACGCCGCGTATATAGGAAATATGTACTAAAGTAATAATAATGCGAAATATGTATAAATAAATCCAATCTGGACCGGCAAAAAGAAAATTATATGGACATATATACAATAAGTAGAAGGTACCGAAAAGGAAAAAAGTAGAACTGTCTACAAAATACAAAAAGAAATCAGTTCCCATCAAAAACAATACTTGTCAAAAAAACCAAGTCGCGCAACTCAGTTATTGTTCTGCGGTAAAAAGTTGTGAGATCCATGTAATTCCAAGTCGGTTATTAATTTATTCAGTCTCTACTTAAGCGACTTTCTGTCTTAATACGTCCAGTCTCTAAGACCACGAACGTGGTCCATAACAATTGAAAATCAATTGTGTCTGGAATCTCCGTACTCGAAGCATGAAGTTGTTACGTAATAATTAACAGCATCTTATAGTGACGCATATCAATATTAAAATTCTTTAATGTTTTATATAAATATTAACTATTATATAAATATTAACTTTTTACCGCAGAACATATAACTGAGTTGCGCGACTTGTTTTTTTTTGACAAGTATTGTTTTTGATGGGATTTTAATTTAGAAAGCTTCAGTTTCAGTTTCTTGTAGTTGGACTTTGCGCTTGAAGCGACAATTTGCCAGTGTCGAGTTAAATAAAATTATAAAGTCTTAGGAAAGCTTAATCAGAATTAAACATGCACATCTGTGCATGTTTAATTATCTAATGACAAATTAATGAATGAATGACAGGACAGAGTGAGAACCTGCCTGACCTGACTGACGACACACCCACGAAACAAAGAAGAAGACCTGCCTGACCGACTGACATGTGACATGCATGACGTGCGTGACAGCTTGACAGCATGACAGGACAGCAGCCTGACGTGACGACACGATTGTTTGCACCCTGGAGTTTTTGTTTTGGTCGTAAAATCTCTATTTATCTGAATAGAACGACGTATTGGCGATTAAAAAAATTGTAGATAAACGTACTTACACAAAAACCATCAAACGTAAGCATTAGATAATGATAACCAATACGTAAACATTGCGTCATAATTTCCATCAATAACAACACATTATTTTTTATGCAGAAGGTTAGCTAACCAGAGGATACGTTGTGATTTCAATGAGATATAGCTGTTTAGCTTATGATATTAGAACCTGATGAAAGTATGCCTCCAACAAAACGTCCCAGGAAGATGAGTAGTGCTGATGATGACGATGATGACTACCGAAAAAGGAGAGACAGAAATAATGAGGTATTTTAATTGAACTACTTTCACTGAATCCTATTTTAGTCTCTTTACTCACACCGGAAAATTTTAGCTGTACCCAATTCGGGTCATGTTAGATACATATCTTTCTTTGATACAAAGAGCTCTTGTAAACAAAATGGTTGGAAATAAAAACTTAAAACTTTTGAACCAAATACATGTGAATAATGAACGATAGAATTGCGTCGTTTGTGATACTTGCAGAAGAAATAATTATTAAAGTCCTGAATGTAATAAACAATGTGCTGAATTCTTAAACTTTGCAAACCGGTTTGATATTATCTGATAATGTTGTTGAAAATTGGCTTATCGCCGCTCATGGAATGGAGCAGATGGCTTTTAATAGCTATCTCTTGAACTAACATTTTAATTATTATGATTTCTAAATTATCTGTGTTTTATTTCAACGCTTATATCTTGTATCTACATATAATTTATTTTCTCTTTTTAGTGTGTTTTAATACATACATGTTTAACACATTATGGTGAATGAATGATTTGATTTGTTATTTTTTTTATAAATGGTTATTTATTTCAGGCAGTGAAAAAAAGTAGATACAAGACGAAACAGCGGACACAAGAAACATTCACACGAGTGAGCAAACTTAAAGCAGAAAACCAAATGTTGGAAGAAAAAGTCAAAACTCTCACAAAAGAACTTCAGTTTTTAAAAGAACTCTTCTTAGCACATGCCTCAAACACACAAAACCCGAAATTTGATGGAATTGATTTAAATAAATTGCTCGAAGAAGTACCAGATGAAAAGGACAGTAAAAAGAAGAATTAATTATAAATATTATAAATTAAAGTCCACGGCCGCGTCTGTCTGTCTTTATGTTAGTGATAAACGCAAAACTAAAATCAAAGTACCGAACAGATCTTAGGCGGTTTTCTGCAATAAGATGATTCAAAAGGAACGTTTTCGCATCTGAGCTAAGCTGGAACAGGCTAGCTAGTGAAATAAATTCTTATAATTTAATTTGTAAGAGCCAGCATCTAACTGTGACATATAGGTTGTTTAGTAGGTTTCAATGAATCTGTAGAATAGTGGGAAAACCTAGCAATGTAATAAATAAAAAATCTGGACAAAAAAAAAATTTTAACATATTAATGTACTTCTTTGAATTGTGTATTATGTATAATGCTTTATTTTTTGACACACATTACCATAAAATACTGTATACTTGTAATTCTGATTAATTACTGAGTTTATGACTAGAAAAAACTTTTAAGATCACAACACATTTTGAACAAAATGTCTACAGAATTAAATAGCAATTAACATTAATTATATTGTATGAAATTAATATTTAAGAATTGGATTTAGCACAAAATTAATAGAGTAAAACAAAATTGTGTAACATAATATTTTTATTATGAAAATAAAACTATATCCTATGTAAGTTATACATTGTGAATGATAAATAATATAATTATGTGGTAAATATACATTTTATTTACAATTCAGTCATTTCAATTGACTAACTAACACTGGATCAACATATTCTAGAGTAATAAAATTTAGCCCAAATCACAGCTTCTTTATAAAACAATAATTAAAATTAATTCTATTCATAACGTAAATTATATATCAATTACAATTTATTTTAAACATCATTTGAGAGACAAATTTTTTAGGAAAATAAATACTAGTGTTTGCTTAACACAGGTTGAGGCGAAAAAATTTATAGAGGAGGCATTATAGGAAGTTGAGTTTGCAAAAAGCGAGGCCCGGCCCGGAATACTTCGTTCTCGGGAACGAAAAAGGTACCACATCAGCCGGCACAAAAAATGTTTTTTTTTTTTCTGGATTCTCATTGAAACTCAATTTCCCTTAGCGCCTGCGGTATTAGATAATGATTGATAGAAGATCAGCAATGTTGCTGATCTTCCATCTGCTGATCTGATATATATGTATACATATATCCGCAATAATCTTAGGCTTCGCCCTGACCCAAGACAAAAAAAGCTTTGCTATGACGTGCCTTACAGAATAGATGACGCCGCGCACGCTGTCAACGACAAGTCTTTGTTGAGAATAAAATAATTTGACTTCAATGAGTGCAAAGCCTTATCTGTGTATGGATACTTGTACATAATTTAATGTAATGCATATTTAAATTTTAACCCTTTTAGCGAGCGGTTACCAGTGTTGTAGATTATACTCTACTCAGAGTATATTAAGGTTTACTTTCCAGTGCTACTTCCAAACATTAACCACGCCGTCTGCGGAGGCACTGACTAGATAAGGCTTGGCGCCCTCAGCAATAGTCAAGGCGGTTATGGGCGCGGTATGGTAGAAAGAGCGGGATTCCACGCTGCGGTAGATATTGTCCTCTATTGCTGGCGGGTTGGGGTCCACTTTGCAGTGTTCTTGGATGACTGTGGTGCCGTCGATTATGCGACTCCTGGAAAAAAAAAATTAACAATAAAAAGATTAGAGATAAATTGACTTATCAACGCAGAGGCTAAATAAAAGGGTTAGAAAACTTGAAATTTTCAGGGGTTCCTTTTATAAGATAAAAACAGGTACAAGTTAGTATGAAACTTGCCCGCTTTTTATCTTATAATTCAGTATGAATGTACATTATAAAAATTCGAAAATCGCCCCCTGTGTGTGTAACCGGTGTTGAAAGTTTGTATAAAAGTCCTATTTTTTTTAAGTAAGAAATTTTAATTTTGCGAGATACATTCATAATAAGGTGTAGACATTTGTGAAGACCGGAAATAACAAAACTCTGTCCCTCAGGTGACAAAAAGGCGGCTCAACATTTGTACAGTTTATCTCTTGATATTTGGGAGTATATCACAAATAATTTATTAATCTATTGAGAATGTCTTTATTTTCGTGCCATAATATTAAGTACACCTGTTTCAGTACTTGTCTACTGAATTGACTTGACATAAAACTGTTAACTCCTACTTCTAAGCCTGTAATCAACTTCGTAACTAATATCTGTCCTATTTAATTCTCATATATCTAGAATACCTGTGAGAAGAGGTAGGCCGAAGAAAAGATGGATGGACTGTGTGAAAGATGACATGTGTAAGAAAGGGGTGAGTGCTGAGATGACGGGTGATAGAGGGAAATGGAAGCAGAAAGCATGTTGTGCCGACCCCTCGTAATGTGGGATAAGGTCAGGAAGATGATGATGATCTAGAATAAGCCAGAGCATTAGACTTAGAGAAAACCCTGCGCTTAACATAGTAATGTTCTTGAGTATTATTATTTTTAGTCTTTTTAACATTAAGTCTACAAAGAAGCCCTCCATGACCGTCTCCAAGTCCGTTCTGATCTACACTTGAGCTTTCAAAGTGAGGTTCAGCCATATTGGTTATTATATTGTCAATGCATGACTCAGTATCGTTTCTCCAGAAGGTGTTTGTATCTATAACTAGCTGTGCCCCGCGGCGTTACCCGCGTTATAATGGATTTTCCCGCGGAATGACGTTTTCCCGCGGTAAAAAGTAGCCTATGTTATTTTTCAGGCTCTAGAGATTCTGTGTACCAAATTTCATTTAAATCGGTTCAGTAGTTTTTACGTGAAAGAGTAACAAACATCCATACATCCATACTTACAAACTTTCGCCTTTATAATAGTAGTAGGATATATATCTAAAATGATAGCATTTATGAAGTGTTATTAATTGATCCTTGTATTTACTGTCAGAAATGAAATTTATAAAAATAAATAAAAATAAAATAAAGTTTATTTGGAACATGGTTACAGATATTTGCACAAAAAATAGGGAACGATAATACACGCAGTAGTTGATAACTGTGTCGCGAGTATTAACGCCCACCTCCAGATACAGGGCTTGTAGATATCTTGATGACATGAACGGAATCTTAAATAATAAACATAACATTAACTTATAATATACATATTATGTATGTAAAAAAAAAACAATTTTAAACAAACATTCACAAACAAGGAATTTACATTGTAGTCTCCAAGAATGGTGCAGTTTTTTTTGCAATACCTGTATTTGAGGTGTGTGTGATTGAGCGCGAGGTGCTGGGGCGCTTGCAGCAGCACGTGCGAGTGCGGCGCGTGCTGCAGGTCCCAGCAGCGCACGCGCTGGTCCGACCCGCCCGTCAGCAGGAACCGCCCGCCCGTCGCGCCGCCGTAGTACATGGCGTGGGTATAGTGCGATGCCTGGAAAATGTTAATTGATAATGTATTCACTGGACACAAATTTACAGATACTATTCTTATACTTAACTACAATCAAATACTAAGCTAAATAACAGGCAGTACTCCAGCCGAACCTCGACAAGTTGTTTACAGGATATGTAAGCAACATACAGGGTATGTATGATGAGTACTCGAATTATGTTTCAGGCAGTATTTTTTAATACATCTAACCCGAACTAAACATATCTTATACTGTGATAAATGAGTTTATTTATTTATTTACAATTTAATACAACATCTTTACAGGTTATTTTTTGGGCTCTTATTCGATGATATATTTATTACAAACACGACAACAAAACAGATTACTAATAATTCAAATAGATAATATAATATTAATAGCAATAATTCATCAATAGAAAATATGAATAAATAATAACTAACATAAATCAACGATAATTTAAACCCATTCATAAATTAATTAATTAATGCGATTTATAATAAGGCGGTATTTTAAATACACTAATAAACAGATTTTTACGCCACGGCGTTGCCCGTTTTTTATGGATTTTACCGCGGTGAGAAGTAGCATATAATCTTTCTCGATAAATATGCTATCTAACAGTGAAAGAAAAATTCAAATCGATAGAAAAGCAAGGAATAGATGTAGATCAACAAAATCTGGTCTTTGGCGGGATTCAAACCCGCCACGGAGCGGTTCGGCCAAAGGAGATGCCCTGTCACTGAGGTCTTCAAAATATAACAAAATAAATAATGTGAAGAACTTCTCCGGAAACTCTTCTACTCGGCCTGCTGATTGGTCACTATTGGTGGACTATTGTTGCGGGGCCACACAGCGTGCTAGGGGCACTCACCGGGGGCGTGTAATGCAGGGGCTGCTGCGAGTTGGTGCAGGGCCAGAGCGCGTGCGTGCGCTGCGTGGACTCGAGGCACCAGGCGCCCACGTCGCGGAAGCCGCTCGCCCACACGCGGGACGTGTCGCGCCCGAACCCGATTATGCGGCGGACGCGTTCCGCTGTGAGAATCAAAATATAAATTTAAAATTTAAGAAAAACCCCCGATTCCAATGCCTTAATTTCCTTAAATATAAAACAACATAATATTAATGTACCTAATGTGGACGCGATGCGTTTTCATTTGATACCCCACACTAGTATATTTGCAGATTTTCGGTTTTGCTTCCCCACTCTCACCCCCATAACTTTTAAACGGCCCAACCGATTTTCATGAAACATGTCTAAGAACACTCGCGCAAGACTCACCTTTCATACAAAAAAAACTAAATTGAAATCGCTCCATCCGTTCGGGAGCTATGGTGACACAGACAGACAGACACACAGACAGACACGTCAAACTTATAACACCCCTCTTTTTTGGTCGGGGGTTAAAAATATAAATATACGGTGTTGTACCACGGGTTACTTGTGTTACGGGTACTAGACATCTGAGATACTTAATATTATAGACATACATAGATAGATATTTTTTATTATACATACTAAACACCCAGACCAAGGAGAAAATGCTTGCAGAACAAACAAACACTTAACCCCTCGGCGGGAATCGAACCGGCTACCTCTTGCACCGCAAGCGGACCTCCGCCCACCGCGCCACTGAGGCAGTCAATACTTTATTTTATAACATACAGGAGGATCAATTCTTTCAAATGTACATTTTGTTATGATACGCTAAGAATCAAACTATCGTACTTTTAGGGTATGCCTTTCAAAACTTTCCCCTTTTTTATTTTTGAATTAAGTTAATAAATAACATACTTTATTAAAATTATAAGTACCTTTGTAGACAGATAACTTTATGGTTTACTCAGGTATAATTCCTTTAACTGTTTAAAAAAAAAACACTTGTTCTGAAAAAAGCCGTGTTGGCTAAAGTGGGAGGACACTCGACTTTAATTCCGAAGGTGTGGTTTCAAACCCCGCCACGCACCTCTGGATTTTTCTGTATATATAAGTATAGGCAGGGATTTGCGATAATACACTCACAGTTGGGGTGTCTTATCTGCGTGATGGGCAGCTGGAAGCGCAGGTCCCAGACGCAGAGGGCGCCACTGGAGGTGCCCACACACACGTAGCCGCTGCTGTTGGCGTACAGGCACGTGAACACCCCCTGTTTCAGGTCACCCTGTAGCTTCCACGCGTTGCCTGAAACAAAAACACAAATTCATATAGAGGTATTATTTTGGGGCGTAAATTGGTGCTGGGACTTCACGGTTCAATTGACATTCAGCCCAAACTTCACAATTTTATGCCATCAATTGAGTTTTATTGTACCAAGTTCAACCATCGCAACACGTCAATTAAGACCAAATTTCACCAATTGATGCTATAAATCGAGATTAATTGACCTAGTTCAACCATTCTAAAATAACAATTTGATCTCAGTTCGGCGGTAGATAGATAGATAGATAAAATGTTTATTTGTACTCCAATCACACACATACAATAATCGGGCAAAAACAATACAATATTAAATTAAAATTAGTTAAAAGTTAACATGATTATAGCATGTGTGCGTTGCACTAAAACAAAAAGGCCACAGCTCAGCGTAAAGTTGCTCATGGAGCAACACTGATTTTCACCTTATGAGTTCGCAAGCTGAACGAGATGCCGTAAACTTTTTTTTTTTTTTTTTTTAAAATCTACACAATTATTTAGTAATTTTTAACTTCACATAAAACTATAAATGGTCACAACGTATATTTTATATATATAAAATTGAAAAATAGACATAATTATGTATTATTATTATTTTTTTAAATTTGGTCCTCGTTTTATTTAGGGCAGACGAAGTGTTGGTTTATATTATCTGTTTGCTTCTGTAGAACATAGCATTTAAGTCTGATTTTAAAGGTATATTTAGAATTAAGATTTCGTATTGGTGGAGGAATATTATTCCAACACTTCGTCGCCATGTACCTAAAACTGCCTTTAAAAGCTGCGGTTTTGTGGTTGTGGTATAGTAGAGCCGATCGTATAGAACGCAAGTTATTCCCCTTAGTAGCTGTTGCGAACTTTAGTTTCGAATAAAGGTACTCCGGCTTTTTAAATTTAAGTACGTCGAATATCATTCCTGCAAGGTGCATTAGCCTACGAGAGTGCATATTTAGGGTAGACGTACTGTTTAAATACGGACTTATGTGGCTACGAGGTGGTACATTGTAGCAAAATCGACAGCAGGCGTTTTGAACTCTTTGTATCACCTTCTCTGTTTTCTTCAGTATACGGGGCCCATAAAGAACATCACCATAGTTTAACCGTGACAAAATCAAAGCTTCACATACAGCAATTCGAGCGGCCTCAGATAGCTGGTTTCGTATTTTGTATAGTACTCGAAGACGGTAAAAGCATAAAACGCGGTAGCGGTAAAATGAGTTTAGCCTGATCTGATGGATTTTATAGCCAAAAGTGAAATCAAGGCTTAGTATTTCTACTCTTTATATTTCTACTCTTTATAAACCATCTATTAACAGATTTCACAGAGCACGCAGGCTCCAGCTGTCTAATGTACTATTTATTAGGTATAATGCTCGTATTTTAATTTTATGTTGTCAAATTAATAAGTATGTTAACTTTTTTTTTTTATGTTTTATATTAGTTTTTTTATTTTTTGTTTATATGTAAGAATTTATGTTTTTGTTCAACCTGTGAATAATTTATACCTAAATGCTTTTGTATTGTGTGAGTACCAAATAAATATTTGTCTATGTCTATGTCTAATGTATGGGGTGTGTTACCGGGCGCGCGCAGGTCCCAGCCGTAGACGGTGGAGTGCAGGGTCGCGTAGGAGATGACGCCGGCGTGCACCCCGCCCGCGCTGGCGCAGGCCACGCAGCAGCCCCGCCCCCCGCCCGCCCCGCTGCGCTCCAGCTGTCTAATGTATGGGGTGTGTTACCGGGCGCGCGCAGGTCCCAGCCGTAGACGGTGGAGTGCAGGGTCGCGTAGGAGATGACGCCGGCGTGCACCCCGCCCGCGCTGGCGCAGGCCACGCAGCAGCCCCGCCCCCCGCCCGCCCCGCTGCGCTCCAGCTGTCTAATGTATGGGGTGTGTTACCGGGCGCGCGCAGGTCCCAGCCGTAGACGGTGGAGTGCAGGGTCGCGTAGGAGATGACGCCGGCGTGCACCCCGCCCGCGCTGGCGCAGGCCACGCAGCAGCCCCGCCCCCCGCCCGCCCCGCTGCGCTCCAGCTGCCGGCATTGAGACAGCGTCATGCGGGAGGATGCGCTGTCTAACCTATAATTATAATTACACTTGAGAGGTGTCAAGGGACAACCGGATGGAACGAAGTTCACAACGAACGTGGATAACGTCAAATTAATATGACTTCCGAACCCCAAAATATTTGGAACACCACACTGTTCAATGGGAAATAGAAATGAAAATATCTGGCTTGCTTTCTATATTTTTTTTTCTCGCAAGGGTATATCATTCAAATGTAATTTGAACTTAAAATAACTTACAAATAAAACTGAATTTAACCCAAACGAAATTTTGGAAACACAAAAAGAATTGCCCCGACGTGATTTGAACACGCAACCTTCTGATCTGGAGTCAGACGCGCTACCGTTGCGGCACAGAGTCGATGACGGGAAGCGCGAAATTAAGCAACAGCTTATCAAAAGATGTTGTGAGTTATAAAGTTTTTGCAAAGTGAACTTCCTCAAGAAGCCAATTCATCTGTTGTACACTTGGCTTTGACCCGTTTGCAATCAGGCATTACCGGTTTGTTCTTAAACAGAGAAGGTAAAACCTATTCATAAGTATAATATAATAAAACTCTTTATTACACACCAAGATAAAACAAAACAAAAATGGACTTAAAGCTAAATACAAAATGCGTAAAGGGCGGCGAACCTATAGTAAAAGAAAATCAGATATTCTACATAAAACCTTGCGGAAATGGACTCGGTGTTTTAAGACCCGTCATTGCATATCAGTTGCTTCATATTATTATACATACTATAATTTCATTATTCTCTAGTTATACAGAACATCCTGTAATACTGTTCGGATTTGCTCATGCATTTTTTTGCGAGATTGTCCCAAATACTCTGTGATTGGCCAGCATGCGTAGAATATAAAACCACCTTTTGTAGATGCGAAGTTTTCTTTACATTTAGTATACCCGTTTTGGTTTTCAAAGTATAACAATAATAAACTAATAATTATTTATTTATTTTTCTTCACAAATACAGGTTCTCTTATAATAAATAAATATGGATCACAATAATTTTGTCTAAGCCTATTGAACCACATTGTGAATCATAAGTATCATACCTGACCACGCAACAAAATTCACCAGAAACATAATTTACTAATTTTTTAGCCACGGCGTCGCCCATGTTTTTTGGATTTACCACGAGTACGACGTATTTTCCCGCGGTGAAAAGTAGCCAATAGCCTTCCTTGATAAATTTTAATATAAAGATTTTTTCAATTCAGCCCAGTTTCTGAGATTGGCGCTTTCAAACGAACAAACTCTTCAGCTTTATAATATTGGTATAGATATTACCTAAGTACAAAAATAGACCCTTCTTGCGTGGCAGCCACCAGAGATTGTCCACCTTCGCAGGCCGCTAAGGAAACCACCGGACCGGCGCTTCTGTTGTACATGGACTTGGATCTGCAATAACAAAAAACAATGCAAACTTCTTATATGTATACACAGAATAAAACTCGGTAAAACATAGCTGGGACACCTAACAGACCAAGTAAAATGTAAATAATATCTTACTACATATAATACATACATACTTGTATATCCAAATTCATCTTTATTCTCGATATTCGAGAGTTAATACGACTTTCGAGGTCAAGCTAATGCGAATATTACTTACTTTGCCAAAGCTCCAGTTCAGCGCTTCAGATTAGATACTTTTCGTAAGAAAGAAATGTTATAATAATGTCAGTATCATCAATCTGAAAAAGCTACTATTGTTTACTAACTTGTTTAATTAGATTAAACATGAAACGAGATACGGTAGTTAATCTCCAGTGAAAGAAAAAATATGGGTACAAATGACGGACTAATTATATTTTTTTAGTCATCTTTCCTATTATTAGTTATATTTATTTGAATATTATGATATAACTAGCGGCCCGCCCCGGCGTCGCACGGGTATAAAATTTTCCCAGAAATTATTCGAATTTTTCTCGCCGTAAAAACCATCCTATCCCTCAAGTTGGATCGAAATGCACATGGTGTGCGAATTTTATTATTATCGGTTAAGTGGTTTAGGAGTCCATTGAGGACAAATATTGAGAAACGAGATTTATATATATTATAAGATATGCAAATTTCTGAACGTAACTCTTTCCAATTACGAATTTGACAGTGACAGAAGGTTGGTCAATGTTATTACATGCAGATGTGCGTGTGGAGCGGCCACGGATTGCAAGGCAACGCTCAGACGTTTCAACCAAGCCGCGTTCCCGGTGAGTCCATTAATTCATTACACTTCTAAAGAGTTATATATTGTATTGAAGCAATCAGGGTAGAATCCAGCAAGAGATCACTTTTATTTGCTGTCAAGTATACAGCGAAGCAAGCGGATTAGCTCGCTAAAGTGGCAATGGGCAGGCCATGTAGCGCGCAGAACAGATGGCCGTTGGGGCCGGAAAGTTCTTGAATGGAGAACACGAATCGGCAAACGCAGAGTAGGACGTCCACCAACTAGATGGACGGACGACCTGGTGAAGGTAGCGGGCTCGCGGTGGTTACAAGCCGCTACCGACCGAAATCACTAGAAGTCTTTGAGGCCTATGTCCAGCAGTGGACGTCCTACGGCTGAAATGATGATGATGATGATACAGCGAAGTGAACCTAGATTATTCATATTCATTTATTCGTTGATTCATGTGGTTACAAATGGTGTTAAGTTTTATATATACCCTGACATGAGCCCCGTTGGGACATTACAACTGATACAAAAGTAGTCTTAGACTATAGTAGGTAACAAACTTATTACATACTCAATATTTATCATTAAATTTAAATATGTTTAAAAGGAAAGTTTTTTTTTATAATAATAATTAGCGGCCCGCCCCGGCGTCGCACGGGTATAAAATTTTCCCGGAAATTATTCGAATTTTTCTCGCCGTAAAAACCATCCTATCTCTCAAGTTGGATCGAACTGCACAAGGTGTGCGAATTTTATTATAATCGGGAAGAAAAAAGGAGTCCATTAAGAACAAACATTGTGACACGAGATTCATATATATTAAGATATGGCTAGTGAGAATATTTAATTGTTTTTTAATATTAATATTGCCTATGTATTTCTATTGAAAGAAGTAACATTATCACAGTTCAGTTCCGCGCCGATCGTCGCACTGATAACACGTTGCACCTGCGCTGTCTATTGTTCAAAACCCGAGGCACACCGCTCCAGCGGTGTGCTTGTAATTTGCGATAATGACTGACTTTAGTGATTTGGTTGATAGGGAATCCATTAAATCCCCCGAAAATATAATGTCGGATAGTTCGCTGATACGTTTGAAGAGATTGAGAGACGAAAAAAGTGACGAAGACTTGAATGAAGAATTCACGAATATAACCCGTAAAACTAAACGGCGTTATAGGAATGGAGTACAGAAAAAAGTAGAAGAGAACGAGAAAACAATAAATGATCGCGGCCACTCACGCTCGCCGACCACTCAGCCTTATTATGATGTTGTTATTTCTTCAACAGATATTTTACCAAAGCAAATGGCGTTGGCAAAATTATTAAGACGGCTCAATATCTTGGAAATATTAAAAATCAAATATAAAAACAATTACAAAGTTATTATTAGTTTCTCGAACAAAGAAAAAGCCGAAATATTGCTGCAAAATCAAGAACTAAAGGACATGGGATACATGTGCCTAAACCCGGATAATAATAATGTGAGATATGGCATTGTTAGAAAAGTCGATTTAGATATAGGAGAGGAAGAACTCAGAAATACATTCGAATGCAGTCGCTGTGAGATTTTATCAGTTGTACGACTGAAAAGACAATCCAATGAAGGCAAGTGGATAGAGAGCGAGACAGTGCGCCTAAGCTTCAAGAGTTCTACTATACCGCCATATGTGGAGGCATATGGTTGCAGATTCTTAGTAGAACCGTACGTTTTTCCAGTTTCCCAGTGTTCTGGCTGCTGGAGATATGGCCATAGAGTAAAATTTTGTCCAATAAAGAAAATATTTTGTCCGAAATGCGGTAAGAACCATGCCAACTGTGATACAAAGGACTTTGTTTGTAGAAATTGCAACGGGCCCCACATGTCTTTGGAAAAATCTAAATGTCCCGTTTTTCTAAAGCAGAAAGAAATTAGATTTATAATGAAGGATGAAGACTGTACGTATAAAAAAGCAAATGAATTATATGAAGAGAGACAGAGATTGAGACTAGATAACAATCAGGACTATTATGTTGTGGACCTGGATTCTATGGAAGTGGTAGAACAGCCGGGATCGCAAATAAACTCGCAGAATTATCGAGAAGCACTTTTATCTCAAGTTCCAAAAGGAAATCCAATTGATGAAAGAGAAAAAGATGATAGTTCTACTGAAGTTAGTGCAAATGAGTGGTCAACTGGGAAAAAGAAACAGAAAAGAAAGAAGAAAAAAAATGATACAAAGATAGTAGAAAACGGAAGTAAAATGGAAATTAAGGACACAGCGCAGAAAACCAGAGAGGGATCCAGAAATAGTGAAAAAAGTTTTAGTTTCGTGAAGGTATTTTTGAAAATTAGAGAGTTATATAGGTCTGAACAAACATTAAAAGAAAAAATTAATAACATTATTACTTATATTTTAGAAGAGTGCTATTTGTATGTAGCCGAGTTTTTTAATTTGAACTCTATTGACAGGATTTTGTCTATTTTTGTAAATGGTTAACTACCGTTTAAGTCAACGTTTTGTCAATATTGTTCAGTGGAACGCTCGGAGCATTAAACCTAAACAGACAGAATTAGAGTGTTTACTATATCAGCATAAAGTGCATATAGCTATCATAAGTGAGACCTGGTTGAATGAAGACATTAATATTAAGATCAGTGACTATAATTGGTATAGGAAAGACCGTGGTGATTCATACGGGGGAGTAGGTATACTTGCGCACAAATCCATAAAACTACAGGTATGTCCTCTTAACTTAACTAATTTAGGAATTGAAGTTATTGCAGTAAATATTTTAAATTGTAAATTTATTTCTAATATTGTTTGTGTATATTGTCCATCATCTGTTCGTACTTTACAGACAGATTGGGACGAAATTTTTTCTAAGTTTAGTCATAAAACTATAATAGCAGGGGATTTTAATGGGCATCACAGAAATTGGTCCTATAAAAATGACAACAGGGGATTTCAAATATTAGATTCTTCTTTAGAACACGGATTCATTCACATGAACGACGGTAGTATAACACGATCTGAATATGTAGGTAATTTATTGCAAAATTCGTCACCGGACGTTAGTTTTGTTTCGACGGATGTAGTTATTCACTTTAACTGGACAGTCCTTAATGAAAATTTAAATAGTGACCACTTTGTTATAAAAATCAGTTCCTCCTTTCAAGATTTTACACACTTTACGAAAAAACGTAATTATAAACAATCGGACTGGACACTTTATTCTAATTTAATTGAACAAGATTTAGAGCTCAGCGACCCCAATGTAGATTTCAATAACATCCAAGATAGATATAATAGTTTCGTAGGTATAATCAACGGAGCGGCTGATAAGAGTATTCCGTGGTGCAAAATCTGTACCGATCCTCAACAGAAGTTTATACCTAAACCGTACTGGAATGCACAGTTATCTAGGCTGGTCGCTCAACGTCGACTCGCTTTAAGTACTTTTCGTCGTAACCCAACTCCTGGCAATTTAGATAAATTGGAAGATAAACATAAATTAGTTAGGACGGAATTATCTCGAGCAAAATCAATTAATTGGCAAACAATTTGTAATGCAACTGATGAATCTACTTCTTTATCGGACATGTGGCGTAAAATGCGCTGGATAAAAGGATATCGTCAAAACCGGTTCGAAGCGTCAGCTGATAAGAAGCAGGAATTGTTATGTAATCTGGCTCCCGATTTTACGCGAATTATAAAACCTACTTTTGTCTCTTGCAATAATTTATTAGAAAGTACATTTACGTTAAATGAATTAGAAATTTGTTTGAAAAAGAAAGATTCAGCCCCCGGGGTGGATAAAATAAGCTACACTATGATTTATAACTTACCTGTGATAGGAAAAAAATATTTACTTAAATTATATAATTATATTTTTACTACAGGTGTAATACCGCAACAATGGAGGGACATTAGGGTAGTACCTATACCTAAAGTAGGTAACTCTGACTCATCAGAGGTTAAACTGAGACCTATTTCATTAATATCTTGCTTATGTAAAATTTTTAATTTAATGCTAGGGAAAAGATTAGAATGGTTCGTAGAAAAGAATGGAATTTTATCGTCATACACAACGGGCTTTAGGAAATCTCAATCTTGCCTTGATTCAGTCGCGAGACTTGTATCAACAATACAACTCGGATTTACGACAAATGTACCTACGCTCGCGTGTTATCTCGATATCGAGAATGCCTATAATAATGTACTCGTCGACCAACTGACACAAACATTAGACAGATTAGGGGTCGGAGCTACTATTGTTAATTATTTATGGGAGTATTTAAGTGAACGACATTTAAAAATTACCGATTTTGATGGATCGGATAATCCTTCTTTGGTCAGATGGACCTCTAAGGGTTTGGCTCAAGGTGACCCGATTTCACCCTTATTGTTTAATATAGTAACTTACGAAATTTGTAAAAAAGTTAAATCGGAAATCGCTCAATACGCGGATGATTTTGTGCTTTTCATTAGTGAGAAAAATATACAAAATTGTGTTTTGAGCATTCAAAATTCATTGGATATTATAAGTGATATTTTAAATAAGATAGGATTAGATATTTCGGCTAATAAATCTAAATTTTGTTTATATAGTAGGGGACGTAGAAAACATCAAATAGAATTAAGTGTAAATAATATCCCGTTATCTTGCGAAGCTAACATTAGATACCTAGGTATATGGCTAGACAGATCATTGCGTTGGGGTCGGCACATTAATGAAGTTAGTGAAAAAACTCAAAAGTTTCTAAATATTTTAAAAGTTTTAGCTGGTTCCGGCTGGGGTGTCCACCCAAAACATTTGCGTAGGCTTTATATAAATTTGATAAGAAGTCGTATTGATTTTGGTAGTTATCTTTTTGACAATAGCGCAAAATCTCATGTTTACAAATTAGACAAAATACAAAATCAGGCCCTTAGAATAATTGGCGGTTTTATAAAAACAACCCCAATACACGTCATGGAAAGCGAAGTATGTATTCCGCCGTTGACTATCAGAAGACAGTATTTAGCGTATAAATTCTGCTTAAAATCTAAATCTTGGACTAACGGTGTAACGCTAAATAGTATAAAGTCTCTTGCTGAGACACATAATCATGTATATTGGTTAAATAAAAGGAAGCCTTTGTTATTAAGCACTTATAATGCAGTCAAGGAAGATACGATAACAACATCGTACCCCCTAGAGATGTTTAGGTACAGTACTTGGATATCTATGTTTGGCATTAAATACATAATTAGAGATAGTTTAGAATGTATACAAATTGCTAAGAAAAATTATAACCAAAATTTATTAAAATGTGATATTCTGTCTGAGTTGTACTTAAAATATAGATATCATCATAAAATTTATACAGATGGTTCTAAAATCCCCGGATCATCCGGTGCTGCATTTTACGACTCGTTGTCTAAGTGCGGGGAGAGTTATAAGAACGTGTCGAATGTATCTATAATGACAATCGAGCTTTACGCTATATCACAAGCGCTGTCGTACATTATAAACAATGTGATGAACCACACAGAAATAGTAATATATAGTGACAGCAAAAGTGCCCTACAACACATCTATAGCTGTGTTTTGGGTAAACGCGGGGTAACGCTAGCTTATGATATATTGCGGAAAATCGAAAAATGCAGTACAAGAAATGTAAATGTAGTGATCCAATGGATACCATCCCACATAGGCTTATCGGGGAACGAGGAGGCGGACAAAAGAGCTAGGGCGGCAGTTGTAGATGGCGAAGAAACTTACATAATACAATCATTCACGGAGCTTTTACCTAAATATAAAAGAAAATGTGTAGATCTTTGGCGCGAATATTTTGACGAACGATCAAAGACGAAAGGCATCTGGTACAAAATCATTCAAAGTCAACCTCCTCGTTTACCGTGGTTCATGGGTGATATAAGTAGAAAAGATGTAGTAACTGCACATAGGCTTCGTTCCGGACACATGCCACTCAGGAAGTTTGCCCATCTGATGGGCAAAGTACAGTCTCCTAATTGTGAAGAGTGCGACCGGCCGGAGGACGTGTACCACGTGCTGATGGAGTGTGTCCGGAACCAGGCCGAGCGGCGGCAGGTTCTCCGCGAGCTTAACATCAATTTAATTAACATTGGTGCTTTTCACCAAATATTATCCCATCCAAACAGTAAAGAATCGGCTCTAATATATAAATTTGTTAATTCAAAGTAGACTAAATGGTAAAAGTACTACACTTTTTGTTATTATTACATAAACATTTGTTATTGTTATTTTTCATAGAAGTTAAGTTTAGTTTAAGTTATTTTGTATTTGTTTACTGTATTCAACCGACATAAACTGAGTGTTTAAAGGTTTTAAAATATGAATAAAAAAAAAAAAAAAAAAAAAAATTATCACAGTTTAATAACTAAATCTAGTATCTTATATATTACTATTTTAGATTACCTGTTGATGTGAGCGTGTCCCTGCAGCCGACTGGCGTCCCACAGGCGCACCGTGCCGTCGTCGGAGCACGAGCCGAACAGGTTGCGGTGGGCGGGTAGTGTTATCAAATCGTTCACAGACGCCCTGGAATAAGAGGACATATATCATCATCATCACCCTATTAACGTTCCCACTGCTGGGACACAGGGACTTCTCTCTTGACGAGAGAGATTAGGCCTTAATTCACCACGCTGGCCAAGTGCGGGTTGGTGAATGTCACATGTCCTTCAAACTCTTTTAAAGTTCTCAGAACATGCCGGTTTCCTCACGATGTTTGTCTTCACCGTTAAAGCACGTGTTTAAAGCGCACATAAATTTCTCAAGAAAAATCCAGAGGTGCGTGGCGGGGTTTGAACCCACGACCTTCGGAATGAAAGTCGAGTGTCCTCCCACTTAGCCAACACGGCTTTTTTTTTAGAGGACATATATAATAATAATAATCATCATTTATTTCAGGCATCTAAGGCCCATATAAACATATACCTTATAGACTAACATACATCAAAAATATAAATCTTATAAACTAAAGTGTCAGCATCGTGGATCATCTGTTACGGCGGTGTCGCCTTGCAGTGTAGGCGACCGTTGAACCGTCGAAACTTGGTATAGGGGCCCTTCTTTAGTACTCGGGTGAAAACAAACATTACTTATCGTTTCATTTCCTACTTATTGGTAGATACGAGCTTCTGATTTTTGTATTTAATTTCAACAACGTTATTTAGTATATTGTATCCAATTATAAACTACAGACTGTGATGTCATCCAATCAGGAGCAGTCTGAAAACCAGCGTTGCTCCGATCCCTCTCCCGGGGAGCGGAGTGGCATTAAGCTGAGACTGCTCCTTTTTTGGTACATGGCAGCACAGCCTGCCAGCTAATTATCTGCATGTGGTTTTTTATGTTTGTTTTTCTTGTGTCTGTTTGTTTATGCTGCCTACTGTGCTGTTGTTTGTTTATGTACCAAAATAAATTATCATCACCCTATTAACGTTCCCACTGCTGGGATACAGGGACTTCTCTCTTGACGAGAGAGATAAGGCCTTAATTCACCACGCTGGCCAAGTGCGGGTTGGTGAATGTCACATGTCCTTCATACTCTTTAAAGTTCTCAGAACATGCGGGTTTCCTCACGATGTTTGCCTTCACCGTTAAAGCACGTGTTTACAGCGCACATAAATTTCTCAAGAAGAAAAATCCAGAGGTGCGAGGCAGGGTTTGTACCCACGACCTTCGGAATGAAAGTCGAGTGTCCTCCCACTTAGCCAACACGGCTATTAAAAAAAAAAAAAAAAAAATTTAATAGAAATGTAGTATGTATGGAAAATATAACTCGACAGTAGACGGAACATAAAACCTTAAAAAAATTACAAAACGGACCTGTAACCATATGGCATCAGTAAATAAACTTGAACCCTCAAAATGTATACTAACTAACAAGTTAGTTATTATACATTTTGAGGGTGACCTTCCTATAGATATCCAATAGCCGAAATGACCGATTATGACGATGAATGATGACTTACTTGTGCTCGTGCAGGTAAGCGAGCAGCTGGTTCCCGGGCCTCCAAGATGGCGGACACTGCACGTCTTCTGAGTCGCCGGTGTCTTCGTGACTTCTGCGAAATAATGAATTCCTAATTTATTACTGGACGTATACATTATACCGGATAAGAGTACAAACCGTAAATTTATCATTTAACGGAAAGACATCAACGACTGTTATTGTAAATTGTTTATTTATTCAATTAATTATCACGACTTAAAAATCATTTACACTAACTAACATAAGATGCATAAACAACAAAGATGAAATAAATTAATAAAGATAAAATGAAATTATTAACAAAATTACAATAAATAAGAATAATCAATTACAAGTAGAACATGTCAAGTATACAATTATGAATAACATTAGACGTATTCATTTTAGGATAATGATCAATTTACGAAGCCAGGCTGGTTTGTACTATTTCCCGGTGACATTTAAATGTACGTCAATGACTTAAGGCGTAAGTTATCACAATTAAGGATCACCATTTATTTGGATAAAAAAGGGGTATTTTCAACACGAGTTATGTTTCACAGTTCAAACGGAAGGAGTTACAAGATGGTCGTCAATATATTTATTGAGGCGGTACCAATTTTAAAATCGGAGGTTGATTTAAGGTTAATCTAGACCTTGTATTAATAATGCATCGATGTGTGGTCTCACAAATCTCATAAAAAAATAAGAATATTAAAGTAACAAGCAGTTACTAATATATACTATAATATTCTTTATGTAATATTCCGGTACTAGACAAATATAAATATTTCGTTTTTAATTTATTCAGTGAGGCAGTCGCGGTTCCAACAGTTGTTCTGCAGAAAGATCGGGGTTTATTGATTTATAAGAGGGTCAATATCAACGTATTTATTTTAAGATACAAACATTATCTTACTCATTACAATACCTCTTGAATAAAACTGCACTGAAATCCGTTGCGTAGTTTAATAAACAAAGTTGATTTGTATTGAAAGATCGAAACAACAGTGGTAGCGCTGTGATTTTATACTAAACTAGCTGTGCCCTGCGGTGCTACCCGCGTTATAATGGATGAAGTACTCTTAACCAACAACATATTTATTTGAATAAAGATTAATATTATTATGTTGATACAACTTAAACAAATTATTTCGACCAAATTAGGCAGGTACCATAAAAACGGTTTTTGTGAGTTAATCTTAAAAGATAGACATATACAATCGCGGACTGTTTTTTAGATCATTAAAAGAGCTATTATTCTTTAATACATATTTTTTGTGTATCTTGAACCGTTTTCACGGCGCACGCAACGGAAGGCTTCAAATATGAACAATTTCTCCCGTTTTTTACACATTTACCACTATATCTTTGCTCCTATTGGTCGTAGCGTGATGTTATATAGCCTATAGCCTTCCTCGATAACTGGACTATCCAACACAAAAATAATTATTCAATTCGAACCAGTAGTTTCGGAGATTAGCGCGTTCAAACAAACAAACAAACAAACAAACAAACTCTTCAGCTTTATATATTAGTATAGATACTAGTAGTAATAAGTCAGTTCTTCTGACACTCCTATATTGAAATTATTCTGAAAAGGTGCCCAAAATGAGGGGCTTTTTGTGTACGCTATGCGAACCTATGGAAATGTTTATGCAATGTCTTACCGTAATGACTTTTGGAATTTCTGCTGCATCCTAGCCGTGAGGTCCCTCAACTCGACACGACAGGGCGCCATACTATCTGTAAATGTGACAAGTTTTCACTAAAGACCAAAGAAAAGAGCCCAGCACGTTTGTAACAAAGCATTAAAATTTATGACAATAACTTAAATATTTCTTTTGGTAAGAAATAGTTCACAATTATCATGATTTATTTATTTATTTTAGTATATTATACTGTGTGATATATGTGGATTTTGTTTGAAAATAACCCTGTATACTGTATATTATACAGTATACAGGGTTATTTTTAAAAGACCAGCAACCTTCGGTGACCATGTTCCTAGCATCATCAGGAACAACGTTTGTTCTACGACTTTTGAAATAACTCAATAGGTACATTATTAGAAATTGTTAAAGATTCTATTCTACTGTGGCGACTTTTGTAGATCTCTGTTGCATCACGTGACCACGATTGCGCGCGCAAGTGCTGGCGATAATAATAAGCAACGCATTTCATTTCACTAAATCCACAATCCCTTCATAGGTACTTGACCAGGCTTAGGACTGGCTGCATTAAACAGTTTAAAAACAAATAAGTAGATAGGTACCTATCTATGCAAATCTGGTAGTTAGGTAGTTATGTTTAACGTAATCATTTATACCATTTTAAGTTTAATTAAGTAATATAAATTTGTAACAAGATAGTTTTTATTCACTTTCCACTGTTTAATGTAGGCGTATTTAAAAAGTGGAATCAGCGTATTTACAATAATTAAATGATTAGCAATTAAAATAATATTTACAAATTATAATTTACCTGCAGGTTCAAATCAGGTGGCGGTGAGTATCGCGCACATAGCGTTCAAAATAGTCACCTTCACAACCAACACAAAGCCCACACCTAAAAATCAGCTGTTCGTTTACATTACACGATCTAATGTGATTTCACCACCATTGTACACCATTGTTTTTATGTGTCCCCATAAATAAAATCTTATTCCATATTGGCGGCAGGCTTCCGACACATTGTCATCACACCTAGCCAGCACTATTTCTCTCACTATTTCCGTGTACTCGATATTGGAGTTCCGATACGCCATGGTAATTAGTAGGTACAATCCGTACGAAACATCGATAATGCGACGATCACAAGGACACATGTGCCGCGCGCGCATCCGTCTTGACGACTGACTGAGCGAGCGGCGGGCGGCTAGCGGCTAGCTCAAAGGGCGCGGGCGGCGCGGCGCGGCGGCTGCGTTTGAGCGGCAAGCTCAAAGACGCGGCTAGCTCAAAGGCGCCGCGAGCCGCGCCGCCCGCGCCGTTTTGAGCTAGCCGCCGCGCATAGAGTTAAGAACGTTGAAGCGCATATTTCAATTAATATTTATTTTTGTATGGAAATAAAAAGTTTCTAAATTTTAAAAGTCGTAGAACAAAAGTTGTTCCTGATGATGATAGGTACCTGGTCACCGAAGGTTGCTGGTCTTTTAAAAATGACCCTGTATATCTTAAAAAATTACTTATAATTAATGTCTTAAGACAAAAACGGATTATCATTTTATAAAACTTACACGTAAAGACTGTCACTAAAGAAAGAAGAGACATTTACATTACAAACAATAAAGTATTTAATATAAATATAAAAATATTTTTTGTTTCAATATCATGAGAAATTTTTAACTGCACACTAAGCCCTAGGTGTAGTATGAATCTATCTCTTAAAATATATCTATCTATCTCTTCAAATGTATCACACTTACATTGTACGTAACTCGAACTATGTCCCATTTGTGAGTGTGTGGGTTGGACCGACGCGGTGGAAACGGCTGCACTGGATTGAGAGACACCAGCCTGCGATGTGGCGTCTACAGCTAAAACAATACATAATACATATCTCGCAATAGTGATCAGTATTAGTATGTAATATAATCTAAATTTAAAATTTAAGAAAAACTCCCGAAACCAATGCCTTAATTTCCTTAAAAGTAAAACACCATAATATTTAGTAATGAGCACGCGATGCTCTTTCATTTGATACCCCACTCGAGGATATTTGCAGATTTTGGCATTTTACCTTTCCCACTCTCGCCTCCATAACTTGTGAACGGCTCAACCGATTTTCATGAAACATGTCTAAGAACCACCGCGCCAAACTCACCTTTCATACAACAAAAACTAAATTGAAATCGCTCCATCCGTTGGGGAGCTATGATGTCCCAAACAGACATACAGACACGTCAAACTTATAACACCCCTCTTTTTTGGTCGGGGTTTAAAAATCAGTCAGTCTAGAGGTAGATTGCACCTTATTTAAACACAGCTGCTACTTTATTATAATTAATAGCTGCTCTCAGTATAGTAATTCTTTGAATAAATTTTTATGATGTTTTTAACCTGAGAAGAGCAAGGTATGTTCTCCGCTCGCGTTAAATACAAGCTTAGGCTAAGTTAGAGCGAGAAGTTGTCTTGTACTTCTAAAGGTTATTATAAACAAGTACTTACAAATTTAATTCTGTAGCTCTAAGATCTTTATGTACCTATGTATAGTACTTTGTAAACCTTATTTCTTTGATTCATTATTATTATTATCTATACTAATATTATACAGCTCTAAAGAGTTTGTTTGCTTCAACGGGCTAATCTCAGGAAATACTGGTCCCATATCAAACATTCTTCCATAATCGGGCAACCCTGTTACGTGAAAAGCTAATAATTGTTTAAACTTGTTTATTTACGTGATAGTGAAGTGATATGGTTGCAGTTATTGAAGTGAAACTTCTTTAGAATCGTTGTGATTTCAAAACGGAAACACGACAGGTAAGCCAATCTTAAACGCTAACAAGGTTAAGCAACGTTGCGCGACGCCAGCACTTGGATGGGTGACCGCCCTAACAAAATCTTTTTTCACAGTATTTTTTTTTTGTTTTTTTATTTATTTATCTACATAATATTTTTGTCCATTTACTGAAGTTTCACTTCTATCGTGTGTGAATCGCACAAACACCTTTTTTTTAATCTAATTTACGATAAATAAATAGATGTATTTTGAACTCACCTCTGGATTGTTGCACATCTGAGTGACCAAACATGTGTTGCCATTCGGTGTTCATGTGCGCTTCCTGTGACGATCCCGATGTTTTGTGAGTCCTCCTGAACATACATTTTGATAATTATAAACGGTGAAGGCAAACACCGTAAGGAAACCGGCACGTTCTAATAACTTTTAAGAGTTGGAAAGACATGTGACTTTCACCAACCCGAACTGCCAGCGTGGTAAATATTTCCGGACAATCTACCCAACAAAATGCCCCGTGGTAATCTCTAAGCTTGTGTTACGGGTACTAGATATCTGATATACTTAATATAATATACATATTACATACATATATAGATATTTTAATTATACATATTAAACACCCAGACCAAGGAGAAAAGTGCTTGCAGAACATACAAACAATTTTACCCTCGGCGGGAATCGAACCCGCTACCTCTTGCTCTGCAAGCGGACATTCGACCACCGCGCCACCGAGGCAGCCACGTACAAGGAATGCTTATATAAATATAAAATTATAATCCAATCTATATAGCTGGATAATCAATACTGTAAGAAACCCGCGATAAGCTCTAGCATATGTTCCTACCTAGATATATATTTAAACGCATGATATGCGGCTGCGATACGCTTCTGTTAGAATAACAGACATATCAAATGTGATTTCTTAATACTTCAGGCTGTATCCACACAACTAATCGTCATTAATATTAGACATGATTTTTTTTATGCTCAATAACCCTTCATTTGACCACAATGTCACCTAATTGATAGTTAAGTGACGATGTGGTCTAAGATGGAGCATGAAGACCTAGAAGGTGGATACTCCGGTTAAAGGAGATGGGCTACATTTTATCCCCAAATGTATAATCTATTAGAATAATTATAAATCAGTATTCCTGGACAATCAACAATGTAATTGTATCACACAATGTAATTGATGTCTTGTCTGTGACTTGCAGAGTGCTTATTATTATTATTATTTTGTAATATACTTTTTTAATTAAGATAATATAATATTTAGTTAAATAGAGTGAACGAAGTCAAGTGTACAGTGTTACCTACGACGAATAAAATACCAATACCAATCCACACAACAAGCCCCGTTATAAGATCCAAGCTTGTGCTACGGGTACTAGACATCTGATTTACTTAACATAATAGACAGAATAGATATTTTTCTATTATACAAATTAAACACCCAGCCAAAGGAGAAAGTGCTTGCAGAACATGCAAACACTTGACCCCCTCGGCGGGAGTCGAACCCGCTATCTGCTGCGTCGCAGATCTTACCCTACCGCGCCACTGAGGCAGTCTCAATTATTTACTTGTTCTGTGCAGATGTATACAGCTTGTCGGTGATGTTGTGAGGCAGCGTGGAGTCCAACTGGACCGATCTCGATATCCCCGTGTTGTTGATGACCAGTCTGCCCGGCGCTTCTGTTATATGCTGTAACAATAAATAATAATAATCAATATTTCCGGACTACTCACACAGCATCACCTGACCCCAAACTAAGCAGAGCTTGTACTTTGGGTGTTAGGTGACTGAAATACTACATAGATACTTTTTTTTTTTGTAAATACATACATATGATACATAGAAAAAAATAAACATAATAATAATAATATAATAAATTAACATTAATAATACTCATTAATAGTCATTTATTGATAATATTATTATACGTCACAATTACATTTTGTTTACACTGGTTTTTCAAATCAAATCAAATCAATCATTTATTTGCCAAATACATTTTCAATTCAAGTACATGTCACGATATTATATAGTACAAGTAGCATATTGTATTTAACCCGCAAGCGGGTATGCAAATGTTAAAAAATTTAATAATTAAAATAATCAAAAATCAATTGTAACTTAAAAATTAAATGAGAATTCAAATAAAAAATTAAACAAAATATAAGTCATCGATATCAGAATACAAATTAAAAGTCAATACAAATGTCAATTACCTACTTAAAATCAATATATTCCTTAACACTATAAAAACATTTGTCACTAAGCCAATTATTTAATTTAATTTTAAATAGATTACCCCTAAGTGCCTTTATAGATTCCGGCAACTTATTATAAATAACAATACACATATTAAACACATTTTTTTTATAAATAGATTTTTTTTTTATAGAGAATTTTTTTCTGTACTAATAATGTCAAACCAAACAAATCATCAAATTCAATTACTTATTAAATATGTCAAATTGCAAATAATATAGTCAATAACACAAATGTCAAGTTTTAAATAATAAATAAATTACAATACAAACGGAATGTCAATGCAAGCAAATTAATTCTACTTATGATTTGTCAGAGAGCACTCTATGAACTCATCATAAGTATAAAATGACTGTTGTATGAGCCATCGTTTTAATCGTGCCTTGAATGCGGATGCGGATTATGGATAGATATATAATTTCTTTATTGCACACCAATACTTAAAATATAGCAATTGATAGCCACACTACAAGTTCTATATATATTTGCAGCCGCTCAAAAACAAAAGAGCGGCTCGCTGGTTTTCTACAACCTACTTGAAAAACTCGAATAAAAGAGAGCAAGCTTAAGCAAGAGCTGGCACCATTTCTTGGTCTTTGAAAAGTGTCAAAGGTATTTGAGGCAAGCTCAAAACTTGTCCAATGTTTCTTTCCAATATGGCGCTGCAGACTTAGACTGGCAAATTTTTATTTTTTTATTTTTTAAGTTTGATAAGCCTTCATTTGACCACAATCTCACTTGATGTTAAGTGACGATGTGGTCTAAGATGGAGCATGAAGACCTAGAAGGTAGGCGGCTTCTCCGGGCCACATTACGAAGCACGAAATAATCGCTTCACGCACTGGCCCAGCCCGGAGGGCGGTGACAAGCCGCGGCCGAAGCCTACCACCAGAGACTGTTCTTAGCACCACCCGGAGGTCACGTGTAAGGATTCAGAGGGTTACCACTTACGGACGTGAACAGACAAAACCTCCTGGCAAGTAGGTCTAATTTAAACTTTTTTTAGCGAAATCTTGTTTGAAGTTAGAGTTGGTTAAGCTTGAAGGACATATGACATACACAAACCCCCACTTGGCCAGCGTTGAGAATTATGACCTGCTCTCTGTCGTCAAGAGGAGTCGCTGTGTCCCTGCTGTGTGTAGGAGTCATACATAAATGGCGGTACTTTTGCTATGTTTGAAGGAAAATTTGATCGCAAATCGTCTAAATTTAGATAAGATAATTTATTTGCTCAATAATCATTTCACAATCAATAATCATTTATTAGTACGACATACCTAGTTCAAAAAGTCGAAAGCTTATTATAATGTCTATTTTTTTTTGAAGCATGATAATTATACTTAAGTAGTCATCATCATCACCCTATAAACGTTCCCACTGCTGGGAAACAGGGACTTCTCTCTTAGCGAGAGAGATTAGGCCTTAATTCACCACGCTGGCCAAGGACGGGTTGGTGAATGTCCTTGTCACATGTCCTTCAAACTCTTTAAAGTTCTCAGAACATGCCGGTTTCCTCACGATGCTTGCCTTCACCGTTAAAGCACGTGTTTAAAGCGCACATAAATGTCTCAAGAAGAAAAAATCCAGAGGTGCATGGCGGAGTTTGAACTCACGACCTTCGGAATGACTTTCGGAATACCTGAGTAGTGGAGCTCTGTATCTTGATGAGATGCGCGCTCATGGCCAGCAGCTGGTTCTCCACGTGCTCCGTCATCCCGTCGGAGGCGAGCCTCCTGAACAGGTTCCTCAGCTGCTGCCCCATCTCCGAGTACTGGGGGTGAAGCCCTTGTTTCACCTGGAAAGTTTAATTAAGATTTTGTCCCTTAAATCACAGAGTAATGCCCGTTCTCACCAAAGGTTCTTAATATTATTACTTTGCAAGCGTAAACTATTAAGTTTCATATAAAAATGTATCAGAAACCTCAATTTTGTTTTTGAAGATAGACCATAGATCCGCCACACGAATAGGTTCGATGAAAAAAGAAAAAAAATAATTTCAGTTCCAAGAATAGGAAACCCCAATGTTTACTGGGTTTTTTTGTGTAAAATTCTTAATGCTTTTTACATAATACTAACCAATTTTACCTGTATTGTTCTTATAGTTAAAGAACACCAAAAGGTAGTTTCTGATACAAAACTGTTCAAATAAACATTATACAAAATATTCAGCTTTCATACTTAATAATTATACTTAATACTTAACCTAATAATATTATAAATGCGAATGTAAGTTTGTTTGTTACGCTTTCACGCAAAAACTACTTAACCGATCATCATGAAACTTTGCACATATACTCTTGAAGGTATTAGAAGTAACATAGGATATTTATCCCGGGAAAATATGTAATTCCGCGGGACAATACATTTAAACGTGGGTAACACCGCAGGCTAGTATAATATAAGTCTAGATATACCTCTAGTCTAGTATTCCTCCTTTCCCTCAGCGTTTGCACCAAACTGTCCACATCACCGTGTCGCAACACAGCGTCCAACACCTTCCTAGGTATAGGATCGGCCAGGCTTTCTAGTAGTAACTCCGCCCTTTCCACCTGCATAACAATACAAGACACAGATACTATACTAAAAAATACAGATCCTAAAAAAAACTAAATTAAAATAGCTCCATCCGTTCGGGAGCTATGATGGAACAGACAGACCAGACACACAGTCAGACAGACAGACACGTCAAACTTATAACACCCCTCTGTTTTGGTCGGGGGTTAAAAATAATAATCTTCACACAACATGACTACAAAAATAACATGAAAGCTACTTATAATATTCGTCGTCATTCCCTTTTTATTTGAGAATAAGGCGTTTCGAATTCTATCATGGAGACCCAAGCCACTATTATATTTAAAAAATTTAACTTACGTGTGTAATTTTACACGATAACTAGCTGACCCCAGCAAATGTTCTTTTGCAAAATGAAAAATAGATGTTGGCCGATTCTCAGACCTATTCAATATGCTCACAAAATTTCATGAGAATCGGTCAAGTCGCTTCGGAGGAGTACGGGAACGAACATTGTGACACGAGAATTTTATATATAAGAAGATAATCAGTGGTGCAGATAGTATATAAATAAATACATATATTGAGCTAGAGAAAATCCTGAAAACTTTGAAGCCTGTATATTATAAATACTTGAAAACCTTGGAGAGTGATAATCTATTTTATAAATATACATAAATGTGTGTGTTTGTGTTTTTTATAACCACGATGGTGAATTTTTAACCTGAATTAGTTTATGCTTGAGGTGCGGCCACACTAGCGGCAGTATTTTGCAGTTCACGTCGATGGGGTTAAGAAGACTCGCCACGCACGATATCAAACCGCATACTTCGTGCCTAATCTGAAAAATATTAATTATAATTAATTACCATATTAAATAACCCTTGACATTTTGTTATTGTTTTGGTAATTGAGTATAGAGTTTTTTGATATCAGACTCCAGACAGTGTTTTTCTCGAATTTATGATAAATTCTTACAGATATTTTTATACATTCAGTTTTACATATCTATGTTAACTTCCATAATTTTCGAATTGTCTATCCATTTTTATATATTACTAGCTGACCTCAGTAAACGCTGTTTTGCAAAAATAAAAATAGATAGTAGCCGATTCTCAGACCTTCTGTATATATGCATAAAAAAATTGGTAAGAATCGGTAAAGCCGTTTCGGAGGAGTACGGTAACTAACATTGTGGCATGGAAATTTTATATATTACTTGCAGACCCCAGCAAACGTTGTTTTGCAAAATGAAAAATAGATGTTAGCCGATTCTCAGACCTACTCAATATGCTTACTTAATTTCATGAGAATCGGTCAAGCCGTTTCGGAGGAGTGTGGCAACGAAAACTGTGACACGAGAATTTTATATATTAAATATAGGAAATATAACATATTATGACAAACTATGTCATACATAATAGTTAGTGTTAGTTATAGTTGTCTGTTAGTGGATCTGGATATATTATATAGATCCACTAACAGTCTAAACTTACCCAAAGATTAGGGTGCGCTAAACAGACTGCACTTTCAGCGACTAAATCACAGAGAGACTGCTTTGGAAGCAGTCCCAACTCCGCTAAGCTTGTCGTAGCGCGCAGTGCCTTCGCTATTATCCACTCTGACTGGTCCGTTAGGCCCTGTAACAAGTTTAATGTTACAATAATATGCCTAACATATAAATACCTACCTCATTCGTACTGGGGATGGTAGGGTATTTTAAACTAGAAGTAAGGAGGGAACTGATGTTAATAACTTACATCTTTAGTGTGATTAGAGGCATAATACACAACCCTCTTGTTTTAATACATATAGGGCTGCACGTACCTAATAAGTTTGTATATGCACGCCGAAGACCTAAATTACTTGCGATCCCGAAAGCAAGAACTAACCTCCTGAGCAAGTCTCCGTTCCGGGCCCTTCGGACTATTAATACTTTAAGTGCAGAGGAGGATGTTGACATATTCTATATGTCCTTGCCAAAATTCAGGGATGCGGTTCTAAAATTTTTGGATAGAACCCATAGGAATATGTAAATAGGTTTATATAAAGTCTAATATTAAGTCGTAGTTAGTGGCATGTAGAATGTTAGTTTTTTTTTTATTTGTGTTTTTAAGTTTTAGTTTTTGTTGTTTTTTATATTTCTTTGTCACATTGGTGTACAACTGTAAAGACATTGTAAATAGTTAATAAATAAATAAATAAAAAATATAACACATAGGCTTCTTTTTATAGCGGTATAATAGCACATTTTGTAGGAAAATAAATTATTGCCAGCAAAGCCCGATTTGAATTATGTTTTGCATGGAAGTAACTGTTTTCCCTGTAAAGGGCAAAAGCTACTTTTTAACGAAAGCTAGTATCAATTATGGGGGTTTTTAATATGTATAATAAAAATATATCTATCATTGTATGTCTATTAAATTAAGTATATCAGATGTCTAGTACCCGTAACACAAGCTTAGAGCTTACTTCGGGGCTAGATGTTGTTGTGTGGATTGTCCGGATATATTTATTTATATTTAACCCCTGACAAAACAGAGGAGTGTTATAAGTTTGACGTGTCTGTCTGTCTGGGACATCATAGCTCCCAAACGGTTAGAGCGATTTCAATTTAGTTTTTTTTTGTATGAAACGTGTGTTTTGCGCGAGTGTTCTTAGACATTTTGATGAAAATTGGGCGACCTGCCTAAAAGTTATTAGGGTAAAACTGTGGAAGTAAGACCAAAAATCTGCAAATATACTCGACTGTGGTATCAAATGAAAGCGCATCGCGTACGCATAACAAAATATTTTACTTTTTTTTTTACTTTTTACTTTGAAGGGAACTAAAGTTCTGTTCTGTTTTAAAATATTAAATTTAGATTATTTATTTATTTATTATTAATTACCTGCTGCAGCAAAGGCACCAGTATGGGCGCCGCGTGCTGTCCCACGTAGGACGCGACCCCCACCACCCGTTCGAAGAAACAGCCGCGTAGCGCTGCCTCCGTCTTGTCGTTCAGGAATGTCACCATGTGTGAAAGGATTACGTCGTTTGCTGGAAGAATTATATACAAAATAAATAAAAAATATTTCCGGACTACTCACACAGCATCACCTAACCCCAAACTAAGCAGAGCTTGTACTATGGGTGTTAGGTGACTGATATACTACATAGATACATTTTTTTTTTGTAAATACATACCTATGATACATAGAAAACACCCAGACCCGAAACCAGAAATTGTAATTCGTACAAAATCTGGTCCCCCGGCGGGAATCGAACCCTCAACCTCCTGTGTCTCAGGCGGACTTTCGCCCACCGAGCCACAGAGGTCGTCAGTCAAAAACAGTAACAATAATATATTTTTTTAAGTTTTTTTTACAAAAGGTTCATTTAACGTTAGCTACGATGATTACAGACGACCTACCCTTAAAAACCTAAACTAATCTATACTAAAATTAAATACACCAAGTTATCGGTTGTACTGTAATTACGAATTATTTAGTAATTACATAAGTAAGGTTACAACAAGAAATGTATTCAAAAATGTAATTTATTTATGTTAATTTTCAGTTTAAAAACCTTACCTTTCTGTTTTCCGAAGAATATGCAAAGTTTCGTAATGCCATTTTCAACCAGCGCTCTCTTCACGACTGCTTGCGAATCAGTCAGCAAATACGACACCGTTGAACGTACCTAAAGAACACATTAATTGTTATAATATAAACAATACAAGTTAATTTTTAATATAGCTAAAGTGAAAAAAATCAAACAAATATTACTTACCATTTCATGTAAAGCCGATAATTCGGTTTCGTAGTTGATATTTGCAGATTCCTTATCGACCGTATTTTGCGTCTGATCGAGAAACCTCACAGCTGTCTCAGCTAGGGTAGCTGCAACAAAAATGTCAGATCAGTCTCTAAAAATTGTGGATATCAATGTCTCAGGGTTTCGACAAAGTTCTACACAAGGTTTAGTCTCATGAATACATTAAAAACAGCCGGGTCCGTCGATCTCGCTCACTCCTCACTCACTCACTAACTCATTTACAAAGTAAGGATCAAATCATGATAAAAACAAAGCAACCTAATAGTTCCCCAGGGTTCAACACGAGGTCCAGTCCTCTTCATTATTTATTTGCATTACAATCCCTACCTTGTACATTAGCAAACGCGATGCGCACAGGCACCGCGGGGTCCGCGGCTCGGGGCGCCAACTCCGGCAGTATGTACTCCGGGAACACGTTGCAGTCTGCGCGCGGCGGCCGGCGCACGAGTGAGACGCAGCGGGAGGTCGCGTGGACCGCTGCGGCTCGGACGCGGGATATCGGATCGTGGGTTAAGTGGATCTGAGGAAGACAGATTAATTGTAAATCTATTGGCAATGCAAAGATTATCCGCACGCCTCTAGCGGCGAAATTTAGAAACTGTCTAAGAACGACACTTTGTTTGTTTATATCTGATTTGTATTAATTATATATGTTTTTCCCTGACGTTAACTGTAACGAAAACTGTCAAAGTGTCGTTCTTAGACATCTTCACAATTTGACACTAGAGGCGCTGGTTAGAATCTTTGCATCGCCAATAATGATGGAATTCTACGGTATCGTTTCGACAGATGCTTCCCATTTTATGTTTTTTACAAAGTGATAAACCCCACTTATAGGTTGAAACTAATATTCTAAAGTTGTGCAGAAAAAATTAGGACGAAGTAACGTAACATGCCAGAGCGAGATGCGGGACTCGAACCCACGTCTTCCATTATACGCATGGATGTTCTGACCATCGAGTACGAGGTGTAACTCGTAGTTGCAAGTGTAGAAGAAATTGAAGCGATGACGTAGTGGCGAGGTTAGTTTAGTTGGTCAGAACATCCATGCGTATAATGGAAGACGTGGGTTCGAGTGCCGCATCTCGCTCTGGCATGTTACGTTACTTCGTCTTAATTGTTATGCCTAGTTCAAATATGATTTGTCCAAATAATAAATGACGTTGATTTTGATTCCTTCAAAGCGGAGGAGATGAGGGCAACATTCTAACGCCTCCATTACCCACACTTTTATTCGGCTCCCGGAAGAGCAGACGAGGGAGCAGTTAATAAATAAATAATAAATTTCGTCTCGTTAAAAACTATTTTTAAGGATGTTATTTAGTGCTGATAACTAATTAATAGATTGCTATATGTATTTAATACACGAAAACGGGTAATTTGTTGATTACCTTATGTTCAACTCAGTACTATTCCATAAAAAGCAGATCTAAAATGATTCAACTCATTAGTTAAACTTACAATATACGGCAAAATTCGGTCCAAGATCGTTTCAGAGCTCGTATTCTCACACAACAACAGCAATATCTCCAAACTGTACAACTTAGATGTACAGTGATGCAGTCCTCTTATACAAGACGTCACCAACGACGTGATCAGTATCAGACCCTCGCTATCCGGCCCGAATTCCTTCTCCTCAACAGTTGTATCAACCTCATCCTCATTTTCAAAGTCAATATTAACATTTATAACTTTGAAATTATCTTTATGATTGTCTATGTTATCTGGTTTGTGTACAGTCGTGTCTTCGACAAGATCTTTGTAGTTCTTCTCGTCGGAAGGCTGTGTGAAGATCTTGATTATGTTTCGTATGTCTTGATGGATGCGTAGGATTTTTTCGTCGGGCGGTAGGATTGGTTGGGCAGAGAATATCAGCATGTAAGATTGTAGGAATGAGTAGAAGTATTCTGGGAACAATCTGGAATAAGAATACATAGTATAAATTCTTAAAAGAAATCGATTTTTTTTTTATGCTGGATAAGCCTTCATTAGACCACAATCTCACCTGATGTTAAGTGACGATGTGGTCTAAGATGGGACATGAAGGCCTAGAAGGTAGATGACTACTGATGATACTGCAGATTTGTTTTAAAGGATTGTTTTTGATTATTTGTTATTGAACTATGTATTGATAAAAGTTAAATACATATATAGGACCTAAAATGTAATGTATGTTGATATGGCAACGCAACAATAATGAGATTGCAGATGTTTTGACTTTTGAGCTTTGTGTCATGATACGAGACTTAAATTAGATTTTAAAAGGTGCAGAAAACTGCACCTTTTAAAATCTAATTTAAGTCGCAGAAGTAAAAGATCGAGTCGGTCGAGAGAAGTAAAAGATTAAGACGCATCTGTAACCTTCGCACCTCCGATTATACCATCGACATATTTTGTACTAGTTTCTACTCTATGGTGTTGCCCTTATTTTATGGACTTTTACGAGAGCTATGTGATAAAAGTGGAAAATAAACTTTCCTATTGAAGCACTATCTTTTCCTGAAAACTGCACAGAAATCCGTTGAGTCGTTCAAAAGGCTAAAGCGACTAAATAGCGGAAACAACTTAATGTAATGCTATTTATAGGTAAAGATGAGTTTTATCGGACTTCTTGTTAACCCCCGACCAAAAAAGAGGGGTGTTATAAGTTTTACGTGTCTGCCTTTCTGTCTGTCTGCGTGTTACATCATAGCTCCCGAACGGATGAAGCGATTTCAATTTAGTTTTTTTTTTGTATGAAAGGTGAGTTAGGCCCGGGTGTTCTTAGACATGTTTCATGAAAATCGGTTGAGCCGTTTAAAAGTTATGGGGGTGAGAGTGGGGAAGGAAAACAGAAAATCTGCAAATATACTATTGTGGGGTAACAAATGAAAGCATATCGCGTCCACATTACATAATATTATGTTGTTTTACATTTAGAAAATGAAGGCATTAGAATCGGGGGTATTTCTTAAATTTTAAATTTAGATTTATTTATACTTTCACTCATTGTCTCCGTGCCTTGATCAATTCATCAGTCTTGTTGTAAGCATCTATGTAATACTGACTGTCCTCTCGCCTCGTCCAGGTATATCTCGGCGCTGCGGCGGTCCTTAGGGCTCCGCTCCGTCATAGAATGCAGCAGCGCCTTCAGCCGCGGCTCGCAGTCGCCGACGGTCATGGTGGGCGGGCGCGCTGAGCCGTTCCTGTAGGCTAGCAGCCCTGGCAGGTCCAAGGCGGGCGTTCCGTCGTTCCAAAGCTCCAGGAGGGCGCAGCTAGAACAGACAAATAGATTAATCATATAAATCTAAATTTAAAATTTAAGAAAAACCCCCGATTTCAATGCCAATAATTTCCTTAAATGTAAAACAACATAATATTATGTAATGTGGACGCGAAGCGCTTTCATTTGATACCCCACACTAGTACATTTGCAGATTTTCGGGTTTCCTTCCCAACTCTAACCCCCATAACTTTTAAACGGCTCAACCGATTTTCATGAAACATGTCTAAGAACACCCGGGCCAAACTCACCTTTCATACAAAAAAAACTAAATTGAAATCGCTCCGTGCGTTCGGGAGCTATGATGTAACAGACAGACAGACAGACTCGTCAAACTTATAACACCCCTCTTTTTTGGTCGGGGGTTAATAATGTCACTTTGAAGGTCGTGAATACCCATGCCAGTAAAATCGGTAAAGTAGCTGGCAGACAATTACTGGCTTTTAGGAGTCACTGAAAAACAGTGGGTTCATTAACATGCCTTTTGTAAGTGCGCCAAAAATGGATAACAATCGAAGTTAAAAGACTTAAGCTGAAATTTGACACATACCACACCTAGGGTTTCGACTAGAGTTTAAGCACATTTTGCAAAAACACAAAAATATGTTATTTAAAGTGCAAAAAGATGCAGTTAGAGCGATCGCCCCTATCTGTTAGCACATATCACAATGACGAGGTTTGCTGTCAGAAAACTCTTTTAGGGTTAAGCTCGCCTTTTGTACATTTTGTTTATTGTATGACCCTTTTGTATTAATGTTTTTTTTGTACAATAAAGAAATTATTATTATTATCACCCATCCAAGTACTGGTTAACCTTATAAGATCACGTTTGTTGCATGGTTTATGTATTTATTTATTTGTGTTTTTAGGTTTTTGAAGTGAAACTTCTTTGGAATCGTTGTGATTTCAGACCGGATGCAACGGAAATACGTCAGGTAAGTCAATCTTAAACGCTAACAAGGTTAAGCAACTTTCCGGAACGCCAGTACTTGGATGGGTGACCGCCCGAACAAAATCTTTTTGCACAGTATTTTTTTTTATTCATCTCATTCTTTTGTCGATTTACTGAAGTTTCACTTCTACCCTGTGTGAATTGCACACACACCTTTTTTTTATTGTTATAGCGGCAACAGAAATACATTCTCTGTCTATCTCGGTTCTTTAGATACAGCCTGGTGACATGCAGACAGACAGACGACGAAAGCTCAGAAATAGGGTCCCGTTTTACCTTTTAGACGGCCCCCTTAAAGGCGTATAGTTAAACGTAATATTGAATAAATTTACAAATTCTTACCCAGCCGAAAATATGTCCATACTGGGTATGAGATCACCAACTTTGCACGGAGACTCGCTCAATAGTAAACCTTTATCATCGCCCTAAAACAGAAGAAAGTTCCTAAATTGTAGAAGCAAACATATTTAAGTCATCGCTAATATCATATCTCCTATTACGTTATTTACTTTGTCATTACATACCAACATATTTGTTTACACCAACTTTCAAGCCTCTCTAAAGTTGGTGTAAAATTTATCCTTCAAATGGTTGAAACGGTATTAGGTAGGTTTATTCGTATGTTTTATCTAAACACATTTAAATTTGAGTAAGTATAAAAAAACATATGCTTTCATCCTTCTATTAAACCTTGAGTTGACAATTTTTAAGTTACAGTATCATGGTCAGGACACCTGTGCTTGTAACCCGAACCCCAAAAAAGACGGGTGTTAGAATTTGTATAATACATTTGAATGTCGTCCATTATATTCCGTCCGTATTGTAATTTTTCTCTCTATCCCCGGTTGTCTGGAAAAAATTGCTTTGAGCAATAAGACCGCCCCTTTACGCAGTCTAGATTAGTTTTTATTTTTTTATTGTAAAGTTCTTTATTTGGTGTGTATAAAAAAGACATTTCTATCTATCTATCAATCATATAAATACAAAGTACTTTTAACACATACAATGGTCAATCATGGAATTGTTCCACTTATGTGTAATTTGTGTGCCTACCCACTTGCATTGTAATATTGTGCTTTTCTTTCATTGTTTTGATTCTGTTCTTGTCATTTGTAATATTTATAAACATCATACTTAAATTAAATCTACACGCTACTGTACGTAAAAAATATATATGTAGTTATAAGTTGGTTTCTCATGTAAGCGAATTATTGTAAATTCTTAATGAGAAATAAAGATTTTCAAACCAAACTTATGTCCCAAACGAACCAACGACAACTGTACTACTAAAACAAGTAATAAACAAACTTACCATTCGATTACTAGGATCCGGAGCTCGTACGAATCTCTCCGGTGCGACATAACACAACCTCCTTCGTGACGTGTCGAAGAAGTAGCTGAAATCAGCTGGGTTGTCGTCCGGCAAGAAGGTCGGCTTAAAAGAGGCTATGTCTGTCAGCAGCACCCATAGCCACGACGTAACCATTATATTCTCCAACTGCGAAATAAAATCAGCATCTTTATGAATTAATATTATGAATCTAAATTTAAAATTTAAAAAAAAATCCCGATTGCAATGCCATAATTTCCTTAAACGTATAACAACATAATATTATGTAATGTGGACGCGATGCGATTTCATTTGATACCCCACACTAGTATATTTGCAGATTTTCGGTTTTCCTTACCCACTCTCACCCCCATAACTTTTAAACGGCACCGATTTTCATGAAACATGTTTGAACACTCACGTCAGACTCACCTTTCATACAAAAAAAACTTAATTGAAATCGCTCCATCCTTTCAGGAGCTATGGTGCCACAGACAGACACGTCAAATTTATAACACCCCTCTTTTTTGGTCGGGGGTTAATAAAGCTGAAGAGTTGTAACTTTGTCTGATTTAACGCCCAATCTCAAAAATTACTGTACCGATTTTAAAAATGATTACACAGTTGTATAACCATCTTTTGGCTACATCTTTTTGTGGAAGAGCTTTGTTTTCTAAACGCAATATTTTTTGTCTATAATCCATAAAATACTATAATTTTTAATTGGACGTCATTAACCACAATTTTTGCGCACAGTGCCGGCACGGCACGGCGTGTGTATCTCTTATATATAATCTTAAATTCGTTCGTACTAAAATAACAAGATTTAATTTATTACAAAAAAATCGAGTTTCACGACTGACTTAACAAAGATTTTGTTAATAATCCAACAAGCATTTCTTGTAATAATCTGAATCTCGGCCGCCACAATCTGAACAGCCGCAACTATTCTCATGAAAATCAGTATGAAGTGAGTTTCAGGGGTGAGAAACCAACCAAGCCAGGTTTAATTAAAATAATACCTCTACCTTTATATCGCCATGACATATCCCAAGCTTGTGCATACGATGTAGGGCATACAGCACTTGGAAGGTGATCCATTTCTTCTCCAAGGTCGTCAGGAACGGACGTGTGGACATACGGTCATATACACTGCATCTGCAGTACTCTCGCATCAGGAGGCCAGCTTTGTCTGTGAGCTATAATTGAGAAAAGTATGAGATAAGGATTAACACTTTAGTTAATGATTGTAATAAAAATACGTGAGCGTTTTTTCGTGTTTCGTAATGTGGTCCGGAGAAGCCATCTACCATCTAGGTCTTCATGCCCCATCCTAGACCACATCGTCACTTTACATCAGGTGAGATTGTGGTCAAAAAACGCTTAACTAACATAAAAAAAGGGTCTGGGAAACCCTTACAGAAGTGATATCATATATTTATAAAATAACCTACCTGTGTGGAGTATTTCGTATATTGCATGAACGTGTTAGTTAAGATATGGAGTGTAATTTTCTATAAGCTCTTGTCTGTCTAATTCACTATACACATATTATAATTTCACAGAATATTGTCCGTATATAACGACGTTAATCCTTGACGTACTTATAAATAAATTTTAGGTAAGAAGGTATCTTCGACGCGCTAATTTCCGTTGCCTACATTATCACATATTTAAATGTTACTTTTTTTTTAAGTAGCTTGTGAGTAATGAGTAAGACAATTTAACGTTATAGATGAGTTGAATGTAAAGATTCCAAAGGCAGTTGGTGTAAGAAATATAAAAATTTGTTATGTTTTTTTCCTAGATTCAATTTAAATGTTAATATATGTATAAAATCCTTACAAATATTAACTCTAAAAAGTAGCTCTGTCTGTCTGTTTCTTTTTGACACCAAAACTACTGAACCTATTTTAATTAAATTTGAAACACAGATTCTCTAGACCCAGACAAAGGACCCTTTTTATTTTTGAAGTGAAACTTCTATAGAATCGTAGTGATTTCAAACCGGATGCAAAAGATGAAACGGAAATGGTAAAAGACACAAATACAATGCTTTATTTAAATTTAAAGAGGTATTGCTGTATTTTATTTATATTATTTTGTAACATACTTTATGTAATACGCTTTATTGAAGTAATATAAATAATCCGAATAATTACAGATATATGTTTGTTTCTCTTATCATTTTAGCAGATGCATTCATTTACCCTTTTTTTCTATTTGATATATATCATACTGAAGTTTCACTTCTATCGTGTGTGAATAGCACACACACCTTTTTTTTATTATAAAAAAAGGCTTGATTTTATGTATCAATTTGCACCATCTTTAGAGGCATGACAAAACGAATTTTATTTAACCCTTCTTTACTTATCATTTGTTTGATAGGCCTATTAAGTTCAAGTGATTCACACCACTTGCCCTTTTTTTGGACAGTGTATTTGTTCAATATTTTGTTTGGCATACTAAAAATTAACAATAAATTGGACTCAAATACTGCCCCAAAAAACAATAGATTGTGTGATAAATTTTTTACAATAAAAAAACCATTGTTACCCATTATTTCCACATTAGTACTGCCTTTATGATAAGAAGAATACAGACTTTTTGCTCAGTGAATGTGCAACTATAAAACTAGGTATTTATTTTAGATATATTATATAATTACTTTTAAGCGGTAATACACTTTACATAGTTCACATTGTTGAAGCAGCTTTTATGTAATAATGGATTACTTGTGTTAGGTGCCTCCTCTCTACCACTACTTAAGTATAATATCTAAAGGTATTACAGTAACTACTAATTACAATTACAATTTATATATTAACTTATCAGATAAATACTTACAATAACCCTCTGAAAAGGTAAACAGTTGAAGGCAGATACTAATTGTTCTTTTATCTTCAGAATCCTTTCTTTATGTTCGGCTAGAGGTAGTGAGGGGTCTTGAATAGCAAAAACTTTTACAACTACTAGTCCTTCTCTAGACTTCGCTCTTGCAACTTTCAGGAACCTGGTTGATCCAAGACTAAAAATTAAAACAAAGATTAGAATAGCAGAAAGAATTAAGTAAAAGTAGTCAGAATAATTATTTACAGGTTATGATTGGAAATTAATGGATTTTTTGTTGAATTTTATGAGAAAGTAAGTATAAATTAACTATTTGGGTTAATATATTAAAAACTTAGTCAGGTCAGGCAATGTAGGCCTGACCAAAAATTACGATACACAGCAAAATACAATTGTTACTGTAATACTAGGAACAAAAAATATATCATAACATTTAACTATCCAATTATAATGTGTTGTAATATCTCATTAAGTGAATTGTAATTCTTTTGAGATAATAAAGTTCTTTAAACCGAACTATAATTACCAACTGTTCTTATTAATAGGATTGTTTATTTAAGTAAATATCTTAAATTAAGTTGAAGTTGTAATGCCCCAACGGGGCTCATGTCAGGGAATCTATTATGTTAACACCTTTATTGTAACCACATGAAGCAACAAATAAATGAATATAAAAAAATAACTTAACTATTAACTTGAAAAAAAAATAGAAAAATTTTCAAAATACGTTTGATTTCCTGTACTTTTAGGCATGAATTTACGTACCTCTGGTCAAAGGTAAGATCTACGTGATCACTCAAATAATGCTCCACTGGGAATATTTGTGAAGGGGCTACTCCAACCAGCTGATTTCCCATTTTTGCAATTACAATAATTTTACACCTCAATAAAGTTAATCACGACTCAGATAATGTCTGTTTATCGACTAGAACACAGATATGAACTGAGCGTAAAATTTCTTCATAACTTTTATTGTAATTTGCATTTCATAGCATTTTTATTTTCAAAACAAAGCAAATTGCTAATTTTATTTTGTCATTTGAATGAATGATTGAGTGAACAGCTACTTGATATGTCAGCTATTTAAACGTTATTTCTATTAATGGCCACACTTTTGACATGACAAAAATGACAGACACCTCATCAATACAATCACCTGTCACTTTACTTTGTCTATGATCTCTTTCCTTCAACAAACAAGCATTCCACCCATTTCCATTGAATTTCGTAAATTTTCTCTTGATCTAACACAATAATGACTTCAAAAACAGAAAAGGATCGTGCAAAACAGATCCAGGATCGATGTCAGAACATATTGCTGCAGATGCTAAAAGATGAGGACAACAAATATTGTGTTGACTGTGATGCAAAAGGTAAGTTCAATGTTTTGCTTATTTTATTGTAGTTAAATAGTTTCTTGAGGGTTTCTAGGCATTATTTACTTCAGCAATATATTATAAATCCAATGGCAATGGTTTTTTGTCCTAAAGTAGGTCCTTGACCCTAAAAATGAGTTGAAAAAAGAATGCAATGACTCATGGAATCTCCTCTAAATTGGTTGAAACACAGATTTGTGTACAACTCAGAAGATTTCCTAATAAAATTCCAAGACGAAGGTTAGTAATTAAAGAATAAACTATTAGTGCAAAACATAATCAAGGCCTTGTTCAAAGAACCTTAGATATGGATGCCTGAACACATTAATCAGGTTTAACATTTCAAGCATAGCTGTAACTTAATATATTCCAGTCCATCTGTCAATGATATGAAATAATATCAAAGCTGTATGTTAAATATGTTAGATTTGCAAGCAGCAATTATTTATTTGAGAATATCTACCCTATCTCTAATCTTAATTGTTATGGAGATAAGGACCTCTTTTAATAACTTATAAGAATATAATAAATGTAAATTCATGGCTTTATTTTAAATTATGCAGTCGTTAAAACAAGTATCAAATTAGAAAACAATTAGTGAATGTTCCTGCCCCTTTAACTCATTCCATTATTAACATTTGAGAGATAGTGTATTTTTGTAGTTTATAATTAATTATAGTTAGTAGTTATAGTTGATGGCTGAAAAGTACACAGGATATTATAATATTATTCTATATTGTTTCTTACATATTTATAATTATAAATTACTTATATGGAATAAAAAAATAACAGATTATGTCTATCAGTTTATGTTATATCCTGGTTATTTAATCAGTATCATTATTATGAAGATTTTAAGAGGGTATGGGGTTAAATATAAATTATTACATATTGAGAAATAAGGGATTGCCCCACAATAAAACAACTTGTCACTTATTCAACCTAAACATATAGTTGGACATTTTCAAACAATATTTTAGGGTTCATTATTATTGACTAAGGAAGCAACATATGAATTGAGAAACCTGTTCTAAGTCATATTCCAATAGTAACCACTCCATTTTCGCTGGCCAATCTTTCCTATGTTGGGTGTATGTACAGAGGAAATTTCAGCTGTTATAAAATAATGGAGATCTCACTGTTCTCTGTCCTTAAGTTGTGAGGCCAGAGCATGCTGTAGATACAAGATACAAAATCATTTATTTCCATTGTTTGGTTTTACAAAACCTAGACATGTCAAAAATAAAATACAAAAAACCAAAAAAAAATAAACATAGAAGCTTAACGATAAACAGGAAATAAATTTATTGTATCTGGTTGCTACACTATAGCAAAGAATCAATTAGAAACTCTAGCTCATTTTTTTATTGAAACTTTACAAGCATTATTTGTTAGTATTGTTAAATGTGTAGCAATATTTATTCAGTTATTTTTTTTTACATTGAAAATACATGATAAATATCTTTTACTAGTATTATAAAGCTGAAGTGTTTGTTTGAACTCACAAATTTCAGAAACTATTAGTCTGAATTGGATAATTATTTATTCAAATTGTTGGTTAGCCCATTTATTGAGGAAGGCTATAGGTCACTTTTACAGTAGTATAATCCATAAAACACAGCCATGCCTTAGTGTGAAAAGCTAGTTGTGCATAGAGTTCAAAATATGCCCTACCTTACTCTTGGCATACAATTATTATTTATATGGTTGAATGTCGATGATAAATGTTATTTTCCATCGTAAGTTTGCCTAGAGGAGATCGCTTTTTAGCAAAAAGTCACCAATTGTACCACTTTTGTATATTGTTTTACATGTTTATGTTACTGTGTTGTGCACAATAAAGCGTTTTTATATATATGTATTGTTGTAATTCACTTACCTTTCATGCTGCGGTGGCTTTACGTTGGGAAAATCTATAAATACTCCGGCGCCGTAAAAAATCAAAAACGTGTCTGAATTTACGCGGGAATAACACATTTTCTCACGTTAAAAAACGTTAAAAAAAAACGTTGCATAAATCCTTCCACAATAAATGTGTTGTACAGTGGTAAAGTAAATTTGTAATTCGGATACTGCTGTAACCTCGCAATTTTTACGTCATAGATAGTTTCTTTGTAGATATTCTTTATTGAACACTAAGACTTACGGACTAACTTAAAAATAACAATCGCCACATTACTAGTTGTAACATCGGCCTTATCGGTAAAAGAGATATCTTCCAGTCAACCTTTGGATGGATAAGATCTGCTAGGAACACGAAAGACAAGTCATCATAATATTTTAACTTATTAAAGATTTAAAAGAAGATTATGTATTAATTAATAAACTGTAATAGGTCTCTCTCTCTCTCTCTCTATAAATAGTTATTTATGTCTGACTCACTGTTTCCGTGTTCCGTAGGTATATTAGCAGACATATTATTGACAGGCACTCCTTGATATAAAGGATCTATTTCAATGTTAGCTATGGTTTCGAAACACGCAAGCAGTTCTTATTAAATCTTAACCTTGAAATGTATTTTTTAGGGGTCCGCACCCAAAAGGTAAAGCGAGACCCTATTCCTGAGGCTTCGTCCTCTTTCCGCCTCTTAACACTTAGGCTGTAGGTATCTCAAGAATCTTAATAGATAGAGAGTTGATATTTTGAGGGATGATATATTTATCTTGCCGCTATAAGAACAAAAACTAAAAGCACACACTAAATAAATATTTTTTATAGAGGCTCCCAACAAACATACATGTTTTTTTAATCTTTATTTTTTCAAAATACACTCAATCACAACACAACACAAATGTCCACGGAACACTTGTTATAGTATGAGTCCACTTATCAAAAATTATTTATAAGATTGTAAAAAAATATCTTTATCTAAAATTATTTTCAGGTCCTCGCTGGGCATCATGGAACCTCGGCATATTCTTATGCATCAGGTGTGCAGGCATTCATCGAAACCTGGGTGTCCACATTTCGAAGGTCAAGAGCGTTAACCTGGACTCGTGGACACCTGAACAAGTGGTAAGAATCTTATAACATTTCTAACTTCGCACGCATCATACGCGGTTGCTTTGTTTTGAACCCACGACCGAAAAGGAGGGCTGTTATAAGTTTGACGTGTCTGTCTGTGACATCATGGCTCCCGAATGGATGAATCGATTTCAATTTAGTTTTTTGTATTGAAGGTGACTTACGCGTAAGTGTTCTGAGACATGTTTGATGAAATGGGTTGACCCGTTTAAAAGTTGTCGGGGGTGAAAGTGGGGAAGAATAACCAAATGTCTCCATACTCGAGTTGAGTCGCGAATGAAGGCACATTACATGAATAATTTTCAAATCGTTTTTTCTTTAATTTTTAAATTTAGATTACACTGTCTTTTTTTTATTTTCTTGAGCCCAATGTTCCGTGATATTGATAACTGGGATTTAATTTTCCCTTTCTTGACCTCTGATTCTTTTTCTCGTCTGTCGCCAGAACTGAGGATAATCAGCATTTAGTATCACTTGTTAATTAAATTTTAATATTTCCCAGTAAACGGTAAAATCCAAATATAAATAAATCTAAATTTATCACTATAATAAGCTTTAAGCGATAAGGCCGCCGATTGTACAACAAAATATGTGGCTGTTGATTGTTATTTTTAACCTCCGACCAAAAAAGAGGGGTGTTATAAGTTTGACGTGTCTGTCTGTCTGTGGCATCATAGCTCCCGAACGGATAGATCGATTTCAATTTAGTTTTTTTTGTATGAAAGGTGAGTTTGGCCCGGGTGTTTTTAGACATGTCTCATGAAAATCGGTTAAGACGTTTAAAAGTTATAGGGGTGAGAGTGGGGAAGGAAAACAGAAAATCTGCATTTAAGGAAATGAAGGCACTGGAATCGGGGGTTTTTCTTAAATTTTAAATTTAGATTTATTAAGTTAGTTTGTAAGCATTGCTGTGCAATAAAGATATTATCTATGTATAATATTTTGTAATGTGCACGCGATGCGCTTTCCTTTGATGAGTATAAAGAATTATTATTATTATATTTGCAGATTTTCGGTTTTCCTTCCTCACTCTCACCCCCATAACTTTTAAACGGCTATAAATAATTATAAAAATATTAAAATCAAGAAACATATCTAAGAACGATCACGCAAAACACACCTTTCTTACAAAAAAACTAAATTGAAATCGCTTCATCGGTTCGGGAGTTCGCAAAAAAGAGGGGTTTATAAACTTATAACACCCCTCTTTTTTGGTCGGGTGTTAAAAACATGGTTTCTTTGGGTACTTTTAATATAAATGCTTATGTATATGTACTGAAGCGTGGTGAGTGAAAGGCATTAAGAAGCGAATCATTCGAAGCGACATAGGTTATCTCACATGCATGGTGATTAACATTCGATTATCACGCACATAATGTGGGTGATAATCTCTGTGGCGCCATTACGTTACGAAAAAGATTCAACACATTTAAGTGCGAACCATTTTGAAAAATTATTTTAAGGGAGACCTATGTCCACCAGGACTTAGGACATAATATAGATAAGACAGTGCGCGAAGATTAAACCCTCCTTGTAGTGCAAACGCTCCGATAGCGCGTTCTAATCTTTCCACTAGCGACATCTAGTTTATTACTGTTGGTACTAATCTGGTCACAGTATCTGTACCAACTCTCATCTATTCTATGAACTAGGGGATGAAGATCGAACATACGGCGTTTTTGGAGATAAGATAGTAGTAATAAGGAGCCTTTTATTGACTACTACCAGTGCCCCGCGGTTTTACCCGCGTTACTATAATTTTCCCGCAAAAAAAATCCAATAACCCGTGCGCCATATTTAAGTAAGTAAACCCAAATGCGTATTTATAACGAATGAAAGAACGAAATAAATTATTTATTGATTCACAAACAATACACAGTAGGTAATTTCAAATAAACATAGTACGTTGCGAGTGTGTAGACAAAAAATCTAAATTTAAAATTTAAGAAAAACCCCCGATTCCAAGGGTATATCCCGCTGGTCCCCTCTAGGATTGTCCCCTTCGGACCGTCTAGAGGGGACAAGCGGGACATTGTATTAGCGATATCCCGCTGGTCCCCTCTACCGGTCACTCAGAGGGGACAAGTGGTCTGTTGAATTTTCCGATGACCCAGATGTCCCCTCTGGAGAAGTTGCAGTTAAATTTTACTTGAAATTATATATTAAAACTAAACTTTTATATTATTCAGTATATTAAATATTATATTGTTTAGTACCTCTATATTAAAACATTATAATTTTATATTATTTGACAAAAATTGGTTGGTGGATGCATGAAGGTTGGTATTGTCTTAGTATTTTGTGTAAAATTCAATTCAATTCAATTCAAATTCAAATCATTTTATTTCAGACAACATTAATTGAGTGGGAATACAAATTAAATGTCCATATTAAATTAAAACACATTAAGAAAAACAAAAGAAAATAATAAAATACTTTTAACATTAATAATAATAATAAAATACATTAAACACTAACTAATCCATCCAAATTGCTGTCCAGTGCTTCATAAAAAGACAGTCAGTGTCCAGCCTCCCAGCAATAAGCTGTAGATAGCTGTTGGAGCTGTCGCGAACACGGCGCATCAGGGACGCAGATCTTTTGCGCATTATCGCCTTAAACCCGTCAACTCGTGCGTCAGCAAACATTCCTGAAAATAAAACGTTTATTATATTTATACGTTTTATTATGTTAAATAAACAAATTAAAAAAAAAAACTATCTTTGCATTTTTTAAATAAAATATTTTGTAGTTACCTATTAAATTACCTTTCTAACAAAATAAAACAGTCATTATAGTATTTATTTATTTTACTAATGCAGGTTTCTACTATGCTGTATCTGTAAATAAGAATGTTAAAAATAGCTTACTAAAAATATCTTAGATACAATTCACTAAAATTATTAATTAAAATCACAGGTATAGATCACACTTATACATTAAACACAATAAATGACACAATAGTTTTTGAGTTTCGTTTAACCAAGCTTGTATTATGGGGACTCGTGAACTCGTTACTCGGTGCGAATGGTGGATTTTAATTTAAATAAACATTATGTACTTACAATAATCTTGAGCGCACTGCACTTTTTTCTTCGCTGGGCACATTCCCATACTGTTAGTCCAGTTTTTTATATATATTTATTTTTATGTAGTACTAGTGACCTCCTCTTAGCAAAACTGTTCCATTTCGTCAATTTTACTACAAGAAGCACTTGTTTCTAAAATTGTTAGGAATGCACTGATAAGTAAATGCTAATTTCTTCGTTTTGGCATTACGGTGTTTGTTGAAACAATATCCTAAAGACCTTCGGAGATGACATTAACTCTCCACTATGGAGGTCTCTTGTGCAGAGAGTGATAATTGAAGGAACCTTTTTCCTAGATAAATCGCTCTCTGCACAGGCGAGTATCTGTCTATGTTTATGCTATTTTATGATCGCACTAACTTAAACTATGAAAATAAAAGATTTTATTTTTATTTATTAAATACCGAGGTAGCTAATCAATCATATTACCAAGTAGTATCCAACTAATTAGAATACATATAAACAATGTTTTAATATACTTAACAATATATATAGTATTAATATACAATTTCAAGTAAAATTTAACTGCAACTTCCCCAGAGGGGACATCTGGGTCATCGGAAAATTCAACAGCCCACTTGTCCCCTCTGAGTGACCGGTAGAGGGGACCAGCGGGATATCGCTAATACGATGTCCCGCTTGTCCCCTCTACACGGTCCGAAGGGGACAATCCTAGAGGGGACCAGCGGGACATACCCGATTCCAATGCCTTCATTTCCTTAAAAGTTAAATAACATAATATTTTGTTATGTGCACGCGATGCGCTTTCATTTGATACCCCACTCGAGTATATTTGCAGATTTTCGGTTTGCTTCCCAACTCTAACCCCCATAACTTTTAAACGGCACAACTAAATCAAAAACTAAATCAAAATCGCGCCATCCGTTCGGGAGCTAGGATGTCTCAGACAGACAGACAGACACGTCAAACTTATAACACCCTCCTTTTTTTGTCGGGGGTTAAAAAGGTTTTGCCTCAGCTTTATGCCACTACGATGCACGATGCGTAGCTACGCTTTATACGAATAAAACACATTTATTTTGGACCACAGTAAATATAAAAATAAAAACATCCATAATAATTAAACCAAAATAATGAAATACAATATAAAAAAATATAGACACTTGAATTAAATATTTATTAAAATTAAAGTAACTTTAAAAAAAAATAAGGTATGTAAAACAACGGTGGTTCGTGAAAGGTAGTTACTTAGAATTTGCTATAACTACCTAAAGGTTGTTAAAGCGCTGGTCTTTCGTGACGCCAGAAGTGAGTGATAGTTGAATTTGAGATAAACAAAAAACAGCTGACGCCAAAAATCCGCCTATTAGTTGTTTATTTTAAGTCTAGCTTTTCTTATAGCAAGTTAACTTACTAGCAAGTATGTTTCCAAAATAGCTACTGTTTTTCCTCAGGTCTCCTTACAGCAGATGGGTAATTCTCGCGCGCGCGCCGTCTACGAAGCGAACCTGCCCGATTCCTTCCGAAGGCCGCAAACTGATTCTTCTCTAGAGGCCTTCATCAGGGCCAAGTACGAGCAGAAGAAATACATCGCCAAGGAGTGGGTGCCGCCCGCTAAACCGAAGGTTAACTGGTGGGTACTTTCATCATATTCTTAAGTGATACTTAGTAAAACAATATTTCCTTACAATCCACATAACAACATCTAGCACCGTGGTTAAGCTCTAAGCTTGTGTTACGGGAACTAGACATCTGATATATATAAAATAAATAAATATTACCGTACAATCTACACAACAACATCTAGCCCCGTGGTAGCTTGTGTAATGAATGGGTACTAGATATCTGATATACTTAATATAATATACAATCATATATAGATATTTGTTAATATACATATTATACACCCAGAAAAGTGCTTTAATTCTTGGCGGGAATCGAACCCTTCTTGCTCTACAAGCGGACATTCGCTCACCGCGCCACCGAGGCAGTCATACTTTAGATACTATAAGATCGAGGCGATAGATAGATAAAGGACTTCAAACACCATTCCACAGACCCAAGCCAATCACAAAGGCTCGTGGGCATACCACGACAGACAGACAATCAAACTGTACTTATATACCATTTTTCATTTCTTCGCAATAGTATTTAAATAGTAAAACATCTTAAAGCGTATGTCCTCCACGTTTGCGTTATAATTTAAAAAAAATCTTGAATTTCAGGGATAAAGAAATAGACGAAGAACTCGAGAAGCAGAAACGGAAAAAGAAATCCTCTTCTTCTTCAGGAGTTGGGCCGCTGCCAGCGCCCTCTGTCAGCGATAAGAAGTATAACGTAAGTTCAGCATTATTCCCAAACATCCTCTGTAATAAATAAAAAAAAATACACTTTTACCATAGCTATGCTGCGTCTTCAAGCCTGTGATTGTTTATCAAAACACAATTGTTCTCAATTACAAATCACGCATCTAAATAACTAAGCTCAACAGAGATATATAATTCAAATCAATGAATGAGGCATATCTCCAACAACTTACGGCCTGAAATGAAGATGATACTCACTTCATAGTATAAATTCCCTTACCTCATCCGTCTGTATCTTCTTGAATGATCTTAGGGATATTTAAAAAAAAATGCCATTAGAGGAAAACCCTCCACTATCTTAATGCTTTATTCTCAAAATTGTTATTCTAATTTCAGAAATCGGACGTGATCCCAAGCATACCAAAGCCCAAATCTTCCGTGAGCCCCAAACTAGGCCGAAACACACCACCGACCATCGAAGCGAAGTCCAATGGGGCCACCGACCTCCTCGGTCTGGACACCAGCAAAGCCGAGCCCAAACCATCCGATGACATATTCTCCAGCTTCTTCTCTGCACCCCAGGAGAAACCAGAACCCCCCAAAGAAGAACTCAAGCCGGACCTCAAGACTGAAGAGGAGAACTTCTTTAAACAGTCTGCTCCCACGGAGAAGGAGAAATCGAAGTTGACTAAAGACAGCATACTTGCGCTGTACAGTCAAACGCCATCATCTTTCTCAAGCCAATCGACAAACTTCCAAGCACCGGCCAATAACCTCAGTAATCAATTCAACCAACAAAACTTCAACCAATTTGGTTCCTTCCAGCAGCAAGGGTACAGCAACCAGGGCTTTAGCAATGCCCAGACACAGCAGTTTAGCAATGCCCAGACACAGCAGTTTAGCAATCCCCAGTCACAGCAGTTTAGCAATCCTCAGTCACAGCAGTTTAGTACCGCTCAATCGCAGCAGTTCAGTAACGCTCAAACGCAGCAGTTCAACAATGTACCAAGTCAACCGTTCAGCAATGTACCAAGTCAACAGAACGGTATGCAGTTCAACCAGTTCCAAGGGAACCAATTCCAGCAGTTTGGGCATCAGAACGCACAGCAGCAGCAACCATTCCAGCAGAACTTCTTCAATCAGCAGCCACAGAATGTAGCCCAGCAGTTTGGGAACTTGAGTTTAGGACAGAACTTTCCTACTGCATTCGCCCAAAATAATGTAAGCAACACTTGGCAGTAATTTGATTTTAGGCGCACTTTATTTTCCCTCTGGACGGAGGTGATTAATGTACAGTCACTTATAGGTTCCTCCGGTTGCTGGGAAAGCTTCGAGAACCGGCTATTTTTGGGAGGCTTTAATTTGGCGTTCACATTTAAGTATGTCACACATGTTTTAGCTGTTTATCATCACGTTAGGCATGATGGCTACATAAAAAAATATTCTGTTTAGTCCGTCTAAATTTTGCTTGTGATGTAATTGCAAGAAAGTGTGGTCTTGTTAGACTTCAAGCAAAATGTACATTTTGTACATTTTCAAGCAATTGAGAGCATTATGTCACGCAAAACTTCAAAGCACTGTCTTGATTTGAATAAATATGGGAACAACTTGTAATGTAATGTAAATGACGGACTTATTGTTAAAAACCATGATAATTTAAAACCTTAATTTATCTCTGAACGAACTTAGAGATTGTTATCTTCTGATTTAGGGTCACTGTATAGCTTAATTAAATCCCCCAAACATAGTCTTATGATTGCGACCACTAAATGATAAAATTAGTAACTTATTGAAGAACACAATTATATACAAAATTATAATCACCCCCAACAAACTTTTTCTGTTGATCATTTTGTCTGTTATCATTTGATACCCTCTTTGGGTACATGTGTTTATTTAAATTTTAACCCCTATGCCAATTAAAAGTGGTTGAACCCATTGCCAGTTAAGTAGCAATTTTTCATTTTACACTCTCTACATGCCCATTTGAGTTCTCACTGATGTTTTTTGAAAACATTTATTTTTATGTTTTTAATATATTCGAACAGCTTGTATTGTAACAAATCATTCTAGAACCACGGCTAGAAAATCGGTCTTTGAATTGTACGTAAATCTATTGTAAAGATAATTATGATGCGTAGGGGTTAATAAATAAACATGCAATTCCTGTTTCAACATTTAATTTTATTTGGGGTTGATTTTCAACCCTTTGATATCGTCAGACTGACTGTTAAATATTTGAAAATAACCTAGAGTCTATTATATCTTCTTGATAATCGACCCTTAGACACGAATAAAATGTGCACTGTATTAACATCATTATTTATTGAAGTTATTATTTCATATGATCGCGTTAATCCTAGATAGAATTATTAATATAGCTTCACCTTATTTTTAGTTTAAAAATAGTGCAATGTGATTTCTAACATAGTTATTTAACGATAATATTATTTTTACAGAGTTAAAAAGTCAATGTGGAAGTCAAACCTCTTTTACACAAACAAATTTCAGGATATGAGTATTGTACTTATCTATACTAATATTATAAAGAGGAAAGGTTTGATTTTTTGTTTGTTTGTTTGTCTCGAATAGGCTCTGAAACTACTGCACCGATTTAAAAAATTCTTTCACCATTCGAAAGCTACACTATCCCTGAGTGACATAGGCTATATTTAGTTTTCAAAAATAATATGATTCCTTACCAAACTCCGATAATGTAACCCATGGTGAAAAAAAAGAACCTAAAATCTTTCTTTAATCGCGAATGCTGCGAAAACTATTGAATATATAACAAAGTGATGTATTACAACTTTGTAAAACTTATCATTATCTACAAAAAACGTCGCTACATTATATCTCTAACTATTATAGTTTTGTGACAATAAGCGATTTTTTTGAAAACTTAAACCTTAAATCTTTCTTTAATCGCGAATGCTGCGAAAACTATTTAATAAATAACAAAGTGATGTATTACAACTTTGTAGAACTTATTATTATCTACAAAAAATGTCCTAACATCATATCTCTAACTATTATAGTTTTGTGACAATAAGCGGGGTTAAGATCACGAAATAATCTGACGCGTCGCGTCGTCGCGTCGGCTCCCTAGCTCCCTACTGAATGGTCGTGTGCGGAAATAAAAAAAATGTCGCTTGATAATATTTTGTCACTTAGTTAGTAGTTAATAATTCGTTAACAGGTAACTAATTCCATTCAAAAAGTTATTTTCAGAACTAAACCCTAGCATATAGCATAGATATTGTACATATCGTCGGTTGCAGGTTCAATTGGGTTAACCACCAAAACACGTAAAATAAGTTGAGTATACAGTCCTTTTTAGTTTTTTTCTGCTCTTTCGAATAGCATAATAATAGAATTCTAGCTTTAAAAAAATACAGTTACGCTACACATTTTAACTGTGAATTTGCAATTTGAGCATTGCAATCAATAGTATGTTTTCTCTTACCTTAATCTTCTTATAAATAATAAATCTAAATTTAAAATATAAAAAAACCCCCGATTCGAATCCTTCAATTTCCTTAAAAGTAAAACACCAAATTGGTGTTTTACTTTTAACCATGTGTAATGTGCACACAATGCGCTTTCATTTGATACCCCACTCGAGATTTTTGCAGATTTTCGGTTTTCCTTCCCCACTCTAACCCCCACAACTATTAAACGGCACAACCGATTTTCATGAAACATGTCTAAGAGCACTCGCGCCCAACTCACCTTTCAAACAAAAAAACTAAGTTGAAATCGCTTCATCCGTTCGGGAGCTATGATGTGGCAGACAGATAGACACGTCAAACAATGATACCCCTCTTTTTTTGTCGGGGGTTAAAAATGAATTGCAAAATGTGTTGCTAAGCGCATAACTCAACAACGCCTATACCAATTTAGCCAATTTATTTTTTTTAATATTCGTTGTAGTTTAAGGATGGTTTTTACGGCAGGAAAAATTCGAATAATTTTGAAACAATTTTGAATAATTACCCGTGCAAAGCCGGGGCGTGCCGCTAGTTCTGGATAAAAAGTTTTCTTCTGGGTGCTTTGATTTTATATTTACAATTCCTCATTGTCTTTTTAACTAATTTTTAACAGCTTATTGGTTTCGTCCCGGTAAATATTTTTGTAATATTTGTAATTGTAATTACTTTGCGGGACATTCGTATCAACATTTATGTCATGTTTTGCGAAAGTTATGCCTAGAACGGCTTTAATATTGGTACACAGAACATGTATCAACTTAATAACACTTAATGTACTTATAATACTTAGGTACGGTAATATAAAGTTCACATCATTTTAAAACGAAACGACAATATCCACGATATATCAAGAAATATCCGATTTATTTTTCATAACCTCCTACATAATAGTTATGTAAAATATATTGAAAATTATAATTTAATAATTTGTATTTTAGTCAAAAGACTGAAAGGTATAATAATGTTAAATGTTCTTTTGAATCAGGGTCACTCTATTGGTAGTGATCATTGCAATTTCGTTTTGTAATATTGTAGAAATATCAATAATTATAATATTAGATTTCTTGATGGCTTGTATTTACTGTATTTAATATATTCTATGTGAGTAGATGTCTATATCAAAACCTATCTACAGCTCGAGTCTAAATCTTATTATACTCTATAGTTTACCTTGTGCTTCAATATTAAATAATGTATAAATTACCCAGATATGCCATGTTAATATATATTGCTATATAATTTATGCGTTAAGCGTGCTATCTACGAACACCGAGGGTTTTTCTATGCATGATTTTAAAATTCTATTCTAGCCGCCAGGGGCGCTGTTTTACCAGAAAGGACAAAGCAAAAATAGAGGCTCTCTTTGTATGTACCATTTATTAAGTTAATTGAAACGATTGTATCAAAGAAAAGCGGTCATTGTGCATAGAAATTGTTGGCATACATTGGGGAACATTATTGTAATAATCAACTTTACATAACATAGATAGCACGCCAGTTTATGGAATCGTTCAACTATTATATATTGTTTTATATTGTACAGATATTGTACAGATATTTAACTTCATATATTCAAAATTATCGTATTATTTTCATTGTCATAGCTCATGTCTGTAGAACTCGCTGTAAATGCATCAAGTAATTTTAGTATGGTTCCACTCTATTAAATGTATTTAATTTATTACACAACTGGACTAAGTTTAAAGTATATTGACCGGTGGTAAACTGTAACATAGTAAAGTAATTTGTTACGGTCAAATAATAAAGGTAGGTACCGTTAATGACGAGATCTGCTCGCATAGAAAAGATTTTCAGAACTCGAGATTTTTCCATACTCTCATTAAATAAGAAACTTGATGAAATTCTCTTATATTTTCTTTAGCCGCTTATTCTTGATACCTCTATAACATTTTTCGATCTTTCAACAACAGCGGTGAAAGATCGAAAAACTCAGAAGCGCCATGATTACGGACAAACGTATTCTTATGTTAATTTTAACAAGTTACTAGGGAAATGTATAAATAACAGTCATATAGCCACCACAGTGTCAATAGGTAATCATGCGTAGGTTGTAAATCAGTATTTAAATTCCGTTAACCAGATCTTAAAATACCAGTTTGCAAAACAATTTAGATGTGTAACCATAAATTATTGTATTATGGTGTATTATTTAAAAAAGTGTATTGTCTAATTATAATAATTTAATGCTAGTTATAAATACAAGTTTACTTAAATGTATGATTGTGGCACTTAATAAGTGCCTGTCATAGTATAATAGCAAATAATATTAAATAAATTGAAATAGAATGGAAGAGCTGTGTGGTCATTGATATTTGGCTGATTAGAAGCTGAAGAATTGATATTATGATTTAAAACGGGTAACATACCATGATTTGACGGTTTTTGAGTTTTCCGATATTTCGACGCTGTTGCAAGCGCCATGATCACGGAAACAACTAGCATGGCGCTTGCAACAGCGTCGAAATATCGGAAAACTCAAAAACCGTCAAATCATGGTATGTTACCCGTTTTAAATCATAATATTGTTAAAAACCATGATAATTTAAAAAGTTATGAAGAATTGATTCTGTATTTTGGTTTACACAAATAAATAATATGCCATTGAATTGTATTTTATTGTGGTTATCCTACTAAAATCATAAACGCTACAGTTAGTGAGGTTGTAAGTGTGGTTTGTTGCGCTTTATACCGCAAAAAATACTGGATGGATTTTTATAAAACCTTACTTAATATAGCTTACATAGCAGAATAACATAAAGCCTGCTTTTTATCACAGGAAAATACAATTTTATAGAGCAAAGCCCGATTTGAATAAATTTGGCATGTAGGTACATAGCTGTTTTTTTTAATTTATTTTCTAAGAAACGACACCAGTATTGCGCGGGCATAGCCGCGGACAGGCAGCAAGTAAATTAATACAGTAATAGGTACAGAAGCAATCAGTTCAGTTATTTTTCGTAACCTTTAATAATGCGCTGAGAGCGGTGCTGGGGCTGCCCCGCTACTGCAGCGCTTCAGGGATGTTTGCGGCGGCGCGCGTCGACTGCTTTCATACCACTATGCGCAAACGCGCCGCCTCCCTGGTGCGCAGGCTGCCGACCAGCTCCAACACCGTCCTATTAATGATAGCTGGGAGGATGGACTGCCCTTACACCAGGCATTGTTGTGAACGCCACCTTCCTAGCAATGCTTTTTGTTAGTTCTTAAGGTTTTATTTGTCATATATGAGTAGTTTAGTTTGCTTGAAATAAATAAGTACATTTTATTTTATTTTTATTTATAGAAAATAAATATTATTTTTAACATGGCTAGAAATACTTATTCAAAATTAGCTAGTTATCATAGGTTATATCCTACTACTATTATAAAGGCGAAAGTTTGTAAGTATGGATGTTTGTTACTCTTTCACGCGAAAACTACTGAACCGATTTAAATGAAATTTGGTACATAGAATCTCTAGAGCCTGAAAAATAACATAGGCTACTTTTTACCGCGGGAAAACGTCATTCCGCGGGAAAATCCATTATAACGCGGGTAACACCGCGGGGCACAGCTAGTTATAATATAATCTAATGCTTACAGCTACGGTTAGTACGTAACTGTATAATAGCGTCACATAATTTTGCATAATATTAAACTACTAGACCGCTCCATTTTAATATTTTATATTTGCCTGCTGGCAGGTTCTTATAGGCAATAACTTTCGCGCGTCCTCGTCGCTAGGTGCTGCCAGAAACGATATTTCGTGTTGAATCAGTCAAAAACACTGGAACATCGACGGAAACGAATATGCTCTCTCAATAAAAAAAAAGGTGTGTGTGCGATTCACACACGATAGAAGTGAAGCTTCAGTAAATCGACGAAAGAATAAGATGAATAAAAAAAAGTGTGTGTGTGTCAGCTACGACGCACGATTGGAGTCTACTACTTACGAACTATAATAACTTCAATAAAGCGTATTACAAAAGTATGTTACAAAATAATATAAATAAAATACAGCAATACCTTTTTGCTCTTTGTTTTTTAAATAAAGCATTGTATTTGTGTCTCTTACCATTTCCGCTTCATCTTTTTGCATCCGGTTTGAAATCACTACGATTCTATAGAAGTTTCACTTCAAAAGTTTCCTTTCAGTGAGATAAGTATTTTAATATACCTTTTATTTCAAGTAAAATGCTGCTATATTACTCTTTTACCAGGCGGCGCGGCGCAGCGGCGGCCGCGGCGCGGCGAGGCGCCCCGGCGGGCGTACCTACCTATAAATAAATAAATAAAAATATAAAATTTGCCAGTGCCGAGTTAAATAAAATTATAAAGTGAAAAAGATGTTACTCAGTTGAACGCCATTTTGCATCCCATACTTTATTAATAACATCAATACAATAGAAAAAAACCCTATCTTCTTCTTCTTTTTATAGATGGCGTCCGTGACTGGCAAAACCCTATCTTCTTTGTCGCAGGGCCAATTTGCAACTAGGTGTCAAACTTATTGACATTGGCATAAAAGAAGTCCTCCCTCTCACTTTCTTGGTGGTGTTTGCTTGGCTCGATGAATCAATCAATCAATCCAATACAAATACAAACAAATAATTTTTAAACAACTTTGTTAGTTTTTTTAGTGGATCTCGTAACAAATCATTAGCGTAACTACAGTGTTATTCAAAAATATGGAATTTGGGTATGTAACAGAGCATTTCTTTACATCTAAAGCGTTAACCTGAGTCACTAAAATCACGAATTTTCTAAACAAGTTTTGGCGCCAGCTTCACTTCAATCAACCAATAGGCAGAGACGCCATGTTACGTGAAACAGCTGTTGTGTGTCTTGCGTGCGCTCCGATGTTTTCATTGTTTTTTATCAAAATAAAACTATTAATTATTCATTTACGCGCTCCGAACAGTTACCGTTGTGTATATTTACAAAGTCGTGCTATCTAAAACATTAAATACAGTTCCGTAATGTTTGATAACTAAGTGTCTCGCAATGGCTTGTGGAATGCATTCCTACGACGATATTCCCGCAGACGAACTGGACTATCAATCGAAATGGGGCAAGTTTTCGGACTGGCTGCACTGCATCTGCGTCGTGACCTTCGATCTGGAGCTGGGACAGGCAATGGAGAGCGTGTACCCTCCGGGAGTCAAGCTCACCGACCAGGAGAAGTGTAATATCTGCTACTTGGCGTTTCCCGATTCTAATTCTGGATGCATGGGCGACACGCAGTTTCACGTGCGGCTACGGTCAAGGGCACCGTTATCTCGCCAGCAGCTCGCGTACAACGAGCAGAGCGTGCCTACTTTACGCGCTGATTCCTCGCACTACTGGGGCTTCGTTTATTTCAGACAGGTCAAAGATCCCTCGCTACCGCGTGGTTATTTCCAGAAAAGTATAATCCTGCTAACGAGATTGCCATTTAGCAACTTGTTCTACAAGGTCATACAGCTCATTGCCCCCAAACATTTTGAGGAGGGCGAGAGAAGTCTTGAAGCAGCATGTCACGACATCAACCGATGGCCTACCCTAGACGCCGGCCAGAATGTGCTTCTTCCAGTTTTAGGAACAGTGTTTCAATCATACATTCCGAACCAGCAAACTGGAAAAATTACAAGGTCAGATATTGCTAAACCACTGGATTCACGTAATGTACCTCATATCTTGGCTTCATTGCAGGATGTAAATGTTTTTGATGCATTATCAACAGTTATTTCACACCTTCATTTGCTGTGGGAGCTGGTTTTGACTGCTGAGCCTATAGTTGTTATGGCCAGTTCACCAACAGAATGTTCAGCTTTAGTTCAAGCATTGACATGCTTGATACAACCTCTGCCTTTCTCAGCAGAGTACCGTCCCTATTTTACAATACATGACAGTGAATTCAAAGAGTTCACTAGAAAGCAGTACAACCCACCTTGCGTCATACTTGGTGTAACAAATCCATTCTTTACAAAAACATTGCAACACTGGCCCCATACTATAAAACTAGGTGATGCAGCTACAATAAAAACCAAACTAAGAAAAGTTGGTAACATTAAGCTATTAGATACTGCTCCCGGAGTTTATACTCAATATAAACCCTTTTTAGAAAAGGATAAGTCAATTATTAAAAAGTTACACAATGGTATCAGGACTGACCGCCCATCGGAGGTTCAGACAGCTATGGTGAAAAGGCATTTGCTGGAATTGACTCAAAGCTTTATGATTCCTCTGGAAAGATACATGGCCTCTCTTATGCCATTGCAAAAGAACATTTCACCATACAGAGCACCTCCTGTTCCAAATCCTTTCAACCCAGAAGATTTCTTTGCTATGCTCCAACAGTCGGGACCACAATTAACTTCAGGCATAAAAGGAGACTGGATCGGCCTATACAGAAACTTTTTCAGAACACCAAACTTCAGTGCCTGGTTTCATGAAAGGCACAGCAAATTGACAAATAAACTTCAAGTCCTACAACTAGAAGCACTAGCTGAGAGTGACTTGAAGAAGTGGTCTGTTGGAAAGAAAGAAGTAGAAATTGTTGATATGGTGTTGAAGCTACGAGAAGTTTTGAAGAGTAACCCACCTGTAGCTGATAATACTCGGACATTGTTATCTCGGAGATTGGATGATCTCAACTGTGTTCTACCTGATGATATGAAGACGATATTAAATGCTGCATCGTGACATCAAGCCTGCTGCGCCTCGAGGCTAGGGGGCTGCAGCAATGACTGCAAAATTCAGTTTCCCTTTGTGTCTGCTTGTGCGTAAGGTTACCAGGGTTTAACCTTGAAATTAGGCCAGTAAAGACTTGAATGTGATGTATTAGAAATCAAAAATGAAGGCAGTGGATGTTTAAGCATTTTACTCATAATGCAATTTTCAAGAAAACAATACTCAGAATCCATGAAGCTTTTAAAAAATTCAGATGTGTAGCTTTGTACTGTAGCATAGAATAATAAAATTTACTCTGTAGACTGCTAGCTCTGCTCTAAAACCGAAAAATTCTGACGCAAGAATGAACCTTACTTAGAAACCATTTTATTTGTTAAAAGACTCTCATGATATTGTACATGTTTGGTAATTTTATACACGGTTTTTTACACATAATTTTAGAACATGCAAGCATTTATCCACCCCCTTAATAATAATGCTTCAAGAGGTTTTATTTTTCTATTTTCTGTAGAAAGTCTTTTTATCGTCCTTATATTGATAACTGTTCTTCACCAATATTTACTTATGCCAATAACTTTAACTATTGACCTAGATAAAAAGTACCACACACTCATAGCACTCTAACTTATAATTATAACACCCCACTTAGTGTGTTGTGGTATACAAAAGATACAGATATTATTTATATTTAAACATTAATTCCTACCAACAGATCTATTCATGTCATAAAGTAATAAATTTATCTCTGAGATAAGGTAGATACCTACTTGTATTTGCCAGATAGAGTAAATAACCAATTGCGACAACTGTTGATGAATTAGAAGTGTTAGCATTTAGTATATAGATATTATATAACTTCTAACAATATTGAGATATAGATAAGTTTATCCATAGAATCTGCCTTTGTTTCCAAAGAGACTGTAATTTTCTCTGACCAAATTGTAATTAATGTCCTTGACTTATTAAATAGTTTTTAAATGTCAAAAATACAAATCATAATGTATGTTATGTAGGTGGGACTCAAGATATTTTGGGCTTGTTTCACAAAATCCGACTAAACTAAGCAATGGCTAGTTATATCAATAAAACATGTCAATGGTGAGCTATGTCTAAGAGCTACCTTGCTTTGACACATGTAACTAAGCAAAATAGCTCTGTATTTTAACAATTGTCTTATTTAACTTGGTCGTGTTAAAACAGGCCCTAAATCTTGTATAATTTTATAGTTGGTAGATAGGACTTAATAGCTTGCCATATGTTGCAAGCTAACAAACATTTTATAATATGATTATTTGTATTGGAGATTTGTAAATAAATTATAGCTATAATAATGTTACATCTATAATATTTGTTATCTAGCTACAAGTCTTACTAAGATGTTTTGTTAGAATATCTTTATTGTAGTTGGTATCATCTGTTTTGTTTTGAATAGCTACATTATTACATCAGCTAATTGTCTACCAATAAACTAACCAGTATGTACCTTTTGTTTATCTGCATTTTATATGTAAACAATATGGTTGAATTCTTCAAAAGAGATGGAATAGCGTTGAACTGAGTCACATCTTTTTCACTTTATAATTTTATTTAATTCGTCACTGGCAAACTGGCGCTTCTAGCGCAGAGTATAATTACAAGAAAATGAATTAAATCGAATTTTTCAAAGTAGAAAAATACCACATAATATCTCATTATCTTACACTGTTAACTCTCCCAATCAGTTACAATACATCTAATTATAAGTAGCATAATACTTAAGTTATCTGTCTGTAAAATCGGAACAAGGAAATGTAAATAAATTTCATTTAGGATACAATAATTTATCCTGCTAATTCCAAAGCATGCTTATGACAAATAAACAGTATGGTTGTTGGTACTGTCTGTTAATAATTTCGTTTATTTAATTATAAATGTTAAGGATTAATGTATCCAGTCCACTTCATTCATACAACTTGTTAATAATTACGCTGATTGTAAATATAGCTACATAATTAATTGTTAACACTTGATAAATTTATGTTATATAAGATTTTGTATGGTCCTATTCAAGTAACATGCTTTTATCTGTTTGTCTTCCTTATCTTGCGTATGATTATGTTAAGCATCAAGGTTTAAATTACCTCTACAAAAATATCCTATGTAAAGTTTTAAGGTAGGATAATACACATTATGGTTTCTTATTGTTACATTCAGCATAGATTGTAATGTGCTTAGCATAATATTAAAAAGAAATAAGTTTCATTTAATATTTTTTTAAGAACTTGTTACATAGTGCCAAATTTATATGAATATTTTTGGTACTTTTTAGCTTGTAAAGGTTGTTGCTCAATGAATTTTAGTATCTGCTGGTATTCAATTTGAATCACATGTAAATAGGTATTGTACAAATGCACTGTATTTGTGAAATAAAAAAAAGCATAATTTTACAAATAATTCGTTTTATTTAACACATATGTAAAGTTGTGCTATCTTCACCGATAGGGGAAAACAATATCGGTCAAAGATTTTGATAACAGTGATTACATAGACAATCTTAAAGTGTTAGGACATGGGTTCAATAAGTCTTTCACACTTGACAGACGCTTTGGTGATCACTTCAGCATCCCACTCATAACAAGCATATTGTATAGGAACATTCTGGACCAGATTTCAAGTAACTTTTAATTACATGTGCTGAGAAACTTCCAATTTTTTCATCCAATGAGTAGGATACATCAATAACAAAATAAAACTAATAAATTAGACAGTCTATCACATAAAACTAGAGGCGGTTTCATCACAATCGGTTGTATTTTGCTTTGCTCCATATATTGTCATTGTCTGTAACTAGTGTGTAGACTCCGGCTAAGGTTAGGCCTACGGCAGCTCCGAGGCCCATTGACCGTAGACCTGATGTGCTTTTGTAGATGGCACCAGTGGTAGCTGCTGCTATAAAGGTGTTTCCGGTGTCTTCTTTGTCTCTGAGCCAAGTGACACCCAGTGCTATGCAGGAGTAAAATGATGCAATGATTCCTAGGGTACAGCCAGTAGTTGTGCCTGAAACAATAACATTTTCATTATTGTTTGAATATGTATTCAATATTTAAAGTAATCTTCAAGTGTATGTAAGCTTTTCCTGAAATTATGTTTGTGTTTTATTACAAGTAGTCTTCTTTGATAAATAGACTAACAGAAAAGATTAGCTTTTCACTGGCATGTTTCCTTTATTTTAAGGCTTTTGTACTAATAACAGTTTTTCATGAAATTGGTTTTGGAGATTATAACCAAATAAAAAACAGACAAAACTTGCAAAACAATCTAGACTAATATTATAAAAATTAAGATTATTTGATTGAATGTGCTAAGTTCAGGTACTGCTGCTCCAATTCACTGTTGATAGCTTATTTATCATGCTATATGGGGAAAACCATAAAACATAGGCAAAGCCTTAGCGTGAAAAGCTAGTACGCATTAAAAATTTTAATAGAATAATCAAATATGCAAATAAATACAAACCATGTTTCATAATATAGTTGACAACTTGGGTTCGTCTCACTTTGCCTACTTGTCCAGCCAAGGTGGTTGCTCTCAAGCCTTTGTAAAATCCAGTTACACCTCCCAATCCTAAAAGAGATGAAAATAATTTTAAAAAACATTAGAAGTACATATTGGTTCTTTAAATTCTGGTAAGGTAAATAAGTTCTTATAGGATTCACATACACTTCAAAATCAATAAATGATTATATTGTAAAATCATGATATGTTAAAATATCAACTTTATACATAAATTGTATGTCATAAAATTAATATTTTCAAGGTTAAAGGGGAACAAAACCTAACATTAAACAAGTTGTTGGTGTTATGTAAAATTTCGAGGTTATTTATAATATAGTTAATAGTTTCATGATTACCTGAGCCGGTCATGAAAGACATTCCTATGATGGGTAGGGCTACATTGGACCTTCTTGCAGTAGATGCCATGTGACTATCATCAGGGTATAAAAATTCCGGCTGGACCTTTGGGATTAGTGAAGGATCGAAGTTGAGGTACGGGGACAGGTTTGCACTAGCCTGACTCGGCTTTTCTTCGGGCTTTGGCCCTAGAAAGTCACTTAGCAGCGACATGTTTGGCAGTAATATTAATAAATACACTAAAATTACACTAAAACGTGTTTACGGAGCACTAGCACTACTTGAATTTACCAAAGAATATTCGTTCGTCGGAATCGGAATTTGTTCGGAATTCGTAATGTCATGTCATGTCATGTCATTATGACAACTAAACTAATATGATGACAGATGTTCACTTCTGAGCTTCTGACCAATTTTGGTGATGCCAACAACACATAGAAACCTAGCCCATTATTGTTATAGGCTTTTATTTAATTTTATGTTTGTTTTATTTAATTTTATGTTTGTCGGTAATCAGTTGTAATTGGACTTTGCGCTTGAAGCGACAATTTGCCAGTGTCGTGTTAAATAAAATTACAAATATTGCAAATAAAATAAGGCCCACTTCCCCTTTCCGATTGAACTTAAATTTAGTTCGCACATGAATGCAATAATAAAAGCTTATTTTCAGAAATATTCTTTTGAATTTAGACGTAAAGTTTAGAAATGATCTAACCATAGTCTTACCCGATGTAAAGTGAAGGAAAAATAAAAAAAAATACAATAGTCTTAAATTATAAGTATGTATACAGTTGATTTTTATTTCAGGGAAATAAGAACTTCGGAAGATGTTAGAACCATTATTAAAACCGCAAAACTTCACGAGTCTGAACTTACAGAAACTACACAAATACTCAGATTTCCAGGACCAGGGCAGCAAAACGATAATCTCAAGTTGATGCTACTCGATGATAATTTACTAAAGCAAATTGAAGATGGCAATGAACTCGTATTTAAAGGTTTGTTTAGTGAATATTCAAGTAACTATTTGATTCTGGCTAGCTCTGCGCTACTTACGCTCTTTGCAAATTACGGCGTTTTAACACCGACGCGACGGCGATATGCGATATGATCACAAAAAAGCGAGATGCAAAATATTTGTACTCTAGGATAGGCACCCTAACCTAATGTGATATGTAACCTATATAAAAGCCGTGTTGGCTAAGTGGGAGGACACTCGACTTTGATTCCGAAGGTCGTGGGTTCAAACCCCGCCACGCACCTCTGGATTTTTCTTCTTGAGAAATTTATGTGCGCTTTAAACACGTGCTTTAACGGTGAAGGCAAACATCGTGAGGAAACCGGCATGTTCTGAGAACTTTAAAAGAGTTTGAAGGACATGTGACATTCACCAACCCGCACTTGGCCAGCGTGGTGAATTAAGGCCTAATCTCTCTCGTCAAGAGAGAATTCCCTGTGTCCCAGCAGTGGGAACGTTAATAGGTTGATGATGATGATGTAACCTATGTCCCATAGTTCAGGAGTTTATGGACATTTTGATAATATCGCAGAACAAAAGCACAATTCAATATCTTAAAATAAATCTAAAGCGTAATGATTATTATACTCACAAAATCTTGTGAATACATTTTTTGCAACATACATTTTTGTATATACAAAAAAAAAATGTATCTATGTAGTATGTCAGTCACCTAACTTCCATAATAGTACAAGCTCTGCTTAGTTTGGGGTTAGGCGATGCTGTGTGAGTAGTCCGGAAATATTTATTTATTTATTATTTAACATGAAACGGTTGGGAGACTACTTTATAAGTGATAGTATCATTATTATATTAATAAGTAGATCATTATTATATTAATAATAATAATTGTATTTTTAAAATTATATAAAAACTAAGTGCTAATTATTTTTTTATTTTACCTATAATTTATATTTCTTAGGAGACCCCGAAGAAAATGTAGTCCTGTGTACAAGTGATAAAACGTATGATGTGAAAGAAGCTGAAACATCGAATAGTCTATTGCTTGTTCCCGAATTACTATTCGCCGCGTCAACCGGCTTAGACGAGACCATACAAAACAACTCCATGGACGACTCTGACACTTCCTTCGATAGATCTAACGCTAGTTTAAACAAATCTACCGACTCCGATGACGCGAGACCTCCTAGAAAAATTGAATATAAAAACATAATCAACACATTCTTCACGTACTACGATCTGAAACCTTGCAAACCTAGGCTATCCAAACTAGCTAAGCTCCTAGAACCTTCCAAATATCAAGGATCAGAAGTAGAGTATGCTGTTGATAAATCTAAATTACTTACATACGATGCTATATTCGACCAAATTCAAGCGTCGAGGAAAGAGTTGGATGAAGAACTGTTGAAAATCCAAGCTATAAATATAGACGGGTACTATCGTCTTCTGGACTTTGATTTTGAGTTTAGAGTTATTTCCTACATGTTAGACCTGATTGAAGAAAACTCCTGGTCGTTAGATCGAGTATCTAAAGAAACAACATTAGAGAGTTTGAAAGAATTAGTTCCTGAATGTATATTGGAAGCTGTTTTTGGGTTTTATACAACAGAAAGCGTTATAGAAGATGACGTGCAGTATTATGAGTACAAACAGAGTAAAGTGTGTCGGTTTTTGGCTAGAGTTCTGCTGAAAAGCGCCGGGAAGTTTAATCTTATTGAGTTTTTACAAGCGTGGCGTGATTCTGTACCAGAAGGCATGATCACAGATGTGAGTTAATTTCTTATGATGATTTATTTTTAATGTTTAAATGCAGCCAAGTCGTCCTGTCAAAGATTGCAGACGGTTATGTATGAAGTAAAAAAGTATACCCAGATGTTTAAAAATTGATTTAGGTTCTAGATTGGGTATGATAAAATTATGAGAAGGATATTTTAAAATATCCCTCCATCTTTCTAAACTGAAGACCTCTTTAGTAACTTATGAAAATTATTTCACAGGAATCACAATTATTGGGGATAGCTTTAGTGGACAAGTCAACCATTCCTCAAGTAGTTTGGGGTTTTTCGGAGGAAGATTTGCCTGAAAACATCAATGAACGATTTAAGATTCTATTTCAGACCAAACCTAAATGGACTGTGGATCAGATTTCACCTTATATTGAGTAAGTATCACTGAAGTTATTACTATTATCTTATTAAAAACCCACCAGCAAGACTTTATATCTCACCCATTGATCAAACCATATTTCAATGTTTCTGATCTGAATCTATTTGAAGACACATCCCGCAATTGAAGAAGCATCTACCTCTAGAAATCTCATCTAAATCACCTACAATCGCATTGCCATGCTAACCTAAAAATACACGAAAGAACGCCTCAACTCCTATCTACATAAATAATAGTCATTAAGAGGAGACAAGGATTTGCTGCGCGACCGAACTGAAAAAATTGTGATGGTTTAACCGTTAGTAAAGTCCGTGGAATAAAACCGTTAAATAAGACGTGTACACAAGCGAGAAGTGTATACGTGTGTGTGTATGTGTGTGTGCGTGTAAGCGAGTGTGTGAATATTTCTTTTTAAAAGTTAATTCTGTCCTAAATAAAAATACATGTTATTAATAATTATTTTTATTTTTTTATAAATTTTGACGATTCTACATCGAAAGAACTTCGTTCCTAGCTGGTGTCCCACGACACCACATCTATTTTTTTATTATTATGGCCACAGACATAATGTCCATGCCTTTTTAATGAACTTAACATCATCAGCTTACAATTATTACTCAATTATGATTTACGTAGAAGACAATCGTTAGAACTTTTACTTAAATATACCTACGAGTATCTAATAATGAAAACAATTTGAAAAATGGAATTTGAATAGTTTAGCCTAAGTGAGGTTTATCAGCTTAAAAAATCGTAAAGGTATTATGAATCTTATTAATGTGAATAGTCCAAGTTCCAAGACCAATAAAAAATATTTGTTACAGATGCTATGCTACAGAAAAACTGAATGTTAATGCCCTATTAACTAAATATGCAAGAGCTTCTACACAGGACGGTGTTCGCGTGTTTTCTGCTAAACACATGAAATAATGATTCCATAAAAGTTTTTTTTATTCTTGATTTTTACCAAGAATAAATCACGATTTAAGTGCTTTTAAACACAACTTTGGATAAAATCCAATAAAAACTACTTATAACTTTGAGATTTATATTTATTGCTTTTTTTTCAATCCATATCATTGTGTAAATGTCTAAAATTACATAATATATTCCTAAACACAGCCAGGTATTATAAAAACAAATAATATTTTTTTCGAAAACATACACACTTTGCTACATAATAATTAACAGTATACTTAAATTACATACAAGCAAATCGTTATATAACTAAAAATTCTGAATGTCAGATTTTAATATCATTTAAAATATTACATATTATAATTATTCTTAAAAATTAATCTAGTCGTTTTCAAATATTAATAGAAATTTAAAGTCTTAAGTATAAATTTTAACGGCATTGTAAAAGAGCCGTGAATCTTTGGTTTAAGAATTTTATGATTGTTTGATGTTCGAGCGGAGGGTCTTGAGTTCATTCCACATTGCCTGCGGCAAATCTTCGCCTACCTCTTCTTTGAAATACTTTTCAATCGCGTCAGCCTGAAAAATGTTAAAAGTAATTTAATAATTTGTTAAAGGGTTTAGTTAACAAGCCAATCCCGACTACTCTTTGATAACAAAATTTCTGTTTATCTTCATTTTTCGATTTTAATTATATTTTTTTAGCTCAAATCCGGAAGTCCGACAGTGAACAAAGGACTGATTTGTTTAAAATTTTATTTGATTAGGAAAATAGCTTTATTGCAGACAATATTAAAAATCAGTTTATAAGGGCTTTCATGTTACTATTCCAACAAAATATCCAAGGTTCATGTGTTTTACAATTCTAAATTTATGCTTAGTAACGAGTTTCGCAAGTCTTATTTGATATCCTAGGTCTTACAACTATGCTACCTACCTCTCTCAGCCAGAAATCCTTTGGAATACTGAACAAGGTCTTCATATCTAGCTTTCCTAAGTTGTCTACGTTCAATGCATTCTCGGCAGGTATGTTTCCCAGCGGTGTCTCAGTGTAGCAAGGCTCGTCGTCGCAGCGACGGAGGATCCAGTCTAGTACACGAGAGTTCTCGCCGTAGCCGGGCCATAGGAATTGTCCCTGTTAGATAATAGAAGCTTATAAAATAGATTTCTGTGAAAATAGGATGTAGTAATTGATTATAACTATTGATTTAACTAATTATTTAATTTATTTAACCAGCGCTGTGGTTGGACCCGTTCTGCCGCAGCTTATGCTGAATGGTTACTTTTTTGTCGCAACATGTTGTGGTTTTTTTTTTAGAGTTTTAACCTTATGTTAATTTATATATTTTTTGTATTATGTTGTGATTGTGCGAAATAAATCATTCTTATTCCTATTCTTATTTAATACAAAATACATAGGTATACCTATACAAATAAATACATATAAAATACAAAACAAAATAAAGTATAAAAGTTGAATTTGGAATCGCCGTTAAAACAATAATATCTTAGTTATCAAGTGTAATTAACTACATTATTCCGCCTAAAAGTAATTTAACTAAAATGCACATAAACATCTGGAGCTATAGAACGGTCTTTAAATAATATGTGAATCTAATTGTATGTATAGCTAATTATTACATATCTTGAAAAGCCGCTAAGTAAATGCTAGACGTCAAAGGAAACAACTTGTTACCTCAATTTCAATTTCTTATAGATTCTACTCTGAGCTTGAAGCGTCAGTTTGCCAGTGTCGAGTTAAAGAAAATTATAAAGTGAAAAAGATGTTACTCAATAGAATGCCATTTCGCGTCTCAATTTTTACCTGTTCATCCTTCCTGAACCAGTTCACGTGGAAAATCTTGGGCATCTGTCTTCCTGACTGCGGCATCGACAGCCAGTGCTGCAGGTACTCTCCGAAGTTGTACCCGAAGAACGGCCGCATTGCGAACGGATCATGCATTACCACTTTACCCTGCCAAGAATTGTAAAATATTAGTTATTTTCCATCCAAAGGTTGCCTGGGAGAGATCGCTTTTAGCGATAAGACGCCTTGTACATTTGTTTTTCTACGTGTTGTTGTATTCTATTTCCCTGTCTAGAGTCCCAGATAATAACAGTCCCTTGCCATCCAGATCCGTTTAAGAAAAAAACATATTTATCCTAATCAGTTCAGCGTTTGAAGCATAGAAAGATTAGAAACTTAATTATCAAAAGACTTACGGTGAATTCAGCCGCAGCGGTCGCCTCGGACCTCATAGCAGCGCCCATGAACACGCCATGCTGCCAGTCCCTGGATTCCACCACGAGAGGAACCCCTTCAGGCCTGCGCCCTCCTAACAAGATGGCGGAGATAGGGACTCCTTCAGCGCTCTCCCATTGGTCGTCTATGATCGGGCATTGCGAGGCTGGCGTGCAGAATCTGTAAATGATTTGTATTAAATACCATATGTTTTGTTTATACCCAATAAATTAGAAGGATATATATTTAAATAATTGTTATAATTTTAGGATAATCTGGTAGTTTTTCCAAGATGGTCTCAGTGTATCTGATTATATCAAATTTATAGGGAGATTTTAGTGTAGTTGGCAACAATTATAAAGGCAATAAATAAAGAAGTCATATTAATAAAGCTTAAAAAATAAATAAAATTACAAAAAAAATCATTAAAAAAATATACAACGTAGTATCTCCCTAAGACAACTATATTCAAGAAAGAAATTTATCAACACAAAAAGGAAACTGAAAATGGCAAAAGCCCTGCGATGATTGCGAGAAAAAAAAAAGAAGTCAGCAAAAAGTGCAAAGACCAGGAGGTTTTCAATAATTTGATTTTATGTAGGTACCTACATCATGGATAAAGAGGAAGCGCTATGCTTAAAAAAACAATTTTGTGCAAGTGAATACGATTGGTAGGTATTTGAAAACCGGTTAACTAATTCTACGTAAACTTAAGCGTTATTTTATTATTTAGATCAATCAGTTCTAAAACTATATTCCACCTATTCACAACTTACCTAGAATTAGGATGAGCAGCAGGTCCTTTTTTACTCCAAGGCTGTCCCTTCCAATCCGTTAGTCCCTCAGGCGCAGGGCCCATGCCTTCCCACCAGACACCTCCATCCTTAGTCTCCGCTACGTTCGTGAATACCGTGTTCTTGAAGACGGTGGACATTGCTATTGGGTTTGTAGCTTCCGATGTGCCTGTGGATAGATAGTTTTTTAAATTAATGGCGAGAGAGATAGATATAGACGGATAGAGATACCTATAGAGTACCTATAAATAGTTATTAAGTCATAATAGTACACCCAATCCGGGTCCATGTTTAGAACTGTACCTATAATTATAATTTAAACAACATGATTACAATAAATGTTTTTAAATTTGATTTTGAATTAGAGATAGCGAAACATATTTGCACATATTGGTAGGTAGGTACTAGTTTTTTATCACGCAGCGTTGGTTTTAAGGCAGTGGGCTGGTCTCAGAACAGATAACCGTTGTGGCCGAGAGGTTCTTGAATAAAGACAGCCGATGAACGGATAATTTAGTAGTCGCTTCCGAGTTCCGACCGAATTAACTGGAAATCATTATGGGTACCTATGTCCAGCAGAGGTTGTCTCACTGCTAAAACACGAATAAAATACTTGCATTCGAGTCTTAGATTAGTACAAACCTGGCGCGACTCCAAAGAAGCCATTCTCCGGGTTAATAGCCCTCAGAACACCGTTTTTGTCGAACTTCATCCAGGCGATGTCGTCTCCCACACACTCCACCTTATACCCCGGCAGGCTTGGGGTCATCATAGCCAGGTTGGTCTTCCCGCAGGCCGAGGGGAACGCCGCTGCGATGTAGCGCTTGCGACCTCTGGGATCGGTTACCCCTACGATCTGTAAAGAGGTTTTAGTTAAAAATCTATCATTTTATAAAAATAAATAAAATAAAATTTATTTTACTTACGTAATGCATATTATTCTTTCTGTTAAAACTTATGAAACCTTATTCTTAACTTTTTTATTAGATGTATGGACATGTTCGTGTTCGCGATTTGCGTCAGCCTTACGCTCAACCAGTTAACCAAAATAGTACGTCGAGCTAACAGCGCCAACTATATTCCATTTCCGCCAACGTATAGGCTGGCGTAAGAGTGACAAATTCATGTTGTATGCATTTTGGCAGATGCATCATAAGTAGGTATTGTTAAGTGCAATGTTAAAATATATGATTTACCAGCATATGCTCTGCCAGCCACCCCTCCCGTCTAGCAATCACAGAGCCCAGTCGTAACGCGAAGCACTTCTTCCCAAGAAGACTGTTGCCACCGTATCCACTACCTGAAACAAAATAATTCAAATCAGTACTTTAGACACTTTTTGTAAAAGATTGTTCTTTGCTCTCATATTTCAAATTATAACGAATGATTCTTCTTCTGATAATTATCCAGATGAACACTGATACTTCTGCAGGTGTGTAGTTACACGCCCGCATAACGCATAAGTCGCGAATAAGTAGGTACAAGTAGCACTTTGCCACTTTTGTATGAAAGCAGCTTCAGGCTTAAGATTTATTTGAATACTAGGTATTCAAATAAATCTTAGGTAATATATTACTCTAATAGCGCTTTGGGTTAGAATGAGAGAGGAGGACCACGCCAACCACCGCGTATGAGTGAGAGAAAGAGTTGACACTTGTGTCTGTCAAAAGTGATAATTCGCGATAAATAAATAAATAGAATTAAAGTTGCTGTCTATTTTGCATAAGAAGGATTATTTTTTAGTTTAAGTTTATCAAGCCTAAGCTTTCGGTTTAAGGCCGCCGATTGTTCAACAAATGTGGCTATTGATTGTTTTTTTTTTATGTTAGTCTGTAAGCATTGGTGTGCAATAAAGATATAATCTATCTATCTTTCTAAGCTGTTGTTTGTCTATCTGTAAGTGCTGTGCATGCCTATTATTTGCTCACATATTATAATATAGTCTGATGTAGTTGATTAAGTGTGTGCTGTTGGCTTGCCTAGATTAATAAATAAATAAAAAACAGACTAACTGGCTCTGAAACGCGTTAACGAACCATTTTAATTCAAATTCAAATTCAAAATCGTTTATTGCATTCATGTGTACAATTTTGGTCTTAAACCTCCCTTTTGAAGTTATGACACTTACCAAAGCTAACAATCTCGTTGTCGTTAGGTTTATGTAGGATGATGGTACGCTCCGGGTCGCAGGGCCAGCCCGGAGTGCCCTTGGAGCCCACAGCGTGGAGGCAACGGACGAACTGCTCGTCTTGACGTAGAGCTTCTAGAACTTTGGCTCCTGTAGGGATTAACGAAATTGAGTAAAATGTAAGCCGAAATTAACTGCTTTTAGGATACAAAACATTAGAAGGGTTTTTCATGTACGAACGATACGTGCCACATAATTTGGTAGAATAGAAAGCCCATGTAGGTAAGTTTGTCCCTGTTTCAGCTAATTCATATTTATCTTATAAAAATGACATTAGGTACATGTTTTTGTAAACATTTATATGTTAAGTTTGACATGTCATTTATGGTTTGGTTCAAAATCAGCTAACCTGATATAAGGGTTGTCACTGAGCTCAAAATCAATTGAAACAGGGATATTCACTTTACTGGTATAGCCGTTTTATTGGAAAAAGTAACAAAACTTAGAAACTTATCTGGAACAAACACTATCAGCAGGAGACCCAGTTTTCGAGGGCTTCCGGTTTCTACCACAATTTTTAGTACCACAGGTTTTAGATTTACTTACCCATTCTGGTCATAACACGCATAGAATACACGACGTAGGGTGAATCCGTAACTTCAACCCCAATTTTGGACAGTGGAGAACCAACAGGGCCCATCGAGAACGGAATCACATACATGGTACGACCTGAAAACAGTATTATTTAAACAAACAATAAATCACTAAGAGCCTTAAAATAATCAGTTAAACATACAGGGTAAATCTTTATCTTATTTCATCAAAATGTTATTTACATATAAAAATGTTGTGTAGTGTATAAAGGTAGGCTTAAAACAAAGACATTATCTACCTGTTAACTTATGCTGGTAAATATGATAACAGAAAATCGGATGTTTGCTATTTCGTTACATTTTCGTATACTGACAATAAAGCCGCTATTAAATGTAAAATTATTTTGGTTGCAAGCAGATCGTATCACCCATAAATCCTTAGCAATTACCAAGACATTTCTCCATGTAGTACATAGGTAGTAGTTGGTGGATGCTATCTTTACCATTATAAAAAAAATATATTGCTGCCACTCCACACAACAACATCTAGCCCCGTGGTAAGCTCTAAGCTTGTGTTGCGGGTAGTACCCGACCCGCAACACAAGCTTAGAGCTTACAAGCATCTGATATATACTTAATGTAATAATAGACATATTTTTTTTAATTATACATAACAATTAAGTGGCTTTCTTTAAGTTGATCTGTCCATGTAATCATAGGCTTATGGAAATACACGTTTTGACTTTGACTTTGACTTCTCTATCTTGGTACACAGAATTTAGATACAGCTTTCAGCAACGATTAAAAAGAAAGATTGAAATGTATAATTTGAACCCGTACAAAGACCTCTGGTCAAACATAAAACAACTGTATATCTCCAAATTTATATAAATCTCACCTCTCATGCATCCAGGGAACCGGTCGCCAATAGCCTTCTCGTAATCCTTCGCGGAGATGAAATTGCCCAACGCAGACTTCTGCCCAGCCCGGGCTGCTGGAACAACATCCCGCTCCCGATCAGCGCAGATGAAGGTGCGGGACTCCACGCGGGCCACGTCAGCCGGGTCAGTTCGGGTTAGCCAGCTGGAAATTTACTTCATTATTACATAAGGCCCAAAAGAATTTATGGCAAGATACGCTTACGCTTAAAAAAATACTTGTTACAAGAACAAGTATTTTATAAGATTAGTTATAAGACCTGACTATGTTTCACCAGATTCGCAAACAATAAATGATTTATGTTCATAGGACCACATACCACGGTCCTTAGAAGTCATATATCTTTGTTTCATCCATCCAACAACTCTACCGGCAACCTTAGTGGGAGAACTCATAACTCAGATCCATTGCTTAAATGCCTGGGCTGCTTCTGACAGAGTACAACACTGAGCCTCAAAGGAACGGATCCATGTTAACTTGTACTCACCAGTTGTCATACTTCGGGAGCCGTTTCACGGCGCCTTGCTGCTGCATGAGAGTGAGCAGTGCAGTCGCTTCTGCCTCGGACCCGTCACAAACATGCACGTGTTCCGGCTGGCAGAGGGCAGCACTGCTCTCCACAAAGGCACGAACCTGCGATAAAACACAGGTTTATTATAGAAAATCGTTATTTGGATGGGATATGTTGTTTCAAAAACAGTCCTAGACACATCAGCTAACCTCAACTGTCTTATAAGAGACGGGGCTGAGGCGTATAATGGACGCCGAACTCCCATCAACACCATCATAAACTGTTTGGCGCGTAGCAGCACAGCCTGGCAGCTAATTATCTGTTTGTTGGTTTTTATGTTTCTTTTTCTTCTTGGGTCTGTCTGTTTATGCTGTGCTGTTGTAATTGTACCAAAATAATTGTAGGTATGTCATTTAAGTTCACCATAAATTCTAGAAAGACTGTGAACCTTGCAAGGCATTGGGATAATGCACCATACACACCAAAGTGAGATTTCAGTGCATTCCTTACCTCAGTTCCCCCAACCAGGAAAAAGTATTTAAGGTGACATTTAAGAATCTTGTGCAAATGCATTACCTTTGGAGTAAGGGCTGCTAGTTGAGGGTTGGGCTTGGCGGCTCCTCGAAGAGCCGTTTGATGCGCAGCCCGACTGCAGCCCAGAGCGATTTGGGCACATCTGTTAAGAAAAAAAAATAATACCTTAAATGAAATTGAATAGGTCTAATCCTTGGTCAAGAGATAACAGATAACCCCGTCTAATCTAAGAGGAAAAAAGGGATTCAAATGTTCTACTTTACGTCGAAAAACCTGAAGAAGTACTATAAGCATGCTCTTTTAATCTGATCTCACATAATTACGAGCAACAAAGGATAATAATCCTTTTTTATCAATATAATTCTGAGGAAATATAATTATTATATTGACCGTCTTTGTTTAGCATTAGGAAATCTTCCGTGGGTTGTGTCAATACCAGATCATTGTGCAATAATTAATTATTTGTTACGGAAAGAGCTTGTAAATATCTGTCGACCTTCTTATAGTAACCCGTCTTTGAACTGGTGAAAATTATACGTAGAAAATTGGTAGAAAACCTTGCCCATGCATCACTACATTGCTAAAAACTGCATTAAATCCGTTGAGTAACTAGTTTAAAAGATCTAGAGCAGGCAGCATAAACTGAAGTATTACTAGCTACTTGGGCACATAAAATAAAGTAGCGACAAGCTATTTCATTTTATACAACTTACCTACCTACCTAAGGATATATTCCACCCCCGACTCGTATACTAGGCACCGACTTAATTATAGTTCTAAATAAGTAGGTGTTTTTGTCTAAATGTTGTTTATGTCTTAGCTAAAAAATCTATAATAATGTTTTAAAGGTAAAGGGGTTTTGTTTGATTGAACGTGCTTATCTAAGGAACTAATGGTCCTAAGGACTAGGACAGGTCAATAAAAAAATCCACCAATTAAAAGGGCATCAGAATTCGTTCTCAGAGAAAAAAGTTCTGATCAAACAAAACAAACACATCAATATTGATATTGAGAAACTGTGTAGATATTAGATATACCTACCTAATATTATTAAAAAAATATAAATTTTATATTTTTAAATTTTATGCAGAAATAGATTAAGACATATCCGTAACCTTCGCGCGCACAGGATCTTTTTCTGCATAAAATTTAACAATAGTTTCACCTGCAAAGTGAGGTTTAACACTTATTAAAAAACATTAAAAATATTTTTTAAATAAGCAATAAATAAATATTAAATATTTTCCCGGACAATGATATTGATGAAATTGTCTTTGAATCAAGTAGGTAAGTACTATTTCTTTACAAAAGCGGAACGATTCGTACTTTGCCCAGGGCCGCGCAAAGATACTGTTCCAGTTTTAAGGGGAATTTATCAATACACTAGTTTCGTGTGGATTGGTTCAGATCGTGTCGTAATCACTACGACGCACGCCTAGTGGAATATGTTGTAAACAGGGCCTAATTTAGATTAGAAGCCATCGAAGTAATTTTATATAACAAACTGACTGCCTTATAAACAAGTAACTTTTATTTATAGACAATGTAAAAATTGTGAATTGAATTTTATGAATTAATATGATATATTTAAAAAAATACCCGGTATACAAAACATTAATTAAATAATATATTTTTTTATTTTATTTATGAGTACAAATTAAGTTGTTTGAAACCGAATTATTTATTATATATTTATAACTATTATGTACTAGACTCAATGTTAAATTAAAATGGGACCAACTTGGTCAACAACAAACTGAATAAACACAATTGAATAATTTTTTGAAGTGAAACTTCTTTACAATCGTTATGTTTTCAAACCGGATGCAAAGGAAAAACGGTCTTAAACGCTAACAAGGTTAAGCAACTTTGCGCGACGCCAGAACTTGGATGGGTGACCGCCCGAACAAAATCTTTTTGCACAGTATTTTTTTTTGTTTTATTTTTTTATTCATCTCAGTCTTTTGTCGACTTACTGAAGTTACACTTCTTTTTGCACAGTATTTTTTTTATTGTTTTTTTTATTCATCTCATTCTTTTGTCGATTTACTGAAGTTTCACTTCTGTCGTGTGTGATCGCATCGCACACACCTTTCTTTGTTTTTTTTTATTAACCCCCGACCAAAAAAGAGGGGTGTTATAAGTTTGACGTGTCTGTCTGTCTGTCTGTCTGTGTGTCTGTCAGTCTGTCTGTGTCACCATAGCTCCCGAACGGATGGAGCGATTTCAATTTAGTTTTTTTTGTATGAAAGGTGAGTTTGGCCCGGGTGTTCTTAGACATGTTTCATGAAAATTGGTTGTGCCGTTTAAAAGTTATGGGGGTGAGAGTTGGTAAGGAAAACCGAAAATCTGCAAATATACTAGTGTGGGGTATCAAATGAAATCGCATCGTGTCCACATTACATAATATTATGTTGTTTTACGTTTAAGGATATTATGGCATTGGAATCGGGGGTTTTTCTTAAATTTTAAATTTAGATTTATGGAAAAAATATTTTGAGCATAAGTGGGTTGGGTTTAAAAAACATAAATTGCTCCCTTTTTTTTGGAAACGCAGGTCGGTTGAAAATTAATAATTCCAACATTATTGGATTAGAGGGTAGGTATACCATAGACTATCGGCGCAAGATATAGCAGGTTTTTATTCACACAGAGACCAAAGTTAGTATAACTTTTATATATTTTGCAAATTAAATAAATAGTATTGTAACATATGTAATTAATAGAGTAAAAACAGGTTACTTAAGTAATTAACAACCAATTGATAAACAAGATAGAAACTTCTTTTTTTCGCTTTGCCATTAGTGTTCCACTAATGGGGCCTATTGTAAATATTTAGCAGTAAAAATTGTCTAAATTATTAAAAAAAAACGATATTACTTAGTAACTTAAATGTAATAAAAAAACAACTTACTGGGCCGCCTTCCTCACATAATCTTCAGGTACAGTTTTGAAATGCAACATATTGAAATTATTAAAGAAAATAAATTAAAATAATACTTTAGACAAAAATTATAAAATATAATATTTAGCTAAATGTGGTCAAAATTACTGAAGCTGAACAAGAATATCAACCACCTATAAAATCCTATTTTATTAATTCTATCACCCATTTAATATTTAGGTCTTTTGTAACAGAACTATAAAGGAATAATGTTTGAAATTGCGCCCACGAGTGGTTTATATATTATGGGAGTGCGCGTCGGTACGCTCTGATTCGTCGAAAACGTAGGTGTGTCATTTTGCGCGACAAATTTCGTCACAGAATACACCCTAGTTGCTATGTAACTTATCGCAGTAAAAACATGACGCGATTTCGCGTGCAAAATAAAAACAAATTGATGAATGTCTAGATTTCCTGTTTTCTGATCTTGTTTATCAAAATTAACTTGATTGAAGTAAACCGTTGCTCTTTGTAACTTCGGACAAGGTTTCATCAGCTGGTACAAAGCTCAAGGCGCGATTGCATCAGACTGTGGTCGATGCTCTGAATGTGATTTGCCTTCTAATATCGAGAAAGGATATAATAATACCATAAACTAACAATTATTGTATAATATGCACAAGTGCAACATGTAGGTAACTAGTTTTAACATAATAGCTGTTTTTGTTTAAACAAATTTACTTAACCTACTTTAATATCGGAATGTCGGAAACTGCTTCAATGATTTTTACGAAAAACTAGCTTTATACCCGCGCCTTTGCTCGCGTAATATTACGTAGTAATATTATTCTATGCCCGTGGTAAAAAGTGGCTTTTATTCTTTACTGAGACAACAGCTATCAATATACGTATCAAATTTGAGCAAATCTGGTTTCGCTCGCAAAATTAAAAAGATGCGTAGGTATGTGTTATTTTGATTAGTAACCTATCTTAGTGTGAAGTTTCATCAAATTTCAGTCAGTAGTTTTTGCATGAAAAAGCAACACACACACTTCCCAACATCCTCAAAAACTTTCGCGTTTATAATATTAAGTAGGATAATGCTGGGATTTCGGGACGATGAGTCTTTCTAGCTAGGTTTCGTCGTAGTATACGGAGAAAAATCTAAAAATTCCCTCGCAAACCGAAAAAACCTGTTGTATCTCAGTAACTTTTGGTAATTATTGCTCATGGAAGTTTATATCAATATTAGGTTCAAATGACTCTCAGGCTCTCAGCAAGATAAACATATTTAAAGTCTATCCGGTTCAACATGTAGATTGTTTTTTTTGCCATTTAAAAATTACTTACTCGTACCTCGTACTTAGATAATTAACAAAAGTTTCTGTCAGTAGGGGAAGGTCTGTAAATACATACATAGGAAGATATTTTCTTAGGAAACATGTTATGAATTTTAGCAAAAAGAAAAATTGCATTCACACATTTAATACAAATTTGTAATTTGCTCGGAATTGAACCCGGACTTTGTGATGAATAAAAATACAGTATTTTAATTTTGATATCACTTGTGTTGGTCATAGCACTAAATTTCACTACGAAACAAGTTTTTTTCTAATATGTATTATAATATTTTCCCAATAAGGTATATTTCAATGTATATAAGCACAAAAATGTATGACATATAGGTATGTAGGTTTGTATACTTGTTAGAATATAAACTTATATTGTGAATCTTATAATATAATCTTATCGTAACTTTTCTGTAGCACTTTATTTTCAGAATGTATAAATTATGAAAAGATTGTACAGTTAAATTGATAGCGGGATTATGAAAATTATGAATAAAGCTTCTTTGTTTGTTTTGCCAATTATCGTTATTTACATAGGTTGGAGAAGGCATTACCAATTATATTCATTAATCAAGTACTTTAATTAAGATTGTTAATTAAAATGATGACATTTGACCAGACATGAGATAAATAGGTACGGCGCATAAAGGAAAAGGAATTGATGTGTTTTTGTTTGATATGAGAGTGCAAAATCCATTTCAAAGATTAATATTGTAATTGTCATGTAGATATAATATTAATATTTAAAAAAAATGTAATTTAGTAATAAGTTTGAAGGCTGTCTGTGTCTCTGTAACGACTGGACCAATATTGTATGAGATGGTGATTGCGTATTGTAATCCAGATTTTTATAATTTTTTGGGAATACCTACGTTTGCTTGTTGTAGTAGGTATATACTATAATAATAAGGTACCAATTCATACTAATTGGTCCACTCGTTACTCATTATTATGTAGGTATATATTTTTGATGCACCGTGTATAAAAATCTTCTTTAAAAAATGAAAAAAATATTAGCTTACCAAAATTAAAAATTACCAACCTTTTGACACCAACATTAGCCTCCACACAAGGCAATGCCTGTAACGTGGAGACCAAAATAGTTACCACAAGGATTTTTACAACTAAGAAACTAAAACTTAAGAAATAATCTATAATATCTTGTTGTTGTTATTGTTAACTTTACCATCATAAAGTGAATCGTAAAGAATACCCATCGTTTTACTTATATTTATTTATATAATTAATAAAAATTGAAAAATATATTATAAATAATTATTTCCCGCATTTAAACTTAATTATGCATAACTTAACGACAGTTTGAGTAAAAAATATGTACAGAAACTACCTAGTTCTTTGTTCCTAGATGAAGGTCGAACAGAACAGTCTCTTGAATTTATAGATTGGTATACAAAATGCCCACTTTACTAACCCGTCTCAGGTGAAAGGAATAACTGGCATTCAGGAAATAACCTGGCTATTTTTAATTTTAGACTTACCTATTTCTTTATATAACGTACTTCGTTACAGTTTGCGTTTACAAAATAATATAAAAAGTAGATTTTATACTTTATACTTACTTACTTTTTACTTTATAAGCCGTGTTGGCTAAGTGGGAGGACACTCGACTTTCATTCCGAAGGTCGTGGGTTCAAACCCCGCCACGCACCTCTGGATTTTTCTTCTTGAGAAATGTATGTGCGCTTTAAACACGTGCTTTAACGGTGAAGGCAAACATCGTGAGGAAACCGGCATGTTCTGAGAACTTTAAAATAGTTTGAAGGACATGTGACATTCACCAACCCGCACTTGGCCAGCGTGGTGAATTAAGGCCTAATCTCTCACGTCAAGAGAGAAGTCCCTGTGTCCCAGCAGTGGGAACGTTAATAGGGTGAGATTTTATACTTTAGGTACTGGGGAAAACAGCTGTTCAAACCAAATTTGACTCAAATCGGGCTTTACTTACAATACTTAATTGAATTGATACGCGAAAACTAGTATTTTACCGCGGTAATAGAAGCCTTTGTGTTTTTCTGATATGTAAGCTACATCATCAAACTTCCTACAGTAGTTTTTGCGTAAAGAGCACAAACACAGTTACATCCTCACAAACTATCGCGCGTATAATACATATCCATCCTAATAATATTATTAGGATGGATATTTACTTTAGATGGATGGACTGTGTGAAATAGGGCATGTGTAAGAACGAGAAGGTGAGAAAGGAGTGTTAAGATGACTAGGCAATTATTTGATTTTTTCTTGCCTTTTAAACCTTCCCTAGACCTCCACGAACATTTCAAGACAATGATAAGATAAATCCGTTCAGCCGTTCTCGAGTTTTAATCAGACTAACGAATAACAATTCATTTTTATTTATATAGATGTGTTTTATTGTATGTTGTGTTCAGTAGTATTGTGTTGTATCGATAGACATGTCGAAATTTTTGCATCCCTTGTAATTGAAGCATGAAATTACATTTTCATTAAGCTCATAATGCTTCAAAATATCCGCGTATACGACATTATTGTCCAAGGAGCAAAGAGTAACCTCCATTAGGAAGGGAAAAAGATTAAACTTTTCGATAGGTAATTACGCGATTTTCTTGCCTATCTAAATAGATAGGCACGCGCAAGATTATTTATTTAATAAAGCAATAAACTGATGTACTTTGAACTAAGAACAAAGTACAGTGACTAATAAACAAGTGAAAAGGCGAGTCGAAGGTCTTTTGTACTTCCGTACAAAAGGATAAAGATTAAGCGCGAGTACTTTTGTAGGTAATTGCTATTTATGTCAGGAAATCTACTCGAAAAACCAAATTAAGTAGATATACTATACATATACATATTTATCTACTTCATTTGGTTTTTCGAGTTGATTTATTATTTTGTTTCGGTTAAATAATCAATTAAAATTACAGTCTTACTTCTTATTTACCACCGGGTAGGAGTGATGAAAGTATAAAATATTTAAGGATTATTTCAGAAATCCGAGTAAATTAAGCAATGGTCAGTTATTTTTGTTAGCTTATTTATTTATTTATTATTTATTTTTGTTTTTTTTATATTTATTTTTGTTAGTTAGTAGTAAACTAAGCAATGGTTTGTAATTTAGTGTTTATAATTAGGTATTTCACTTTGTCACAATGTGACCGAGCGAAACACCAACATTTATGATGGATGGTATTAATAAAATTTATAAAAAATTTACGGTAAAAAAGCTTAATTTAAATACTTATTCTTTAACACAGCGCTTATTAATTTTATATCTTCCTCCCCTTTTATGCGGTTCCCTATGTCTTACCGGTACAGTAATTTATTATTATATGCCGGTACTGATTATGACATACCTACAATGTGCTATGCACAGGCCTCCACGGTGGGCGATTTACGTCCGAAATAAAGATGATTAAAATTCCTACCTTCTCAAAGTAAATAGGCACCTATTCCTACAGAATTAAAAAAAAACTTTTATTGAGTTGTAAAAGAAAACAAGGTCTGATTCCAGGTTGATAATTTTAAATTCACACTGTACTGTGTTTGTCTGAATTAGTTGAACAAACATACGATTTATTTTGAGTATCATGTCACCAAGGCGATAAGAGAGAGTAAATAACTTTTTCGTGTGCTACATAATAGAATGAGCGCCGTGTGTTGTTAGAAAACATAGATAGTAGATTAAGGCTTAGCAACTGTCAACGATAAAATCTTCGTCGCAACTTTGTGGTTGCGTTGTCTTTGCTTTGTGGTTTTCGGTACGTTGTGTTGTCATTGGTTGTGTCGATGTGGCTGTCATGTGGTTATCGTACGTGTGTTTTGGCCCATAAGAATTGTAAATCGCCGATCATTGATCGAGTCTCCACTATGAATCTATAAAATATAAAATCAATCATTAGATCAGTTATTGCGAACAAATAACTATGGGCAATTACAAATGTAATGATTGATTGAAAGTAATCAATGATTATGTGCCACTATGAATACTATGAAATTATAAGACATAGGAAGCTTTGTTCTTTAGAACCATGTCATCGATTTATACAAAAGGTAAAATTGAATTCACTCGTTTAAAAAATAACTTGTTCTTAGCTTGAAAATACTATTTTTTTCGTAGGATACAGTCTATGTACCTACGCATTAAACTAACAATAAAAAATAAATAAATAAATAAATAATAAATGCTGTGTCCGGAAATATTTATTTATTTATTTATTTTATTTAAAACTTAAAGCGCGTAACTTAATTTAACGGTGAATGCCGTTTTTGGGTTCGAATAGGGTAGTTACTGATATTTCGTCAGTGATTCAGTCGATATAGTCGAATAATCTGATAACATCACTAGTGTGCAATCCAATCCTTTGGATTTTATAGAAATAAATGTCTTGAATTGAATTTTTCGTTCTAGAACTATCTTCTCGATTACATACAATTTTTCGAATTCTAATTCAATAACCTCCCGTATTCATTTAGTTCTACAAGTAGGTGCGTAACAATATCAAAGTATAGGCAAAATAATTTATTTCTCGTTTTTTTAATCAATAACTGGTCATGTGAGATACCTCATGCTCTTTAAAATGACCTTTGGAACCGGTTGACACACCTCCCGCTTATGTGGAAAATTTATGAAAGTAGTTTTGTCATCGATTAAGATATTTAAGTAAGGCTTAGGGAACTTTTTTATGCTTCTTCATTGTATTATAATTTATGTAATAAAATTAAAGTCTGGATATGTAAGTACCTAGGTACTGACTTATTTCTCAAAATCGCTGTGAGCGCTTCGAAGTTCAAGTGTAAAGTATAAGGTTAAATTTAGTTCTGTGTCGGTAGAGCAACTTAACAATAAGACCACTGTATTACTTACCCAAAATTAATTGTATAAAATATTGTTTTGGTTTAAGTTAGTTAAATATAGCGTTGCATTGGTCTTGTACAGTCAAGAGCAGAATAAACTGATGAAAAAGGTCCCAAAATAATATTTACAGTAAATTATGTCAAAAGTTACGGACTATTGTAGTTTGTTAGAAGTAAAGGAACAAATAACGTGTCTTAAGTAAGTGATCTGATCACGTTTAGTTCGATCCTCAATGTTATTATGATCATTTTCTTTTGACCGATTAAAACTTTATTTGAAATTTACACTTCGTATAACTTGATTAAAATGTTTGTTGATCGTATTATTTTTTATAATGTTTATCTGTATAAGTATATTTATTTGTGTTTGGAATGTATATCTGTGTAATGTTAATATTTTAGATTATAATTAAGTTAATTACATTGTCGTTCTTGGTCTTGGTTGGCATCTTACTGTTAAGACCATGTAAAAAAATAAATAAACTTGTTAAATCTGGCACGTCACACTAGAAGATGTTTTAAAACGTTGATTTTGATCACTTACTTCTGCTGTTGACTGTACTATATGTCCTGTACATACACCTTACGTACGTACATCCTTTTTAATAACTAATTACCTATGTACTTATAAAACGTCTTCAGCAGGTCCTAGTCATATCATAACAAGGATCACAGATACCTCTAACGAACTCATAAACAGTTTTTTTTTTATATTATATGAGCTTTGAAAACGCACATCAAAGTCCCCGGACACTTTCCTTGAAAACTGGCATCGTAAAATATCTATCGCTATATTTCCTTCGGACATTTTGCTCATTTCACAAATGGCTTACACTAGAAGTCACAACTATCTTGTAACTATGCTAGGTTTATTCTTGTTACTATCGCCTTATCCTTATCGCCTTGTCAGATATAAGAAAAACTTACAATTAATAATTAATTTGAGACGCATAAAAACTACTTTAGTTACTAAGTACGCGGCTTAAACTTAATTTGTCAATTGATATACAATTATGGTATACATATACACAGGATATGATATACGATTTAAGATATACATAGGTAAACAAATAAAATTTCATAAAATCATTTTCCAAAATTTGTCTCATGAACAAGATAACATCGACCTTCCGTTAAAAATGCAGAACTATCTGATTGTATCTGAATTTACTAAGTACCTAGGTAGTTGTTTCAAGAAAAATATTCTTAAATATAGGATATCATCTAATTATCTGTCAAATGTATGAAAATATCGCCAGCTAAAGAATCTGGCAATTTTATTGTAAAATTTTGATTGATTGACTAGTTACGAACATTTATCTTGTATTTAAATCAAATGTTCTAGTTACTAAGTTCACCTTTGTAAAGATGTTGGATACCCAAATAGAATTAAGTTTAAGAAACAATAAATACTTACATTCATTCATTCATTTGAAAAAAGGAGAGTATTTTTCTATTTATCTTAAAGTATTTCCATTCTACACGATGCAGAAATATACTCCAGCCATGTAATAGTAATTTTCCATGTACAAGTCTTCAATAATATGTTTAGGTACGTTAATAATATGTTTACGTGAACTCATGATGAAACAAATGGGTGTGTTCGGCGGGCCTCCAAGACCTCTGGTTATCAGCGCGATAACGGCCTAACAAGGCGGGCTATCGAGCTATAATAACACGGATTCCAAACGGATCTTCTTACGTCATTTGTTTTTTAACGTTTGTATTTATAGCTGTTTGTGAAGTGCATGATTAGGCGTAATCTTTACCGAGGAATAGAAAATACAACTGCCTAATCTATTGTTTAGATAGGTATAGGAAATCGGCATGTTCTGAGAACTTTGAAGAGTTTGAAGAACATGTGACATTCACCAGCCAGCACTTGGCTAATCTAATCCTAATATCTCTCGTCAAGAGAGAAGTCCCTGGGTCCCAGCTGTGGGAACGTAAACACGTTACTATGTATGTCATCAACCCATGGAGTGAAATCTAGCACGTACATATTTATGATATTTATAGTGCAATAGGAAGAGATGCTCCGGCAATAAGATGCTGCGAGATAAAGATAAAGATAATTTATTTGCAGAAACATGTGTAAATGTATGGTTTACAGTCAAATTATGTGTGTCGGTATCAACATGTTTTACCAATTTCGGTGTACAAATTTAATCAAATAAATTTTAAAATTATTGTTTAAATATAATTCAAATTTCGATCAAGAAATTAGACAATAGAAATTAATACCTACATGTAAGTCTAAATTCAAAATTTATCATTTAAAAAGTCGTCAATTTTATAATAGGCAACATTTGTCAATTAGCAATTTCTTGAATTTATATTTAAACTCGTTATTTGTAAGCTGCTGATAAACGTTTTTAGTACCTTATTGTAAATTTCTACAAACCCTAATAAATATATCGAGTCTAGTTATTAGGTACTCACTTTTTTGATATTCTTGTCATGAAGAACACCATAATGTTGAGCTCACAGTTACGCCTTTACCTGAAAAGTGATTCAATTTTTTATTCATAAAGTTTTATAGAGTTTGTTTTTATAATAAACTTATACACACACCTCACACGCCAAGTTGTCTCTGTTTTTGGATTTTCCCGTTCCCAAGGGAACAACGTATTTTCCCGTGGTAGCCTTCAGCCTTCCTCAATAAATGGGCTATCGAACCGTGTTTTTTTTGTTTTAAAACGGACTCGTGCTTTTAAACAAACAAACTCTTCAGCTTTATAATAATAGTATAGGTAGGTGATGATGATATAAGCGGTTTCACTCTCACTCGCAAAAAAACTTGATGAAATGTTACACCGATTCGCTCGTTCGGTTGTAGAATTAGGTGTAACAAATCAAAAAAATACAGTTAAGTAATTATTTATTTTAGCTATTTTAGGGTTCCGTATCCAAATGACAAAAAACGGAACCCTTTTTTTAGTCGCCATATCTCAGATCCACTTTTTCCGAAACTATTTCAGTTTCAGTTTATTTCAATAAAACAAACATCTAAGGACCCTAGTGTATAGGGCACAGCAAAAATTTACTTACATACTAATTAAAACGAATACATTGTAGAAGTATAAAACTTAAAGGACTATTGCATATTAGAATAATAAAACTATATTGTTGAAACTTGGTAAGTAGATGAATTTTGTGAACCGCATTAAGATTATCACATAGGTAATAATGGTGTAGGCGGTTCTATAGATAAGTCCAAAAATCTAAATTTAAATTTTAGGAAAAAACCCCCGATTATTTGCAGATTTTCGGTTTTCCTTCCCCACTCTCACCCCCATAACTTTTGAACGGCACTGATTTTCATGAAACATTTGTCTAAGAACACTCGCGCCAAACTCACCTTTCATACAAATGATGCTATGATGTCCCAGACAGACAGACAGGCCGACAGACAGACAGACACGTCAAACTTATAACACCCCTCTTTTTTGGTCGGGGTTTAAATATTATATGACCATGTAAATGTCCGTCGATTATTGGTTTGAACATTACTAGTAAGTGGTTTATTTAATACTTCATAAATCGTAAACCGTAATTTACCTTTTGCTATTAAAGTTAAGAAACGTAGAGCGTCACTTAGATGGGAGACTATTTTTATTTTATTTAAGTGTTTCTTTTTTACTTACTTATCAAAATTAAATAGTACAAGTGACTACACTACACTACAAAAATAACAGGTCAGTCACGTAAACCCAAATATCTCCCGAACTTACATAATCTATCTTAATGAAACGATGCTTTTTCAATTAAAAATTAAATTACACAATCTCAAAATAAAAAAAAAAATATTAAGTAAGTCGTATTTGACGTAAAATTCTATTTATTTTATGATTTTGATTTTCTGTTCTTCATTTTAATACTTTTGCCTCCACGAGCTGTTCTGAAAGCATCCAGATGCTGAGGAACAACTTCCTATTCCTCCTAAACCTCCTATAACCAGTTTATATAATATGTTATCAGAAACGCAAATAAAAAGTCTTTATTCCGGATTTTATTTCATTGATCTGCCTTACAAAGTTCTGGAGATATTTGATCATTAACTGTCCCATTATGTTTGGAACCGAGTCTAGCTTATTAAAACTATTAATCCTTAAAGTCGTGGTAGGCATAGGCTCGGGGAGAAACCAATATAGGTATCTAGTATTTTCTACCTATTTGTAAATTTTACCTATTCATAATATTTATAATTTGGTATTTGCGTTTACGAGTCAATACACCGACACAAGATAGATAATGTTATTCCCCTTATCACAGTTGGAGGTCTTCGGGCGAGGTGCTTCTGCAAAACTTACATCATTCTCTATAGTATTTACTATCTATATATAAATGAAACTGTGACTGACAGTTCATAATAATAATAACGCACTGTCTCAACCGGTCGCCGGCCTTAGTCCCAACATTTTTGGGAATATCTTACCGATTAGTATAAAAAAGAGGTTTTATTTTTATAACTAACGCAGGTTTTCACCTTATCATTTTGAAAACAGGTATTACGCAAGTACATTTTAGACGATATTATGTACCTCTATATCCGACGTTTCTATTCCTATTCAAGGAGGAACCGTCATCAGGGAAGCGGGAGGCTCTCCTGTAATATCGCGCGGGCCGGATACACTCTTCCACTCTCTAGATAAATCAGAAACGTCAGATATAGGTCCTAAAATACTAAAATATTTTCAAAAATTACGAGTGATAAAATAATTCCCTAATTCAAAATTCGTGCCGACCCCACGTACTAGGTATGTGGGATAAGGGCAAAATAATAATGAATTAACTAAAGTAGGTAATATCAGTTTTCAAAATGAATAGAAAAGGTTTAAGTAATATAAAATTAGATAGCGTCGGACAATCCACACAACAACATCTCGCCCCGTGGTACGCTCTAAGCTTGTGTTACGGGTACTAGACTTCTGATATACTAAATGTATTAGATATTTTTACTATCCATATAAAACTCACATTACAAGGAGAAAGTGCTTGCAGAATATACAAACACTTGACCCCTCGGCGCCGGCGGGAATCGAACCCGAAAATCAAACCTATTGCGCCGCACATGTTAAGTGACTTTTACCAACCCGCACTTGGCCACCGTGGTGAATTAAGGCCTAATTCCTCTCGTCAAAAGAAAATACCCAGTTTTGTCCTACATCTGAAAATTCCGTTACAAATACTGTTTCTAACTAATAGCGGGCAATATTTTTAGGGACCTTTAGTACCCTACCTATACCGGGAAATACCCAGTTTTGTCCAACATCAGAAATAGTTGTATTTGACGGCGTGACGTCCTGGTTCTTCATTGTAGTGCATTTGTACTGAGTGGAAGTAGTATAGAATCAACTTAAAATGTCGGATGGCGTGAGCGGGGCGCTCACGCCACTCGATCGCACGACTTGTTTACCTGCGGCCGGTACCGGTCGGTGTCAGCCGACCGGTCTAACAGCCGATCGGATGGCCGCAGGTAGAGGGGTTGTTTACGAGTTGCACTGCTATTTAAAGTACCGTTCCAATAGTCCGAAAAACATTCTTTCTTTGGCTTCTGCTCTGTGCAAACGCTGTCGGAATTACTAGTTGACTTTATCTATATCTTTGTTAAACTGAGCCTCAGATTATTTGTGTGATTGATACTGTTCGATTAATCCCGTAATGAATTACTATTCAATGATATAATCTGTTTAAATCACTATGTCAAAAGCTTTCACCTACATCAGAAGTGGGATACCCGCCTCCACAACCTCCTGACATTTTCATAATTTTTCGTTAATATTCCTGAGTTTAAAATAAAATTGATAGACTCAAATCACATTTTATGGACGCCTCCATAAAGATTAGACATTGCAAAAGTAAAATTTAAGATTTACTCTTTAAGAGCTTAACAGCAAAACGCAATCCGATAGTTATCCACTTCCGTAAATTAAGAATCAACTCGATAAGTTGCATGGTGCTAATTACTTATGAAGGTTACGGGGCTACCCTCAACAAAAAAAAAAAAAGAAAAAAAATACAGAGAATTGCTAAAGGGAAAAAAAGCAGTTCCTATCTAGTACAAAAAAAATACAGTTCATTGCTAAAGGGAAAAAAGAACAGTTCCGGTCTAGCATTCGTACTAATCCAGGCCAGTTCTCAACTGAAGGGATTGTAAAACATGATTTTAAATAAGATTAATATTGTAGTGTTAAAGGGTATTTTACCGGGCCAGTCATCTGAAGGGTCAAATAGACCAGTCCAGAACCTAGTATAGTATGTTGTCAGGATAATCGAGCACTAACTATTATCATTTTCACTTACAGATAATTTTAACTGAGCCTACGCGAACGAGGACGTTCGCAAGTCAGAATGGCAGTGACGGCGTGACGTCCTGGTTCTTCATTGTAGTGCATTTGTACTGAGTGGAAGTAGTATAGAATCAACTTAAAATGTCGGATGGCGTGAGCGGGGCGCTCACGCCACTCGATCGCACGACTTGTTTACCTGCGGCCGGTACCGGTCGGTGTCAGCCGACCGGTCTAACAGCCGATCGGATGGCCGCAGGTAGAGGGGTTGTTTACGAGTTGCACTGCTATTTAAAGTACCGTTCCAATAGTCCGAAAAACATTCTTTCTTTGGCTTCTGCTCTGTGCAAACGCTGTCGGAATTACTAGTTGACTTTATCTATATCTTTGTTAAACTGAGCCTCAGATTATTTGTGTGATTGATACTGTTCGATTAATCCCGTAATGAATTACTATTCAATGATATAATCTGTTTAAATCACTATGTCAAAAGCTTTCACCTACATATTCATATTTTTTGTATTAGTATAAAAAAAAAGTTGGTGAATTTTGATTCGGCGAATTGTGTTTTCGACGAATTTTCCGCAGACGCATATGAGTTTGACAAGTATCTCGACATTAAAACATCGAACCTAGGACTGGCACGGATCCTAGCTTTATTTCTTGACCTACACCATAGAGGTAGATAAAACCTTATTTTTAATCTATGCCCAACCGCCCCACTGATGGGCAAAGGTCTCCTTTCATACGCCACGCGACGCGAACAACACAGTTCAACCATTATGTCTAACATGAAGCTATTTTGAAATAAAAAAATATACCTCCTTTTTTGCCGGACAATCCACCTTTCCACATAACATCTAGCCCCGTGGTAAGCTCTAAGCTTGTGTTACGGTTACTAGACATCTGATATACTATATATAATACACATACATATTCTAGATACATAGATGTTTTTTATACATTATCAAAAAACCAGACCAAGGAGAAAATGCTTATCTTACAATAAATACTAAAACTTACCAGATACAGATTCCAACACTTTACTTCCTCTAAACCTTATCAAACGTGGAATCTAAGTAAATACTTGTTATCTATGAATACAATTAGTATCAGCTGATGTAATGAAAATAATAGTTTTGTTTTGTAGACGTGTGGTGTAGCAACAATGCAACGAGTAACTGGTACTGCACGCACGAGATAACACGGTAGTCCGCAGACTTACAAATTTATGTTAAGAAACTTCTGACTGACTGACACCTTGTTATTGTGGAGCCGGCGATGTGATTGGTGACATATTTTCGTGTTTTTTTAATGTCACTTGTGTGAGATGATAAACAAGTGACATTTTGAAAACAAGATTTCAAGTCGATAAAATGTGATTTGAAGAGATATTCATTTTTAACATTTAAAAAAGGTGGAGGTACTCAACGCTATGAGTCGAGTCGTGGAAGCCCAGGAATACTAAAATCAAGAGAATTCAAAGATTCCTTTGTGCTTAGAGTTCCAGCCAAGTACCTACATACAAGGACATGTTCCTTGCTCCCGACTTTTGGCCTGAAGGAGTCGTATACTGACGATGTAGGGATGCGTTCACGAAAAAAATCCCTCATTATACTTTTAAGTTTAATATGTTAGTCAGTTAGATTCTTAGATAGGATATAACGCTCCACCGTAGAATTACTCCGAGTAGCAACCTTTTTGTCGTCCATATAGTTATAAGTTTTAGCATAAAATATTTTTATACTTCCCGTGAAAATGCGGCTTATTAAAAAAAATCCGCTTTCGTACCTTTTCATTTTGTGATGCAAAATATATATAAGTACATATTATTTTATGTTTTACGTGGATTGTATTACTTTGTTGTAACACAGTTTCTAACTAGCACAGGAGGTAGGTAAAGTCCTACCTATGTATATATAATTATTTAATACTTTCTAAGGTTTTTAATAAACGAGTGAAATTATGATTTATCAATCAATATGGCTTAAATGTTTACTTGGTTAATAACTTTATAGTTATAAAAGTTTAACTTGATCAATGTATGTATTTCAGTAGTTTCTGAGATTTAGTCTTGAGACAGGAGGCCCTCAAAGAGGTTTTCAACTCAGTTTTATATAATACTAGCGGCCCGCCCCGGCTTCGCACGGGAGTTTACACATTTACCACTATATCTTTGCTCCTATTGGTCGTAGCGTGATGTTATATAGCCTATAGCCTTCCTCGATACCTGGACTATCCAACACAAAAATAATTATTCAATTCGAACCCGTAGTTTCGGAGATTAGCGCGTTCATACAAACAAACTCATCAGCTTTATAATATTAGTATAGATTTTATATAGATATAGATTGTACCTACTTCAGCTAATTTCGTAATCTAATTCCGGCTTTAAGTACCTTATAAAGCGCTTTTTCTATGTCTGATATTATCCGCCCGTGGTATTCTATTTTGCTGATTATTAGTATTTGTGGTCTGTACACCCACCAACTAGATTTGGACAGGCAAAAAAACAATTTGTACACCACCCAAATAAAGAATGAATTTTACAAAAACCTTAACTTTATTAAAAACAGGATACAAATGGCGGTTATCGCTATGAGTGATCTTTTCCAGGCAACCTTGGGATGGACAGGAAATAAAAGGGACAAAAGGCAATGGCGTAAAACAAATATAAGAAAAACAAAACATTAAGTAGGTACCTACTCATATAGTAAATCTTTAATTAACAATAATAATAATATTACGAAGAAACAAATACATTTAAGTAAAATCTAAGTAAACAAACCGAGATATTATATGTAAAATAGATTAAGGAATACTATTGTGGTAAGACAAATAATGAACAAAAATTTTTGTTCATTATTTGTCACACGGGCGCGCCTGATGGTTTTAAAATATTTTATTTTCATATAGACCCATGACTAAAATGATGAAAAGACGATGATGTATATTTTAATTTTAGCCCTAATGCAAAATTAATCTCAGTAAAATACAAAAAAAGGAAATTAGCATGTTTAAAATTTCTGTTTACGCTTGTTGACGAAATCCCCTGGAAAGTTACTGTAAAAGATATCAAACTACGGCTTATCAAGTACTCGGCAAATAAACACAAAACTATTCCAGTTGTGAGTACCTAGGTACGAGTAGTTAGATAGACAGCTGTCCTTCAATTTTAAATTATTGACGACCTCTGTGGCTTGGTGGTTCGCTTGAAACGCAGGAGGTTGCGGGTTCGATTCCCGCCGGGGACCAGATTTTGTGCTATCCACAATTTCTGGTTTCGGGTCTGGGTATTTTCTATGCATCATAAATGTATGAATTTACATAAAAAAAAGTATCTATATATCTATATATAGCCGCCGATTGTACAACAAATGTGGCTAGTGATTGTTATTTTTAAGTTAGTCTGTAAGCATTGGTGTGCAATAAAGATATTATCTATCTATATAGTATATCAGTCACCTAGCACCCATAGTACAAGCTCTGCTTAGTTTGGGGTTAGGTGATGCTGTGTCCAGAGATATTTATTTACTTTATTGAGCCTTTAGTGAGTAAGCTGTTGAAATACTCGGAACCCTTGTGTGAGTTCATCTCATAAATATCAAATTTATTTCTTAATCAAATTTACAAATTACTACTTAAAAAAAAATACATAGGCCTTGAAAATAAATGAACGTTTTATAAGTATTTGCTATGTTCGGGGTTTCTCTACGGGATCGAATCAGAAATGAAGAGATCCGTAGAAGAACGAGGGTCACCGACATAGCCAAACGGATTAGCTCTTTGAAGTGGCAGTGGGCAGGCCACATAGCACGTAGAGCAGATGGCCGTTGGGGTCGAAAGGTTCTCGAATGGAGGCCGCGGATTGGTAAGCGCAGCGTCGGACGACCACCAAACAAGATGGACAGATGACTTAGTCAAACTTGCTGGCTCACGGTGGATGCAAGTGGCGACCGATCGGAATAATTGGTCGTCTTTGAGGCTTATGTCCAGCCATGGGCGTCTAATGGCTGAAATGATGATGCTAAGTATTTACTTGGAAACTATTACCAGTATTTCAAAGACTTCTCATGCAATACTTTCTACCTACATCCTCAGATCGTATGATGTCCTCTATTTCTATATCAGCTCTCTTATGGAATACTTAGATAAACCACATAATTCTCAAAGGTACTAAAATAGTTTTAATATGTTCAAAGAGAATCTGCACAAAGAGGTTCAGTTCACAGAAATATATATTCATAAATATCTTACAATGGCAGACACGAGGAATACATATCTTAACATTGTGCAGGGAGCGGATATTGGTATGGCATAATAATCTTAATGTTTCTAAATCTTGTTGATGTTGTGTGTTTATGATTATCTATATGCTGTTGCTTGCAAGTTGGTAATTCACATAAAATAAAAATCGGTTGAGTAGGTATTTCTCGAGTGAAATAAAACAATTCATATTTTTCGTAATAGAAATCGGTTGGCCTTTGTAAAAAAAATCCTTTTCTATTTTGTACGCCTGTTATTTTCCCGTAAATAAGTAAAATCCCTAGAAACTATTAATTTCGCTTGAATTGTCGATGTAATACGCCAATCCGATATGCCAGATGAAATGACCAGCTTTAGTATCGGGCTCACAATATGATACGACCCTAGCGCCACCTGCGGTAGTTCTCAGAACTACAATAGTTGTCCTCTTGCGAACGTACATATCAAAACCTATGTCCACCTTGTGACCATCAAAGAGATAAAGTATTCAATGTGTCTATATTTCTTCAAATGAGACGTTTATAAGATGATAAAATATGTTTATCTGTAGTTAAATGATGTAATGTAATATTGTTGGAGGGTGTAAGGGATTAACCCTTAAGTTGACCGCTAAATCGTCTCAAGACATGTTAAAATGACTAAAAATGGCAGGAGATAAATAAGGTTTTTCCAGAAAAACTAAAATTTCATGATACGTTTAGGATAATTTGTTCTTTTGGGTTACCATAAATATTGACAACATTACTATCATCACCCTATTAACGTTCCCACTGCTGGGACACAGGGACTTCTCTCTTTTGACGAGAGATTAGGCCTTAATTCACCACGCTGCTGGCCAAGTGCGGGTTGGTAAATGTCACATGTCCTTCGTACTCTTTAAAGGTCTCAGAACATGCCGGTTTCCTCACGATGTTTGCCTTCACTTCGCGCAAATAAATTTCTCAAGAATAATCCAGAGGTACAAGGCGTGGTTAGAACCCACGACGACCTTCGGAATGAAAGTCGAGTATCCTCTCACTTAGCCAACACGGCATTATTGACATAAACACGAAAAATAAATATTTGGTTGTCAAATTTCAAATTCTCCAATACCAATACCTCAGCGTGAGAGGACGCAAAATGGCGTTCAACTAAGTAATATCTTTTTAACCCCCGACCAAAAAAGAGGGGTGTATAAGTTGAAGTAAAGAGACTGTCTGCCTGTGTGTCTGTCTGTCTGGGACATCATATCTCCAGAACGGATGGAGCGATTTCAATTATTTTTTTTGTATGAAAGGTGAGTTGTGAGTGAGTGAGTGAGAGGGTGTTCTTACGTTTCATGAAAATCTGTTGAGTCGTTTCAAAATTATGTGAGAAAAGAGGATGAGAGTGGGGAAAGAAAACCGAAAATCTGCAAATATACCTTAGTGGGGTATCAAATGAAAGCGCATCGCGTGCACATTACAAAATATTATCGGGAATTGATATCGGTGTTTTACTTAAATTTTATATTTAGATTTATTCATTATATATTGAGGATATAGATGTCAAAATCCTAGGAGTTACCTAACCTATCTAGTGAGTGTCAATAAAACATAGTTAGTTATTTGACACTCAGTTCCATCCTAGCTAAAGCGCCAGAAAGACTTTATAACTCTTTCCATTTGCAAAGAAGTACCTACTTATCAGTATAGCTTTTAGGATTCCGTACGTAAAGGGTAAAAAGGGAATCTATTACTGAGAGTTCGTGGTCTATCCGTCAGTCACCAAGCTGTAGGTATCTTAAGAAAATGATATATTAATACCTTAAATCTGTAACTATATAATATATAATCTGTAACTATAAGTAACTTAGCTTATAACAAGAAGAATAAAAAATAAATAATTATAAATTAGGCTAATCTTCCTCCTCGAAATGAAATACCTACTTACCTCAATCAATAGTGCTATGTTTTTTTAGCAATCTTTACAAATAATGCAAATATTTTAATGATTTTATAAGTGTTAAACCTCACTTTGCAGGCAAAAATATATATTTTTTTAATTTTATGCAGAAAAGTACTAATAATTATAAATGCGAAAGTACCTAACTTTGTCTGTTACTCTTTCACGCAAAAACTAGCGATGGCCAAAAAACATGTTTTGCCAATACCATAACAGTAGCAGCTATTCAACATCAATAACTGCTTTTCAAAGCTGCTATTTTCAATTCAAGCTTAGTTATTCACACTTGTTATTCACAATAACAACTAGTTATTTACAATAACCGGTGTTTCACAATAACCGGTTATTCTTGAGACTGATAACGCAATAGCTGCTATTGTGCCAATAGCTGCTATTATAACCGGTTATTGTTAATAACGCTCACCTCTAGCAAAAACTGCTGAAAAGAAATTTGGTACACATATTCTCTAGAGCCTGAGAAAAGACATGGGCGAATTGTAGTTTTGTAAATGTAATGTTGTTTTGAAAATGTAATTTTGCTGGACAATCTAATATAATAGACTAGCTGTGCCCTGCGGTGCTACCCGCGTTATAATGGATGAAGTACTCTTAACCAACAACATATTTATTTGAATAAAAAATTTATATTATTATGTTGATACAACTTAAACAAATTATTTCGACCAAATTAGGTAACATAAAAACGGTTTTTGTGAGTTAATCTTAAAAGATCGACATATACTATCGCGGACTGTTTTTTAGATCATTAAAAGAGCTATTATTCTTTAATACATATTTTTTGTGTATCTTGAACCGTTTTCACGGCGCACGCAACGGAAGGCTTCAAAAATGAACAATTTCTCCCGTTTTTTACACATTTACCACTATATCTTTGCTCCTATTGGTCGTAGCGTGATGTTATATAGCCTATAGCCTTCCTCGATAACTGGACTATCCAACACAAAAAGAAATATTCAATTCGAACCAGTAGTTTCGGAGATTAGCGCGTTCAACAAACAAACAAACTCTTCAGCTTTATAATATTAGTATAGATAAGAATCATCAGAAGGCATCATCATATACGATGAAAATGATGTTCTGATCATCAATATCATTCTCATCATCCAGTTTATACAATACAATACAAAAATTCTTTATTGCAACACCACAATATAGGAACATACATAGGAAATACATATTTAATACAGTGACACAATGGGCGACCTTATCACTAATAGCGATCTCTTCCAGGCAACCTTTGGATGCATCAGAAATTTGATAATAAGATATTATCTCCTGTTTATTTTTAACTAGCTGTGCCCTGCGGTGCTACCCGCGTTATAATGGGTGAAGTACTCTAACCAACAACATATTTATTTGAATAAAGATTAATATTATTATGTTGATACAACTTAAACAAATTATTTCGACCAAATTAGGTACCATAAAAACGGGTTTTGTGAGTTAATCTTAAAAGATAGACATATACTATTGCGGACTGTTTTTTAGATCATTAAAAGAGCTATTATTCTTTAATACATATTTTTTGTGTATCTTGAACCGTTTTCACGGCGCACGCAACGAAAGGCTTCAAAGATGAACAATTTCTCCCGTTTTTTACACATTTACCACTATATCTTTGCTCCTATTGGTCGTAGCGTGATGTTATATAGCCTATAGCCTTCCTCGATAACTGGACTATCCAACACAAAAATTATTATTCAATTCGAACCAGTAGTTTCGGAGATTAGCGCGTTCAAACAAACAATCAAACAAACAAACAAACGCTTCAGCTTTATAATATTAGTATAGATTTTATTTTAATTATCATTATGGATCGTAATAAGATTGTTTCTATCTCTCTCTCTCAACAAAGTTTCCGCTTAGAGTATCTTACTACTATAAATACTCTCAGATAGCGGGTATTTTGCTATCTTATCCTTAAATAAACTTTTTTCCCAAAAAACTATTGAACATTTATTTACATTTAATAAATATTGTGATCGGATAATTGCGGTCGATAAATGGCATTCTATTATTATACGAGTATCTATGAATTCCTTTAAACTTTTTCTTGTGATACTTTTCAAGTTTTAGTTGTAAGGTAGACGCTAAAATGTCTTTAATGGCAAAGACTTACAAACATTCTTAGTACACTAATTAGATTTTTTAAATGACTAAAAATTTAAATTATTTCAAGATTATTTCACAAAAAACCGACTTCTGATTACCGATTATTACATATACAGGTTGTCTCACGATCATTATTGGCTCCATCGTTAATTTATTCTTAGTAAAATAGGCACTATTTTACTAAGAATAAAAACCTCAACTCAAATAAAAGGAAGAGCCTGAAAAATCAATTGTTTTAAAATCAATATGAAGTTTTCTTCCAGTAAATAATCTATGTTCAATTTACAATGTTATTTCCTTGATAATTTTACTTTTCATATTATTAATTAAGTAGATATAATTAAGTAGACCTGTCCATGTATGCCCTGTGTTTCTAAGGCAATAAACGTTTTGAATTTGACTTTGAACTCCAAAAAATAATTGAAAAACGACTGAGTCCTTACGAAATTCAGCTTATGAGGCCTGCTTCCAAATAACAAATTATAAATCGTTTAGTTGCAACCATGTTAAACATTAAGGTCTGATAAAATATGTAAGAACGGTAACATGGACCCTGTTTGGGCACAACAAATATCTTAAAACGAATCTTAGCATAAGCACAAAAAATATCTTTAGTAGGAACAACGACTATACTATTAAAATAAATTAAGTTTATATTATTTTTAATTATACCTAAGGTCTCAAAATTACACATACCTTTATAAATCATAGTCATAGTCATTAATAATAGTAATTTATTGATAATATTATTATACGTCACAATTACATTATGGTTACACTGTTTTTTAGTACTAACTAATCTGTGCTTCACCCACCGAATCTGGAAGTACAAACATACAAACAAACTTCGATAAATATCTGGGTTTATACCTGCGTCTATAGGAATTTCGAAGGTTTCCCTAGTAAAACAGTTTTTTATCTCACCCAAAACCTTTACTTGGGGGAAGGTAAACGAGCCCTTAGTGACCTACTGACAAGTTTTAGTCTAGTCTAGACTAGTAGCCAACATCATGACTCAGAGTAAAGTAACATAGCTCATAATACGAAGCCCACGTAACGGCTCGTATCCACGTAGGTACCTACCTAAGTGTTATACGTGATACGTCCGAAGTTACGGGCGGTTTATGGAACCTCTGGGACTTTGAGAAGTAAAGGTCTCAATTACTACTCATCTTCATGCTGAGGTTCTGATATATAGAACCTGGGAAGAGAGCTTTTAGGAAACATCTTAAGTCGAGAGGTTCTTAATTCAAAGGATTTGTTTTTATTTTTATTAAAAAAGTTTCAGGTTTTAGCAAGCAGGTCGAATAAGTACCCACCTTATTTTATTTAAAATATTAGTACTCGTTTTTTTAAAAACTGCTTTTTTTGCTAATATAAATACATTGGTTATAATTGTTCCCGCAACCTCAGTCTTCGCCTACCAAGATGTCGTCATTAAAAACAATAATAACCCTTATTTTCTTCGTAACTTGACATAATTTAGATTAGATAATTGTAACCTATTTATCCCTTGGGCGCTTTTGGTAAAAAGTTTTTGTGAAAATAAGAAGATATTGTTATGAGTTTTAGAATTGAAATGCAAACTCCTCAAGGGAGTGATTCTAGCATCACAGTGATCCTTAGACTGAGCTTGTATGTAGAAGAGATATTATAGGTGATATTGGTGAATACTAACATGTGGATACTAAACTCGTACCTTAACTTACGTCAAGCAAGTATTTCAACTTATTCAAGCTCATAAAATATTAGGTAGATATCTAGTTTCAGTTACTTTATTGCAATAAACATTAAAAAAAGCATGGTTAATAAATATCTAAGGACCCTGTATATAATGCATAGCAAAATTTACTTACCTACATATACCTATGCTAATTCAAACTAGGTACGCATGAAATAAATCTAAACTTAAAATTTAATAAAATCCCCGATTCTAATTCCTTAATTTCCTTATAAGTAAAACACCATAATATTTAGTAGTTGGACACGCGATGCCCTTTCATTTGATACCCCACTAGAGTATATTTGCATATTTTCGGTTTTCCTTCCCCACTCTCACCCCCATAACTTTTGAACGGCACAACCGATTTTCATGAAACATGTCTAAGAACACAAGGTCCAAACTCAACTTTCATACAAAAAAAACCTAAATTGAAATCGCTCCATACGTTCGGGAGCTATGATGCAACAGACAGACAGACAGACAGACACGTCAAACTTATAACCCCCCTCTTTCTTGGTCGGGGGTTAAAAAGTATAAAACATAAAAATTACAAGAACTGGATATCGATACTAATATATTTATTTGTCGATACTAAACATAAGTACATTTAATAAAATAAAATAAATATTGCCGGACAATCCACACAACAACAGCCCCGTGGTAAGCTCGATTCCCGCCGGGGGACCAGATTTTGTACGATCTAAAATTTCTGGTTTCGGGTCTGGGTGTTTTCTATGTATCATATATGTATATATTTACAAAAAATGTATCTATGTAGTATATCAGTCACCTAACACCCATTAGTACAAGCTCTGCTTAGTTTGGGGTTAGGTGATGCTGTGTGAGTAGGTACCTAGTCCGGAAATATTTTATTATTTAATATTTAATTAAATTGTACATGTCTTTTTGTTGCAATCAATAAATTATTAAATCTAAATTTTAAATTTAAGAAATGCCCCCGTTCTAAACCCTTAATTTCCATAAAAGTAGAACACCATCCATATTTTGTAATGTGATTCCCCACTCGAGTATAGATGCAGATTTTCGGTTTTCCTTCCCCACTCTCACCCCCATAACTTTTAAACAACTCATCCGATTTCCATGAAACATGTCTAAGAACAACCGCGCCAAACACACCTTTCATGTAAAAAAAAACTAAATTGAAATCGCTCCATCCGATCCGTTCAGGAGCAATGATGTCCCAGACAGACAGACAGATACACAGACAGACAGACAGACACGTCAAACTTATGACACCCCTCTTTTTTGTTCGGGGGATAAAAAATCATGATTATACAATGCATATTTAAGTTGACCTGTCCATGTAAGCATAGGCTTCTAAGGAAATAAACGTTTTGACTTTGACTTTGACATTGAAGTTTCGCGGGACGTGACGCTTTCGAGCGATTTGTACTAAATTGGCTCGTCACAACTCCGGAACTTTGATATTTTACATCTTGGCACTTTCCTATAAAGTAGAAAAACCTTTGTGAATAGTCCCAGGTGTATGTATATCGCCCGCTAAGTACCTACCGTACTAGTAGATACCGTATAGTAGTCTACTAGTAGAGATATCTAGATTGATAGAGGCTATAAAGTTTATAATACCAATATTTTACCAACTGTTCCTATTCATAAGATAGTTTATTTAAGTAAATATAGTATAGGATACATCTTAGGATGAAGTTGTAATGCCCCAACGGGGCTCATGTCAGGGAATTTAGAATGTTAACACCTTTATATTAACCAAATGATCAAACAAATAAATAAATAATATAATTAAATAAATCAATCGTTAAAAATTACCTATGTACCCGCCTATTAAGAAAAGGTACGTAGGTATGTTAAATGTAGATACAACAATAACAAGGAAAAAATAAACAGTAATTTTAAGCTTTATCTGACAGGCGTAAAATTACTGCTTTATGAATTTAGACGACCAAGTGGCATTTCCTATAAAAATAACACAATGTTTAAGAGAAGGTAGGGCGGGTGGACCATGAACGACTAATGCTCCTATGAAAGCTTTGAAAAAGTTAGCTAAGTAATGTTTTGTATGACAAATTCCTACCCCTCATACAAAGATCCGCCCATTACGCATGCTAGGTTTAATTTTACTACCTATTAATAATTTTGTATATAAGTTTATTGGTGTATATATATCTATCTATTCTTTCTATCTGTCTGTATGACGGTAAAATTGAAAGGGGTTCACTTCGTCCGCCATTTTGAAACAAAAGTGGCCAGTGGTGAAACCTATGTCAATTGATAGAGTGAATGCTTACTAACAAAAAGTGTTATGGAACCAAATCTCTAACATAATACGGATTCTTAAATATTTCGGTTTAGCAAAAAAACTAAAAAAAATATTTGAATTTTAAACTCAGTATTTCAATAACGATGTTTGATTCCTTATCACTATTTATTTATGAATAAATTCTCGATTGACATGAGCTACATCACTGGCCGTGAAATTACGTGACTTTTATGGCATATAAGTAGGTATGCTAGGCTCGATGCAAAAGGTCGGAAACTCTTTACGCTTCTCAAAACAAACATTTTTACGAAGGTATAATTATGTTAATTAATACGAAATTTGTTTTGTTATTTTTTTCCGTAAATTCAATATTAATACAGTTTATTCATTACAGTGGCCTACCATGATCCACCCACCTTACATTGGTATAATCACTTATAATAGTCAACAATATTCCATTAGATATTAAGGAAATTAAAAATACCTACTCATAACTTCAAGTTATAACTAAAAATATCTTATAATGACAAAAACATTTAACAATCTAAAAAAAAGAAGTAGACTCTTATAAGAAAGAGTCGGTGAATGTACCAATTAAAGGAGGTTCCTTTCATATCTAAATTTATTTATTTATTTATTTATTCCAAATAAATAAATAAATAAATAAATGTGATAAAAACCTAAGACTTTTGTTATTTTTTTCCGTAAATTCAATATTAATACAGTTTATTCATTACAGTGGCCTACCATGATCCACCCACCTTACATTGGTAGAATCACTTATAATAGTCAACAATATTCCATTAGATATTAAGGAAATTAAAAATACCTACTCATAACTTCAAGTTATAACTAAAAATATCTTATGATGACAAAAACATTTAACAATCTAAAAAAAGAAGTGGACTCTTATAAGAAAGAGTCGGTGAATGTACCAATTAAAGGAGGTTGCTTTCCTATCTAAATGTGATAAAAACCTAAGACACTAAGGGTTTCTAATATTTTGTAAGTTTAAATGTACCTAAGTCTGAAAAATTTTACGTTCTTCGAGGATAAACTACTTATACAAACATTTATCCCGTAATTGTACTGCCTTATTAATGTACAACAGTTGTAAATACACTTTCTGTATATCTAAGTGTCATGTATGTTGTGTGAGTGTGTGTGTGAGGAAACCCGTATGTTCTGATAACTAAAAAAAAAATTAAAGGACATGTGACATTCACCGACCCGCACTTGGCTAGCGTGGTGAATAAAGGCCTTACCTCTCTCGTCAAGAGAGAAGTCCCTGTGTACATACGTTAATAGGGTAATGATGATGCCCATGTACCACTTGTTTTTTATTTATTTTTAATCCCCGGCCCCGACCAAAATAGGGGTGTTATAAGTTTGACGTGTCTGTCTGTCTGTGTCATCATAGCTTGCAAACGGATGGAGCGATTTCAATTTATTGTAGTTTTTTTGTTTGAAAGGTGAGTTTGGCCCGGGTGTTCTTAGATATGTTTCATGAAAATCGGTTGAGCCGTTTATAAGTTATAAATAAATAAATATAAATAAATATAAATATAAATATTGCCGAACAATCCACACAACAACATCTAGCCCCGTGGTAAGCTATAAGCTTGTGTTACGGGTACTAGACATTTGATATACTTAATATAATAGACATACATAGATAGATATTTTTTATTATACATACTAAACACCCAGACCAAGGAGAAAATGCTTGCAGAACATACAATCACTTATTATGTTACTACTTACTTAGTTATGGGGGTGAGAGTGGGGAAGGAAAACCGAAAATCTGCAAATATACTAGTGTGGGGTATCAAATGAAAGCGCATCGCGTCCACATTACATAATATTATATTGTTTTACATTTAAGGAAATTAAGGCAGTGTAATCGGGGGTTTTTCTTAATTTTTTAAATTTAGATTTATGTTTTACGTGTTTATGTTCCTGTGTTTGTGTACAATAAAGCGTTTTTGTATTGTATTGTATTATTGATATCTGTGTCTATACGTTTATGGATTTGGATTTTGGAAAATTTTACGTACCCGTACCCCGACTGTCTGCCCCTATATTCGGTTTAAACTCAAAAACTACAGAACAGAACTGAACAAAACCGGAACGGGCCAGCTAGGTGTTACGGTTTTGCAAGTATTCAAAAACCTTCCTCTTAAACAAATCCGCATAAAGTTCAGTAGGTATATAAGTAGGATCATGTTACGCTACATATTTTTATTTATTGAGCCTGTGTCCTACTCCAAAGACCACCCTATTTCTTTCCAACAATCCTCATTACTAACCAGCTTTTCTGGAACTGGCCGTCCATCATGTCGCCCACAGATATAGTAAGAAACTGGAAAAGACCTATGTAAAAAGGATATGGCGAGCACGTTGCGACCTAGTAGACGAATAATTATAACTATTATTATTTAACTGTTATACAGCCCATTACCTATTAAAAGGTAGGTCTTTTTAAGAAGTTATGACAAACGTACTTTGCAATATTCATGTATTTTATTTAATACCTTTTTACAAGCAATTTTTAAATATGTAGTAAGGACTGGCATAGAATAATATTACATAATATTATCTATTACAACGTCAGTAAACCGCATCAACGATTAAAAAAATGTTTTTAGTTGGTTTTGGGGCCATTTATTGATTTATAAAGGTTTTTTTTAAGGCGCCTGTATGGGCCAACGGCCTTGAGGATTCGGGCGGAGTCAAAATTATTCCCCGCGCCAACCGCATAGTCCCCGCTACATTTTTACGACGCAGAGCGCGGCCTGCGCTCTCGGCAAGCGGTCACGCGTGCCGGGTCCTCGCGAGTCGCGACGCCGTAAATAAGGACTTTCCAACTACATCATTATTACGCTAAAACTATTCTACCTAGAGATTTATGCGTTTGTGCTTATGTTATTTTCTTTTTAATTTTTTTTTTTAATTTAAAATGTATTGTTAAAATTAATTATATATTATTATTAGATATTAATGAACCTTAATTTTTAAACTATTTTAGTGTATTTTCTTGTTGGTGGTTCTAATATAACAAATAAATAAATAAATAATAAGTATGTTTTTTTAATTAGGTTTTCTTTACTTACTAAGTACTAACCTAATAATAAGATCCTAAGCCAATCCTGCCAGGGTAGGCTAGTTACCTATACAATGTGTATTTTCGAAGCTTGATCAAACGCAATTTGCGGATACATGACAAAAATTAATCGATAAATATCAGATTTTTTTTTATGTAAACTATTAAAAAAAAGTCGATTTCATATTTTTTATGAGAACTAGGTACTTCATCTGGTGGTGTCAAGGTTGGTGGGTAGCCCACGTACCAAAAAGGTTAATTAAACTCTTTTTGCTGTCATGTTATTAGCCATTCGAATTAGGTACTTTCTGCCTTGTACAGAGATCAACAGACAGCAAATTATGTTATGAAACAAGGCAAGATAAGATGAAACGGAACGAAGCCTTTGCCCAAAAGTGGGATATTAACGGTGGATAATGATAAGATTAAGTAATACAACACTTTAAGTTATTACTATCAATTAATTTATTGATTGTTCAAAATGCCAACCATTTTCCTCAATGCATATCGTTGCAAGTAAACCCACGTTCAGTTCACAAGTTCTTTTTAGTACATCGCGATCGTTTCTTATTTGATTCGCTGGCGTGATTCATGGTGACACTCCAGCTCACTTCACCACAATCGTACGTGATCATTTTAATGCAACTTAAGATACATAATTTGTTGTCTGTTGATATTAGGCACTACAAGGCAGAAAGTACCTAATTAAAATGGCTAATAACATGACAACGAAAAAAGGTAGACCCATACTCTTTGTAGAATTTGTAGAATAATAATAATATAACTCTTTATTACAAACCAAGATAAAACAATACAAAAATGGACTTGCAAAATACAAAATGCATAATGGGCGGCCTTATTGCTTAAAGCAATTTCTTCCAGACAACCTTTGAAAAATATTATGAAGTTTAATAAATAATGCAAAAAAGTTTAAAAATTATAGATCAACAACAAAATAAAAAAAAAATTTTTGGTAAATTTCTACAAAAAAAAATTTAGCGGGCTCTTGTACCAAAATTGTATTTTGTTTTGAATTTTCTTAATTAGGTAAACTATCTAGCTTAGAGTGTTAGATATGTGTGTTGATGGATATGTGGGAAGAGGTAGGTCAAAGAAAAAATTGATGGACTGTTTGAAGGATGGCATGCGTAAGAACAAAAATGACTGACAAAAATGTTTCTAAGATAATGACTTTTTAAATTGTACAATAATTAGTTTTATGACTTTGAATTTTTGCTTACTATGATGATTACTGATGTTATAAATGTTTAATGAAATTAATTTAAAGTTAATAATTATAAAAATTTATTTAGTACTGTATTTTGTTAGATTTTTATTATTTTAGTTTATTCAATAATGTAATGCCTATTTTATAATTGCATGCCTGGACAGGTTAAATACATTGATCCATGTAAAATTTAAGCCATAACAACGCTGTAACATGTATTTACGCAATAAATTAATTTTGAACTTTGAAGGAAGGAATGAGTGTTGAGATGACGAGTGACAGAGGAAAATGGAAGGAAGAAAGATGTTGAGTCGACCCCACGTAATATGGGATAAGGGCTGATGATGATGATGATGTAAACTATCTAGCTTTCAAATGAGCCTACTTTGAATAAAATACACCATTTACTCAAACAGAAACGAATAAAAAACCATACGAAGTAGTTTTCATAAAAAAAAATATTGGCTTTTTTTTAAATAGCCAACATATAATTTTTTTTATCCTATATTTATCCATAAATTTATGTCGTGTATCCGCATTTAGTTCGATCAAGGTTCGAAAATACACATTGTATATACTTTGTTTGTATCATCTACCTAGTAATAATAATAATAATAAAACTCTTTATTACACACCATATCACAATACAAAAAGGGACTTAAAGCTAAATACAAAAATGCGTAATGGGCGGCCTTATTGCTTAGAGCAATTTCTTCCAGACAACCTTAGGATGGAGAGGATAATGCACAGCAAATAACAAATACGGTGCGGTGACATAAAATATATATAACAATTAATTCATTATTTAATTTTTAATTATATTTATACTAGTCTGTGCTAATTATAAATAAATAATATTTCCAGACAATTCACGCAACAACATTTTAGTCCCGTGGTAAGCTCTAAGCTTGTGTTACGGGTAGGTACTAGATATTTGATATACTTAATATAATATACATACATTTAAAGATATTTTTTATTATACATATTAAATACCCAGACCAAGGAGAAAAGTGCTTGCAGAACATACAAACACTTTTACCCTCGGCGGGAATCGAACCCGCTACCTTTTGCTCTGCAAGCGGACATTCGCACACCGCGCCTACGAGGCACTCAGAGTCAGAGTTAGTTAACTAGGTAACCCTTATAAAAAAAAAACAACTTTTTCATAAGTGTTTTTTTTTTGTTTATAAATATTAATAGGTAGGTACTTATTATATTAGCTTGGTACTTAATTCACTAGTTGGTAGGTAGTAAGTATAATCATTACTTATTTATTACTAACTTTTATTCCTGCTAATTGCTTACTGAACTTGTCCAACGAATATACAAAAGTCCGAGCTCAAATACCTATTTCTAAAATATAAAACTAAACAACAGCGTCCATGCGCAAACAATAATCGTTATACGGTTACATCGAAAAATGCATTTGGACCGATGACGAAGACGCGCGACACAACCTCCCCGTCCGATAGTCTGAGCCACACTGCCGCCCGTCGCCCCCGCACAGACCCGGTCGTTCCATTTCATACCGAAAACATAAAATAATTATTTGTAGTCGTATAAATCATTTGTTTTAATTTTCAAACGTACAGTTTGTGTGGAATACTTTGACAAATATTTAAGTTAAAGAAAAATACTCAAACTTAATACCGTTTAAAAGATATATCCAAATTTCGGATAAAAAATGCCTTACTTTGAATATTTTTTTTATTAAGTAATAATGAAGATACAATAATTTCAAACGTTCAAGTTGTAGTTTAATATCTATTTTGCAACATATATATTTTTTTATACATATTTATTCACTCATAAAGTAGATATATCAATTTGAAAAAGTCGCGTTAGCCCATACAACCACCTTAACAAGCAAATCTTGGTGGTTTCGGGAAAATTAATCGATCTGGTTTCAATCGATGTTTTCATAAAATTAGATACCCAAATACTTGGTAAAATACCAAGTATTCAGTTACCTACTTGCATTTAACATCTATGCACTAAATATTTTGTGGTTTCAAGTTTGAAATTACGATTTAGAAAAAAAACAAGTTTTATGGTCTATTAACCCCCCTAAATAATTTATGTACGCATAATTTTTTGCTGAGTATTCCGATATAATTATTCTTTTTTAATAGGTCATTCCCAATACCACGAAGTACATAAACATATATAAAGTAGTATAAATATAACTATACCACGAAGTTGTTCCCATAAAAAAAAATACTTTCCAACCCTAAAGGTGGGAAATTAGGTTATAAGTATTGTTAATTTACTGGTTTGAATGTATGCCCACATTTTTTTGATTTAATGCAGATGCCACTCAAAAGCGAAAAACAAAATTTACAGCCAAAAACTGAAAAGTTGAAAATAATGAAGAATGGGAAAGAATATTTAGTTTCAGTTCTGTTACGTATTACGCAGGTGGTATGTCGCGCAGGTCCCCACAGGATAATGGCGAGTATATAAGCAGAGGGCGCGCATTTTAAATTCATTTCGGGAAGAGTTTCCGGTGAGGTGACAGTGTTGACAGTAGTGACCAGTGACGTCATAACGTGCAGATGAGAGCTGTGCGGGGCGGGTGAGTTTCATCTATTTAATTTAGCATAAGCACCCCTATATACTTTCCCACTGCTGGGACACAGGGACTCTCTTACTAACTGGCTTTAGAGACAGTAGGCATTATTCATGACGCTGGCCATGTGCGGGTTTCACATCGATAGACGTATAATCATTTTGTTAAACTTTTTGAAACATTTAAGACCAATTGTGATAGCGTACAATTGGTCTTAAAATATTTCAAAAATTGTTAATAGATGCAATTAACGATTTTGATTTATGAACTAGCAGCGCCAAGCGGTTTTACCCGCGGTGTGATGAATTCCCACGAGATCAATCCCTGTAGAATATCATACTAATACCTATTATAAACGAGAAAGTTTGTAAGGATGTGTGTAAGTCAGTGTGTTTGTTGCTCTTTTACACAAAAATACTGAAACTTCTCAGTAATATGGTTAACATATCAGAATAATACATAGTCCATCTAAAATCCATTAATGAGCGCGAAGCTCGATTTTGATCTAAATTTTATTTGCTGTTGTCCCAGTAAAGGACAAACGATTTTTACGGTGGAAAATCTATTATTACGCCTTCGAAGGGGCGGGCAGGACCTATAGTTTTCTGTAAGAACAAATTATAAGTATAATAATACTGGGTTCCAAAAATAAAGAGTCCATTAAAAAACGAAATATCTCCAAATATGTAAAATTAAGTTTACTCAATGAAATAAAAAACAATAAAGACTTTAGTTACTTTACTTAGTTGCGGTTCTGTATTGTAATATATTATTTAAACTGGTTGTTAAGGAGGTTGGTGGAGGAATGGGAAGGTATTCCACAGCACTGGCTCCGAAAATTGGAAACTTGTATTGGTATAAGTAGATAATTATCTATAAATAATACGTAGTGTTAATAAAACTACAAAACTAATGTCAATTAATTTATAAATCCAAATAAGTACCTTAAGTAAAAATAAAAATTAACATCTTATTTTAAGTGATATACGTTAAAGAAATGTTTCTTGTGTTTTCATGAATTCCGTAAAAATTTTTTCACTTTCCGTAAAATGACGTTTCTTCAAAGTGGACAGTAGATTTTTGTTTCATCACTGGCCTATATATCTTTATAATTTACAAATTGATTGACGAGTAGGTATGCCTATGTGTTGGTTGCCCCTTTAACGGTCATTATATATATTTTTTTAAAATCCCCTTTTATGTCTACTACGTCAGATTTTGAGGGTATTATTTTCTCTGGTGGTAGGCTTCGGCCGCGGCTTGTCACCACCCTCCGGGCTGGACCAGTGCGTGAAGCGATTTTTTCGTGTTACGTAATGTGGCCCGGTGAAGCCATCTTCTAGGTCTTCATGTCCCATCTTAGACCACATCGTCACTTTACATCAGGTGAGATTGTAGTCAAATGAAGGCTTATACAGCATAAAAAAAAAAAACAATCGTGTCATTAAATTTTGTACGTCTACTAAAAGACTAAAGCTCAAATCGTATGTTTGTTATCTGCTGCTAGTTTGCATCTAAATGAGCATCTACAATGTACCATACGAGTATGTTATTTTGTGATTTCGTAAAAACTAGGCGTTTAGGTCATCAACAGCGCTTGTTTTAAGGTAAAAAATACACCTTACAAGATAACTAGATGATGTGGTAAATGTAGGTATCAGCGTTTTGTAAATTCTTACTATTTTGCTCTGAAAAGAGTAAATATTCTGTTATTGATCCACAATCACAATTACCATAGCATTTTACATTCATTCTCAATCTATCTATATAAATAAAAATGAATTGTTGTTCGTTAGTCTGATTAAAACTCGAGAACGGCTGAACGGGTTTAATATCTTATCATAGTCTTGAAATGTTCGTGGAGGTCTAGGGAAGGTTTAAAAGGCGAGAAAAATCGAATTATTGCCGGGAAAAAATTGAATAAAAGCCCGTGCGACGCCGGGGCGGGCCACTAGTATATAATATTAATAGTCTTGCTAACTCTCATACTTAGGTAAGCTACATTGTAGAGCGTGGACATCTACGGCTCACCATATTCAATCGAGATTGCACTAATTTATTTTTCATAGTTTGTAATTTGATTTTATAAGGTTGATTGTAAATGGTGATTTATGTGAAATTATTTTATTTGTAGAAATAAATGAATTATTATGGCTATTATTATTATTGAAAAGGGAGGCCTTTGCCCTGCAGTGGGGCAGGATGGCTAATAAATAAATAAATAATAAATATAAATAATTATTATTGTACTTAAATACCTACTTCGCTTTTTTAGGGTTCTGTACCCAAAGGGCAAAACGGTATCCTGTTATTGAGACTCGTCTGTCACCAGGCTGTTCTCAAGGATGATTTATTTATTTATTTAATAATTTGAACGGCTACGCCAAATTATAACAAAAATTAAACACATTAAAGATAAATAACCATTTTATTTCTTTCTCTTGCTGCTATAATAGACAAATACGAGGTAGGTACTTGGACCGCTCTAATAATAGTTTTCCTCTATAAATCTATAAATGGGCTGTCTAACACTGAAAGAATTTTGATAATCACACCAGTAGTTTCTGAGGTTATCACCGGAACTCTTCAGTTTTATAATATTAGTATAGACACAGATTAGATATAACATATTCAATAATATACTTTTGTTTTAATTTAAACGTAAACACTAATATAAGCGGGAACCGTTTCCAAAACTATTTGAAGTAATTTTTTGTATCCACGGATACCGGGATCAGTGGATATAAATATTTAATCATTTTTTCATTGGAAACCGATCCCGGTATCGGTGGAGAAAACTTGGCGGTATCAGTGGACAATAAATTCTGATCCCGGGATCGGTGGACACAAACCCTTTATCACTAGTAACATAAAAATAACAAACAGCTTACTTAGACGGACCGATGATTAAATAAAGGTTGCGGGTTCACGGTGGATGTAGGTTGGTTACAACTTAGATTACTGAAAGTCTTTGAGGACCCATGTCCAGCAAGAGAGGTCTGGAGGCTGAAAAACTGATAGATACTTTTTTATTTCTCGTTTTTTTGCTTTCGGTCTCTCCGTTTAAATGCCCAATTTAGCATTTATTTTTAACCAACGACGCAAAAGCGTTATAAGTTTGACGTGTCTGTCTGTCTGTGGCATCATACCTCCCCTCCCGAATGGTTAAAGCGATTTCAAATGTTTCATTTATACTTAGAAAGGTGCGTTTGTCGCGAGTGTTCTTAGACATGTTTGATGAAAATCGGTTGAGATAATAGACTGAAACTAAGGTTTTTGAAAAGATTTCTTTTTCAATTTAGATTATAGCACTACGCATTGTGATGTTGAGTTAAGGTGTATTGTATAGTGTGCCATTGCACAAACTGATGATGATGATGATTATTGCCTATGGTAACCCCTGAGGTTCTAACGAATATGCATCTTAATGTCCGATTACTGGTAGCACTCAAATTGGACACTTTTACTGCATATAAAATTGATGACTGCCACGTATGCAGAGTTAAAATGACTTAATCATGGAGAGGTGATAAATGCAGGTGAGAGGTTTTATTAGGAAGGTAAAAACATAGGTCACTTGTGAGTTAATTCCGGGAAGTAGGTACATAATGAAAATACGTGTAGGTACCTATTACATCCACAGTTTAAAGAAGTTGTAAATCGGTGCACAAATATAAGCACAGTGATGCGCCCCGACTTTGCAGGGATTATTGTCTATTTAATAGTAGGTATGTAATGTAGTGACGAATTTTGCGTTTGCAAAGATTTGCATGTGTACAGATTGACAAACATTAGTATGTACCTACGTAGGTATTGCAAATGGGTTTTCTTTAAACAAACGATTTTTCAGCAGAAATATTATTTAACCAGCAGTTTTATGTTATAATAAAATTAAAGTCGGTATTACTGTCGAGTAGAACTGGCTTTGTACTGAGTGCAAATTATACTATTATAACATTACATTTACAAGCCTAAGTCCTTTCCTCTTGAATCACTCTATGTTTTTCCAAAAACCGCATAGAAATCCGTTCAGTAGTATAATAAATAATAATAATAACTGACTTTGAGATTATCTCTCTTCCCGCGAATCTGCAGCCGGATGGCCTATATTGCAAATATTATAAACTAGGGCTAACTACAACAGGCAACGTAGCACGGGTGCAAATTTTTACACATAAATCATCATCTCAAATCACTCCAACCAATCCCCGCCACCGCTTCACCGCTCCACTGTACACACTCGCCGCCACCGCGCTGTCAAATCAGTGATCAAAATCAATGTTTCAAAACATCTTCTAATATGACGTGCCAGACCATAGAATAATAAATTACTACGTAAATTACTGAGGATCGAGATGTGATCACTTACTTATGACACGTTATTTGTTCATTTACTTCTAAAACTACAGTAGTCAGTAACTTTTGACTAACTTACAGTAGGTACATTTTGGGACCCTAAGTATGTCATCAGTTTATTCTGTAGTTGACTGTACTTGCCAAATAACTCAATGTTTGTATTTTAAGGCTTTTTTTACATTTGCAGGAGTATAACGGTGCTATGGGTGTGCGCACTGGCCTGCGCGCTGGTGTCTGCGCAGATCACGTTCAGCCGCGACTGGACAGGCGGCAAGCGCTCGCCACACTTACCACTGGACTGCCAGCAGTTCACTCGCCTCTGTCGGCATTTCGTAGTAAGTAGCTTTACCGCTTTTTCGTGCGTAGAAATTTTCGCGGCACTCAAGCAAGCCGAGAATGACGCGACGCTTAAATTGGCTTGCTGACGTTTGCTAGCCCATGCGTACAGAAACCGACTGCTATTCCCAATTTGATTTTGAATGTTATAAATTTGTTTACGTTTTTCTATGGTATTTAATATTTGTTTCTTAATGTTTTATTGTTTGTCTGTTTAATCTCGATTAGCCATGTAATGATAATACACGTCCCTATATCTTTGTGCTCTTCGCCAGGGAGGAAGAAAAGAATAAATAGGTATTCTGCGTTCTTAGATGAAAAGTTGGCGCCGGGTCCTTAAAGATACTATGCCAAAATGTACTGATGGTCCAAACACACAAAGCAAAGCCACGTGTGGAAAGCTCGTGTTTCTTAAGTAGTATTATCACTATTATCTCAGTTATCTTGTGTCTGAGCCAGGTTCTAAAGGTCACGTGACTACTGAAACGAACTCTCCCTCTGAAAACTCCGAAGTTTTAACATTTATGCGAACTAGTAGCTAGCAGTTGCCGGCATTTATTAATGTATCTTCCAGGGGAATAAAGTATGATAAAACATTTTAACATGCCTCAGAAAACTAAACTTGAGCTATAATATATATTATAACTTAATAAATAAATACGTCATTCTCTATTGGCAGCACGAGTTGAAACAGACTCTGACGGCGGAGATGGGCAGCAAACGACAACGGGACGAGATGGACAAGCCGCCAATGTACGACGATGAATAACTACTCGGCTATCACGACTACTGATGAAGATGATGATGTATATTGTATTTATGTGTAGCATTCACTTTTTAACCTAGTCTTTAAAGCTATGCAAGAAAATTACTGGTAACAGATGAAATTCTTTATTCAAACAATTATTGTGTGACGATGCAATTGAATTCACTCAAGAGGCAATCTTACACTTTAGAAACTACTTTAGTTACTATTGAAGTGTAATATAATTTTAGTACCACCTATATTACCTTCGAAGAAATGTTTATTTGTCACCAACTAATAATAAACTACATACTTTAAAGTTAACAAAAAAAATCATAAACAATGTGACAAAAAGGTGATCAGTCAGCATAAATAAGCATAGCAAGAATGCTGCACATAAATGATTAGTTTATGCAAGCAAGTATATAATCAGTGGTTAAGTATTGTTGAATTTTATCCTGTAAATAATATTATCTTATTCTGAGACTTAGGCAATGGCTGGATTGTTTGCTAACTATTAATATAAATGTTAACTAGACTAATTCTAAGTACCGAGGCTGGAACGAATTGCGCGACAATCTTATTATCCACATGTACAGCTATGCTAAGATATACTATATTCCGATGTTGACTTGTATTTAAATTATCAAATAAAGATCCAAGTTATTTTGCCGTTTATTTTTTCCATATACTATCACCATAAGGTTATACACCATCATCAAAACTGAAACAAACACATTGCTTAGAACAATTTATTGGCATAAATTGATTTTATATACACTTCTGATATAATATACTACATACCTTATTATAAATCAATTTAAAAACACACTTAAAACGTCGACCACGAAATTAGCTACTTCTGTAACCCCCTTCCATTTTGCATAAATTTTCGTTACACATTGTAAAAGTTAGGGATCTAAATTAAGTAATGGTTAGTTATAATCGTGACTGAGCGAAATAGCTCTATATTTTAACCATTGTCTTATTTTACTTGGAGATGGTGATACATTTAGAGAAGTTAGAGAAGATGCTAATTCAGAGGCCTTGTAGACAATTTGTACTTAACATAATAATTTCAGCTTTCCAAGCATTATTTTTGTATTGCTATGCATAGAAAGATTTATAAGCTTTTCCCAGCAATCGATCTTTTTTTAAATGGGGGCCTGTTTCACAATCTCCGACGAAAATAGTCAACTGGAAACTGTCAGTGACAGACTGACCGAGATTTCTGTATATTTTAACTATTTAGTTTCACTTGGAGGTGATTAAACAAGCCTGTTAAAATCCAATCCAAATTTAACTATCTCAAACTTTCACACATCATTGTACTAAAAACAAGGTATTTGGTATATTTACCAATCCACTCAGCGAGACAAATAAACGCAGTCAATGTTAACGATAAAAATCTTTAAGTCAAAATTATCTGCTTCGCTTTTTGGAAAAGAAAGGATAAAAATATACCATAATTTAACATAACTTAGTAAGGTACAAATTTATACTATGTTAGTAGCGATCCATACTTATCGTACAACGCAATTAAAGCTAAAAATATGTCAGTCTAATGCTAAAACGTTATAATATCAAATTCATGTATTAGTTCTAAATTAATAATCAGAATCCCTTATTCAATATTTTATAAAATCATTATTGTAAAATTTCAAGAATTCTGACATTCATTATACCTATTCGTAATTATTATTTTAAAGTGACCCCTCGAGTAAATTTGTAGCTCGTCGATGCATACAATCGAAGATCCGATGGTTCAAGTCCCGAGTGCGACTTCGTCAGACAAAAACTTAAAATAACATAATTTATGGCACTGCCATCCAATAATTAAACATACTCAATAACTGAAGTAATTATTATAGTTAAGTACGAGAAATACTTAGTTCCCATGCAATTTACATTACAATACCAAAGCTAATTTGTCAATAAGCTGCGAATGTTATCGGCTTTTGTCGATTGATTCGCTTAATTTTTTTAAACAAAACAAATAAATCATGTATAGTTAGTATAATTTTAGAAAGGCATTTATCTTGAACTTGTATTTGTTTTATGAGAGAAGGCTAGTAGGAGTCAGTACAATGCATAAAATAAATACATAAAAAAAATAAATTGCTTTGTCTACTGATCGTTAAAATTATGGATTATTACTATACATACTATTTTGAACTACACTGCAGTAGTTTTAAGATCTGTTATATGAGTTTACAGAAATCAAATCTATAATTTTATAAACGAGTGGTGCCGTGTGCATTGGTCACGAAAAGTTACCATTGCTTGGTCGGGGATTCCAGTGCGCCTCACTGGAAGTACCCGGACGTTTCTCTACTCGAGTTAACAAAAATTAACATTCATAAAAACATTTGGATAGTACAAAAGTGTCTTGTCCCTCTCATGTAACGTTTTGGATAGAACACATTCTAAAACACCATATCCAAGTATCCTATTATCAGTCCGAGGCACTAAGTATTGTCAGAGTTCATTCTTCGTCCATGCTTGTATGTCTTTCATTCCTCGTCGGTGGCCTGACAGCGCGCGTACTCAAGCGCCGCGTTGAGCCGCTCTATCCACAGCTCCCTGTCGGCGGGCGTGTCGGCCGCTAGCAGATGTCTCCTCAATACTTCGTTTCCTCGCCGTACGTAGACTAGAGAACCACTGTCCGGGACTACAAGACCGGCTGGCACGGACGTTTCTAGAAGGATGGTGTGTGGTCGGGCGCAGAGGTCGCGGGGCGCTTTGATGGCTTTTTCGGAGACGACGGTGGTTAGGTCGATGTCGCCGATTGGCATCTGTAGGGAGATGATTATGATTAGTGTGGGTTAGTTCGTTGTGTTTTACTCTAGCAACTCCTATAAGATACTTGTTGCCACCAGAATATTTTTGAGAATAAGCATACTTACTACTAAAGCCGTTAAAACGATTAAAAAACTGGGGACAGGATAGATCTTTTAGTATCCAGGCGGTCGATTCAGTCCTCAGTTTTTTGAACACTAGATAGCAGATATTGCACAACACTAGTGTTCATGTCCCATCTTAGACAGCATCGTTTCGTGGAGGTTTTGTCTGTTCACGTTCGTAAGTGGTAACCCTCTAAATCCTTACACGTGACCTCCGGGTGGTGCTAAGAACAGTCTCTGGTTCGGGTTCTGGTTGGCTTCGGCCGCGGCTTGTCACCACCCTCCGGGCTGGGCCAGTGCGTGAAGCGATTTTTTTGTGTTTCGTAATGTGGCCCGGAGAATCCATCTACCTTCTAGGTCTTCATGTCCCATCTTAGACCACATCGTCACTTTACATCAGGTAAGATTGTGGTCAAATGAAGGCTTATCTATCAAAGTCGAGTCGAGGGCCATACACAGTCTCGTCACAAGGTCATGTATAGTATAGTATGTATACCTTCTTCTGGACGTCGTCGGGGTACTTCCAGTAGGCGAGGCGCGGCGGCTGCAGCTTGAACCAGCGCCGGTGCCAGGCGCCGAGCCCGCTCACGTCGTCGAACGCGGTGAGGAAGGCGCAGTGCGCTGCTGGAGGAGACACTCGAACGCGGGCCTTTATGTCTATGTTTATTGAGCCTTCCAGTGGGCTCGCTGCTGGGACCTGACAAATAAAATAATATTTCATTTAAAAACAACTCAAAAAGATGCATTCAGGCATTACTTTGCGGAAACACGTAAAAACATTCTAAATACCAATTATAAGGAACCAAATATTTTTAAGAGTGGTCTTGTCAATGTTAATTTTAAGACCCATTCGAACTATGTTTTCCATGACTACAATATCATCAGCGAAATTACAAAAAGATATATTATCCGTTTATGTTGTTGCCCAGTCCTTTTAATTTTATAAGATAATTTATAGATTAAGGCGAATATAACGAAGGAAATATTTAGTTGAGCGGTCGAATTTTACATCAGCAAATCGATGGTGTGTGCTATACTCTTGTTGATGTTGTTTTCAATTCGGCGGTTTTAAAATATAGTTTATATTTTTTAATTCGCTTTATTTACCGCCTTTTAAAAAACCGACTTCAATATCGAATAAAATTCCAGTTTCGCTCTCGATTTCTCTGGTATCCCATCATCGCCAGATTATGACATGGTGACATGGTGACCACTCAGCAAGCATACCCTTTCAATAAAACAAGAATTTTTAAAATCAGTTCACAACTTAGGGAGATATCGCGTGACAAACATACACAAAAAAAAAGGTGTGTGTGCGATTCACACACGATAGAAGTGAAACTTCAGTAAACCGACAAAAGAATGACATGAATAAAGAAAAAACAAAAAAATAATACTGTGCAAAAAGATTTTGTTCGGGAGGTCACCCATCCAAGTGTTGGCGTCGCGCAACGTTGCTTAACCTTGTTAGCGTTTAAGATTGGCTTACATGCCGCATTTCCGTTGCATCCAGTTTGAAATCACAACGATTCTAAAGAAGTTTCACTTCAAAAAAACATCCTATCGAATTGAGAATCTCGCTTTTTAAGTAGATTATAAAGCTAGTATATAATATAAGTTACCTTCATGAGAGTGAAGTTCTTCCTATTCGCTTGGGGCAACGCGAATATGCAGTACCCATAGAGCTGGAACTGGGGAGTCCGCACCGCGTGCGGGCCGGCCGGGCTCTGCACCGCGGGGGTCTTCAGCGATGCGGATTTAGATTTTGGAGTCAGCAGCTTTGAACTCGACTGGAAAAGTACATAAATTTGTAATATTCCTGCACAATTAACATAACATCCGTTTTATGTTTGGGTTGAACCAATGAATATACTTTTTGTACATTTTTTATTTATTTTTTGTGTTTTATTATTATGTTGTGTTCATTAAAGAGATAAATAAACAAATATTGCCTTATTAAATAAAATATTGTATTAGGCAATATTTGAATATTTGTATATGAATATAATATACTATCAGTGCCCCGCGGTGTTACCCGCGTTATAATGGATTTTTTAGCGGAATGACGTTTTCACGCGGTAAAAAGTAGCCCACGTTATTTTTCATGCTCTAGAGATTCTGTGTACCAAATTTCATTTAAATCGGTTCAGTAGTTTTCGCGTGAAAGCGTAACAAACAAACTTACATTCACATTTATATAAGAAGAGAGAAGACGAGAAGATGTAATTTTTTTACCTTTTTGCTTGAAATGTGGTATTTCACGTCATGTGGCAGCAATTCCTTTGAAGCTTGTAAAAGATACACTTCTACGGTAACCTGAAAACGAATATAAGATATGAAAAATATATTTCAATACAACATTTAACCCATGGGCTTTAATTAATAAGGCTCAAGTTTGAAGTTCTCAAGGTTTCTTAATCGGTGTTTTCTTATTTACCGGCCGCTGGTATTTGCATGAGTGTAATCTATTTATTTATTCATTAAAGAAAATCCACAGCCTTTAGAAATGAAAACCACAGTTCAGTAATTTTTGACATTATCTCAAATAAACGGCGATGTTAATTTATTTTCTTGCAGGGCCATACCGGTAGGTATGTGACTAGTAGAACAACTATACTAGGTGTTATAACCCCTAATAAAAGTTCTTGAAACTTCTTATGTAGATGAATTCTGTGAACTACATTATGATTTTCACACAAAAAAATACACATTTTTTTTTATTAAAGCCTTACACATGTTGGATATCTATGGATAGGTCTTTAAAAATTATATTGAGGTTTCAAATTTCTTTCTGTAGTTTGCGCGGAAGGCACTTCCAAAGTAGTAAAATGTGAGTGATGTGATCCTCAAGCCTCTTACCCGATATATTGATATATTAAACCGGTTGACACTACTAGCTGCTGCTGGTTTTGCGCCGAAGGCCATCAGTAAAGGAATTTGTTATTTAATTTTTTTATTGTTATTTGTGTTTTTATTTTATATATTTATGTTAAAATATGTACAACTGTGTTGTATGAAATAAAACGTTTTTATTTTATATTTTATTACGTACCTTGAAGTCGCTAGTGAGCCCCAACATCTGAATCTCATCGGGGAAGTGGAGCAGCGTGCTAGTGGGCTGCGTCTGTTGCATGCTGGTGGCTAACACGCGGTCGCGGCATTTCACAAGGCAAACAGCGTGGTGGCCAACTGCGCCATCTGGGGAGAATACACGATAGTAGATAAGAAATGCTGAGACGTAGCCATTTTTCCTAACTAATATTTTATTTTATTTTATGCTGGATTCAGCCTTCATTTGACCACAATCTCACTTGATGTAAAGTGATGATATGGTCTAAGATGGGACATGAAGACCTAGAAGGTAGATGGCTTCTCCGGGCCACATTACGAAACACGAAAAAATCGCTTCACACACTGTAGTGTTGTGCACTGTAATGTTTTTGTTCTCTTTTTCTTTTCATTTTTATTTTTTTATATAAAATAAAAAACAACTGTGAAAAAAATTGGCATAATTCCAAATAAACAAAAGATAAAATTAATGAATTTTAAGTTTAATTAAAATTAAAACTTAAAACCCAAAGTAGCGTGTTACATATGGTTACATTACAATAAATGAACAAAAGCTAAAACAAATAAAATCAAAATGGACTCCAAAAGTAATGTATTGTACTTTATGAACAAAAGCTTTGATGCTTTGTCCCCATCCAATCTATTACTTAAAGAGTCGTAAATTAGGCCAGCACCACTAAAAAGTTGTTCGCTAGCTACCGAGCCCAGTGGATATGACAAATATTGCCGGGAAATTGATTGTAGGGGCTGGAATTATGTATGAACCTGATCGGCACAGGCCGTCGCGCGCCGCCCGCTTTGTTTCGTTCGACCTCCGATTAACATCCGATACAAAAGTATCGGAACCGAAGTAGAAACCGAAAGTGTAATAATAATCGGAAGTTCCGACTTAACGGAACCGGAATCGAAGCTCCGTTACATCTCTAAAGTTAATGTTATATCCAAAATGTAATATATAAAATTATTTGTTAGGAAAATAAATGTATTTTGTTTGTTTTGTTGCTTGAAATAGAAGGAAAATTATCTGCCGGAAATAGTAAATACAGAATTAATGTCGTAGAATTTATTCATTTTGAAAACTCACATAAACTGTGACACTGAATTTTACACATGTTGACTCATTGAGTTTCTTGTGAATGTGTCTGTTGTTCTTAGGCACCAAATAAATGTATTTTCATGAAGTGAAGCTTCTTTAGAATCGTTGTGATTTCAAACTGGATGCAACGGAAAAAACGACAGGTAAGCCAATCTCAAACGCTAACAAGGTTAAGCAACGTTGCGCGACGCCAGTACTTGGATGGGTTACCGCCCGAACAAAATCTTTTTGCACAGTATTTTTTTTTTTTTAATATTCATCTCATTCTTTTGTCGATTTACTGTAGTTTCACATCTATCGTGTGTGAATCGCACACACTTTTTTATGTTTACCTGCATTGAGCTGCCTGATGTAGTCCCTTCTGAGCGGCACACTGAGACTGTTGATGTGCAGCGTGGCTATGCCAGCAGTGGCCGCGCAGCCCGCGCCTTCTACCTGAAGTCTCTGCATCTCGTGCACGCAGGCGGATCTCCTGTGGGCTGTAAATAAGATATATAATAAATAAGTGAGAGGAGAATAGTTTTTTTTTTTATGTACGATAGATCTTTGTTTGTTCACAATCTCACCTCCATCGATTGAGTGTCGACTGGAGTAAAAAAAGAAAAAAAAAATTGGTTGCCTGTAAAGTCGGTTTACGGGCGAAAGTTTTACGTGACAACGACTTTGAGTGGTAAAATAATTTTAATGTGAATATTCATTCGTATAGTAGGAAGAAGGATGAAATTAACTGGCAACGTGTAAACTTGTATGCAGGCGCCTAAGCGAAATAGAAGCGCAAGACATGAACCGGTGTGTATGCCTATCTCTCTCACTCTCTCTCTCTCGCTCTGTCTCTCTCGCTCTTAGGCGGGCTAACTGTGCTCGAGTGGAAGGGACGCGTGCCTTTCACTTTTTATGTCTGTCTCTCTCGCTCTTAGGCGGGCTAACCATGCACGAGTGGAAGGGACGCGTGCCTCTCACTCGCTCTCATTGTGAGCGCATAACGTGAGCGGAGCGTAACGCTGTTTCTTGAAGTGTCACCCGGCAAACCAATTTATAAGACGTTGTCACGTCAAAAATTAAATAACATTAGTCTACCAATTTCGCTGTATGCGTGAGAAAGGGATGCCAGACTGACGCCGTTAGGCGTTACGTGACAAATCGGTTCACAATATAACTTTTGAAACTATCATGGTTATCAATACTATTTAGGTACGGGATATTTACCATGACTGTCTTTAGAGTTTCCCGATATTTCGGCACAGTTACATGCGCCATGATCACGGTTGAACTCATGGTAAAGATCCTGTTATAAATCTAATTTAATCGGTTCACCCTCTTAGAAGTCATTATTTCAATATAAATATTGTAGGTGACAACACACACACACACGTGACACAGCAACTCGAATAAGCTCCAATAAAATGTAATTACACTCTTTTTTTAAAACAATCTGGTGCTAATTATACTTGACTAATTACAAGCCTACAAGCCAGGTACCCTACGGTGATACCCGCGGAATAACATGTTTTCCCGCGGTCAAAAGTAGCATTATATTATTTCCCATTCTCGAAACAATCTAACCGAGTAACAAATTTTAGTGCCTCGCAGCCCTCGCCAATAGTAGCCGATGTCGATTTTCATAAGAATATATTCACTACTACCGCCATCTCAGTCAATCAGATATTTGAATAAGAATATGTTGACTACTACCGCCCTCTCAGTCAATCAGATAACCTTTTAGAATAGAATAGAATAATTTATTTGCCAGTTTGTGTACTTACTGGCTAACAATAGCAGTCTTTCTCCCTCAGCTTGTTCAGTGGAGCCGCTAAATTCAATTGTAGCCGCACAGAGATTCAGCGCTTGACTGGCCTGAAATATAAGCATGGATAGTTAAGAAATGTATTAATTGGCGTAATTTGAGCAAAACCAGCATTGTATCATATAACTACTGTATATAACAACTAAATTCTTACAAAGTTAAAAAAGGGACAAATGATAAATACACGTGCTGGCGGAGTGCGTCCGGAGCGGGGCACCCAACATTGCAAATAAATAATTTAAACAATTTAATGACGCAAAGTAAGTTTGTCTGGTCTCGAAAGTGTCCAGATGAAGTAGGTATCTAACCAAACTGTATAAAATCAGATTCGACTCAAATCAGTTCAGTCAGTTTTATTGGACCTGAATAACTGGAGCCACCTCGATCGCTATCAGAGTCAAACCGAGTCTATTATTTTACGTAATTCTACAAATTAGCCTAATTTTGTTTTCAAATGGTATGTTGTATTGAATAATTTTAGATTAAACCTTTAATTTTATTCAAAATGATATAACCGAATTTTGTTTGAAATTTGGAATATTAAATTTAGATTGTTTCGTTTAGAATATTAGGTCCTTACATATGAAATTGGCGTTTTGTATGGGAGGAACAAAAAGTCGAATATTTTTTAATATAATATATTTAATTAATCAAAGTATGAACCATTATTTTCTATGCACTTTTGCCATCTTATAGGTAGTTCATTGATCCCTTTACTAAAAAAACCAGTCGGACGGGAATCAATAAAATCTTTAATTGAAGGCGATTTGGACTGCCCCATCGGAGTTGAATTTTTTCCCTTGCAAGAAGTTATCCAAATTTCGAAAAAAATGGTAATCTGTTGGAGCAAGGTCCGGGGAGTACGGAGGATGTCTTAGACTTTCCAATTGAAGCTCTTCTAATTTAGTAGCCGTCTGTTGCGCAGTGTGTGGTCTAGCGTTGTCGTGAAGCAGCAGTGGCGTGGAGCGATTGACCAGCATAGGTTGTTTAGCCGCTAGCTTTTCCATCATGGTTTGCAATTGCTGACAATAGACATCAGCCGTAATAGTCTGGCCAGATTTGAGAAAACTGTAATGAACAATACCGGCACTAGTCCACCAAACGCTTACAAGTAACTTTTTTGGGGTTAATTTTCGCTTGGGGCAGGATTTGGCTGGCTGGCCAGGATCCAACCATTGCGCTGAGCGCTTCCGATTATCGTAAAGAACCCATTTTTCATCACAGGTAATGATTCGGTTTAAAATACCTTCATTATTGTGCCGGTTTAGTAATGTTACGCAGCAGTCGACGCGCGTTTGCCGGTTTGCTTCAGTCAATTCGTGAGGTACCCACCTTTCAAGCTTTTTAATCTTCCCAATTTGCTTCAAGTGAATTAAAACAGTTTTATCACTAACACCGCAGCCTGCAGCTAACTCGGACGTGGTTTGCGATGGATCCGCTTCCACAATAGCCTTCAACTCTTCATTATCAACTTGAGTCTCAGGCCGTCCACGGGGCTTGTTCTGCAAGTCGAAATTTCCAGAACGAAAACGTTGGAACCAAAAACGAACTGTGTTTTCTTTTGCAACACGACCGCCATACACATCATTCACCCTTCGAGTTGTTTCCGCAGCACTAGTGCCACGGCGGAACTCGTACTCGTAAATAATGCGATATTTTAAGTTTTCCATTTTGTAAAATGAGTGACGCAAACAGAAAAAAACAGAAGAAAAAAAACAAATGAATGACGATCATCGAAGCACAAATACATGAGTCTATAGCTGTACAAATTTGAATTTGGAATTCCTTACCAAAGAGGAGAAATTTGTGATTAAAGTGGCCAGTACGAAAAACGCCAATTTCATATGTAAGGACCTAATATTATAAGTTTATTTTGCTACCTTAACAGAGCGACATTATCAATATGTGACAAACGTTTCTTTAAAGAAAGTAACAAAACAAAGTGGACCCTGGGACTTACCTGAGAGATAACAGTCTGCTGTTTGGAGATCTCGTTCTGCAGCTCCTTGATGCGCTGGCGCACCGTCGTGACGCCGGCGGACACGTCGTCCGGGGCGGCGGGGACGTCGCGCTCGGGGGAGTGGTGCCGGATCTGCTTCAGAGGCGTCGATGGTGTTGACGACTGCAAACATAATAACTAACGGTCAATAAATAAATAAATATATCCGGATTTTTTTTTATGTCATTAAGAATCACTATGTAACACCTGTAGAATATTTAATTTATGTTTAGTTTGATGGCATAATAAACGTTTTTTATCTTTTTATCTTTTAAAATCCACACAACAACATAACACCCAGACCGAGGAGACAAGTAATTGCAGATAATATAAAAATTTTCTGCCAAAATAAAACCAACTTCAAAACTAAGCTTAAAAGTAAAAAATAAATTAACTTCTACAAATAATTTCGATATGTGATTAATTAAAAGAAACATAAACAATTACATAACTAAGTCTATACGAGAGGCTCAAGTTCAGTAGTGGACATTATACATTATGTAAATATATAAGTTTATCTTTCACTTACCATACTGTATCGTTTTATAACATAGTACTACTGAATTCTTAGTAAGTATTTTGTTAACATAAATTGGAAGGCGTTGCAAACCGTTTTATGTTGTTATCAGTTTTTATACTCCTGCGGCGAGCATCGTATCTTAAGTTATAGATCTATTGACTGCCTCAGTGGCGCGGTGGGCGCGAGTCCGCTTGCGGCGCAAGAGGCAGCGGGTTCTATTCCCGTCGAGGGGGTCAAGTGATTGTATGTTCTGCAAGCACTTTCTCCTTGGTCTGGGTGTTTAGTATGTATAATAAAAAATATCTATGTATGTATGTACATTATATTAACACGTTCCGGCGCGGTACTCGGTGGCGCAGTGGTAGAGAAAGACAGTAGATTTTTTCATACAAAATCTTAATACTTCTACCACCGTACTGACAATAACAGGAATAATAAATCGCTTGCATAGGGCGGTAGACGGCTACAACCGTAACCGTATATAGCCGTACCATCTGAATCGTATAAAAAATGACTAGTGTATTTGTCAGTACGGGTATAACAGTATGTCGGTTTCAGCCGTACTGTCACACAAGTATACATTATATCTATAGCGGAGAACAAGTACGGCAGACACAGTAACACGTCTGGGGCAGTACTGATCATCTCGTATGATTTATCAGCAAATACTAAAAACAGTACGGCTCTAACAGCCACTCTAACTTAGAGGCTAGATTTTTATTTATAAATAAAACAAATTAAATGTAATCAATTTATATTATTATTATTACGAAAATTATGTATACAGACAACACCTATACACTATGTGATAAAACTGTTCCTAAAATAAAAAAAATCCTATCAAATTAGAAAATTGTGTTCATACACCAACATAATAAAATTTTTAGCTTACTATATTATTTATTAATCAGGAGAACCTTTGGATTAGATTCTCAGGGTACCACAAGAATGAGTCCGCAATGTTAGAAGTTTCCTGCTCAGCTCAACATCATTGTAGAAATTATCCATATATACGTGATGACCTTTCATCAGATATGGATTTAGCAACTTCATTACAATCTGTTCAGTTTTCTTTGTAGTTTCATCAGTGTTTTCTTCTTTTCCACAGTACATGATAATATTCAGAACGTATCCGTCGGAAGATGTCAATTCGTAAAATTTAATTCCATACCGAGCTTTCTTGTTCTTTATATACTGACGAAAGTCGAGTCTACCTCTGAACAGGACCAGGGACTCGTCTAAGGATAGTTCCTTGTATGGTCCGTAGACTCTGCGGAAGTTGTTCGATAACGCATCAATAAAACCAGTAACTTTGTTCTCGCGCTGTGCGCCAACTTCACCGATATATTATACGCATCTTAAAATTTGTTCGAACCTTCGTTGAGACATGGTGTACGAAAAATACGGATGGTAATATAACGCATTCGAATAAGAAAACAGGGATCTCATCGTTGGAATGCTACATTGACCTTGCAAGAGACATAAACCAAGAAAGGCAAGCATTTCCTTCTTATCGACATTGCGAAAAACCTGTTTCCTACTATTTCTTGTATGAGGTCTCTCTGTGAAAGACAAGTTTTGTCCATAACAATTGGTCTGCGTTACAAGGCCAGCAATTCCTCCGAAAACATTGTTTTGAACATATCAAGTTCTGAGGGATTATCGCTAATACTAACACGAAGACCTGTAGACGTATAGTCAAAATCGAACTCTGGAATGGGTTCCGTAGTCTCATACCATAATAAATCATCCATCATAAGTGTAGAAGATTCACTTCTACAAGCGGCTGCCAGGGGTGCTTCGAGTTGGGGCTCATTGACTATTTCAGCTACATCAGCCATGTCAACATCATGATCCAGAGATATTCTAGGATTCTAGGCGGTTGATCGTTGATTACCAACTACCTCTTCTAAGTGATCAAGTGATATTCTAGGATGCTCTACAGTTTGAATATCAGCAACATCATTATCTGATTCAGTATCAGATTGTTGTGGTTCATACCTGGTAGAATACTGCACATTCACAACGCGTTGTCTCTTTCGCGGGCAGTCCGAATCAGACGAAAGCTCGTTATAATCCGGCTCAAAATCTTTATCGGAACCATATTCGCCGTCGTCACTAAATGGGTCATTTTCCGATACTTCAGGGGTAGACGTATCTTCCAAAAGTTTTGCAATGCGATCGTCATCTTTGTTCCGCCGACTCATCTGAAATACCAGAATTTATGTAAAAAATACTTAAAATTAACGTAAAATGAAACATTTACTACATACAAAATAAGATAGAGAAAATAAGATACAAAATAAAGCAAGTATAAACAATATTTATGCATTATAAATAAATCAATAACATGCTTACCGTGCGAGCTTTGGCTGCCTACTGATATTGCCACGCAACCGCCGCCGTGCGCACAACCGACTCTAACCGTCGCTCACGTGACACTAACTTCCCAGAGCTATGACATTTCATAGTAAAAAACCCGGTTATGGCCGTACTAGCGTTTTGATCAAAGCTGTCTATGTGTGTCTATTGTACACATTGAAACACTCATAATACAACTTATTTTCGGTAATATAGCAACGTAATCTCTGTCTTATTGCGTATTTAGTAAGGTCTAACATAGATTAAAATATTTATACGCTGCGGTAGCCGTACTTGATGAAAACGAAGTTGAAAAATGGACGGCGGTCACCGTACTGTCATTTTATGATCTTTCAAAAATGCTGTCACTGCCGTACCGCGCCGGATCGTGTTAAGTAAATCAGATGTCTAGTACCCGTAACACAGCTAAGAGTTTACCACGAGGCTAGATGTTGTTGTGTGGATTGTCCGGAAATATTTATTTATTTATGAATTCACACTAATTTAATTTATAGTCCTGATTTAATATTTTTTTTTAAGTTTTTTGTTAATGAATAGGTAAATGAAAATCGGCTGAAGAGAGAGAGAAAGAAGTGTACACTATAGCACTATTATGTATACTTACAGCGCTCTGCATTCGCCGGTAGAAGCTGACACTATGGACCAGCTCGGAGCCCTTGTCCCGGTGGCTGGCGGGCGTGGAAGGTTGAGCCTTAAGCGGAGACTTGAAGGTCGCTGGTTGCCTGGCTGGCTGGCTCTCCGGCTGGTACACGAAGCTCGATGATGAGAGGCCATTCTGGAATATTCGATTAGTTTAATAAGCGAATTGCCAAAAATATAAGAATGTGTTGACCCTTTAATCAGTTCAGTCAATGAGGCGTATGTATGTATCGTGAGTTTAATGTGAGATTACATTGTATCCACGGTAACCAGAGTTGACTGTGATTGTTAGGTCATCACATCGGTTTTTAAGCTTTTTTTACTCGCACCAGTACATTTTCACAAAAGTATGTTTTTATGTTATTTGTTTTGTTGCTTTTTAATAATTTGTATAAGTTGTGTGTGTTTGTTTCTCTTTGTATTTGTAATGTGCTGTTTGTTGTGTTCCAAAATAAATGTTATTATTTTTATATGTCTCAGGACCTAACTCTGCACTGTTGCTTATTTGGTGACCAATAAAACGATGGCTCTTAAGAGAAATCTTATTTGTAATATACTTTGATTAAACACCCACAATTCGATGTCATTACACATTAATAATAAATAGTAATTATTTACTATAGATAATTTTCTATTTCTATCTACATAAATTAAGTCTGGACAAACATAATATGTATCGGTTTACGACTACTAGTGAGTAACAAGTATAAACTTTGAATTTTAAGGATTAAATACATGATATTAATAATTATGTGATAATTAATGTATTTCTATAGTAACCGTATTTTTTTTCTCAGACGTAGCTACTTGCACTTGAGCATCGTTGGGTGTAAACTTCTTTTTTAAAACTTCGATAAAACTTGACGAAGAAAGTGGTTTGAAACTTGGGAATATTTGAGCCTTCTGAAATAGGTACGATGTTGTAAGCTTATACGTTATCTGTGGTTATAGGGAATTCCTTATGTGCGAGTTTTAGATTTAGTTCCAAATTAACGCCGCGGCCGGTTATTTATAAATATTATTGATAGTACTAAATAAATAATTTTATACATAGTCATTTAGTCATCCACATGAATTTCAATGACAGCTTCAATGACCTTAGATTCGCTTTTAATTAAATGTATATAAATACTTTTATATAGTTGCATTAAAAGCTAAGCACTACGAATATGACTATACCCGACGATTTTAAATCGTTTTGTTTACGGGCAATAAAAGCTGACTACAATACTACAACGATGGCTCATTAGTATAGAATGAAAAGTATAGAGTATTGAAACTGCGTAATTAAGAACCATCATCGCGATGAACATGAAAGTGCCTATTCAATTATTCAAGCAAAAAAAATATATTTCCTACAACAAGCTCAAATATAGATAAATATAACGCGTCTGCGAATTAACTTTTTTAGAGTCTTATTAAGTGAATACTATGTGTAGGCTATGTGCTTCTAAGGAAATAAACGCTTTGACTTTGAAAAAAAAAAGAAAAAACCTACTTTGATTTAATATAGATCCTAAACGGTCAGCATGGGACAAAGGAACATACATTACTGATAAAAACATTACCTCTCCTTTGCGTTGTCCGGTTAAAATATGTTACAAGTTATTTGGTAACAATCAATAACAGCATAAATAAATGATAACCTTTTAAGTCAACACCCCAATCAACAGATTTCAACACGTTACTCAAACAAACATTATACTAACAGAAAAGAGTTCGCGCTTCGCTGTGCATGGTTGTAACCTCATTCGATCCTCATACACGAAAACCGACCTCTTTACCATCTGTTCTTCACAACCGAGGTTCGGTGGAACGCTCTGAAAGTCAATGTAATCTTTATGGTGACTAAATAGAGTGTATTTTCGATAAACTAGAAAAATCTATCGCGGTTATAGTTGGATAAAACGACTAACGAGTAGTAAAGTAAATAAGGTCATTTAACTTATAAAAAATTACGCATATTGGTAAACTTATCAATAAATCGTTCGTTAACGTTGGAATACCTTAAAGGTTGGTTTGTTTTTGAAATGAAAAAGAACTAAGTAGGTAGATAATGTACAAAACCATGTGAATAAAACAACCCAACGATAAATAAAAAAAAACTGTTTAACATCTAATAAGTAGGCACGACTGTAAAACTTCTTAATTTTGGAGTGGTATTACGTTTTAGATTGTTGATGTACTAAAATATATCTGTTTTTAACAACGCACATTTGAAACCTACGTATCTATCTTCTTTTACAGTAGGCACGGCACAATAGTTAATAAATGTACTTTATTTAATCCTGTATTATTGTTTTTGTACCTACATTATGTATTTGTTAATTGTGTACACAATTTTTTTATTGTAACTAAGCGTTACTACCGTGTTCCAAAAGTTATGACAAAAATATACGAACTAAATACATACATAAAACTCCCTCTTCTGCGGCGTCCACGATTTCCTCATGACGATACAAAACAACACAAAACCCACACCCAACCAGCTGATTCAAACATTCTTCAAGTATAAAATCACTTTAACAGAACATAGCTGCACAAACCCAAGTTAATTAAATGGGATGTGATATAAATAGTCGCGGAAAAAGCCGATGTGAACGCGGTAAGTAAAAACTTGGATAATGGCCGACAATGGGTTGCCTGTGGTGTGTACCTCAGTACGTCCTTTGTGCTATGTAGGCCAGCATTGCCCGTCATTGAGCATAGTATGATGTTATTGTTTTTGTTATACGGTACGGATATTTACGATTGTAGCGTCATAGTGACTCTTCATACGTAATTTTTTTTAATTAGTAGTATAGTAGTGCATTTTGACACTATACTGTATAAGTGAAGTTCTTATAAAATACAAATTATGAATTTCTGAATTTGATACACATTAGTGTATCAAATTTAAACATAAATAAATTTAAATAAATATTTTAAATTTTAACAATTTTAAATATGATGAATTTACTTCACACAGGATATAATTCAGAAATAGATAGTTATACTAAATAAAATAAGTTACTCCCACGGGCAAGTCTTAAAAAACAAGAAAAAAAATCATCATCATCACCACTCTATTATTATGCGGGTTGAAAAAAAAGCAAATATGTATATGCAAAATGCCTAAATACACCAATTAATTAATAAAAAAAAATACAAACACGATAAATTTACTTCACTAAGGATTCCTACTTATAATTCAGCAACAGATAGTGATTCTAAATAAAATACAGTATTCCCGGGAGGAAGTCCATAAAATGCGTTCAACGCCGCGTTGAGTTAGTGCAGATTAGAAAAGTGATGTTTCTGCTGTTGTATTGTTAATACGGTCTTATAAAAATCTCAACAGATAAAATGTTAATAAAAGATAGTGATTCAAGAGGAAAGTTTTTTTTATATTTATTTATGTAATATGTATTTAAATATTCATACATAAATAAATATAAAAAAACAGTATAAATTCTGTTGGTTAGTTGTGCAAATCCATAGATTACGGCAACGCCGCAGAGTGGAAACCTAGTTCTCTGTATTCGCATAAATTGAGAACGGTTGAATATTATTTGTTTAGACGGATTATAAACAATAGGGTAACTGACTCTTAAATTGATAAACATACGGACTAAACAGAATAACACCTTTTTTATGCCTATAACTCACCTTGTTTAGTTTCGGCGGGGTGGGGCCCTCGCTCTCCTCTGCCAGAGCTTCGTCCAACATATCATCTAGCTCGCTGTCGCAGGCTCCCGAACTATCCGAGTCACTCTCCCGCACGGCTTTTCTGTAGCTTGTGTTGTTTTTCTTCACCACCTGTATGGAATACATCAGAAGTTATGAAACTAGCATCGTCACCTTAAAGTCTCTTTGAAATAATCTAAATTTTTATTTAAAGTTCCCTTAAAAGAACAAAATCATATTATTTTATAATGTGTAAGTGATGCGCCTTCTTTTGATACATAAATAATTAGATATTTATTGATAATATAGATTATAAGATTTATAAGTCACAATATTGGTTTTAACGTGGTTGCCCAATGCCCTACCCTTGCCCTTGGTACCATTAATACAAAAAAATAAATATTAGGTCCTTACATATGAAATTGGCGTTTTTCGTACTGGCCACTTTAATCACAAATTTCTCCTCTTTGGTAAGGAATTCCAAATTCAAATTTGTACAGCTATAGACTCATGTATTTGTGCTTCGATGATCGTCATTCATTTGTTTTTTTTCTTCTGTTTTTTTCTGTTTGCGTCACTCATTTTACAAAATGGAAAACTTAAAATATCGCATTATTTACGAGTACGAGTTCCGCCGTGGCACTAGTGCTGCGGAAACAACTCGAAGGGTGAATGATGTGTATGGCGGTCGTGTTGCAAAAGAAAACACAGTTCGTTTTTGGTTCCAACGTTTTCGTTCTGGAAATTTCGACTTGCAGAACAAGCCCCGTGGACGGCCTGAGACTCAAGTTGATAATGAAGAGTTGAAGGCTATTGTGGAAGCGGATCCATCGCAAACCACGTCCGAGTTAGCTGCAGGCTGCGGTGTTAGTGATAAAACTGTTTTAATTCACTTGAAGCAAATTGGGAAGATTAAAAAGCTTGAAAGGTGGGTACCTCACGAATTGACTGAAGCAAACCGGCAAACGCGCGTCGACTGCTGCGTTACATTACTAAACCGGCACAATAATGAAGGTATTTTAAACCGAATCATTACCTGTGATGAAAAATGGGTTCTTTACGATAATCGGAAGCGCTCAGCGCAATGGTTGGATCCTGGCCAGCCAGCCAAATCCTGCCCCAAGCGAAAATTAACCCCAAAAAAGTTACTTGTAAGCGTTTGGTGGACTAGTGCCGGTATTGTTCATTACAGTTTTCTCAAATCTGGCCAGACTATTACGGCTGATGTCTATTGTCAGCAATTGCAAACCATGATGGAAAAGCTAGCGGCTAAACAACCTAGGCTGGTCAATCGCTCCACGCCACTGCTGCTTCACGACAACGCTAGACCACACACTGCGCAACAGACGGCTACTAAATTAGAAGAGCTTCAATTGGAAAGTCTAAGACATCCTCCGTACTCCCCGGACCTTGCTCCAACAGATTACCATTTTTTTCGAAATTTGGATAACTTCTTGCAAGGGAAAAAATTCAACTCCGATGGGGCAGTCCAAATCGCCTTCAAAGATTTTATTGATTCCCGTCCGACTGGTTTTTTTAGTAAAGGGATCAATGAACTACCTATAAGATGGCAAAAGTGCATAGAAAATAATGGTTCATACTTTGATTAATTAAATATATTATATTAAAAAATATTCGACTTTTTGTTCCTCCCATACAAAACGCCAATTTCATATGTAAGGACCTAATATAAATCGCGTCATCCATTTGGGAGCTATGATGCCACAAACAGACAGACTTAATTACTATCGCACGAGAGCTTTTTACCGAACGGCAACGGCGTGGCTTAACACTTTTTTCCACATTGTTCCGTGGTTTCAAGTCAGAACATTTATCGATCCCATGAGAAATAATGCATTGCATTTGTTGTAATTAAATGATAATTGAGCGTTAAAAAAAAATAATTATAAATGGTGTTCATTCAAATTGTTTTTATTACGGAGCTGAATATGTAGTTTATTTAGATAAAAACACTAAGTATACACTGACATAAATAACAAAAAAATATTTCCTTGCATAGACCACTTAATATCCAGGTTTTGCGTTTAAGTAATTATATCTAGTACTGACGAAAGTAAAGAATATAAAGTGAAGTTATTCAACTTCACTTTATTATTCTAATATAAGTATATTTATGCCTGTGAAAAAAACGTATAATATCAACACTATTGCTATTAGACTGTAAAAAGGCACTTACATTCATAACCTCACGCCCGAATGACGTCTCTGCCCAGTTATCAGACTTGTTCAAGTCCTGACTAGGTTTAGAAGGAGTATTTTCATTGCTGTAATAAAAAAAAGTTAATTTAGAATAGGGTTAAGCTTAAGCAAAATAATAAGAATGATTTATCTTGAGACACAAATTTTTGTCTATTCTCCGAGCTACTGTGAAAATGACGTTTATCTACGATGTTCGTGATGTTATTGAATTTTGCAAATTTTGAAATTAAGCAGGAGATTTAATGATATTGGTGAATACATTTATTTATTTTGGAAGTTCTTCAAAGGTAAGTCTTCTCTAACGAGAAGTTACCATACTCAAACATAATAAAATAAATTAAGTTCTTTCGGAATTAGCTTTCGTCGAATCGGAGGAGCCATTGAACTATTTATAGATGGTAAAATTATACGTATAATTTCTACAATAGGCATCTATAAAATATCGTTCTTTATAAAATAGGTATTTTGTTAAGTCCGTCTGATAGCACATCCATCTATTTTTGATATAGAGCAAAGTTCCGGAGTTGGTTTCCGGGGGCTTGTAACGTATACATTGAGTTTTAATTTATAGATTGCAAGGTAAAAAAAAGAAACATTGGTTAACATTTTTGAAGTAAGCTAAATGACGGAATAATTTAATAATTTTTGTTATCTATCCTATAACGGCTGGCCCAATCGTTAATATATAAAATCCGGTGCTGTTGTTTACACTTAGCATACTGTATCATTACTTTTTATTTTATATTTTGACCCCCGACCAAAAAAGAAGTTTGACGTGTCTGTCTGTCTGTCTGGGACATCATAGCTCCCAAAAGGTTGGAGCGATTTCGCTTGTGTCGTTTAAAACTTATGGGGTGAAAGTGGGGAAGGAAAACCGAAAATCTGCAATTATACTCGAGCACATCGCGTGCAAATAGTCAAAGTCAAAACATTTATTATACATGGACAGGTCAACTTAAAGCTAATTTAAATACAAACTAAGAATAATCAAGGAAATAACATTGTCTTGACAGTTAGCTTCAATTTTTTACACTGAGTTGCGAAGCGAATAGAACAACCCAGCTTTCATCTCTTATGTTGTTATAATAACAATATTGGTGTACAACAACATGGTTAGCAAAATATTATGGTGTTTTATTTTTAAGGAAATTAAGGCATTGGAATCGGGGGTTTAATTTAAATTTAGATTTATTTATGCTAGATAAGCCTTTATTTGACCACAATCTCACCTGATGTAATGCGACGATGTGGTCTAAGAGGTCATGAAGACCTAAAAGTTACTATACGTCTATGGTAAAACAGAACAAGTATAATTAATGCTCCGCTTTTAGTCTTAAGAGTATCTGCGACAGATTTAACGACAAAGTACCTAAGGGTGGTCTTTTCAGCAGTCCCTTTCGGTAGATTTTACGAATATTGACTGCATGTATCCTGCACGCGTATTTTCTCTGGTGAAGAAAATCCGAAAGTTGGTTTACTATTACTGGGAAAATCAGATTTGTATCTTACAATACGTGAACAAATACAATACAAACGTATCTCAGGTGGACATTGATTTATAAAAATGCTAATGATACTTATTTCCAAAATTATTTAGTTGCACTTTAATAAATATGCATAAAAATACACACAACTACGTTTCTTAAAAAAATTAATATTCAACGGTAGCACAATTAAAAGGTTTATGTTAATTTAATCGTAAAATGTTGTTGAAAACTAACCCATCTCAAGATTTTAAGTTTTTAACCAGATTAGAAGGCTGGATTGTAATCCAGGTAATAACTAATACATTTTTTTTATTTAGTTTGTAAGTAATGCTGTGTTGTTATCAATGGATCAAACTGTCAAACAAAATATCGCGTGTGCATCGTGTTAACATAGGAATATTACAACACGAATCGCTCAACGCCATTTGTAGTAGATGTATCGTTGCTGCTAATTGGATACAATTTAAAGCCACTGTAAACTTTTACCCCGTATTCATAAAACTTAAGTAGTGCTAAATCTGTTTAATAAGCCAATAACAGCTTTTCACTCTTGTTTATCTCTAAACCAGTCGCAAAATAAGGCATAAATAGGCTTATCGGGTGTTAGCAGTTTTTATGAATACTAGTGTTATTGGATGTTAGTAAAACTGTTTATAGTTGAAATGAAATGTATGAAAGTACGCGCCTTACATCGATATGGTATCGTTCGACAAATTAATTGGATGTGTTTCACGTTTGTATGTAATAAGAACTTTATAATCGCTACAACCCCCGAATGATTGGTTCTACCACTATGCGCTTAGTCCCAACCCAATGGTCAAACTATTAACAGATAAAAAAGTTTGTAATCTGAAGGTAGGTACTCTAATTAATAGCATTGATAGCAATAATGGAGATTAGCATCAAACAATACAACACTCAAGAGTTAATCCAAATGGGATAGATAAATTGAAAGGAAACGACAAAAAAATGGCTGTCCTTAAGATCTTGCAAACGAATAATGAAAATGATACAATGCATTAGTTTCACAATGAATTGTAATTTCAGGTAACGTCACTCTTAGGTTTGATTTATACTATGTAACGGTGACGAGCCACCAATTTGGAACTTTGATGCTCTATATCTACAAGTTTTTTAAATGTTTTTTTTTAAATCAAACTCACGTGCGTTGTTGGATATAATATATAACTAGCTGACCCCAGCAAACGTTGTTTTGCAAAATGAAAAATAGATAGTAGCCGATTCTCAGACCTACTGAATACGCATAATACCTATAAAGGAAAAAACCGGTAAACCGTTTCGGAGGAGAACGGTAACTAACATTGTGACATGGAAATTATATATATTAGATATCGTCAGTTTACGTGAGAAAAAACCCTTTTTTAAAATGAACAAAATATGTGTCCAGTTTCTGGACGGACTTTTTAATGTAGTTTTCTTACCAATTGCCTATTTCTTTTTATCTTAATCAACTTTAGAGGACGAATGGAAACAAAATTAAATAACTACACACGGCATTCGGTGCTAATGAGTTTTTGTAACTATAGTTCGTGATGCACATTTCTTCGTTTAGAAATTTCCAGGTAAAGTATTCTTTCTAATTTGTTTTAATTTCAACTGGTTATATATCATCGGACCGTTTCTTAGGAACTGGAATCTAGGGTACCAAATAATATAGCCAGGCCATTTTATACCAATGACAACTTTTTCTTTTCTTTGACGATAATTCATTAATTTTATCTACGATTGTCTTGTCATTTTCACAGTAAGCAAGGAGAATAAAATAGAAAGTATTCATCAATCATTTTATTTTACAAAATGAAAAAGTTCGTGTTATTATCATTATCACAGACAAATAATATAAAAATAAACCTGAAATAAAATTATCATTTTGGATTAATTTATAGATAATAAATAAATGTAAATTAATATCTGAAAAAAAATGCACTGGTTAGTAACATTAAATGATTACAAAGACTTTTATTACAGAATTAATCGAAGACACCTTATAATAAATTTTAAAATACATACTTAGATTGTACTTCATGCAATATGAAGAAAACTTAAATAAAATGTACTTTTTAGCAAGATTTAGGTAGGACTAACTTAAACTATTTAGGAAAATTACAATGTTATTTATGGGCTCAAACACAATAATAACTCTGATGACATGTTTTAATGAACATGCTTTGTACGCGAAACAGAAACTAAGACTTGGAATGTCAACCAACAGTTGGTGGTTCTATATTAAAGTTATTAGGTAGTCAATATAGCATTTATTCAATACTAGACGTGCCTCGCGGTGATACCGGCGTTATAATGGAAATTCCCGGGGAATTACATTTTCCCGAGGTAAAAAGTACCCTATGTCCTTTCTCAGGCTTTAGAAAATCTGTATACCAAAATAAAATTAAATTGGTTCAGTAGTTTTGGCATGGAAGAGGAACAGACAGCGAGTTACTTTCGCATTTATAATATTACTATGGATCGGGCACTGAAAATAACCCAGAGAACTCAACATAATTATCCAATAAACACCTATGATCTATCCCCTGCACGACCAGTATTTATCAGATAGTTAGATAACACTTTATTGTAAACCACACAGTGATAAAATAAAAACATTGGAGTATAAATCACGGCCTTATCGCTGTGAGCGATCTCTTTCAGGCACCCTTGGAATGGACCGGAGATAAATTAAACGATATTTAGACAGCGTTGGTCTGTTAGGATCCAAAACTAGTCCCGTAATTGATACTCAATAGGTAATCCATGTTATGTGTATGGTAGACAAGGGTTAATGTTAGTATATTACTTGTGCGAGCCTTATTAAACCTACTACAACATTGAGTCATGCTAATTTATATTACAATAAAGTTTTAAGTTTAAACATAAATTAACTAACTAAAGTACCATTAAATATTCTATTCACAAATAGTTACCAATAAAAAAACTACATCTAAATAGGCAACATACAGTCTTATTTTATTAGTAAAATTGATATTCACAATGGCAAAATATCTATCGAAATTTTAGAATATAACATTAATAATTATTCTGTGGCAGTTTGGAAATAATATCATTATCAGTAACAGTTTGCTTCAGATATTAATGTGAGGGCTTATTTCACCATCTCTGAGTAAATTAGTCAATGTTTAAATACATAGAGCAATATTATAGAGAAGGGTTGATTCCCGCCGAGGGGTTAAGTGTTTGTACGTTCTGCATGCGCTTTCTCCTTGGTCTGGGTGTTTAATATGTATATTAAAAATATCTAGCCCTATATCAGACCCGTTACACACGCTTAGAGCTACCACGGGGCTAGATGTTGTTGTGGATAGTCGGTTTTTTTTACGAGTTTATATGTATCTTGGTGCGTCAGTCACTGACAGTTGTCATTTGACTTGATAGCTCTATATTTTAAACATTGACTAGTTTACCTCTAAGATGGTGAAACAGGCTCTAAGCATAAAATAAATGTCTTCAGTCATTCATGTGCTAAAAGTGACATACTTAGCTAGGTACTAAGAATAGTGTAAGACAGTGCACAAAAAACGAACTAATTGACTAAATTGAGCTGACATTACGTTTAACAATTTCCTCAAGGTTTACATATTATTGAATACAATTATTGAAGTAACAATCAAAATTGTAGTCTTTTACATTTCACAAAAGACTTTTTTGCAAAAAGGTCTTTACAATACTTATTTCGATTGTGGAATTATCAATTATCCTTATAGACAAAAAAAGTGGCTGAGTATGTCTATGATTTTCCTTTTGTAAAATTATCATTAGTATTAAACATATGCAAAGCAGTATGTCAATACTTAATCGAAACTGTGCCGCAGCGGTGGTCTTTCATGAATATTTATCGTATTCATACTTGCGAAATGTACTAGAAAGTGTACAGTGGTTTTAATAGATTGGTTCCTAGATTAATATGCACTATTCACTGGAAAGGTGATAATCTCATGCATTAGGTATTTGCATTGAAAAACGATTCCGATTTTGTAAGCCTGGCTAGTGTTGATGGAATCTTATGTTTTTTTTGCACATTAAAAATGTTGTATAAAATTTTACAACATTTTAAAACATCGTATAAAACCTCAGTGCTGTAGAAATGAAATCATAAGATTTCACCAACAATATTATAGAGTCATAATATCGGTAAACTAAAAAAACACGTTTAATTTTTTTAACTTAGTCTTTGTACCAATTGATAATTTTCGAGTGTTTATGTTTTTTAAATAATAAATAACTTTACATCCTGAAACGAGTAGAAACTCTTTTCCTGACAATTATTGATGGAAACTAGATTATATATTCTAAGTGTCAATAGTACATTATTATTATAGTACACCCACAAAAATTTCAATATAAATTACCTCGGAATGTTACTACTATACATGGAACTACTGTACTGAGTCTTAGTACTTTGTCGAATTATTATAACTTGTCCTCAGTGATGCAAACTTCGACCAGATGGTGCAATTGGTCTGCGTAATTTAACCGGTTGGAGTAAACCCGGCTTCCTTTGTCAATGCTCAAGGCAGACTTCCTTGTAATCTTAATCTTTATTGCAAGGGAGTCTACTGAGTTACGCGAATTTCGGAGGTGAGTATGGAAATTAAATGTTTAAGGTCGATTTGTATCTGTCATGTCGTCTGCCTGTCAAGATGAATGAAAAAGACATCAAATATTGCCTCTCTGAATTTTCTAAAGGTAACTATTCGAGCTTTTGAGTTTATGCTGAGCAATATAGATAGAACGACGGACAGACGTAACGGGGTACTTTAATTTATAATGTATATTATAGATAGTTACCCACTTATAATATTTAACTACTACCATTTTAAAATCCAAGTTATGAAAGAACAAATCCAGAGTAAAGTTATAAATTATGCGATGATTATAAATTATTATTATTATAGAAATTACTGCGAGATACGTTTTTATTGCGTGGTCTATTGCAAATATAAGAAGGATACCGTAAACCATTATACTTATTTATCTAATTGCTTTAAGACCTTAAAGATTTTACTGATAAAATGCATTCCTACATATAAGATATGTTTATGTATATTTATAAGTGACCCGATGACACACTTCTGATTTATACTGGTAAACAATGCAATCAAATGCATTAAGATGATAAAACTACTTTGAACCATAAAAAAAACTTAGGATTAACTATTACTTATCTTATCGCTAAGTTATCGGTTAAGTTGCAAGTTTAAGGACTTGTTTCACGATCTCAGAATTAAATTAGTCGTTGGTTAAACTTAAGAGCTATCAGGGCAACTGATAACTGTCAGTTACTGAGTGACCGAGATTGCTCTTTAATTTAACCATAGGATAGTTTACTCGGAGATTGTTAATCAAGCCCTTAGTTTGAAGGCAAGATTTAGCGAATATTAATTGTACATCGCAAATAAAATTATATTTTAAACAGCCAGCCATTTCATCAGTTCAAAATGTTGTTTATAACTATAAAATTCCGTTAATAGTATCGGGAGCTACCAAATTCCTCGTGTATTTATCTCGCTACTTCCAGACTGTTTTTCTCCAATCAGCTGTCTCGCAGCCGCCATCTTTAGACGCCATTTTGTAACACCTGTAATTCAAATACAAAGAAAGAAGAAGACGCACTCCAGCGTATAATGGCCGCACCTTGAGCCTCCACAGTCCGAGTATTCCTCCTGAGAGTTCGTGTTATCGGTTTCTATGTCCGATAGATGCGGGTAGATCCGCGGCTGGTTTAGAACTGCGCCGTTCGTTTTATTGTTCACTTTTATTCTCTTTACGTCTTCCACTACTGCTAGGACTACTGGCGAGTCTTGGGAACCTGGAAATAAATATTTGAAAGTTAGACGACTGAGATCTTCAGGGTTGGATTGAGTCGAAAATAATGGTCACTTAGTGTTAAACCATGGTGTTAGTAATTAGACAGGGAAATTAGCTCAAAACAGTATGTTCAATGTCAAAGTTGTAAAAATTGAAAAGGCTTCTCTTAAAAACAAAGGTGGTGATTAGCTGGAGTTTTTTCTTAAGGCTTTTATATTGCTCTCATGCTCAGCATTTACTCGCGGCATTTTAAACCCCGTTGACTTGTTACAAGTAGATGCTCTTACGCAACATAACATTTTAAAGACAACACACAATCGTAGAAATGGCTTCCATCAAAGGTATTGTCTAAATTCAAATCCATCCTCGCAGTTTAGTCGACCGTATCCATTAAATCAAGAATTTACAAAAATCCAATTTCCAATTTCAGTTTAGTTGGCCGTATTTAAATGAAGAATTTACAAAGAAATCAAAACAATGAAATGTGAAACTCTTCCAGGAAATAAGTAAAGAACAATAAACAATACTTTTGCAAGAGTTGCCAATGTTGTCATTTACGAATACACGCTAAAAGCCGTGGTAGCAAGTTATAAGAAAAATAACTAGAATGATGCAAGACGATACCAAAATTGTATTTTGACCTGAATCTCATGTCTTTTGGCAAGATAAGGCATTTTTTATTTCTGCACATACAAAATGACTAAATTATATTACTAGACTATATTTTGTTACTGTACTTAATTATTTAATTAGGTTTAGATGTATGTGATCCATCTTCGTCCACATCGACACTTTCCATCAGGTGAGATTGTGGTCAAACATAGATCCATCTCCCATAAAAAACAAGGTATAATAGATTGTTACTAAGCGAAGGTAAGGTCAGAGAATTAAAATGTCAACGTACAATAATTATACACAATTATTGCGAGCGTAACTAAGCCATTAAAAAGACAACAGGTCTATTTTAATAATTATCTCAACCATTGTAAATTACGAAGCCCTATACGGGTTATGAATAACCATCGACAAGCGAAAGCAGGTGTCGAAAAGTACGGTAAATGACACCCGTTTTCCGCACACATGGCAAACTTAGTAACAAGAGCGTTGACCGTTATGGCAAATTAAAAGTACCATCGAAAAATGATTTTGGAATGTATTTTCGTTTAATCATCATCACCCTATTAACGTTCCCACTGTTGGGACACATGGACACAGGGACGTCGAGTGTGTTCCCACTTATCCAACACGGCTTTTTGTTTACAAAATGTAATTTCGTTCTGGTTTAATAGGTATGATACCGATATATCAAAGGGAATATGAAATCAGATCGCAGAAAGATATCATATCGATATTCGGATATGAAGAAACCGTTTTTGGCAAACTAAGTAAATCGAAAACTTTCTAGGATTTACGTTTTCAATAGATTTGTCACCAAGCAAACTTTTATTTTATCTGCATTATGGATTATGGCGGAATCAAACTAATTGTCTATTTTACACAAAACTAAATTGTAGTAAATCTCGATGTATATAAAGTCGAAGTCATTTGACAATGCACATTTTGTGGGGTTGTAAAAGGAAAAGGTAGCTGTTGGTAGAAGTTTTTTTTAACCAACTGCGCGACGCGAAGCTTTTGTAATGTTTTTATTAGTTTATGTATGTATGTTCCTTTAAAATCGGCCCAGTGCTATTCAGACTAAATGCCTGGGCTGATTTTCATGATTTATAGTCCGGCGAGTGTCACTATAGACATGACGTTAGTGAAAATTCAATATGGCGACTAATAAACGCCATTTTGTAAAATAAATAATTAAATAAAGTCAACAAACTATGTCTTGTGGGGTATCGTTGAATAGGTATTTATATATCATTTTTAGTTTTCTTATAACATTTTTCGATCGGGCTGACCGTTTAGGATCTATACCGCATTAAACTTGCGTAACAACCATTTCCAATAAATAGGATTTATTAAAAACAGTAATAATTCCCAAAAAAATTAAGACATAGTCGGGGTTTTTTTTCTTACTTTCTGCTTGTATAATATGTAAAGATGTACTTACTTCTTCTTTTAACTGGCTGTGATCCAATAATGCTATCCTCCCCTTTATGCAATGCAGTTTCTGACTTGGTTTTGTCGAATGTGACTTTTGGAACGTTGGCAACTATTTCTGGTTTCTTAGCGTTTAAACTTGTTGTACTTCTCATCAGAGGAGCTTGGTCTGACGGTTCCGAATCGCTTTGATCGTCGTCCGAGTCATTGTTCGCTTGTTTTTGGGGTGGCTGAAAGAAAAGATAAATTTAAGAACTTTAAAAGTATAATCAGATATTACAGACATTCGGACAAGCGGACCACTGCGTCACTTGCGAGGCATTTAAATTATAGGAGCGAAAGCTTTATTCATAGGCAATTATACTATATTTGCCAGGCTACTGGGGTACCTACTGTATAAGATGAACTATCTCATTTGGTCAAATTTAACTATTATCTAGAATAAAAAATAACCTCTACAAAAATACACAACCAAAAAATAAATATATAAACATCTATTTTTCCCAATTCCTACACTCAGTGCTGGACATAAGCCGCTTAATAACTTTTTATTATAAAGTCAAAGTCAAAACGTTTATTTCCTTAGAAGCAAAAAGCATAACATGGACAGGTCAACTTATTTATTTATTTATTTATTAATTAACCATATAATAACAGTGAATATTATTCAAGGTACGTCATATTTTTACAAATTCATGTGTGTACATTAATTCAATTAAATTTAAAAAGAGTTACAGCTAAGTCATTCATTAATAAAAAAAAATTTAAATAATGTCAATTTGTAATTCTAATAAAATCGTTCAATAAAATATAATAATGTCAAGTTTTAGTAATAAAAGAAAGTAGTGAAAAATTAAAATTCATAAATTCATTAATATTATAAAAAGCATGACTCTCTAATAATTTTTTAATTACATTTTTAAAATGTTGGAAGTTATCAATATTTGTTATGTCAATTGGTAGATGGTTATATAATTGCAATTTGATATTCTCTCCCTGTTTACGTACCTTTACAAGATTTACGCTAGGTATAACTAGTTTTTCTTTATTACGTAAGTTATAATTATGGGTGTCTTTCTTTTTTAGGTAAAGTTTTTTGTTGCTATGGATTTCTAACAGACTTTTGTAAATGAAGATTGATACCACAGTCATTACTTTATATTTCTCAAAATATTTTTTTACAGACGTCTTCCTATGTAATATATAAAATTAATTAAACTACATTTGTCTTGACAGTTCGCTTCAATATTTTATCTATATTTTATAGTCGATTGCGGTAAGCACTCATAATAGTTTTAGGTATAATTTTGCTAAAATACATCAAATTAAATTTTAAAAGGCTCCATAATTTTGTCACGAAGTGTTTACCACTGTAATTTACATCGATCAATCAATCAATCAAATATAGTAGTAAAACGTCTATTGCAACACTGTTAACAATTTTGCCCTACATTTGACATTTTCCTTAGCACGCATTGCCAAGAAAATTATCGGTAATTATGTCTTTGGCTGCTAATAGGAGTAGTTCTCTAGTCACAGTAGTGAAAGTAAAACCCTTGTGTAATATTTTCTACTGAAACGGTCACGCCATTATATCTTGTGTAAACTTGTGTGAGCAGTGTTTGTTTGAAATTAGTTAGCCATGTGCGCGGTTTTCTTGACACACGAATTGTGAAACCATTGGAGTTCGTTTTGGATAAGTGATTAGAGTAGCACCAGTGTAAACAAATTTTGTACAAAGTATTGCGACTGTGTGGATCCATAGATGCTTCTTGCAATAAAGCTAGTTTAGAATTTAAAATAGATAAAACTTTTGAAACTATCATGGTTATCAATACTATTTAGATTTATAATCATGCTAAATATCTCGTTATAAATCTAAATAATAAAATAGATAAGTTAGATTAAAATTTAGCAAGTTTTGTGTGTTTGCTGATTTAATACCGATTTTCCAATTCTCTGATCATACTTTACCTAATTTTGTTTTGTTATTGTGATTTATGTTTTTATTTTTTGCTATTTGTTTTATGCACACAGAAGTAAATAGAATAATAGCTTTACCATCTCCAAATAAAATTAAACATTGGTTAAAATAGAGCTATTTCGCTGTGACCTGTGGTTTTAAATAACCATTGTCTCGTAATAATGAAATAACTTACCATTGCTTAGTTTACACGGGTTTTGGACATTAATCCCTAAGGGCCGATTTTTAATTGCATATCGATATCCATCTGGCTTAATTTTCTTATCACTGTTAAAGATTTCAGAGATTTGAAAAGCCCCTTAAATGTATTAAGTTCAAATTCCATCTTTCTGTATCCTCTTTTCGGATAAATGCACAGGAAAGTGAAAGCAATCTGTAGGCCAGATGTTTACCGACAGAATTTGAGACTTTCGTGTCGGACGCGTGGGTCGGGACAATGTTGCTTCATCGGTTCAGTCACAAATTTTATTGTATTGACACGATGAGCAAGATATATTACAATAGATTTCCATATTGGATGGAGGTCGTATTGATTCGATTTGTATTTTTGTTCGATACGAGTAAGGTACGTTTTATGTCAAAAGATCTCAACACTACTCGTATAGCCTGTTACAGAAACGATATTATACATTTCATCATAGGGCATTTTAAGGCGTTTTAAACTTATTTTATGCAAATTTTAAATAAAAAGTACGAAAAGTGTGTTGACACTTTATAATATATTCAAGGATGTGAGATATCTTTACGTATTTTGCCGATTTTTAACTAGTGTTCCCTAAGCGGAATATTTACGTAAGTAATTTAAAACTTGAATTTGTTGATAACGAGTAACAAGGTTTATAAATTAAGCGTCTGCGCCTAATTATTAAAATATTCGTAACTCACCTTATAATGAAATCTGTTCTGTAACATTTCCATCTCTCTCTCCCTCTCCTGTTTAAACTTATTCGCTATCGTAGATTCACTGATTGTCTGTTCCTTGCTAAACAATGCCTGAAGCTTCCCCTTAATGCCACCAGCCAGGGAGCTTTGGCTGATGTTGTCGTCCACCTCTTCCTTGGAGGTGCTTCGAGAGGAACTGGAGGTGGAGACGGTGGGAGTGCGGTGTGTCGTTCTTTGTTGTGTGGGCGTTCTAGGGACCGTTGGTTTTGGTTTATCTGAAAAATGATGATTTGTTAGGAGGGTAGAATACTGAGTCAATTGTTAGTTCATATGTATGTATTATGATCATTAGTTAAGTCGTATATTTAGAAGAGTATTAGAACTTTAGATCACTTCTTACAGCTCCATAACCAAGTCTATTAGACTCGGGACTAGGACTAAGGGATTTAAAAAAAAAGTTTAAATTGAAAAATATTAAGAGGACTTCTAATTATTAGTTTTCATGGTTCTTCCTAGCATAGCGAAGTCTTCCTCAATTTGTATTTGTAAACGGAAAAGGAAACGATACCATAAATAGCTTTAATTGACCGAAGCATTCGAGACGCCCTAAATCTTTTGTAGCACCGAAAATGTTCAAAAGTTTCCGAAATAAACTTAGAACTTAGCGTGAGCGGCTATGGCAAATCTTTATTTATTTAATGTAAAGAGACTTGTCGCGCAAAATTCGAGCAACTCCTCTATTGATGCAGAAATATTCAAATGATCAACTACATTAGGAACTACAACACGTTGTCTTGAACATAGACCAATAGTTATTACTTCAATGTAGATAATAATAATGTATCGATGTATCACTGAATGTTCAAAGTCAACTTGTTACTTATACAAGTACATTTACAAGATAAATCTTATGGGTGCCGAGGTCAATGGTACTAGCCAACAATGAGGACTTTTTGTCCATAATCCGTGATGTATTAACCAATACAGGTTTGTTAGTACTATCTTTATAAAATTGCTTCTTGTACATTAAGATACAGTATAAATTGCAATGACGTGTAAATGTCTGTAATAAGATAAAGTGTGTGTCAGGTTTGATAGACAAAAACTAATAGATTAGCCGTGCTTAATATTTATACGGCTTGTTGGATGAAAGACGGTTTAATCAATTATAATGCTAATTATTATAGACAGTTTTTGCATCGCATTTTAACTCGCGTTATTACAGTTTTAAAGCAGTAAATATGACATATTAATTTTTCAGGATATCTGCATTTGTATGCAAGAGCAGTCGGCATGAATTCAAATTTATATATTTTTCCTGAGTTTTCTAGAGCGTAAGATCCCTCGTGTCTATTCACAAGTGCTACTTAGTTAAAGCGAGGTGAAGTAATAACGGGACACAGGTTAACAGAAATAATAGATATAAGACTTTTTTACTCTAAGGAACCACTAAAAACCGGTCCAATCATTAGTAACTATTTATTTATTACCATGTATTTATCATTAAGCTTGTTTGTTTCTGGTAAAGATGTCTTCCCCGGGGGAAAAATGTATTTTAAATAGCCTATATAGCCCTTCTCAATAAAAAGACTATCGAACAGTCTATATTTCAAACTAGTGGCCCGCCCCGGCATCGCACGGGTTTTTATTCAATTTTTTTCCCCGGCAATTATTAGATTTTTTCTCGCCTTTTAAACCTTCCCTAGACCTCCACGAACATTTAATCCGTTCAGCCGTTCTCGAGTTTTAATCAGACTAACGAACAACAATTCATTTTTATTTATATAGATCAGACCAATAGATTAGCGCGTTCAAATAAACAAATTCTTCAGCTTTCTAATTTTAATATTTTTTTAGTAGGTATAGATTATAGCATTAAATGAGAGCTTGGCTTAGTATATCTATCAAATATCCAAACTAGACGACTTGGAAAATCACGAAGGTTATCCTTTATCTACAATTCCATTGGATCATCGTATGTTAATCATAAATTCATAACTGATCGGATCTGAAGCAACATCCAAAAATATATGCTAAATCGTTTGTTTACACTTGTATGGTGATGTCATAGGTTTATACTGCCTTCTAAAGCTTCTTATTTGCAGAGGTGGGCTTGATATCTATGACAATTGTTTTAAGAAGTAGTTATAAGCAGGTTAAGGTAGACCTAACACAAAACGCGACAAATTAGAGGCATTAAACAAAGCTAATTTAATGAGTCTTAAAAATTAATGGTAGAGAAATTCATGGTTCTGGAACAGGGGTTTACCCAACAGGCGAATAAATAAAATACAATAAATATCTCCGGACCTTCCATACAACAACATCTAGCCCTGTGGTAAGCTCTAAGCTTGTGTTACGGGTAGGTACTAGACGGCTAATATACTTATTACATATATTAGACATACATAATATAGATATTTATGTATAACATATTTAACACCCAGACCAAGGAGAAAGTGCTTGCAGAACATACAAACACTCTCGGCGGGGATCTAACCCCCAACCTATTGCGCCGCAAGCGGACCTTCGCCCACCGAGAATATAATCTTAATTATATTAATTTTATCTCCCGACAAAAAAGAGGGGTGAAGTTTGACGTGTACGTCTGTCTGGGACATCATAGCTCCCGAACGGATGGAGCGATTTTAATGTAGTTTTTTTTTTGTATGAAATATAATAACAATTAAAATGTAATTTTTAAACAAATAAGTACAATGTTTTTTTTTTTGTTTAAAATTAGTTTATTACTATTAATACTACTAGTTCGGTTGAGATCCCATGTTTAGCGGATTTGCTTTTTGACGCGTTTTATAAAAAGTAACAAATTGATGTCAGAAGCAAAAACGGTTCGTAAACAAATTCTTCCAAACATGTTATTGAATAACAAACTTTCACTTTTCTTTAGTAGCATTTCCTAAAAATGTATGTTAAAATTTAAAGAAGACAAAATGTGCTGCCCCACTTATCACAGACCAATTCGAATCAATTCACAACTTGTTTATTTTAACTTTTACTTTTCCGATTAATCGATTCGTTTGTTAAATCGATAACGGGTTAATGGTTATCGTTAACGAGTTACGAATCGGTGGAACATCTGCGTAACGAGGTAGTCGGGTAATTAAAAGTAGTTCATTGTAGATAGTTTTAGAAACCTAGGTCTATAACCTTATTGTTCGGCTAATGTGCTATGCTTTTTGCCTGTTAATTTTATGGTTCAATAGTTACACGACAAGCTTTTAATGGTTACGATAATTTTATAATTATGAGATAGACTAGGGTCCGTTTACAGTTTATACACATTTTTAACCCCCGACCAAAAAAGAGGGGTGTTATAAGTTTGACGTGTTTGTCTGTCTGTTACATCATAGCTCCCGAACGGATGCTATTTAGTTTTTTTTTTGTACGAAAGGTGAGTTTGGCCCGGGTGTTCTTAGACATGTTTCATGAAAATCGGTTGAGCCGTTTAAAAGTTATGAGGGTGAGAGTGGGGAAGGAAAACAGAAAATCTGCAAATATACTAGTGTGGGGTATCAAATGAAATCGCATCGCGTCCACATTACATAATATTATGTTGTTTTACGTTTAAGGAAAATAAGGCATTGGAATCGGGGGTTTTTCTTAAATTTTTAATAAGGTAATAGTTTAAGTACCTTGTGCGCTAAAATATAAACCGAATTGGTGTTTATTTTTCGTGACAGACAGAGTTCTTTACTTGACCAGCAAAATTATATACACTAAGTATATACATAATATAGGTAAGGTACTATAATTTCAGCTGTTTATTTATATATTTAAAACATTAATAACTTTACTAATATTGAATCAAAGGTGTTTTATATGGCCTCATCTATATATTCTATATATCTATTGTTGCAATGCTTTTATATAGTCTTATTGCCTTTGCAATTTCCAAAATACAAAAACTCCTATCCAATGCAATGATTTTAATTCCGACCATTAGCAGAATTTTCCCGAGGTATTCATCGTATTTATCAATACAACTTTTAGTGTTGGTGTATTTATTTGCATCCATATTAATATATTTTTCAGCGTTTAAATTGCCGTTAGCAGGCTATGCGTAAAATTAGTCATTGTTACCTTTTCTAGGTATAGAAGTGTCATGGGGGAACAATGTAATCGCACCCACGGCTTCCGCTATTAACAGATAAAATCCCTCTAAGGTACTTTGTATAACTATTAAATAAATAAAATAAATAAATAAATAATAAATAAATATTTCCAGACAATGCACACAACAACATCTAGCCCCGTGGTAAGCACTAAGCTTGTGTTACGGGTACTAGATATCTGATATACTTAATATAATAGTCATACATATATAGATATTTTTTATTATACATGTTAAACACCCAGACCAAGGAAAAAGTGCTTGCAGAACATACAAACACTTTCACCCTCGGCAGGAATCGAACCCGCTACCTCTTGCGCCGCAAGCAGACCCTCGCCCACCGCGCCACTGAAGCAGTCAGAATTATTTAAATATATACATGGTGTAACATAAGTTTCGTTCACCATAGGAAGACCTGAAACTATTAAACGTACGAAGATTTGATTTAAGGTACCAATTTGCTTTAAGCAATAAGCATGCTCATTACTCATGCTAGGTTTAATTTTACTATTAATAATTTTGTATTTTTGTTTATGAGTGTGTGTAATAATCTATCTATCAAGTCATCGATTTTAGTTAAATTAAAAATGTAATTCAAACATGATAACAAAATTGCACTCAACTCGGGAAGCAAACTCGGGACTTAATAAAACATTAAAACAAACACTGTTTCGTGTATAACTATTTTTTTAAAGTATCTATTGCGATGAACCGCGAAGAGTGGAAGAAGGGAAGGGATGCCTTTGCCCTGCAGTGGAGCAGTAGAGGCTAAATAATAATAATCGATTGTGTAGGATATCTATTTATTTTGTATTTTGAATCCTATTTTTCATTTTATTCAAATCAATGTCATGTTTCCTAAGAACACTTACTGACCGAAACTTATGTTACGCTCTGTATCTAGCAACATCTGTATCTAGCGTTAGTGAAATACGGTTTATCTACTTGTAAAATAATGAGTAATGTAACTAATGCTTTATCTTCTGGGTCTGGGAGTTTTCTATGTATCATATGTATGTATGTATTTACAAAAAAATATAAATTAAAGTACTATTTCCGTTAATTGGGGGTTAGGTGAGATACTGTGTGATTATTAGTTTAGAAATATTTATTTATCATTCCAATAAATCATAATAAAACCTTCAGTTTCCTCATAATTAAGAAAATTAATTAATTTAAAAGTGTTACGAGTATTAATACTTATAGCACCAGGAAACTTACATTATATCTTTCGCAATTTTGTAAACTTAAGCAAAGCTACAAACCTTTCCTAACAAATGTCACTTCAACATAAACACAACTTTTAAAACAACTAACAATACTTTTATCAAAAGTATGAATTTTTTTAAACGTTTATTCACCAACTTTTCACACAAACACACTTCCAAAATTAACAAAACTTTCTTTTACAAGTTTTAATATTTCCGAACTTACAAAGTCGCGATTTTTTACGAAGGCTGTATGCGCGGGCGCAGGCTACGGTAGAATGGCTATCGCGCAAATCGACAAACTGTTCGAGGTTTACCTCCTAGCGATCGATTACGTAAAAACCGGCGCTGACGAGACGATCAAATCATGGAAATAGGTTTCATCGTGACAAATTAATGGGTGTTGCATTGAATGGTGGTAATTAGGTAAATTCAGAAGAATGTTAATAATTTTTATTAGGGATCTAGATAGTTGTTCTGGTATTGCACAACGCAATGTGACTGCCTCTGTTGCCATTAACAAATTACCAAATTGTTGATTTGTTAAATACTCTTGTATCACTCTACCTACGGCTAAATACTGAAAGAAGATCCGTTTTGTAGCTTTTGAGTATATCCCGAACATTAAGACAGACAGACAGACATAGCGGCACAGGATTTTTATTTATAATATTTAAGGATGTATTATTACGAGTTACGATACTATGGCGTGGCTTTTTTGCCTTTTAATAAGGGCTGATTCTTCAGCTGTTGAGTGGCGCAATTTTTTTTTCTTGTTCGGCCATTGTTCTTTAATTTCATATTTATTTATGAAAATTTTTTTAGTGATTGAATAACAACGAAATTATTTATTTTAATAGTATGCCGGTGTTTAATAAATAGGCTATCTAATTATTGATTGAAATTATTGTTCAAATAGGATCAGTAACTTCTTGATATTATCGATCAAGTATAAAAACAATGCATTTAGCTTTATTTTAATATTTGTATGCATAGATATAACAATTAAAAAAACTACACGTAATAAGCGAACTTCCGAATCCCACGGTTGATATAATACTTTTGTCACTATTACACGCATGAATGGAGACGCCCAGTTCCACTCTCCTAGTATTGTACCGCTTTGGCGGTGAACTTGTAGTCTGTGAAAATTGTACTGTCACTACAATTGCAAATCTTCTCTTAATAAACAAGGTGTTTTCGATATGGTACATAAAGCAATAATCTAAATTTAAAATTTAAGAAAAACCCCCGATTCCAATGCCATAATATCCTTAAACGTAAAACAACATAATATTATGTAATGTGGACACGATGCGATTTCATTTGATACCCCACACTAGTATATTTGCAGATTTTCGGTTTTCCTTACCAACTCTCACCCCCATAACTTTAAAACGGCACAACCGATTTTCATGAAACATGTTTAAGAACACTCGCGCCAGACTCACCTTTCATACAAAAAAAACTAAATTGAAATCGATCCATCCGTTCGGGAGCTATGGTGACACAGACAGACTGACAGACACACAGACAGACAGACAGACAGACAGACAGACACGTCAAACTTATAACACCCCTCTTTTTTGGTCGGGGGTTAAAAAGGGTGTGAATGGCATTCACCAGGCAAACGTATTATGTTCGAAGATTTTTCGATTAGCAAGCCCATTTGTCGAAAAAAAATCTTTAAAGTGTAAATCTGGAAATCCAATTTTATCGTGGGTGACAGACAGCCCTAAATTATAATGTTTTATTTTAATTGGATACCTTGAGAGGTATCAATTAAAGTTAAACCTATCTCATTAGTATCATAATAATTAATAATCACTATTAAATCGGTTGTTAAAGATTGTATTTTGCATTTTTACCTCTTTTAGGGGGTTTAAAAGTTTTTGTCATCAACTGACATGAGTATAAACAGGTTCTGTAGTATTTGCGTGAAAGAGGAACTGATAGCGAGTTACTTTCGCATTTATAATATAAATTACGGCCACTAACGAGTATTGAGGTAGACAATCAAGTTAACTTTTTTTAGGAATGCGTTTTGATGATATTTCCTCACTCAAATGTAAAGATCCGCAACAACATGTCATTTTCTGTAATGATCAGCTTGACAAAGTAGATGAGACAGTTCATAAAATGATTATACGGTAACACAATGGTAATTTGTTGAAGAAAATGGTTATAAGAAAGTGAAAACTACGAGGCTAACGACATGCTGAACAATGTTTTAGAATGTGGGGTAACTTTGATGTTTTTGTTGTTTTGGTTGCAATTTGGTTTAAGAATTAAGTAAATTATTGGGTTATTTGTAGGTATTTACGTTTTAGTTGTCTTCTCAGAAGTCATAAGTCAGCCGTGTGACTGAAAAGTACTTAAATAATTGTATTTTTGTAGAAACATAATTGGTAAGTATCGTATTTAGACCTATTGATTTACTAATATCAAATAAACATAACAATATGAACCAATCACGATTATTGTGTATTTCGACATCAATTGGTAATATTATGATTTAAAACGGGTAACATACCATGATTTGACGGTTTTTGAGTTTATTTTTATAGTTAAATGATCACGGAAACATAGTTGTTTCCGTGATCATGGCGCTTGCAACGCGTCGAAATATCGGAAAACTCAAAAACCGTCAAATCATGGTATGTTACCAGTTTTATATCATAATATTGTTAAAAACCATGATAGTTTAAAAAGTTATATTAATTGGTAAGTTTTCAAAAGTTTAGTTTTTTTATAGTCAAATGCTTTATTAAATTCTTGCTCGCAGAACTTATAGCACAAGAAAAGTAAATTCTTGTGAGTACAGCTCCTTATATAACAGCTCCATGTAAAAAGAAGTAGGATCTCTCATTCGCTCTTAGCATACAGCATACATCATGCAACACGGGCTGCTGCCGTGTTGGATGAGTGGGAGCACACTCGACTTTAATTACAAATGTCGTGTGCTCAGACACCCCGCGCTTCTCTGGACTTCCTTAAAAAAATTCAGTGCGCATCAAATACGCTCTTTAACGTAAATGCATATATCGTGAGGAAACCGGCAAGTCACACTTCGCCGCGGCCTAATGTCTCTAGTAACGAGAGAAGTCCAGTTGTCCCATGGGAACGTAAATAGTAGTACTTTTGTATGTTATAGTAACCAAAGAACCGAAACGTACAGCAGTACGTTTCGGTTCTTTGGTTACTCTCATAATTCAATATTAGCCGCTTTAGCAAGCAAGTTTCGGATATAACCGAACAAGAAGAGGGAAATGCATGTTTGTTTCGCATTCAGTACAAGTCAGAAATCCGTTATATCAGTGACCCCATTGTTAGATTGACCTGTCACGAGATTCAGCATCGCAGTTTGTGAGAAATTGGTTATCTATGACATTGCAGACTCACGACTTTCGAATTGGACATCTTTACTGTATTTGTGTCTTGATTTGGAATGCCATGCCATACGTTTTACCTCATAAATCAGAAGCTAGGCAACAGTATATTCCCTGTACACGTATTTGAAGTAATACATTGCTCTGAAGAATAGCAAGGAAGCAGGGACGCGGGGGGAAAATCCGCAAAGGGGCGGCATCGCGTCGGTCGCCTTAGCGGGCTTTACGCGGCGCGTATCTATCGTGAAATTCAAACGGTGCAGCAGTCGGTGGCGGCATCGTGTGCAGGAGCGCTAACGCCTGGGAAATGGCTACATACTACATATTACTACATATACATATTATACTACATATTACTTCGGAAATCATTTCATTCCGCGGGGCACTGCTAGTCGGTTATATTATAATTATAACAGAAACAACAAATGCGAATGCTATACATAGAAAGTTTTCTTTCTAAGTTGATATAACGAGGGTCTTAATCTCAACAAACTGCTTCAACGATGGTAGGTATGTACATAAGTATTAACAAATAATAGTTAAATTTTGTTTTAGATTTCCTTATATTGCTGGGGTTTTCCAGATATCGCATACATTTTAACTGAAATCGTTGTATTATTCATCGGCCTGCTTTAAATTTATTCCACTACAGCACCGGCAAATTGTAACCTCTATGTAAATAGGTGGATTTGTTTGGATCGTTCAAAGGTAATTAATAATCTATATAAATAAAAATGAATTGTTGTTCGATAGTCTGATTAAAACTCGAGAACGGCTGGGCCGATTGAGTTGATTTTGGTTTTAAAATGTTTGTCGTAGTCCAGGGTAGGTCTAAACGGTGAGAAAATAAGGAAAAATTGCCGGGAACTTTTTTTACCCGTGCGACGCCGGAGCGGGCCGCTAGTTATTAATATTTATCGGTCAAAGTTACGGAAGGAAGTCCACTGCAGGACAAGGGCCTCTCTCATTGTTGTTGCCAATAGTCGACACGCTTTGCAGGCGGGTGGCGACCGTGATCCAAGAGTACGCTGCTGCCCACTTTATTCCAGTTTCTTGGCCGGGTTCTACAACGGGAGATGAGAGACAAACTTATGCTGGGGTAGGATAATTCAGTTAAAGAAACATATAAAAATGCATGTTTATGATAGATTCCGTGTGAGTAAAGTCAGTATTTATTCAAAAAATGCAAATTCAATATTTTAAATGTATTTTGTAATCTCTTTTACAAAATGTCTAAAACACTATCAGCCAAATTGGTCGTGACGTGACGTCACTGTGATAGTACACAACATATAATTCTGTCGTTGTCAATGTCTTGTCTTGTCAAATACTGCAACATGGCTTTTCGCAGTCGTATTGTTTACCAACGGAGTATTATATTATACTAGCGGTACGCCCGGCTTTGCACGGGTAATAATTCGATATTGTTTCAAAATTATTCGAATTTTTCTCTCCTTAAAAACCATCTTAAACTCCAACAAACATTTAAAAAAATAAATTGGCTAAATTGGTTTAGGCGTTGTTGAGTTATGCGCTTAGCAACACATTTTGCGATTCATTTTTAACCCCCGACAAAAAAAGAGGGGTGTCATTATGTTTGATGTGTATCTGTCTGGGACATCATAGCTCCCGAACGGATGAAGCGATTTCAACTTAGTTTTTATTGTTTAAAACGTGAGTCTGGCGTGAGTGCTCTTAGACATGTTTCATGAAGATCGGTTGTGCCGTTTAAAAATTGTGGGGGTTAGAGTGGGGAAGGAAAACCGAAAATCTGCAAAAATCTCGAGTGGGGTATCAAATGAAATTGAAGGATTCGAATCGGGGGTTTTTCTTAAATTTTAAATTTAGATTTATTATTTTTAAGAAGATTAAGGTAAGAGAAAATATACTATTGATTGCAATGCTCAAATTGGTGTAACCGACAACAAACATAAACTTGGTTCGGGTCAATTGGTGTAACGTTAGTTTTTTGAAGAAAGTTGGTTTTATATTGGTGTATGTGTGGTTATAATTTTTCGTTCAAGCTAAGAATTAGTGTAAGAGCAATGCTGGCTTGCCAAGATACATACACCAACTTAACCTTCTTTGGTCAAAGGATAGGAATACAACAATTCGACTTATGTAAATGGATCACATACCTACTCAGTTACAACATAATTTCGACGTAAGTCTGCAAATTCACAGTTAAATTGTGTGGCGTAACTGTATTCTTTTAAAGCTAGTATTCTATTATTATGCTATTCGAAAGAGCAGAAAAAAACTAAGTAAAAAAAAACTGTATACTCCACTTATTGTACGTGTTTTGGTGGTTAACCCAATTGAACGTTCATGTTGTAAGCGCTAATTAATTTTAAGACCAAAATTGTACACATGAATGCAATAAACGATTTTGAATTTGAATTTGAACCTGCAACCGACGATAATGTACAATATCTATGCTATATGCTAGGGTTTAGTTCTGAAAATAACTTTTTGAATGGGATTAGTTACCTGTTAACGAATTATTAACTACTAACTAAGCGACAAAATATTATCAAGCGACAATTTTTTTATTTCCGCACACGACCATTCAGTAGGGAGCCGACCGACCGCCGGCCGCCGCGGTTATTTAAAAAAAAATTAACTCGTGATATCTTTTAAATGGAATGTCAGAATCTAATAATTCAAAAAGTAATATAAAGGTTTTAAAGCAATTTTACATAATAAATTATTTTGTTAAGGATTAATACCAAGATACAAATAAAGAGCCTTTTCAAACAGTGGTATTATAATTTTTAATATAAAAAATCGCTTATTGTCACAAAACTATAATAGTTAGAGATATGATGTAACGACGTTTTTTGTAGATAAAGATAAGTTCTATAAAGTTGTAATACATCACTTTGTTATATATTCAATATTTTTCGCAGCATTCGCGATTAATGAAAGATTTAGGTTTATTTTTTCAAAAAAATCGCTTATTGTCACAAAACTATAATAGTTAGAGATATGATGTAACGACGTTTTTTGTAGATAATGATAAGTTCTATAAAGTTGTAATACATCACTTTGTTATATATTCAATATTTTTCGCAGCATTCGCGATTAATGAAAGATTTAGGTTTATTTTTTCAAAAAAATCGCTTATTGTCACAAAACTATAATAGTTAGAGATATGATGTAACGACGTTTTTTGTAGATAATGATAAGTTCTATAAAGTTGTAATACATCACTTTGTTATATATTCAATAGTTTTCGCAGCATTCGCGATTAAAGAAAGATTTTAGGTTCTTTTTTTTCACCATGGGTTACATTATCGGAGTTTGGTAAGAAATCATATTATTTTTGAAAACTAAATATAGCCTATGTCACTCAGGGATAGTGTAGCTTTCGAATGGTGAAAGAATTTTTTAAATCGGTGCAGTATTTTCAGAGCCTATTCGAGACAAACAAACAAACAAAAAATCAAACCTTTCCTCTTTATAATATTAGTATAGATTTATATCGTCACGCGCCGAATCTGCATGGCGCTGGCGGCTAGTTATTCCGCGCGCAAATACAAAATAATATTTAAAAATAAGAATGAAAGTCATTTTTACTTTTTAAAATAGAAATAAAAATTCGACTAATTCATTATGACCTTGGGATTAATTTGAGACTATAAGTTTGACGTGTCTGTCTGTCCGTCTGTCTGGGACATCATAGCTCCCAAACGGATGCAGTGATATCAATTTAGTTTTTTTTTTTGCATGAAAGGTGAGTTTCGTGCGAGTGTTAGACATATAGGGGGGTAACGGGGGAGAGCGGACTAACATCTTTCCGGCCCCAACTGTCAACCTCACCTGCACGCGCAGCTAATACATTTTATCTGCGGCGGTATCCTCCACAATACCGCGGTCCCCCTGCTAGATAACGGACGAGGCACTGGCGACCGAGCAATGGCGGTATAACCATACACCTGACTGGGCAACTGGTCACAAGAGGCTTTAGTGGCCTTGGGGTCTAAGTAACCCCTAAAATATCTGGTGCAGAAGGCAACGGGAAACCACTGCAACTATATTCCCGAGAAAATCGCCATGTCAGTACAACAAGAGGAATCACGATTGCGATGCGATCCGCTTAGCAACCGGCGCCGCGTCGCGTCCGGGGCGCGTGGTGTGAAGTGGACTACCGGCCATGCAGGAGTAGGAGACCAGGCACCTCATGGAAACAATGCTACTGGAAACTATGTCAAGCTTCGTAAAACCCAAACGATAGGCACGTGGAATGTACGTGGCTTACTAGCCACAGGGAAAATTGACATCCTAGAAAGAGAAGTAGCCCGCTGTGGATTGAGCGTCTGCGGACTGAGCGAAACACACTGGAAGAACAATGGTCACTTCTTAACCGACACAAATGCCGTTTATTTTTCTGGAAACGACAACAGCAGCCGTAACGGAGTAGCGTTCCTTGTCCCAAAACAATTGAGGAACAGTGTATTGGGTTACGAACCAGTTAGCGACCGAATAATCTCCATCAAGTTGAAAGCATCACCTGTTAACTTAAATCTTGTTCAAGTCTATGCTCCAACAAGTACTGCTGATTTCGAAGTTATCGAAAGTTTTTATGCCGAATTGCAATCAACAATATCCAAAATGCCTAGCAGAGAGATACTGTTAATTCTAGGCGATTTTAATGCAAAAATTGGCGTCAACTCTCGTCAATACAATAACTCTGTTGGTAATTTCGGGCTTGGACTACGTAATGAAAGGGGTGAACGGTTGATGCAGTTTGCAAATGAAAATAGCTTGGTGATAGCAAACAGTCTTTTCCAGCATCACCCACGTAGGTTATACACATGGACATCACCGGGAGGTGGACACCGAAACCAGATCGACTATATTCTGATTCGATCGCGCTGGCGTACCTCCATTTTTAACTCACACACATTGCCCGGTGCTGACTGTGGATCTGATCACCAGCTATTAGTGTGTAAACTCAGACTTAAACTAAGAGCTGATCGGCTTCTCACCAAAAAAAAACGAATCGAGGTAACTGACAAAGTGCAGTTTGACTCAGCTCTCGAACACAACTGGTTAGAGTGGACAGCTGTTAACCAGAATTCAGCAACACCAGATGAACTGTGGGGCAAGGCTAAACATCTCATCCAACACACAGTGGCAGAATCTACTACTCGAGCGAAGGCACAAAAACGTCAGCACTGGATGTCAGATAACACCTTAGTACTTGTTGAGGAGAGGCGGAAAAAAAAAGCAGAAGGATCGGACATCAGAGATCTGAATAAGTTATCGGCGGAAATACAGGCAGCATGCCGTAGAGACCACAACGCATATCTTCGCAAGATATGTGAAGATGTGGAAATGCACGCTGGACGAAACGAGTCACGAGATCTCTATCACAAAATTCTTGTTATAACAAAAACGCTTCCTTCGAAAACATGGGCCATTGAAAATGATAACAATGAAGTTGTGACAGAGATAGACAAAATCTCAGAAACGTGGAAAAACTACTGCCAATCACTCTTTCAAGATCCCGATTCACGCCGATTTCCAAGTACAAATCCCACAGATGAGGAACTGGAGCCTGACATTCTTTTGTCTGAAGTAAGAGCTGCTATAAGACACCTGAAAAACAGAAAAGCCACTGGTAGAGATGAAATTCCTATAGAAACCATTAAAGCTTTAGGAGACCGTGGCGATCTCATGTTTCATGCTATCTGCAATAAAATATGGCAGACAGGAGTTTGGCCGTCTGAATGGACACACACAGTTTTCATCCCCCTTCATAAAAAAGGCTCAACAAAGAAATGTAACAACTACCGACTTATTGCCCTTATTTCACACGCTAGCAAAATTATGTTACACATTCTTAATGAGCGACTGAAGACCTATTTATCCGGTGAAATCGCTCCAGAACAAGCTGGATTTGTAAAGGGGAGGGGTACACGGGAACAGATCTTCATCGTACGCCAGATAGTTGAGAAAGCACGAGAATTCAACAAGCCGACATTCATATGTTTTGTCGATTTCTCCAAAGCGTTCGACTCAGTGAAATGGCCTGTTCTGTGGAAAACGTTACTTGACATGGGTACGCCGAAACATCTTGTACATTTACTAAGACGGCTGTACGAAGAAGGCACAGCATCAGTGCGCACTGATGACGTCTTGTCGAGTGACTTTCATCAAAGTGCTGGAGTCCGTCAAGGGTGCATTATCTCGCCTCTACTGTTCAACACCTATACGGAGCTAATAATGCGGATCACCTTAGAGGACTGGACCGATGGTGCACCCATTGGAGGATATAAAATTTCAAACTTGCGTTATGCCGATGACACCACCCTGTTTGCTACAAGCGAGCAGCTTTTAAAAGACCTATTGCTTAAGATGGAGCGAGTGAGCCTCGATTTCGGATTAAAGATAAACCGTAACAAGACCAAAGTGATGATCGTGGACCGCGCTAAAAACAATTCGCCGGAAGTGACACACATTGCGAACTGTAGCGTGGTCTCATCATACATATATCTCGGAACTTTAATCACGAATAATGGTGGATGTATGGATGAGATAAAACGACGTATGGCCATTACGAGAACAGCAATGGACAAAATGAGGAAAATATGGAGGAACAGAAACATTACTAGAGCTACTAAGACCAGACTTGTGCAAACCCTTATTTTCCCCATATTCCTATACGCTGCAGAGACGTGGACATTGCGAGAAGTGGAAAAGAAGAAAATAGATGCCTTAGAGATGTGGTGTTGGAGAAAAATGCTTGGAATATCATGGACAGAGTTTCGCACCAACATTTCTATTCTCCAAGAACTAGGCATTGGGCAGCGTCTATTTTCAGTAGTACAGTCTCGCATACTTACGTTCTTCGGACACGTCTCTCGACGCGACAATCAGTCCATCGAACGTCTTGTTGTTCAAGGAAAGGTAGAGGGCACAAGGCCGCGTGGAAGGTCTCCCATACGATGGACAGACCAAATAAAAACTACCGTAGGGGGACTGTTAAACGATTGCAGCAGGATGACCTCCAACAGAGAAAAGTGGCGCGCTGTCGTGAGGCGAATATCATCTGCCCACACCGCCGACACATGACGACCACGACCGCTCTGTCAAGAGCGTAACGGAAAAGAAGAAGAAGAAGAGTTAGACATATATGAGGGTAAAAGTGGGGAAGGAAAACCGAAAATTTGCAAATATACTTAAGTGGGGGTCTCAAATAAAAGCGCATTACGTGCACATTACAAAATATTATGACTTTTTACTTTTAAGGGAACTAAGGTTCTAGAATCGGTTTTTTTTTTAATTGTAAGTTTAGATTATACAATAATTATTGATGGAAAAAAAACATTTTTGTCACAATCAGACTAATGACTGTGTGAACTGCCTACCGTTCGCATCAGGCCGGCGCCGGCGGCGCTATGTCCCTATTCGCAACACAATGACAAAGATTACGGTCAACCTCATAAGGCGAACGTTACCATTTCAAATGTGTATATAATAGCTGGTATTGTTTTTGTGACGAGTTAATTAAGGCTATTGATATTTGTTATTGCGAGAATTGCTTTCTTTAAGATACCCGATAAAAAATATCTAAATGTATGTCTAATAAGTTAAGTATTTCAGAGTCTAGTACCCGTAACATAAGCTTAGAGCTTATCATGAAGCTAGATGCTGTGTTGATTGTCCGGCAATATTTATTATTAAATTATTTATTTTTAAAGGGAATCTGTTCTAATCTGGGATATCTGGATTCAATTAACAGGCAATACATCTTTCAGAATCTTTACTTTTGTAAGGTATTTTATAAGTATACCTACGTGGTTTGCGAGGCATTACCTGTTGTAACACAGTTTCTAACTAGCACCGGAGGTAAAGTCCCAAAGACTGCGTGAATTATATGTAACTAGCTGTGCCCCGCGGTGTTACCCGCGTTATAATGTATTTTCCCGCGGAATGACGTTTTCCCGCGGTAAAAAGTAGCCTATGTTATTTTTCAGGCTCTAGAGATTCTGTGTACCAAATTTCATTTAAATCGGTTCAGTAGTTTTCGCGTGAAAGAGTAACAAACATCCATACATCCATACTTACAAACTTTCGTCTTTATAGTAGTAGAAGGATACTTTCTATTGTTTTAATAAATGATTGATTAATTAAGAAAAGTAAGACATAACCTTGCATTTTACGACCAGCCCATTTTAACCTAACATTCGTCATGAGCATGGGATGATATTATGCCATAGGAACCATAGGACCTTAGGAAAAATATATACATGGTGTTTCATGATTATAAACGATCTAAAAAAGGGCAAGTTAAATATATATTTTGGAATGGTTCATTGATTGAGACTGTTTTGCCTTTCAATAAACGGGGATCCTACAAACATACGAACGTAGTTTCTAAACTAAAATACCATGTTTTTTTAATATCCAGAGCGTTATTTTTGTAAACCGCTATCAATCACAGAAAACTGGGCCTCTGGCGAGTATTTTTTGATATAGAATGTTCACAAATTTGCAGAATTTTATTGCAAAAATAATAATTACCTACTTAATACTATTTGTAATAATGTTGACAACCAAAGATTAAGTCATCTATACTAATATTATAAAGAGGAAAGGTTTGATTTTTTGTTTGTTTGTTTGTCTCGAATAGGCTCTGAATATACTGCACCGATTTAAAAAATTCTTTCACCATTCGAAAGCTACACTATCCCTGAGTGACATAGGCTATATTTAGTTTTCAAAAATAATATGATTTCTTACCAAACTCCGATAATGTAACCCATGGTGAAAAAAAAGAACCTAAAATCTTTCTTTAATCGCGAATGCTGCGAAAACTATTGAATATATAACAAAGTGATGTATTACAACTTTATAGAACTTATCATTATCTACAAAAAACGTCGTTACATCATATCTCTAACTATTATAGTTTTGTGACAATAAGCGATTTTTTTGAAAAAATAAACCTAAATCTTTCATTAATCGCGAATGCTGCGAAAAATATTGAATATATAACAAAGTGATGTATTACAACTTTATAGAACTTATCATTATCTACAAAAAACGTCGTTACATCATATCTCTAACTATTATAGTTTTGTGACAATAAGCGATTTTTTTGAAAAAATAAACCTAAATCTTTCATTAATCGCGAATGCTGCGAAAAATATTGAATATATAACAAAGTGATGTATTACAACTTTATAGAACTTATCTTTATCTACAAAAAACGTCGTTACATCATATCTCTAACTATTATAGTTTTGTGACAATAAGCGATTTTTTATATTAAAAATTATAATACCACTGTTTGAAAAGGCTCTTTATTTGTATCTTGGTATTAATCCTTAACAAAATAATTTATTATGTAAAATTGCTTTAAAACCTTTATATTACTTTTTGAATTATTAGATTCTGACATTCCATTTAAAAGATATCACGAGTTAATTTTTTTTTAAATAACCGCGGCGGCCGGCGGTCGGTCGGCTCCCTACTGAATGGTCGTGTGCGGAAATAAAAAAATTGTCGCTTGATAATATTTTGTCGCTTAGTTAGTAGTTAATAATTCGTTAACAGGTAACTAATCCCATTCAAAAAGTTATTTTCAGAACTAAACCCTAGCATATAGCATAGATATTGTACATTATCGTCGGTTGCAGGTTCAAATTCAAATTCAAAATCGTTTATTGCATTCATGTGTACAATTTTGGTCTTAAAATTAATTAGCGCTTACAACATGAACGTTCAATTGGGTTAACCACCAAAACACGTACAATAAGTGGAGTATACAGTTTTTTTTTACTTAGTTTTTTTCTGCTCTTTCGAATAGCATAATAATAGAATACTAGCTTTAAAAGAATACAGTTACGCCACACAATTTAACTGTGAATTTGCAGACTTACGTCGAAATTATGTTGTAACTGAGTAGGTATGTGATCCATTTACATAAGTCGAATTGTTGTATTCCTATCCTTTGACCAAAGAAGGTTAAGTTGGTGTATGTATCTTGGCAAGCCAGCATTGCTCTTACACTAATTCTTAGCTTGAACGAAAAATTATAACCACACATACACCAATATAAAACCAACTTTCTTCAAAAAACTAACGTTACACCAATTGACCCGAACCAAGTTTATGTTTGTTGTCGGTTACACCAATTTGAGCATTGCAATCAATAGTATATTTTCTCTTACCTTAATCTTCTTAAAAATAATAAATCTAAATTTAAAATTTAAGAAAAACCCCCGATTCGAATCCTTCAATTTCATTTGATACCCCACTCGAGATTTTTGCAGATTTTCGGTTTTCCTTCCCCACTCTAACCCCCACAATTTTTAAACGGCACAACCGATCTTCATGAAACATGTCTAAGAGCACTCACGCCAGACTCACGTTTTAAACAATAAAAACTAAGTTGAAATCGCTTCATCCGTTCGGGAGCTATGATGTCCCAGACAGATACACATCAAACATAATGACACCCCTCTTTTTTTGTCGGGGGTTAAAAATGAATCGCAAAATGTGTTGCTAAGCGCATAACTCAACAACGCCTAAACCAATTTAGCCAATTTATTTTTTTAAATGTTTGTTGGAGTTTAAGATGGTTTTTAAGGAGAGAAAAATTCGAATAATTTTGAAACAATATCGAATTATTACCCGTGCAAAGCCGGGCGTACCGCTAGTAATGAATATTCACCATGACATTGTGGCCTGCAATTATATAATGGTATACTTTAATTAGTTCTTACTTGGTTAATATGGTTTTAAGAAAAACTTCATATGTTAAGATTTCAGTTTTTCGGCGGTAAAGATTTTTCAATTAAACTTTTAATTTTTGTAAGACATTTAGAAAATCCATTTTTTGTTTTTTTTTCACAGATCAATTTAGTGTTTTGGGAAAAAATAACGAGCTCTTCGCTGTGCATAGGTATTTGTTTTTTATTACAAATAGTATATATTTTTTTAGGAGTTGCTACTTAAGATAGGTACTTTATTCCCAGTCTAGACGTGAAGCCAGTACTTACCCTGGTGACCCTTTTAAGGATCGGAACTGGCGGGGCGACATTCCAACTAGCTGGTTGTTTCAGATTGACATTATGTTAGCGTAGGTCAATAACTCAACTTGAACTCTGGGTATGTGAGCAGAGGTAATTGAGTAAAAGCAGTCATCAATATATTTATATTATTTTATAGAAAAATGAGATACTATGGTAAGTTTAAAGTACCCAGGAATATGGTGACTTGTTCAGCCCACTTTAATTTCGTATTTTGATGACTGTTATGATTTGGAAAAAGTCTAAAAAAACTTTAAATCATTTATGATGATATTTTTCAATGCAATGATTTAAAACGGGTAACATACCATGATTTGACGGTTTTTGAGTTTTCCGATATTAATAAACTCCCGATAAGTATTGTTAAAAACCATGATAATTTAAAAAGTTATATTTTTCAATGCTTACTGTTCGCGGCTTTGTCCGTTCTGTACTAGTCTACTCGCAGGAATAAGGTGTCCCGCGGTAAACATTGAAATAAGTTTCAAGTCAACTTCATAAGACGCATTAAGTTAACCCTTCAATTCGTAGCTAAATTGACAAAACTTTGTATACTCGTAATAAAAAAAAAATACAGAAAATTATATTAAAAAAAAAAAAACTTTAAGATGCCTTTTTTTTACCATTCTAATGATTTTGACAACGAAAAAAAGTAATGCGAATAATAAAATATAAATAGACTAGCCACTGTAACGTCCAGCGCCCTCAGCTCGTAACCAGCGAACAGTAAAAATCGGAAAATCAGGGAAAATTTCTCTCACTTTATTGACAAAATATTTTTTTTTTTCATATTTTTTGTTGCCAGGTATCGGTTTTTCTAATTAGAATTTGGTAGAATAATTATTGACAATGACATCTGCCATTAACAGTAGCAACTTGGCATAATAGATAATAAATAAATCCGAAACCAAAAGAGCTAAAACCTCGGCCTTTTAGTACCATGGACGTAAGTCGGCATAAAATTTTGTGGCACAAAAGTGCCAGAGGACGTTCAAGTGGCTAGGTGACCCCAGCAAACGAAAAATAGACAGTAGGTAGTTGTTTTGCAGAATGAAAAATAGACAGTAGGTAGCCGATTCTCAGACGTACTGAATACGCATTATAAAATTTTTGTAATTTTTTATATTAGATTTATTTATTAAAATTGGCTACACCAACAGAATATATAACAAACACTTCAAAATAATCAATACACACATTATTATACTATGCTATGATACATATTCCAATGAAAGGTGAGCACAGCATTTAGATTTATGACCTACTCGCACTCAGCGAGTCCAAGGGTGTTACATTACCTACAACTAAAAACTATGACGTGGTAGGCAACTTACAGATAATTACTGTTCAAAAGTTCACATCGCAGCGGAAGTTACAAGGACAACGTTGCCCTATGGCTAGATAACAGATGGTCGTCCTTTCCCTTTTTAAAACTGTGTAATACTATTAACTTATGTTCATGGCGGACCACCGAATATGGGTAGGCTTTTAATACAATATGGTATGTACAGCGGAAAGCACGTAAACATCGATTTCAAGCTTCTATACCAATATAATAAAGCTGGATAGTTTGTTTGCTTGCGCGCGCTAATCTCAAGAACTACTGGTCCGATTTGAAAAATTATTACAGTGTTAGATAACCAATTTATCAGGGAAGACCTACTACTTTTTACATCACGGGAAAATACGTTGTTAAATATTTTTATGAATACGAGCGTGCAATGTTATTGCCTATATTAGTCAATAGCTAGAAATTACAGAGGTAATCAAAGATTGAAAGCAAGTAATCAGGGATTATTTGTCACTATGAATTCCGGCCTTAAAGTGGTCAAAATTACAATGAACTGCAACAATTATGAATTTCCTGACCTTTCGAATTGTTTCTACGGTTCGTTAAAGTACAAGAAACGTGCAAGTTTGCAAAATATTAACTTTACAAAGAGGCAATGAGAGATGCCCTGAGAAGCGACACTTTACATATTGAAGTAAGATCTCTATCAGCGATACTGCCGCCATTGATTAACAAAATGTACATCTTTCTCTTTTAAATTGTGTACCTAAATAAATACAAACCAGCCTTTTATTTCACTCATGATACAAATATCAAATTAATTAACCCCGGACCAAAAAAGAGGGGTGTTATAAGTTTGACATGTCTGTCTGTCTGTTACATCATAGCTTCCAAACGGATGGAGCGATTTCAATTTAGTTTTTTTTTGTATGAAAGGTGATTTGGCCCGGGTGTTCTTAGACTTGTTTCATGAAAATCGGTTGAGCCGTTTAAAAGTTATGGGGGTGAGAGTGGGGAAGGAAAACAGAAAATCTGCAAATATACTAGTGTGGGATCAAATGAAAGCGCATATCTTCCACATTACATAATATTAATGTTGTTTTACATTTAAGGAAATGAAGGCATTAGATCCGGAGGTTTTTCTTAAATTTTAAATTTAGATTTATTGAATTCATAATTAATAAATATTACTATTGATTTTTTTAAATAAAAAGTATTGTATTGTAAGATTTATACTCCACGATATTCATAGAGTGACAATTAGTAGTAAAACCGTGAGAAGGCTGTACATGAAACTGGGGATGTTTAATAAAAAGGTTTTAACTCTTCAAAACATATTTGTTGATTTGTTTTGTGATAAAAGTGAAACTGACTGAAATCTAAGCATGTTTACCAAAATGCAAAAGTTTATATCACGTCTATTTCTATTTTGATCCATTCTTTATTTTGTCCACGAATGTATTTAGTTTAGAGTATTTATTTTTAGTTATTCGAGCAATGAACTCCCCGACTATACTAATCCATATAGCCGTCAGTTTGTTTTGTTTACCGTAGTGGTACTCTACACAAGTATTCTGAGAATAAGTAAGGGCTGTGAGCTACGGCTCGTATCGTATCTTCACTATAACTTCGTAAATTTTCAACAATCGAAAATGTCGCTTCCTAGAGCGAGAAAGAACAACAATTATTTTGGAGGAATCGATGCGAACGCATTTCCCCTCTCCCTCTAGCTTCCGCAAAGGTATCTTTCAGATAGTTAATGACAGACATGAAAACTGTGATTCTGTATTTTTAGATGTATTTCATCCCAGTTGGGTTTATTTATTAACCCCCGACCAAAATGAGGGGTATAATAAGTTTGACGTGTCTGTCTGGGACATAATAGCTCCCGAACGGATCGAAAGGAGAGTTTGACGCGAGTGTTCTTAGACAAGTTTCAAGAAAATCGGTTGTGCCGTTTAATTTTAGAAGAGTTTAAAGATAAGGAATCACACTTTCGTATTCATAAGGATCGTTAGGGATACTTATTGACACACCATTATTATGTCAACTGTACATAAGCCCAAATATTATAGAAAGAAAGAAGAAAGATAGAAATGTTTATTTGTCACAAAATAAAATTGAGTGAGTCGAACCACAGCCATGTTTTTACATGATCACCATGAATGTAAAAAAAAATATATGGAAAATTTTGAATTTTGTACACAAAGATTTAAGAGATTCAGATTGTATCCATCACAAGTAGGTTAGCACTTTCCAAACAAAAAACTTCTCGAAATGTACAAAACATTTGTGACATGTATGAGTCATGTGCAAATATATTTAAACTACTTCGGTTACCAAACCAGGTGACACGGTAACTTCGCAATATATTACTACCGTTAGACCTAGACAGTTTTAGGAAGTGTTAAGTGTTTTTTTATGCTAGATAAGCCTTCATTCGACCACAATCTCACCTGATGTAAAGTGACGATGTGGTCTAAGATGATGAATAATTTGATTTGTAAATAATAATTTTACTTTTCTTTCGATCAATGAAGTCCTTGGGAATGAAAGGTAGTCTGTCTGTTTTTGTAATTCTATAGAATCACAAATATTAATTATTGAAGATACGAAATATGAATTTGAACTGAGATGTTAATTAATATTAAAACCAATACAAAATTTATAAACGGCTATTATTTATACTTAAGGCTTACTTATTTTATGTTTTGTTTGTACGCTATTGACTGTATTGTTAATTTTTCTTTGTGTTACATGAATACATATTTTATGCTTCTGATTATTTGAGAACCTCAAAACGAGACTAATGCGAAATATTTAGTAACAATTTAGCGCATCCACGATCTCTGTCTATCAATAAGAGATTTAAGCATAGGTAGGCGGCATAATATTATTAATATTAGCGGTTGTTGTTGTTACTTGGAATGTGACATTGCTTTAACCTTAAATAAAGAGACATTAGGTACCTACTAGGTTTTCATGTCCCATCTTAGACCGCATCGGCCACTTTGAAATTGTGGTCAAATGCTTATGTAGCATAAAAAAAACAAAAGAAAGTCAATGTTTCCACATAATTTAAAACTTCTAGCTCTTTCTTCAAGGAATCAGTCACGCTTAGGCCTGAGAAAAGCAACAATAACAGAACTTACGACCGGTTCCTTTTCCTGTCAAGGAAATTCTCGGAAACTGAGAATATGGACACATTTCTTACAAATGCAACGCCCGCGAAATGCTACTTCCGAGAAATCTTAGTTTAGTTATTGAGGACATCTGTGCAAGATTTCCTTCTGCGAACGTGCAAAAGCTCATTTAATTAATAGTTATTGATAATGCTGAATTTTTAAGCAATTCTAATGCGGCATGTGACTTGGACAACAGTTGTAATTTGTAAGTGAAGTACCTCGTAATAATTACTCGTCTAATTGGCTAAATGGTAAGTCCAAAGGCTTTGATTGCTTGACCTTGATCTTAAGTCTATGTCTAAATTATATTATCGTTTAAAAAACCCAACATGTGGAATATATATCTCAATAACAAGATTACTTCAGGTAATCTAATAAATAATATAATCAGAATAATTGCCGACAAAACCTTAATTTACTTGATGAATTTAAAAATTAATCACATTTGCTCAATTCATTGCTGACGCAACTAACGGAAATTTATAAAACGGTTTAAGAAATTTTGATTCATATGATTAAATCTCCTAAATATCTAAGAAACGTCATTGCAATTTTGAGTTGGTCTAAAATAATTATAGTAATCGTCCTCATTGTTGGCACTGCGAATAAAAAATGTGAATATGAGTCAGACTTACCTTTGTTATCGCCGTGGAGTGTTTTGACCGAGGGTGCCTGTCCAAACGGCGCTTTCGGGACAATAGCAGCACCCTTATTTTTTTCAAAGAGCGCTTTGCGTTCCCTCAGTGACATTTCGGCAGGGTCCTTCGCTTTCGGGCTGCCGGCCTCGAACATAGCCGCCTTCGACAACACAGAGGTCCTGTCCACATTCCCGTTCAATTTGGGAGCCATCCGTTTTATCACAGGGGATCCTTTATCCAGGATCGGTTTGGCGAGCCCGTCAGCCGGCTCCGGCTTTGTTTGTTTACAATCCGCGGCGTCACTGTCGGTCTCGGGTAACGGCAACACATTGTTTTCTTTGTCTTTTTCACTTTCGCACTCGTCGTCAGAGGCATTATTGTTGGGAGGCGTAGGAGCCTTGTATTTCTTGAGGGAAGGTTTCTTGGTGACCGGCACAGCAGGCGCCGTCGCGACCATTGTCGCCATGTTGGGGGCTGCGGCTGCACTGGGGGTTGCCGCGCTCGGCTCCTGTCGGGCGGGTTCGGGTTGCTTCGGTGCGTTGAAGTCGTAGACGAGCCGCGATTGGGTCGCCGAGACGCGACGGTACCCCTCGCCCTCCTACGATTGGACAAGGGGATTGACGCGACGGGGCGAGCACGTGCGTCGATACGGTGACCAAGTTTGAGTTACGCGGTTACGAGTCTTGCAAGTAGGTTAGGGTTTAGGGGCCGGAGACGAAGTTGCATCATGTTTCGCGTGTTTGTGGTTCAGTAATTAGCGGATTGGAACAAAGGTGTATCTATTGGCGTGGCGATTCGCGTGCGCCGCGGGAGGCGTCGTGCATACAACTGACTGCGGCAGAGGGACGCACGTGTTACAAACCGGACCAGCTGATAATTATTATTTGACGCGTTACATGATTATACTAAATTATCCAGACCAGGTCATAATCATTGTATGTGAAATAACAATACTTATTTATCGCAGCTTTTGTATGTAACGGTGTATTACAAACACCAATGTGTTTGAAATACACATAGTATATGATGAATTATGAGCTTTATTAGTTAGGGAAAAGGTCAAAGTTAACAGCTGACCCTATTAACCAATTCTCTTCAGTTAACGTTTGTTTAGGAACGCCGAAATTATGATAGACGCCCCCTTGTTTAGTTTTAAGTGTCAATGACATCAATATTATATATACTTTTATATTAGGTATTAAAAAACGCTGCTGCCTAGACAAATTACAACATTCGAATATTCTAAAATACACCAATAAATTCGATGTTATTTTGTGTTGTGTAAATATATTCGTAATATTTTTCTTACACATGGAATTTAACAAATTTATATCCACATTACTTCTTTACACAGGAAATAGATAAACTTAGGTAAGACCATCTTTTCTCCAAAACTTGAGAAGCCAACCAAAATTCCTTCTATAGACAGGATGAATACGACGCAAAATGAGAAATTGAAAATAATTTTCAATATAATTGCATTGTACTATCACAATCATGAATGGATTTTTGAACGCGTTCTGCGATTTTATATTAATTACTAATATAGTGTAAATAAATATATTTCCAGTTCTAAAAGAGAAATACGTAATAGCTCAATATAGCTTTAACTAACATGATAATTTTTTTCACACAGGAAATCCCTCGGAGCATATGTCTATCAAATAACCTACGTCCCAGACGGTCTAAGCTTTAAGTTACAAGCTTAGCTGAAAGTTCGTCGCACTCTGCCTTTACTAACTTAACTATTCCTCAAAAAAAGTTGATAGACGCGTACGAACCGGTACAATAAACGCAAAAACTTAGTTCGATAAACTGTCACAGCTGATAGGATGGTTGGCTATTTTCAGGTCGTTCGACATTGACATTATAAAATTATATTTCTGAGCTATTGGCACAATATCATCACATCGTGAGGAAACCGTTATGTTCTGAGAATTTTCAAGAGTTTGAAGGACTTGTAAGTTTTACCAACCCGCACTTGGACAGCGTGGTGAATTAAGGCCGAGAAGGCCCTGTGTTCCAGCAGTGTGTGGGTTCACAGTGGGAACGTAAATAGGTTAAGTGATACCGTTTCACTTGCAACCTTGCCTCAAGCGAATGATACACTGGTATGGCATGGCACTTAATAAGTTATTGTCACCTAAATTGACGAAGATCACACTTATAAGAAAATATTTTAAATAATTAAGTCCATGTCTGCATAGACAGCATTTCACCCTAGACAACAATCTGCGCTAAGTCGGTAGGTCTATAATGTATTTCCTAGTCTTACATCAGCTGACGTATAATGGCTTCGAGTTTTTGCGCATCTTAAGTTCTATCGAATAGCTTGTGATGCCGTTATGCGCATAATAGTAAACATAATCCGAGGAGTAATGATGATGACTTATTTAGTACAATATTATTATGTACCATAGTTATTATTATTAACGGTGTTCTGTATAAGTCGAACAGGGTTCAACTGCCGCATGTCTTTTTAGATCTTCTCATCTTGAGGCATAACGAAGAGAAATTAGGCCCTTATTAAAATTAGGAACGTCACATGTCATACATACACTCTTAAAAATCTCAGACCATGCCGGTTTCCTCACTATGTTTTGGTAGGTACCACAGAACCCAGCAATAAATAAGTTCACAGTATTACCTAACAATACTAACCCTAATAACGATTGTCTTCTACATAAATCAAAAGTGTTTAATAGTTGTAAGCTCAATTAATAATGTGTAATGGGTACGATTCCCGCCGAGGGGGCAAGTGTTTCTATGTTCTGCAAGCACTTTGGTCCTTCCTTGGTGTTCAATATGTATAATTAAAAATATGTAAATATTACATTAAGTATATCAAATGTCTAGTACTGTAACATAAGCATAAAGCTTACCACGGGGCTAGATGTTGTTGTGGGAATTGTCCGGAAATATTGATTTATTTTATTTTATTTTTAATGTCAAGTGAATTCATAGAGTAAATTCATAGAATGGACGTAAAGACTGTGGATAAGGTTAAATAAAAAATAGTTTACAGTACAGGTAAGTTTCAAGGTAAGTTTTACCATTTTTTTAAACAATTTAAGGTAAGTTTCTCGCGAATGCGGAATATAGACAATTTCCAAAGGCATTGTGTTATGATGTGTACAGTTGCATAATGCTTCTTGCGGTGCCATAAATCCCGCGGGCTAGTAAAACTGACAGTTACCGCGTTTAACTCCCGAGCGTTCAGAGTTCCACATATATCCGATTTTATAGTCGCGTGTCGGTCAATGGTATTTCTACTAATCCACGACGCAAAAAGACGGGTGTTATAACTTGTCTTGACCGTGGCATTATAGCTCCCGAACGGATAAGGTGATTTCAATTTAGTTTTATTTTGTATGAAAGGTGAGTTATGCGCGAGTGTTCTTAGACATGTTTGATGAAAATCGGTTGAAAAACCGAAAATCAGCTAACATACTCTAGTGGGGTTTCGAATAAAAGTGCATCGCATGCACATTACAAACGAGTTTTAGAATTTTTTTTTTTTTTAATTTTAAATTTAGTATATATACTTATAGTTAGTTTTATTTAGAATGTGCATTCAAGGAATGATATAATGTGATCAGAAATAGGTTTATTATGAACCTGTGGGCATACTTGACTGCGCTGAAGATTAAGCATGTAAGCATAGGCTTCTAGGGAAATAAACGTTTTGACTTTGATTAATGTCGGACATCTTTCATTCTGAATTGTATGAAACTGTGGTACGCAACGCACTCAGTTTATTTAAAGCAGTCTCCAAAACAATAGAATGTAAATGTTTTAAACACTATTTACCCTGTTGCGGGTTGCTTCCTAAATTAGATATTTATTGCATACGTATCAAAATAATTTTACGAGTGACATATAATAATAATACATATAGTTTTTAAAGTAAAAACATATTACGGCAGTGCGTTACGGCTCGATACGTAACGCGTAACGGTGGCAGTCTGGTGACATCCATTTCTCTTACGCGCACGACAGAAAATAGGCAGGCGGCTGTTCTCTCTCTTTTAAACTACAGCGCTAAGCGTATATGACGGTATTACTTCTGGCAAGCGTCCCGAGTCACGATCCAATCATAAGTATGTAAAATTCATGATGCGAGAAAACCAAATGACTACAACAAAACAAAGGACTTTTGTTCAGTTTACGTTTGACTCATATCGAACCAATGAGTCTACAAAATGACTTTCAAGGGCAGTATTCCACTGAGCTGGCTAGAATTTACACAATGTAACGTAATGCCATAACACTAACGGGTAACTGGTTCACATAACGCAACCGTGGACAACCTAGATCTGGAATACGTCAACAACTGACACTTATGTTCTCTACGGCTAGTCTAATCTTTGCTAAATCGCATCTAAACATGTTTAGATTTATAAACAACACCGCAAATGTTGTTATTTATAACACAAATCTGTAATAGTCCAAGTTATAACTTGGACTATTACTGATATTACTATTGCAATGACTTTGTGTTCCTGTACTATAACAATAGATAAATAAATATTGCTCGACAATTCACATAGCAACTTATTAAATTTATTGCACATTGGTGATATGTATTTATTTACTGTAGTTGGTGGGATACACCACATACTGATTCTATATTCATTTTTGCATGATCGTTTTGAGTCCTTTGAAATGCTTTAGCTATGAATTTGTTACGTAAATGATGTATTATTTGTTGCACCAAAACGTTACTCTTTAAAATAAACTTGTAAATACTGGTTAGAAGAATATATTTAAGACTGAATCAGAGTCACGTACTTGATGTAAAAAAATGCAGATAAACCTGTCTTTTCGGCATTTAGTGCATTAGCCTTTTGAAGTATTATTTTTTGCAAAGTTTCTGCGCCGGCGCACTGTTTTGAATGGAAATCTGTCTTAATTAGCGAGTGAAGTATTTTAGGTAATGTTATATTTTGTTCGTGAGTACGACATATTGACAAAAACAAAATAATTATGGAACTGCTCAAATGTAAGGATTAATTAATTAATTAATTTTAAGGATTTATCAGATACAATACAAAGTAAGTTAACGAGAAAAATGCTGTTATATTTATATGGGTATTTAAGGATATAAAGTAATATTTTAAGTGGCTTGGCTTTGACATCCGCCGCGTTAGAGATGTTAAGATCTAAACAGTCGTCGCTAGAAAAAGCTCACTATAGCCGAAATCAGCTCAGTATTATCTAATATATAAAATTTCCAGGTAGTAACCGTACTCATCCGAAACGGCTTTACCGATTTTTACCAAATTTTATATGCATATTCAGTAGGTCTGAGAATCGGCCACTATCTATCTTTCATATTGCAATACAACGTTTGTTGGGGTTAGTTAGTATATAATATAGATACTTATGTTATTAATCTGCTAAAGATTAAAACATACTAAACTTTGAAGCAAATCAATTTAGATTATTTACAGACTTTTAAACACTAAACTATAATCTTCCACCAAACATATTATTAACTTAGTTATAAAGCTTAGTGATTCGTTTGACCCTTAAGCATTACCTGTGTCATTAGTAACTCGATACTTGTTCAACGATTGGGCATGGGGCTCCGTGTTCTATTACAAAACAGCTATTAATAGGGTGGTTCCAGGTGTTTATCCTTTTCTACGAACGCGATGGTGGTCTTACGATGTGTTTTGGCTATTTGGCCTATATCTCGGCAATAAAACTTAAAAAGTTCCATTCTTTATTCAATTTACTAGCTTAAGACGCTTTGCCAGTGATTTTTGATTTTACCGGGGTTAAAAGTAGCCTATAGCTTTCCGCAATAAATAGGCTGTAAGAATTTTACAAATCAGAAAAGTAGTTCTTTAGTTTTGCTCATTCAAACAAACAAACTTTTCAGCTTTATAATATTAGTTAGATTTACAAAAGTCAGCCAACATTTCATGGGGTTTTTAGGATAGATGTTTTCAAATGAGATTTTGCGAAATTTATAAATTTTTTTTTTTAAATAATTTGATATTTTTTTTTATTAATATTTTCCGTTGTTTCTTTTACTTTTAATTGACTCGCCCTTCTACCAAGTGTGGCAAGTATTGCCAAACCCCCTCATTGTGATTAATGGAGGCCAATGTCCTGCAATGGTCTTTCTACGGCCTTATGGAACGAGATGTTTACTAAACAAAAGAAAATAGTTAGTTAAAGTTAATTTTAAATATCTCTCAAATGGCGAAGGATTTAAACACGGTAGGTGTTATATATTGATAGACGTCCACATTTGTATCGAAATCTTTTGAACGGATTTATTATGGAAATTAAATACAGTTAACACTTATACCAGTAATTTTTATTTGTGTTATCGGTATGTGGTAAAGCAATGATAATTAAGACAGACGTTCTAATTAGACAAAAGGTATCGTTTATAAGCATATCGACTATTTAAAGTACCTTGAGTTCTCTAAGTACCTATGGTCCAATTTGATTATGTTGTTTGTATTTTAATTTCGACGTTTTTAATATTTGGTAAAATCAAATAGCAATAAATGATTTTGTATCTTGTATCTCAAAGCACATCAAAAAATATTGGGAATCTATAACACCACACTTTTAAACTGAGTCTTAAAGACCTCCAACAAAAAAATATAAACAACAATTCCATTAAGCTCACCAAATTCCTACTTAAAAATCCTACGCGTCGCTGAATATCATGAAAGAGCAGTTCAAAAAGCGCATATATTCTCGGAAACATAAACACGAGCTGGCGTCGTTTAACGACTTATTTCGAGCTTACAGCTATATTTAAGCTTTAAGCTGTGGCTGGGTGGCCAGGACAAAGGGAATGCGCCGTGACAAAACATATCGTGATCAGAATGTATTAAGGATTCTTAACCCCGACCAAAAAAGAGGGAATCTCTCCATCCGTTTGGGAGCTATGATGTCCCAGACAGACAGACAGACACGTCAAACTTATAACACCCCTCTTTTTTGGTCGGGGGTTAAAAATAGATAGCAGCCGATTCTCAGTCCTACTGAATACGCATATAAAATTTGGTAAAAATTGGTAAAGCCGTTCCGGAGGACGGTAACTAACATTGTGACATGGAAATGTTGTATATTAGATATATCTACTTATTTTACTTTGTACTCCAATGTATTGTCTTGTTATTGTTTGCAGTTTGTATTTTATTTGTGGTGTACAATAAAGAGTTATCTATCTACATCCTATCGGTCGCGTCTGTTTAAGTTCGCGATAATCTTGAGCCCAACTCAACTGATTTTTTTGCAGATTTTTCGATTTTACAGTTCTAATTTGAATCCATATCATAATTTAAAAAAATACACTTACAAATATATGGTTAATTAGATGTACGCTTTGATTTTTTTCAATATTTAATAGTTATCAAGAAATCAGCTTGAAAATAATAATAGTTTTGATTTAAATAAAATTAAATAAGTCAATCTTGATGTTTGAGGTTAATTCGCCCACGGGGTCTGTGCACCTTAAATATATGAGTATTTAATACCCTACTTGCCCTTCACTAATAAAACAATTGCTTACTAGCAAAACAATGGCCATTCCTTTCAACCATTGTAACGGTGATCGAATGCATATTCAATAACTGCAAAAGAAATTGCGAGGTCATGCGAGTCGGTGCATTGCTTTATTGGATTGCATATAGGCAATACTAGCAATAACAATTTATAATCTGTGATATAAGTATAGTGATTTTAATGAAAACGGAATGAGTTTTCACGCCTCGATTATTATTATAACAAACTACTTTCGATTCTTTTTAGATTTCTATCGCCTCTATTTCTCCTTATAGCTACGAAGCGGCTAAAACTATTTTTATGAAACATAGTTATGAGTCCGCTAACATTATATTCCAAACAAAAGAAACAAAATCGAAATCCGATCATCTGTTTGGGAGCTACGATAACACAGACACACCTACCTCACACTTTTTGCATCGGGAGTCAAAAAGATTTAAGCGAAATAGACAGCGGAGGTCATTTAATTTTAAACTATGTTTAGATTAATTTCAGCCCATGTTGTCTTATAGTAGAGGCCTCCTTACTTCCACGCATCGTGTTCTAAAAGTATTGCAGGGCAATCTGTATCAATAAAAAAACATTTGGCTTATTTAGCCATAAGCAATGGCGATGTGACAAAGCGAAATACCTCTATATTTTAGCCATTGCCTAAGTTTACTCGGAGATGGCGAAGCAGGCCAATATTCTTGATCTGCCGCGATGGCCACCTCACGAACGTTAAACGCTTTGCTGTTTTTTTAAACAATAAACTTTGAAATACCGGCAAACTCAAAAACTTCATCATAATACCCTTTGAAAATTCGGCACGGCAAACATTGTCGGAACAAAAGGTAGGAACAAAGGGAGCTATAGGGTGAACTTAAGCACCACTTAGGATTTCTGAATAGGCCTGAGGTTTTATGACAATTCTTTGTTCTACAACGCTATTATTATTATTTATTTCTTGAAAAACTTACAACTATTTTTTGAGGATTAACCTATTATGGGCACAATAAGGGTCTGTTTCAACATCTCCGAGTTATATATTTATGCGAGTAAAGCAGCAGTCGCATGGTAGCACATGTTGATTGGTTACCATTTATGTCATAAAGTATTACTTTGTTGCAACTGAATATTTATTAGATTTATTTTAGAACATATTTTATCTCGCCATAAAAACTATTCGCCATTGTCGGAATATTTCCAGCAACACAAATATGGAAACATGACATTTTTTAAAATTTGTGTGACCATTTGATGTCTGGTGCTGATAATGTAAACCGCGCATGCGTGGAATATGCAAACGATAGTGCTGCTTCACGAATTTTACTTTCAAAATCATGGTGCGTGTAGGCCGAAAATTTTGTTGAAACAGGTGATCGTATAATTATGTATAGCCGTGTATCGACCTCAGGCGGCAAGCCAATGAACATTGGGATAATGGTTTACCTCTACAATTGTCTGCTACCCTGGTATTCATAAAATTCCTATTTCAGTCATAGTATAAATTAATTAGCTAAAACTCACAATAAGCCTCACTATGCCTTGTTTTGCGACTAATATAGAGATAAACAAAGGTGAAAAGCTTTAATTGAACTGTTATTAAACAGATTTAATTAAGGTTTATGGATAATGTTTTTATAAAACGTTATAAGTATTAACCTCATATCATCATCATCTCAGCCGTAAGACGTCCACTGCTGGACATAGGCCTCCCTCAAAGATCTCCAGTGGTTTCGGCTGGCAGCGGCCTGCATCCACCGTGAGCCCGCAGCCTTCACCAGATCGTCCGTCCATCTAGTTGGTGGACGTCCTACGCTGCGCTTGCCGATCCGTTGTCTCCATTCGAGAACCTTTCGGCCCCAACGACCATCTGTTCTTCGTGCTATGTGGCCTGCCCACTGCCACTTCAAAGAACTAATCCGTTTGGCTATGTCGGTGACCCGCGTTCTTCTTCGAATCTCCTCATTTCTGATTCGATCCCGTAACCTCATATAAGGCTAAAATAAAACTTGTAATATTTGTATAAATTCGTGGTAAGTACCATGTCTAATGGTTATCTCTTGGGATATCGGTAGATGTTTTTGATAAGTTGTATGATTATATATCGACTTGTGGCAAGCATAACAGTACGGATACCGTCCTGCTGCGAAACTCGAACTTTGGCGAACCAAAACATAGAATCTATGTTTGCCGCCGTCGAACAATTATCTTGTGGCAACCAAAGTCGATAAGCAGTTTATTAATGAAAAAAAATCTAATAATTGTATTAAAAGTATCCTGAAGTGAAAATAACTGACTGGAAATTTTTGCTTAGGAAGGTACTCTCTACTATCCTATATAGTTTTAGTTAGCGAGTAAAACTGTTTGTTTCCCTAATAAAATAATTAAATTAGTTTGAAATTGTTGCTCGATGCAATGCAAGTATTACACAAACAGGATATTGATATGAAGATAAATGTTCCATCGAAACACTCAGCCACCATATTACATTCACAGCAAATAAACATTGCATCCTAATTCTATGTTTACTCAGAAGCTGGCTTTAATAAACAAACAGAATGCATGCAAATCCACGCAAACTGCATTGGAATCTAAAGATAGTATGTTGAACGCGAACGTAAAGTTTGATACAAAATTAGACATATTTATTCAATCTACGATATATTCGATGTTCAATAAACGCAACTCATATCAATCGGAGAGACTTTTCTAGTTATAGTCATAATCAGTTAAAATATATATTTCAGTTTGTAATAATCCTCATAAGCGTGAAAATTGGTAAGCTTCTTAAATACCTACCCATACTATTCTACAAGTAATATTAAACTCCTACTGAATTATTTATTTATTTAAAACTAGTGGCCCGCCCCGGCTTCGCACGGGTTTTTATTCAATTTTTTTTCTTAGCAATTATTCGATTTTTTCTCGCCTTTTAAACCTTCCCTAGACCTCCACGAAAATTTCAAGACTATAATAAGATAAATCCGTTCAGCCGTTCTCGAGTTTTAATCAGTTCATGTTCACGAACAACAATTCAGTTTTATTTATATAGATATTACTTTATTTGAACAAAATCCTTGTACAAAAAGGTAGGCTTACTGCCTAGGCATTTTCTACCTGCCAATATTGTAATTATGCTTGGATTTAAGGATTTTCGATTTCAAAAGAATTGTTTAATTTTTTTTATATTTTTGTTTGGGTTTTTGGTTTTTTTTTGAAATCCGGTGAATTCGTATAATTCGACTCAGGCATTGATGACTGTATAAAAATGACAAATAAAAAGAAAGTTTTTTTTTTCGTCTGTTAGTCCGTACAAAAATACTGGACACCTATTTTTGCTTTATCAATTTAGTCAAATATTGAAAAGATATAGAGCATTAAGTTCCGGAGTGGGGGTTTATGACTGCGAAATTTAGTACAAATTGCACGAAAGCATTACGTCACGCGAAACCTCAATGCGATGTATCGAATTGATTTTTTGACAACTTAAAAATACAGGTACTATTTGGTGAATAATTTAAATAACATATTATTAATGTTTATGTAATATACCCAATTAAAAATGACATTCACAGGAAACGTACCATAGCTTAATAGAAACTATTCCAACTCGTTCCACAATCTTATAAATTCGACAAGATCGTAACAATCGTAGGATATGTTCAGTAGATTGTGGTGATCAAATGATCACCTAATTTGTATTCTATGCGGGCTTACGCACGTTACTTTTATTTACTAGGACAATGCATGCATGGAGCGGATTCACTTGTTTATTTTTTTTAATGAAAATCTGAGCTATTTGAATTCCTTCAAATGACAATGTAGCTACTGACTAACGGCAAGAACTAAGTTAAGGAGCATGTCTCCTTTTCAGCGAGCTCTACGCACTCTCAATAGCTTCTGCAGTGCGCGCGAGGATGTTGACTTGTTTGTAATATCAGAAAAAAAAATAATAGTGCCGTGTCCCTGTGCATAGATCAAATAAACAGAGTCAATTAGAATTGAACAATATATTTGAAATTATGTAATTTAATTTATATGTACCTATTATTTTCCATTGTCGCATTAGTTTTGTACTGTAATGGCAATGTAAAAGTGTAAATAAATAAATACTTCCTTCTACGCCCTAGGATTACTAAGAGTTCCCTCGATACTCTGAGAAGTCATAATCAGATCCTTGTTTCCTCAGGCTGAGTTTAGCGTCATGCTGACCAACTGCGGTGAGGGCTCGGATCTATACAAACTTCTAGTATTAAAATAAATATAAATAAAATATTTCCAAACAATTCACACAGCAACACACTAGCCCCGTGGTAAGCTCTAAGCTTGTGCTACGGGTACTAGATATCTGATAAACTTAATATAATAGGCATATAGATATTTTTATTATACATATTTAACACCCAGACCAAGGAGAAAGTGCTTGCAGACCCACGCCCACCGCGCCACTGAGGCAGTCAATAATAAGTATAACGTCACCGATCAGCGCTGACTACGATCAGGGCTGACAGTATGTCCATACAAATTGCTACGCGCTGAGCTCTCAGCGCCGATGGTCAGCGTGACACTAAAAACAGGCTTATAATAGTACCAAACTTGGAACATCTCCATTAAAATAAAAAATATTTTATCAAAATCTGTTCATAAACCACAAAATTATTCACCTACAGAAAGAAAAAAACTTTAGGGTTGAATAGAGAAAATCTTAACTTGTTTGGAAGTCGGATTAAATACCTATATAATATTGTGAGGGAAATGTATATCTCCTGAATGGAGTTGTATGGTTTTCCAACACATTAAATCACGCACCTTGGTCTAAATCTACATGCATCAGTGTAAATTACACAAATATTATATTATATTTGTGTAATGTGTTTGTTAATTACACAATATAATCATATTATATTACATTTGTGTATTAATACCTACCTAAGACTTTTTATTATGTTTTTTTGTAATAATTTGAATGTATTAATAAAAATTTGAGTTTTTTGTATAAGCCCAAAATAGCAGTTGTAAATCTGTTAAGTCTCCAAACAATCCTTGTTCTGGTCCACAAAGGGCCGCCTCGTACGCAAATTCGTCACTTGTATCATAATGGTTTTTTTATTGCGACCTCTCAAAGCCCCGAAATAGATACATGGGTCACGGTGGTTTCAGATTTCCTGTTGTTTGTCTACACAGCAAAATTATGCTCAATGAAGCTAGTTCATTATTAAATTTATAAATACTATAACTACTTACTGATTCAATCTAATTAAAATAGTACTAAAAATAAAAAAAAAAAATTTTTTTATATTCTTTCAGGAAAAAAAAGTGTCGTCGAATTGAGATTATTTTTTGGAAGTCTGAATAAAACAGATGCATTGCATTGCTGCTAGGAGACGTTTGAAGAAGTATTTTGTCTGGAGTAAGGAAAATGGATTCCAACATTTTTGTACCGACCCTGGCAAACCTACTAGTCCGCCAATTAAAAAACTTGATATTGCGGCCAGTAATAAAACGTATTTCAATCAACAGAGTTAAGGTTAACTAACAAAAAAAATTAACGTACCAAATCTACAACATAATATGGTTTTAGAGATATTTGAATCTAAAAAGTACAAAAAATTATCAGGAGCAGATTTCACTTTTTTTGTTAACTCTTTCGATTGACATACGTACTCCTTACCATAGATACTCAAAGGTTTCATCACTGGCCGCGAACTCAAGTTTTTTTTCAAAATGGCGGACTAGTAGTTATGCCAAAATGTTGGAACCCCTTTTGTTAACTCCAATCAGCACAAGCACCAACAGTTATGAAGCTGATTATCCCATTGCTGATTATGCCTATGCATAATACTGATAAATATAAATTGTTTGTTTCCTGGAACTTTTATTAAAACTTTAGGCAGAGATGTTTTTATTTTATACTAGCGGCCCGCCCCGGCTTCGCACGGGTAATTATTCAAATATCATATTCGATTTTTATTCGCCGTAAAAACCATCCTTTGACTTCTAAGAAAATTCTCTTGAGTTATGTTGTTAACATATTTTGCGATTCATTTTTATATTATAGATATATAGTTACATTTAACGGTAAAGAGAGCGAAAATAACGTTTTGATGATGCAACTTCGTCAATATTAAACCGTCACCATTATTTTACAATTATCGTAGTAATTTATTGTTTTCTTAAACCATCACCAACTTGGCCCAATCGTAAAAAGCTGAGGGGTTAATCGCGGTATCTAACTATTATGTTAGTCAAATGGGGGGGATATAGGTAACAAAGATTTTTAATTTCACACGGAAAAATGTATACTCACCGTTTTTTTTTCTTTTTCTCATTTCTTTTTTATTTCGTTTAAAGTAATATAAGTTTACTTTTAACTGTAATATTTTTACACAAAACAGAAAAAAAATATTTGAAAATACAGTACCGTCAAAATCGTGAAAGTCAAATTATTATAAAGATATTTAAGCGAAAGTGCCTAGATAAATGTATATAACTCACATGGACTTTTGCTCCATTATAAAGGTTTTTAAGCATCTTGAAAGTTTCTTATAATTAAATTCATGAAATAAAATCTTTTATATCTGAAAACTGTCTAAGAAAAAAGATATATACTATTTTTACACATCTGGAGACGTGGCTGATATTACTATAACCAAAATTGTTGAAAAATACTAATAATTAAATTAAAAAAAACCTTTATGTATGTAATCTTATTAAAAACAAGACATTATGTCAATATTTTTTTCAACTTCTGGAAACAATATTAATACAGCCATTTGGTTCGAAAACTAGTGGTTTCCTAATTCATCGGGGAGTTTTGAAAATTAACATTTTATTAATTTTGTGTTGTTCGAACAATTCTATACAAAATGGAACTACAGACAAATTATGTTTTATCATTTTTTTCCATAAAGTCAATAGTTTGCGCAATACCAGGAAAATTCCAGGTCTTTCCAGATAAAACTACCAAATGACTGTACCATATGTTCAACTAACGAGTTATCCTTTGTGACTAATAAAGGAAACAGGTAACGATTATAACTAGGAGGCGCGGCGACACTTCTAAGTTTTTCACGAGCATATCTTGGCCGACCTCTTTGACGTAATTAAACTACACTTTCACGATTTTGGAATTCATACGCGCATATCTCGGCCGGTATAAGCTTAGCCTAGCACTTACCAGCTCAGCTACAATCTCCTTCTGGAGTCTTTGGCATTCATTCATTTGCTTGTAGTTTTGAGAAGTCACTTTTGTCGTCTGCAAAGAAAAACATATTTTTAGAGAACTTCAGAATCACTTTTAGCGATAAGCCGCCGAATAAAAAATAACAGTAATAAATAATCGTTTATTTTATGCCACAATACAATAACATAAAACTATGGGCACTACAAACAACTTTAGGCAACAAAAAAGGTACGATTGTACGATTTGTAGTGTTATACTATTTTTTATTTTTTTAGTGTATTGTGTTTTTTAATACTGTTTTTTTTTATAGTTTATATATATAAAATTTCCATGTCACAATATTAGTTACCGACCCGAAACGGCTTAAACGATTATTATGAAAATTTATATGCGTATTCAGTAGCTCTGAGAATCGGCTACAATCTATTTTTCATTTTGCAAAACAACTTTAGCTGGGGTCGGCTAGTTTTGTATAAATTGTGTGCAATAAAGTTGTGATCTATCTATTTAGCATAAGATACCCTATTTACGTTCTCTCTGCTGGGACACACATCACCACGCTGTTCAAAGTGCTGGTTGCACATACATTTCTCAAAAAGAAGAAGCGTGGCGGGGTTATAGCCCACGACCTTCGAAATGAAAGTAGATTTTGTTCACGGCTTCTAAATATCTTTGTATGTACTCTTCCAACACGCTGTTTAGCACAGAACACAGTTTCAAAGCGCCATAGTATTGTGCGTGGCTCACGGATTATCCCCGCAAGAATTCATTTAAACAGGAACAAGCATAAAGTTTTAACTTTAATCATCCATCATCATCATCAGAATTACCAAAATTTATAAACGGAAACAGCCGAAGCCGTGTTGGCTAAGTTAGAGGACACTCGACTTTCATTCCGAAGGTCGTGGTACCTCTGTATTTTTCTTCTTGAGAAATGTATGTGCGCTTTAAACACGTGCTTTAACGGTGTTGGCAAACATCGTGAGGAAACCGGCATGTCCTGAGAACTTTAAAAGAGTTTGAAGGACATGTGACATTCACCAACCCGCACTTGGCCAGCGTGGTGAATTAAGGCCTAATCTCTCTCGTCCAGAGAGAAGTCCCTGTGTCCCAGCAGTGGGAACGTTAATAGGGTGATGATAATATGATATATATTAACGGAAATAAATACACCTAGATTTAAGGTTTACTCCGTTTTTAAAGTTGGTTGAAGGAGTTAAGTATACACACCTGTTTCGATGGTGTTGCCTTCAGCACTTTGTTGATATCTTTGATAGAGTGTATGGACACATCTAAAGTTGATGAATCCAATTTTTCTGTAGGTTTAGATATTTTCGTATTTTTCGGGGCCGTTTTCTTAGCTGGCTCTGGGTGGTTCTGAAAGCACGGATTTAATTTATAACATTTGCAGGATACCATTATTAAAGCTCAAGTTAACTACTTATATTGAACCGTCTTGATATTAATTAGCATTGCGATTTAATTAGTAATTCACTACACTAAAACTTGAATTGATACTAAATCCAGTAGAATGCCTATTACGCATTCTAGGTTCAGTTTTAATTTCTTAGTGTATTGTTTATCTGGTGTGTAATAAAGTATTTTCTATCCTATTCTATTACTGTCCACTACTGGGCTCCATATTTCCCTAAAAAGTTAACATTAAAATAGGGCATCAAATGTCACTTTATTATGTAAACATTGCTTTTTTTTTTATACAGCATCAGACAACAGTTAAAATGCTAGCAGCCAATTAGTTAACATATTAAACCAAGACAGTTATATTTGGCTTGATATATTATCCTTACATTAAGCCTTACATTAAATTAAAAATCAATAGACATTTTAGATCAATATTAAATTATTTGAACACAATTATACTGTTTATACCTGTTAACACATGTGTCAAAATAAATACATATACTTAATTTGCATCTTTCTTCCATCAAAGCAAAAGAGCTCAAGCTAAAGAGTTTGTGTTTTTTTTATTGTATGTTTGCTTGAACGCGCTCATCTCAAAAACTACAGCTCCGATTTTTAAGGCTATAGGCTACTTTTTAACACGGGAAATTAATTGTTTTAGCGGGAAAATCCATCAAAAACGGGAAATGCCGTGTCGTGAAAAGCTAGTTGCAAATATAATGTAATAAGTTTTTTCATAGCAAGCAAAATAGTCTACTTATAAAACTCATTGAAACTTACAAAGTTATGATGGGACAAGTCATCCTCCCAGCCATTGATTTGATCAGCGAGCGCGGCCAGTCTGCCAAACTTCTTCTTGTTATACACAGGCTCATGGCTTGGCTGGAGGGCTGGTGGCGTCTCCGAGTGGAACTCCTGCTCTGTCCGGTGGATTGGTGAGGAGAGATTTGGGTTATCTGAAATAGATTAGTAGAAATAAATGTTTTGATTACAGAATTTATATGCAGTTACACACAAATGCATCACTTGTCCTATTAAATAATAAACTGTAATGCAATGCATAATTAGTAGCAGTAAAAAAAGAATAATACTAACCCTATTCTTACCTACCTATTTTAATCTTACATTAATTTCCTAAATGAAAATAAAAATTTTAAAGAGTCACATTTTAAGTTTCATTTTAATATTTAATAAAATATGTTGATAAAAAATGTTTTATGTTAACTAGAACTTAATAATATTTAACTAGCTGTTCATGTCAAGGCGTTGCGCGTGTTTATGTATTTTACAGTGGGAAAAAGTAGCCTAAACCCTTCCTTGTTAAATAGGCTATTTAACACTGAAATATATTTTTCAAAACGGACAGTAGTTTTAGAGTGAAGCGCGTTCAACCAACAAACAAACTTTTCACCTTTATAATATTAATACAGATTTAAATTAAGATAAGTTATACCTCTATATATGAAAATGTGAACAGACTTACCTGAATACAAATTTCCAAGCCGATCCAAACGTGATTTGAAATGATTTCTAGGGTTTTTGTCTGTATTAAAGTCAATCTTGTCCATTTTGTTAGATGCGTCTTGATCTGTACCATCTGGAATGTAAAACATGCAAAAGGTGGGTTTAGTCACTAAAAAAATATTTTTACAAATAAACAAAAACATAATATAAAACATTTTTGATTCTTTCCTCTTTGACTTTTAAATTATATTTTATAATATATCAATATATTTATGCCTACTTAATTAAGTATATCAAATGTCTAGCACCCGTAACACAAGCTTACTATAAGGCTAAATGTTCGTGTAGATTGTCCAGCAATATTATATAGTCAAAAATACACTTTATGTCAGTAGGTTCCTGCAGAATATCAGTTAATTAGGGTAAATTTAGATTATGTTTTTTTATGATAAATAGACCTTTGATTGAACAAAATCTCACTTGATGGTAAGTGTTGAGGTGAATAAGGTTGGATCACTAAGCTCTAGATTAGAAGATACTTGTAATTCACTCTTGCCTTGAATACTATCAAGTTTTTTAAAGTGAATTTCGAAAATCATAAAACACTTTATATTTAAATCTATGTCAAACATGTTTCAATTAACAACAAGGACTAAAACATTTAGCCTTATTTATTTGAAGCTAGAAACGCTTCTTTGTTTACTTCCTTAAACAATTAGTAAATTATTTAGAAATGTTATCTAAGCATGATTCATGTTTTGTTTACATCCATTTGTAGTTATTTAGCAATTAGTGGTAAGTGTAAGTTCAACCCTGAGGTTAGGCTTAAGTTGAATAAGTATTATCTCAGATTACTCATGAGTATTTAGAAAACATTATTAAATTACTTCTGAGACTATCTTTATAGGAATATTATTCTGAGAATTTAATATGTTTAATGATTTAACTTATTTTGAGGTTCCTTATTCTTTAGAACACTAAAATTATAATAACTTAACTCCTTGACCCTTACTTCAGGTAATAAGGTCAGGTAAGCGGTAACCGGCTACCGCTTGGGGATTAACGAGTTAAATATTGAAATAACTGAAAAAAGTTGCATTCTATTTTTACTTCTCAACTCACTACAGAAAATTTAAGTGACTATCAAGACAATGTTATTTCCTTGATAAGTTTTATTTTTTATTTAAAAATGTATTGTTGAATTCACTTTAAGTTGACCTGTCCTTGTGTGCCCTGTGCTTCTAAGGACTTACTTTACTTTTACTTTGACTTTAGCTTAGTTGCATTGCAGATACCCTTTTGATCATAAATCAGTTTTTCCTTAAAACATATTTTCTTATTGATAAATAACTAGAAAAATCATGCCCTGTACATGGCCAAAACAATAAGAGTTAAATAAAAAAATTCTCACCTCCAATTTCTTTGATAACAACATTTCCACCATGTTGTTGTGAGTCATAAACAACACTGATCGGAGCATCCCTTTCCTCAACTTGGACTTCAATCTGTATGTCATTCCGGTGTGATATATTTATCTCCACAGATACATCTGAGTTCCGTCTGCCCATACTTCCTCTTTTAGGAGTTCTGAACTCCTTTTTGGTCACAATAACATCGTTTCTGGGCCGCTGGGGCGAAGCTACCAGCTGGTCAGATTTTTGAGTACTTGATCGCCTGTTAGTAGTTTTAGATGGCGTCACAACAGTCTCACTAGGTTTCCTTGGCGATGAAATGGAACTCCTGGTGTTTTTAGCAGGTGGTGATGTAATTGAACTCTTCGGTGAAGTAACGGAACTTCTTGGTGATGTTACAGAACTTTTCATAGACTTCGCAGGCGATTTTGTCGGGGAATCAGATTTGATAATGTTTTCTGATAGGGGCTTCCGCTTTGGAACAGCTTGTCCGGTGTTTGCGAGTTTTTGGTCTATTTTCTCTTGCCGAGCTCGTGCCCGTTCTAACATACGCTGAAATCAAGTAGTTTTGTTTTAGACTTTTAATAATTACAAGTCCTATTGATTGGGGAATATCAACAAAACTTACTTGAGTGAAAGGATCCATTTTTGCACTTTTACAATATCTCACAGGGCAATTATCATAATCATAAAATAACACTGATTATAATTAAGATCTATGAAACGTCTATTAGGTAAGAAAAACGGATAATCAGAAATGATTATGAAAATTCCAACACGAAAATAAAATCCACCCGTTAAAACAAGTTTGATTTGATTTTGACATTTGTATGTAAACGGAATTTTCAAATATAGTTCCCGAATAATCCAGTAGGCGTCGCTTCCGCTCACAAAACCATAGACAAGCAGCAAAAGCGATCGTAGACAGACTGTACATTCACTATCTACTGGTAACAGCCATCTAGTGTGTAGTATTCATACTAAGACATAATTCGTTCTCAATAATTTTGGTAGATGGAACTGTAAACCACATCATTAATTATGAAATTCATTGAAATATAAATAGATGTCAGAAAAAGCTTATGTAAATAAAGATTTTTATAAATTTTAATCTTTGTTTACATTGGTTTTCTTAGTATTTGTTGTTATTGTAAATAAATACTCTAAAACAAGAAAATGTTAAATTGACCTTTAAAATTATGCCCACCATGAAACTATTTAGCTACAAAATAAAAAAGTTTGTTAGCCAAAATCAGCCAATCTTCCTCCTACTGACGTTCTACTGAAGCCCTGTTGGGAGTAAGTTGAAAGCTTATCTACATGGGACAAGTTGCGTTCAGCTAAGTAGATACCTACCTAGTTCAGTTCAATTTGAAAAATAGAAAACTAGAACTAGGTACCTATTTGTAGTGTTAAAGGAAATCGGAATTACATTCATCTCCATTCCATTTAACGTAATGGAATATAATTAAATAGATCTTGTCATTACAGACGTTGCTAGAAAAAGTTTGATGAAAAAAATAGGTAACACAAAAGTCAAGTAAACAGTACGACCACACAAAGCAATTATTGATTATTACTCAATTAAAGAACAAACGATTACTCAGAACAAATCGAGGTAAAGTACCTACCTGCATAACTAAGTTTGTACTCATGTTAATGTTGTTATGTATGTATGTAGGTACATACATAACGAACACTTATAAAATAAAACCGCACGGTCTAACCAGGAGATATCCAAGCCAGTCGGTAACTGGCCATCAACAGTGAAAGACATTTACATAATGGGTAAGTCAAAAGTCAATATCTTAGCTTGTTTACAGAGTATAAACTTGATAAGCTGGTTTTAAGTCTCTTCAACCGATGGACTGCGAACGCATCTAGGTTTTTGAACCGTCCTAGAAGATTGAAAAAAAAGAGAAATTATTTAGCCAACTATTGATACCTAGTTGGTTAATCCTTTTTATTTCTTTTCAATACATTCTTGAACCATTACCTATTACATTTATAGTTTATTTTCTTTTTGATCTAATTTAGTAAAACGTTTTGTGCATGGTTGATGATGGGTAAATTGTCAAAGCAACCCAGGTAGGTAAGTACCTACTTACATATTTAAAATGGGGCTTGTAGCTGTTTATAACCACTCAAATTTGTCAAGGTGTAGGTAATACAATTTTAACAAAAATGCATGAGTGGCAATCCACCTAAAAATTATACTTTTTTTTTACTTTTGAGTAAAAAATAATAATGCTATAGTAAATGAGTTATATTAAACTGCTTCCATAAATTTGTTAAACATTAAATCTATCCTTTCTTAATTTTATAAAACCATTAAATTTTATTTTCCTCTCCTGATTTTTTCAATTAAGTTTCTATAAAAGGGAATTTTATGGAGAGTTTAGGATGTTGAATTATTTGAAAAATGTTTCGTATCATTACTGTTTTCTAAAAAAAGGTTTAATTTAAAAACGGAGCATGTTAAATTTTGTACTCATAAACAATGATTTAAATATCTTATTACAATGAAACGAGAGGATTCCTTATTCTTAAAGTACCTACCCAAAGGTCAGTTCTTAATGTAAGTAGGTACCTAACTAGTTGGTACGAGTTTATTGCCGTTTGACATACCGATAATAAGGTCGGTAAATTACTAACATCCTCTTCAGAGAAGAAAAGTACCTACGTACATAAATAGTCCGGTCCAATAGGATCGAAGGAGACGGTTGGTAAACAAAGTACTTATTTACCAGAGATTATACCTATAATCACTACGTTTTTATTTACCTAATATCGCGCATTTAGTGTGGCTAATTTGCTTTATATGGTAATAAAAAAATCTTGTACATATATTAAATAGGCACAGTTAACAGCAAAAGTAAGTGATAAAATTCAACGTTTTATTAAAACATCTTCTAGTGTGTCGTGCCAGATGTAACAAGTTATACCAAAGGGAACCTTAATTTTAAATTAAGTGTTAATTGGACGAAAGAGAATGATCATAAAAACACAGAAGATCGAAATAAATGTGATCACTCACTTAAGACACGTTAAAATGTTCCTTTACTTCTAACAAACTACAATAGTCTATAATATAGTATAAAATACTTTTGAACTAGTTTACTTTTTTTATTATTTTGGGACCCTATTTCATCTGGGACTATACCAATGTGTATTTTGTTTTTCTATTGTAGGCTGAAAACGTAGGTTGACTTCCTAGGAAAGTAAAAGATTAGCATATTGGCTGAAAATCTGTAGGATTTTTCAGATTCATGGTTCCTTTTCTGCACAATTAATCTATGTCTAGGTAATCATGAAAAATCCAATAAATTTAGTAAGTAGGTAGATATTATATGGATTCATACTACACCTATTGTTCCGTGTACAGTTTATACGCATTTTGCAATAAAGAAAAATAAGTAAACATTTTCTTTAAGGTGCAATAAGATGTATTTTGAGCGCGATTATCTTTATGTAAACCAAGTTTGATAGATAGATAGATAGATAGATAGATAACTCTTTATTGTACACCACAAATAAAATACAAACTGCAAACAATAACAAGACAATACATTGGAGTACAAAGGGCGGCAAGTTTATTATTATTATTTTTATTTTTTTTATTTACAAGTTTGTTGTATGGGAGCCTCCTTATTTACCTAATTATTGTGTGTTTTTAGTGTTTGCTGTCATAGCGACAAGAAAAACACATCAAAATTTTAACTCTCTATCTATCACGGTACTTGAGATACAGCATGGACAGGCAGATGACGAAGTCTCAGTAATCCGTCCCGTATCAGTAAAGTCTCAGTAACCCTAACACACTTGTGGGTAGGAAGGTACCTAGTTACACGTCCTTTGTGAGTCAAATTTATCGAGGTTGTCTGGGGTATGCCGATGTAATGGGCATATGAATTTATTAGACTGACTAAGCCCAGCTCTGAATCTTTAAATCCACAATTTTCCTGTTAGGTCTTGTGATTTGTTCATTCCGGACTTTAAGCTGATGTATCAACGAAATTGCATAGTTTGTGAGACTTGATTGAAACCAGTATTTGATTTAGTGTTTAAATCTAGTGTCTATCAGCGCAACTGCTACTGGCAATAACAGGCAGTTTTTGAGTAAAAAACTTACTGAAAACTTTTTTATTAAACATGTACTTATGCCCCTTTCAAAAAAATTCAAAAGCTTTTAAAACAATAGCTGATATGTGTAAGATTGAGTTTGTACCAACGTTAACTATTGATCTGTATTGATGAAAAATTTAGGTATTGTGTTTTGTAGAGGCGAGATTAGACAGGATACTTTAAGTCAATTAGCTACATATATATAAATAGATACATAACCTAGATATTATCTGACCCTTGGACCTTAGGTATCAACGGTGCTGATTGCAATTATGTATTTACCTAAGAACTATGATTAAATACCGGTTCCTCGCAAATCGTGCAATCGATTCGACATTGGCAGGAGTTTTGCAACCTTGCTGTGGATGAGCGTATTGGTACGTTTGCAAACCAATTTGCATACTTTTTAAAACGAAAGAACGGGGTAACCCGATCTCTCAACGTATAGGCAGGTGTTTATTTGAAAAGATTTCAATAAAACAACTTTTGAAATAGGTACAGAAAAACCTACTTTTTAATGCATAAAAACCCACTATTTATTAAAAAGGAAACAGCTTTCGGATAGGACAGGGGTCGGCAAGTAGTTTTAGGTAGGGTCCGGATATTGCTCGAAAATTTTTAAAAGGTCCAGAAAATAAAACAACTGATAATAATTAAGTACAGCTTTTTATAACCTAAATTTAGTGAGAAAAATTGCAACGGCGGTCTTGAGCCAGGTTTTTATAGTTTGGTTCTCGTGAGGAACAGCTAATTCGAAGAGTGTCTTTTATTCTGGAACGATATTTGTATTAAAAAAAAATCATTTTTGAAAATGATGTTTCGCATATGTATGTCGACCCAAACATAGTGGCATAGAATTGATAGCAAGTTTTTTGCAATTTTCATATTTTTCTGGGACATGTTTGACCCAAAATTCTTCAATTGACACCTTTTTATATATTTGCAAAGACACATCTTCTTGCAGATCGATTATTTCCATTTGAAGTGATGGCTCGGCGGCGCGGCGGCGGCGCGATGTTTTTGATCGATGTCGATGTTGTAAAACAGATTAATAAGATTAGGTAGGTACTAAGTTAGATTGGTTCAAAAATATTACGTATTTATACCTACATTACAATATTTGGCGGTCCGAGGTTCAACCTTTCGCGGTCCGCAAACGGACCGCGGTCCGCCTGTTGCTGACCGTGGGGATAGGAAGTAATCTACCAAGTTGTTTATAACACAAATTAAGAATATAATTTGGAGTGAGGCGTATTTATCGTAACAGCTAAAAATTACAGGTATGAAGAGATATCTATATAATGTATGTCACTGTTACCAAAAAACTGGAATAACAGTTGGTGTTCCACAACACAAAATCGCTTTAATCGCACGAGCTTTCCTCTACTCGCTCGGAATAGTTACACGATCATGTTAGAAAGAGTTTGTGACGAATGTGACAGGGTGTTACAGTAATAATTTATTTTCGTAGAACGGTAATAGTTGGATCAGATATCAAAACTGCAAAAATTAGCGAATTTGAAATTTAAGTGCATATACGGCATAAAACCCGAACTACACTCTCAAATTGTCTAACACTGACTGATGAAATAGTGCTTTTTAAAACCCTATAACTTCAATAAGTTGCGTTTATCATTTGAAATACTAAAATTAGCAAGTTTTTCTAATCGCCTGTGTAGTTATCTAGCTTATATTACGCAATATTGCAAATAGTAGATCAGTTGCAGTATCGTCGACGATATGAAATGTTACCTGTTACAACCCACTCCTTTTTTTACTAATCTATGAGCTGTTTTTTTTTTGTAATTTCAGGTTCCCTGACTTTGATCCTGACTGTGCTGGCAGTGGCGGTGACCATCTCCTATGTGGAGGCTGGTATGTAGAACATTCATTTGCTAATGTTGCTTATTGAAAAATAAAGAATAAAAAAAATACTACGCTAAAAGACGGGTTCCAATCGGACTACTAATCGGATTATTATGATATTCGAAGAGCTTAAATTTATTATTTCGAAACACAATTTAAAAAGACATCTAATTTGTACCTTTAATAATTAATTAAAAGTAGTAAGTACATTATAATGATTAATTAAAAATAAAATACCTTTTCTGGATAAATCTAATCCCGAGGATTAAGTAATTTATATAATGCTGAGAGTACATACATATCATAAATTTTAAGTAAGTACCTATAGATCTGGTCTCTAAGATTGCTTTAGGCGCACCAATTTTTATTCAGCATCAATCTACCTATCAATCAATCATCAAATGAAATAATATCCATCCTGAGGTTGTCTGATAGAGATCACTTTTAACCGATAAGGCCGACCATTGTACCACTTGTTTTTTATTTGTTTTACGTGTTTATGTTCCTGTGTTGTGTACAAAAAAGCGTTTTTGAATTGTATCGATATCCATTTCTGATCAATCATCAAATGACTTCCAGCCGGTTCCTGCCCTCTCCCATCGAAGGTCTACAGCTGCAGTCCCAAGTGCGTCCAGGACTACGAGTGCACGAAGGGCAAGGTCTGCTGTCCCAACTCCTGCAACGCCAAGAGCTGTTCCGTTCCAGCTGCTGGAGGCACTGGCACGGGTAGCTCCAGCAAATATGGAAGTAAGGAAATAATATCAAAAGAACTTCAAAATCTGATATAACTTTTCATGATCTGCACCCACGAAGTTACAATCATACTTAATATTATAAATGCGAATGTAAGTTTGTTTGTTACGCTTTCACGCTAAAACTACTTAACCGATCATCATGAAACTTTGAACATTATACTCTTGAAGGTATTAGAAGTAACATAGGATACTTTTTATTAAAAAAAATAAAGATAGATAGATAATATCTTTATTGCACACCAATGCTTACAGACTTACTTAAAAATAACAACAATCAATAGCCACATTTGTTGTACAATCGGCGGCCATATCGCTTAAAGCGATCTCTTCCAGGCAACCTTTGGATGAATATGATCTGCAAGGCAAGGCAATGGCGATTTAATCAGAATCAGAGCAGCAACGTCTTTTTGCTATGAGATGTAGGTCATCTCCGAATACCTGCTTGCTGCCCTCACGAATCTATCTGCCAATCGAGGCGAGTATTGGCGATTGTCCTTAGTACGAGTAAAACCAATGAGGAGACCCGAGCTGATCTGTGGTTAACAGTTTGAAACTCAATACTGAAAAAAATATGCCTTTTGCCTAACCTAGCCTAAGCAACCCCATTTACATTCCCTCTGCTGGAATACAGGGACGTCTCCCTTCTCGAGAGAGATAAGGCTTTTATACACCACGCAGTGCAGGTTGGTTCTAAGTTCTCAGAACATGCCGTTTTCTTCCTAATTAGGTAGGTACCGACTCATAGGCAAACAATTTCCGAGACATACAAAGGACAAATAGTAGATAGGTAGGTATATAGGTATACAAAGGGTTAAAAAACCGTCATAGTGGTTTTTTTTCTAAATCCTTTGTTAAATTATCTAACTGATGAATCATCATCATCACCCTATTAACGTTCACACTGCTGGGACACAGGGACTTCTCTCTTGACGAGAGAGATTAGGCCTTAATTCACCACGCTGGCTAAGTGCGGGTTGGTGAATGTCACATGCCCTTCAAACTCTTTTTTAAAGTTCTCAGAACATGCCGGTTTCCTCACGATGTTTGCCTTCACCGTTAAAGCACGTGTTTAAAGCGCACATAAATTTCTCAAGAAGAAAAATCCAGAGGTGCGTGGCGGGGTTTGAACTCACGACCATCGGAATGAAAGTCGAGTGTCCTCCCACTTAGCCAACACGGCTTTTTAACTGATGAATGTATGGAATAAACTTCAGATTCAGTCTATCAGCTTATTGAAAAATCAAATACCAACAATAACGTATTTGTCTAATACGGCGCCTTTCTCAGAGTTCACAGCAAAAGTTAGTAGTTGCAATGAGATAATAGCAATGTTATTTTATTTATCAACTGACAATATGGAGAAGGACAATAATACAACGCGTATATTTTTGTATGTATTTTTTTAATGTATGACCGCGATTATCCGATCCCATTTTATATTGCTGAGGGTGTATTTCAAAATTGGTTCCATAAAAATTTGGAACATAAATTCTTAAATTGGTTCGAAAATCTCGAGTTAGTAGAATCTAGCCCAACAATTATTTATTTTATTTATTTATTTAATATAATTTGAACGGCTAGGCCTATTATACATATTATAACAAAAATTCATACATCATACACATTAATGATAAATAACAATAATCATTTCATTGAGTCAAATTAATTTAAAACAAATATTACCCATAACTACAAACACACAAACAATGTTTGTTAATAGTTAATTTCTGATAATTCTGATGTTAATTTAGATAATTTGTGTTCTGTGATCCTCGGCCAGGTCAAGGTTTCTTGTGTATACTTGCATTAGTGTAACAACGTGGTAAATATGGTTTAAAAAAACTGTGTTAATATTTCAGTTTTTCATCAGTGAAATAAACAAAAATATGTCATTAACATAAAGTAACTACGCTTACAAATAAATAAATATTTCTTGACAATCCACACAACAAAATCTAGCCCCGTGGCATGGCATAATAAATTACTACGTAGCCCGTGGTAAGCTCTAAGCTTGTGTACGTATGTCTTTTAAATGAAGTATTTCAGATGTCTACTACCCGTAACACAAGCTAAGAGCTTACCACGGGGCGAGATGTTCTTGTGTGGATTGTCAGGAAATGTTTATTTATTTATTTTATTATTCATATTTAAACACCCAGTTATATTTTCTCGAGCATTTACACATTACAACACTTACTAGCGGCCTTGTTCACTATCTCCGAGTGAATTAGTCAAAAGTCAGTTCAGACAGTTGTCAGAACTTGATAGCTCTATATTATAACCCCCTATATAAAAACTTATAATATAACTGGCTTATATAACTGAATTTAATTATTTATGCTAGTTATGTCTTCATTCATCTGCAATCGAACTTGATGTAGTGACGATGTGGTCTAAGATAGGGCCTAGAAGGTAGATGGCTTATCCGGACCACATTACGAAACACGAAAAAATCGTTTCTCGCACTGTTCCAGCCCAGACGGTGGCAAATTCAATTATATTAGCCTATTTACGCCTTATTTAGAGACTATTATAGAGATAAACAAAAGCTTTTATTGAACTGTTTCAATAGATTTGACACTAATTTCGGTATATGAAAAACGTTTTTTTATCACACGTTATATTAACCTTCTATAAGTCTCTTATAAAAAGTATAATATTATTATGAATGCGGGGTAAATATTTACTTATTTACTCGGAGATGGACAAATAGGTCCTTTATTTTTTTTCTTTTTACAGCTGGCAACTCCGTATACTGCGACAACGTGAAGTGCAACTCCCACGAGGTTTGCAAAATGGACCCCCTGACCAAGAGGAACAAATGCAGTCGTGCCTAATTCAAGGAGGAAAGGAGAAAGATAGATGACAGAAAGAGAAGAAACTATGGCTTAAAACAGCCATATATTTAAAATAGGTTTCAATAAATGTTTACATTATCTGATCCAATTTATGTTATATTATGATGATTATAAGCTTGATATAATGTAAATGTTTTTTTTGTAGTAATAAAATATTTTTTATATATGTATAAAGGTTTCTCATCGTCCAAGCCCGTATTCTCACCTTCTTCGGGCACGTTTCTCGGCGTGGGGATATGTCCATAGAGCGTCTGGTGGTGCAGGGTAGGGTTGAAGGTACCCGTGCGCGAGGCAGGTCGCCCATGAGGTGGACAGATCAAATAAAGGCAGCAATGGACGACCCCTTATACGAATGCGCCAGTCGAGCAGCTGTCAGGGAGGAATGGAGACGAGCCGTGAAGCGTGTCATATGTGGAAATTTCCAGTGATGACCACGACCATGGCAAGAGTGTACCGATTAAGAAGAGATAAAGGTTCCTGCCTGCTTGACTGCCTTGACTGCCTCAGTGGCGCGGTGGGCGAGAGTCCGCTTGCGGCGCAAGAGGTAGCGGGTTCGATTCCCGCCGAGGGGTCAAGTGTTTGTATGTTCTGCAAGCACTTTCTCCTTGGTCTGAGTGTTTAATATGTATAATAAAAAATAGCTATGTATGTATATTATATTAAGTATATCAGATGTCTAGTACCCGGAACACAAGCTAAGAGCTTACCACGGGGCTAGATGTTGTTGTGTGGATTGTCCGGAAATATTTATTTATTTATACCCTTCATACATATTGCTATGCGCTGATCTGTCAACACCGATTGGCTGTCCAAAATCAAAACCTCGTAACTACAAGCCGTTTATGTTTTTTTTACAAAGTGATAAACCCCACACGTAAGCCACGTTACTTCGTCTTAATTTTTCTACACAAAATTAGAATATTTGTAACTATTGTATACCAAATTTGACATGAGGAGGAATTTAATATATTTTACTAGCTGACCCCAGCAAGCGTTGTTTTGCGATATGAAAAATAGATGTTGGCCGATTCTCAGACCTATCCAATATCCTCACAAATTTCATGAGAATCGGTCAAGCCGTTTCGGAGGAGTATGGCAACGAAAACTGTGACACGAGTTTTTTTTATATATAAGACTAGCTGTGCCCTGCGGTGCTACCCGCGTTATAATGGATGAAGTACTCTTAACCAACAACATATTTATTTGAATAAAGATTAATATTATTATGTTGATACAACTTAAACAAATTATTTCGACCAAATTAGGTACCATAAAAACGGTTTTTGTGAGTTAATCTTAAAAGATAGACATAAACTATCGCGGACTGTTTTTTAGATCATTAAAAGAGGTATTTTTTTTTATTACATATTTTTTGTGTATCTTGAACCGTTTTCACGGCGCACGCAACGGAAAGCTTCAAAGATGAAATAATTTCTCCCGTTTTTTACACATTTACCACAATATCTTTGCTCCTATTGGCCGTAGCGTGATGTTATATAGCCTATAGCCTTCCTCGATAACTGGACTATCCAACACAAAAAGAATTATTCAATTCGAACCAGAAGTTTCGGAGATAAGCGCGTTCAAACAAACAAACAAACTCTTCAGCTTTATAATATTAGTATAGATTATGTTGCAAGAATATTCAAACACAGGTCTATTTGGAGGATCTCATATATCCCTTGACACAGTACAAAGTGGAATACAAGCAAAAGATGTCTTTGTATACGAAAATGCATATAAAATAGTGTTAGTGGGTTTTAGAAATGACGAAATAAACAGGTATGAAGTAAATGCCTATTCTACAATACAACTCTGAACAGCTGGACAATTTCGAAGGGTCTAAAATCCCTCCAAACGTAGTACAAGGTCAAAATTGGAAATGTCTTTTAAAATAGCTTTGACTCCGAAAGTCGAAGGAAGTGTTTAACCACTTGAACGTCCAGTGGTACTTAAGTACCACAAAATTTAACCCCGACTTACGTCCATGGTACAAAATGGCCACACGAGGTTTAGCTCTTTTGGTTTCCGATTTATTTATTATCTATGACGCCAAGTTGCTAGAAGTAGACAGTATTGAAACCAATGAAAGCAATCAATTACATGACTGGGAAAATGATGAGAATTATGGAAATTATGAAGATGACGATGACAATGATGAAGATAAAGATGATTTAATATATTATAAAATTAAGCATGAATAATAGATATGTATAATATATATAAATGTGTATTTATGAATTAATATTAAGCTAAATTTGATTGATTTACTTTTATTGATAAATAAACAAACTAAATTCAATTATTTAATACTGAATAAATATTTTTTTGTGTATTAAATTCATTAAACTGAACAGTTTTGTGATGGTTTCTCATGTGTAGTTCTCTCTTGCCTTTATTCGCTCTAAGGGGGTGTTCAACCCTTCAAATATGTCTGGTTATTAAAAAATTATTGAATGATAATTATCCAGTAACATTCGTATATACTCTTTTTTAATTATACAATTGAAATTTCAGGAATTTAAGACAGTAAATGGATTTATGTACCTGAGCAATGCTCTCGCATTTGACTTTCTTCGGTGTCTGGGGAAGTGTTAGACCCTTCGGATGTGTCTGGCTTTTAGAATAATGATTTAAATTTGTCATTAGAATATTGTGTATAAATCTCAGCTTTTATAATATGACGTGAGAGAGCTCAGGTACTGCACGCCTTGATTGCCTGATACCTACTGAAGACACCGTTACTCCAGGTTCGTAACCCCCAAACATTGTTCCCTACACCAGTGAGAACACGTGAAAAAAAATTCAGCCGTTATACTTTAACGTAGGTCTGGCAGGCCCTGGCTCTCCCTCTAATAGAGTGGTCGTGGTTATGGGGGTCCTTATAATGAGTTGCTGCTCTTGCAATGCGCCGCCATTGTTCACTGTTATTGCGTTGCGGGAGCCAGTTGGTAATGGTGGACTGAGTCAAATTTGAGATGAGGTCCGACCACCTTGTTGGAGAGCGACCACGAGACCTCTTTCCCTCCATTCTGCCTTAAATAACTAGGCGCTCCATGGAGTTCTTGTTCGCGCCACGTGTCCAAAGAAATTCAGTATTCGTATTTGCACAATCCAACTTACTCAGCAATTTTATTTATTTATTTATTTATAAAAATACACATATAACTTAGCAATAAATACATTAAAAAACGCATAGTCGCGTTATAGGCCACCAATGCTTCAGGCTTTTTGTTTAAGATCAACGTCAAGTAAAAAAAAAGTAAATAAATAGAGAAGTAGGCAACTCCATAATTCTAGATCGGTATCTGATTGTAATACTCTAGCAATAAACTAATTTCAACTAATGAAACCATTAAGACTGCTTCACTGGCGTTCGGGCGAATGCCTGCTTTCTTGCGAAAACGTACTTTCCGAATTGGAAATGAAGAATTGTAGGTACTTACATTAAGTATAGCATGTTTTTTATAATAAATATTTACGGACAATCCAGACAACAACATCTAGAGCCCCGTCGTTAAGCTCTAAGCTTGAATACGATTACTAGACATCTAATATACTTAATATAATAGACATAGATGTAAAGATAGTTTTTATTATGCCTATTAAAATATAATGATGAATAGATCTATCTGACATGACCATAATCTCTTCTATTAGTGTCGATGTGGTAGAGTTTAGGCGACAAAGGTCTTATTTGGTTCTGAAAATTTCCAAGATAAATAAAAAAAATACGAAATAAGCTACGTAATATATTTAGGAAAAATATACTCCTAGTACATTCTCTTTTCATATTTTCATGACTTTTTAGGCTTTATGTGTAATTACAACATTTTCTCGAGCAAACTGTTAAGACTAACTAACTGTTAAGAAAATCGATTTTCCGAGCCGTATGTAACCCCATTTGTCCCCCTTGACACAATTTATAGTATATTATTACTTGCACCATTTGTATTTTTACAATCTTTCAACACAGTAAGTAACAAAAACTCATAACTTAGTTTCTGTCGTTAGGAACTTTCTGTGTGTTCGATAAAATCTTCAGTTCTTCAGTTACTCTTTGGCTTTCGAACGAAGCTTGCGCGCGTAGCTTTTGAATTGAGAACTTTTTCTTTTTCAACTTTCGAACTCTTTGGTGATATAAAATAGTTTGGTGGCAATCGGTGGAATAGAGACAGTGACATTTGTTTTTGACAGAAGATTTGTAATTAATGAAATGAAGCTTTATTCCAAGGAAACCTTCAAACCTCTGTTTAAATGGTGTTGCCGAAGTTTCAAATTCTTACTGATCCTAAAAGATCACATACGTTACTACTGTATTTGATATTTGATTTTACAGACCCTATCTTTACAACCTAGGTTTTATTAATATTTTGATTTATTTTAACAAATAACGTAATTTTGGATCTATATAAATAAAAATGAGTTGTTGTTCGTTAGTCTGATTAAAACTCGAGAACGGCTGGGCCGATTGATCTGATTTTGGTTTTAAAATGTTTGTCGTAGTCCAGGGTAGGTCTAAACGGTGAGCAAATAAGGAAAAATTGCCGGGAACTTTTTTTACCCGTGCGACGTCGGGGCGGGCCGCTAGTAAAATATAAATAATAATACATTGCAGATTGTGCTTTAGACATTTTTTGTAATAGTACCAATTTTTCTACGTACTTACAAAAAAGTTCTAAACTCTGCGCGTATTGGTTTATATATTTTTACTAATGTTTTTTTTTCTCCGTGAACCGTTTTTAATAATTATTTTTTTTGTATAAAAGCTGTTGCTATATCACGAAAACTTGATTAATTTTGTTAAAAATAAACAGTTTTTAACAAAACCCTAAATTTTCATAAACTAAAAGTCAAATTTTAACTCGTCTGTAAATTAATAAAGATATAAAATTAAAAAATATAAATTATGTACTTTCTATCTTCCGATACCTTTCAATATTCGATGTCGTCCGATAATAACCAGCTAATGGCTTGCTCTGGAGTCGTTGCACTGAATAACACAGGAGTATCGATTCAGGGCGAGAATATCGAAAATTAATGAGCTTTCTAAAGGTCTTCTGAAGCTCACGGTCGCAGAGTCGTAATATGCATTCGACATAGTAAGTAATTGATAAATCGAAACATGACCCTATAGCAAGAGTCCCCTAGATCAAGAAGTTTAATCTTGCTCTTTGTTTGTTTAGTCTACGACTAAACAAACAAAAACTCGTCTGACTTGCGTGGAGCATTTAGGTAAAGTTTAGCAAGTAGACCGGATTTACTTGACCAGAAGCAATTTTAAGTAAAAAGTAATGACACTAACATTGCGTCTCATATAAACGGGAATTTATAAGGGCATAAAATTAAAATGAAATATAATATTTGGAATACAATACAAAACTTAATTCCAAATACTAATTTCAGAATATTTTAATTTAATTTTAAATTATTATAGATTGAGTAAGAGATAAGCTAATAGGTAGTAGAAATCTAATCAAAGTTATCTATTTTAAGCCTTATAGATTTCCAACAAAATTATTATATATAGAATCGGGATTGCTAACTGTAAGGAAATTATTTATTTTGCAAACAGTATTAAAATTACATAAAAGTTTAGATTATGACCCCAATAAGATATCACATCGTAGGAAAGATAAAATTATAATAACTCAATCTGTTTCATCTAAATTTGCTGCTCGCCAATTTACAAGTGTATCAGCCCACCTATATAATATAATTAATAAACAACTGAATATTTATATCCTAAATAATTATGAATGCAAGAGAAAACTATCAGAATGGTTACTAAGCCTAAGCTATGATGACACGGAAGCACTGTTTGATAAACTAAATTAGACCCCTAACACACACACACACATACACACACACACACACACACACACACATCAACATATTCTGAAACACTCAGTAGTTTCACTCAAGCCTCTTCATGCGCGCAATTAAATTTGATTTTTTTCTTTATACCTATAATATTAAATTAATTTTATAGCTATACTTAATTTACTGTAATGTTAGTATTTACGGCAGAGCGAGATTCCTCTAACACAGGTATTTATTTTACTTAAAAGAGGATCTCAAACCTTGTAACTGTAAACTGTACATTAAGTTGCTGAATAAATAATTTTGTATTTTTGTATTTGTAATAGGTGCTTACCCTCGCAAAGAGAATTTTATCTTACGTTAGTTTCAAGCTGAAATTTAAAAGTTTTAAATGTTTACAAACCTTCTTTAACCATTAACCTTTTTGCTTGTGATCTTAAATACAAATAGTTAAAAGTTTTCACTGTTATCAAATCTTCATCAACCATAAACCAGCTTTTCTGTTGATTTAAATATAGGTTCAAGGGATAAGTTTAAATGCTAATGTATAACCATAACATCACGCAACAAGGAACAATAAATAAATTGAAATATGTATTATGTAGTGATTTAAGTAAACTTGGACTTTTGGAGGTTTTGTCTGTTCACGTCCGTAAGTGGTAACCCTCTGAATCCTTACACGTGACCTCCGGGTGGTGCTAAGAACAGTCTCTGGTGGTAGGCTTCGGCCGCGGCTTGTCACCACCCTCCGGGCTGGGCCAGTGCGTGAAGCGATTTTTTCGTGTTTCGTAATGTAAACTCGTAGCTATAAACTTTTCATGCTTTTCATAGACTTTTTGCTGGTGATTGTAACAAAGAGGCTAGATAGAAGTTGGTTAGTGAGCGAGTGAGTGATGGTGGGAGAAGAGGAGGGGTGCTGCGGCCCGTGGCGGAGGCCGAGCTGGTCGCGCGGGGTCTGCGCGAGGTGGCGGCGGACACGGGTTCATCCGCACAACGGGACTGCTAGTAGGTGAGTTTATCTCCATTAGTGACAGTTTTAAATAAAATGAATTCTCAATTTTACCAATTTACTCTACTGATTAACATAATGTCAAGTAAGTAAAACATTGTTTCATCATTGGCCGCAAAATCACGTTTTTTTTTCAAAATGACAGACTAGTAAGTATCCAAAATGTTCGAACCGTTTCGGGTTTAAACTCCAAACTGTCAACTTATTTGGACACATTTATTTACCAAAGTCAAAGTCAAAACGTTTATTTCCTTAAACGCTACATGCATACTTGGACAGGTCAACTTAAAGCTAATTTAAATAAATCTAAATTTAAAATTTAAGAAAAACCCCCGATTCCAATGCCTTAATTTCCTTATATATAAAACAACATAATATTATGTAATGTGGACGCGATGCGTTTTCATTTGATACCCCACACTAGTATATTTGCAGATTTTCGGTTTTGCTTCCCCACTCTCACCCCCATAACTTTTAAACGGCCCAACCGATTTTCATGAAACATGTCTAAGAACACTCGCGCAAGACTCACCTTTCATACAAAAAAAACTAAATTGAAATCGCTCCATCCATTCGGGAGCTATGGTGACACAGACAGACAGACAGACACACAGACAGACAGACAGACAGACAGACAGACAGACAGACAGACAGACAGACACGTCAAACTTATAACACCCCTCTTTTTTGGTCGGGGGTTAATAAAAACTAAGAATAATCAAGGAAATAACATTATCTTGACAGTTCGCTTAAATTATTTACACTGAGTTGAGAAGCGAATAGAACAATTTATTGTTAACATAATATAAGTCAACAATTTAAAACTGGAGAAGACGTAAGTAGGCAAGTATGTAGGTATGTAGTTTTCCATTAATCCGTGGAGAACATAAAATTATTGATTTTATAGATTATTTCTTGACTAGCACGACATTACTTCCTTTTACATTCACAATTTGCTTATTTTCCTATAATGTAATCAAGTTTTACTTTAATATTAATTAAATTAATGTGTTTAGTTAAGTTAAAATATCTTTATAATATTTCAATTACGATTTTAAAATTGTTTTTTGCAAAAAATAATATGAATACAATTTTTTTTTTACAGTGTTTTGTTATTTTATCAAAGGTGACGTCTTACCACAAAAAAACATAATCACGACTTAGACACGTGTTCAACAGTTGCTTAAAAATCAAAAGATAATTACGAATGAATCACTTTTGGTAAACAACTTTTGAACGCGAGGCTAAGCCGTATTTTAGTTTTTGTGGTACGGCGGTGAAGCTTTTACAGTATGCCACATATCATCTTATTAGATTAATACTACAAACTAGAAACTAATAATAATATGTGTATTGAATAGCTAATTTGATATACTGCAATTACAACTCAAAAATACATAGATATGTATTTTTGATATAACGTTGTTTTGATGAATAGATATTCATCAAAACAACGTTATAGGTGCTGCATACTACACATGGTGTTCCGTTCGCGCTTGCTACTTCCTTTGTAAAAAATACAGTAAATTCTCTTTAAATACTTATAATTTTAATCTGTGGTAGGAATTCTACTAAGTTTATCGTTAGTGGCGTGCTGCCGCGGTATAAACTCCTCGAAAGGGCAGCAGGATCGGAAATGATGGAGTAGGTCTATGTTCGTGCCTTTTGTCACGAGAACGAACGAACGGGTAGCTACAGGGACAATTTTCTTGCTTAAGTGGTTGATTATTTTGAACTTTCAAATCGTGTATTGAGTAATTTGAAAAGATTTTCTTGATTCCATTGGAAAACAAATTCAAATTTGAAATTATAGTGGCACTTTTATACTCAAGTCTAAATTCAAATACTTAAAATAAATGAATCAATATTTCCGGACTATCCACACAACAACATCTAGCCCCGTGGTAAACTCTAAGCTTGTGTTACGGGCACTAGACATCTGATATACCTACTTAAAATAATAGGCATACCCACATTTATAGATATCTTTTATTATACATACCTATACCACGCAGATCTAGAAGAAAATATAAAAATTAAATAAAAATATTATCGCTATTAGTAAGGGTCTCGAAAGGGCAGATGGATTGGAAATAAAAATGAAAAACTATAAAAGTTTATACCTAGACGATTTCATGGTAAACTCAAACTTGGTTTGAAAAAGCAAACTAAAAAAAATTACAAGTGTGAGATGGTTTCATATTGTAAAAAAAATCACTTTAAGAATAATAAATTATCACTCTGGAAGTTTCTCCCGCGTGCAAACTATACTGTTTTGAAAAAAAAACATTTTAAAAACCTCAATTTAATTTTTGAAGACATTTCTTATTCACAACCAAATTATGGGATTAATGAAAAAAAAATGTTTCATATCTAAGTATGGGAAACCACAACATTAATTATTTTTCTCATTTTTGTGTGAAAGTTGACAGTTGTCAAAGTCAAAGTCAAGTTCATTTCCATATAGGCACAGGGCATACATGGACTAGACAAGTTAAAGTTAATTAACTTGACCTGTACAAAAACTAAAAATTATCAATTAATTTCCTTCTTTTTTTTGGTTTTTCTCCATCTCCATCCAAAGGTTGTGGAATAGATCACTTTAAGTGATAAGGCCGCCCATTTTTACACTATTATTTACATGTATTGTAGTTCTTAAGCATTGTTCTGTTGTATTGTAATATTTGTGTTACAATAAAGAGTATTGTTTTGTATTAAATAAAATTAAGAAAGTTTTGAGAAAATTAGTTTCTTTCCTATACTGCCGTCAAAATTCATATACCTCTACAATAGAAATATTGTCATGTAACACAAACGTGTGTTACATGACAATATTTATGTGTACAAGTCCTGGTGCATTGGCCTACCTACAGTTAGCAGTAATAGGTCAAACCTCGCGTGCCGCTCTACCCTTACTTTATGACCCTACAGGCAGCCTGTTCTATTCAGCTCGCTCAATTCTAGACGTGGACTTTAAATTACTGATTCTGCAGTAAAATTATTCTAAAGCCGTGACTCATCATTTATCTATTTACGTGGAAAACCAACAGCTTATTACGATGTCATCAAAATAGGATATAATAATAAGAATAGGAACACAGAACTAAACTAGCATAATGGATGCCGGTGAGTGAAAACGTCTGCAATATGAACTATGCGATATAAAAACACAAAAAAAGGCTAAACTATGTGATCGAAAAAAACAAACTCCAAACAAATAACACAGTAAAATCATCAATAATACAAAGATTAAAAAAAATCGCAGGACGTATTTGACTGGTCATATTTAATAGGAACTTGTACTTATTTTTACAAACTAAATCGGCCGGATATAAGTTAAGAAACAACACGCCTACCGTTCATCACTGCGTCACAGTCGCGACTGCCCTATATCCCTCGTGTAACCTTCGATCGAGGCGCGAAGACATGGCTCGCATTACGAGCGTTTGTATGAAGTTGGAATACTGTTTAAATAATATTGTGTTACATTTTAAGTAACGTAATTATAAGTTAAGTGATTGATTATAACATTTTACAAATATGGAGAAGGGGTTGCATCATGGTTACGATAAGGAAAACACAAAATAAAAGCATAAAATTAAAATATATTATCCACTGGAAACATTCACATCATTTTAGGTAAAATTTCAAATTAAAATTTGGCGTATTTTTTTGGAAAGTAAATAATCTCACGACTTAAATCTAAAAGACAAAATCAAATCTAATTGACATTGCATTTCAAATCTGAATTGACGAAGTAAGTAGAACTGTATAAAAAACCAGACACCTATGTAAACCATATTTCAAGCAATAAACAAATTTCATTTCATTTTTATTTCAAAGACCTATACGAATATTTATACCATTATCAGTCCCAGGGTAGGAGCAAAATGGGGTACTTTACTTACACAGTTTTGGGCGATAAAATAAATTAGTATATCCATAAAAAAACGCGAACCTACAGTCTCATAGCTTGCCTTCTTACGAGTGCTTAGTAAGCAGAAGAATTTTGATGAATAGATCATTATATACAAATTTCTATTTATGTCATTATCATCAACAACTGATTTTTTTCAAAAGAGATATGCCTCACTAAAGCGGAACCCAATGAATATATATCATAAAAAAAGATAAAAAATACCTATATCACTTTTTATTTTAGGCTTTTATGATGTTGATTTTTGATTATTTTAATTATTAAATTTTTTAACATTTGCATACCCGCTTGCGGGTTAAATACAATATACTACTTGTACTATAATTATATCGTGACATGTACTTGAATTGAAAATGTATTTGGCAAATAAATGATTGATTTGATTTGATTTGTTAGTTAGCAGAACGTTGGTTGTATTTTTTTTTTCGAAAACGTTACTTAGTGCTAATGTTGTATCATAAAATGGCATGATTTGGTTTTTTGCGTGTTTCAGCTAATTCAGTTATACATATAAACTAGAAATAGCAGTTTTTATGAATACGAGCGGCCCTATTTAAATTTCTTAGTTATTTTGTGATTACCTACTGTATAATGTGTGTGAACCAATAAATGTTTTTTCTTTCTTTCTTTCTTTCTTAGTTTTAAATAATTTCATGCCCAAATCAAATTACCTAGCTATTCACACTTGCACAGTTTTCATGCACGCACGTTAGTATTTATAAAACAATAACTCCCGCTATAAATAAGTAAATGATGATTTTACTTGTGGATAACGATTGTGATTCTTTCAATTACATACACATACGACAGTGTATGCAGAGAGTATATAATCACTACGTTTAGTGGATGATCAAAGGGGCATAGACAATTGACATGTCAACATCGTAGTTTCAAACAGAGGACAAAAGGCGGTTTTGTTTTAAGTTTTTATGAGTATTATAGGTAGGTAAATAATACTTATTGTCGGAATACGACTACTAAATAAAATATAGGTTAGATGCTCAGTCCGCCTGTTACCTAGGCCATCTTTAAATACTGGACACATATTTTAAGCTTTTATGCTTTATTTTGGGAGTTTTTTACGTCACCGTAAGTAATACGTCATAAATTCTTGTGACTCACGCGTAACTACAATACACTGGTAAAAAAGTCCAGGTTTGATTCCAAGTCAAGTACCTACAAAAAGTTTTAAAAATGTGTGAATGAATGAATTTATTGTTTCTAAAACTTAATTCTATTTGGGTATCCAACATCTTTACAATGGTGGACTTAGTAACTAGAACATTTATATTAAATACAAGAAAGATGGTACCTTCAGTTTGTCGATTTTTTTCAGTTTGTTTGTTGCCTTCCTATTACACCACTGTCTTTTTTGTTACTAGGGTCACAATGATTTGCTGTCGGAACATCATCAAATGTATATGAGTTGATACAAATGTAATTGTTACAAATTAAGTATATAAAGCTATACAAAGTTGGTGTTACATACATATAGTACCTACACCTAGCATATTTAGTAATGAATTACCTAAACAGGATAGGTACTGGTATTTGCAATTTTTCATTTTGCTAAAATTGATGAAATGGATTTTATAAAAATTTCCTATGTCTTATATTTTGAGACGTTCCCATACTGTACTGATTGAAACTTTTGTTACGCGCTGTACACACCCAGTTGTGAGGTTTTCATAATCTACATTATAATTTGGGCAAATGCTACAAACACAAAAATACCATAATACTTTTTTTGACCAACACTACAATAAGAGTCGTTACAAAAAACAAAACAATAAATAAATAAATAACTTTTGTTTTGTAATACGTCATAAAATAAGGTATTAATGGCAAAATATGCTTGTTTTACCATGTTAAGAAATAATAGTTTTTATCTACCAAATTTCAAGTAGGTATTATTTGTCCAACATATACTTCTGTGTACTCTGACAAATTTGTTAAAACTATGGGGCTGGTCGCATTAGGAGCTGTTGTCCAGTCCAAAGCGAAACTATGTAATTAAGGTAGTTGATTTTAAAGATTCCCCTTTATTTGCTTAAAGGTTATGGTTCCGGATAAAGAGGAAATCACACACTTCATCATCCTGGCAAACCAAATTTTTCTGAAGAATAAAAATAAATAAATTTTTCCAGACACTCCACACAACAACATCTAGCCCAGTGATTAACACTCTAAGCTTGTGTTACGGGTGCTAGACATCTGTTAGGTATACTTTAACGTTTAGATATGTAAAACCAAACAATGGAAATAAATTATTTTGTATCTTGTATTTTTCTATACTAATATTATAAAGAGGAAAGGTTTGATTTTTTGTTTGTTTGTTTGTTTGTTTGTTTGTCTCGAATAGGCTCTGAAACTACTGCACCGATTTAAAAAATTCTTTCACCATTCGAAAGCTACACTATCCCTGAGTGACATACTATATTTAGTTTTCAAAAATAATATGATTCCTTACCAAACTCCGATAATGTAACCCATGGTGAAAAAAAAGAACCTAAAATCTTTCTTTAATCGCGAATGCTGCGAAAACTATTGAATATATAACAAAGTGATGTATTACAACTTTGTAGAACTTATCATTATCTACAAAAAACGTCGTTACATCGTATCTCTAACTATTATAGTTTTGTGACAATAAGCGATTTTTTTGAAAAATTAAACCTTAAATTTTCTTTAATCGCGAATGCTGCGAAAACTATTGAATAAATAACAAAGTGATGTATTACAACTTTGTAGAACTTATCATTATCTACAAAAAACGTCCGAACGTCATATCTCTAACTATTATAGTTTTGTGACAATAAGCGGGGTTAAGATCACGAAATAATCTGCCGCGTCGCGTCGTCGGCTCCCTACTGAATGGTCGTGTGCGGAAATAAAAAAATTGTCGCTTGATAATATTTTGTAGCTTAGTTAGTAGTTAATAATTCGTTAACAGGTAACTAATCCCATTCAAAAAGTTATTTTCAGAACTAAACCCTAGCATATAGCATAGATATTGTACATATCGTCGGTTGCAGGTTCAATTGGGTTAACCACCAAAACACGTAAAATAAGTTGAGTATACAGTTTTTTTTAGTTTTTTTCTGCTCTTTCGAATAGCATAATAATAGAATTCTAGCTTTAAAAAAATACAGTTACGCTACACATTTTAACTGTGATTTTGCAGCCTTCCGTCGAAATTATGTTGAAACTGTGTAGGTATGGTGATCCATTTACATAAGTCGAATTGTTGTATTCCTATCCTATGACCAAAGAAGGTTAAGTTGATGTATGTATCTTGGCAAACCAGCATTGCTCTTACACTTATTCTTAGCTTAAACGAAAAATTATAACCACACATACACCAATATAAAACCAACTTTCTTCAAAAAACTAGCGTTAAACCAATTGACCCAAACCAAGTTTATGTTTGTTGTCGGTTACACCAATTTGAGCATTGCAATCAATAGTATGTTTTCTCTTACCTTAATCTTCTTATAAATAATAAATCTAAATTTAAAATATAAGAAAAACCCCCTATTCGAATCCTTCAATTTCCTTAAAAGTAAAACACCATAATAATGTGTAATGTGCACGCAATGCGCTTTCATTTGATACCCCACTCGAGATTTTTGCAGATTATCGGTTTTCCTTCCCCACTCTAACCCCCACAATTATTAAACGGCTCAACCGATTTTCATGAAACATGTCTAAGAGCACTCGCGCCAAACTCACCTTTTAAACAAAAAAAACTAAGTTGAAATCGCTTCATCCGTTCGGGAGCTATGATGTCCCAGACAGATAGACACGTCAAACAATGACACCCCTCTTTTTTTGTCGGGGGGTAAAAATGAATCGCAAAATGTGTTGCTAAGCGCATAACTCAACAACGCCTATACCAATTTAGCCAATTTATTTTTTTAAATATTCGTTGTTGTTAGGATGGTTTTTACGGCGAGAAAAAATCTAATAATTTTGAAACAATTTTGAATAATTGGGTGAATCAACTATTTTACCCACACTTTGCTGTCCCCGACCATTTTATAAAAAAATACGCTAATTGGTTATATATACACACACATATTGAGTATAGCTATGGTGTCTAAGATAATTAGGCACAACGGTAAACTAGGATACGTTCTCTAAAATGTATAATTTCCATGAAAATTTGTGGTAACTCAGTGCACATAAAATTGTCACCATACAAAATATTCCTGTCCAAAGACCACATTGACCATGTGAACTTTCATTTAAATGAATTTTAACTTCTAACATCCAGTTAATTCTTAGTACATAATAAGAACAATAAGTAATAGTTTATCGTGTGCATATAATAATAGAGATAGACCAAATCATTTTTTCGTAAAAAAATCTCTAAACTGTGTCCCTTACTAAATTGATTTTACCTTCGTATGCTGAGTTACACTTGTAAATTCCACCCGAAAACACATAGATGGTGCTATTTGCCGTAGGTACCTTCGTTTGTGTTTGCTTTTGCTCGCATGGCGCGGCGGTGTCCTTTGATACTGCTGTCGAGCCGCCAGTCCGCGGAGAACGTTCGCAGGGAGTGCGTGTCTTTTTGTGTCGTCTACTGAGTGACCGCGATTTCTCGATGTAAGTTTAATATTTATTGATTATAATCAGATGTTTTGTAGTACTTATCATATGTTTTCGATTAAAGTTTAGTTTTAATACCCTACACAAATTATAATGTGCTCTTTTCATAAAAATATGCCGATTGTCTGCTGAGTTACTTGTATACTGAGTTACATTGGTGGTAACTCCAAAGACATTCTTGGTAACTCCTAAGACATCCACGGACTTAGTGATACTGGCTTGTAACATAAATAGTAAAATTGACTCTATTTCAACAATTTTTAAAAACGACGTACTTTACAGACGTAACTAGGTATTTACCAATAATAAATGTCAGATAGATTGATGATATGAAATGTAGACAACAATTTTTTTTGATGAATGATGATATCGTTGATATCGTTGTTGTTTGGTGCACTCTAAATTAGTAAATTACCATCATTATATAAGAAATTACTAAAAAGGTTCAAAACATTATATTTATATCGTTTTATTCTTTTTTTTCGCCGGTTTTATTTTTATTGTTATTGTACCTACATTGACTTAGTTTAATTATATGAGTGTTTTTAGTTAATAGTAACATACTTAAATATAAATATAAAATGTAAAAAATATTTGCAGAAATATTGATTGTCCTGAAATGGCTTGACTAACGGCGGCTGAAAAACAAAGAAGATACAGGGAGAGACTTAAAAATAACCCTGAAAATTTAAACGGCTCGCTAAAGACTTAACACTAAAAGAAAAAAAGCAAGCGAAAGTCATCTGGAAATTGAGACAAAGAGAATACATAAAAGAAAGGAAGTATTTACAATCGGCCTTGGAGGCAACACCACCTAGTTTCCCGGTATGCGAACTCAATGTAGGCATACATTGAATTACCACCAGCATCTCTAGCATCAATAGCACCCCGAGAACGCGGACGAACGAAAGTAAGAAAAGATAGAAGTAAAGTGTACAGAGAGAACAACAAAATACTAGAAGAAAACAAGAACTTGGAAAAGAATTGTGAGAAGTACAAAAAAGGACTGAATAGAAACAAAATAAAAGAAAGGAAATCAAAGGATCAGAAAAAGAAACAAAAGTATAAAGATATTGACAAATTCCATCAAGGAGCGATATGAAAGAGTTAAGACCCATAAGGACAGGCAAGGACAGCAAGCCAGACCTCAACTCAAGGCAATCTAAACGCCTATTAAACCTTAATAGAACGGACCTTCGAGTCCTGATAGGAACTATCACAGGACACAGCACCTTCAACAAAACATCTCTATAACATAGGATCCACGGACAGTTCACTCTGCAGAGGATGCCTTAACAAAGACGAAACAGCTGCCCACGTTGCCCTGGAATGCGAGGGAGTCACAGCACAGCGATGCGAAATCCTCAAGATACAAGATACAAGATACAAAATTATTTATTTCCATAGTTTGATTTTACAAAACTTAGACACGTCAAAATAGATTACAAAAAAACATATAGGTCATAGGTGCTTAAAGATAAGTAGGAAATAAATTTATGGTATCTGGTCGCTTCGCTTTTTTTACACTAGAGCAAAGAAGCGATTAGAAACTCTAGCTCATTTTTGTATTGAAACTTTACAATCATTATTTGTTTGTTAGTCTTGTTTTTGATTTTGTGTTGGAGCAGATTCCGTCCCAAGCAGTTTTGTCCTCAAGGTAATCTGATATATTATAATAAGCTTTTTTACAAAGATTGTTTTTTACAATTTTCTTAAATTTAGTAATTGACAACTGTTGCAATTCTTTGGGAATCTTGTTGTAGAAGCGTATACATTGCCCTTTGAATGATACATTAACCTTATGCAGCCTAGTGGTGGGCAAAGCGAGTTTATATTTATTTCTTGTATTTACATTGTGTTTATCACTATTTTTTGTAAACAAATTAATATTTTTATGCGTATACATAATGGCTTCATAAATATATTGACAAATGACGTTCAATATGTTTATTTCTTTGAATTTATCACGTAGCGAACCCAAGGTCACTTCGAGAAGCCTGCGAATACCCCAGGAAACTTCTGCGCTTTTCGTCAGAGTTGGGCTGGTTGGGCTGGTTACACCTAGCGCCCCACTCCACGCACAACGGACCACCTCGAGTCTAAGTGCGGAACCCCCCCCCAACCTACTGTTATACCAATAGTTTAATTATATGTCTCAGGCGTTACCCAAATTTGTCTCTGGAGTTACTAAGTGTCCCCATTATAAACATTTTATTTCCGATCATAATATGCTATATTTTGTCCATTAACTTTTTAATTTACGACAACTTTATTCTAACAATTGGTGAGCTTTTATAAAAAAATCATTTAAATTCGTAATGATTATGTAGTAAGTTTTACTAAGAAATAGTTGTAATTCTTTGTCTAAAAGGTAACGCTAGAGACCAATGACTGTTAGATTTGTACCTAAATTTAAGAATAATACGATGACTGATTTCGCCATATTATTTAATTTTGCATGCAAGAATAAATAAACAAAAATTAAAGATGCTTTGGTGTTTCATTTACCATTTATGTAACATTGAATGCATGTAACTCAGGTGACAGTTTTTGACAGTGTGACTTGTAGTTTTCTAAGAAAACTGCCTAAAATATGAATTAACGTCGCTGCCCTTTTAGGTTATTAAAGTAGTTAATATTTCTAATAACCTTATTAAAATATAATTAAGAAATGTTAATGTAATTTTTTTTCAAAATATTTTTTCTGACATGTCTATAGTGTGGGTAAAATAGTTGATTCACCCAATTACCCGTGCAAAGCCGGGGCGTGCCGCTATATATGATATATTCTAATATATAAAATTCTTCTGTCAGGGGGTGCGTATTCGAACTCCTCCGAAACGGCTTGACCGATTCTCATGAAATTTTATTATTCAGTAGGTCTGAGAATCGGCCATCTATTTAAAAAAAAAAAAATTTTTTGCAAAACAACGTTTGCTGGGGTCAGCTAGTAATAAATAACTTACTACGAATAAAAAATATTATAACTGTAACTACGAATCCCCTGCAGGTAGATACCGTAATTAACCGTAACCTGTTTCCGAGCTACTGATCTTGAAAATGCTTTTTAACCCCCGACCAAAAAAGAGGGGTGTTATAAGTTTGACGTGTCTGTCTGTTCCATCATAGCTCCCGAACGGATGGAGCGATTTTAATTTAGTTTTTGTTTGTATGAAAGGTGAGTTTGGCCCGGGTATTCTTTGACATGTTTCATGAAAATCGGTTGAGCCGTTTAAAAGTTATGGGGGTGAGAGTGGGTAAGGAAAACAGAAAATCTGCAAATATACTAGTGTGGGGTATCAAATGAAAGCGCATAATATTGTGTTGTTTTATTTACATTAAAGGCATTGATGGCATTGGAATCGGGTTTTTTTTTGTATGAAAGGTGAGTTTGGCCAGGGTGTTCCTAAGAACATGTCTAAACATGTTTTATGAAAATTGGTTGAACGATTTTGTCACTCTACACTGTATAAGAAAAAAATCCAGAGGTGCTTTGCGTGGTTTGAACCCACGACCTCCGTAATAAAAGTATACTTCCACTTAGCCAACCCGGAAGTTTGTATGAAACCCGGAAGTTTGAATGAAAGCCCAATTTTACTGCCTGAGTGCAGGCTTATAACTGAAAAGCGTCTGATGAAATGATGATGGTTGATGTAATATCAATGATGTTTATTAAGTAATAAACCTCACTTTTGAGTTTAAACTATTTTAAATTTTATGCAAAAAAGACTAAGACGCATCCGTAATATTCCGCATAGAGGTGCAGGTTCGAATCCTGCGTGCTGTTTCTTCATCAACCATTTAGTCAGTCCTTTTCTGCATAAAACTTAAAATGGTTGGTGAAATAATCTTAATAAGTGGAAAACCTACCTTTTAGAAAGCTCCCCATAACTATTGTAATTGTCCTTGTATTCTGTGGTACTCTAATCATGACTCGTCATCAGTTCTGTTTACTAGCACTTGTACAATGTCCATGGAAAGAGTATGGTTGGTGAAAAAATTTTAGAATCGTGAAAAAAAAATCGTCTTTATTGAAGTGAAACTTCTATAGAATCGTAGTGATTTCAAACCGGAAGCAAAAAGATGAAACGGAAATGGTAAGAGACACAAATACAATGCTTTATTTAAATTTCTTTGAGCGATACTACGTAGTTGAGACTACGAAGTATCGCGCAAAGATTGCTGTATTTTATTTATATTATTTTGTAACATACTTTATGTAATACGCTTTATTGAACTAATATAAATAATCCGAATAATTACAGATATATGTTTGTTTCTCTTATCATTTTAGCAGATGCGTTCATTTACCCTTTTTTTCTATTCGATATATATCATAATAATAGTTCGTAATTAGTAGACTCCAATCGTGCGTCGTAGCTGACACACACACACTTTTTTTTATTCTTCTTATTCTTTCGTCGATTTACTGAAGTTTCACTTCTATCGTGTGTGAATCGCACACACACCTTTTTTTTTGTTCCAAGACGATTAAAAATCCGTCAACATTTCAAAACTAGAAAAAAAAATTTTAATTGTGCAATATGCAGTCAGAGCTGTCACCCTTCCAAGCACTGATCTACTTGTTTAACTTTATAAATATCACGTTTGTTGTATGGGCGCCCCCTTTTATATTTATTGATTATGTGTTGTTAAAGTGGCTACAGAAATACATCATCCCGCAAAATATCGACTCTCTATCTATCATGGTTCTTGAGAATCGGCCTGGTGACAGTCGGACAGAAAGAGAGATAGACGACGAAGAGATCGTTCTTAAGTGATAAGGCCGCCCATTGTACTTCTTCGTCATAAATCATAATATGTGATTTTTGTAGCATTTTTTTTTCCAAAACTGAATAGAAAACTTATCGGTGATTCAGTTTTAGAATTTCGTACGAAAATGTCAATCTCATGACAGTACAAGAGCTGATCTTATTATGAAGCTGGATGGTAATTTTTTATAGGAACTCTCATAAAAAAAGTCATAAACTCATCGTTTTTGCCCCGAAAAGAAAAAGACAGACAGTTACTTTCGCATTTATAATATTTCTATGATTTTAATTAAGACTTTTTTTGTAAACACTATAGTACAATACATTACAGTAATAATGATAGTTATTTGTTTCTCCAACCCTACATTAAATGACCGCCCACCCCTTCACTGTCCATATAAAACAACGGTATTTTAGTACTGAAAAACTTTTCCAGTAACGTGCACGAGAAATGTCAAAATTAATGTGTCATAAACGCCGGAAGTCTAGTATTAATTTTAATAACTATAGAAGATTCCATTTCCTAGATAGGTACGTAACTACAGGCTTTTAAAATTAAATTAAGGAGGTTTATACTTTGGCGCGTATTTTATGTGTGTTACCTCAGACCTCAGAATTTTTTCCTATATTTACTTAGGAACGGATTCAAAACATTTATTTCCTAAGAAGCACATAGCCTACATGGACAGGTCAACTTAAAATTAATAAAACTAAATTGTTGAAGCAATAAATACAAAAGGTTTCAAAAATCCGGAAAGTTTATTTATCTCTTCTTTGCCCTTGTTGGAAGTGTACTAGAATACGGCAGTCCCATATGGTCTCCTTTTTATAAGCTTCACATAAACTCAGTCTAAAGAATCCAGAAGAAATGCCTTAAAATGTTATGTCATCGTCACCAGCCAGGACGTTCTAATCTATTTTATGAAGACAGGTTAAATATGTTCAACGTCATCTTATCTTAATATATATAAATCTCGTGTCACAATGTTTGTCCTCAATGGACTACTAAACCACTTAACCGATTATAATAAAATTCGCACACCACGTGCAGTTCGATCCAACTTGAGAGATAGGATGGTTTTTACGGCGAGAAAAATTCGAATAATTTCCGGGAAAATTTTATACCCGTGCGACACCGGGGCCCGCTAGTATCTTTATAAAATAATACATTCAGTAATTGATTCACCTAATTTACTATCACATTATATCTATTAACACTAAATTCAGTGCTAGGAGGTGTCACATAAGCAATTTATTCGTACTGCATACATTCAGAAACAATATATCGTTTTACAATCCCCTCACACGAATGGCTCGCCAGTATAATGAATTGTCCAGAAACAATACCGAGCTAGATATATTTACTTATAATCTATCTCATTTTATATGCAAGATTAAAGCATCTCTCCTCTTCAATGACCGTTCCATCACACACGCTCACCCTCAATAATATTAAGTCCTCTTTTTTATTCAATAATATTTAGTCTTCTTTTTTATTAGGGCCAATTTTTCAATCCTCAGTTAAGTCGTCAAATAGTTATTTAGCGTATAAAATTATCTGTCTGTTTATCGGGCGAATAAGTATTTTCAAATTTTCAATCGTCTATTATATAGAGAATAACTATCAGTGGTTTATCCAAACCAACTTCACACCATCTGTGTGCAAGCGAGATACACAGATACTGTATTCAAAGTGTTAGTGAAGAATAGCAACAAAACTGTATTTGACAGTTCAGTCAGTTCAAATCTTGTTATTTCTACAATATCAATATACGATTAGTGTTCTTTTGCGAATTAAAAATGAATCAGAAAATGGAATTATCCAAGAAACGTGAACGTGCTACTAATTTCAGTAGTTCAGAAGTACGTTTACTGACCGAGTTGGTAACTAAATATCGGTCAGTAATCGAAAACAAGAAAACCGACGCCGTAACCAACAAAGACAAAGATGATGCATGGACCAAAATTGCAACAGCATTTAATGAGACATCTAGTGAAACTGCAGTACGCACGGCTACAACATTAAAATGAAAGTACTAAGGCGTAAAAAAATTACGAAGAAAAAGATGACTGTTCTTAGACAGGAGTTGTATAGAACAGGTGGCCGAACTTCTACTTCCCCCGATATCAATGATGTTGAAGATAAAGTGTTGGCAATATGCTCTACTTAATACATCTGGACTAGATATATTAGAGCACGTAATGACAGTGATAATATTGCAAGTAGGTTGTGGATTTTCAATAAAAAATACAGTATTTCAGATGTACTACATATGTATACTTCTAACTTTTCTTTCTTTTATTTTTACCAGTATTTAACTAATGATTTATTTCTTCAATCAATGAAAGTAAGTCGGCTATGGCTTCATTTTTCAACCGAAATCTTCTCTAAAATTCAGTGTCGTCCCATGTGTTTAAATTATCAGGCCTCTCTCGTAAAGTTCGGGTTTTTCTCTCAGAAGGATATAGATAATTAAGTATTTTTGTTCTTCCTCGATTGATAAGTCGTCAATTGCTTCAAATACATCCATTTATAACAAATCACGGGTCTATGTCGTTTTACGGTTTTATCAAACAAAAATAAAACGAACGAAACTATACAACATAACCTAAACGTCAAACTTATCGGCGGGATAGAACCTTATCTGGTCCTTCAAGTAGCAGGTAACTTTATTCCTCTGATAGGGACCTTATTCGACAGTTAACTACTATCAGACCATTGAAAAACCATGAATATTGCTATTCGACGAATAAAGTCTATCTGACTGTTTATCTGACGATTGAAAAATCGGCCCTTATAGTCTATTAAGGGCCAATTTTTCAATCCTCAGTTAAGTCGTCAAATAGTTATTTAGCGTATAAAATTATCTGTCTGTTTATCAGGCGAATAAGTATTTTCAAATTTTCAATCGTCTATTATATAGAGAATAACTATCAGTGGTTTATCCAAACCAACTTCACACCATCCGTGTGCAAGCGAGATACACAGATACTGTATTCAAAGTGTTAGTGAAGAATAGCAACAAAACTGTATTTGACAGTTCAGTCAGTTCAAATCTTGTTATTTCTACAATATCAATATACGATTAGTGTTCTTTTGCGAATTAAAAATGAATCAGAAAATGGAATTATCCAAGAAACGTGAACGTGCTACTAATTTCAATAGTTCAGAAGTACGTTTACTGACCGAGTTGGTAACTAAATATCGGTCAGTAATCGAAAACAAGAAAACCGACGCCGTAACCAACAAAGACAAAGATGATGCTTGGACCAAAATTGCAACAACATTTAATGAGACATCTAGTGAAACTGCAGTTCGCACGGCTACAACATTAAAATGAAAGTACTAAGGCGTAAAAAATTACGAAGAAAAAGATGACTATCCTAAGACAGGAGTTGTATAGAACAGGTGGCCGAACTTCTACTGCCCCCGTTAACAATGATGTTGAAGATAAAGTGTTGGCAATATGCTCCAATACATCTGGACTAGATTATTAGAGCACGTAATGACAGTGATAATATTGCAAGTAGGTTGTGGATTTTCAATAAAAAATTCAGTATTTCAGATGTACTACATAGGTATGTATACTTCTAACTTTTCTTTCTTTTATTTTTACCAGTATTTAACTAATGATTTATTTCTTCAATCAATGAAAGTAAGTAGGCTATGGTTTCTTTTTTCAACCGAAATTTTCTCTAAAATTCAGTGTCGTCCCATGTGTTTAAATTATCAGGCCTCTCTCGTAAAGTTCGGGTTTTTCTCGGATATAGATAATTAAGTATTTTTGTTCTTCCTCGATTGATAAGTCGTCAATTGCTTCAAATACAACCATTTATAACAAATCACGGGTCTATGTCGTTTTACGGTTTTATCAAACAAAAATAAAACGAACGAAACTATACAACATAACCTAAACGTCAAACTTATCGGCGGGATAGAACCTTATCTGGTCCTTCAAGTAGCAGGTAACTTTATTCCTCTGATAGGGACCTTATTCGACAGTTAACTACTATCAGACCATTGAAAAACCATGAATATTGCTATTCGACGAATAAAGTCTATCTGACTGTTTATCTGACGATTGAAAAATTGGCCCTAGTTTGTTTACCATTGTTCATATCATTTTTTGTAGTGCACACTTATAGTTATGTTGCAACATAGATCTTAGGTTTAGATATAAATAGTTTAGTCTGAAATGTTGTAATGTGTTTTGTGTGTCTGATAAATAAATAAATAAATAAATATCAAGAATATAACATTGTCTTGACAGTTCGCTTCAATGTTTTGTTTTTAAACTATGAAAACACCAGCTGTGTTTTCAAGTTAGTCTCATTTAAATTTAACAGGAATCAGTCAAGTTATTTAACTTCAATAATATTTAAGGCTTACAGTTGCTTTTTGTAAAAATTTCACCTGTACGATTAGTTTTTTTAAACACTTTGTCGATTAAATATCACTATCATCATCATCACAAAGTATAAAACAAAGTCGCTTTCTCCGTCCATATGTCCCTTTGTATGCTTAAATCTTTGAAACTACGCAACGGATTTTGATGCGGTTTTTTTAATAGATAGAGTGATTCAAGAGGAAGGTTTATATGTATAATAACATCCATTAAATATTGGAGAAGTACTGTTATTTTTGAGGTTTCTAATGTGATGTCGTAAATAATTTCAGTTTTTCAGCGTTCATTGCAAACGCAGGCTGTGAACCCTACGAGTTTTATCAAAATAATGTACTTAGTATTGTACACATTGAAAAGGTCTACAGAAAAGTCCATGATGGTATATTTCTATCTCTTATGGATAACCCACAATAACTTTTTTTTTTGTTATTTACTTTATATTTATTTATTTAGTATCAGCATTGCACTCGTGCGAAGCCGGGGCGGGTCGCTAGTATTACATAAATCAAAATAAATCATATTTGACTTTATTTACACTTTAATGTAAAGAAAATCAAGACATTTATTTCCATAAAATCCTAGGAATCCTCTGGACCAAACGAAAGTAACATATTAAAAGTAATCAGTATATCCATATATTATTTAACCTGTGGCATATCCTTTAATTAAATTAACTACTTAATCTACCTCTAGTAAATGTAATGTTGTCATGAAAATTCAAAAACATGTCGGTAATATTGTGTGATATCAATAAACAAACCTGAATCAGCTTCACATAATTTGAAATACGTGTATCCCACAGGTCTCGAGAATCTCGTCGACGCATCAACCACCCACCCTCAGCATTATACAGCGCATTGGGAGAGAGACTTCGAACCAGCACCCCCTCGGCCTTGCAATGTGCCCTCTTCTGTGGAGGCGAGAGATGCCCCTACGAACGTCCGCAAAGGCGTATCAACGCTATACAGGGACTGTTCTCAGACTGGTGAGTCTTTTTTATTACATTGACTCCGAACTAGCACCCCGTCAGTCTAGCAATGTGCCCTCTTCTGTGGAGGCGAGAGATGCCCCTGCGAACGTCGGCAAAGACGTATCAACGCTATACAGGGACTGTTCTCAGACTGGTGAGTATTTTTTATTACATTGACTCCGGACTAGCACCCCGTCAGTCTAGCAATGTGCCCTCTTCTGTGGAGGCGAGAGATGCCCCTACGAACGTCCGCAAAGGCGTATCAACGCTATACAGGGACTGTTCTCAGACTGGTGAGACTTTTTTATTAAATTGATTCAGGATTAGCACCCCGCCAGTCTAGCAATGAGCCCTCTTCTATGGAGGCGAGAGATGCCCCTACGAACGTCCGCAAAGACGCATCAACGCTAACCAGGGACTGCTCTCAGACTAGTAAGTCTGTAGCCAAGTGGCAAAAATGGCACAATCTCACTTGATGTAAAGTGACGACGTCGTCTAAGATGGGGCATCTACCTAGAAGGTAGATGGCTTCTCCGGACCACATTACGAAACACGAAAAAATCGCTTCACGCACTGGCCCAGCCCGGAGGGTGGTGACAAGCCGCGACCGAAGCCAAAGACTGTTCGAACCACCCGTAGGTCGCGTCACCCTCGAGTTTGTCCGCGTTCTTCTTGGGTTACTGTGGAGTTTGTGACACGATTTGCCGCGAAATGCGGTGATAGAATGGTGACGGTAGGATCAGGTCATGCAGCGCATTGGCACACTCTCCGAAGACAATCTGTAAAAGATGTGGTTTTTTCTGGGCAAACTTGTTCCATCGTTGACCTCGTCTCTACCTTCTTGCTAGACTGTTAGTCAAAAGTAAGCCCTTAAATAAATAAATAAATAAATATAATTCAAATATTAACAAAATTCACTTACAACTGTAGGTACAAAAACGTTTAAAATAGGTATGGAATACATATAAGATAATATAAAAAAATAATAATTAACTATGCTTCATATTATATCTACATATTACAGAATTATTTACACTATGTTACAAAGCAATTATTTCTGTAATTTTTAAATAAATATCTATGTTTTTGTTGTACTAGGCATACATAAATATCTACACGTAGAACGTACATCGTCCAGCTATGTTCTCCATAAGTACCTGGAAATAATAAATTAATTACAGTCGCATGTTTGTAATTAACTGAGCCAATGCAGTACTAGGCTCGGTCGTGGTAAACGAGCAACTTTATTGTATCTAAAGATTTAAAGTAAAAAGTTGCTCGGATTTTTTATCCATCTGTAGGTATAACTGGATAAGTACAAAGTTGAAATTAGAGTGTACACAGATAAAATACGACCGTAAAACCTGGTAAAACTAACATTTTGCATTAATAATATAATCCAAATTTCAAATTTAAATAAACCCTCGTATCCAGAACTTTAGTTACCTTAAATGTGCATTTGGGAACCCACTTGAGTATATTTGCAGATTTTCGGTTTTCCTGACCCACTTTTAAACGGGTCAACCGATTTTCATCGAACACTCGCGTGAAACTCACTTCTATTTCCAACTATAAACTATTTCAAGAAGATTGATGAGTAGGTTCCTACAGAAGCGCAAATCGAATAAGTAAATCAACTTATCTTCGCTTAGGTATAACATAAGCTGGGATCTGTTTGATGAAACATTAATTTGACCTTATTGTTTTATAGTAGGTACAAGCTCTGCTTAGTTTAGGGTTAGGTAATTAATGCTGTGTGAGTAATCCGGAAATATTGATTTATTTATTCTTGTGCGGCCAAAAGGTTTGGTCGATTTTTTTTTATTACACTGTTGTTCGCGAGTTGCCAGCTTACTAAACATTACGCCTACTTCATACTCTAGACATTAACATTGGTGGGCTAACAGAGAAATATTATAATACCTCTAGTACTTAACATAAAGCACCACAACGCACGCGACATTTTTTTTTCTTTTCTGTCCAGGGTTACCAACAAATAAAAACATGTTTGTACGTTATCATATCAGTGTTATTATAAGTTTATGATGACATTATACATGTTTCTTCTTGAAAATGTATGTGCGCTTTTATTTGGCTCAGTGAAACCGGTATGTTCTGAGATTTCAAATTTTGAAGTTTGATATTTTTTTATGTAGCTCTAATTACTTAGCTAGGTACAAAATGTATATATTTATTGGTAGGTATCTATCTATTTGCTGTTGAAATGTTAAATATTATATAAGTAGATATAGAATAAGTGTAGTTATAGTATTTAGATGAATTTGTTTTATTTTTTTTGCTCTGTGAACTATTATAATGTGCAAATAAATTCATAAATTCTTGATTGCACACACAAAAATACACATATAAAAGTTTATAACTGAGCCGGTGAGCCAAAAAGAGTGGGTGGTCTATGCCACTCTTTTTAACACGTCTCTTGTATGTCGAGGTCCGCTGTTAGAAAACTCTTTTAGGGTTAAGCTCATCTGTTGTACATTTTGGCTTATTTATAAACTTTTATATGTGTATTTTTGTGTGTGCAATCAAGAATTTATGAATTTATTTAAAGGACATGTAAGGCTGGGTCCACACTTGTATCATTTCGGTGTATCACGATCAGGCGTGGCGTATCGAGTATCCGTATCATAAGTATGGACGCTCATTTTATTCTTTTATGTGATACTGTATCATTTCAGCGTATCAAATTTAACTTTACAAATATGGACGCTTCAAAAAGAAAATGTAACAAAGAGTAACAAAGTCCATACAACCATAGACAACTTTGCAATGTTGGCTTTCGGTATATTTGGATTATTAATCGAATAGGTACAGTTAGCTACTCCGATGTTTAAAATCGACAATCCCAAAGTGCTGTTCCTCTCGATCTCCTGTCAAATCATATTTGGGTCAGTGAGAAGTGAGTAATTTCGCGCATCGGATTTAATCAATTACAGTAGAATTTGCGAATAGCCGTAGAAACTGCTACGGCTACAGGGTTGCAGCCGTAGGCAGTGCATTGTGTAATATTTTGGCCTGAAAGCCGTAGAACACGGTAATTGCCGCAGCATTCAATATAAATAAAATAAATATTTCCGGACTACTCACACATCATCACCTAACCCCAAACTAAGCAGAGCTTGTACTATGGGTGTTAGGTGACGGATATACTACATAGATACATTTTTTTTTGTAAATACATCCATATAGGATACATAGAAAACACCTAGACCCGAAACCAGAAATTATAGATCGTACAAAATCTGGTCCCCCGGCGGGAATCGAACCCGCAACCTCCTGCGCCTCAGGCGGACGTTCGCCCACCGAGCCACAGAGGTCGTCGTTTGGCAGCACTGCATCAAGCATTCACGTCCAAACTTGTTCAATGCAACGCGTATCCCCTTTGATGATCGCGGAAAAACCGACACAGGATGGTTCGGGGTGTATCACGATACAGTATCATGATACAGTATCATGATACAGTATCAAAATACGTCCATACTACCGTGATACGCGTATCGGATACGAGGTGTATCTTGATACGCGATCATTGGAGATCGGGTGCGGATCGGGCCGAATCGGATACGGCATGTATCATTAACGTGTATCAGTTTGCGTCCAAACTAGCGATCATGATACGCGCCGAGGATACGCGACGGGGATACGATACGCCGAAATGATACAAGTGTGGACCCAGCTTAACATTCCCCAACCCGCCAGCGTGGAGAATTAAGGCCTTATCTCTCTCGCCAAGAGAGAAGTCCCTGTGTCCTAGTAGTGGGAAAGTTGATAGGGTGGTGCTGATGATGGCATAAGTATAAATTTTATAACCTTTAACGTATATTTTAATGAGAGTATATTTAAGGTCGCAAGTAGGTTTTTAAACATACCTACCTAATATGAATAACATTATGTTTACAAACATGCGCATTTAAAAGGCGAAAAGAGTTTGTGAGTATGTAAGTTTGTTATGTTCCTTCTTCACGTCTAAACGATTTAAAAAAAAAATATGTCCGAAAACAGCAATTAAATTATAAATCATAATAAAGTCATAATTTTGTGGTTGAGGTAGATATATTCTATATAAAGATTCTTGGTATAGTTTAGACGGACATTTGTCATATGATGTGACTCGTTCTTGCCGAATTTATGTATAAACATTCTGTCTACCAATACCAATTTTAGTAAAATGGTAACCCTAATCTAAACAGGCTTTATGGGAAAATTCAATGTCATTTATAGAACAGTTTTTATTACCCTTTTCTACCTACTAATTTATTTCTTTTTAGTTGATTCGTGACTTTTTATGTAAAATAGGGTGAATAATTATGTATAGGGTGTCTCATTAAAAATTAAATTTAAAAAAATAAAAAATATCTGTTTATTTAATATTTTATTAACATTTTATTCTACATGTGTATGGAGGTAGTGATGACATTTACACATGAAACAAAATATTGGTTAAATGGCCACCGTTGGTCTGTTGGCAGGTATGCACTCTTTTGACGAAATTTTGCAGTACATTTTGCAGTAAGGGCTGCTGGATTTCACGAATTTGACGTGCAATTTCTTCTTTGAGTTCCTCGGTTGTCTCAGGGTGGTTCGCATAGACTTTACTTTTCAAAAAAACCCCAGAGAAAATAGTCAAAACAAGTTAAATCGCATTTCTTGGCGGCCAGTTTTGGTCTCCAAAACGAGAAATTACACGACCTGAAAACTTGGTTTGTAACAAAGTCATTGTTTCCCTAGCTGTGTGACAGGTAGCGCCTTCCTGTTGAAACCACATCTCATTTAAGTCAATTCCATCTAATTCTTGCCATAAAAAGTCTGTCAACATGGCCCGGTAACGATTGCCGTCGACAGTCACGGCGGCACCTTCACCATTTTCCAAAAAGTATGGTCCAATTGTTCCTCTTGCCCACATGGCACACCAAACTGTCACTTTTTGAGGATGTAACGGAAGTTCTTGAATGACATGTGGATTTTCATCTCCCCTGATCCGAGAATTCTGTTTGATAACGAAGCCGTTGAGGTTTAAATGAGCCTCGTCACTAAAGATGATTTTGTTGTGAAATGTCACAGTAAAATTTTCCCCATTTTTATAATGGGTTTTCACTATTAATAAACGTTAATCCAAACTATAACGCACCATTTTCGTAAATGTCTATGTTTTAATTAATCAAACACCAAATATGGCTGACTCAACAATTGACAGTTGAAAATGGCGCGCAATTCAAAATTCAAGTTCTTGCTGAGACACCCGTTACAAAAACTCGTTCAAAATGTTTTTGTTGACGCTCTTAATAAAACATAGTAGGAAAAACTTAATTTAAAAAATGTATGAGATGATCTCATACATATATTTTAATGTTTGTTCTGTGTATTTTAATCTATACTAATATTATAAAGCTGAAGAGTTTGTTTGTTTGTTTGAACGCGCTAATCTCCGAAACTACTGGTTCGAATTGAATAATTATAAATAAAATAAATAAATATTTCCGGACAATCCACACAACAACGTCTAGCCCCGTGGTAAGCTCTTAGCTTGTGTTACGGGTACTAGACATCTGATATACTTAATATAATATACATACATACATAGATATTTTTTATTATACATATTAAACACCCAGACCAAGGAGAAAGTGCTTGCAGAACATACAAACACTTGACCCCTCGGCGGGAATCGAACCCGCTACCTCTTGCGCCGCAAGCGGACTCTCGCCCACCGCGCCACTGAGGCAGTCATTCTTTTTGTATTGGATAGTCCAGTTATCGAGAAAGGCTATAGGCTATATAACATCACGCTACGACCAATAGGAGCAAAGATATAGTGGTAAATGTGTAAAAAACGGGAGAAATTGTTCATCTTTGAAGGCTTCCGTTGCGTGCGCCGTGAAAACGGTTCAAGATACACAAAAAATATGTATTAAAGAATAATAGCTCTTTAAATGATCTAAAAAACAGTCCGCAATAGTATATGTCTATCTTTTAAGATTAACTCACAAAAACCGTTTTTATGGTACCTAATTTGGTCGAAATAATTTGTTTAAGTTGTATCAACATAATATTAATCTTTATTCAAATAAATATGTTGTTGGTTAAGAGTACTTCATCCATTATAACGCGGGTAGCACCGCAGGGCACAGCTAGTGTTTTATATACATAATGTGATAAAAAAAGCACAAAGATAAAAACAAAAAGAATGTGTTAAAAGTTGCAACAGAGCGGTCACCCATCCAAGTACTGACCTCGCTTAACATCACTTAACCGTATATGCCGTATTAAAAAAAACTACTTAATCTTTCCCACTTAGATCTCTTTCAATCAATTTTCGGTTGAAGTTTGCATGGTCTCTACCTACATAATACACGTATGGGCTTCACGAAAAAAAAACAGTTAGAAGTATGGAGACCCCAAAATTTTTCTTTTTATGTGAAATCTTAATGCGGTTCCAGGGGCGAGTCCTACAGTACCGGCCACTTGAAATATCTCTAATTATGTAATTTGCGACGCTGAATTTGTGGGTAACAATTGGGTAACAGTCGTTGCAAAGATTTTTGCTGCACGCGATAGACATCTTTTTTTTTCTTTTTTTTTTTATTATTGGTAAGCCTTCATTTGACCACAATCTCACCTGATGTAAAGTGAAGATGTGGTCTAAGAAAGAGCATGAAGGTCTAGAAGATGGCATCTGCTACGTTACTAATAGTGTGTTGCAGAGTTTTTAAATTAGGAGATAGAATAAACAAAATTGAAACTTTGGTTAGCATAGTATATTTACATGACTAATAGAAACCGAAAACGAAAGCAACCTGTGCTCGTAATTTTTTTTAAATCTCTTTAGTTATTTTTATAATTTCAACTTGCATCAAAATAAACATATATCATTTTATTTCTGCTAATACCGGCCATACCATTACATTATTTTATCATGCAACCATTCCACATATAAAAATTTACATGTTTATTTTTCTTTAACGGTTATAACAATGTCAAATGGTACAAATGATGGGCAGATAATAAACATTAGAGCGTCTAGGATGTTAGCAAAAAAAAAAGAACAAACCCTACTTCCCTACATTCAGCTTGAAAAATAGACAGTTTGCTTTTAGTGCAGTAAATCACACGAAGAAGGCTAGATAGTGCAGAATATGAATTTCAGATATTCTATCAAACATATTTGGGATTATATTGAATTCTATATATAGTTACAAAACAACTGGACGGTACTGGAGGCCATTCTTATTACTCCGTACCCAAAGGGTAAAACCGGACCCTCTTACTGAGACTTCGCCGTCTGTCTATCTGTCACCAGGCTGTATCTCAAGAACCGTGATATATAGAGCGTTATATTTTGAGAGATGATGTATTTTTCTTGCCTCTATAACAACATAATATTAAAAACACAATTAATTTACTCACTTGGACACCACATATAGAACATTTGCAAAATAAACTCACATCAATTCTAGGAGCTGTCCGTAAAGTTGCAAACTGTATCCCAGACAAAGTCCGCACTATTATTTATAACTCACTTGTGAAATCACAACTAGAATACCTTATTGAGGTCTGGGGTTCGGCAGCATATATTTAAAAAGGAAATATTTAAACATTAGACAACTATATATTTATAAAACTTGCATCTTATTAAAAAAATTATCAAAAAACGAAATTCAATCAAATATTCAAATAAAACTTAAAGAAAATATGTATAACTTGAGGAATAACATTAAAATTAACATTGCAAAAAGTAGAACAAATTATGGTAAAAAAACAATAATCTCAGAAGGCGCTAAATTTTTTAATAAGTTACCAAAAGAAATCAAACAGATAGAAAAAATACCCAAGTTTAAAAATAGCTTAATAACGTATGTTAGAACCTTATAAAATGTAGGATATACTTTAGAAAACATAATCGCTCTTTAAAGTTTTAATAATAAAATTTTAATTATAAGATTAGCTTAAGTACATACACATATTTAAGGATTAGATATAATTTTATAAGTCCAGAGGCTAAACTCTATAGAATAAGTAAAAATATGTAATCTCATTATAAATGAACTGTTAATAGTTTTTATGAGAAATAAATATCTTTGAACCTAATTTATATAATAAGAAGACTTCCCTACAATGATCGTGATTTTCATAAAGATGCAATCCTCGCGCGACCTTGCTTGGTTGCGCGTTTTTATTAATAAGCAGCTCTTCAAACAATCAATCGTTTATTAAAAACCAAATATTTCTTCCATTTTTCTTGTTAGATATATGTTTTCGTATATTAAAACATATAAATGGTTCATAGATATTTTTATTTAGTGTTAGTATGTAATAAGTTTATAAAGACTGTTTGTTTTTCGATTAAAATGAAAGAAATAAATAATGAACGAAGTATTTAGTTCTTTTGACTTATAAGAGAGAATGATGCATGTAACGTTATTTATTGAGATTTACTCTTTTTTTTCAGAAGTAAAGTACAGTTAGTACGTTAGAGAGTCTTACACTCTCCCCTTTAGTTTTTGGTGTACAAATCACGTCAGCCATCAAAGTTTGCCTTTGTCCCCAGGGTCACGGATGACATCCTGGCGATGGCGCGGCCCAGCACAGCCGGCATCGCGGCGAGAAACATCATTCAGCAGTTCCATAGGTACGAATATTAAAGTTTATATTTAGTTTAGCACCGATGGTGATTCACTAGAGCAATCATAAAATAAATAATAAAGTATACGTATTATTTACTTATTCAAAAATATCATTAGAAATTGCCTGTTTATTAACGCATTTAGGCATGTTCGTGATGCCCAGCATCGGCGTGAAATCGAGTTTATTTAAGGTGATTCTTTCAAAATAAAAGAGCGCGCGCTCGGTGTATTTGATTGCTTATAGGGCGTCACCAGCTGGGGACAAGGTGACCGCGCGGCCCCACACAACTGAAAACAGTTTTTCTGACGGGCTCTGTAACTCTTCACATCGATTGATTTCTCAAGAAAACACATTGAAACATTGCCTATGTCATAGAGAGACATTATAATTTTAAGTTATCTAATTAAATAAAATTAATTGTTAGTGTTTTGAAAATTTTATGTTCTTTGTCTGGTACTGAAGGAAAAGTTAAGTGTGAAAACCGTGTTCCAACATGGCGATGAACGTATTAAAGATCATGCTGTATCACCCAGACTTTTGTGTGAATGCAAAGAGCTATATTTTTAGCTTTAAAATTTAAGTCGTAACTTAAGATGTCCCATCTAGAGAACAAAACAGTGTTAAATTTCATTGAAATAAGGAGTTCTGAGTAATTAATTATTGTGATCCGTTGGTGAAAACGGATTAAAATGTAGGTATTATTTTATCGTTTTCCATTTTGATGCAGCTCTGTAAACATGTTCAAAATAACTAACATTTGTAAGTACCACATTGGAGGTTAATGATGATGATAAGGTATTGCAGTAGTTTAGTTTAGCAATGTAAAAAGTATGTATGTATACATGCTCTTTGTTTGGCTATGGCCCAATATGTCATGTTAAAATTTGGAATAGGCAGCATTTCAATTCTAGAACGACACGACATCTGAATTTAGAAAAAAAATTTAACTACCAGCAATAATGCAGTGACCTCGAATAAAATTTTACATAACTTAATTTTTTTCCTGCTATCCTCATTATTTAAACTGTTTTACATAACAAAGTAACACTTTGCACGCTGTTCTCGCATGTTTCATGGGTATTATAAATTTTATTGTTTTATATTGTCCGGTGACATTTGAGGTTCATTATTTTGAGGCAATTTTTCTTCAAGTAACGATTTATCCAAGAATGTACTACCTAGATACACTTACCCGGTAGCATATATATATGTATATCTAGCTGGCCCGTTCTGGGTTTGCTTGTATGTAAATAAAACATTCCTTTTGAATCACTCTGCCTATTGCAGAAAACCGCATGGAGATCTGTTCAGTTGTTTTCACTTACAGGTTGAAATGTCTTCGAGTTTTTATTTCTAGTGTGTCTGTTATATTTTACATTTGAGATTGGTTCTGGACTGCTGTTTTTCCACACTACAGTCTAACTATTCGACTATATTGAAAAATTAAAATTAATTTTCATTATTTATTTATCTATAAAATATTTGCATGCCGATCAATTGCGGTATAATATAATTGACTGTTACCTTAAATTGAAGACCAATGAATACATTACATTTTGGCATATAAATAATTTGAATTTTGTATACACAGCTGGGGTATCCGCACCGTGATAAACCTGCAGATCCCGGGAGAGCACGCCAGCTGCGGCCCGCCTCTCACCAAGTCCGGGTTCACATACGACCCCAACATCTTCATGGCGAATGACAGTGAGAATATTCTGTCCTTTCCACATATCAATATCCATAAGTCTTTTATCACTCAAAAGCTTACAATTAAAAACATTTATAAAAAACACACTTCTTGATTCACACACGATAGAAGTGAAACTTCAGTAAATCGACAAAAGAATAAGAAGAATAAAAAAAAACAAAAAAAAAATACTATGCAAAAAGATTTTGTTCGGGCGGTCACCCATCCAAGTACCTACTGGCGTCGCGCAAAGTTGCTTAACCTTGTTAGCGTTTAATCTTATTTTCATTTCCGTTGCATGCGGTTTCAAATCACAACGATTATAAAGAAGTTTCACTTCAAAAAAATAACTTACACTATAATAAGTAAATCTACCTTATCTACGTGAACATCAAAGATTTGTAATGGCTCAGCCCAATGCATCTGTCATAGAACCCGTAGCCCCATAAGAGTACCTACCTACTATGACAGAGCGCTGGTTTTCAGCCAGGGCCCGTTGGCAACACCACAACTTAAAATTAACAAAAAAAAAATACGTCACAACTACAAGCAGAATATCTAAAACATCGATTTCTTAAGTTCGTTTAAATCTGTTATTTTTCAGTCTACTATTATAACTTCTCGTGGTCGTTATGTTTCAGTTAACTATAGTGTTTCATTCTGTTATGTTTCGGTTTATTAAAGTGTTTCAATGTGTTATGTATCAGTCTACCATTATAACTTCCCGTAGTCTGATTTTGGAGAGTTTACTATTACAGTAAATAAATAAATAAATATTTCCGGACTACTCACACAGCATCACCTAACCCCAAACTAAGCAGAGCTTGTACTATGGTTGTTAGGTGACTGATATACTACATAGGTTTTTTTTTTTTATTCATACATATGATACCTACCTACATAGAAAACACCCAGACCCGAAACCAGAAATGCTTCATTCTGTTATTTTTCAGTTTACTACAGTGTTTCAATCTGTTATGTTTCAGTCTACTATTACAACTTTGCGTGGCCGGACTATGGAGAGGCGAGTCTGTCAGGTCTGTTGGACATGGCTAAGGTCATGTCTTTTGCGCTGCAGGAGGGGAAAGTTGCTATACACTGTCATGCAGGTTTGTTCACTTTAATTCCATTTACGGGGGGTTCCGCCTGCTAAGCGTGGCGATTGTGGCAAACCCTCTCATTCACGAGAGGAGGTTTATATTCTGCAGATTCCCTTAGGCAACCTATAAACAAAGTCTGTTCGTGATCTGTCCACTAATGAATTCAAAGTTAAACTTAATGACATAATATTAAAAAAAGCATATTATTCAATTGATGATTTTATTAATGACCATACTTTTGAATTACTTGACATAATTAATTGTTATTTGAATTGAATAATTAGTTTATGACATTTAATGAGTAATCATAAATTTTATTAAATTTGTATATTTTTATTAACTGTTATTTATAATGTTTGTATGCTCCTGTAGCAGAATTAATTGTACTCTAAACTAGTCTTACTACCTGACTCCATGTAACTGTAATTAATTCACAAACATTAAATGATTATTACTGATTATTACCTTATTTTCAACTTAGGAACAACTTATTCCTATTTCAACTTAGGAAGCGACAAATTCCATACTACATAGTATAAAGTTACTTAGATCGGGCTGAACAGGAAATAAATACTATCAATTTGATTACTACGGTAAAGTCTAATTCAGTGTCGTCGTGTCGGCAAACGGCATCTTAGATATTTTATGTAAATAAATATTTCCGGTATTCACCCAGCATTACCTACAATAAACTAAGCAGATATTCTAGAATAGTCATGATAGTAACAAGCTGAAATTAAATAATAGATAAACAGACTGCGACTTACCATTTTGGGGAATATTTATAGTCCTATTAAGTGAGAATGGTTATTTCGCAACCTGAAATCAATGTAGATCCTAAACGATCACTCGGATTAAAACATTAAAAAAAACTATAAATTATTTTCAAGTCCCTATTCAACGATACCACATGGCACAGTTTGTTGACTAAATTTATTTTATATTTTATAAAATGGCGTCTATGCTATCTCAAAATGGCGTGTAGAAGATATAAGACATCTTCTACACGCCATTTTGAGACACTAAAAGAAATCAATCAATATAAAAATCGGCCCAGGCGTTGGGTCTGTATAGTGCTACAACGAACTGACTAGACATAGACTAGTAAAATCATCACTCTGCGTCCCACAGTCGGGTAAAAACTAGCCTTCCTCAATAATTAAACTATCTAACACTGAAATAATTATTCGAATCGGACCAGTATTTCTTTAGATCAGCCTTAGCTCAGCTTTAGATAGCCTTCAAACAAAAAAAAACTCCTCAGCTTTATAATATTAGTATGTTACAATGAAAGGTTTAGGTACGATACTAAGCCGTAATTAAGTCTGAGTACCGAGTACTGAGTACAGAGTAATTATAGATTGTAAAAACAGTATAAAACATAAACAGGTAATAGCTTAGAAACCATAATTATCTTGCCCTTATCCCACATTACGTGGGGTCGGCACAAAACGTTTTTTCATCCATTTTGCTCCATCTCTCGTCATCTCAACACTCACTCCTATCAACAATCTATATCTAAGAAATAAGGTCTTTTAATACGTTGTACGTTGCCATGCGTTTAAGACCTCAGTATTTTTTCTTCTATTTTCGCGTATACCTCTAGTGTAATAAATCTAAATTTAAACAAAACCCCCGATTCCAATGCCATAATTTCCCTAAACGTAAAACAACATAATATTATGTAATGTGGACGCGATGCGATTTCATTTGATACCCCTACACTAGTATATTTGCAGATTTTCGGTTTTCCTTACCCTCTCTCACAACACTCCCCTCAACACCCCTCTTTTTTGGTCGGGGGTTTAAAATGCTCTACGCCATCACGGCTATTTTAATGAAGCTGTTTTTTGTTCGATATAATATTTCTTTTATGCAAGATAAGCCTTCATTTGACTACAATCTCACCTGATGTAAAGTGACGATGCGGTCTAAGATGGGGCATGTAGACCTAGAAGGTTTCTCCGGACCACATTACGAAACATGAAATCGCAACGATTTTTGAAGTGAAACTTCTATAGAATCGTTGTGATTTGAAACCGGATGAAACGGAAATGGAAATAAGATTGGCTTACCTGTCGGGTAAGCCAATCTTAAACGCTATCAAGGTTAAGCAGCCTTTGCGCGACGCCAGTACTTGGATGGGTGACCGCCCGAACAAAATCTTTTTGCATAGTATTTTTTTTTTGTTTTTTTTCTTTATTCTTTTGTCGGTTTACTGAAGTTTCACTTCTATCGTGTGTGAATCGCACACACACCTTTTTTCGTGTTTCGTAATGTGGTAGCTCTTTTTATTCCTTAGCTGAAAGGTGAAAGTAAATTTAAATTTATAACATAGTGTTTATGATTCCAAAACAATACATTAACTTCTTCCTCAACGGTGACAAAATCATGCCACTTTTTTTAATTTGTTTTAACCTTAGACTCGAAACCTCCTTCGTGTCCTTACTTTGTGATTTATTATAGACTCTTTGGCATACTAATAAATATATAAGATAAGCTAATAATTCTTTATTGCGCCCACAATTACAAAACAAACATAACAATAATTTTCTTAAATCTATGCGACAATTGGCGGTCTTATCGCTTAAGAGCGATCTCTACCAGACAACCTTGAATGGATAGGATCATTGAGACATTAAAGGGGATCTGTGTGCAAACATGAATTAATTATAGATACTTACAGGATTATATATAACAAAGGTAAAAAAAAAAAAAAAGTAAATATATTCTCTTTCCTCTTATTATTATTCCCTCGCTCATGATTATAATTCTTTTCTTGCTCTGTCATCAAAATTGAGGTGGAATGAAATTTTAAGTGTTGGCCTCGAGTATTAGTAGTATACCTACTTAATATTAATATTTCCTTGCACGGGCTCAGGATTACAAATTTTTTTGGAGTTTACTCCCTAAGAAACGATTTGAGTTATAAGGCCCGGTACGGAAATGAGGAGAAAAATCAAGTGTAACACGAAACACTTGATTTTATGAGGAGTAAAATCAAGTGTAACACGAAAAGTTGAGGCGTTACGTAGAAAGAGACAAACATATAAATCTGTAGGATTGAACGTGTAAAAGAATGAGATGGAATACATTACACAGCGTATCTCATTCTCGGGGTCTCCTCTTTGCGCGATACTTCGTAGTCTCACTGTATTTTATTTATATTATTTTGTAACATACTTTAGGTAATAAGCTTTATTGAAGTAATATAAATAATCCGAATAATTACAGATATATGTTTGTTTCTCTTATCATTTTAGCAGATGCGTTCATTTACCCTTTTTTTCTATTCGATATATATCATAATTATCGTTCGTAAGGAGTAAACTCCAATCGTGCGTCGTAGCTGACACACACACACTTTTTATTATTATTTTTAATTCATCTCTCGCTCGGTCATCAAAATTGAGCTCGCGGTTAAAAGCTACTTTACACCCTTGAATAACTATTTTATGTTATAACTTAAAAAAGCTTGTTAATGAGTTGGTATTTTTTCTATCAAATTTCCGTGTAAACTATCCAACTTCTTATGGATGATAATTATAATGTTACATCGGATTCGGTTTTGTAATCAAAATATTCATTCGATAACGTTCTATACAATATATCTATATACATCATCATCACCCATTCCCACTGCTGGGACACAGGGACTTCTCTCTTGACGAGAGAGATTAGGCCTTAATTCACCACGCTGGCCAAGTGCGGGTTGGTGAATGTCACATGTCCTTCAAACTCTTAAAGTTCTCAGAACATGCCGGTTTCCTCACGATGTTTGCCTTCACCGTTAAAGCACGTGTTTAAAGCGCACATAAATTTCTCAAGAAGAAAAATCCAGAGGTACGTGGCGGGGTTTGAACCCACGACCTTCGGAATGAAAGTCGAGTGTCCTCCTACTTAGCCAACACGGCTTTTCATCTTTATACAATGATCCATAAATACAATCTACATAAAGAAGTTCCGGTATGATCATGATAATAGTATTAATAAGCAAAACATATTTTAGGCGGGAATCATATTGCAATAAAAAATGTGAATTGCGAGATCGAGACGAGATACAATATAAAATTATAAAATTATTTTAAGAAAATAATATAATAATAAATATTTAAGATGTCTAATCAACGGAGAAAATCAATTTTTCCCAAAAAAACTTCAAGATAACTTTATGTTACTATTCTAATAATATTGTCAAAAAAAAGTTAAGAACCAGTTACAACAACAAACCTCAGAATCTAAGGTAGGTTTTTACGCGTACTACTTTAACAATCGTTTTTGTAAATGTACCCATTGTGTGTAAATCATTTGAAATGTTTTTTTTAGATACTAGTAGTGCTCTCCGGTGTTACCCGCGTTTTAATGGATTTTCCCGCAGTTAAAAGTAGCCTATGTTCTTCAGGCTCTAGAGAATCTGTATACAAAATTTCATTGAAATCAGCTCAGTAGTTTTTGCGTGTAAGAGGAACACAGAGACACAGAGACTGTCTCAGTGGCGCGGTGGGCACAGGTCCGCTTGCGGCGCAAGAGTTAGCGAGTTCGATTCCCGCCGAGGGTTCAAGTGTTTGTATGTTCTGCAAGCACTTTCTCCTTGGTGTGGGTGTTTAACTGTTTAATATGTTTGATAAAAAAATGAATGTCTATTAAATCTAGTTTATCAGATGTCTAGTACCGTACCACAAGCTTAGTGCTTACCACGGGGCTGGATGTTGTTGTGTGGATTGTCCAGAAATATTAACTATTTATTTTATTATTTAAAGTTGCTTTCGCATTTGTAATATTAGTATGGATTTATAAGTCATCCGTTGGTTGTTCCTACATACCGTTCTAATCTTACAGGCCACGGCGTTATGCATACGAGTCTTATTCTTATTCTGCAAAAAAAATAATAATATTATAGGTAAATGCATAATAGTTGTTTTCAAGGTAGTACATTGAAGCATTCTCAGCCGCGATTTAATTTATTAATATATACAATCAGCTTTGTTTCTACATAACGACTTTATATTTCTTGGCTATGCAGCTGTTTCCATCAGTAACCTTTCTGTTGCGACACTGACCGTCGCGTCGCGGGCGCACGCTATAGACATGTTCCTAACATTGATAATCAGCATTTTAATCAATCTATTTATATTCTTCATTGGAACTATACTCCTCATACTAAGCATATTCAAAACTATTTCGTTCTTTACAAAAACACGGTGCAAAAGCGAAGCAAAGCTACACGGAAAAGTGGTATTAATAACTGGTGGAAACTCAGGACTCGGCTACGAAACGGCAAAGGATTTGGCAAAAAGAGGTGCCAGAGTCATCATCGCGTCCCGAGATGAGGCGAAATCTGCAAGAGCCGTGAAAAACATCATCGAATTATCCGGTAACAACAACGTTGAACATCGGTACTTGAACCTAGCTGATTTTAACAGTGTTAAAACCTTCGCTGAGGATTTCAACAAGAGTTACGACCGCTTGGACATACTGGTCAACAACGCAGGATGCGCTGGTTTAAACCACCGATTAACCAAAGATGGCATCGACGTAGTTATGCAGATTAATTATTTCGGACCTTTTCTCCTTACCAATCTTCTAAAAGACAAACTCATCGCTTCTAAACCAAGTCGCATTGTAATAGTCTCGTCATTAGCGCACCAGGTGGCGAACCTGGACGTCGAAGACTTGAAAGGGATCAATGAGTATCATTACTTTACAAGGTATGCTAATAGCAAGCTTTGTAATATCCTCTGGGCTAAGGCTTTGGCGAAGAAATTCCCGGTTGAAGTGACTGCCAACGCTCTTCATCCTGGGGTAGTAGAAACTGATATTTTTAATAAAATCCCACCAAGCTTAAGATTCATTGTGAAGTATTTTATTGGAGTTGTGTTTAAAACGGCAGAAGAGGGTGCGCAGACGATAATACATCTGGCGGTGTCTGAGGAGGAGGAAGGGAAATCAGGGAGTTATTACTCCGAGTGTGCAAGATCCACATTCACTGAGTCCGATGCTGCAAGAGACGAAGAGTTGATTGATAAAGTTTGGGTGCAAAGTTTATAGATTACTTAAAGTACGTTTTGATTGAATTATAATTGTTTATTTTGAAGGTTAATTTAAAGACGCATTTAACCTCTTACATATTTATAAGTCTAAAGTTCGCTCTTTATATGCGTGTGCATGCGCTGTGAGTGTTCTTTACTCCGATCTTCACGGAAATTTGTAAGGATTCAGTAATAGAAATTGTAATGAGCATTTTACATACTTCAAAAACATCAAATATTGATTAAATTGTCTTTAGAAACAAATGTAACTAGTTCTTTGTTTCATATGGTTTGGTCCTACTTTTAACAAGAGCTTATATTGTCATGCGCACATAAATATTTATTCAAGCTAAATGAGGCATGGAAATATAATGGTTGTCTTGAACTTTTATAAATGGCATTTGTAACTGTTATCAATTCTATTTATATGGCTTTTGCCGCGGGGCTTCTTAACCTGATTATAGGTAATATATATAATAACGCACGAAACAAAAATATACGTACAGATTAAACTGGTTATTTGTATCAGCTTTTAACCAAGACCGTTTAAGCCAATTATGTTACTTTATTTTTGTATAAATAATTTAAAAAAAGTTTTGTAAGTACCTTAGTAAAATCGAATTCGTTAGTTAATTATTTTAGATAACTATTTATAAATAATTTCATTGTTATACATACAAGTTTGTTACGCTTAGCAACCAACCCAATACCAAATATAAACCAAATACAATCCAAAGTACATTAAAAGATTATAATAATGATCTACATAACTTTTCAAGCAGGTATATGGTTTGATTTTGTTATAAAAATATTTTAAATAAAGATACCGTTTACCTATAATGTTTTTACAAAGTGTTAAACCCCATTATATTTATAGGTTCAAAAGCTACGTTGATTCGTCTTTTTTTTTCACTATTTAACCTAAATTAGAATACCGTTTACTCTTAAAAAGTCTTTTATACCATACATAGAGTATATAATCACTTCGTTTTAAAAATAAAGAAAGTTTTATTCATGAAACATCTGTATTTTTTTTTATTTAATTATTATGGCTATTGTATCACTGCGGCCTAAGAGGCCATTGTGATCGCCACTTGTTCTCGGTTCTCCTCAAAGTAGTAGTGTCTGTATTACAAAACTATGTTAAAAATACTAAATTAAAAATAAAAACACAGATGAACACAAAAGGGTCGTCGACTCAGCATTTGCTGCGACTGCTCTGGAGCAATCACAGCGCTGGTTTTAATACCATAATAAGCGTTCAACTGAGTAACATCTTTTTTATTTTATAATTTTGCTTTATTTGACTCTGGCAATCCGACGACGAAGCGCAGAGTCCAATTAAGAAATTAAAACCATGAATTTGTTTATTTTATTTATTTATTTATTAAATCATGTAATAATCTAAAGCTGAAAAATATATGACTGATAACCCTAAGATGTTTTTCTTTTTACAAGCTTTTATTCGGCTTCAACTGTACCAATGTTTTTCAAATCTTGCAAGTAACAAGGTATTACCGTATTATTTGTCCTGTCCATGTGGGCTTCTAAGAAAATAAACGTTTTGACTTTGACCACAGATTATATAAATTATCACTAATCTTATTACTAAAATTACGACGCTCCTGACAAATAGTACGTTAACTAGGTTTTATTATAAAAAATCTTAATAATCAACGAAATATCCTACTACTATTATAAAGGCGAAAGTTTGTAAGTATGGATGTATGGATGTTTGTTACTCTTTCACGCGAAAACTACTGAACCGATTTAAATGAAATTTGGTACACAGAATCTCTAGAGCCTGAAAAATAACATAGGCTACTTTTTACCGCGGGAAAACGTCATTCCGCGGGAAAATACATTATAACGCGGGTAACACCGCGGGGCACAGCTAGTATAAAATATATTTTATTTATATCATAGTGGTACACATATCGAATATTATTTTTATAGTGATCACTCGCAAATGGCACGGGTTTCCGATTTTAGATTTAGTTTTTTGTTATTTTGTCTTTTTTCTACTTCTTATATTATTTTCGGTTGGCCTCGAACAGACGAACACATTTTTCAAATATTCTAGCGATCGGCGTATTTATGACAAGCTAACTAATTTATTTGTTACTAGCTGTGCCCTGCGGTGCTACCCGCGTTATAATGGATGAAATACTCTTAACCAACAACATATTTATTTGAATAAAGATTAATATTATTATGTTGATACAACTTAAACAAATTATTTCGACCAAATTAGGTACCATAAAAACGGTTTTTGTGAGTTAATCTTAAAAGATAGACATATACTATAGCGGACTGTTTTTTAGATCATTAAAAGTGCTATTATTCTTTAATACATATTTTTTGTGTATCTTGAACCGTTTTCACGGCGCACGCAACCGAAGGCTTCAAAGATGAAATAATTTCACCCGTTTTTTACACATTTACCACTATATCTTTGCTCCTATTGGTCGTAGCGTGATGTTATATAGCCTATAGCCTTCCTCGATAACTGGACTATCCAACACAAAAATAATTATTCAATTCGAACCAGTAGTTTCGGAGATTAGCGCGTTCAAACAAACAAACAAACTCTTCAGCTTTATAATATTAGTATAGATTTTTTGTTGAGTTTTTTATTGAATTATAACGCAAGTCAATAAAGGTACTAATTTTCACAAACATTTTATTGACCAACTAGCGGCACGCCCCGGCTTTGCACGGGTAATTATTCAAAATTGTTTCAAAATTATTCGATTTTTTCTCGCCGTAAAAACCATCCTTAAACTCCAACGAACATTTAAAAAAATAAATTGGCTAAATTGGTATAGGCGTTGTTGAGTTATGCGCTTAGCAACACATTTTGCGATTCATTTTTAACCCCCGACAAAAAAAACGGGGGGGGGTCATATGTTTGACGTGTCTATCTGTCTGGGACATCATAGCTCCCGAACGGATGAAGCGATTTCAACTTAGTTTTTTTGTTTAATAGGTGAGTCTGGCGCGAGTGCTCTTAGGCATGTTTCATGAAAATCGGTTGTGCCGTTTAAAAATGGTGGGGGTTAGAGTGGGGAAGGAAAACCGAAAATCTGCAAAAATCTCGAGTGGGGTATCAAATGAAAGCACATTGCGTGCACATTACACATTATTATGGTGTTTTACTTTTAAGGAAATTGAAGGATTCTAATCGGGGGTTTTTCTTATATTTTAAATTTAGATTTATTATTTTTAAGAAGATTAAGGTAAGAGAAAACATACTATTGATTGCAATGCTTAAATTTTTGTAACCGACAACAAACATAAAGTTGGTTCGGGTCAATTGGTGTAACGTTAGTTTTTTGAAGAAAGTTGGTTTTATAAAACCAACTTTCTTCAAAAAACTAACGTTACACCAAAAAATTATAACCACACATACACCAATATATATATTGGTGTATGTGTGGTTATAATTTTTCGTTCAAGCTAAGAATTAGTGTAAGAGCAATGCTGGTTTGCCAACATACATACACTAACTTAACCTTCTTTGGTCATAGGATAGGAATACAACAATTCGACTTATGTAAATGGTTCACATACCTAACTCAGTTACAACATAATTTCGACGGAAGTCTGCAAATTCACAGTTAAAATGTGTAGCGTAACTGTATTTTTTTAAAGCTAGAATTCTATTATTATGCTATTCGAAAGAGCAGAAAAAAACTAAAAAAAAATTTATACTCAACTTATTTTACGTGTTTTGGTGGTTAACCAAATTGAACCTGCAACCGACGATAATGTACAATATCTATGCTATATGCTAGGGTTTAGTTCTGAAAATAACTTTTTGAATGGGTTAGTTACCTGTTAACGAATTATTAACTACTAACTAAGCGACAAAATATTATCAAGCGACAATTTCTTTATTTTACGCACACGACCATTCAGTAGGGAGCCGACCCCGCGCGGCAGATTATTTCGTGATCTTAACCCGTAGTACCTCCGTGCCCGAGTGACGCTTGCCACTCCACAACGCATAGTTAGCTAAAAAATTAACTCGTGATATCTTTTGAATGGAATGTCAGAATCTAATAATTCAAAAAGTTATATAAAGGTTTTAAAGCAATCTTACATAATAAATTATTTATTTTGTTAAGGATTTATACCAAGATACAAACAAAGAGCCATTTCAAACAGTGGTATTTTAATTTTTTTTATATAAAAAATCGCTTCTTGTCACAAAACTATAGTTAGATATATGTTGTAACGACGTTTTTTGTAGATAATAATAAGTTCTACAAAGTTGAAATACATCACTTTGTTATATATTCAATAGTTTTCGCAGCAATTGCGATTAAAGAAAGATTTTAGGTTTTTTTTTTTTTTAAATCGCTTATTGTCACAAAACTATAATAGTTAGAGATATGATGTAACAACGTTTTTTGTAGATAATGATAAGTTCTACAAAGTTGTTATACATCACTTTCTTATATATTCAATAGTTTTCGCAGCATTCGCGATTAAAGAAAGATTTTAGGTTCTTTTTCTTCACCATGGGTTACATTATCGGAGTTTGGTAAGAAATCATATTATTTTTGAAAACTAAATATAGCCTATGTCACTCAGGGATAGTGTAGCTTTCGAATGGTGAAAGAATTTTTTAAATCGGTGCAGTAGTTTCAGAGCCTATTCGAGACAAACAAACAAACAAACAAACAAACAAACAAACAAAAAATCAAACCTTTCCTCTTTATAATATTAGTATAGATGAACTTATAATATATATTTACAATTCCTTCGTACTTTCTTAAATTCATCAACATATAATTAATAAAAAAAAAATTGATAAAAAAATTAAGTCAGTGATTACTAACACAGTTTTACCTACAAAACCACATTATATTTTTTGCTAACTCATCTGCACAGCATGTTTACATTTAGTACTTACCATTTAGTAGGTAATTTAAATGAGTCACTAATTTTTTTGTTATGTTTTTTAGAAATACTGCTTATTAGTTTGTTTATTTAGCCTGTTGTTTTATGCCCCTTAATAACTATTAAAGTGGGCAGAGAGAAGATTAAGATCCGCTCCATTTTTAATATCTGTATGTCTTTTAACCGTTTTATATTAGAATAATTTTCTTAATTTGACCGTATATGTGTTTTATTTCCTGTTTGTTCCCGTTACAATTATAAATAATAGTTCCATAATATACTACTTACAACTATTGTTCTTTTTGTAGTTGGTCATCCAGAGAACAACATAATTATGTAGTATGTACTTAGCAAAAATAGACACCGACTCGAAACGATAATTGTAACTAAATTATAGAATAATTATTTATATATAACTTATTATTTAATACTTTTAAGTTGAAGAAGTCGGTTTTTAACCTAGTTAATATTATATCCATCGCCTTTTTAACCCCCGACAAAAAAAACGGGGGGGGGTCATATGTTTGACGTGTCTATCTGTCTGGGACATCATAGCTCCCGAACGGATGAAGCGATTTCAACTTAGTTTTTTTGTTTAATAGGTGAGTCTGGCGCGAGTGCTCTTAGGCATGTTTCATGAAAATCGGTTGTGCCGTTTAAAAATGGTGGGGGTTAGAGTGGGGAAGGAAAACCGAAAATCTGCAAAAATCTCGAGTGGGGTATCAAATGAAAGCACATTGCGTGCACATTACACATTATTATGGTGTTTTACTTTTAAGGAAATTGAAGGATTCTAATCGGGGGTTTTTCTTATATTTTAAATTTAGATTTATTATTTTTAAGAAGATTAAGGTAAGAGAAAACATACTATTGATTGCAATGCTTAAATTTTTGTAACCGACAACAAACATAAAGTTGGTTCGGGTCAATTGGTGTAACGTTAGTTTTTTGAAGAAAGTTGGTTTTATAAAACCAACTTTCTTCAAAAAACTAACGTTACACCAAAAAATTATAACCACACATACACCAATATATATATTGGTGTATGTGTGGTTATAATTTTTCGTTCAAGCTAAGAATTAGTGTAAGAGCAATGCTGGTTTGCCAACATACATACACTAACTTAACCTTCTTTGGTCATAGGATAGGAATACAACAATTCGACTTATGTAAATGGTTCACATACCTAACTCAGTTACAACATAATTTCGACGGAAGTCTGCAAATTCACAGTTAAAATGTGTAGCGTAACTGTATTTTTTTAAAGCTAGAATTCTATTATTATGCTATTCGAAAGAGCAGAAAAAAACTAAAAAAAAATTTATACTCAACTTATTTTACGTGTTTTGGTGGTTAACCAAATTGAACCTGCAACCGACGATAATGTACAATATCTATGCTATATGCTAGGGTTTAGTTCTGAAAATAACTTTTTGAATGGGTTAGTTACCTGTTAACGAATTATTAACTACTAACTAAGCGACAAAATATTATCAAGCGACAATTTCTTTATTTTACGCACACGACCATTCAGTAGGGAGCCGACCCCGCGCGGCAGATTATTTCGTGATCTTAACCCGTAGTACCTCCGTGCCCGAGTGACGCTTGCCACTCCACAACGCATAGTTAGCTAAAAAATTAACTCGTGATATCTTTTGAATGGAATGTCAGAATCTAATAATTCAAAAAGTTATATAAAGGTTTTAAAGCAATCTTACATAATAAATTATTTATTTTGTTAAGGATTTATACCAAGATACAAACAAAGAGCCATTTCAAACAGTGGTATTTTAATTTTTTTTATATAAAAAATCGCTTCTTGTCACAAAACTATAGTTAGATATATGTTGTAACGACGTTTTTTGTAGATAATAATAAGTTCTACAAAGTTGAAATACATCACTTTGTTATATATTCAATAGTTTTCGCAGCAATTGCGATTAAAGAAAGATTTTAGGTTTTTTTTTTTTTTAAATCGCTTATTGTCACAAAACTATAATAGTTAGAGATATGATGTAACAACGTTTTTTGTAGATAATGATAAGTTCTACAAAGTTGTTATACATCACTTTCTTATATATTCAATAGTTTTCGCAGCATTCGCGATTAAAGAAAGATTTTAGGTTCTTTTTCTTCACCATGGGTTACATTATCGGAGTTTGGTAAGAAATCATATTATTTTTGAAAACTAAATATAGCCTATGTCACTCAGGGATAGTGTAGCTTTCGAATGGTGAAAGAATTTTTTAAATCGGTGCAGTAGTTTCAGAGCCTATTCGAGACAAACAAACAAACAAACAAACAAACAAACAAACAAAAAATCAAACCTTTCCTCTTTATAATATTAGTATAGATGAACTTATAATATATATTTACAATTCCTTCGTACTTTCTTAAATTCATCAACATATAATTAATAAAAAAAAAATTGATAAAAAAATTAAGTCAGTGATTACTAACACAGTTTTACCTACAAAACCACATTATATTTTTTGCTAACTCATCTGCACAGCATGTTTACATTTAGTACTTACCATTTAGTAGGTAATTTAAATGAGTCACTAATTTTTTTGTTATGTTTTTTAGAAATACTGCTTATTAGTTTGTTTATTTAGCCTGTTGTTTTATGCCCCTTAATAACTATTAAAGTGGGCAGAGAGAAGATTAAGATCCGCTCCATTTTTAATATCTGTATGTCTTTTAACCGTTTTATATTAGAATAATTTTCTTAATTTGACCGTATATGTGTTTTATTTCCTGTTTGTTCCCGTTACAATTATAAATAATAGTTCCATAATATACTACTTACAACTATTGTTCTTTTTGTAGTTGGTCATCCAGAGAACAACATAATTATGTAGTATGTACTTAGCAAAAATAGACACCGACTCGAAACGATAATTGTAACTAAATTATAGAATAATTATTTATATATAACTTATTATTTAATACTTTTAAGTTGAAGAAGTCGGTTTTTAACCTAGTTAATATTATATCCATCGCCTTGTTTTGTAAAATGTCGTTAATTACAACTTTTCCTCACATTCAGGTCATTTCAGAATAATTATTGAATCATTATTAACTTTTCTCGATACAGGCCTTGCCTAGTGTAAGAGATCGCTGGTTAATTATTAAGAACTGTAATTTTCAGGTCGGTTTTTTTATTCACATCAATATTAATATTAGCAACAACAGCAATGACATAAACTGTATATCTTATGTTTTATGATGGTTTTGCAAGCAAATTTTTTAGGATACTCCACAGTTATAAACTTTTGTATCCTCACCATACTACCAATAACTATGAATTACTGTATTTTGTTAAATAAATTACTTTTTACTTCTACTTTTAATATTGCAAAATTTGCAGAAAGATTAATAAAATTATTTAATAATTTAATAAAGCTTCTGAATTTGGTCTCTTTTTTTGTTAATTCATGGATAGGCTTGTTAATAAATCTAGGAAATCCCCCGGGCTCGGAACCCCGGAAGACTGCCTTGCTCGCCGGTAGCTACGCCACTGTCCATTCATCTATCTAAATTTAAAATAATAAAAAAATGAAATAGATTCATCCGTTCGGGAGCTTTGAGGGGACATACAGCCGAACAAACACGTCAAACTTATAACACACCTCTTTGTTGTCGGATGTTTAAAATTACATTTTTCCTTAACTTAAATTGTAGAACTCACTCGGTTAATCATCTTTATTATAATTTTTCCATATATTTGATGTGTTTCTATCTAAAGTAGCAAAATAACTATAAAGAAGATATTTGTCGTACGTATTGTTCGAGGGTTTCGTTTTTATAGAAAAGGAAACTAAGTATTATTAATCTTAGAGTATCTATCTATGGTAAATTATTAATAAATATTTGACAGCCTGTAAGCTATTTTCAGTTGGTCAGTGTCAGTTATTCTTTTTCTTTTAAAATATTTATTCGTTGTTCGTTCAGAAATCTATATCAAACGGAAATCTCAAACTTTCTAAAAAATAACAGATTATTAAAAATCACACATATCAGTTTCTGAGTTTATGAGAGGGCCCTACAATACTCGTATTAAGAGTATAGGCGGTGATTTTGTAAGATTCAGAAGAGAGAGCGACAACCAACAGCAATTGGTCGTTTTTTTTGTCAGGGCTGTTTGCGGGAGCCGTTTTACAAGAAACCCATCGACTCGTTAGAAGAACTAAGACTAAGACCCAAAATGATAGGTAATATCTTCATTAATTATAATTACACATAATAAAGAAATTACAATATATTTTTAACCGACTTCAAAAAAAAGGAGGTTTCTCAATTCGACCGTATATAATATATATATATATTTTTTTTTTATGTATGTCCGCGGATAATTTTATCGTTTATGAACCGATTTTGATTATTCTTTTTTTGTTGGAAAGGGAGTATCCCAAGGGTGGTCCCATGGTAAGGAAACCAGGATCTGATGGTGGAATCCTGAAGAAATTGAGGGAAACTCTTGAAATAATTAATTATTTTAAAGCCCTATTATCAATGAGGGACTGGTGTTGTTCTGATGATGGAGGATAAGGCAGTCGAGGGAACTCCTCAACGATTTACAGCAAGTACTTTGTGTTTGGGCTTGATTAACTTATATTACTGAGACCGTTCATCTAAATGAGGTTTGACTGATACCTATTAGGGGTCTGATGCTGAAAATGAAGAACAGGCAAAGGAACTCTTTAAGGTAAATATTTTAGTAGAGTAAGATTGAGATAAAGCACCCTTTCTAGGCACAACCATCACTAACAATCAAGAAAAATGAATGAAACCCCTACTTTTACACATCAGTCGCTATAGCTCAGTTATTTTACCATTATAGTATGTACATTATATAGTACGCTGTTTAAGAATTCTCACGATGTAGATTAGATTTTTACTTGGTTGGCAACTCCAATATTTTTTTTTACATCTTGGGTTTCTCGGGTGGGCGATATCAAATAGTACCTAATACCATCATCATAGTCATCATGATGATGATGATTAATAGAAAACACGTTATAATAAAAAAAATCGACTTGATCTCATATATTAGCAGAAGTGATCTAATAAATGTGAGAACAACTGGGAGCTTACAAAATTTTACAAATTATTTAATATTACATTTAAAAAATTTTAATCAACCAACGGATCTTTATCGGTTCACGAGTATGACCTTTGACCTTGACCTTCTATTTATTACCTACTCTCTCAAGTCGCTTGTAAAATACAAAGTATTAGTATTTTACAAGCGACTATTCCTATATATGTCTATTGATGCCATTATCATGAAGCCTTTGCTTGATTGTGGAGTTAACCGTCGCGCGCGCACTCGAATCATGCTCCTTACATTGATACTGTGTATTTTAATAAATATACTTATGTTCTTCATTGGCAATATATTTCTTATATCAAGCATATTCAAAACATATTCATTTTTCACAAAAGCACAGTGCAAAAGCGAAGCAAAGTTAAACGGAAAAGTGGTATTAATAACTGGTGGAAACTCAGGACTCGGCTACGAAACGGCAAAGGATTTGGCAAAAAGAGGTGCCAGAGTCATCATCGCGTCCCGAGATGAGGCGAAATCTGCGAGAGCCGTGAAAAACATCATCGAATTATCCGGTAACAACAACGTTGAACATCGGTACTTGAACCTAGCTGATTTTAACAGTGTTAAAACCTTCGCTGAGGATTTCAACAAGAGTTACGACCGCTTGGACATACTAGTCAACAACGCCGGATGCGCTGGCTTAAACCATCAATTAACCAAAGACGGTATCGACGTGCTTATGCAGGTAAACTATTTCGGACCATTCCTCCTTACCAATCTGCTAAAAGACATACTCGTCGCGTCTAAACCAAGTCGCATCGTAATAGTCTCGTCAATAGCACACCAGGTGGCGAAACTGGACGTCGAAGACTTGAAAGGGCTGAATGATTATCATAATATAACAACGTACGCTAACAGCAAGCTTTGTAATATCCTCTGGGCTAAGGCTTTGGCGAAGAAATTGCCGGTTGAAGTGACTGCCAATGCTCTTCACCCTGGGGTGGTAGAAACAGAGATTTTTAATCACATCCCACCGATTTTAAGATTCATTGTGAAGTATTTTATTGGAGTTGTGTTTAAAACGGCAGAAGAGGGTGCGCAGACGATAATACATCTGGCTGTGTCTGAAAATGAGGAAGGGAAGACAGGGAGATACTACTCCGAGTGTGCAAGATCAACAGAGTCCGAGAGTGCTAAAGATGACGAGCTAATTGATCAAGTTTGGATAAAAAGTCTACAGATTACTAATAGTACATTTTGATATCCTATATTTATAATTGTTGTAAATATTAAGTACTTTTACTTAAGAATGTAGCACAATTTGTTATATTGTGCCTTATAAAGTTATTCCAAATATAATAGTGTTCACATTTATTTATAAATAAAAAATAGTACCTACAGTGGACGCAACAAAGCGTAACTCGTTTATGTAAATATTTGTAAGTCTCTAGTAAAATTAATTGATAATAAATAAAGAAACATTATTTATACATTTACATTTAGTGGATAAAATATTTATCGATTGACTATATCTGCCACTTATCTTAGTAACGCGAGGATGGGTTTCATGCCCTGGAGGCCTTACATGATATATCCCTTATGATTTATTCAACTTGTTCATTAATAACAGGTTTGAGCAATTAAATAGTACGGTAAGCGTTGAATTGATAGGTACGTCTAGAGTAGAATAATCTGGATAACATTTAACAAAACAAAAATGGAATAAGCAACTAGAATGATCATTTGCGCCCAAGTGTTACAAATATATGTTTTTAAGATTATGTTGACTAAACTAATTTAAGTCTGTGAGTAATTCTTATTTAAGTACTATAAAAAAAAACTAGGCACGTATTTTTATGCGATTTTGTGCTGAGTGATTCAAGAGGAAGTTTTTGCTAGTTTACTTATATTATGTACATACTTTTTATTGCCCAGACAGGTTATAAATATAAAACATAACTAGCGGCCCGCCCCGGCGTCGCACGGGTAAAAAAAGTTCACGGCAATTTTTCCTTATTTGCTCACCGTTTAGACCTACCCTGGACTACGACAAACATTTTAAAACCAAAATCAGCTCAATCGGCCCAGCCGTTCTCGAGTTTTAATCAGACTAACGAACAACAATTCATTTTTATTTATCTATACTAATATTATAAAGCTGAAGAGTTTGTTTGATTGTTTGTTTGTTTGAACGCGCTAATCTCAGAAACTACTGGTTCGAATTGAATAATTCTTTTTGTGTTGGATAGTCGAGTTATCGAGGAAGGCTATAGGCTATATAACATCACGCTACGACCAATAGGAGCAAAGATATAGTGGTAAATGTGTAAAAAACGGGAGAAATTGTTCATCTTTAAAGCCTTCCGTTACGTGCGCCGTGAAAACGGTTCAAGATACACAAAAAATATGTATTAAAGAACTAGCTGTGCCCTGCGGTGCTTCCCGCGTTATAATGGATGAAGTACTCTTAACCAACAACATATTTATTTGAATAAAGATTAATATTATTATGTTAATACAACTTAAACAAATTATTTCGACCAAATTAGGTACCATAAAAACGGTTTTTGTGAGTTAATCTTAAAAGATAGACATATACTATCGCGGACTGTTTTTTAGATTATTAAAAGAGCTATTATTCTTTAATACATATTTTTTGTGTATCTGGAACCGTTTTCACGGCGCACGCAACGGAAGGCTTCAAAGATGAACAATTTCTCCCGTTTTTTACACATTTACCACTATATCTTTGCTCCTATTGGTCGTAGCGTGATGTTACATAGCCTATATAGCCTTCCTCGATAACTGGACTATCCAACACAAAAATAATTATTCAATTCGAACCAGTAGTTTCGGAGATTAGCGCGTTCAAACAAACAAACAAACAAACTCTTCAGCTTTATAATATTAGTATAGATAATAGCTCTTTTAATGATCTAAAAAACAGTCCGCGATAGTATATGTCTGTCTTTTAAGATTAACTCACATAAACCGTTTTTAAGGTACCTAATTTGGTCGAAATAATTTGTTTAAGTTGTATCAACATAATAATATTAATCTTTATTCAAATAAATATGTTGTTGGTTAAGAGTACTTCATCCATTATAACGCGGGTAGCACCGCAGGGCACAGCTAGTATAGAATATAGATAATCTCCGCTATTTCACGGACGCATTTAACAAAAAAATAATAATAATTAAGTTCTTCAAACTCATGTCAGAAAAAAATGATTGAAAACTATGTTGAATATTGAACTTTCGAGACATAGACAATAGCTCAAAGAGTATTTTACCACCACGTATGAATAGCTTATCAAGAAAAATCATAGACAACCTATAAAAAGACATTTATTTGACACTTTTGTTAACCTGTAGATAATATCAGAAAAATAATTAGCAATAAATTAAAATTGCGACTATAATTTGAGATTTAAACTATCCTATCTCTCAAGTTGGATCGAACTGCACATGGTGTGCGAATTTTATTATAATCGCTTAGGTGGTTTAGGTGTCCATTGAGGACAAACATTGTGACACGAGATTTATATATATTAAGATATAGAAAAAAGTATATATTTTGATAAAAAACAACTTTTTCGAAGGACTCAACCATTCCTTGAGATATTTAATAGTTGGAAAATTGATATTCTATGCACTAATTAGAACCTGTACATGTCGCTGGACGTTAAATATTATTAATGGTAGTATGTCTCGTTTGTTAATTTGGGTACGAAACCATAAAAATACATAACTAACTGAGAACCTTCTTCGTTTTGTGGAAGGGTAAAATCACAGAGCAATACAATTAGTAGTTTTCCTTTTGGGTCTACAAGGCACTGACGTTTATATTATAAGTGATCGGCAGTGGGCCTATTTCGGCCTGTCGTCCCAACCTGATGAAGCACAGAGCGCGCGACACAGTTAGTGTTGTGCTATCTAGCTGATCAGACGTAGCGTCCGTTCGATAATTTTAAAGATGAAAAAGAGGAAAATAGAGTGAGCCCCACTGCAATTATTGATAGCCTGCGGAAAACATAAAGTAAATCTTAATGATTTTTTAAAAAGTAACATACCTCACTTTTTGGTTTAAACTATTATAAGGTAGAATAGTCCTGGGATTTTCTACGAGATGTCGTTAGTCGGGGCTTCGCCCGATATTACAAAATGCAGAAGGATTTCGACCTATCACGTGATTGGCGCGCTTGTGTAATTGGTTAGCACGTTGGGGCGCTCGCCCGGAGGTGCAGATTTGAATGCTTCGTGCAAAGGGTAACCTATGCAATTTTTATCGCGTTCGTAAGAACGCGATTAAATCTTTTCAGCATAAAAAAATAAAAACACATAGTAGTACCAAAGCAAAAAAATATCTATGTTTTATTGGAAATGTCATCAAAACCTTTGCGTGGCATGTTTTAAAGACAGGCATAAGTTAATTTAAAAAAAAAAAGGTGTGTGTGCGATTCACACACGATAGAAGTGAAACTTCAGCAAATCGACAAAAGAATAAGAAGAATAAAAAAAAAACAAAAAAAAAAAACTTTGCAAAAAGATTTTGTTCGGGCGGTCACCCATCCAAATACTGGCGTCGCGCAAAGTTGCTTAACCTTGTTAGCGTTTTTCAATCTTATTTCCACTTCCGTTGCATCCGGTTTCAAATCACAACGATTCTAAAGAAATTTCACTTCAAACTTTGCCATTACTATATTATCTGCTTTATTTATGTTATCATCTAAATCGTTAGGTCATCCTAATGGTGCACCAAAAATATATGCATCATGTTTTCACAAAGTTATAGCATTATAATCTGCTCTAGTGCTGGTAGGTCAGGAAAGACCTGCCACGCACTGGCAGAATTTACTTTAGGGGCACGTTTCGACCCGCCAACGTAATAGGCTAAGGTTTATGATTAGGTATATTGCAAAGTAAGTTTAAGTACTTACAAAGTAAATTATGGCAATGTTGCTTTACGATCTTATTACTTCTCATCATAATATAACGATAATCATTATAACATAAATCCTGGACAAGGTCTCAGTTTCTAATTATGTAATTATTTAAAAAAAATGCATTTTTTGTTTAATTTTTACATAAATGCTAATCTAAATCTTATGTATAAAACTTAATCGCAAAATGTGTTGCTAAGCGCATAACTCAACCACGCCTGGACCAATTTGGCCAATTTTTTTTTAAATGTTTGTTGGAGTTCAAGTAGGTATGGTTTTTGCGGCGAGAAAAAATCGAATAATTGCCGGGGACACAATTTTAAATATTACCCGCGTGAAGCCGGGCGGGCCGCTAGTTTAAAATAAAAAAAACCCCCGATTTCAGAATTTAAGTTACCTTAAAAGTAAAAAGTCATACTATTTGACTGTAATGTGCATGACATGTGATGCGCTTCATTTAAGATTCCCTATCCGAGTATATTTTCGGCTTTCCTTCCCCACTTTTACCCTCAAAACTTTGAAACGGGTCAACTATGAGGTAACAGTCAAACAGACAGACACGACAAACTTATTTCACCCCTTTTTTTGTCGGGGGTTAAATATAAGAGATTCAATGATAAAAGATCATAATAAGTTCTTATGATAAGATATCATATCTAGAAAACCCGATTCCCCTTTACAGTCAGCATCAAATTGATATAAGTGTCTACAGTAGTCAAAAATTTCAGATTGAAATACATAACACATATTGAAACTAAGCTTTCAAATGTATCATCATAAAGAGTTTGCATGCTACCTTTGATAGCTTAGTTTGCACAGATCATTTTGAACACCTTGTCAACTTAGATAAATAAGAAACAATGGAAGTGAGATATTTTGACCACTTTGGGCGCATACAATTTTATGACGATCTCTGTGGCTCGGTGACCAGATTTTGCGCGATCTAGAATTTCTGGTTTCGTATCGTGGGTATTTTCTATGTTACTAGCGGTCCGCCCCCGTTTCACATCCAGTTGGCCGTATTGTGAATTTTAAGCATTCTCGAACCCACTTAAGCACACACAAAAAATTTCATCAAAATCGGTCCGGCCGTTTAGGAGGAGTTCAATGACTGACACACGTACAGAAGATTTATATATATAAAGATAATATGTAAATAAATAAAATAAAATAAATAAGATAAAGTTTATTTGGAACATGGTTAAAGATTTGCACATAAAATAGGGAACGATAATACACGCAGTAGTTGATAACTGTGTCGCGAGTATTAACGCCCACCTAATATTGTATGTATTAACAAAAAAAAAATATCTATGTAGTAGATATATCAGTCACCTAACACTCATGGTACAAAGCTCTGCTTAGTTTTGGGTTAGGTGATGCTGTGTGATTAGTCCTGAAATATTTTTTTATTTATTTTATTAATGATGATTCTAGCTGTAATATCAATTTGTTTTGATGTTTTTTCAGATTATTTTGACTACTCTATAGACGCTTATATAAATTTGACTTTGACTGTACAATTGCTGCTTCTGCCTGATTAAATAAATAAAAATAAATAGTTCAAATAAACGAAATTTGATGTTTTTTCGAATTTGATTTCAATTAAGATAATATAGTTCTTTGTATCATGGACATGCTGTCTCTTACGCCACGTCTTTTCGTCGAAAATACCGCAGTGCCTCAAGATATTGAGTCTTCAATATGTGTGTGTTGCCAGTGATGACTTATGGATCCGAAACGTGGTGCTTCACTAGTGGCCTTATGAATAGGCTCAGAGTCGCTCAAAGAGCTATGGAAAGGGCTATGATCGGGTTTCTCTACGGGATCGAATCAGAAATGAGGAGATCCGTAGAAGAACGAGGGTCTCCGACATAGCCAATCGGATTAGCTCTTTGAAGTGGCAGTGGGCAGGCCACAAAGCACGTAGAACAGATGGCCGTTGGGGCCGAAAAGTTCTCAAATGGAGGCCGCGGATCGGCAAGCGCAGCGTCGGACGACCACCAACAAGATGGACAGATGACTTGGTCAAACTTCCTGGCTCTCACGGTGGATGCAAGTGGCGACCGATCGGAATAATTTTTTTTTTTTGTTATAGTTAAGCTTTCATTTGACTACAATCTCACCTGATGTAAAGTAACGATGTGGTCTAAGATGGAGCATGAAGGCCTAGGCCCTGGTCGTCTTTGAGGGAGGCTTATGTCCAGCATTGGGCGTCTAATGGCTAAATTATGATGATGATTGTTGTAGGTTTGGGCAGAACCGGCGTGCTGATATCCTGTTACTTGGTGTACTCGATGCGCGTGCGCGCGAACGACGCCATCCGCCTCGTGCGCAAGCGCCGCGCGCACTCCGTGCAGACCTCGGGCCAGATCCTCTGCGTGCAGCAGTTTGAGCACTACCTGCTGCCGCAGACTGTGATGTTCAGCTCCAAGTGAGTGTATACAGGATCCGTCACCTTGACTGTATGCAAAATATGACTGATAAGAGAAAAAAAAAAGTTGTGTGTGCGATTCACACACGAGAGAAGTGAAACTTCAGTAAATCGACAAAGGCTATGCAAAAAGCAAAGACTATGCAAAAAGATTTTGTTCGGGCGGTCACCCATCCAAGTACTGGCGTCGCGCACAGGCTGCTTAACCTTGTTAGCGTTTAAAATTGGCTTACCCGACAGGTAAGTCAATCTTATTTCCATTTCCGTTTCATCCGGTCTCAAATCACAACGATTATAGAGAAGTTTCACTTCAGTACTTGGTGCAAATAAACCTAGTTTAGTTTTAGTGTAGGTCGTCTGTAAGACATCCTATTATTATAGATAATGTGTGCCTTTTGTAAATTTATTACAGTAAAAACCATTTTTATTTTTAATTTTTTTATGGGGATGGGATAGTAGCTTCGATTGCCGTCCTTGCGAAGGAAGCTGTTACGAAAAACATTTGAAGTGATACACCATTGCGAAAGTCTGTTTTATCGAATGACGGACCGGCGAACAACGCTGTCGCGAAATACTTTTTATATAATCTCGCTCAAAAGTCAATGTATCGAAACAGTTATTGCGCTTAGAGTACAAAATCAGATACAGGAATCCATTTTTTGATATGGATAGGGGATATGGAACTTGTTATTGGGCGTTCTCTGGAAATTATGAAGATAATGGACTATGCTGACCTTTAAAGGATGTTTATTGTCATTACAGGGAGCCCTTAAATTTATGTAGAGACAACAAATCTTCCGAGTTTACGCTGCGCCAGTACCTGTACAGACAGCACGCTACTCTTCACGGTATAGATGAACGGAACTTCAAGGAGCTGCCAAAGGTACTAATACCTAATACTGGTAATGCAACGAGTATTAGGCAAAATGAGTACATAACAAAATTGGTATTGTGCGGGCTAACAGACAGATTATTTAGTTAGTTTTTTTAAATAAAGCGGACAATTTGTCTTAACAATTAAAAAAAAAAGGAAAAACAAAAAAAATAATAAAATTAAAAAATTGGGTGCAAAGATACAGGTTGGAAATTTGAAAATAAACATCAAAGTTCTGGAGTGGGAACTAGTGACAGTGAAATTTTGTATAAATTGCTTGAAAGCGTTATGTATTTTTCGTTTGAAAGGAAAAAGAAAAAATACGGATTCATTATTATTTAATAATATAAATAAAGGACTAATTTATTTTTGATAATAACTATGATTTGCACTGTCATCTCATATCATGGAGTGTATTATTGTAGGTACAATCCATTACTTATAAAGAAACAAATGCCTAAACGAGAACTTCAGCCTTTAATGGAAGTTGTTCAAAATTAGAGAATGTTTCGCATTTGGCCAATCATGATTATTTTCCATTACTGTTCTTAGAATAACAAATCTATCTTAATATATATAAAACTCATGTCACAATGTTTGTCCTCAATGGACTCCTAAACCACTTAACCGATTATAATAAAATTCGCACACCATGTGCAGTTCGATCCAACTTGAGAGATAGGATGGTTTTTACGGCGAGAAAAATTCGAATAATTTCCGGGGCGGGCCGCTACTACACCTATGATTATTTTCAGATAGTTTACTGCATATGCGAACGGCTCCTGAAGCTGTGCGGTTGCCAGCACAGCGCGGGTCTGGACTTCAGGGTCCGCTCGCGGCCCTTCTACAAGAACTTCCTTGTGTACAAGCTGCGGGAGAGCAAACCACCGGACCCTACCACTCCTGAGGAGGCTGATGACGGTATTGCTCCTAAAGCTGGGCGTGTTTAGACTTCAGGGTCCGCTCGCGGCCCTTCTACAAGAACTTCCTTGTGTACAAGCTGCGGGAGAGCAAACCACCGGACCCTACCACTCCTGAGGAGGCTGATGACGGTATTGCTCCTAAAGCTGGGCGTGTTTAGACTTCAGGGTCCGCTCGCGGCCCTTCTACAAGAACTTCCTTGTGTACAAGCTGCGGGAGAGCAAACCACCGGACCCTACCACTCCTGAGGAGGCTGATGACGGTATTGCTCCTAAAGCTGGGCGTGTTTAGACTTCAGGGTCCGCTCGTGGCCCTTCTACAAGAACTTCCTTGTGTACAAGCTGCGGGAGAGCAAACCACCGGACCCTACCACTCCTGAGGAGGCTGATGACGGTATTGCTCCTAAAGCTGGGCGTGTTTAGACTTCAGGGTCCGCTCGCGGCCCTTCTACAAGAACTTCCTTGTGTACAAGCTGCGGGAGAGCAAACCACCGGACCCTACCACTCCTGAGGAGGCTGATGACGGTATTGCTCCTAAAGCTGGGCGTGTTTAGACTTCAGGGTCCGCTCGCGGCCCTTCTACAAGAACTTCCTTGTGTACAAGCTGCGGGAGAGCAAACCACCGGACCCTACCACTCCTGAGGAGGCTGATGACGGTATTGCTCCTAAAGCTGGGCGTGTTTAGACTTCAGGGTCCGCTCGCGGCCCTTCTACAAGAACTTCCTTGTGTACAAGCTGCGGGAGAGCAAACCACCGGACCCTACCACTCCTGAGGAGGCTGATGACGGTATTGCTCCTAAAGCTGGGCGGGTTTAGACTTCAGGGTCCGCTCGCGGCCCTTCTACAAGAACTTCCTTGTGTACAAGCTGCGGGAGAGCAAACCACCGGACCCTACCACTCCTGAGGAGGCTGATGACGGTATTGCTCCTAAAGCTGGGCGGGTTTAGACTTCAGGGTTCGATCGCGACCTTCCTACAAGGACTTCCACGTGCCCGCACTCGCAAAGGGTGTCAATGGCACGCACCCAGGCTATTATTTTGGAACATAAATATTTTAAGAACATTTAGATTTTATTATGATTTAAAACGGGTAACATACCATGATTTTACGGTTTTTGAGTTTTCAGGTATTTCCGGTATGTTACCCGTTTTAAATCATAATATTGTTAAAAACCACGATAATTTAAAAAGTTACATTTCGATTTTGTTTAACAACAGGTCTTTTTTTTCAGAAAAAGGAATTAGAATTTTTAGCTTTATCTGAACTCAAGGGCCATGTTTAGCCACATATCAGATATATTTTTTTAAACCCTGGCACTATTTAAAAAATAAAATAAAACCACTGTTTTACTAGCGAATATGATTATGGTATGTAGGGGGACGATGGGGGAATTACGGACGCGGGGTAAATACGGACTAACATATATCTATTCCATCCCTGCCCCCCGCGTCCAGCTACCGCGATCACTCGTTTCGTTCAGCCATCTTTAGTGCCCACCAAACACTGCTAACAGACTGCTGTGCACACGTTTCAAGGTAAATGAAATTATATATTTTTTGTGATTTTGATGTAATATTCGTATTTACTATTTTGAGTGTTATTCAAAAAGACTAAGTGTCAGTTTAAAATCCATATTTTCTATCGATTGCGATGTTAATGACGAGTAAATAGTACGAACGTTGGGCTTGATAAATTTTGATAACCTAAAAATTTTGATGTTTTACTTTTTCTAACTAGTTTGGGTCAATTGCGGACAAATGGCCTGGGGTAAATACGGACGTCCGTAATTACCCCATTATTTATCAAAATATTTATTTTATATTATTTTTGTAATTTCTCCATTATTGATAATAGTTCTTTGTTCTAGACGCCTCGAAAATATATTAAGAAAAAAGAAGCAGCTTACTCCATTGAAACTTTACAAAGAGCTGTGCTAGAAATTAAAGAGAAAAAGACTCCTTTTAGACAGGGGTTTAGTGGGTAACATTAGAGAAGCTGGTGTAAATCAAAATAGAGCAAGTCAATCATGTCCATCTCCCTTAGTACCACTTAGTAATATAGTGCAGGTACCAACTTTAAAAACTACAAACTACTCGTACATCACGACTAGTTAAACAAGACATTCTATTATTTTCACCAGCACACCGGAAAAAGCAAACCTAGAACAAAAAGAACAAAAACAAAAATAGACTAAAACTACAAATAAGAAACCAAAAAATACCAAACAAAACGACAAAAGGCTTAAGAAACTTAAATAATTTTGAATGCGATAAAGAAAATACTGAATATTTCTGCATTTATTGCCAAAACAAGTACTGTGATCCGCCCGCAGAAGACTGGATTATGTGTTCCAAATGCATCAATTGGGCACATGAGAATTGCAGTGCTGGGTCTTCTTCAAGAGGCTACGTTTGTGAATTCTTCAAATGAAATGAGACCTCGTCCGCAAATACCCCATGTTGTCCGCAATTAACCCAGCACTGGTCCGTATTTACCCCTCGAGCTAAGGGTAATTACGGACATTAATGTTTTTGTTTTTGATTAAAATTTAATACATGTTGATTGATCTCATATAATTATTGATGTTGATTTGATAGGTAAATAACTATAGTTTAAAAATTAATAAAGACAGGCTGATTATTATTAATAGTTTGAGTTTTATTTGTGATTCTGCTTAAGCGTCCGCAATTCCCCCACCTTCCCCTACTTAATGAGATAGGTTTTACTGTCTCAAGGCTCAAGGTATTGAGTACAATAATAATTAAATAATAGTATTTTAAAGATGTCACTCACGAAAAAATTTGAATTACAGATTTAATCTTAGTTTTTTTTTAATGGGTTTCAAATTTGGTAAACTATTTTGATGCGTGTCATTTACACCCTTTCCGCTTTATATACCATCTTGAATCACCTTGTACATGGAAACGAATCGCAGAGCCGCTATATTTCAAAACCTCTTAAATACTTTTTTGCGGTTTATTTCCATATAGGCAGTAAGCTAATAACTATTTTAAATCACGTTAAGATTATGACTGTCAGATTCAGAACTTAAATTAGGTCTACGAATTATAGGGACACAGACTAATTTAAATACGACTCGTGTAATAAATTGCGGACATGACACGTGTCCTTCAATATCAATGCAACCTTGAGCATCACAAACTACCTCGCTCACTGTAGCATTGTATTATTTTTATTATATATTCGACTTTGCGCATTACATTAAAAGAAAGAATACAAAGAAAAAACAAAGAATCCATTTATTAATGCACACATTTAAATAACGTAAACACACAAATATTTACCGTGTGAGGACCAAAAATGGTCGGTACGATAGATGTTGCGTAGCAACGCTGGTTTTTTGGTATTACAATACTATCGCCCTCACTGATGGATGTAACGTTACATACAAACTTTACAAGTGTATGTATGCTTATAATGTGTAGCCTTTAGAGACTAGTTCTTTCGGCGGTTATTCGGTTTCCTTTCATAATATAATTTATTATTAAACTAATAAACATAATTATGTGTCATATATGGATGTGGTCAATTTATCCATCTCCTTTATGTTTTTATTTTTATTTACTCATTTATATAGTGAACATATAATTATTTTAGAAACTATTTGGTCTCCACGATACACAGGCATCGCCTAGTGTGTAAGCTAATAAGCTTACTTTTACTGATGTTCATTGTGGTAAATACATAAATTTTGTGGTAAAAGTTGAATGCCTATAGTTTTTTTTACTTGTTGTTTTTATAGAACATACAACAGTGCCCACACTGCCTATGGTGGAATGGCGGGACCCCATCGATGAGGACATCCAGCGGAACCTGGAGACGGTCAGTCGCATCACCGGCGCCTCCACCACCAACGGGGCCTCCGTGTCTGCGAGGGACGTGCATGAGGTAATGAGTTTAAGCCCCAATTTTAACATTTCTCCTAGGTCAGGATGTTTATTATGTATTAAAAAATCTATCTATGTATTGTATTTTAGAAAAAAATATAATATGATATACCTAAATTATAAGTTATTTAGATTTGTAAAAACAATTATACATACGTATTGTTTCTGTTTTTGCAAACGACAAATCAAGACTATACACAGTGCATTGAAGTTTCGCGAGACATTACGATTTCGTACGCTTTGTTCTGAATGTTTTGTTAGCATAAATACTTTTTTTTGTAAATACATACATATATATCATAATACTATATCATATACAATCTCACAAGGTACCTAAGTAGCGAGGTGGTCAAAGAAAGATCAAAAAATTTTAGCAGCTACCTATACACTAATACAAATATTGAAGATAGAAATTTGGCAGTTACTTCAAAGTGCGATAGAGAGATATTTTTGTACTAGAAACTCATTTAATTTAATTAAAAATTAACTTTTTCTTTTCTTCAGGCATTCATCTCGGACCATACATATCTTCCAGAAGACAGACAGAAGTATTTCAAGCAGCTTCGCAATGAAATCAACCAGAGAAGAGAAGGATTCACGAAGATTGAAGAAGAGGTATCTCTATTTTTTTGTATACAGAATTTTAGATTATTATTGCTGAACTAATGTATGATTGTATGTTTCGACTGCCTCAGTCCAAAATAAATGTATTTCATTTCATTTCATTTCTCAGTGGCGCGGTGGGCGAAGGATCGCTTGCGGTGCAAGAAGTAACGGGTTCGATTCCCGCCGAGAGGTCAAGTGTTTGTATCTATGTTCTGCATATGCATATCTATGTTCTAAGTGCCTTTGCTTATTAAGCTATTATACTAATACTATAAAGGGTTAAAGTTTGAGAGAATGTTTGTGACGTTGGAGGGGGTAATCTCTGCATCTACTGAACCGATTTGAATGAAATTTCGTACGCTGGGTACTGCTAGTTATTCATCATAATGAGTTTTTGCGATAGCGTTTCGAAATAACAGGCAATAATTTTCAGCAAGACATAGAACATACCTTATGGTGCAGGACGCAGCGGGTTCGATTCCAGACAAAGGGTTAAGTGTCTGTATATTCTGCAAGCACTCTTTTATCTTTATATGTACTTACTAGCTGTGCCCCGCGGTGTTACCCGCGTTATAATGTATTTTCCCGCGGAATGACGTTTTCCCGCGGTAAAAAGTAGCCTATGTTATTTTTCAGGCTCTAGAAATTCTGTGTACCAAATTTCATGTAAATCGGTTCAGTAGTTTTTGCGTGAAAGAGTAACAAACATCCATACATCCATACTTACAAACTTTCGCCTTTATAATAGTAGTAGGATATCTATTTTAGTAGGTATATCAGATTTCTTGTACCCGTGACACAAGCTTAGGGCTTACGTACTACGGGCACCTAGGAGAAAGAAAGAGAGAAAGAAAGAAAGAAATGTTTATTTGTCACAGAATCAAAACCTTAAAGTAAACAAAAACCAATAATTAATGTGACAAAAAGGAGACTAGATGTTGTTTGTGAAAATAGAATGTGTATGTGTGTTACTTATTACTCAATATAATGTTATTTTGAGAAGATACCTATAACAATAAACAATATTTGGTGTTTCTTGATCAACTCTACTGTGTTAGATTTTTACCACGAGTTTATCTTTTAGAGTTTGAAATTTAAAGAAGTTATTTATTGTTTATTATATTAAAATAGGCTACACCAAGAGATTATAATATAACAAACACTTTTAAATAATGAATACATACATACATTATTATACCATGATACATAATGTAATGAAAGGTGAGCACAGAATTTATTTTTGAAGGAAGACCCAGTAATCCTGACGGGGCTACTGTTCGAATGGCTGGAAGGTCTGAAGCAGCCGATTTTGGATCGAGAGGATCTGAGCACTATCGTCGGAAGGGCCCACAACGTGGAAGGATGTATCCTAGCTATGCAGAGGGTAATTCTAGCTTGCTCATACAATATTTATGATTATATTAGTGACTTGGACCTAGCTTGACTTCTTGCCAACATTTTTATTAGATAAATTGGTTTATTTTGTTTTGTATTATAATTCAATTTTATATGCTACTAGGGTGGCAAAATATAGCTGGACGTTACTAAAGTACCAACAAATATTGTTAACCTATTTACGAAATAAACTATTTGATTTGAGAATGCTTCTAAAGTCCTCCTCTGTCTTTCTATGTCTTCTCCTAAATCACCAGTAGCAAGTGCGGGTTAATGCCGATTGCTCATGATTAACTAATTAATTGAAGTATGTGTAGTCCGGACGTAGTGAAAACTTGAATAATGTTCAAGTTTTTGAAATGTTGTAGGTATATTTTGGAATGGTTAGGGAATAATTTTGCAGCAATGGCTCTCTCCTTCTATCTTGCGAATTTTCTTTTAGGTTACTTTAACGATCTGACAATCTGACGCGTGTTTAACATTTTTAACCCATCCCAAAAAGAACACAACGGGATTGTCAAAATGGCGTTCAACTGAATAACATCTTTTTCACTTTTTAATTATTTTATTTAACTCGACACTGGCAAACTGTCGCTTCAAGCGCAGTACAATTATAAGATATTAATTGAAGTAGGTAGGTTCACAAGGACGCAAAGAAATTTTTCTATTCTAAATACATTTAAAATATTACTGGCTTTTCACGTCTTATCCGTAGTCTGTGTAAATTGGATATTCCGATATTTTCATGCATAGAAAATCAATCATTGCATCCTTCAAGAAATTGGTAATCTAAAACTGAGTTAGACAATCATAACCTATACCTAGCTATCAATCCATGCATCCATGATAAAAGTAATAAATTACAATTTATATTCACATTTATATACCTTCTTGTATGAAGTTGTTTTTTTTCTTTGTGTTTCTGGCAAAATAAGTGCTTATTATTCACTTTATTACACCAAAATTTATTATTAACAATAGATAATTAAAAATCTTTATAAACTAACTATGTACTGTAAAAATATATCATAATTCATATTGAAGAATCACCGGCGAAGCTAGGCTCAAGCGACCGGCGACTACATATAGGGCCGCAGAGAGAGTAACTTCCTGACGATAAGCGCCGAGTCCCGTAGTACTGCCTTCTGATTCTGGTCCTAGATCCAGCTTCCTAGCGAGAGCCTCTGAAGGTGTTGAGCGAGACTCTTTGCTATTAGTATTAGGTACCAATACCAAACCATTGTTGTGAATGAAACGACAGGGTAGACACCAAAGACTGCCTCCTCTACCCAAAAGTATAACAGACTATTGAGATAAATAGGTATCTACTTACTAAAACTAAAATCAAGTAAGTAACTTATATTAATGTACGTCAGATTGCTATTTAATTTTTTATTATTTTCGCGCTGGAGGACGCGCGTTTTTTTCGCTCCATTGTTTTTTATTGAATTTTTCGATTAAAGCCCTTTAAAAGCAACTCAACAGTAGGTACTTGTAACTAATTTAATGTATTTTTTAGAACACCGCTGTCACCATATTGATAATGAAACGACACGGTTTTATTAACTAAGACTGCTTTTATTTACAAGTATAAAATATTTATATTTTTTAATACTAAAACTACTAAATACGAAAAAGAATTATATGAATATTCCATTCATATTGAAAACGGGTTTTACTCACGTGAAGGTAATCACTTGGACAGCGTTGTAAAAGAAAGCCTAATTTCTTTCGTCAAGAGAGAAGTCCCAGTGCCCTAGCAGCCTGCTAGTAGCAGGAAAGTAAAAAGGGGGTGCTTAAGCTACCATTATTAACCCCCGACCAAAAAAGAGGGGTGTTATAAGTTTGACGTGTCTGTCTGTCTGTCTGTGTGTCTGTGTGTCTGTCTGTCTGTGTCACCATAGCTCCCGAACGGATGGAGCGATATCAATTTAGTTTTTTGAAGTGAAACTTCTATAGAATCGTAGTGATTTCAAACCGGATGCAAAAAGATGAAACGGAAATGATGAAGGAGACACAAATACAATGCTTTATTTAAATTTCTTTGCGCGATACTTCGTAGTTGAGACTACGAAGTATCGCGCAGAGGTATTGCTGTATTTTATTTATATTATTTTGTAACATACTTTATGTAATACGCTTTATTGAAGTAATATAAATAATCCGAATAATTACAGATATATGTTTGTTTCTCTTATCATTTTAGCAGATGCGTTCATTTACCCTTTTTTTCTATTCGATATAATATCATAATTATAGTTCATAAGTAGTAGACTCCAATCGTGCGTCGTAGCTGACACACACAAACTTTTTTTTATTCTTCTTATTATTCTTTCGTCGATTTACTGAAGTTTCACTTCTATCGTGTGTGAATCGCACACACACCGTTTTTTTTTTGTATGAAAGGTGAGTCTGGCGCGAGTGTTCTTAGACATGTTTCATGAAAATCGGTTATGCCGTTTAAAAGTTATGGGGGTGAGAGTGGGTAAGGAAAATCGAAAATCTGCAAATATACTAGTGTGGGGTATCAAATGAAAGCGCATCGCGTCCACATTACATAATATTATGTTGTTTTACGTTTAAGGAAATTATGGCATTAGAATTGGAGGTTTTTCTTAAATTTTAAATTTAGATTTATAGCTACTTAATAAATACATTTCAGGAGGATATAATGCTGATTGAATACTTCTTGCACTTCATCATCCGCATCCGGCCGCTGTCAGCCTCCAAGAAGGTGGACATCATTAAACGTCTGCTCGCCTCCCTCACTCACCAGTGCGTCTCTATCAACGTGAGGACACTCCCCAACAAGGTACTTTTGTTCTTTCTTCAGCCGTGGAATCCCCATTACAGGACTTGAGTTTTATTAATACTTATTTGTAGACGCATTCTGTAAACTCATTTCGATCCTTACTAAGCTGAATCCGCGGTGAGTTTAAAGTTTTGTATTCTGTAAAACTCGATAGCGCCTGTAGCGCCTCAGTGACGAGCGTTCGAAGTGAGCTCGGTCACTTGAGTGATTTCGAGTTCGGATTCGATTTTTTACAGAATGCGTCTGCAGGAACCAATAGGTTAGGTGACTAAAAATAATAGTAAGTCCGTCATTAAGGTTACTTATAAAAATTGTACCCATAATTTTCACTAACGTCATGTCTTTAGTGACACTCGCCGTTCAAAAAGGAATCGATTGACGTGCCCGGCGTTGGGTCTGTTTAGTGGAACAAAGAAATATACATACGTAGAATGTTAAACGCATTACTAAGTACTCCTTTGCGTTGCGCAGTCGGGTAACAAGCTGAAATTAAGAAAAAGTATAACTCGACTGCCGACCTTACTTTTTTGGGAGTTTTTATTGTTTCAAAGCCTTTTTTAAGTGAGGATGGTTGTTACGCAACTTTAAACCGACATAAATCCTAAATGACTATTCGTCATTTCAAATTTTAAACTTAGATTTATTACAAAATGGCGTTCTGTATCGTGGGACAAAAGAACATACCTCTGTGGCTCGGTGGGCGAACGTCCGCCTGAGGCGCAGGAGGTTGCGGGTTCGATTCCCGCCGGGGGGACCAGATTTTGTACGATCTACAATTTCTGGTTTCGGGTCTGGGCGTTTTCTATGTATCTGTACGATTTATGTATAAACCGCACATTTGCACTTTTGCAAGCGGTGCATTTTTACCTACTAAGCAATCAGTACGCGTTCGACCGTCGCGGTTGTCCCATGTATTCACATTATCAATAAATCAAGGTTATCAGTTTAACCTCTATCAATTATCATCCCTTATCATATCATATCATCTAAAGGTGCAGGGCGGAAACCTTACATCTTTATGGTCCTTCGTAATTTGAACCGGCGCGCGGAAAAGTTTGAATTCAGGACCCCGCGGTGCAGTGACCTAGTTACGAAATCACGTGTTTCCTGTGAATTTGCCGTGTGACGTGACGTTCATTAGCAATCTATCAAAGGAAATATAATTTTATCATAATTATAACAATCAATATCATCATTCGCTAAAAGTGTTGTGTGCCTTTTTGTGAGTGAAATCATTATCATCAGCAACGAGCAAGGTAGTATTGAAGCCTTCGTGACGTTGCAGATACAAGGTAAAATTTCTGTGTATCTCGAGTGCGATAGCAAATCGGTTTAGTTGGCCTCCCACCAGCGGGTCTCACTGGCTAAACTGAGAAGGTGCATATATCGCACAAGGGATCACTGGGATAGATATAGCATTACCTAGCATCTAGCACCAGCCAGTAGCTTCTACTCAACTGCTACCGAGCTCAGCGTGATCATCAGCGCAGCATATCACTAAAAGTAGTAGAAAATGGAAGATCTACTAGCAAACCAGCAGCAAATCATTAACGAAGTAGAAAGATTGTCAATCAATTTTAGGAAAGACGGGCCAGAAAGAAAAACACCTCATTATGCCAAGAAGAGACTTGAATCTCTTAAAGTATACTGTGCAGAGTTCGACGGTAATCATAAGGCGCTGTGTGAACAAGAGTCCGATCACCCCTACTTCAAGGACAACTACTACGAGAAGTTCATGAAAATGGCTCAGGAATATCAAAGTATGATCCAACCCCTCCTCGTAGCAGAAGGCAAATCTTTATTAAAGCCAGCGAGCCCCGGATTAGCACGCTCCTTCGACTGGCCTGCCGCGGAAACGGCGATACCTCAGGCTCTGCAGCGTGGAGCAAGCATCAATCAAAACGCAGCAGGAACTTCTGGACAGTCGTCAGGCAGGGTTGACAGAGGTAGCTCTACCAAACTTGACGAAATGCTAAGAAAACAGAAGAGCAATTTTAAAGCATTAGCAAGAGCAATCGACCACATCGATGTGTCTTCACTATCAGAAAAGTGGGAGTTCGAAGACGCTCTTCATACAATCCAGGGTCGGTGGTCCGTCGTTGACTCTTTACACTGGGAGATCGACAGCGAACTACCATGTGACAACCCTGAATACGAGCAAACGTATTATGAGTATGAAGAGAAGTACAGCTCTATCAAGAAACTGATCAACAGCAGCATGTGGTCGGCTCGGCATCGTGAGCAATCTACACCTGCCATGGAGATTCCCGTCTTCAGCGGCAATTATCATCAGTGGATATCGTTCAAAGATTTGTTCACTGAAAGTATCCATACGAACAGATCAATGTCAAATTCGCAAAAAATGCAATATTTAAAAAGCAAAGTAAAAGGCGCAGCTGAAAAACTTATACAGCATCTTAATATCAGCCAAGAGAATTATGAAGTTTGTTGGGAGATTCTAAATCAGAGATATGACAACAAAAATCTTATTCTCAACTCTCATCTAAATATTCTTTTATCCATACCAAATATGCAGCAACAATCATCATCAGCAATAAAAAAGCTGCACGATACGACAAATGAGTGTCTAAATGCCATCAAAAACATTGGAGTCAACATATCACACTGGGATCCGTTAATCATCTATCTTTTGTCCCAAAAGTTGGACACGGATACCCATAATGATTACGTCCAGTATGTGCGAGACCCCAAGGACATCCCAGTTTTATCCGATTTCTTAAAGTTCTTAGACACAAAATTCACCGCATTAGAAGCGTCTCGTCGTGGTCGTGGAGAAAATCAACAACAGGAATCAAACAAAAAACCTAAAAATCTAAACTCAAATCAAAAACCATTTATAAAAGCAAACAACTATCATTCTATTAAAAAATCATTTCAAGTTTCGCAACAAAAATGCCCACAATGCAACAATCAGCACGGTTTATTTCAATGTAAAATATTCAAAGAACTTAAACCTGCTGACAAACTTAAATCAGTTACGAAACACAATTTATGTGAAAATTGTCTGTATGATCATAAAGGCAAGGCATGTTTTTCAGAAAAACGTTGCCAACAGTGCAAAGGTAATCATAACACGCTTTTACATGAAGCCTACTTAGAGCAGCCCGAATATAGTACATCAAGAAAAAATAATGTGACGCACGTATCTCAAGACAACATAGCAGAGATCATCTTAGCAACAGCATTAATCCAAGTAGTCGCTGAAGATGGTTCCATCATGAAAATGCGTGCCCTAATTGATCAAGGGTCACAGACGTCTCTGATTACAGAAAACGCCGCACAACGCCTAGGGTTGGCACGACAGCGTTGCAAGGGAGTTATTTTTGGAATTGGGACAAAAGAAAACAACTGTAAGGGCGTAATCACGATCAAAGCAAAATCAATTTACAGCGATTACACATTCAGCACTGACGTAATAATACTGAAAAATTTGATCAATAACTTGCCAAATAGAACATTCCAAAAACCGATCTGGTCTAACCTTGAAGGTATTCAATTGGCTGACCCAGATTTCAATATTAGTCGTCCCGTGGATATTTTACTAGGCGCCGAAATTTACTCAAACATCATCCTTGGTGGTCTCATCAGAGAGGGTGAATCAACCCCTATCATACAGCAAAGTCGTCTCGGTTGGATCATCTGTGGAAACTTAAAATCATATCATTGTAATGTCGTCATCAATAACATCGACGAAATCAGTAAGTTCTGGGAAATAGAAGACATCGCCGAGACTACCGCTATTAATATGTCAACGGAAGATCATTTCTGTCTTCAGCAATTTAAGACAGAAACCCGTCGTCAGGAAGATGGTCGCAACATCGTCCGTCTGCCCCTGAAACCAGAAATCAAAGAAAAATTGGGTGAATCGAAACAAAAAGCAGTAGCTCAATTTTATCAACTTGAAAGAAAATTTCAAAAACATGAAAACATAGCAAAAGATTACAAACTATTTATCAGTGAATATCAGGAATTAGGTCACATGACGCCGAGCGTAAGTAATCCGAAACACGGCTATTACTTACCGCATCATTGTGTGCAGCGCGCGGAGTCCACTACTACTGCACTTCGTGTCGTATTCAATGCGTCATCGAAAACGTCATCAGGCTTTAGCCTTAACGACCTTATGTACAATGGACCTTATTTACAAGCAGATCTACTATCATTAATTTTAAGATGGAGGCAGTACAAAATAGCATTCACTGCTGACATCGAGAAGATGTTCAGACAAATTCTTTGCCATGAAGATGATCAAAAATATCAACTTTTAGTGTGGAGAGATGACAAAGATCAATCACTAACAGAATGGAAGCTTACCACGGTGACGTATGGAACCAAGGGAGCGCCCTTCTTGGCCATGATGACCCTCAAGCAACTAGCACTTGATGAAGGCGAAAAATATCCAGAAGCAGCAAAAATCTTGGATAGAGACTTCTACATGGATGACCTTATCAGCGGAGCACACAGCATCCAATAAGCAAAGCAAATCATATCAAACTTGATTGACCTCTTAAAGTCCGGAGGCTTCAATCTTAGAAAAAGGTCGTCTAATGAAAGGGCATTATTGGATCAGCAAAACGAACAAACATCAGCATTATCATCATTTGACTTCAAACATCAAGAATCAACGAAAGCACTTGGACTTCGATGGGACCCCCGAGAAGACGTGTTTTCATTCCAGCTGAAAATATCATCATCATCATCAAAGCCAGCCACCAAACGATCACTTTTATCAGAAATATCAACAATCTTCGATCCTCTTGGTTGGCTGTGTCCCGTAACAACCAAGCTGAAAATACTATTTCAGTCAGTATGGAAACAAAACATTCAATGGGATGAAAAGATTCCCGCATCATTGAACGATGAATGGTCGAATATCAAGCAAGATCTCGGAGTTATAAACAAACTTCGGATCCAAAGGTGGCTAGAAAGTCACGAAAATGATAACATAGAGCTACACGGATTCTGCGATGCTTCCGAAAGCGCCTATGCCTGTGTTATCTACAGCAAGATCAAAAACACAGAAAAACCTGTGATCGCAGCAGCAAAATCAAGATTAGTGCCCAAAAAGAAAAGTGTCTCACTCCCGAGACTTGAACTATGTGCGGCACTCCTATTATCAAATCTCATGAAAATTGTCCAGCAAAGCTTACTAGGACACAACATCAAATCGTATGGATGGTCTGACTCGACAGCGGTATTAGGTTGGATTAACGGCGACCCTCACCGCTGGAAGCCATTCGTAGCAAATAGAGTCGTAAAAATAAACAATATCATACCAGCAAAAGATTGGCAGTACATCAAATCAGCTTTAAACCCAGCTGACTGCGCGAGTCGTGGAATTACTGCATCAGAACTAAAAGAGCATAAACTTTGGTGGAATGGACCTGCGCTGCTATTATCGCCACCTAAAGTACATCAAGCAGTGGTTTAGGACACTAATCAAGAAGTGAAAAATAAATATCAATCAAACGCTATAACACAGTGCCAAGGCGGTGACGTCATCCGTGAGCTTATACAAAAACACAGCTGTGTCACTCGCGTGACGCGCATTGTCGCTTGGATGTTACGAACGTTAAGCTATAAACGCAACCGCCGCCAGCCCGAACATCTAACAGCGCAAGAAATTAATATATCAAAAATTAAATTAATTAAATGCGTACAGCATGAATCATTTTCGGAAGAAATTAACGCATTACTAAAGCAAAAGAAATTATCATCAACAAGCAAGCTTCTCTCATTGAACCCGTTTCTTGACAAAAATGGATTATTACGAGTTGGTGGCAGAATAACAAATGCCAATATCAGTGAAAGTATGAAACATCCCTTCATAATCCCACACACCCATCACTTCACGGACATTTTGATCGATAAGGCTCACAAGGTAACTCTACATGGTGGAGCGAGGTTAACCCTGAATCATCTTAGACAAGAAGTGTGGATTATAGGAGGAATCAGAGCGGTCAAGAAACGTGTTCACAGCTGTATTACTTGCAGAAAGCATGAACCAATCAAGCTGAAGCAAATCATGGGAGAGCTACCATCAGCTCGTTGTAACCCAACACGTCCATTTTATCATACTGGAGTGGACCTGACAGGTTTCATCGATGTAAAGGCGAACATAGGTCGAGGCATAAAAACCATGAAAGGTTATGTAGCAGTCTTCGTTTGCATGGCCACTAAGGCCATACACTTGGAGCTGGTATCGGATCTAAGTTCAACAGCATTTTTATCAGCACTACGACGTATGGCAGCCCGGCGAGGTACCCCGCGCCACATCTACAGCGACAACGGAACCAATTTTGTCGGAGCCAATAAACGCCTAGAGCAGGAAACTATCAACCTTAAAAGCACATTGGATCATGAGTTTTACTCAACAGTGGCTGAAATGCAGATAAAATGGCATTTCAATGCTCCTTCCTGGCCCAGTGCTGGGGGACTATGGGAAAGCGCAGTCAAAAGCCTTAAACATCATTTTCGTAGAGTGATCGGAGACCAAAAGCTCACCTACGAAGAGCTATCAACACTTCTTGCACAGATTGAAGGATGCCTAAACACTAGGCCCTTATGCGCACTGCGAGAAGACCCAGATGACATCAACTGTCTTACACCATCTCACTTTTTGTCAAGCGGCCCAGTTCTTACTATTGTGGAAACTGAAACAGATCAACGTACTAGATGGCAATTAGTACAAAAAACATTCAAAGATATTTGGAGGAGGTGGCAAGCAGAGTATTTATGTCAATTATCAAACAGAAGCAAATGGCAGCAAGCAGAAGCAAACATCGAGCTAAACGACATCGTAATTATTCACGATGCGAATGTACCCGCCGGAAAATGGGACACCGGAAGAGTGGTAGAGCTTCACCCTGGTAAAGACGGATATGTTCGCGTAGTTACGCTAAAAACTAAGAATGGTACTTTGAAAAGGCCAATAGTAAAATTATCAAAACTGCCAATAAATGAGCCTTCAGCAAGAGTGGAACAGCAAGAACAAAATAAACCAGCACAAGAAGAACAACAATCACCAAGAAAGCAATCAAAATCAAAAACATCAAAATCAATCAACTTTGTTGGGCTACTGATGATGACAATGATGTTATTCATTACGCCCGTCCAATGTGACTACAAGCTATCAAATATCAACAACAATCAAAGCATTTATTTTGATAAATTATCGTCTATGCATCTTGTCCGAGATGAGTGGAAACTTATCGTTTATTATGATATGGACCCATATTGGCAAGGAATGCAGTTGTTCACGAAATATATTTATCATCTAGAAAGCATGTCTTCAACAAAATCAGAACAAAATCATTGTGACGTCGTCTTGCTACAATTACGTCATGGGTTCGCAGAACTACAATATTACAACAGCTTGATGCTCGGCAATCATATGGCACGTGTCACAAGACGCCGCCGCGGCCTTATCAATGGAATTGGATACCTGGCACATAGTCTGTTTGGAATACTGGACGATCAGTTCGCAGAACAATATGAGCAAGATATAGAGTCTATTCGCAGCAATCAAAAACATTTGGCTCTCTTGTGGAAAAATCAAACATCAGTTGTTGAATCAGAATATAACCTACTGAAAAGAGTGGAGCAATCAATGAATAATCAGCATAAATTATTTAATCAACAAATAATAACTCTAGAGAAAAACTCCAATACTCTATAACAACAAATCGAAAAAGTAGCAAATAGCAATAATTTTGCCTTATCATCAATCATCGCCAACAACATCATGATGAACTTAAAAAACATACAAGACACGCTGGTAGATACCATCACTGATATCCACTATGGGCAATTCAATATCCATCTGTTGACCCAAGCAACTACGAAATGAACTCAATATCATATCAGGGCAACTTTCCAAGGATTTGACCATACCCATAAGCAACATGCAGTCTGAACTATCAAGCATTTATCATTTATTGAAAGTGAAAGCTAGAATGACTAAACTCTACTTCATCTTCGAAATAAAAATCCCGCTGATCACCAGAGATAGTTATGACATATACAAGCTCATACTTCACCAGCGCGGAAGAGAAATGGTCACAATCTCGCCTATATCAGAATATGTAGCACTGAACATTCAAAAGGATTCCTATATCACACTATCAGAAAATGAAATTCAAAACTGTCACCCATATGACGCATCAACACGTCTGTGCCCATTACAAAGACCTATACATCATATGACGTCAGACGAAAATCTCTGTGTTATAGACCAATCATCAAATCAATGCAAAACCAACATCAAAAAATGTTCAGCCAACTGGTCGGAACTAAGTGACTTGAATACATACCTGTATTTTATTTGCGATCAACATTCCATAAGAATCATATGTGAGCATCAAGTTACAGCTGTGTCCCTCAGCAAGGCTATTATGACACTTAGCGACGGCTGTATTATCAAGGGCGACGAATATGAAATATTCGCACACAACAGACAAACTAATCAATTGAAAACTCGACCAGATATCATGCAAATAGAGATTCCTCCGATCAATAACATCATTAACTTGACAATACCTATCAATACAACATTATCATACGATTCGGAGAATTCAAACTATCAGAAGGATCTACAGAACATTGGCACACAGATAGAAACGCTAAAATCTGCCGATAACAGCGTAGAACTATCAGATCTATCACATCACGACGTGCATCAGTTCGTGGTCCTATATCTCGTGGTTGGAGCGGGCCTGCTAGCTCTCTTGGTATTCGCCTGGCGGCGAAGGCAACTCCGCTGCTCTGCGCAAATCTCGCCCCCGACCGCGCCCGCCTCCGCGCCCGCCTCCGCTCCCGCCTCCGCGCCCGCGCTGGCGGTGGCGGTGGCAGCGACAGTGCCCACAAGCACCAGCATAGACAATCATGTGAATCAAAGTGCGCGTAGTAATTCTAATTGTGTTGACGCAACTACTTCGCCTATTTTTATAAATCGATTCATTAAAAGTGAAGTGCAGTGAATTTCATAAGATGGACATAAGTAGAGACTTTGCTTTTATTTTGAATTTTATAAGTTTTAAGTTTACTATATTGTTTTTATCTATCAAATTTTACATGTATCAATTTTTATAGTTTTTGTAATCATTTTGTATTCTTCTCCCTCGGGAGCATGTACGATTTATGTATAAACCGCACATTTGCACTTTTGCAAGCGGTGCATTTTTACCTACTAAGCAATCAGTACGCGTTCGACCGTCGCGGTTGTCCCATGTATTCACATTATCAATAAATCAAGGTTATCAGTTTAACCTCTATCAATTATCATCCCTTATCATATCATATCATCTAAAAGTGCAGGGCGGAAACCTTACAGTATCATATGTATGTATTTACAAAAAAAAATGTATCTATGTAGTATATCAGTCACCTAACACCCATTGTACAAGCTCTGCTTAGTTTGGGGTTAGGTGATGCTGTGTGAGTAGTCCGGAAATATTTATTTATACATACATAGACTGTTAAACACATTACCACTCCTTTGCAGAGAAGAAGTAATTGAACTGCTTATTATGTAGGAGCTGGTGAAACTGAGAGATGGCACCTGCAGCCAGCTGGTGAACTTCTTGCTGCGAATGGTGGTGCAGCTGCAGAAGGGCGCGGCGCGGCCCGCGGCGGACGACGCCGACGTGGTGCTGCCCCAGCTCTACAGGAAACACACAATAAAGGCTTGGAAGTAGACTGCCACAGTTTTATTTCTCAATCATAACCTATACCTAGCTATCAATACATGCATCCATGATAAAAGTAATAAATTACAATTTATATTCACACTTAGATACCTTCTTGTATGTAGTTGTTTTTTTTCTTTGTGTTTCTGGCAAAATAAGTGCTTATTTATTCACTTTATTACACCAAAATGTATCTTTAACAATAGATAATTAATAAACTTTATATATACTGTGAAAAATACTTATATCATAATAAAGAATCACCGGCGAAGCTAGGCTCAAGCGACCGGTGATTATAGGCCACAGTTTTATTTCTCTGGTGTTATTTTAACGGCCTCCTCCTTTTATTTCCTGTCCATCCCAAGTTTTTTTTTTTTTTTTATGCTGGATAAGCCTTCATTTGAACACAATCTCACCTGATGTAAAGTGACGATGTGGTCTAAGACGGGACATGAAGACCTAGAAGGTAGATGGCTTCTCCGGGCCACATTACGAAACACGAAAAAATCGCTCCACGCACTGGCCCAGCCCGGAGGGTGGTGACAAGCCATCCCAAGGTTGCTTAGAAGATATCGGTTACAGCGATAAGGCCGCCCTTTGTATCATGTTTTTCAGGTTTTTATTTAGATTATTTTTTATTTGTGTGATCTATATTTGCCGGGTTTGTCAAATCCTTAGCGAGCCGATACTCAATATCGGAATGATGACCAGTGAGAACGAAGCATTCACCTACCAGTGCCAGCGATGGCTCGTCCTAGTTAGCGTTTCAGAAGGCCTTTATGATAACGGGGGTGTTAAGGCCACCTTGTTTCGAAGATTTAGGCATTTTACTCGCCCAGTCGACTTGCATGCGCGTTACGCGGGAGCCGACTTGATATGAACTCCGGCGAACTTTGTTTTGTAGGCAGCAAGAACGCCACAATACAGCAAAATGCAGTAGCTACGGTGATTTTAATTTTATTGACTGTATTTTTTTAGTATATTGATTATTTTATTGACTATATTCTTTTATTTGATAGAAATGAAAGTTTATTGTAGTAGGTATGTAGGTATTGAATGTAAACATAATTTTTCTTACTAAACTTTTTGAATTAGTGAGGTGATAATTATGATTGAAGAATTTGTGGTAAAGAATACAAACAACAAAATGAAAACAAACATAATTATTATGTACAATATTTATTCTCATTTATAAAAAAAAAATACATTTTATATGAGGAATAAAATGCTTTTTTATTTCATTGTAATTTAGAGTTCTAGTGCTAGGTCCTGATTGCAATTTAATAATGTTTTGCGATAAAAAAATCTCTTTTTCTTTATTTTCGGATTTTGATTTTGCGAATCCACCGGGATTCGCATTCAAGTGTCAGATTCCGTATAGAGGCAACCAAGAGTGTGTCTGGGGTTGACGATTTCTGGCAGCAGACATTTTGACAGGTGGTGAAAGTGTGATAATTTTGATTCCATCTTTGATTTCCAAAATTCATCATCTTTTTCGATTCTTTCGATATGTACTGTTATTATACAATGTTATTATACAGTTGCCGAATATTTAAATGACAAAACCATTGGTAAATAAATGTAATGTGTAATTATTTTTAATCATTAACTAATATTTTATTTAATTTAATCTGATTTATAAAATTATTGACATGTTTATTTTTTAATTATATACAATTATTATTTAAAATTTCTTATTATTAAATTGTTGTTAATCAAAATGTCCAATGGGCAAATTACATTGATACAAAACCTTATATAATACCTACCATTTAAACTACATGTAATAATGCAATAAAGATACTTTGACTTTGACTGGTTCTTTTTCCCCGGCCCAAATACCAAATCGACATTGCCGTCGCGACAGCAATGTCGCGCAGTTGTCCTTGTAAAACCAATTACGGTTTTTATTAATTGTTGTAGTTTCACTTCTGTCGTGTGTGAATCGCACACACACCTTTTTTTTTCACGTCGCACGTCGCTCGTCGGGCGGGAAGAGCACTGGCATAGGTCCGTCGTCGGTAAGCGCCACCGCGCGACTGACGAAGCCCGCGGGCGTCGCGTCGCTCGCGGGTTTGTAGGTATTTAGGCATAATTAATAGGAAAATAACACTACAACACACACCTCAGCGATTTGCACTAGAAAAATGATTTATCTAAAGATTGGTGTAAAAATAAGGTCAATAAATTTATTATTTTAGCCACAGTATTGAAAATGTTTTTTAAAAAGAGGCAACTTTGGTATTTTTTTCTATCGAGCGAAGTTCATCTTATTGTGTAAATGTAAGCGAATTGCACTCTGTAAGATCCTCAACTGAAACATATATTTTTTTCAAAATTTTACGTTAATTTTTGACTGATTCATATTGATTTTAAAAACAGCATTTGCGGTATAAGGGGCCCTTAATGGCCGGCTTGATAGATAACTGTTAATTTTAAATTTTATTTAATATACCAGTTATTTTAAACATAGTATTGCTAATACTAATAGAGACAAGTGTCTAATTAAACTAATCATCTTTTGCTGATTAAAGTTAAGTTACAATTACAATTTAATGAAGCAGCGGTCACCGCGAAATGGAAAATAAATACCAATACACAGTTCATTCACATTTCAGATTCATTTCATTTTGGTTTTTGTCGATTTGTTCAATTTCTACGGCGGGTCTCCATACGGTCGACGTGGGTTTGTGATATTATTTTGGGTTATGCCCAAAATAAGCGCTCACGCACGGACAAGCCTGTATTGCGGGAGAGCTGTTACAGTATGATTTAACCAGGTTCAGATACAGAACACACTGCATGAAAATCAAAAGAAATTATTATAAAACTAGCGGCCCGCCCCGGCGTCGCAAGGGTAAAAAATGTTCCCGGCAATTTTTCCTTATTTGCTCACCGTTTAGACCTAACCTGGACTATACGACAAACATTTTAAAACCAAAATCAGCTCAATCGTCCCAGCAGTTTTAATCAGACTAACGAACAACAATTCATTTTTATATAAAAAGATTACATAGGTTACATTTGGAACATAATTACATAAAGACTTTTCATAAGAAATAACTAACATGTAGTAATACGAGTTAAAAAGTATTTACGGTATAGGCTTCGTAGTGAAACTATTTACAATTTATTGCAACTTACAAAATAAAAATAAATTATATTCGCCGCATGCGTAAAGTTAAATGAATGTTACATTAAATGTAAGTTAATTAAGTTATCGCAGCTCAATTTACCCAATTTAGGCGATTAATTTTTACTTCTAAGTACATACTCAGTTTCCGGTTATTTAGGTATACGAAAATTTTAAATAGATCCTAACCAGTTCCAGTTCCAGTTCTCTGAAACACTCAAAAAAAAAAAATTAAAACAAATATTTATAAAAAATAGAAAGATGCAGTCGCGATAACACAACATTCTCTAAGACTGATCGCGATTGATACGCGCGTATCAATCTGAAACCTTTTGAAATCTTGTCGACCGAGCAGCGCTGACAGTACATATTGCTACCCTCTGAGCGGTCGGCGCGGCGCCGGCGCAAATTATTTACTAAAGAACAAACTTATCCTAATTTTACAAATTATTTTTCTTATTATTTTTTAAAACACTTTTTGTCACACAAAGAAAAATTAAGTGTAAAAAGTAAGATACAAAAAGGCAAGCAGTCGGTAAGCGGATTAAAAAATAAAATTACGTTGTTGTATGGGAGTCCCCTTAAATTTTAATTTATAACGGTGTTTTTATTAATTAACTTTATCGAAAAACATCCATATCTAACAAGATTCAACGTTATAAAACGCTATTTACACAGTATAGTTTATTTTCTAATTTAAAATTATATTACCCATAGAATCTACGCCTGAAAGACTTTAAAATATTTTAAAACATTATTTCCTTAGGAAATCTGCAACGTTATTTATCATGAATTGCCTGTATGTAATTATTTTCTTGACAATTTTTTCGTCATGGATCGCTTTTGCGACGGAGTGGTCCTTTGGAGTGGACAACCCGAAATATGCCATTATCACCGTAAAATCTGGACAAATACTTTCTTCAGCCAATAATACGTTTGTGAAATTAGAGGTATGTGCTCCAGACAAAGTTTAGTTTTGACCAGGGGAAAATCGCATAGAGCTGAAAATTTGTATAGGCTGCCTCAGTGGCCCTTGCGGCACCAAAGGTAGCGGGTTCGATTCTGCTGAGGGGTCAAGCTTTTCTATGTTCTGCAAGCACTTTCTTCTTGGTCTGGGTGTTAAATAATTATAATTAAAAATATCTATATAAGTATGTCCATTATATTAAGTATATCAGATGTCTATTACCCGTAACACAAGCTTAGAGCTTATCACGGGGCTAGATGTTGTTGTGTGGATTGGCCGGGAATATTTAAATATATTTATTTATTTAAATAACCATTATAAATAAAAAGCCCTCGTCAATCCGATTCCTGCATCTTTTTATTCAAACTTAAACACACAAAATTATTTATTGGTCCTTTTTCTCGAAAACTGTAAGTTTTATCGCAAATCAAACAGAGGCTTAGCAAAGTTGATATATCATTTAATTCTACAAAAAATAGTTCCATATCTATTAAAAGAGTCCGTTCTTGGTCTTTGAGGTCGGTAAAGGAGGAGGAGGCACAACATAGTAGTAGAAGGAGTACCTACACAACGAAAGGTGGGAACCCCTTTTATTACAATAATCAACATTTAAAATGTACATTTCCATAACATTAGTCAACCTTAATTGTAAATGTCATACTATTTTGTAAGTGCACATGATGAGCTTTCATTTGAGGCCGCACTTGAGTATAGAAAGAAAGAAAGAAAGAAAGAATAATATTTATTCGTGTACAAAATTAAAAATAAGACAGATAACATTATTAAATTAAACTATATTAATTATATAGTATATTATATAGTATATTTGAAGATATTCGGATTTTCATCCCCACTTTCACCCCTCATAACTTTTAAGCGAGTCAACTCATCATTGTCTAAGTAGAGTGCGTTGGTTGCGACCTAGTTTATATGCAGCCAACAAATTCTGATTGAGAGACCATTTGGAAAAAATAATTTTAAAAGTAGATTGCTGAGTTTAATTATTTTCATAAGTTTCCTTAAGTTTACATCATCCCACCCCCGATAAGGAACCTGCAAAGCTTATATTCAATAAAAATAAAGTATTTTGTGTCGACCACCAGAAGGAGCAGGAAAGTCAAAGGCACGACCTTAGCATTTTATAGATCTACTAGCGGCCCGCCCCGGCGTCGCACGGGTATAAAATTTTCCCAGAAATTATTCGAATTTTTCTCGCCGTAAAAACCATCCTACCTCTCAACTTGGATCGAACTGCACAATGGTGTGCGAATTTTATTATAATCGGTTAAGTGGTTTAGGAGTCCATTGAGGACAAACATTGTGACACGAGATTTATATTATATATTAAGATAGGTAAGGATATATTAGGTCCTTACATATGAAATTGGCGTTTTGTATGGGAGGAACAAAAAGTCGAATATTTTTTAATATAATATATTTAATTAATCAAAGTATGAACCATTATTTTCTATGCACTTTTGCCATCTTATAGGTAGTTCATTGATCCCTTTACTAAAAAAACCAGTCGGACGGGAATCAATAAAATCTTTGAAGGCGATTTGGACTGCCCCATCGGAGTTGAATTTTTTCCCTTGCAAGAAGTTATCCAAATTTCGAAAAAAATGGTAATCTGTTGGAGCAAGGTCCGGGGAGTACGGAGGATGTCTTAGACTTTCCAATTGAAGCTCTTCTAATTTAGTAGCCGTCTGTTGCGCAGTGTGTGGTCTAGCGTTGTCGTGAAGCAGCAGTGGCGTGGAGCGATTGACCAGCCTAGGTTGTTTAGCCGCTAGCTTTTCCATCATGGTTTGCAATTGCTGACAATAGACATCAGCCGTAATAGTCTGGCCAGATTTGAGAAAACTGTAATGAACAATACCGGCACTAGTCCACCAAACGCTTACAAGTAACTTTTTTGGGGTTAATTTTCGCTTGGGGCAGGATTTGGCTGGCTGGCCAGGATCCAACCATTGCGCTGAGCGCTTCCGATTATCGTAAAGAACCCATTTTTCATCACAGGTAATGATTCGGTTTAAAATACCTTAATTATTGTGCCGGTTTAGTAATGTAACGCAGCAGTCGACGCGCGTTTGCCGGTTTGCTTCAGTCAATTCGTGAGGTACCCACCTTTCAAGCTTTTTAATCTTCCCAATTTGCTTCAAGTGAATTAAATCAGTTTTATCACTAACACCGCAGCCTGCAGCTAACTCGGACGTGGTTTGCGATGGATCCGCTTCCACAATAGCCTTCAACTCTTCATTATCAACTTGAGTCTCAGGCCGTCCACGGGGCTTGTTCTGCAAGTCGAAATTTCCAGAACGAAAACGTTGGAACCAAAAACGAACTGTGTTTTCTTTTGCAACACGACCGCCATACACATCATTCACCCTTCGAGTTGTTTCCGCAGCACTAGTGCCACGGCGGAACTCGTACTCGTAAATAATGCGATATTTTAAGTTTTCCATTTTGTAAAATGAGTGACGCAAACAGAAAAAAACAGAAGAAAAAAAACAAATGAATGACGATCATCGAAGCACAAATACATGAGTCTATAGCTGTACAAATTTGAATTTGGAATTCCTTACCAAAGAGGAGAAATTTGTGATTAAAGTGGCCAGTACGAAAAACGCCAATTTCATATGTAAGGACCTAATATTATATATATATATATATATTATATATTTTTCTAATTGTGAAAATTTATTTTATTTTAGTTAATTGATTTATATATATCCTCCTTCCTCGTGTATTAATGCTTGTGCTTGTTATGTTTGTCCATAACGCCAGCAATTGGTTCTGTCGGAATGACAAGCCGTTAACATGAATAGGTACGTTTTAGCACTAACATTCCATTAGGCATGATGTTTTTCCCAGCACCGAGTAGAAATGTCGATAGTTTTTACAAATAAATATTTTGATAATGTTACTCCTATAAGGTATTTTTGTCATGTTTCAGGAGCCACAATGTATGAAAACCAAGTATATACACGTGGCTGTACTCGATACTACGAACAAGCCCACCGTTGGTTATAATACTAAAACATTAACTATACGTATTACTTACGAACCGTCAGAGAGCTCGAAGGCACGGTAAACAAAATATTTTTTAACAAAGATTTTGTTCATGTTTTTTTTAGTATTTCGAAAAAAAATCTCAAAAATGTTAATTTTGAATTTTTTTTTCTTATGGTATTTTAATAAGATCTTTAGGTTCTAAATTGAATTTAGTGTCTCAGTATAAGCCACTATACAACTATGTTTGTTCCAAAAACTGCTCTAGTTTGATCATTTTACTTAAATTATCAATTTTAGTGAAACAAGTCAATGATACAAAAAAAAAACTTAAAGTGTTGAATATCTCCGTTACTACAAAAAATGGTCGGGAAACATAAATGGGGGTTATATCGATAGGTATTTTGGTCTATGTCCCAACTCGTAGATCCGTCGAACGTGTTACACCGTGTAAGTATAAATACAAAGTGAGCAGGTACTTGTGTGCTGCAGCAGTAAAGTGCTCAGCTATATGTCCACTAGAAATCTGGTCCATGATTGAACGCTGGTATTCTGCCCCAACCACAATAATCACAAGACTGCATAAATCAATTATAAAATAAAATAAATAGGTGCAATATTTATAAATTTGTCTTCTAAGGACACTAGTCTCTATAGAGACTGGGCAACAGAGATTGAACTATCAACAGCCACAGAGAGAGATAACATGTTCGTTTCAGCTATGGAGTTATCGTACGAGGCACAAAACTGCCGCAGTGTAAAGGCACAGGTAATTTAAATAAATATATATTTCCGTACAATCCACGCAACATCTAGCCCCGTAGTAAGCTCTAAGCTTGTGTTACGGGTACTAGACATCTGATATACTTAATATAATAGACATTCATTTACAGTTGTGTGTGTGACATGTCGTTTTAAACACCCAGACGAAGGAGAAAGTGCTAGCAGAAAATACAAACACAGTTTAGTAGTTATATAAAATATTTGTATATAATTTTTTTATATTATGTGACATTCACGAACCCGCACATGGCCAGCGTGGTATATTAAGGCCTACTTTCTCTCGCTGAAGTAATTCTCCTTGTCTCAAGAGACAAGTCTTGTGTCCCAGCAGTAGGAATAGGGTGATGATGATTAAAATATTTAGTTAGATATATAATCTTTAAATCTATAAATTTTAATACGAATGGACTAGATCAACAATTAACATCTCAAATGTAATTTCCAAGCCGAAAGAAAAACAACAAACAGACACGTCAAAATTATGACACCCTGTTTTTGTGTCGGGGGTTAAAATATATCGTTTTTTTATTTCAGAATATAAGAAGACGGCACTTAAGAGGTGTCGTGAAGGCAGAGGCGGTAACGGTGGCGATGCCAATTGTAATTGTTTTTGCAACCCTGGATGTTTTTGTGCGGCTAGAAGCAGTACTTTCTGGTTTTAAGATTTTACATTCTTTATTTCTGTTAAGAAAACGTTTCACTTACATGAGAAAGCAAAAATAACATTTAAATTATCCATCTTCAGACTAGTAAGTACCTACGCATACACTATTTTAGACAGGGTGTGACGTAATGAGTGGATCATCCTTTACCCACGGTTGGAATCGCGACTGTTCGGAAAATGTCAATTTGTATTCAGTAAAAGTGTCACGGTTCTCGAGTTAGCAGGCTTAATTTTTTTTTTATAGTTAGATGTAACTTACTCTTTTAAGTACCTACCAAATTTACAATACAAAGAACTTTCTCAGTCTGTATAGCATTCCTATATTACAGATAGTGGTGCTATCAAATGTAAACTACCAATTTTGTACGATAGCCATAGATTGTTTGAACGCAAAATTTGTGTTTTCATTTTATTTTTTTCTAATTTTGGTACCTTGTGGTGTAAAAAAGAAGTACGGTGACATGAGTGCCCAATTAGTTTATAATTAGCCTATTTCATTAGAATTCCAAAATGGTATAACATACGATATCTCTAGCTCTATAACTTATAAAAAAAATGCCTGATAACTTGTAAACCGTGACACTTACTGGATACAAATTGTCATTTTCCGAACGGTCGCGATGTCCATTAACCGTGGGTAAAGGATTATCCACTCATTACGCCACACCCTGTATATTACAATCACGGGTAAATAATAATTATCTTAATTCTATTAAATTAAAATAAGCGATTAAACGACGAACCTTTTACCCCAAAGGGTAAAAGGCATACCCAAAGGTATGGAACCCTAAAAACGGATATTAAAAACTCACAACTACTGTCCGTGAGAATTCTTTCCTATATCTTCCATTGTGTAAGTTTTTTTTTATTTTTCCTTTTTATTGAACTTATAGCAGGTGCGATTCGTGAACGGCTGATGGGTGTTGTAACTGGACTACTTCATTTTTTCTATTAGATTTCAAGAGCATGTTATAGAGGTATAACGTTATGAATCATTTTAAAATTAAACTTTATTTTTTTAACTGTTTTGAACCTATCTTTATTAGATGTGTGGTTCATATTTAAGAACCCTGAGTAAAGGTTATAGAAACACTAGCTGACCCCAGCAAACGTTGTTATGCACAATGAAAAATAGATAGTAGCCGATTCTCTGACCTACTGAATACGCATATAAAATTTGGTAATAATCGGTAAAGCCGTTTCGGAGGAGTTCGGTTACTATCATTGTGGCATGGAAATTGTATATATAAGACTAGCTGACCCCAACAAACGTTATTTTTCAACATGAAAAATAGATAGTAGCCGATTCTCAGACCTACTGAATATGCTTAGAAAATTTCCTAATAATCGGTTAAGCCGTTTCGGAGGAGAACGGTAACTAACATTGAGACATGGAAATTTTATATATAAAATTAACTTACATATTATAAAAGTACAAAATATACAACATTTTTAAGTATCTGGATATCTCATATAAAATGAATATATATCTATTATCTAACCTTACAACACCAATATTTCAACCAGGACCTTTTAAAAGACCGGGCAGCCACCAAATCGTTATGAATTTTATAAATAAAACACTGGAATCATTAAGGTCATATTTTTATTTGTAACAATTGATTTAATACATTTCTCATAATAATTAAGTTATTAAATAATACTATAATAGCCGGCACGAAACCATAGCACTGACTGATATTGCCCAGAAGTAAAAATTATTATCTATGGTACCTGAGCGGGATGAAGGGTGGGTGCGCAAAGCAGAATGAGATGGAAACTATCTCCCATCTCATTCTGATGCCTACGGCTTATATTCTTGTCAACTATCTCGCTTTGTCACATGTTACTGAGCGAAACAGCTCTATTTTTGAACCGCTGACTTGAATAATTTACTCGAAGCTGGTGAAGGCCCGAATACTTAAAACCAAAAAACTGTACTTCTCTGTTTATTGTCTTTGCAAATGCTAATTCTCTGGCGCGAGGACGTAAACAAAAAAAAAAGCACATTGCAGTTATATCACAAGTTAAATAAGGATTTAAATACACAATGGGTGTAGTGTTGTAAGTATTGTGTAATGTGGTCCGGAGAAGCCATTTTACCTTCTAGGTCTTCATGCCCCATCTTAGACCATCGTCGCTTTACATCAAGTGAGATTTGGTCAAAAGAAAGCTTGTCTAGCATAAAAAAAAGTGTGCGTGTGTCAGCTACGACGCACGATTGGAGTTTACTCCTTACAAACGATAATTATGATATATATCGTATATAAAAAAAGGGTAAATGAACGCATCTGCTAAAATGATAAGAGAAACAAACATATATCTGTAATTATTCGGATTATTTATATTACTTCATTAAAGCGTATTAAATAAAGTATGTTACAAAATAATATAAATAAAATACAGTGAGACTACGAAGTATCGCGCAAAGAGGAGACCCCGAGAATGAGATTATATGTTATGTATTCCATCTCATTCTTTTACACGTTCAATCCTACATATATATATGTTTGTCTCTCTCTACGTAACGCCTCAACTTTTCGTGTTACACTTGATTTTACTCCTCATAAAATTTCCGTACCGGGCCTTATAACTCAAATCGTTTCTTAAGGAGTAAACTCCAAAAACGTATTGTACCTAGTTGTAAAATGTTATGACCAATCACAACACAACTGCTCCAGCATCTTAAAGTACGCATACTTGACGTCGAACTCCATGTCGTACCAGTAGTTGACCGCGACGCAGCCGTGGCTCTGCCTCACGTGGTGGAACCAGAGACTGGGCAGGTAGAGGCAGTCGCCTTTCTCTATGGTCACCGTGTATCTGTGCGCGCGGGAGAATTGAGGGTACTTCTCTAGGTCTGGATTTGTTGGGTCTGGAAGAAAGTAACGATGTTTTCTTCTCAATTAGATTTTTCAATTAGATGAATCTAAACTTAATATTTGACTGCCTCAGTGGCGCGGTGGGCGAGAGTCCGCTTGCGGCGCAAGAGGTAGCGGGTTTAATTCCCGCCGAGGGGTAAAGTGATTGTATGTTCTGCAAGCACTTTCTCCTTGGTCTGGGTGTTTAATATGTATAACAAAAAATATCTATGTATGTATGTACATTATATTAAGTATATCAGATGTCTAGTACCCGTAACACAAGCTAAGAGCTTACCACGGGGCGAGATGTTGTTGTGTGGATTGTCCGGAAATATTTATATTTAATATTATAAAGCCATAGAGTTTATTTGTTTGAAAGCGCTACAAACTTAGGTACGATTAAAAAAAAAATTACTGCTAGAAAGCCTATAGAGGAAGGCTATCCCTAGGCTATATCTATGTCTGGATTAATTGGGTTTGAAAATATTTTTTTTGTAAATTTCATATTGAAAAATAGCATATCGTCAAAGTTATAGCTATCGAGGGAAAATACGCTATTCCCGCTTTAAAATTCATAAAACGCGGTAAATAGGCTATCTTATAGAAAATAATTATTCGAACCAGTACTTCCACTTTATAATATTAGTATAAGAATAGCAAATCCGCTTGATAGACCTAGTGTAGGGAACATCGACAAACTGAAGGTACCATCTATGTTGTACTTAATATAAATGTTCACCTTTGTAAAGATGTTGGCTACCTAAATAGAATTAAGTTTTAGAAAAAATAAATACATTCATTTATTCAAAAAATAGATAATCTCAAAACAGCTAACTACAGCTACTTAAAATAAACTTAGCTATTTCGAGTGATGTTGAAACTCACCAACCGCAATCCAAGGTAGCAGGTTTTCATCACCAGAACCAATCAGCTCGATACTCCACTCACCGTCCTTCTTGAACACAGCTTGAGGGTATCTCCTGTAAGGAACATATGGCAGGTCCGTGGGAGGTATGAGTGTGAACTCCTTCTGTCCGTCAATCACACAGTATATATTCTCGTATGGGTCTTTGTGCACTGAAAAATTATAGTCATCATAAGATATTACGTTCCCACTGCTGGGACACAGGGACTTCTCTCTTGATGTGGGAGATTAGGCCTTAATTCACCACGCTCTGGGCAAGAGGTAGCGGGTTCGATTCCCGCCGGGGGGTCAAGTGTTTGTATGTTCTGCAAGCACTTTCACCTTGGTCTGGGTGTTTAATATGTATAATAAAAAATATCTATATATGTATGTCTATTATATTAAGTACTAGCGGCCCGCCCCGGCGTCGCACGGGTAAAAAAAGTTCCCGGCAATTTTTCCTTATTTGCTCACCGTTTAGACCTACCCTGGACTACGACAAACATTTTAAAACCAAAATCAGCTCAATCGTCCCAGCCGTTCTCGAGTTTTAATCAGACTAACGAACAATAATTCATTTTTATTTATATAGATATCAGATGTCTAGTAACCGTAACACAAGCTAAGAGCTTACCACGGGGCTAGATGTTGTTGTGTGGATTGTCCGGAAATATATATTTTTTAATTTATTTAAATGTGGGTTTTTTTGGGGAAATTATAATATAGGATATAATATACAAGTAAAGAACAGGCAGAGACAGGCGTTCTATGGATTTATCTACAGAAAAAAATGTTTAAAACTATATTATGTATTCCTGAAAAACAGGATTCTCCTAGTTCAGGCACAATAAATACAGCATAGTTCTAATTAAATGTTAAGGATTTTTGTCAAATTTAGCTTTAAGTGATTTTCTAAATAAATATTATTATTATTATTATGTAAAAAAAATCGTCAAAACTGGTTCTTGGAAAAAAGTAATGTAACAAATTATCGCCGAATTGAGTACCTCGATCTCAGAAGTAAGTTAAAAGACAGGACTGGCGTCTGTTTCGGGTCTGTCTGTCTGTCCGTTAGTCACCAGGCGGCTATATCTCAAGAACCGTGATAAATAGAGTTGAAAATTTTGAGGGATGATAATCTATTATACTGTGACATACAACAAACGTGATTTTTTAATCCAATCTTTTTTAAGTTAAGCAACGTTGCGCCAGATCAGTATTTGGATGGGTGACCACAATGACTGCATTTTTCACTTTATGTATTGCTTTTAATTAATTGTTGTGTTTTTATGATTGCAAATTATGTTACATACACATACACTGAACATTAGGTGTAGTTATGGGTCTATCTCATGCTTAACATTTTAATTATTGTTATTCTTACTACAGGAAAATTAATATCAATTATTATTTTACCGCGTGAATAATATTTAAGTATCTTACTAGAGCTTACAGCTCTTTCATCGCCCATCCAGAAGTTTACAGCATCAGGCTGCTTGTTGAAGGCTTCAGTGGCCCACCACACGTCGGGGACCACATCTCCTAACAGCTCTGGAAGGTCTTGTGTTAGGTTGGAGTTTTGTCTCTGGATGTATGCCACTTCAGTAGGTCTGGAAATAAAATAATGAATTGTCTATGTAATATAATGTTTACAACAGGTGCTTTATGAAGTGAATATAATTGGTGTTTACTTGTTTTCATCTTGTGCAAGCCAAGCCAATCTGCACACATTTTTTTTCTACTGTTCTCTATAACACACCTCCCTCAAACAGGGGCAAAAATAATTATAACTCTCTTCAATAACTCAAAATTGATAAACTTTATTCAATTCACAATTTGGCACTATATATGAATATCTATGACCTAATCTAACACATGTACTAACTCAACATGATGTCCATAATTTATTACGACAAAATTTGTCTTAATATTGTGGTTATTCATATAAAGCATATCTCATGTATCTCAGTTAAATACTAAACTATAATTATTATAACTATCTTGACACTCTGAGTTATTGGATTTTGGATTTTGAGCATTGCCTGAGGATTTTTGAATTTTTCCTAGGGAACTATGTATTTTCCTGTGGTATCCCTAACTAACTAACTCGCGGTAACATAGCCTAGGCTAGCAGTATAATGTATATATCTTCCATAAATAGGCTAAATAACAGTGAATAATTAGTCTAATCTGACCAGTATATCCTGAGATTTCTGTGTTCAAACAAACATTCTCTTCAGGTTTATAATCTTATATATAAAATTTCCATGTCACAATAAGTTACCATACTCCTCTGAAACGGCTTAACCGATTCTTATTAAATGTTATATGCATATACAGTAGGTCTGAGAATCGACTACTATCTATTTTTAATTTTGCAAAACAACTTTTTCTGGGGTCAGCTAGTATTAGTATAGATTTTACTTTTTACTTTCCAAAGCAGCAAGGAACTCCGTCATTGTCATGTCCTGTTCGTGCGGCATGACAAAATAGTCCACTCCATTATGATTTGTGATTCCATCTGCGAGACCATTGGGTGTTACCGCTACTGAGATCTTTTTATTTGGTATTGTCTCTCTGAAAAGATAACATTAAAAAATAGGTTTTAGCTACCTAAATAATTATCTTACATTGAAAGTAGTTGTTGTTTGTCTTTGTTAAATTAAATTGATGTACATATATAATATTATTAGCCACACTTAAGAAAATTCTAAAAGGAATGAATAAATATAATTTGCATTTATACTAACTAAATAGTATTTTGTGGTAGTTAGATGATGTTGTGTGATTAGTATGAAAATATTTATTTAACTTACATAAAATTTGGAAAAGCTGGAACACTATCTGATGTGAACTGGTAACTAATTAAATTGAGACCAAAATTACTATAATTGACCCAATATAAAATAATGTAATATTTTTCTGCGATATATGACTGAACTGAACAATTCAACTGCAGAATGTGCACAGCTGGGCAAAGCCCTTCCTCAGTGATTTCCAACTATTAAATTTACTAGAATTATATTTGTGAAAAGAAGACATAAGTGGGCAACTACTTTTTTAGGCCACTTACTTGAAATAGCCGGCATTCCACTTTTTTACGGCTGGCCAGTCGGAACAACCTCCTTTTACTATTAATGGTACATTCTTAGCTACGTATTCTCTGAGGAACTCTGTGGGGTCCACTGATAATCTCTCTTCAATGTTCAAACCTAGATATAGTGCTAAAACCGAGAAATTATTAGATAAACAGACGATCAAACCTTTAAAAATATGTTATTCGATTTTTAATTAGGATTTACCTCCTGACTCCTCATTTAGTATCTGAAAAGCTCTTTCTAACTTAGTACTCATTTTAAAAATAAGTTTTCATTACGGTTTCTCTGTAAACAAGTTAAAAAATCATTTTATTTAGCAAGAACAAGAACATGAACACTGAAAAATGTAAACAAAATCCTACTATACTAACCTAACCTTCCTCTTCTTTTATTAGATGGCGTCCGTGATTATTCAACACAGCAATGACTTTGACAACCATACCATCCTCAAAAAACAACTGTCATAGACCATAGTTTTGCATAAACTTAGATTAGGTATATTATCTTTGGATTTGCCAAGCATTTAATATACTTCTTATATTGCGCCGGTTTTTATCCGGAAACTATTTTTATTTTGTACCTAACATTCAATTCAACTGCAAAATAGAAAAAAAGTTTTGAACGTATTGTTCATTACCTGTTAAAATAGTTTTTACAGTTAGAGAATAACGAACTAATAACCACATTTCTTGTCTTCCAGTAATGCACACTTACATTTTATTCCAGATACAGGTCTTAATAAGAGAATTTATGACAATGATCTCTGCGTATTTAATATGCCATAATGAATGCACCTATATAGTTTATACTACATCCGCTTTCAAACTCCTGGAACGGAAAGGACTAGGCATCAATATAGATGGCGAATACGTCACTTACCTTCAATTCGCTGATGATATCGTTCGTGATGACTCGACATCACGTCGCTCGTAAAAATATCTCTACCTACATTTCTTCAGTGTGTCATATTTTAACATTATTATTTTGTATCTATTTTATTGGGCTAGCTGGCAGTTCAAATTTATGAAGAAGTTAAAATTGTATCAATGATTTTTTAAAACCAAACTTTATTTTTATTCGAAATTCATGTAAGGGTGGGTATCTAAATATATTTCATAGGCATAGGTTTTTTCAGTATTCCTTTGATTGGCGGATTCAAGTTCATGGATGGAGGCTGTTTGGGTTTAGGCGGGGGTTCCATAGGGGGCGTGCTCTCGCGGGTGGGGGGTGCTGGCGCAGGCCTAGTCCTCCATAACATCCGAGGCACGAAGTTGTAGGTGGAATCAACCGTAGATACTAGGAAACAGAAAACTTGTCTTGAAAATAATGATTGCCTCAGTGGCGCGGTGGGCGCAGGCTCGCTTGCAGCGCAAGAGGTAGCGGGTTCAACCACCGAGGGGTCAAGTGTTGTATGTTCTGCAAGTACTTTCTCCTTGGTCTGGGTGTTTAGTATGTATAATAAAAAATATCTATGTAATATATTAACAACAATTTAAAATCATGTTTTTGGTAAATATTTTAACATTTTCATTTTGCAACGTTCCATATACTATTTGCTTTTGTATAGATTATTTTTCATGGAATAATAAAATATGACACTAAAAGTAGATAATATCTACTAACCCGGTATTAAAAGAAGCAAAGGGCTCAATAACAGCTTATCCGTAACACAAGCTTATAGCTTACCACGGGGCTAGATGTCGTTGTGTGGATTGTTCGGCAATATTTATTTATTTATTTTTCATTTTATCTTTAGTGTGAAATTTGCGCTGAAAAAACATTTAAAAAAAGTGACTTACTGTCTGGTTTCTGGTCTTTAGTATCAGCCAGTGAATACGCGCTACGAGTCCTAGGCCCTCGCATCATGTGAAGCTCTAAGAAGTCATCCACTCCTTCCTGGTTGACGGACAGCTTGTGTTTCTCTCGCAATTGGCGCAGCCGGACTGCTCTGTCGAAACTTTGCATGAACACTTTAGAGTTGTTGTGAATATCTGCAGTGTCTAGAATACCTGAAAAACGTACGTAAACTTATTTTTTTAGTAAATTTACGGCTTCTTCATATCTCTAAACAACAAATGTTCTCAAATGGCAAAAGGCCCACAAGGCACAAATAACTACCTATCAGATCCATCTTGCCAGCTTCTTATTAAGAAAAGTCGAGATTGACATTGTAAACTTACGCAGTTGCGAACATCTGGCTATCATGGTTTCCTTGTACCGGTGTTTCTTCGTCATTGGATTTGCTATAAAGTTTATATCGACCAAGCAAGTGAGCGTACACAGGTCATCCCCCACACGCTTGAATTAAATAAAACATAATGTGTAATAAATCTAAATTTAAAATTTAAGAAAAACCCCCGATTCCCACGCCTTAATTTCCTTAAACGTAAAACAACATAATATTTTGTAATGTGGACGCGATGCGATTTCATTTGATACCCCACACTAGTATATTTGCAGATTTCGGTTTTCCTTACCCACTCTCACCCCCATAACTTTTAAACGGCACAACCCATTTTCACGAAACATGTCTAAGAACACTCGCGCCAGACTCACCTTTCATACAAAAAAAAACTAAATTGAAATCGCTCCATCCGTTCGGGAGCTATGGTGACACAGACAGACAGACAGACAGACACACAGACAGACAGACAGACAGACAGACACGTCAAACTTATAACACCCCTCTTTTTTGGTCGGGGGTTAAAAATTTACATAAACAACTTTTGAATTTATAATAAGAAGAGCGTATCTATATAATGAACTATGTACTTAGTAGAGTTACAAAAGCAGGTACTTACCTGTACATCCTCAAGATTATTTTTCCGAGCTATCAGCACTTCCAAACGACGGAATGGTTTAATCCATCCCATATCAGTAATTTTATTTTCGGATACATTTAATACTCTCAAGGTAGCCTGCAAAAAATAATTAAGATTAATATTAAGATAAATAGGTATAGGTATTGAGGAATTTGTATAGAGTATTAAAGTAGGTATAGGCATATTAGATTCCCACAGCTGGGACACAGGGACTTCTCTCTTTATTTAGGACACTTTATTCGAGAAGAAAAATCGGTGCGTATTTGAACCCATGTGAATTCACCACACCATTAAAATCGAGTGTGCTCCTACTTAGCCAGCACGCCTTTTCATAAAGAGTTCTATGAGTATTTATTTATTGTTAAATGGCGAAACGAATACCTAGCGATGTTCAGCTATCCAGCTATAAAGCATTATTCGTCACAATATAAGTAATAAATTACAATGAATGATTAGTTTCCTGATAATATAAAATAATAAAACTTCTGAATAAATTTAAGAATACTTACGCCAATATTAACTATGGTGCGTGGATCAAAACAAAGGCCATCAGGTCCGTCTGTGTTTTGCTTTTCTATATGCAGTTCTTCCAAGCATCTGAGTCCTAGAATATTTTTACGTAAAATTAGACAAAAGTTCAATAAGAATTGATCAAACAATTGTAAGGTACAAAATATTTTATAACTACCTACCGTCAAGGTTCTCAACAACACTGATTTTGTTGCATCCCAAGTAAAGTTTTTTCAAATTGTACATTGAGGCAATTCCTTCAATTTTTGTAATCTTATTCCATTGCAGGTGTAAATGGGTACAGTTGTACAGGAGCTCCAAATTTTGTATTCTCGAAAGATTGTTGTTGTGATAATATGCGTAAATAATGTGGTTAGGCGCTTTGGGCTTAGGCTGCAATAGTGTAAAAGGTATTTTATTATAACGTGCTTTTCGCAGACCACAAATCGGTTTACGCCATAGATAGGTATAATCTCCCTTAAGAAGATATATATTTAATTGATTAACACGACTTAAAAACCAATTACACTAATTACATATTCAAATAAATAGTTATATTTTAATATATCACTTCAAAAACACTGGTTGGTTATAATTTCATCGCAGCTTTTTTTTCATTGACTTTTTTATTTAAGGCATATTATTGCCAATAATTGAATTGAATTTATAACATGTTATAAACTCGTAAATAGGTAAATCTTACAATTTCAGTGAGATTTTTCTCATGCATAAATAAATGGGTTGGCCTTTTAATTGCATCACAGTTTTTTTGTTTCATTAGCCTTTGTGCCTGCTTTTGTAAAGAATCATCAGATTCTCTAGATCTTTCTTCTTTCAGAACATTCATGATTTTATTGGTATTATTAAATAAGCGTCGCCAGGAAAATTCGATCAAACCATTTTTGAAAATGACGCTGTTGCCATTGGCCAAAGAGTATAATTTATGTCACGACTTTTGCAACTTGCGCCGTATTAAAACACATTGTCTATGGTTAGATAAAATATGAAATAACCTGCTTTGGTTTAATTTTATAATTCTGTCATTTATTTTTATTAACATAGAACGCCATATTGTATGTACACTAATGTTTTATATCCAAATGATTTTTTAAATGTTATTTCCGGATTACCTCCGGTCCGGTCGAAAGATAATAATTATGTAGCTTAGAGAGCTAAAAAACAAAAAGAAGAAGAAGTAAATTGGTAAATATTAATTCAAAAGTTCAAGAGGAGGTTATGTTTTCGTAAATAATAAATAAATTGAAAATGCCACAAGATAATCGAAGATTTAATGGTCCCGAGGATAGTGTATCTTACTTGAAATATACAAAAGACTACGTAAAGCCTTACAATGAGCTCCATAAAGTGTTATTGGGCGACAATCAGCGGCGAAAGGACGGACGCGCTCTCGACGAAGGGCGAAGCATGTGTATGTTTTGTATGTACCAAAACTTGGGAATAAGCTTGCTGTGAATATAAGCTTTGTGCTTAACATTCTACAAGTATAAACTGCTTTTATTTTAATAGAATTGTATTTAATACCCTATTATATATATTTTTAGATTTAAGATTTTGTGTTTAACATAAATATATAGTGTCCTATCTAACAAAGCCATTTAGAGTTTGTAACTGCTTTTGATGTCCTTGAACTATAATGTATAAGTTTCTGTACATTGTATTTGTATATTTCAGTTGCCACAACGGACTTACTCTCGCAGGCTAAGGGATCTGCATATTTAGAAATGAAGAAAACTAAAGTTGTTTGCTCCGTGTTTGACCCCCGAGAGATACCTGGTCAGAATGAGTTCAGGTGCATATATTATATATATTTTTTTATTTATTTATGATAGCATTCAATTTAAATTAGGGGCTTATTTCACAAAATCTGAGTAAATAAAGCAATGGTATTATTGACATAAATAATATGTGCCAATGGTTAGTTATGTCTAGAGCTTTGTCATGTGTGACTGAGCATAATAGCTCTATATTTAAAGCAGTCTAATTATTCCGGAGATGGTGAAACCGGCCCTTAACCCTCACCTCAGGTAAAAAGGTCAGGTAAGCGGTAACCGGTTACCGCTTGGAGATTAACGAGTTAATCTTTAGATTTACCAACTAGTTTGTAAATTTATTTCGCCATCTGACTCCTACTAGGTAAGTACTTATCATTCTAAATGGGTTTTTTGTTTTTAGTCAATTGGGTGAAATATTCTGTGAAGTCAAATTTGCACCATTTTCCTGCTATGGTGAACGACGAAGTCCAGCACCTGATGAAGAAGAGAGAGCATTATCTGTAGCCCTTAGACAAGCTTTAGAACCCAGTGTTTGTCGCCATTTATTTCCCAATTATCAGGTAAAACATATATTTTATTTTATTAATTTGTAACTTAGTTCATAATTATGTGTATTAATCTATAGTAACTAATGTAATTGGTTTTATAAATCATGTCAGTTTACTTTATTAAATAAATAAAATTGTGAAGTAGGTGCTGTGCTATTCATAACTTAAAATATACTTGATATCATTAATGCAAATATTAATATTATTTTATTTGTTTGCAGATTGATGTCTTTGTCTACATTCTAGAAAATGATGGTTCATGTCTAGCCGCAGCTATCAATGCTGCAGGTCTAGCTCTTGCCAACGCTGCTGTGCCTATGTACGACATTATAACATCCTGTTCCCTAGCTGTCATCGAAAACAAAATATTCATTGACCCAAACAGAGAAGAAGAAACATTAGCTACTAGCAGCCCAGAAACCACCACAAATCATGGTGTAATTACAATTTCTACCTTGTCAGAATTGAAACAGATATCAGATTACCGACAAGTTGGTTCTATGGATGTGGAATGTGTGACTAATGCTTTGGATATTTTAGAAAAGGAATGTGAAAAGATTTTGCCATTGATACAGAAGATATTGGTCACCAATGTGGCATCAAGTTTAGATCAAAGAAAGAGATTGGAAAAAGAAGCAAAGGAAAGGGAAGATATTTTGAATGATAAGGTAGAAGAATGGAAGAGATTATTAAATGCAGGATGATATATATTTTGGTTGTTTTATTTTATTCACAAAGTATAAAAAATTTGAAACCTACAAATTGACATGGCCTTCTGATCTTTCGAACACTAACATCTGTTTATAGGCCCATTTTCTAATCATCAGATTCTTATTATATTTTCCTATTTTTATAGTCCAGTCAATTTAGACCAAAAAATGAGAGTGAAGTTACATAAAGTCCCAACAAGCTGAATTTCAGTGAAATCGTTTAAAACATAATTATAAACAATGTCTAGAAGTTCCCCATCATTTTCTAAAATTTTAAATTTAGATTTATACTTATTGAATCGTTATTATCTCAGAAACGGTGGCTCGTAAGAAAAAAAGTATACATACATTTTTTATAGATCATTTTATGATCTATAATTTTGTCTCAGGTACTTTTATGATAAAACTTAGTTTTGCTGAAAATCGCGATAAACTCATTATTTTAACCTTTGACATTGTTTTTAATTATGTTTTAAACGATTTCACCGAAATTCAGCTTGTTGGGACGTTATGTAACTTCGAATGTCTAAATTGACCGGACTATTAGCTGTCTGAGTTTGGTATCCCACATACCAATGGCCCATAAAAAATAATTCAAATAAAAAATGTAAATAATGTTTCATGGAACATGCAACATACATACATAATTCTAATTTACAATATTATTAGAGCATGGCATATAAATATGAGAAGGTGTAGTGAATATCTTACAAATAATTAAAATTCAATCATATTCAAATTCATATGCATAAATATTTAATGTCATTTACAAGTATGTAATAGAATACAAGCTTTGCGGTTAGGTGATGCTGTGTGATTAGACTGGAATTATTTATTTACTAGCAAAAACCAATGTATGTACATAAAACTATTTTATTACATAAATGTTGGATCACATATGCTTAATCTTCTGGTTTCTCTGGTGGAGGACCGCAAGGTTGCAACATTTTCTCCATTAAATTGAACTTCACTCGAGCTTTTGACTCGTTTTCAGCAATAGCAAAGAAGCTGAGAATGTCTGGATGCCCCATGTAACTGCAACACGAGTCTCTGTGTTGATTTGTCAACCAGTCGAACTTCGTAGAGTCTGCATGACCAGTTCCGATGTATTTACTTTGAAGATGTTCCAACTGACTGTGAATGTTGTATCGCTCACCCATGTTACTGAAACAAAATTTTGGGTATTTGATACAAACTTATGGGCTAAATTTATAATTTTCTATAAATCTAAGGAACTAAATATTATTTACCTAAATCAGTAGCACAAATACACACACAGAACGAATGCTACACAAATAACAAAATATTTATTTATTGTTTACGTTGTACCTATTTTTAATAATTTTAATCCGCTCCGCCAGAGAGTATAAAATCACTACACTACTTTTTTTTATGCTCCGCTGCCAGATAGACATAGACACGCTGTTCTACTAGGATAATGCTATTTCACAGTCAAATCAAAACGGATGCCATGCCGCTCAAGGATTTTGGCCAATGATTTTATTTTAAGAATCATAATAACGTGTAGGGTGTAAAATATACATTATTTTATTTATGTGAGTTTTAGGAACATGCAGCTTTTCTAACGTTTACCTGTCGTAGCTGTTGTGGCAACGAAATAACAAATTTATCTAACACCGGAACTAATACCTAAGAAAACTTATTACTTAATTCAAAAATCTGTCTATAAGTGGTATAAAAGCTAACCTTAAGGTGAAATCAACATTAGGTTATATGCAAAGAGAATATAAGCGGGTTCAATTCCCGCCGAGGGGTCAAGTGTTTGTGTATGTTCTGCAAGCACTTTCTCCTTGGTCTGGGTGCTTATTATCTATATAAAAAAAAGTGTGTGTGTGTGTCAGCTACGACGCACGATTGGAGTTTACTACTTACGAACGATATTATGATATATGTACATCGAATAGAAAAAAAGGGTACATGAACGCATCTGCTAAAATGATATGAGAAACAAACATAAATATATCTGTAATTATTCGGATTGTTTATATTACTTCAATAAAGCGTATTACATAAAGTATGTTACAAAATAATAATACCTAATTGTGTTCAATTTATACAAATCCAATTTTAGGATGATTGATTTCTTTCACTTTGAATTATAATATCATTCTTAAATACTGCAAAGAACAAATTAATTAGGTGTCGAAACTATAGCTTCTTTTTAATATTTTAATTAATAAATAACAGAAGGTACTTATTATAATGTTCCAACGAAACGCGTTGAGAGGACCATAAATTCGTCAAAATTGTTTTAGTTCCCTGCACAAAAACGTAAAAGCTATCTTTGTAAGACGATATCCAAGTGAAAAAGAAACGTCCGGCCAAATTTTTTTTGTAAATATTGATGATTTTACTGAATAACTTTGCACTCTCACCTCTACTCACTGAGAAATTCTAAGTGAATGCTAGACGAATACTTTTTCGAACGCGTATTCGAATGTCAAAAATTGTAACTCGCATTCCAGAGACACAACAAACAACCAATCAAAATGCGTTAAAGTTCTTATTTCGAACGTGACGTTTCGACGGTATTCCATCTCATTCTTTTACACGTTGAATCCTACAGATATATATATATATGTTTGTCTCTTTCTACGTAACGCCTCAACTTTTGTTAACACTTGATTTTACTCCCCATAAAATTTCCATACCGGGTCTTATAACTCAAATCGTTTCAAGGAGTAAACTCCAATAAAAATGAATTGTTGTTCGTTAGTCTCTAATTAAAACTCGAGAACGGCTTAGCGGATTTATCTTATCATAGTCTTGAAATGTTCGTGGAGGTCTAGGGAATGTTTAAAAGGCGAGAAAAAATCTAATAATTGCCGGAAATAAAAATTTAATAAAAACCCGTGCGAAGCCGGGGCGGGCCACTAGTGTTTAATAAAAAAAAGGTGTGTGTGCGATTCACACACGATAGAAGTGAAACTTCAGTAAATCGACAAAAGAATAAGTATATAAAAAAAATACTATGCAAAAAGATTTTGTTCGGGCGGTCACCCATCCAAGTACTGGCGTCGTTGCGGCGGCGTAAGTTGCTTAACCTTGTTAGCGTTTAAGATTGGCTTACCCGACAGGTAAGCCAATCTTATTTCCATTTCCGTTGCATCCGGTTTCAAATCACAACGATTCTAAACAAGTTTCACTTCAAAAATATCTATTTAAGTTGGTATGTCTATCATATTAAGTAAATGAGATGTCTAGTACCCGTAACACAAGCTCAAGAGCTTACCACGGGAATAGATGTTGTTGTGTGGATTGTCCGGAAATATTTTTTTTAAGCACTTCGTTTCTTTAGATATACTTATTGAAAAGGGATACAGTTAAGTTCAGTTTCTTGTAATTGGACTCTGCGCTTGAAACGACAATTTGCCTGTGTCGAGTTAAATAAAATTATAAAGTGAAAAATATGCTACTCAGTTGAACGCCATTTTGCGTCTCCAACCAAAAGGGATACAGATTTTACAGTACATTGTACGGAATTTTACTGTAATTTGTTCGGTAGAGATAGTCGTTGAATGAACGAACAGTTTATTTAGACTGTTTATTTGCCGTCGACTGATAAACCGGTTTACAGTCCACCGATAAACTAGTTTACTCGTAATACATTTGCATCGTCCAGTCCATTGGTCGAGCGTTGCCGAACGAAACTGTTTCTCTAGCCAGCTAGCTGCCACTGTCTATCAAGCATTCCGTTCTCTTCACACTTGCACGTTACGCTAATATGGCTATCTCTCTTTCGTCATGCTCTCAACTTCTACAGAGTTATAATAGCGGTGCGCGGGTGCGGCGTCAGGGTGTTGTGTAAAAATAAACTCTATTGCAATGCATGACAATGTATTATTGTTAGTAGGAAAGCAGGTTTTTGAATTTTCTTTGCTTACATTATTATTTTGTACCTACTACAAAATTTCTTATTTAAAATAACTTTATTATGAAGCCTGCCAGTCCTATGCCTCGAAAAAGTATGAAGGGAAGTTCATTTTATTCGAACTAAATCAACAAAACTAAATCCTAAGAAAAAAACCGCATCAAAATCGGACCTTTTTTCACGCCACAGGCACTCACACAGATATATCATAGATAATATAAACAGTTTAATCTAGTCGTCGTTTACCAACCAATCAGTGAATCGACGTTCACCGTTCAACGATCGTTCATGTCCTAAACGAATAAAGGCAATAAACCAGTCGAAAATTAGACTGTTTTATAAACAGTTTATCGTGAACGATAAACTGGTCTCGTTTCGTCGACTGAAAAGAAGTCGACGACTCATCCTTCGTTCGACGTGTAGTGTTGTCTCGTGTCATGTCAACTGCTGTCAATGTCATGCCAGTTAATATTGATGTGCTGTGTGTGTGTGTGTGCACATCGGTTTCATTGGATTTAGATTGTCCGTTTTTTGTAGTTGTAGTTTTCCTCAGTTCTAAGTGAGATTATAACTAAAAGCATGGAATTCAACATAAGATATTCTTAATATCTTTGCAACAGTATTGACACAGTTTCTATTCGGCTACCATACCCTGTAAATTGTAAGTATAGAACGACTGACATTCACCGCTTGCTGGAGATGACGTATCAAGCCTTGTTTAGCAAAATTACAATTAATTTAGCCGCTCTTTCTCAATCGATATTATCAGTACCGAGCCATAGGTATATTGTGATTGTTTCTCCTCGTCGTTGTCGCTTATAGGTTAGTAATTAGGTACCTACTAATGTGTTAATGATAACACACCATTAATATGCTGCATGGTATTCTGGTGTATTTTATCAGTTTTAGATTATTATTATTAGTATTAGATGCTGATATTTAATCAATGTTCACTTTTCCATCAGCTTGGCTTACTGTGTCAGCCCAAACTCTATGCGGTCAGTATTTCAAGACACTGTTTATTTGGTTCCCTGATAAAGTAATGTAATAATATTAACATGTTTTTTATTGTTGTGTATGAAGGTATTTACAGTAAGCATAACCCTCAGCATGGCAACCCACTCTGTATAGAAACTTCTACTGCAAGTGGGAATACCAGCGATGCATACTGTACATATTTACCTTGAGTTATCAAAGTAAATGTGTTTTTTACAATAAAATTGTAAAATTATGTGAAGTTAATTATTATAAACTTAAGTTTATTAACTATGTACTAAGGTGGTTTATTGTATTTTCATGTTAATGGTCAATTGTAATCAGAAGTAATTGTTTTTGTACTGTTTACATGCAACCGTGTATAATTTAATTTGAAGATAAAACTTCCTTTGCAAATTTAAAACCTTAAGCCCCAATTCCACCATTGGCTATAAACGCGATAAGATCAGGCATAACTCGTTAATCCCCAAGCGGGAACCGGTTACCGCTTACCTGACCTTATTACCTGAGGTGAGGGTCAAGGAGTTAATTAGTTTTGCCCCCTAACTAAGATCAAATTGACATAATTGTAATTTCTTTTAATGATTAAATCATAAAATAAAATTTTAATGGAAATTTACAAATAGTAAGTATTTGTATATTTCCACAATAAAAATTGTCATATCCTTAGCCTTTCTTGACAAATAGTCAACAGAGAAGTAATAAAATAGAATATTATGAATACATTTAGGGTTGTATGTCTCTGAAAAACATAATATTCTGAGTGAGACAGCTGTTTATGCAATTTTCCCCTCATGGGCCTTTAATCCGTTACTACATTGTGAAACAGGTCCTAAGTTTTTTTTAATGATTTAATGAATATTTCTAACTGTAAATGGCATGGCAGTAAACATAAAGTAACATATTACAATATTCTAAATTCATAAAATTCCTTAACAGGTTTGAAAATAAATTCTTTTCATTGGCGTAGTTAAAGGTGGTACAGCAATAGTGCTTGTAGTTAACAATAAATATAAAAAAAAAATACAATAACACTCAAGGATTTACAAACAATCCTAGAATTTATATGTACATTATAAATTATTTATAACAAGTTTGTTTGCTTGGGCCTGCTAATATGAGGAACTGCTGTTTCGATTTGATTAATTCTCGATACACAGAGAGTTTATTCTTTGCCTCGGGAAAATCGTTTAAGCACCAGTAATCAGTATGTAAAATTTAACTTAGATGTAGGATGTTGACTGTTGGATAAGAACCTCCCAGATAAAACAAGTTCCTCATAAACAGTTATTTAATTATTATAGACTATAATTCTATTCCAGGGTCGAAATGCTGAGAAGAAGGCTCATGCTGGCTGGGGGCGTGTTCGCTGCCGTCTGGATGCTCTCATCAGCTCAGGGACATGAACCGGTTCCACCCGTGGCTTCTGAGGCCACGACGGAAGTAAGTCTACTTGATTATATTCTAGATAACGCCCTCATCTTTACACAGGTGCAAATTATTCATAATGAGGGTCGACCCACACGTACCTTCTATAACCACAGGTGGCCGGGCGTTATTTTGTATTAAAAATGAATATGAGTACACCTACCACATTTTGCAGTTGTTATCGACTGAGGTGTAATTGTGTTTTTTTTTATTTATTAACATTCTTAACAGTTTTGAATGTCCATGCCTGTTCTATTATTTTCTTTACTTAATTGAGCTTTCAATTCCTACCTACAATATTATACTAAGCTCTGCAATGTATTTAAGGCCTGGCCGACGCCTGAATAATATTTCATAGCAAATATTATCAATTGCGCTTATATTTACTGAAGTAACAATTACTATGTATTAACAAATCTTAAATAGATTTTTGAAATTTTAGTAGAACATTTTTTTTCTTTAGCCTATATTGTCCCACTCCTAAGCAAAGGCCTCCCCCAACTCCCTCCAACAATCCCTGTCCAGAGCTTAAAATAGAATTTATTTATTTTGGTAGAACATAAAGTAGAAAAATCTGATACTAAAAAAACCGTTAGAATTTGAAAATTCCTATTGCTTTCTACCGTTCACTCTCACACTCATTGCAATGAGGCATTTTCCAAAAATAGTAAATAAAAACCTCTGTACATCTGTCTTGTAGGTATACATAAGAAGACGTAACTGAGAGTGCTATAATTGTGTACCATTTTTAACCGACTTCAAAAAAAGGAGGTTTCTCAATTCGACTGTATATTTTTTTATTTTTTTTTTTATGTATGTCCGCGGATAACTTTCTCGGTTATGAACCGATTTTGATTATTCTTTTTTTGTTGGAAAGGGAGTATCCCAAGGGTGGTCCCATTGTAAGGAAACCTGGATCTGGTGGTGGAATCCTGAAGAAATTGAGGGAAACTCTTGAAAATATTGTCTTTCCGACTTGTGTGTTCCTTAATATTATTCAATATAATGAATTTTAAAGCCGTTTTATTAATGAGGGTCTGGTATTGATCTGATGATGGAGGGAAAGGCGGTCGAGGGAACTCCTCAACGATTTACAGCAAGTACTTTGTGTTTGGGCTTGATTAACTTATATTACTGAGACCGTTCATCTAAATGGGCTTTGACTGATATTAGGGGTCTGATGATGAAAATGAAGGACAGTCAAAGGAACTCTATAAGGTATATTTTAGTACAGTAATCACTAAAAATCGTGAAATAAAACTTTTTTGCCAAAAATTCAACCAACTTCAAACGAGAAACTGAAAAGTACAAAATAAATTAACTTTACAAATCATTTCGACATTATAAGTGATAATTAAAAGAAACATAAACAATTAAATAATTAAATATTTAATAATTTTGAGGTCGGTGCCAAGTAACTACTACAAAAAACTTAATTGAGTAACAAATACATTTTTATCTCACTATACACAATATCAATAGATATGTCAAAATAACATATGTACTAATTAACAGTATTTAGGACCCAAATTGAAATGCGTGCGCGGATATACCGCGAATGGACTGATATAATTCAGAGTTAATTTCCTACTAATACCTTATGGCTTGAGTTGTGAAAAAGATTGATGTTAGGTACCTATATTATATCTACTTATTTTTTTACTTGGCACCGACTTCAAAATTATTAAATATTTAATTATTTAATTGTTTATGTTTCTTTTAATTATCACTTATAATGTAGAAATGATTTGTAAAGTTAATTTATTTTGTACTTTTCAGTTTCTCGTTTGAAGTTGGTTGAATTTTTGGCAAAAAAGTTTTATTTTTTAATCTTACATTAAACGTTTTATTTTAAATATGTGTATAAAATGATGGTGGCTTATTATATATCTAGCTATATTTTACCACCCAAGTAGCTTCGTACACGTGTGACACGTGTAAATAATATGTGGGCAAAGAGAGCCACTGATTGTACTCCACACACCAGAGAGAACCACCAACCACTAGTGGTGGACTCTCACCTGAGCGCATGGCCTGATACCGCGTTGAATCGCGAAGACTGGATGATGGGAAGAGAGTTGCCCTGCAGTGGGACAGTGTAATAACAATAATAATAAGTAGCTTCGTAACATATTTCCGTGTACTCATACAGAGCACTCTTTTATTCAATTATTCAATGCCGTATGTACACTTCGCGGGTCACAATCGCGTGTTATGTCGCTTGCTAGCAAAGATATTAAACTTGTGAATATTTATTCGGACAAATAAAGCTACTTCATACAGATATAATGCATGGTAAAGTAAAAAGTTTTAATTAGGGATGCATCGATACGCCTTTTCGCCGATACGATACCGATACCGATACTTTTATAAAAATATCGGCGATACCGATACGCTTTTTGTGAATTCAAAAATGAAGGTATAATAAATAAAAAAATAAATCACAAGACAGATTTATTTTTATTGCCACGGGACACTTTTTCTTTACGATACAATCATATTGCTTTGGAATTACCAATTGTCGAAAGAGCATTTGAACATCGTTGGCATACGCATATATCTCGGAAACCGTATTACTTAGGAGACTTGATCATGGAACACTTTTTGTTTGTAATCATTTATTCTGTCGGTTGACATGAGTTTCATCACTGGCCGCCGACTCACTTTTTTTTCAAAATGGCGAACTAGTGTGCGAACCCTTTTCAAAATGATTGCATATCGCACTTTTGTGTTTCGAAGTTTACATTACTTTATTTAACTTTAAACAACACGAATGTATGACAAATTCTGAGCGCGACAACGGTCAACCAAGCGAAATATTACTGATATGCGAGTGCGAGGCCAAAGCGGGCGGGAGAAACAAGACAAGGGGTTTCCCCGACCATAGTTCGTGCCTCGTATGCAACGAAATAGACGAGACAAAGCGCTCGTTTACACTACATTTTTAAATTAAAAAGTATCGTTGTATCGGTCATAAAAATATCGTCGATACCGATATATCGGCTAACCCGAAGTATCGCCGATATATCGGTATCGGTATCGGATGCATCCCTAGTTTTAATTGTAGAAAATGTGGTTTGTAGGAATCAATCAGTTTGTTTGATGTGACAAAGGGCGATCTCTACCTGTTGAAATAATTAAAATCTAGCGATTATGACATGAATATATCGTTGAATAGGTATTTAAAAATCATTTTTGTTTGCTTTCATCATTTTTTGTTGCGATTGTGCGCTTAGGTTATTATGTTTATCGATTTAAAGTTGCTTAGCAACCATTCTCATTTGAAAAGGGTTTTACGCAAAAAAATCTTACAAAAAAAAATTGGTTGCCTGTAAAGTCGGTATACGGGCGAAAGTTTTACGTGACAACGACTTTGAGTGGTAAAATAATTTTAATATGCAGGCGCCTAAGCGAAATAGAAGCGCAAGACATGAACCGGTGTGTATGCCTATCTCTCTCACTCTCTCTCTCTCTGTCTCTCTCGCTCTTAGGCGGGCTAACTGTGCTCGAGTGGAAGGGACGCGTGCCTTTCACTTTTTATGTCTGTCTCTCTCGCTCTTAGGCGGGATAACCATGCCCGAGTGGAAGGGACGCGTGCCTCTCACTCGCTCTCATTGTGAGCGCATAACGTGAGCGGAGCGTAACGCAGTTTCTTGAAGTGTCACCCGGCAAACCAATTTATAAGACGTTGTCACGTCAAAAATTCACACTTGGGTTATATTTTTTCTTAATTTCAGCTTGTTATGAAAATACCTCATCCTAAGAAACTATTCAATTGAAGTGATGTAACCTACAAAATATAAGGTACTTTACCGCAAATCTGAGGAAAACCACAACAAACGTATTTTAATAGTTATTGAATAATTGAAGTGTTCGTTATTCAAGGTCAGAACTGCACGAAAGAATAACTTTAGAGTCGTCGAACATGCTATTAAAACTAAATAAAAATAGAACAGGTTTAAGAATTGGGTACCTACCTGCCTACCTAAGCAGTTATTATTTTTTAAGGGTAACTAACGTAATTGCGGAATGCTTTTTAATATTTTTCTACACAAATTTTAATAATGGATGAGTAGTTAGTTCTACCTAACTTTTCTTTTATTGGTCCAGATATTAGTTTACGTTCCCACTGTTGGGACACATGGTCTTTTCTCTTGACGAGGAAGATTAAGTCTTCATTTATCACGCTTGCCACGTGCGGGTTGGTGAATGACCTTCAAACTCTTAAAACTTCTCAGAACATGCCGGTTTCATACACATACGTACGCACATACATTTCAAGCAGAAAAATACAGAGGTGCGTGGCGGGGTTTGATTTGAACCCACGACCTTCGGAATTAAAGTTGAGTGTGCATGCATAGCCAACACGGCTTTTTACTTAGCCAACACGACTTTTTTAAACAGAAGGGTCTGTATGGTCTTTTCTTACTATTTATAAATGATATCATTTCTTAATGAAGTTAACAGATTTGTCTGTCTTATGATACTCGTCGGTAGACTTTATTAAGACTTAAATTTTTAACCCCCGACCAAAAAAGAGGGGTGTTATAAGTTTGACGTGTCTGTGTCTGGGTCATCATAACTCCCGAACGGATGGAGCGATTTTAATTTAGTTTTTTTGTATGAGAGTGGCGCGAGTGTTCTAAGATATGTTTCATGAAAATCGGTTGTGCCATGTAAAAGTTATGGGGGTTAGAGTGGGGATGGAAAACCGAAAATCTGCAAATATATTCGAGTGGGGTAATAAATGAAAGCGCATCGCGTGCACATTACAAAATATTATGGTGTTTTACTTTTAAGGTTTTAAGGAAATTAAGGCATTGGAATCGTTGAAATAATTTATAAAACTAATGAAATGTCCATTAACAGATTGAAAGCTGCAGAAAATCTTTAAAAAAATGTGTTATCTAAGTACTTGTTAGACAAATTAATAAAGTCTTAACTAAACTTATTAACTTATAAAACAAAACAAAAAAGTTTTATTTTGTTTTATGTAACTCCTTGGATTATTTAATTAATTATACATTACTAGCTGACCCCAGCAAACGTTGTTTTGCAAAATAAAAAATAGATGCTGGCCGATTCTCAGACATACTCAATATGTTTACAAAATTTCATGAGAATCGGTCAAGCCGTTTCCGAGGAGTACGGGAACGAAAACTGTGACACAAGAATTTTAGATATATGATTTTTTATTATTTAGGTATTAGTAAGCAAAAAAAACACATTCAAGTTGTCGTTTTAAAGAAGAAAATAAAAAAGTTTATTATAAGAACGTAGAAAGTGAAAAGAAGCACATAATGCTTGCTAATTTGAATTAGGTATGTGTTTAGATTTTTAAGTAGCTTCTTGGTAAACTATCTATAAAGTAAGGTTTACACTGTGGAAATGGTTTATTTAATCTGGAAGGAAGGAACTATTTTTCATACTATCCACTTAATTATCATTTTGCAAACTAGTTTAACATTTCATACCGTAATCGAAATAATTCATATTTTGGATAAAGTTCAATAAGGGGTTATGCAAGGTCAACAATATGACCTTAACAATTATTTATATATTTGGACAATCGAAGGATAATATATTTATGCAGTAAAACAAATGCTATTGATTTAAATTCAAAATTTAAATTCTATTTGTTTTCAGTGAAGAAACTTGTAGGTTTTTCCAAAACAAACTTATATTTTTAATATGATAGCAAAATATCATAGTTTCTCAACTTCCTGGCTTTTCGCTTTCCTAGAATTTAAACCAGTTCGTTAATGTTTTTACGCAAAAATCCTGTGTCTGCTTACTACGAGTTATTAACTGTTTTTATTTTAACTTACGTACATTAAACTATTTGTACTTAAGTCACGCACTTAAGTGATGCATCAATTTAGTACCTTTTATGATTGAAACACGAGGTAACATTTTCATTGTTCAAGTGAGTAGGTACAATGATTTATGGAAATATGTATAAGTTTATAACTGCATATATTTTTATTCCATATTGACGTGGGTCCTCACGTCATTTTCAAGAAATCTAACTAAACCAGAGATTCGGTCGGTTTCTGTTTTAAAACTAGTGATATGTGCCATCTGCATCGCTGATTTGACTAGAAACTAGTTATTCAGTTACATATCGCGTCACAGGTTATTGTATCTAGTAATGTGAAATAACGCTCACGTCTATTCCATAGCTATATTAAATACTTCACACAATCTTATCTAAAGTAGAAAGTTTTATAGCAAATCTCTACAGTCAGAGCCCATTGTATTGTTATCAATATGTGTGGTGTTGGTAATGCGCTATTTAGATATGGATTGCCTACCTGTGCGAGCTGCTCGGAAATTTCCTTAATCATAATGAATTGGCCATAATATAACTACCAAAAATGACATTGAGGTGACCACTTCGATCACTTACCGTAATTTATTTTGGAAACTTTGACGTCAAACATGCTACATCTTGGAAAAAGACGTAATTGGCAAAGATTCAATTGATGATCTGAAAGAACAGAAACTTGGCATATGAATTATGCGAATCTATTTATAGACCTTTTACATTTCCTCTATGTACAATATGTAAGATGATTTTAGTTGATTTATGTAATGATGCATGCCCAAAACATCATATTAATCACCACCGCGCCGTCTACCGGTCCACTATAGAAATAATACTTTGAGGGTGTTTATTATTGTCAGGAAACATCTAGAGATGACATTAGGACTTTAATATCCAGACCAATAAATACTTTATAGTGAATCTGATAAAAACGAGGGTAATACGGGACCCTATCTACTACTGAGGCTTAGTCTCTGTCTGTCCGTCTGTCACCAGGCTATATCTCAGGAACCGTGATAGACGGAAATGTGAAATTTTTAGAAATTTTTAGAACAGTCTCTGGTGGTAGGCTTCGGCCGCGGCTTGTCACCACCCTCCGGGCTGGGCCAGTGCGTTAAGCGATTTTTTCGTGTTTCGTAATGTGGTCCGAAGAAGCCCCTAGGTCCTTCTAGGTCTTCATGTCCCATCTTAGACCACATCGTCACTTTACATAAGGTGAGAGTGTGGTCAAATGAAGGCTTATCGAGCATAAAAAAATAAAATAAAAGAAATGATGTACGGTTGCTGCTTTAACAAAAAATAATTAAAACAAAATACTCGTATAAATATATAAAGGAGCATACAACAAATGTGATTTTTATAAAGTTAATCAATGTTGTGCGAGGCCAGTAGGTACTTGGATGGGTGAAAGCAATAACTTCATTTAATTATATGCAATTAAAAAAAAAACTTATTTTATCAGTTTTTTTTTGCAAAAAGTGTATGAACTGTCCACGAAACCCTAGGTGTAGTACAATTACATCACTAATCAAAACTTATAAAAATGTTTTCTGTCAAAAGTGTTGGATTGATCGCCTAGTGTACAGTACACACTACTGACCAGCACAACACTGGCATAAATACTACCTACATCTGTTGGTACTTGGTACTTACTTGGCCTAAGTAAGCTATGATAATTTATTCGGCGTGCCGGCTGTAGTATGCGCTTGCTAAATGTACCGCGCGGTCGTGTTAAAAGCCGCGAATTCTCACGGTGACGATTCTAACGTTATCAGTGGATGATACCGCGTATATCTACTGTTCGATATCAGTCGTGTTCCATTCGAGGATGCGACCGGTGAAACGCGCTTTCTAATATTTTAATTTTTCGATTGTGTGACAAAATGAATGTGACTGAGTTTTTGGATTATGAGGCTACTGAGTGGACGACGTCTACCATGATGCCGGCGACTCCAGCGCCGGATCTCAGGACGTGGCTAACTAACATCGTGCTAGCGGTTTGTTTACTAATAAACGCTTTTCGAAATAGTTCAGTGACTTATTCGATTGTTGTTGATAAGATGATTAGCGTATACAGAGGGCTTAGATCTGTTGTGCGCTTGGTCTATTGTGTGGTGGTTAAGGATAATTGGTCTTTTTAAAATTTGAGCTAAGAATAGTCTGCTATGCCATTGACTCTATTGAAGATTTTAAACATTTTCTTCAATCATAAAAATAATATCATAAAATCAAATATTCGAATGATTTTCTTTGTTAATGTAGTCTATTGTCTTCTCCAACGCGATAAGTCATAAATAAATATTCATAAGTATTGTAAAACTACATCATTGTATTGAAGTCGTTTCTGAGATATTTTAAACTCAATACAACACAGTTTACAGCAATAGAGTGATTTGTATATCTATACTAATATCATAAAGGTGATGAGATTTTTGAATGCTTGGTTGGCTGAACGATCAAATCTCGCGAACTACTGTGATCCGATTCGAAAAATACATGATACACGTGCAACGTGACGCGAACAGCTAGTGTACGGGCCTGTTTCACCATCTCCGAGTACATTAGTCAATGGTTAAAATATAGAGCTATTCGCTCACGTGACTTAACCTAACTAACCATTGACACGTATTTTTGTGAAAGACAACCATTGATTAGTAAGCTTATGCTAGCTGTGAAATAAGCCCTGTCCTCTTCAAAGCGATGGTGATTCGCTAATCCTAGTTTAAGTACGTGCTTTCTTATTTGCGTCTTTATATAATTCCTCTCGTAGATTCCTTTAAGGAATTTTGCTACTTATCGTCAAGTGCAGATTTGCATCATTTAAACTGTAGTTTGTAGCGTCAAGTACTTAATCGGTCCCGTGTAACAGGTTTTTCTATAGGGCAGCGTCAGTTGACGAGTTTCGCTTTTAATTTTGGCATTAGTGAAACACATTAACTTAATAACTATACATTAAAACCGATTAATAAAATGCGTAGCGACCTGTCTTACTTCGCGCGGATGTTAAAGGACATATTTAAACCTCTTAAATAACTATCTACTGAAGAAAATTACAATAAGGCCGTTTGGTTATGTAAAACACATATCGAACAGACAGCGGGAGAGACTTCTCTATCGCCGAGGTTAATGAGTCAAAAACAGAACTTTAGTTCCCTTAAAAGTAAAAAGTCATACTATTTTGTTATGTGCACGTGATGCGCTTTCATTTGAGACCCCACTCGAGTATGTATATTTGCAGATATTTCGGTTTTCCTTCCCCACTCTCACACCCATAACTTTCAAACGGGTCCAACGATTTTCATCAAACATGTCTAAGAACACTCGCGCGAGACTCACCATTAATACAAAAAAACTAAATTGAAATCGCACCGTCCGTTCAGGAGCTATGATGTCCCAGACAGACAGAATAACAGACATGCCAAACTTATAACACCTCTCTTTTTTGTCGGGGGTTAAAGAGCCATCTTGGTCAGTCAGTCACTGACGTTTGTCAGACTCTAGTAATCATTGACTAATTTATCTCGGAGTTGGTGAAATAGGCCCTTAGTTATATACTGTGTTAAACGTTTAAAGAAAAAAATAATATCAGAAAATACTAACTTTTGAAAACTTTATTTTGATAACTACTTACATGTCGTCACTATGCAAGAAAAAACCCTTGGTGTATGAGTCTATCTCACACATTGCGTATTTATTAGTTATTAGTCATATTGTCCATCATAGTGTAATCAAGCTACATGGTGCATACATTTTAACCTATTTACTGCGGGTAAATTACCGGAGGTACTTATCCTTTGTAGGATTTCAAATAAGGCATTTCGAGACGTACACAAGCGGCTCTTATGACGACCGTTGCACGTACGATTTGTTTACATTATATATTTTTATGTTTTTATATTATTTGTATGAAAACAATCGAACGTACGTCAAACACCGGCTTGTCGCGCCTCATACCAAATTGAAAGCGCCCTAAATGCAATTATCTAATTTTAAGTTCAATTTACCAATTAAATAAATATTATTATTTAGATTTATAACGGGAATTAACGGGATATTTACCATGATTGATTGTCTTTCGAGTTTCCCGATATTTCGGCACAACCGTGATCATGGCGCATGTAACTGTGCCGAAATATCGGGAAACTCGAAAGACAATCAATCATGGTAAATATCCCGTTATAAATCTAAATAATATTGATAACCATGATAGTTTCAAAAGTTAAATAAATATTGCTGATTGAGTCACCGCAACTGCTGGCCCACCCCATGGTAGTCTGATTATACCATTAAAGTACAGATTTTACACAAACACACAAAACATGATTTTATAACATACAAGCACTGGGCCCTCAGCGGTAATCAAACCCCCTTACAAACGTAGCAGAGATACACATATAAAAACCGCCCGCAGCTTTTCCCGACTAATAATAGATTTTCTCGCGGTAAAAAGTAGGTTTTGTCCTTCACCGGGACTACAACAATGTCCGTGTCAAATTTGATAGGTAGATTATCATATTATAAAGTACTAGTAGTGCCCCGCGGTGTTACCCGCGGAATGACACTTTCCCGCGGTTTAAAGTAGCCTATGTCCTTTCTCAGGCTCTAGAGATTCTGTGTACCAAATTTCATTCTATTCAATTTATATGTATGGACCTTACTCAGCATAAGCGGGAAGTATGCAGCACAACCCACAATAGTCCAATTTGATCCTAATCGGGCTTCGCTCGCAATAATGGATTTTCGCGAATCGCGAAATGTGGTATTTTACGACGGTAAATTCTCTGTGTTATTCTGATATGTAAGCTATATTACTGTGAAGTTTCATCAAAATACATTCAGTAGTTTTTGCGTGAAAGAGCAACAAACACACTTAAAAGTGCAAATAAAGAAATTTGAATTTGAAAAACTTTCACTTTTATGATATCAGTAGGGTCTACAAACGTCTGCGGCTAAATTCGTCGAAAAAAAAATCGCCGAATCACAATTCGCCTATTTTTTTTTATCATAATACAAAAAAAAATCAACGATTTCAGATGTATGACAAAACTGGATAATTCCCGCTATACTAAAGGTCCCTTAAAATATTGCCCGCTATTAGTTCGAAACACAATTATTAGGCGAATTTTTCGATCTACAACACGTTCAGTTAAACTTAATATTCACGCATATTTAATGAGGCGACAAGTATAGTTAATGATAATGACTGAATCCTCCTCAAACCCTTATCTTAAAATTCTTTAATGAAAAATTCTCTGATTATCGGATGCTCCATCGAATGACGATGACAATTGATAAAAAAATAATTAACCAGATAATATAGCGCTATGTTTTAATAGACTTTGACCGATATAAATCTTACAAGGCAATCTTGAGGCTGTGAAAATCTACGCCATTTACCTCTATTTGTATTCTGTTATCTTTTAGACGAGATACTTGTAGTAAGCCGTATACGGCACGGCGATTCACGGCGAGAATTCTCGCCGTAAATTTGGCGAGAAGGTGTTGAGATAAAACTCGACATGAGACCGAACGTGAATGTGATACCCTTTTCTTTTCTCGCCCGAGACACCCTTTCTCTAGGACCAAAATACCGTCACCGATCCGAGAACAGGCGAGCTCGAGAGCGAGGGTGAGCAACAGATCACATTCTCGGGGGTTCACTGGGGGTTCACGCTGTTAGTCAATATGAGGCATCAGGATTACCTAATAGCCGGGTCTCCGCCAACCAATCCACCGCGATTGATCGCCGCCGGAGTGCGATCAAAATGTGCAGGCTATGTGGTCGTGCCAATCACACTTATTGGTACACGATACACGCTCTGTGATCCTGGATAACACCGCGGGGCAATACTAGTGCACAATTAATTTAAGTTTCGTAAGAAATGACAAAATGGAAACTAACCTACACAATGCGATAAAACCTGTTCTAGTTAAAATGCAATTAACATTCCTAATCGATCACATCGCATCATTTGTGTTTGTTTTTTTTGACACGAATTTTCATTGGAAATTGAAATGCCAAGGAAATTTCATGTCACAAAAGTCTATACAAACCTATATTATCTTAGCCTGGGTGAAATTATGATAAGTACCTACATATAAAATGTATATCAAACTAAAGACAGAGCCAAAAACATGATATATATATTTTTTCATATTATACCGAAATTAATAATGTCGTTAAAAAATAAGACTTAAGTAAAACCCGCAAAAGCCCCATTCGATATGAAAGTGTTGCGCACTTAAGTTTTCCTATCAAGTTTTTTACCTACCACTTCTAGCCAGCTCGTTTGCTAATATAACCTAAGCTGTGGCCAGTTTACATTGACACTTACTCGTCGCACCTATGTACCTGAGTACCTACAATTATTATGCTTGTAAACACTATGATGTTGAATCTTGTATAAACCAGGCTTTCGTACTCATAGTCCCTAGTTTATCCTAAGAAATTAGAGCTAGTGTTAGAAAGTTAGAAAAAGGTACCAAATGAAAGCGCATCAGGTGCACATTACATAATAGTAAGACTTTTTACTTTTAAGGGAACTAAAGTTCTGGAGTCGGGGGTTATTTTTAATTATAAATTATTTAATGTAGGTAGTCATCATGCCTATTATTCATAAAGACTTACTACAGTTGCTATAATATGACAAGAAAAAACTACATACTTATACTAATCAACTCAAAGTGTCTGTTTTTAATATGTAATAACTTCTTTTCATTAACCCCCGACCAAAAAAGAAGGGTGTTATAAGTTTGACGTGTCTGTCTTTCTGGGACATCATAGCTCCCGAACGAATTTTTTTTTTTATGTAAAATTTATAATAGGTTGGTACCTAAAAGTAAGAACTCCAAAATTATAATAACTACAAAATTGTAAAACTAATAAAGCTGTGTTGTGCTATTCGCTTCTCAACTCAGTATAAAAAAAATGGAGCGAACTGTCAAGACAATGTTATATCCTTGATCATTTTTTTTTAAGTTGACCTGTCAATGTATGCCCTGTGCTTTCAGTTCAGTTTGTTTCTTGTAATTGTACTTTGCGCTTGAAGCGACAATTTGCCAGTGTCGAGTTAAATAAAATTATAAAGTGTAAAAGATTTTAATCATTTGAACGCCATTTTGCGTGTGCTTTTAAGGAAATAAACGTTTTGACATTGATTTTCGACTTTGTCAACATAGAAAATACGTATGAGCCTTCGACCACAGAGCTAAAAATACGTCTCATACAAAGCGAATGCTTTCAGAAAACAAGGATGGAAGATTCACACTAACATTAAATACCAAAACCGTCTCCTTAATAAAAAAATCAAATATTCTTCTGAAAACCGCATCAAAAACTGTTATGTTGATTCAAACGCGAGATAAAACAAAAATAAATACAGGTCAGACACAGAACCTCCTTTATTTAAGTCGATTCAAAATATACAAACTCGAATAACTAACCTAGGTAAATATCCTCATTATATAAGCAATTGCAACCTTGCGTCCATTTTCTAAACAAACGTTTCATTCTATAATAGCAATAGCTCGATCGAGCTAAGCAGAACCATTAGAATTTATTATAATAATGCAACTTAAAATTTATACTGATTATTACAAATCTTCATCATCATCACCCTATTAACGTTCCCACTGCTGGGACATAGGGACTTCTCTCTTGGTGAGAGAGAAGGGCCTAATTCACCACGCTGACGCTGGCTGCTGGCCAAGTGCTGGTTGGAGAATGTCACATATTCCCTCACCTCTTTAAAGTTCTCAGAACATATTGGTTTCCTCAGGATGTTTGCTTTCACCGTTAAATCACGTATTTTGTAAGAGCACATACATTTTTCAAGAAGAAAAATCCAATGGTGCGTGGCGGGGTCAGTTCTCTATTATTAAACTAAGAAACAAGAGAGCATTGTGTGTACCTTAATAACGTGATCTACTAATTGTAGAGGACTATTGTGTTGGAGGATAAACGTTCGTATGTACCTGTGATATGACATAATTATGTACCTACGTGTTTAGGTGTAAAGAGTCGAATCACCCCCGCAAAAAAGAACTTCTTACTAAAAAGGTCAAATGTGCACAAAACCTTAAAAAAAAACCTTTTGTAAAGTTTTTTTTTTTGTTTTCAGAGAGCCGCAGTCCAAGGCAGTTTCCTCCAAGGTTTCCTAGCATCTTTATCCGTCGTCATAGTATCAGAACTAGGAGATAAAACGTTCTTCATTGCCGCCATCATGGCAATGAAGCACCCTCGAATCATAGTCTTCGCTGGCGCAATATCCGCATTAGTCTTCATGACAATCCTCTCAGCAGCGTTTGGGTGGATCGCAACGGTTATACCGAGAGTGTACACATACTATGTCAGCGCGGCTTTGTTCGCTATATTCGGTCTTAAAATGCTAAGGGATGGCTGGAAAATGGACCCCAATGAAGGGCAGGAGGAGCTGGAAGAGGTTCAGAGTGAATTAAAGAGGAGAGAAGATCAGGTGAGTTGATACAGTTCATTATCTTAATGTTTCGTAACAAATTAATTATCAAAGTCTATAAGAGTATTATTAGTTCACGTGTAATATGTATTTACAAGTCTTCGCAAATATTTGTTATAGGCAAATATGATTACTTCTTACTAAACGTTATGAGAATTAAAGTCTGTTGCTGTGTTGAACACAACAACTTCCTTCCCCTTTTAGTCTACGGCAATATCTTTGGGATAAATTAATGAAATCTGTGTGTAGGCAAAATATACATGTTTAATTTATCTATTAATCGGCTTAGCGTAATTTTCGCATCTAGCCTCTCAATTTTAATAGATAGCGGTATTATTAAACGTTGAACTTTAAAGTTAGAATTACTTTCAACATACAATCGCTTTTTGGATAGGTACATTCTTGACATTATGAAATACTAACAATGTATTATATACTTTTTTTGTAATATTACGTTTTCGGAAAAAGCTTTAGCACTCAATGATAACGCGTAGAGTTAAGTAAAGTTACCCAATGGGGCTTTATCATTGATATCAGCCTCCAATACTAAAATAAGAATCTGGATTTTCCGATGAGCAAATTTTTATCTCATAGACAGATGATCTTTATCAATAACAGATCGAAGAACATCATTGTATCTGTCCAAATTTCCCAAACAGTAAAGATATGGATGGGGAAAACCTTTGTTTTGATCTTAATCTGTCAAAGTAGGTTGGTATCTATAAAAGTAGGTTGCATGTTCTCAAGAAGGTAAGTGCAATTAGGACTTGAGCCAACTTTGCCTGACATTCGAAATGATAAGATAATATAATGTGTTAATTGTAATGTTTGTTGTGTTTTAGTAGATTTGCAAATGTTGAATTCCTTTTTATTATTTTATTACAAATGGTTGACCTCGCTGTCCTCTAGGAAGTATGACAACCTCGATAGTATACTCTTAATATTAATAAAACAAATGTTTGCTAAGTAAACTAGTAACATGCACTAAGCCAATTAAATTTAGATCTTGAACCAAATTCTGTTTTGGGAATTAAAAGTACTTTTAGTCGATCGATCTAAAAGGGGAAGGGGTTATAACATGCCATAAATGTTCAGAACGGATACCATAAACGTCAATATAAAATTTGAATTCGGAAATACAGGGTGAAACTGCGAAAGAGCGGATTTCTCCTGAAAGCTCGCCCGTGCCTTCGAGGTCTCAGAGTCCGGGGGCGTCGCCCCGGGCGGTGGCTAGCGCTCCGCCGTCGCCAGAGGAGCCTCAAGCAGGCCCCTCCAAAGACCCCGAACCGCTGAGGGTGAACTTGCGTCATTATGCCTGGCAGTACGAATGACACCTTAGTTGTTTTTCTTTTAGCCTAGCTTTTTTACGTTCCGTCACGCACAGACCCATTAACATTAAGGAGCTTTCTGACAGCTTCAGTACAAAGGAATTCAGCATTTGAAACCGTAATATCGCATTTTAGCATATTGTTTAGTTTAATATAGCTTTTTTGTTTCATTCGAATATTTAGTGAACGTAGTGAATTACCTACTCATTAATTTAACACACAAAAAGGTTTTTGCAACTTATACAATCCTGTACTCACCTTATAAACGCATTAAACCTGTTTCTAATATTCGTTTGAAATATATATTCATAATATTTATAGATAAAATATCCTTTGATCGGAATGAGAAATTATTTTTAATCGCTTGTGTGTTAAGAAGTACACATGAATGAGGCACATTAATGAGATCATTTCTAAAAAAGTATAAAATATTTAGCCTAAATAAAAATTCTTCAAAATTGCGGTAGGTACTCGAAAGCACCGGATTGAATCTTATCCGATTCCTATCGCAAATATAATGTAAGATATAATAAGTACAATTTGTTTAATAAAGACCATATTTAAACGTATTTATTAATCTCAAAGGGCATATTTCTCTCCCTAATCGTTAGGACAAAACTAAGTCTCCATAGATATTTGATATAAAAATATAGTATGTAGTTAGTGCATATAGTTAGGGTGCTTCAAAAACTCTAGCGTACCTACGTGCATCGTAAGTCAAAAGCTACGCTTGCCGCACGTACGTACAGTTAGCGACGGTAACTGGTAACCCCCTTGCAGTAGTGGTTTTTATGCAGTTAGTGACGCATACTGTATCTACCTACGTCTTAGGTATTGAAAAGCACCGTAAAAGGCGGATTATGTTTTATTAATATATGCATATCGGATTTTGGTCAAATCACGTACTTATTTGATTATTTTGTCTACATAAATAAATATAAATGGATGCCAGTGGCTTTAACTTTTGTTTTCTATTATTCATCCATCCGTCTAATCTTCGGTTATTTGTCGGGACTTATGTACTTTCAAAGTCGGTATACTACACGCGTAGTCCGCTCATTAAACTGTAGAAATAAAAATATATAGATATATAAGTATTTGTTGTTATTTCATATTTTTGTTTGCCTTATAATCTGTCTTGACTGTCATGCTTAGCGATATGTGTCAAGTAATTAATCTTTTATATTGTTATCTCATTTCCATTTTTAACATTCGTAGGTACATTTATTGTTGTTAAAGTCTGCCAAGTTTGTATATATTGTATATCCTTGTTAAAACATTAAAATAAACGCATTTTAAGCATGCGGTAGGCAATCTTTTGTTATCAGTTTGTTGATTTTTATGAGGCTTTCTAGATAAGTACCTAGTTTAAGGCATTCCGAACCAAAACGCCAAATTCAATCATATTCTTGATCAAATAAATAGGCAACTGAACAATTTGACATTGATAGAAAATTATCACATTATTTGGGTGTGATCTTATTATTTTTGTATTATACTTTTTATGAAAAAGAACACAGCTTTTATTCATAGTTAGTACAACAGTTCTTCCCTATAAAATTTTGACATTGACAGTTCATGTTCTTCCAGGAGGAAAAAGAAGCGTCAATAACGATGCTGGAAGGGCAAGAGAGCCGGCGGCGGAAACGCAACGCGGTTCTCAAAGTGTTGCTGCAAGCTGCGTCGCTGACGTTCCTAGCGGAATGGGGCGATAGATCGCAACTCGCCACTGTTGTTTTGGCGACGAGGGAAGATGCGATTGGCGTGGTGGTAGGAGGCTCTTTGGGCCATGCGCTGTGCACGGGTCTAGCTGTTATTGGTGGGAGGATGGTAGCGCAGAAGATTTCTGTACGGACTGGTAAGTGTTATTTAGTTGATTTACAATACACAACACATTATTATTGTACACCATAACAAAACTAAATGATTAATAGTAAAAAAAAAAATACAAAAGCGAGCTTACCGCTTATGAGCGTTACTGTTTGTTTTAATAAAACAAAATAAATTGTTTTGCCTAGGGACCATTAACGTTGCTATAAGGATAACTTTTTATTGGTAAGAAACAGGCGTAGCTGTTACCGATGAAGGTCCTTTGAATAATAAAGGTGTAAGGATTTTGAATATGTCTATGTGCTTTAGCTATTCCATAGATATAACAGGTAATGTAACATATTATTTGAATAAAACCATGCCATAGTGGGTAGCGGTCGAATTATGCGGTAGACAGATCAGTCAGATATCCTGTCAAATATTGAGGATTTATAATATACAGGAACATTAAGGGAAATGAATATTTCGGTGTTCTGATTATCAACTGATTCTCAGCATTCACTATGAAATGAAATCCCATATGAATTGATACACTCGTTAAGAACTGCAGTACCATAGACTTGGACTTAAAGAAAGGTCTTAGACTTTTTTTTGCTTTCGGGACAAAAGGCTTATATTTAATGCGCAGAAAGAACATGACTGAAGCCTCAGGACAATGACGTCACAAGAAAATACCTTATGTTTTATCAACGCTGTTGAAACAGATTAAGGTGTATCTCGCTTGTAAATAATAAAACACTGAACTCGTTTCTGAATTAATTTACATTGTTCTTGTAATTGTAAATGTTTTCATTGGAAATATGCTGATTGAGTTTCTTTTAGTTAAATAAATAAATAATAATCAATATTTCCGGACTACTCACACAGCATCACCTAACCCCAAACTAAGCAGAGCTTGTACTATGGGTGTTAGGTGACTGATATACTGCATAGATACATATTTTTTTTTGTAAATACATACATTATGATACATAGAAAACACCCAGACCCGAAACCAGAAATTGTAGATCGTACAAAATCTGGTCCCTCGGCGGTAATCGAACCCGCAACCTCAGAATCGTGCCTCAGGCGGACGTTTGCCCACCAAGCCGCAGAGGTCGTCGTTGTTTGTATTAAACTGCGAAATGCTTAAAAATACTTTGTACTATACTGAATGTATTGTTTTTATAACAATAGTGATTTGCGTATTAAGAGATATTAACATAATTTGTTTGCAACGCAGGATAAAGCAATTTTTTTTGTATGTAACTCTTAAACGAACAACTAAAAATCATAATCACATCTTGAGATTTGCAAGGACTTAAGGTGTTTTAAGAAGCGTTTCTTGACTAACATAAAATTGCAATAACAGCCTTTCCTTCTTTCCAGTTACAATAATCGGTGGTCTAGTGTTTCTGTTCTTCGCGATCAGTGCCCTGTTCATCGGACCGGGCGAGTAGCTGTAAGTGGTTGTTATGACGTGCTTTTATGCTAAGTATAGTGCTTTTGTGATGAAGGCAATCTGGATGATGGATTGCGTAACTCCCGTTCGATGGTGCTATGCTGAGTGCGGTTCTAAAACCTGCGTTTACTCTGAGTGCGGGTTCAGTTGTGGATGCGCACTGACTAACGTATCAAACTAAAACTTCGTGTTTTTTTACCTAAATTACCAGGTATAAGTGATACTTATCTGTTTTTTCCATTCAATTTGGGCGTTTTACTTATCTTGCTTCTTGCATCCTTATATCTATGTAACCGCACTCAGCAAACATCCGAATAAATAAGTTATGCTAGGCGAGCCGGAGACAGGAATTAGTTAAGATGATAGATCTTGAGAGTAAACGTGTTGACGAAACCTAAACGGTCTCTTAGTATAAGGCTCTATCAATTACTCGAAATGTGATAGATAGGCAAAATTGTAATAGTATATCTGTTGAAAATTGTAGCTGTAATGTTATTTGATTGTAAATTTAGGTGTGTAAAAATGGAAAGACAGTTCGGCAAAGCACAATAAAAATACCTAATTCACTTTCAAACCGAATATGAGGTACTAAACTATTCATTTTTAAAACGGTTACTGAGGAAAAGTTCGTTGACGATCCTCCTTGATGAGGATTATTTATGAGTAGAATCCGTTTTATAAAATGTAAAGTATTCTAATCGGTATTAATAGTGGAACTAAAATTCTACCAACATCACGGAACACGGACGTCTAGGACAACTTTTCGTCCGCCCCACCAAAAAAAATATATCTAGGATCAAAAGTGTTGAAATTATACCACTAGTGGTAATGTGGAAGTATTTAATGTCTAGCCGGACTGTCCGAATTTAAATAGATATAATAAAATCTGCCGATTTGTACCGTGCCTTCGTCCAACCAATCATGTTAGAGATTATTGAATACAATGTGTTTGAGGCGAGTAGATGTTAAAAATGCCGTAACTAATTTGCAAATAAAATACCAAAATCTAGTGATTTTGTTCATGCCAGTGAAAGAAGAAACGAGCGGTTATTATTCGTGAATAATATGGTATTTCTTATATGCTCACCAGTGGGCGCCACTGTAGAGTGAGGTACTCGGGCATATCTGTCAATGACATATATAGTTATAGGGAACGTGCAAATCAACGGTGCTGCCAACTTGTGCCATCAATTAGATTTTTTACGCTATCAGACAATAATTGATATTCTGACTGTCACAATAGTGCTGTCACCTATAGTTTCTGCAAATACCCTTTTGCACATAGACGGTGCTGCCATCTGGTGTTATCGATTAGATTTTTTACGCAATCAGACAATATTTTGACATACTGACTATCGCATTCGTGCTGCCACCTATAGTTTGTGCACGTTTCATAGAGTAGAATGTTTATTCAGATTTAAACTCGCGTAACCGTAGATACATTTCAAACCTCACGCTACAACAGCGCCTCTGGCGGCAAATTCAAACAACTATGCACATTTGCAAAAATTTGAATGCTGAATCCAATTAACACATCTCATATTATTTATGTATATGACTTTATCGCCTAAGCAGCAGACAAATATTAGAATAACTTAGTTCTAATAGCATTTGTAATAAATAATTTTCCTTGTTATATCCAAAAACCAGTTGAGATAATGTAAATAAATAGTACATAATCATCTCGTAAATGTTTATTTTTGTACTGTGTCTGTGATTTTATAACATTATAATTTAAAAAAAAAATCAAAACAATATGTTATATTTATAAAGCAGGTATCACAACGTGCTTTTAACTCTCACGCTCCCAAGCGGTAAATTAATATAGAACAACTATAGTTTAATAATATTGTATGAAATTAATAATGATAATAACTTATGTTCTTAATTATAATTTCTTTACGAACTAATTGTACATTTAATCGACCTTTTAAAAACTACATATATTATTTATACAACCTGTATGTAATTATGAAGATGTTATGAAATAAATGAATATTTTCTACGCCGAAACAATATTGACATTATTATTGGTTTGTAGGTACTTAAATTATTAATATGTGTTTTAGTTGTATACTGTTTTGTTCAAAAATATAAATTTTCATCTGCGTATTCACGTTTAGGTAAGTACAAAGGACTATTACTTCAGTCCATACATTTTATAAATATAAATATTGTTACAAACGCGAATCATGTATCTCGCTTTAGCTGGACGTTATGTAAAAAGTATTATTTAAAATAAATGTCAATACTTTTTATTAAATTGTTTTATTTTGTACCCCCGACTAAATAAGAGGGGTGTTATAAGTTTGACGTGTCTGTCTGTCTGGGACATAATAGCTCCCTAATGGATAGAGCGATTTTAAATAAGTTTTTTTGTATGAAAGGTGAGTTTGGCGAGAGTGTTCTTAGACGTTTCATGAAAATCGGTTGCCCGTTTAAAAGTTATAGGGGTTAGAGTGGGGAAGGAAAACCGAAAATCTGCAAATATACTCGAGTGGGGTATCAAATGAAAGCGCATCACGTGTACATTACAAAATATTGTGGTGTTTTCCTATTAAGGAAATTAAGACATTGGAATCGGGGGGTTTTTCTTAAATTTAGATTTATTGGTTTATGCGTGTAAGATACGCAGAAATATTTAAAAGTAGCTAGTTAATATTCAGAAACTATTTCAGTTAATATCTTTCTATTTGATGTTCAGTATTTTTTATCCATATCTTAAGATACGTGAACAGATAAGTCATTAAAATTAATTGTCATATGAGTAAATATGTCATTATCCAGTGCAGGGCGGTGTAAGCAGATAGATAGCAAAAAGATTAGATACTTAAAATTTCCTCAAGTTAGTAACAATGTATTATTTTGTTTTTATTGTCTTGTTATTGTTTGCAGTTTGTATTTTATTTGTGGTGCACAATAAAGAGTTATCTATCTATTTATCTATCTAAGCTAGACAGGGTGAAGCAAAAGTTTCGGTCAGTATGGGAAGGTCTGAAAATATAAAATATAGGGAGAATTGTTCTTGGGAACCTTGTCATCGATTAGCAAAAGGAATAATTGCATTCTCACATTTAAAAATATGTATATTTATATTTTTATGTATGATAGTCTGTAGGGTATTATGTTTATATGGGCCTTAGATGCCTGAAAAAAAAGTAGTACTTTGATTGAAATCTAACCCGGATTTTCGAGAAAAAATTAAAAAAATATAGTTGATAAACCTACACAATCAATTTTTAGTTTTTTGATAGTTTTTTTTTATAGTCCGGATTCGATTCTAATCTTAATACAACTTTTTTTTGAATAAATTTTACTACGAACCATGATGTCTCTCGTCAAGAGAGAATTCCCTGTGTCCCAGCAGTGGGAACGTTAATAGGGTGATGATGATGATGTCAGAAATAAATAAAATGCTTTGTTTTCTGAACTTCATTTATTACCTAAGTGTTATATAAATGTATTTTGTACCTCTAGTATGTTAGATTTTCGCCTATTTTCCTATAAATTAAAGATTTATCATCTTTATGTCATCTTTATACATGGGTGTTTAGTATGTATAATAAAAAATATCTATCTATGCATGTCTATTATATTAAGTATATCAGACGTCTAGTACCCGTTACACAAGCTTACAGCTTACCACGGGGCTAGATGTTGTTGTGTGGATTGTTCAGCAATATTTATTTATTATTTATTTAATTTATAGGAAAATAGGCGTATTAAACTTATATTATATTCTGTATAAAACTGATTTAAGCTCGATATTTTTCATTATTTCACGTTGACGTGTAAGGAGCAGTGATGTTTTCAAGAAACTCACCTCAATATAGAATAAAACAAAATAAATAGGTATTATCATTATCATTTTATTTCCACCAGTAAACAAAAGACAATTTCATAAACATTTTATTGATGAGTCCGAGTGATAATTATAATCTTTACGGATTATTGATATCTTTAAATCAGCTGTCAAAATGATCGATCGTTTTTTAAACGTTATAAATATACTAAAATGTACCTATACCAAGACAATAGACCACTCTTCGTCAAAATTATGATATTGAATATTGTTTTGTCATTCTGATAAAATTATTTATAACTACCGATATAGGTAAGTACTTTATTACGTCACAAACGCGTAATTACCTTAATTTATCATTTATCGTTGTCAAGACTAATTAAATTAAAATCACGTAGAGACAAGAACTTGTAGGATCAACAAATAGCGCTGCTTCACTAGTTAAAATAAATTTTACCTTAGGTACAATAAAACGCATAATAAGCAAAACTTCGTAGCTAGTAAACGTAGCTATGTTGCTGATGTGTTCAGGTAAAGTTCGAGCCTATCAACAACCTACCATTATACTTCTACATATCAAAACTTAGCTCTGATGGCATCAGGCATCTTAAGAGAAACATTTAAAATTATATTGTATTTTTTTAAACTTAAGCAATAATCAAACATCAATTATTATTAAAAACAAGAACAAAGAAAATCAACAAACGTATAACTGATTTATTTACCTAGATAATAATGAGATCTATAATAACTAAGCATTAATCAACAAAAACAATTAAAAATAAAAACGATCAAAACTAAAAAACGGCTGTTTTCATATTCATTTTTAATTAAACATAATTGAAGTCATGATTCTAAAACATTTTGGAATGTTAATCCCAATATAGAAACCGTCACCAGTCAAAATATTAACAATCGAAAAAAACAAGCAAACTTAACATAAACGTGTGTAAACAAAGAAATAAATGTTAGTGTAACAATTAAAAATATATACCTAATAATTTTATTGAAAATACAAACAACACACAAATCCAATTAACAAGAAGAATAACCAACAAAAAACAACATGCATTAAAAATATATTAAAAAACGTGCAAAAATGCAGTAGGTATGCTGTAAAAGATACCAAATTTACCGTTTTTAACAACTATTTGTCATGCTTTCATTACCCAAAAATACAACTACTAAATACTCTCCTAGGATAATATATAAATATGAATGAAAATGATTCATCCTCTGACAATTGGCAAACAGTTTTAAATATACTGGGGTTTTTAAATTACTGATCAAAAAACTAGTATTACTTAATTTTTGGGATAAGCCACTTTCATTCTTAGCATGCGATGTGTTTAAGCGGATAATGTACCATGATATGACTTTACATAACATAACTTAGTCCCAGCTGTGGGAACGTAAAAAGGGATACCCCTTTTTACGTTCCCACAGCTGGGACACAGGGACTTCTTGACGAGAGATATAGGACTTTGGGGTACCAGTATTTCGACGCTGCAAAAGCACCATGATTTTTCTTTCAGCGTCGTTGAATTCAAAAACCATCAAATTATGGTATATTATCTCTTAGGATTAAGATTAAGAGACGATTTTCCTATTGTCTGTGCTCTATCTGTTGTTATTTTTGATAAGGTACAGATTTATTTGGCAGTCACCTGATATCGGATAATAGAAAAAAACCTGTTAAAAAGCATGACAATAAAAAAAACGAATCTGGTTAAATTTAATATGCAGGAGAGTAAATAGTTAGTTTCAAGGTCTATGTCAAGTAAACGGCGATGTAGTCATCACAGGCATCCATGACTGCATCCCGAAGCGCTTCCTCCCTCGAGCCCAGCTGCAGCGTGTGGCTCGGCAAGAACAAGCACATGCGACACGCAGCCCCCCACGAGTGGTTAAGTGTACCTTAACCAACAATTATCCATAGTCATCCAAACCAATATATTTATAGTAAGTGTTTAAGACAGAGACAATATTTTGTTGATCTGAAACGTTGAACTCTGACTGACCACTCTTAGTCTCGCAGGACCCTAAGATAACCTAAATTTCCTTAAAACTATTTGAACTATATTTTTATAAGTAATAAAGTATAAACTATCCCCCAAAGACATTAAAATAAGTCCGTTTATTGTCTAATTTTATAGCACATTCACACAGTCGTAACATTTTCGTATGTTACGACTTGTTTTTCCGTAAATTTTCTCATTAATTGATTTGCTAAATTGAATTACTTCAGTAGGTAGGTACTCAGGACTTAAATATAATCGAAATAGATAGTCCCATTATCTATATGTCTAAATCAAAGAGATACCTACCGTGATTATCTATGAAAAGATTACACATCCGTTTATAAAATTTATCATTGTACCTACTTAATGACGCTTGTAAATGTGGAGGTTTAGGACGGAACTTCCAATATAATCCAAATAAAAATTTTTATAAAAACCCCCCGATTATAAATCCTAAAATCCCTTAAGAGTAAAAAGTCATACTACTATGTAATGTATTGTACTATGTAATGGCTTATACAACAGACATTTTATACCTATGATGAGTTCATAGAGTGTTCCCTGACAAATCATAAGTAGCTGACATACCAATTAATTTGCTTGCATTGACATGCCTTTTTCAAACTGGATCTATAAATTGGATACCGAGTCAACGGAGGTAGGCGGGTTGCGATGCGAAACGACCCATTATAAAGGACTCTTGGTCCATTCAGACCGTAGTCCGAACAGCTCGCGGTTCGAAACGACTTACGTCACCCGAGGTGTTGAGGTACTGTGACAAATGAACAGTCCAGTCTACAATGAGTAAACGAAGCATCCTTGGTCTAATTCTACCACTAACACACCCTGGTGGCGGTTTGTATTTCGTTGCATGCATGCAAAATTAAATTGATAATGAAAGTGTATGTGTCATCCATCATCATCATAATCAATCGTTTCTATTAGCCTACTGCGGGGCAAAGGCCTCCCAGAGTTCGTGTTTACCACCACGGTCCTGTGTTTGTTTATTTTATTTATTATTTAATGCTGACTGTCCAGCAATATTTATTGACAACCTGTTTACCGCGGCTTAAAAATTCGAATTTTAGTCCCCGCGGGAAATCTGATTTCTTTTAGATTCAGCCTATGCCCTCCAAATTACAATATTAGTAAGTCATCATCATCATCACCCTATTAACATTCCCACTGCACACAGGGACACTTTGGCGAGAGAGATTAGTCCTGAATAAGTACTATTAAGTATTAGTATGTAAATACCGTAGTATCTTACCCACTGTTGGGACACAGGGACTTCTCTCTTTGGCGAGAGAGATTAGGCTTGAATAAGTATTATTAAGTATTAGTATGTAAATACCGTAGTATCTTACCCACTGTTGGGACACAGGGACTTCTCTCTCTGGCGAGAGAGATTAGGCCTGAATAAGTATTACTATTAGGTAAGTATTAGTATGTAAATACCGTAGTATCTTACCCACTGTTGGACACAGGGACTTCTCTCTTTGGCGAGAGATATTAGGCCTGAATAAGTATTACTATTAGGTAAGTATTAGTATGTAAATACCGTAGTATCTTACCCACTGTTGGGACACAGGGACTTCTCTCTTTGGCGAGAGATATTAGGCCTGAATAAGTATTACTATTACTATTAGGTAAGTATTAGTATGTAAATACCGTAGTATCTGAGCGGCCAGTCGTGCGGCGAGTGGTTTCTGGCGAGGAGGCAGGACGGGACCTCCCCCGGAGTGAGGACCCTGGCCGGCCACCACGGACAGGCGCCCAGTTTGTGCCACACAACGTCGTCATACCTGATGGAAACGTAAAACTTTCTATAGAATGACACTCTAACCGCTAAAATAAGAAAGAAAGAAAATACACAATACTGACTGCTTCAGTGGCGCTGTGGGCGAGGGCCCGCTTGCGGCGCAAGAGGTAGCGGGTTCGATTCCCGCCGAGGGTGAGAGTGTTTTTATGTTCTGCAAGCACTTTTTCCTTGGTCTGGGTGTTTAATATGTACAATAAAAAATATCTTTATATATGTATGACTATTATATTAAGTATATCAGATATCTAGTACCCGTAACACAAGCTTAGAGCTTACCACGGGGCTAGATGTTGTTGTGTGCATTGCGGAAATATATGTTTTTTTTTATATTTTTTTTACATTATATTTAGGACACAATAATAATAACAATAGCATAATATATATAAACACACAGATAGTGTCCCAAGTTGACAAAACATCGCTGATTTTCTGTTGAAAGTCTTTTACATTTACAATAAACTTATAAATTTTTGTTAAGTCTCCTCTGTAGATTAGATACACAACACACACTCTCTCTCTCTCTATCATCAGCCGTAAAACGTCCACTAATGAACAAACGCATCTCGTATACTTAGGGCTTATTTCACAAAATCCGAGCAAACTCAGGTATGGTTATATCAAGAGCTAACTCGCTTTGTCACATGTGACAGAGCGAAATAGCTGTATGTGTTAACCATACCGCTAACTTGGAGATGGTGAAATAGGCACTTAAAGTACATATTAACTAGTAGGGTAGATGACTAAAAAAATAATAGTCCATCTTATAGATTATAAAAAATTAAAATAGTTTTTTTTTCTTTCAAGCAAAAAGTCAAGACGACAGTGCATTGAAGTTTCGTGTGACGTAACGATTGGTACTAAATTTATACGTCAAAACCCTCCACTTCTGAACTTTAGGTAATCCTCTATATCTTGGCACATCCTTATTAAATTGATACAGCGAAAAATATGTGACTAGTATTATTGGACGGGCTAACAGCCAGACTAAACAGAATACCTATGTAAATTATTCAATTTTCAAATTATTTTTGTTTATCATAACGTTATATTACATAGCAGGCAAGACAAAACATACAACATAAAAACATTTATACTTCCATTAGTTATACATACTTATATTTAAGCACAATGATTGGCTAAGAATTTTAAAATGAACAACTCTTGTATTCAGCAGCGCTATAAAAAGGATGTGACTGAAAAAATATACGTAGCTAGTTTTAGAGGTTTACCTTGTTTATAATTTTTTGCGAGTCTTGTGTTAGTTATGTTAAGTTTCCATTTATTTCTGGTATAGTACTTATGTAATTGCATTTTCATAGGAAAGTCAGTTTTCTATTCTACATTTTCTATTTCCTATTTTTTAGTAGGCATCAGACCACAGATAAATCATTTAAAATACGTGTCTTACCCGACTTTCGGTCCCCACATGCAACTCGGACACAAGTCTACATTCTCCTTGTCTTTTTGAATGGCTCGTTTTGTGCGAGTGCTGGAAAGAATCTTCTGGATGAATGACATTGGTTTCTGTGGCTTTTCGGGGGCTTTCTTTCGGTCTGGAATTCATGAAGATATGACAAATTAGTTTTTTTTTAACTAAGAAATTTTGTAATTAGTGATTAGGTAGTAATAGGTTTAAATAAAGACCCTAGCAGAGAAATACTGAGCATAGCACTCTCCATAGCTCGCCGATCGCCTCTTAACCTTATGAATAGGTTAAGAGGCGATCGGCGAGCTATGAATAAACCTAAAACCTGCAGTGAAGCACCAGATCTCGGATCCATATGTAATAACATCACTGACAACACACACAACTGCTAATACTAACTGAATATAACCTGTTAACTTACAGATGTAATATCTGTAAGTTTTAAAGTTTTTTGTGTGATATTAACATGATTTTGAATTGAATTTTGAATGCTACTGTATGTACGGATAAATTGATTTGATTGATTGACAAAATGGACATTGATGTATTGTATGAATTTCGTTTTTGTTTGTATTTAATGTAATTTGGCGCAAACCCAATCTGCAATGCCTCTCCGGTGTGCATGTACATATCGACATAAGATATTACAATTTTTAACCTATATGTGTATAAATGTACATGTAAGCAGATAAATAATAATAAATAAATAATATTCATGATATTTCTGCAATAATCTGCACCAGAATCGTTACTTCGGCGCGAGCGCACGCGCGTGGCGTCTTTCGCGGTATGTTGCCAACTGAATTGAAAGGTTACAATACTTTTTATTGCAGTCTTTGGAACGGTACTATTTAGATGGATATTGAGTTTAGAACACGCTCGGAAGAAAAACGCTTACCAATTATTACAATAGCAAAATAAAAGGAAATGAGAAATAGTAGTTCTGTAAAAGTCTGTGGTAGGCCGAACAATTCTCTATAATTGACCTTGAATGTGGTAATAATTGCTATTCAGGTCCATTACATCAAAATGGTAAAGAACTCTGTATACATTATACTTACGAACGATAGTGAGCAGCCACTCCCGTCTACAGGGTAGGTGGAAGGACGCGGGGCAGTTAGTGCAGGGATGCAGTTTATCAGCTTTCCCGCAGACAAGGCACCACGGTGTGTGCACAGTCACTTCATTCTTTAGTGGTGAGGTTTTCTGAAAATTTAAACAAATTAAATGAAAATGCTTTTATTGGACACAAACACAGAAATATTCTTATGCTAAAGTTCAATAAATAACAATTTTGATGAATGAAAAGTTAGGTAGGGTACCTAAAAGTATTAGTGTTCGAAATGACCTGGCTCAGTATTATGCTTCTGCACAGAAAACCCGGCAGAGGCGCTGATTTTCAGCCAGAACCTAATTTGTTAATTAAAACCACGAATCAAGGTCAAGTTTTTTAAAAAAAGGTGTGTGTGCGATTCACACATGATAGAAGTGAAACTACTAAAAAGAATGAGAAGAATAAAAAAAAAACAAAAAAAAAATACTATGCAAAAGATTTTGTTCGGGCGGTCACCCATCCAAGTACTGGCTTCGCGCAAAGTTGCTTAACCTTGTTAGCGTTTAAGATTAGCTTACCCGACAGGTAAGCCAATCTTATTTCCATTTCCGTTGCATCCGATTTCAAATCACAACGATTCTAAAGAAGTTTCACTTCAAAAATCATCAGTTTAATTAAACTCCAAAATATATAGAATTTTTTAAACTAAAGCAATGCGACAAATATTTTGAAAAACAAACAAAAGCGCGCCTTGTGGTTTTACCCAAGACTTATGGGTTGCTACATGATCCAAGCCGACCACCAACTGACAGCTCAAAATGACGTCATCGCGTCCATGATCGGTCCCGACCGTCTAGAATGCTGTAATTTCAGCCGGACATAGACTATAGACAATCGGTTGGTGGTCGGAATGTATCGTGTATTCCTTGTTTAAAGGATTTTACTTCTTATTCGGAAATATTTTTTTGACGAGGTCAAATAAAAAGTAGCTACATAATTTGAAAATTTCAGATGTTTGAACGAGTTATAGACGTATCTATAATGTTATGGGCTTTTTAAAATGTTAACTTGTACAATCCAAAACTGCTTTTAGTAATTTATATAATATTATACAAGTAAGTACTCAATTGAAAAAGCCGTGTTGGCTAAGTGGGAGGACACTCGACTTTCATTCCGAAGGTCGTGGGTTCAAACCCCGCCTCGCACCTCTGGATTTTTCTTCTTGAGAAATTTATGTGCGCTGTAAACACGTGCTTTAACGGTGAAGGCAAACATCGTGAGGAAACCGGCATGTTCTGAGAACTTTATAGAGTATGAAGGACATGTGACATTCACCAACCCGCACTTGGCCAGCGTGGTGAATTAAGGCCTTATCTCTCTCGTCAAGAGAGAAGTCCCTGTGTCCCAGCAGTGGGAACGTTAATAGGGTGATGATGATGAAGTACTCATTTTAAAGTCAGTTTTAGTTTTTTATTGTTTATTAGAATTTAAGATTTATTTGCGTCTGTGTGTAATTTAGATTAAATAATGTTACTTTTCAATAGCACTTTACTTAATTTGTATGTGGTGTGAAACAAGCTTTCAGGTGGTACCAAAAATATTGAAATTGAAAGCGAAAATAGTGAATGAATCTTACCACATTATGAGCAGACTCTCTGGACTCCCTAGGCTCAGCCGCACTTTGCTTCTGCACAAGATTGTATCTCCAGCACTGCTTCAGATAATTATCCAACTCCTTCTCAGAAACAGCATTCTTAATCACCAACTCCAACTTATCCTCTGTGGAAGCGTCCACATTCATCAAAAACTCCAAACTGTCTTTATTCTCATCAATATTCAGTTTGAGAAGCTCGAAATATTGGTCGAAAAGCTGTTCCTTGCCGCGGCGGACGAATTCGTTAAATGCGTTTTCGTATTTTCCTTGTTTGAGTGGAACGTGTTGCATGTCGTATGTGGTGTTGAAGTCAGGCTTTCGCAGGTTGCTCAGTTTCACTTGGAGCGGCACAATATGATCCTCTTGCAGTTTTCTCTGTAATGCCACATAAAATAATTTATAAATATTTCCGGATAATCCACACAACAACATCCAGCTCTAAGATTGAGTTACGGGTAATAGACATCTGATAAACTAAGGGCCTGTTTATAATAATAATAATAATATCGTCAGGAAGTTCCTCTCTCTACAGGCCTAGTCACCAGTCGCTTGAGCCTAGGTTCGCGGCCGGTGATTCTCCGTTTTAAATGATTTTTTTATGTAATCTTATGTAAAAAATATATTTTTAACCACTCAGCATTATGCTACAGCAGACTAATCTGCTGTAACGCTGGTCTTCCGTGGTAACCGATACATGTGGTGCAAAGAGTTCACTCTATTTACAAAAAACTTAGATAAAGCATAACAGACACATAGCAAAGCATAGTGTTCAATATTGAATAATAACAAAATGCTTAGTTTACTCGGATTTTGAGAAATAAGTTGTTAATATACCTAAGTAATAGACATACATAGATATATGTTTTATGATACATATGAAACACCCAGAGCAAGGAGAAAGTGCTTTCAGGACATAAAAACACGGCCTCTCGGCGGGAATCGAACCCGCTACCTCACGCGCCGCAAGTGGACTTTCGCCCACTGCGCCACTTCAGTTTCGTTACTTTTATCGGGAAATCCATGAAACTAAAAACGGAGGCGCCGCGGGGACTCGCTAATTTAATTATAATAATTATATAGAAGTATAATAAATAAATTAAAGGCAATAGGGTAGATGACTGATGGGTACATGATATTTTTTTTTCACATGCTCCCACCCCGGAACATTGATGCTCTATATTTTGGCACTTCTTCTCTTTTAACCCCCTACCAAAAATGAGGGGTGTTATAAGTTTGACGTGTCTGTCTGTCTGTCTGTCTGGGACATCATAGTGCCCGAACGGATGGAGCAATTTTAATTGAGTTTTCTTTGTATGAAAGGTGAGTTTGGCGCGAGTCTTCTTAAAGTCTTCTTCTTCTTGAGTGGGGAAGGAAAACCAAAAATCTGCAAATATATGTTCTCGAGTGGGTCCTTAAATTTAGATTTATATTAAATTAATAAAGCAAAAAATAGGTGTCCAGTATTTATGGACAGGCGAACAGATGGACTATACAGAATTCATATTTTATATGAAGTTATCATGCCTATTGTGTTGGTATGGTAATAATAAATATATATCTCTTATTGTTTCTTGTTTACTTTAAGGGATATTTGGTTTTGATTCTGTGACAAATAAACATTTCTTTCTTTCTATTAATAATGTTATAGGTACTGACTGATATACTTAAAACATTTTATACATAGTAACATTGCTCTGTATTTTATAACTAAACATAGAAAAATTTATTGATGAAACCTACAGCATACTAAATTACATCTAAGTAATCCAACATAGCTTTTGCACTGTTGTCAAAAAGTGCCTATTAAATCTAGGTACTAGTGATTAATGTATAAGTAAGAGAACTTAAATACTCACTTCTCTAGCCACTACTTAGAGATCATCAAGTAGTGGCCAAGGAAGTGATCAATAAATAAATCAATAAATATTTCCGGACAATCCACACAACAATATCTAGCCCCGTGTTAAGCTCTAAGCATGTGATACGGGTACTAGACATCTGCTATACTTTAGACAATAAGGTATAATTATGATTTTGATACCTTCTTAGAAGTTTTAATCGGGGATGGCTCAGTCTTTACTTTGCCCGGTGATATTTTTCCAGGACCATAGAAAGGTCGCGACCTTTCAGCTAGGTGCATGCAAGTGTATGGCAGCCATATTTTCTCTTTTGTGCGACAAGTTTCCACATAGTAGCAGAGTTCTTCTTTTACATCAAGACTGCCATCTTCATTGCAAGAAATGCCCATGACTATAATAATAGAAAGTCAGTTATAATATTAAACATAATAATATATTGCTAGAGTAATCCCATCACCTCTATATTGTACTACACTACAACTACTAATATTGTATGTTCAAAGTGAACACACAATCTAAACAATCAATTCTTATTCTTTTATGTTTGTTCTGTAGTTAAATAAGGTTCCTACAAATGACTTGATACATAGAACACGCCAAGACCGGATATGATTACTATGTAAAAACCTTTACGAGGCGATCAAGATCAATCCCAAGATTCATCTCTTCTCTAGTAAATAATAGCCACAATGTTTTTATTTATTGCTATTAAATGAAGCGAGATGAAGAGCAACGTAAAGTATAGAACCAAACCTTTATCATCAAAGAACAGCCCCTTCTCGTCTTTGATAACACGAACTCTTGCATACACTTTTTTGCAGATTCGGGCCATGGCAACATCTCCAAGTTTCCAATGATATATTCCTTCTCTTTCAGTGCCATCAGTACTCATTTTGTTTTATTTCAGTATCTAGGAATATAATTGTAGAAGCCTGAAACAATTTAAAGTACAATCGAGTAAGTTTGCGAAAACTTTTACAATTTTCCGCGCTTTTTAAAATTCGAAGGCAAGGCGAATAGGTGAATGATAGAGTGAGTGACTCAATTTTCATCAAATTTCATCGTACAGCCAAGACCGAATGTTTTATTTTCATTTTTACTTACAACGCCATCTAGTATCGAGTAGTAATACTATTTGTAGTGCTGCCATCTGACAAAGACATATAAAATGTTTTTAGTACAGTTATGTCTTCATAGATTGCTGTAACGGTAGTAAAATAGGAGTATGTTGTTAATAAAAATTTCAAAATAGTGGTTTTTCTCATGATTAAAAACAGCTTTGCTTTCTTCACTATTAGACCTACTATATTTTATAGAAATAAACCTTTATAGACTATGCATAAATAATAGCCAAACCTAACCAATCGTCCATTCTAATAAATACCGTCTGTAAAATTAAAAGTAAATATTTGTGGGAAGGCTCAAACTCTAGGAGGCCCAGGTCAAGCAGAGGCTAAGGCAGTGGATGATGAGGGTAAAGACTTGTAGTTTACTGTCATGGTACTATATTATCATGAATAAAACACAAAGTTGAGTTTCGTTAGGATGCAGCGCTGCGCTTTAGAGGTCATCAAAACGTATCTATGAGATTTTTTTTTTCGGACAGTTAAAATAATTAATTATATATACTTTTTTGTTTAAAAATCTGTGGGAACTTCGTAATCCATAGGATAAGAGTGAGTGTGAGAGAAGGGCCTGCCTATCTAGGAACAGAGCGTGCCGTATGCGTGAGAGAAAGGGATGCCAGAAAGACAGCTGCCGTTACGAGTTACGTAACGAACCGCTTCACGTCTTAAGAAGTTATTACCTAATCACATCAATAATTGGGAATTTAATTTGATCCAATATCTAATGAAATTACTATAGGTTACATAATAGGCAACAGTTTCTATTGTCCACTAAAACAAATAAAACTTTTGCATCATAGAAAAAAGTATATAGCAAAAATAATCACTGTAATTTGAGCAAACCCTCTACTCAAGGACCTCAGATTTTGGTAAGCACTAGTACCTAAATCTACATAATCTGGTAAACAAAGCGACATTCACCCTCTTTATATTCCCACAACAAAACTTATTGGACCAACTCACCCCAATTTCTCCCCAATCTCCAACTAGACGAGAGTTTCCAACAAGAGTAATCTCAATTGTCACCGCTCCCTCTCTCCGGGAAGATCTCTCTGATTGGTTGATCTCCGCGAGGCGGGGCCGCAGCATCCAATCATGACATCTTGAACTGTGATTTGAGCGGTCGTAAATAGCGCTATGTATCGATGCCGAGATGAAACGCGTTTTTGGGTGACTGAGCTAAGATAAATTTAATTTGTGACGGTGTAATGTGAATTACGTTGGCCTTAAAATTATCTTAAATTGTCTCAATTTTTTTCTACTTGAATGTAATATTGTGTTTATTGAAATATTGTGAATTTAGATTTATACTAAAATATATGAAAATAAAAGTTATTATATCAAATTATTGAATAAAATCGGAAAGCTAATTATCGCAACAAAGGTAGATTTCTATTGTTAAGTACATAAATCTAAATATTCGGAAAGTTTCTGATTAAATAAGGAAGGGCCTGTAAGGATAATTAAACTTTTAACCATGTAGGTAGAGATAGATAAATAAATAAATAAAGTCTGTAAATAAATAAATAAGTCTGTAAATTTCCGGACTACTCACACAGCGTCACCTAACCCCAAACTAAGCAGAGCTTGTACTATGGGTTACGGTTAGGTGACCGTTATACTTACTACATAGATAATTTAAAAAATTAATAATAATAATGTAGTTAATAATTCTCATAGTATAGAGTACCTCTCTATACTATGAGATACTGCCCAACTACATTATTTCATCTGTCTCTACCTACATGGTTAAAAGAAGAGTGACCTGAAATCCCAGTTCAAGATGTCATGATTAAATGCTTGGATGATGAATCTCTAACTTTTTACCAGTAAATAATTTACCAAAGTAATCATTTATTTACCACTAGCTGTGCCCCTGCGGTGCTACCCGCGTTATAATGGATGAAGTACTCTTAACCAACAACATATTTATTTGAATAAAGATTAATATTATTATGTTGATACAACTTAAACAAATTTTTCGACCAAATTAGGTACCATAAAAACGTTTTTTGTGAGTTAATCTTAAAAGATAGACATATACTATCGCGGATTGTTTTTTAGATCGTTAAAAGAACTATTATTCTTTAATACATATTTTTTGTGTATCTTGAACCGTTTTCACGGCGCACGCAACGGAAGGCTTCAAAGATGAACAATTTCTCCCGTTTTTTACACATTTACCACTATATCTTTGCTCCTATTGGTTGTAGCGTGATGTTATATAGCCTATAGCCTTCCTCGATAACTGGACTATCCAACACAAAAAGAATTATTAAATTCGAACCAGTAGTTTCGGAGATTAGCGCGTTCAAACAAACAAACAAACAATCAAACAAACAAACTCTTCAGCTTTATAATATTAGTATAGATGATACGAATTTGTCATGTCAAAATGTAGAACTGATGAGTTTCATTTGGCTCCCATGGACATTCATTAGAAGGGTCTAATATGATTTACAACATTAGGTACTTAAGTATAAAAGTACGGTAAGTAACAAGATTTTGCAGTAAAAAAAAAACTGCTGGTATGCTAGTGTAATTGTTTAGAATAATCCTACGTTATCGATGTAATAAATAATAAAATCATTTATTTAAGGCATTAGTGGTCCATATAAACATATACCTCATATCTCGATCGTACATCCAAATATAAATCTTAAATACTAGATTATCACTGTGTTAAGGAATGATGTTAAATATCAGTTTGGTTTCCCCATGCAGTGTAGCCTTGTACCTACGAGTACCTAATAGTAGAGGTAGAATCATTTATTTTTTTAAACTTAGCTTGCACTGAATTACATAAAGCCCTTTGTACCCAACTAATATATAAAATTCTCGTGTCACAGTTTTCGTTACCATACACCTCCGAAACGTCTTTACCGATTTTTACCAAATTTTATATGCGTATTCAGTAGGTCTGAGCATCGGCCAACATCGATTTTTCATTTTGCAAAACAACGTCTGGGGTCAACTAGTTTTTTTATAAAATTAAGGTTTTCGTTAAGTTTTTTTTTTTTATTTGTGTAAAAGCAATAAAATGTTTCCTAATTAATTCTGTTCTATATATACATAGCATGTACTGCGTAGAGTAGGTAAGTATCTATCTATCTTATGATAAATAACTTAATTTATAAATTATTTTAAAGAAAATAAGAACTTATTTTGAAATCAGTACAAAACTACGACCGGACAATCAATGGGTTATCTAAAGTTGAAAGTTCTTCGACCGATTCAATAGATTTGTTTCTAGGGCGCTAAACGGCGCGCGCGTCGAATCGAGCCACAAAAAGAGTAGATCTTTAGAAGCGTGCTACCTGTCCTCCAAGAACAATGGAGCAAAAACCGAGACGACAGATGCTGACGTACAGACGAGGTAACAAGGCGATGACGAAACGTTGTACCTACCTCGTAAAATAAGTGAAAAGCTACGGCAAGAATAGGCATGAAGACTTCATAAAAAAATGTGTATGTGCGATTCACACACGATAGAAGTGCAACTTCAAGTAAATCGACAAAAGAATAAGAAGAATAAAAAAAAAACAAAAAAAATACTATGCAAAAAGATTTTGTTAGGGCGGTCACCCCATCCAAGTACTGGCGTCGCGCAAAGTTGCTTAACCTTGTTAGCGTTTAAGATTGGCTTACCCGACAGGTAAGCCAATCTTATTTCCATTTCCGTTGCATCCGGTTTCAAATCACATCGATTCTAAAGAAGTTTCACTTCAAAAATTGGTATTATATTTAGTTCTTCTGTTAGCCCTTCTGTGTTTTATTTATTTAATAAGTGCACAGATAAAGAGCACCAAAGTGAGTTTGAGTTGGGCGGAATTTAGTACAAATCGCACAAAAGCGTTGCGTCACGCGAAACTTCAATGCACTGTAACTTCATTCATTTTTCGTTTGCAACAATAAATACCGGTGCATTTTTTTTAAATAATCTAGATAACGGCCTGATTTTTGTTTACATATTCTATTATCTTACTCTTCTATTATCTGTGAAGTTTTTATTAGAGTCGGAAGAATTCTTTAATTTACCTACTGGTCAAGAACCGTGTCTCGTGTGTGTAGGTAATAGATTTCGCGGTGAATGTCTGTTTTATTTTTAGTTAGATAACTACTAATGCCCTTTTCGTTAACATGTGTTTCGTATCGAAAGAAGATCGTGACTGCAAAGACGTGCCTCGAATATTATTTAAATGTGTATGAAAATAACCATAAAATATGAAAAAAAAAACAGCCCAGGTTTTTGGCATCAACTGAAGAATGGTACTATAGAGAGCACGTCCCCTTGCAAAATCTGTCACCAAAATAAATTCCGAATTATCCTTATCTCAAAAAACAATTATCCAAAATTCCGTTAGACAGGTTTGCCGTACGCCTGTACCTACCGGAAGTGGCGCAGGCGCACCGTTGTCTGCCCTCTCGCCTTTGAATATTGATCGATTGGTACGTCAATGTGACTCGATACTTTCTTTCGATTAATCGAAAAGGATCTTTGCTAAAACTAAAGAATCGAATACGCGCAAAGTTGTGATTTTTATCTAAGCGACAGTAAAGTCTTTGTCCATTGCTTGCATGGTTCGTATTTGTCTCCAAGTCATTATCGGATATCTGATACTGTTACATTAAATAATTTTAACAATTAATAATGATGTTATTTAACTGTCTGTTGCCATTTTATATTGTACTCGATGTGATGCCCTGTTATTACGAGAACGCATCGCATTTAATCCTTTTAGTTATGTTTATTTTATGTTTGTATTTTGTGTTACCTTGTGTTCGGCGTCCATTTATTAATAAATAAATAAAACACAACATAACTTAAAGTAACTTATGCATAGAGTTTAGAAATTACCGGAATGCTAAAGGTGCTCTGATGAATGTCTAGCAAATATTAAATTGGTTATATACATACCATGATTTTGTTGTTTCTAGAATAATAGTATTATGCCGTTTTGTTAAATATATAACGACTAGCTGTGCCCTGCGGTGCTACCCGCGTTATAATGGATGAAGTACTCTTAACCAACAACATATTTAAAATAAAGATTAATATTATTATGTTGATACAACTTAAACAAATTATTTCGACCAAATTAGGTACCATAAAAACGGTTTTTGTGAGTTAATCTTAAAAGATAGACACATACTATCGCGGACTGTTTTTTAGATCATTAAAAAGAGCTATTATTCTTTAATACATATTTTTTGTGTATCTTGAACCGTTTTCACGGCGCACGCAACGGAAGGCTTCAAAGATGAAATAATTTCTGCCGTTTTTTACACATTTACCACTATATATTTGCTCCTATTGGTCGTAGCGTGATGTTATATAGCCTATAGCCTTCCTCGATAACTGGACTATCCAACACAAAAAGAATTATTCAATTCGAACCAGTAGTTTCGGAGATTAGCGCGTTCAAACAAACAAACTCTTCAGCTTTATAATATTAGTATAGATGATATTATGTTGCATAAACATAGATAATAAAGTGAACACAGAACCTTATCCTGTTTGGTTTTTAAGATAAATAATATTGGTAACTATGAGATGGACTCATACTACAGTTGATACACATTTTGCAATAAAAAAACATTTTTTTTTCTTAGCCATTTCCTGTGCAGAAATTATCAATTTTTTTTTTACAGTGATAAAAGATGTAGTTGGAGTCGTCACCCATCCAAGTACCGGACATCATCGGTCTTTGGGCACGGACCCATTAAAAAAATAAGCTTATCTAATTTATCATTACCTCATCTCACCTCAGACCTCACCTCAAATTTGAATCAGTCCACCATTACCGACTGCTCCCGCAACACAACTAACAGGAAACAATGGCGGCGCATTGCAAGTGCAACTCATTATAAGGACCCCCATAACCAAGAGTGACCGACTAAGAAGAAGATAATTTATCATTAATCTCAGAAATAAGACGAAACAAAAATGAGCACGCGACAGGAAGACATCTGATGCGGTTCTTTTTTCTGCCTTTATTTTATTTTTATCCTCAAGTTACGATTAAATCACTTACTACCTACTTACCAAAACGGAAATTGTTAAAGGTTTCTTTAGTGCCCGGTTTTAATAAAACGAACCGTTCCTAATTGTACGACTTGTTACAACGATGTCTCATTATTTTGTATAAAAAACAAGGCGTAGTGATTACTACGGGATTCCGTTGAGAATTAAAGTATAAATAGTAGAACCTTACCTTTTCATACACCATTTTAGTTAACAATTTGTTACTTTCTGAAAAACATACATATTTTAATTTAACCTGTTGTATACCACTGCAGGGGTAAGGCATCTATCAAACCCTATCCATTAAATCCTGCCACCTAGTAAATTTTTTTATAAAAACCTTCAATTCCTACTCGTATCTTTTTACTCGTAAGTTGGTGTCATTTAAATGTCAGAGTTATATATTTAAGAATCGATATCTTTCACACTCAATACAAAGTCAGTAAGTTGAACCGAAACTCTTGTTTGTTCGAACACTTATAACTGGGGAACGGCTATATCTATGACCAGAATAGCAGAATGCCATTAAAAAAGGCTATTTCTTACCACATAAAAATACATCTTTCGAAATCGTAAAACCGCGGGGGCCTGCTTGTAAATTTTATAATGCAATACAATTTAAGTGTTCCTAGCAGATCCTATCCTATCCATCCTAAGGTTGCCTGTAAGAGATCGCGTTTAGCGATAAGGTCGCCGATTGTACAACTAATAATGTGGCTATTGATTGTTATTTTTAAGTTGTATAAGTATTGGTGTGCAATAAAGAAATTATCTATATATTATATTAAGTAAATATATCAGATGTCTAGTACCCGTAACACAAGCTTAAAGCTTATCACGGGGCTAGATGTTGTTGTGTGGATTGTCTGATAATAAATATTTATTTAACTACCTTCAATACAAAGATACTTTTTGTACACACAGGAAATGATAAAACAAAAATACCAATTTCCAATGGGCAGCCTAAAATGTGTCACTTTCTAATAATGTAACTCCATACGTACACATTTAAATATTCTCTTATAATCAATAAAAATCCAACAAGAATCCCCATTACATAATATCCGTTAATCCAGTTCTGCGCGCGCAGGTAGCGCTCAGCTGTTCGGCAGGTTGCAGCGCACAGATGCTGTGGCAGCTGCGTGCGCGCATGTGCTGGGGTCAACGGTCTTGGTACTTGGAAGGTTCTATACTCATGTGAGATTTAGAATAAAAAGTATCATTTCCCATTGAAAACTAACAAAAAAATATTGATAATATTAAAAAGTTAAAGATATTCAAATTGAAAAGTTAAAGATATCATTTGGAGTGCCAAGCTTAGGAGGTCCAAGCCGAAGAGAATAAGATTAACAATAATTAATTTTTCAAAAAACAAGATATTATATATAATATTTTATAAAACAAAAGTGTTTGTGACCGACCATATTGGACATGGGTTTTTTAGTTAAATAATCTCAATCAATATTTTATAGATCAAGAAATCTTTAAAATATTATCGAGTTCTCACAAGATTCTCGCAAGAAAGCCAATGATCCCGTCGCGTCGCCTCCTTTATGTTTAACATTTATTTATGTATATACTTACTTAATAATCAGAAGAATGAACCGACGATATCTTTATTATCTACATAATACACAGTAGTTTTCATGAAGTACCTACAGGTATTTTTTGTAAAAAATTTGAATCACTTATTAAGGATAGGTTACGAGATCGAATGAGTAGATTCGTAGAAGAACGCTGGTCATTGACGTTGTCTAACTGATTAGTTCGCATAGTTGTAATGGGCTCGCCATAAAGGACGTAGAACCGACGGACGTGTTGGAGTCAAAATGTCCTTGAATGATAATAAATCAATCAATATTTCCGGACAATCCACTCAACCACACTAGCCCCGTGGAAGCACTCTGAAAGCTTGTGTTACGGGTACTAGACATCTGATATACTTAATATAATTGACATAAATATGTATATAGATATTAGACCAAGGAGAAAAGTGCTTGCATAACATACAAACACTTCCCCTCGACGGGAATCGAACTCGCTACCTCATGCGCAGCAAACGGACCATCGCCCACCGCGCCACTGAGGCAGACAATAAAAGAAAGACAATAAGAATTCTCATTGATAGTCGTATGATTTGGTAAAAGGTCGCGGGTTCACTGCGGTGTAAGTGTAGATTTAGACATTAATGTATATTTATAAATCAGAATAAACTTAATTATAATAAGCAAGTATCAAGAGTATTTATATTCATACCTGCGTGGTCAGCTGCCGGCGCGTGCCATCTCCACTCGCGTGAGGCTGAGCGGGCGCAAGCCATGAGCGACCTGTTTATTATTTATATCACACTTGTAAGAGTAACCTAAGATTTCGTTTCACCAATATTTCTGTTACCGAGTCGGTAATCATTTTTGACGTAGGCACGGTTAACGGACTATTCTGACAAGAAGGCGTGATAAAAATGTTGGTGGATAGCGTAGGCCACACACCGCCACCGGCCCAGTCCGGTCCGGTCCGCCTCGATGACGAATGGTAATTATTGCAGGACTGGACCTGTCGGTGCGTGACCGGTCCAATTATTAATTAGTTAATTCAATTAATTATTTATTCACATTTTATTAGTACTATATTGCCAATTTTCTCCAGTCGAATGTCTAAAGTAGCAAAATAAATAATACGAATATTTACTTATAGCAGAAGGTGTTTCTATCCGACTTCACCTAGACCCATTATTGTGGTTCGAATCGACACATTCTAAAAAGTACTTGAGCGTTTCGAACCACGGTGCGAAACTTCCGTTCTAAACGAGCCCTTGTACGATTCATACCGCGGTATGAACACTCGTGGTATGAAACGACTAAGACCCGTATTGATAAGACTGATCTCTTGTATATAACTTGCAATAGTCATTAGTTACCGGTGGCATAAGTTGCATAGGGCTGTTATGGGGAAAAGTGATTCAGAGATAATAATCAACCAATATAGCCCATAATTTGCATGTATTTGCATGTATTTCCATGTATTTGAAAATAAATTAATAAATAAATAATCATTTCTCTTTGTCATAAATGTATTTTAATGAATTCAAGTGTAACTTTATTAAAGCCCGCTGTCGCTTATGTCTTGTCCACAGCGCTGAGTCACACCGCCAATGACCGCTCTTTCATCATCTCTTATGCCCTCTCAATACAATTATATTACAAATATCGTGTTGTATTATTTATCCGAGTAAATTAATTATAATTGGCAGATGAGCAACTTAGGTCGATTATGTAAGACTGACCACAATTATAAGACGATGGAAACCTGTAATAATCTAAAATTAAAAATGTGTGTTTGCTGAATACTTAGTTTACAATAGCCGCGCCCTCGGTTTCACTCGCACCATAAGCCTAGCAGCTAGACCATACTAATATTATAAATGCGAAAGTAACTCTGTGCATGTTCCTCTCTCGCGAAAAAGCTACTGAACCGATTCCTATGAAATTAGGTTCTCACAACCTTTCGGGTTAATAATATAATTAAGAGTGTTAATATGAATGAATTGAGTAAAAAGCTGCTATATTTCTTAAATCCACTGGGCTTTGTTTAAAAGAGTGCACTATATGAATTGTATGCCAAGTAAACGCCGATTTAACGATAATGACTTTAAACTTTATTTCAAAGTATCATTAGATCATTACCATAATAAGCACCAAAATTATAATTAAATCGGCAGCTGTTCCAAAAATTGACAATAACTTTAAATAATAAAGTGTAAAAAAACATTTACATTTAGGTCAGTGGGTTAACGTACCCAGGTTTTGGCAAAACATCAGGTGGCTTTTTACAGGTGCATAATTAGCGGACAGTTTGGCGAAGTGACTTATAAATTGATTTCGTAATTGTATTGCATTTTGCCTCTCTGCTCCCCGAATAACTTAGAGACCAGAATTTTCCTTTAAACTATATGTTTTTTTTAATGCTAGATAAGTCTTAATTTGACCACAAACTCACCTGATGTGACGATGTGGTGTAAGATGGGGCATGAAGACCTAGAAGGTGGCTTCTCTCCGGAGACCACATTACGAAACACGAAAAATCGTTTCACGCACTGGCTCAACCCGGAGGGTGGTGACAAGCCGCAGCCCAATACCTTAAATTTTTAATTAAGCCCTAAAACAAAGATACCTAAACATATAACCTTTCTACTAATTGAAATCACGTTTCCGTAAATCAAACACTCATTAATTGTGTGAAATTGTAACAACTTTTTAACTAACGGATATCGATATACGATTGAATTGTTACATTGAAATCTATTTGATTAAAGCGTTTTTTTATCAAAAACCTATCATAAAGAAATGTAATAAAAAGACTTTGTCACCTTAAGATATCACGCTATTGTAACAGGAATCAATTTTTTTGTTGCACTTGTCTATAATCATAAAAATCATCGTTACAAAAGAAGGACTGATTAACATGCGGTTCCCGTTAATATCTAATGGGCTTAAAAGTATAATAATTACGTTGACCTAGCCGCTGCTATATTGACATATCTAAATCTACATATTATTACGCTACATAAAAAGCATTAATCTCCCAGTGCATTGACTCGGCAGGTGGCGCGCGCGCACCTTGAGAGATTCCACCAGATTACCATTACCATTGCCATTGCTACAGCCATTGTCGCATTGTTTTTGTTGTAATTGATACGCGATTGTGTCGTAATTGCCGATAAGCTCATTATGGTTCAGACATAACGTTCCGTATGCGCACGCAACCGTTTTTTAGAGTAACTGTGCGTTTGTTTTCACTTTGAATTAGCTGTCAAGTGCGAGGTTTGATTGGCACCATGTGTGTAATCATCATTATCACCCTATTAACGTTCCTACTGCTGGGACACAGGGACTTCACTCTTGATGAGAGAATTAAAGGTAATTTTAGCTTTATGTTGCGACTACATTAGTCGGCGAAGATTCGTGTAAGCCATCGTGATTATGTATACGCGACGTTATTGTCTACATTATGGTGCGGCTAGATCAGCGGAAGCGAAGATTCGAGTCTTGTGGCGCGCTTAAGTCATCGTATACATTTACGCGATGTTTTAGTCTACATTAGCGGACACTAATTATTGTGATGCGCGCTATAAGTTTCTGATGTGCCGTTATGGTAGCGCTACGTCCACTCAAAACATCGCGTTCGCTCGAATTCTCGCATTGAACTATATGTACATAATGTATACAATATATAAAAAGGTACCGGCCACACACATAGCTTCCGCGGAAACAACGTATTCCACAATAAATATTGGAAACTGAAAGATTTTTTCAATCAAACAAACCTTTCAGCTTTATAATAATAACATACATTCATGTTTTCACGCGCAGGCGCTAATCAATAAATTACTAGTAGTTAGATAATTAAATAAATACACGTAACCGCCTGAACAGATGCCGAGCTGTAGCTCTTTAGAATTAATAACACGTACTAGGTATTCTATAGTTACAAAGGGTCCCCTAGCCTGATCCCCTCAATAGCGCCTTTCCCTTCCTCCTAGGGTCATCGCCCCTAAATCCCTATCGGCAGGTGGTGGGCAGATGGACGCGTCTGTCCGTCTATCCACAACCTTAGGGCTGTTAGCTAACATGGCTTTTGATTAACTGGAGACTAGCAAAAAAACTCGAGCAATTCCAAGTAACATGTATCTACAAGTTTCATACGATAAGCGAAGAGAGGGATCTTCGAAATAAAGTCAAAGTCAAAACATTTATTTCCTTAGAAGCACAGGGCATACATAGACAGGCCAGCTTAAAATTAATACAAGTAAATTGTTTATTCAAAAAGTACAAAATCTGTAACAAAATGTTTAATTATTTTTTTTATGCTCGATAAGTCTTCATTTGACCACAATCTCACCTGATGTAAAGTGACGATGTGGTCTAAGATGGGACATGAAGACCTAGAAGGTAGATGGAATTTTTCAGGATTCGAATATAATGTATTTTCGCCAACGAATTTTTTTTGGAGGTTTTGTCTGTTCACGTCCGTAAGTGGTAACCCTCTGAATCCTTACACGTGACCTCCGGGTGGTGCTAAGAACAGTCTCTGGTGGTAGGCTTCGGCCGTGGCTTGTCACCACCCTCCGGGCTGGGCCAGTGCGTGAAGCGATTTTTTCGTGTTTCGTAATGTGGTCCATCTTCTAGGCCTTCAAGCTCCATCTTAGACCACATCGTCACTTTACATCAGGTGAGATTGTGGTCAAATGAAAGCCATCAATAATAAAAAAAAAAAAACGAATTAACGAACGAATGATTACCAACGAATGACAATAAACTATTCATAATACATATGTATAGTCATAACTTCACTGTTATCTACAAATCTACAGGTACCTTTGTATATCTTTAAGTACCTACGAAAAATCAAAACAAAGATCACTCCATGCAGTGATTCACTACATTGTGGCCCAGTGACTCATGAGTATCAACTATACATCAAAATATTTTATTTCTTGTGCATGAGTCAGGGCTCTTTTTGTTTAAGTCTAGACTTGGTACGTAAATAGGTCACCCATAACTTTCGCACTAAATGTTGATATTCCCAATGACACATTGTTAAGTTACTCGATAGTGGCAATAGGTTGCACTTAGATGACCGTTAGGCCGAAAACTTCTGGAGTGGAGACTGTCATTCGGCAAGAGCAGTGTAGACCTAGATAGACGGCCAGTTCATCTTTACTATATATGTATAATAAAAATATGTATATAATATGTATGACTATTATATTAAGTATATAAGATATCTAGTACCCGTAACACAAGCTTAGGACTTACCACGGGGTTAGATGTTGTTGTGTGAAATGTCTGGAAATATTTATTTATTTTATTTTATACTAATTATATAAAACTGAAGAGTCTATTTGTTTGAACGTGCTAATTTCAAGAACTACAAGTATTTAATAAATCGAAATTTAAAATTTAACCCCCGATTCCAATGCTTTAATTTCCTTAAAAGTAAAACACCATATTATTTAGTAATGTGCACGCGATGCTCTTTCATTTGATACCCCACTCGAGTATATTTGCAGATTTACGGTTTTCCTTCCCCAATCTCACCCCCCATAACTTTTAAACGGCTCAACCGATTTTCATGAAACATGAATTTTTTCATGAAACATGATTTTCATGAATTTTTTTTGGAGGTTTTGTCTGTACACGTCCTTAAGTGGTAACCCTCTGAATCCTTACACGTGACCTCCGGGTGGTGCTAAGAACAGTCTCTGGTGGTAGGCTTCGGCCGCGGCTTGTCATCACCCTCCGGGCTGGGCCAGTGCGTGAAGCGATTTTTTCGTGTTTCGTAATGTGGTCCGGAGAAGCCATCTTCTAGGCCTTCATGCTCCATCTTAGACCACATCGTCACGTTACATCAGGTGAGATTGTGGTCAAATGAAAGCCATCGATAATAAAAAAAAAAACGAATTAACGAACGAATGATTACCAACGAATGACAATAAACTATTCATAATACATATGTATAGTCATAACTTCACTGTTATCTACAAATCTACAGGTACCTTTGTATATCTTTAAGTACCTACGAAAAATCAAAACAAAGATCACTCCATGCAGTGATTCACTACATTGTGGCCCAGTGACTCATGAGTCTATACATCAAAATATTTTATTTCTTGCGCATGAGTCAGGGCTCTTTTTGTTTAGGTCTAGACTTGGTACGTAAAAAGGTCACCCATAACTTTCGCGCTAAATGTTGATATTCCCACTGACACATTGATAGGTTACTCGATAGTGGCAATAGGTTGCACTTAGATGACCGTTGGGCCGAAAACTTCTGGAGTGGAGATTGTCATTCGGCAAGCGCAGTGTAGACCTAGATAGACGGCCAGTTCATCTTTACTATATATGTATAATAAAAATATGTATATATGTATGACTATTATATTAAGTTTATAAGATATCTAGTACCCGTAACACAAGCTTAGGACTTACCACGGGGCTATGTTGTTGTGTGAATTGTCTGGAAATATTTATTTATTTTAAACTAATTATATAAAACTGAAGAGTCTATTTGTTTGAACGTGCTAATTTCAAGAACTACAAGTATTTAATAAATCGAAATTTAAAATTAAACCCCCGATTCCAATGCTTTAATTTCCTTAAAAGTAAAACACCATATTATTTAGTAATGTGCACGCGATGCTCTTTCATTTGATACCCCACTCGAGTATATTTTCAGATTTACGGTTTTCCTTCCCCACTCTCACCCCCCATAACTTTTAAACGGCTCAACCGATTTTCATTAAACATGTCTAAGAACACATGCGCAAAACTCACCTTTCATACAAAAAAAATTAAATTGCATCATCCGCTCGGGAGCTATGAGGTGACAGACTGACAAACACGTCAAACTTATAACACCCCTTATAACTCTTATGAGTCGGGGGTTAAAAATAAGCACAGACAAGACGTAAGTTAATTGTCATAGTGATAACTGATAACAGAGAACCTACGTACCTACTACAAGGTTATTACTGTGGGAGAAAAAAGCGGATGTGCTATCTGTTGGAAGCTGCGGTGTACCGCACCGCTATCTTATCTCGCTGAGAACATTCGAGATACGGCCGTTGGACCGAGGTCACCTATTTATGCTTGTGTGATACTTTTTAACTTCCGACCGAAAGGGAGCGTTTGAAGTTTGACATGTCTATGGTATAGATCTAGTTCAGTTATTTTTTTAATTGTTTATTATATTGTTAGTTTCACCTATCATTGCGCGAGCGTTCATGTATACATGTTGTACCTAAATCGGTTGAGCCGTTTAAAAGTAGTGGGGGCTGAAAGTGGAAAATAGTAGTCGAGTGGGGTATCAAATGAAAGTTGTATCACGAGCAAATAACAAAATAATATGATGATTTACTTAAAAGGGAATTTAAAAATTAATTGAACTTATGTTACATAATTGGAAATGTCAGATTCAATAATTTAATGAATAATCATTTATCAAAAAAAAAAATCATTTTTTCCTATTTTATATTATCTTCTAATGTGCAATGCCAAATTATCTGTTAGGTTATAATCATTACTCACACATAACAGAAATGAAATGAATCAAAACAACTAAAAAGTGCATGCACTAATGTACAGAAGATTAGATTCGCCAGTCTCAGTTCAGTTATCTAGTACATGAAGACCACTAGATATTAGATATCACGCCAGTGGCCCGTAAAGAGTAACCAATGTTTAGCGGCGCTCTGGCCGTGACGTGGGTTAGCGACAAATCATAACTCAATGGACCACCAAGCAAGACTAGGCTATAACAGCTAATGGTGGATCTGCATATGATGAGGCGAGACCTATTGGTACAACACATTTAATCATTTATGTTTCGATAGTATTTAGTATTACATTTTATTTTATTAATCTGTACTTTACCGGTTATGTGTGTGTTGTGTCAATAAATGTTTGCTCTCTCTCTCTCTCTTAATAAATCATCTTATTGTATCTACTGACCGCTGCTGGATGCAGCTTTACATTTGACTTGTAGTTTAGTTATTTCTAAAGTAAAATAACCTATTACATACATTAGTAAACATACTACCAATATAGGCACGATAGTCCAGCTGTTCTAAACTAGCACAGTGGACTATCATAAAGTATCTCTAGGTAGACACGACTATACTGCAAGAACTGGTGTATTTTAGTTTTTTAATTAATAAACATTAATATCCTTAGATGTAAAAATTCTCACAAGTTTGATAGAGATATTTCATCTATGTAATGGGCCTTAAATCGCATAAATTCTTATGTATTCTTTCTTATATTGCATTCAAAAATACTCATAAAAGTTTATAACTGAGCCAAAATGTACAAAAGGTGAGCTTAACCCTAAAAGAGTTTTCTAACAGCGGACCTCGACCTACAAGACACGTGTTAAAAAGAGTGGGTTGACAATCAATCTCGATGGAACAAATGACACCCAATTTGTTGCATCGAGATTGATCTGTCGACTGATTTTATACCTACTAGTCAGTGCGATTCCCGAGAATGCCAAGCGAATATTCGCAAGTAAGATATTCTGATTGCAGTTTTATTTCTTTTTATAACCCATTTTTATTTTCTCACGGTAGGTATATTCCCGAACTAAGCAGAGTTTGTGTTATTGATGTTATTGGACTCGTATCCCACACATATATTTATTTATAAACACAAAAACTATGTTTTAAATATAAAATACATATGAACAATTATTTTTATTATATTTGTGATTGTTATATGTACCTTTAATATTGTAACTCTTTAGATTAAGTTATCTTTGTACCTACATTCTTCTATAAAACCTGTTTGAGGTTGGCAGGTAGAAAATGCCTCAGTATTAAGCCCACCTTTTGTACAACTCTGTACTTTTCTTGTGAAATAAAGTATTCTTTATAATAATAATAAACTACTCAACGGATCTTAATTCCGTTTGTTGCAAAAGGTAGAATGAACGGTCGAGCTAGTAAATTATTTAATATTATTAATAATTACAAAAAATATACATATATTATAGTAAAAAAGATGACTATAATTAGTACGTAATTTAGAGTACTTAAATTTGTACCCATATTTTTTCCTTTTTTTCTTAAAGTTTCGCGTGACGTAACGCTTTCGTGCAAAATGCACTGAAAGTATCTATCTATTTATTACTCACATATCCCCCACTTTAATACTCTATATCTTTTTACTTTTTTATTAAATTGATAAATCCAAAAATGGTGACCAGTATTTTCAGACGGGCTAAACAGATTACCTATTTTTATGTAGTCATCTATTATCATCAAACGTATAATACTATTATGTTTTTTATCATAGTTTCCGTTCGTACTAAATTTTGTATTAATTACTAAAAACTCTAAGCTGCAAAGAATTCCCGAAATTAATTTAAAAAGCAGTAAATTCGACTACAAATCACCTATTATGCTATCCTACATCCGACGGGCGACGTAAACAATTTATATGCAAAATCTATTGGAAAACAAATGAATTGAAGAAAAAATAAGGTCGCAAGATCGTCCTGAGATCAGAGGTGATATCCAGTATAACATGACACGTACTTCCAAGTATTTTGAACAAAAGTAGAGTTTGTTTAAAGTGGTTTTTATGTCGTGTTCTTTAAATTGCTAATTAGCTGGGTTCCGTTATTAAATCGTCTTATTATGAGCGAATTACTTTAAGCGTTCTGTTGAATGTGTTTTACTTAATTTCATTTGCATTATGTTTTTTTTTATGCATATAGATTGTTTAAGAAATAAACTTTAAAGGATTGGTTTCCGATGTGTTTTGTATCCTAAATTATTGTATTTTAAATCTTTTCTATAATCTAAATATTTCTCTCACCAATATATGGTAAAATATTACTCAGGCTTGGCTGATGGTAAATGATAGGATTCACAAAATTAAAATTATCACTAAACTTACAAAAAGGGTTTAAAAGGTTTGTATTTTTAAAACATTATACCTACTCATTATAAATTATAAGCTGGGGTCTTTAAGCGGGACAAAACTAATTAAAAAATATAGTAGGGTTATGAGACTATAATTTGTGGGTTAATTAATTTCCGTATTTTTTTTACTAGTACATTTATATACATATTTTCAAATCAGTAATCAGTGATTATGTTTTACTATGGAATATATACAAAAAAAATATGATGAATTGAATATTTTCCTAAAATTTTAGGGTTCGTTCTATTTTCCGGTGACATAATACACACACATACATATATACATTGTCTTCTTATACGACTGTGGCATTCATTAGTTAAGGATGAGAGAGAGACATGATGATTGGATGATTGGATGAGATGTGATTGGTCTGCGTGAATTACACAAAACATTTTCAGGACAGAGCGACACACAAACATCGTTACACAGTTTAACTAAATATATTAAAAAACTTTTATAAAATTCGATTAACGTTAAATATATATTCGTAATTTTTTTCCTTTAGAATGCTTTTAAAACACCTTACGCACCCTAAGGTCTCTACCGCGACATGTCGTAAAGACGTTGCGTTGTGTCCGTTGGTTTGCGCGGCAATATTAGCAACCATTAGATGCATTCACTCTAAGTTATGCGATGAAGAGTGTTTGTGGGAAGAGGTAGGCTAAATAACGTATGGTTGGACTGTGAGAAATATGACTTGTGTGGACATAAAGGTGACAGAAGAAAAAGGAAGAAAAAAACTTTCAAATAATGTGGGGGGAACGGAAGATGAGGATAGACGCATTCAATTAATTTTTGGCTAAATTCGTGTTATGTGCTTAGAAGATTCTGTTTGTTTGTAAGTGACGTTAATGATGCCACGGCCACGATGCAGAATAATAATGTAGGAACATTAGCGGCCTACGGCGAATATTCGTGTTCGTAAGGCGATGTATGTGAGACGGGTACATCGTTGCAACGCGAAGTATTCACTTCAGAATCTTATAGCGTGCACACGCGAAACGAATCTTTGCCCGCCAATGTTGACAAGAACAGCGTGTATACTTAGGTAGGTACGCTAACTAACTAACTATTTTGGCTCAGCGCCCCAAAGTAGGACTTGGCCTCCGAAACGAGAGACTTCCACCGGTCCTGCGCTGGCTCTGACCAGTTCTCAATCCCGAGCTCTCGCATGTCGGCTATGATAGATTGTTTAGTGCGCCAATCTTCGGCTTCCCATGTAGCCACAGCATTAGATGGTATATCATCACCCTATTAACGTTCCCACTGCTGGGACACAGGGACTTCTCTCTTGGCGAGAGAGATTAAGCCTTAAATCACCACGCTGGCCAAGTGCGGGTTGGTGAATGTCATTCTTCTTATCCATAATAAAATAACATGACATTACAAACCTTCACAATGATGTTTAAAAATGCTAAATTATTAATGCCCGTTTATGCATAGGCACTTAGACTAGGTTCAGTCTGTCAAAGCAACAGTGTTGCCAGCTATGAATAATGTAGAGCTAGTAGTAAAAAGTGAATAATTCCGCATTAATCAAAAATGCTCTTTGCGGCAGACGGCAGGTGGCGCCAGGTGCGGTCGGTAGTTGCGTAACGAGATCACGGGAGTGAGGTGACTAGCATCTCTAGGGTCAATCAACACTTTATTATAAATAAATTGAGGGTACGATTCCATCCTGGGGCCCTAAAGCTTTAGTATGTAGGTACAGAAGAAATACCTGGGCGTGATAGATTTAGGATGCACAGCAAAACAAATCTAGATCTGTGATGAGACCAACAGAAGGGCAATTCTCAGTTTTTCGAAATATTATCGAAAGCGGATATTTTGAGCAAAATCACGAATTTCGTCATTATAAGTCATATCAAACAAAAGAAGCGAAACTTCATTTTATACGACGATTTTTACGAAGTGAGTTTACCAAACTCACTTTCGTCATTACAAATATCATTGAATTAATGGAGCATAGGTTATCGTCATTTGTTTAAAGGTACCTACTCAAAGACGTTTTAAGGTGCTCAGTGTTAGGACAAACGCCTCTTGTTTTTACGTTTATCGAAATTCCACAAAGCACAACACAAATCGCTTAAAAGACAAAAATAAACACTACTAACTTCTGTTCCGGTCATAAAACAGTAGTTATTTAGTACAAATGCGACGAAATAACACAAAATCAGTCCTTTAATATTGTAAACATTCGAGAAACTCTATTGAGTTCCTAGGCCGACAGTGTTATAATTATCGACAGCGTTTTTGAGATACCTACATATCAGCTGGTAATATTTTCCTCATTTCGATATAGATAGATAATAAAAACAGCATTGTTAAGGAAAAGTTTTTGAGGCATGGCACCAAATTTTTTTAATAAATTGCCTAATGAATTAAAGTGCCTCCCATTGACAATGTTTAAAAACAAACTTTATAAACTATTAACCAAAAATGCTATTATAATGTAAATGACTTTTTATTTGATAAGGACATTAAAATGGAGTAATTGGTTAAAAATTATTTAATATGTTTAATCTCTATTTTCACATTGACATTTTATATTATAATATTTGAATTTATGTAAAAAATACCTGATGACTTAGATAACAAAGATTGATTTAATAGATATATAATATAAAAGTTTTTTTTTTAATTTAGTAAAACCTTGCATTTATGTAATTTGCATGCCCTAGACTAAGGGCAATACATGTATGGTGCTTATAATATTGATAAACAAGACCCTGTATGTAACCCATGTGTGCAAATAAATGATCCGAATTCTGTATTCTGTAATATCTTAATTGCACACCAAGCTTACAGACTAACTTATAAATGACAATCAATAGCCACATTTGTTGTACAATTGGCGGCCTTATCGCTTAAAGCGACTTCTTCCACTATGTAGTATATACAGACACCTAAAACCCAGAGTACAAGCTCTGCTTTGTTTGGGGTTAGGTGATGCTGTGGGATAAGTCCGATTATATTTATTTATTTATTTCGGTTCTGAGAATTACCCTCCAGATACTCGTAAACAAAACGTCACAAAATACAGAAAGGTACTAAGTAAAAAGGTGTGCACGCACTGGGAGTGTTATGTCGTACATTTGAGAGGATTTAGTAAAAAAATTTACAAAGTTAAAATAAAAATGATATAGTCGATTTAATGGAACACGGCATGATTTCAGGCCTTTTTGTGTTCTGTGACTGGCTCGCATAATGTCTCATAAAAAGTGTTCTTTCATCTGAGTGCTCAAGCATATTTAGGTCTTGAATTAAATAAAAGGTAATTTAGAAAAGTCTAGATAACTTTCTCGTGCGTTATTTATGGCAGATGGGCTGACATCTGGCGTCTCGCTTCGGCGACTCTAACGTCTTTGGGCACCTTCACCCCTATGAAGATAAGCGTATGTTGTAACCGTCTTGGATAACGCTGGTATAATTTTGTTATTAATAAAACGATACGTTAATACTGAACACTGAATGCTTTTTGGTAAAATCCTATATTTCATATAACATTATTGTTAACAGTTTCCCTGTTAATAATCCGATACGTGAACACTGAATGCTTTTTGGTAAAATCCTCTATTTCATATAACATTATTGTTTACAGTTTCCCTGTTAATAATCCGATACGTGAACACTTAATGTTTTTGGTAAAATGCTGTATTACATTCATATTATTTTTAACAAGCATTTTGTTTTATTGAGATATTTCAGTAGCGCGTCTATTTTTGTAACGTCTTTTGAACACCTTAAGGCTAAATTTTAATATTGTATGTCTGAAATGGATACAGAAGCAATACAATTTTGTCTGTTCACGTCCGTAAGTGCTAACCCTCTGAATCCTTACACGTGACCTCCGTGCTAAGAACACGTAGTGCGTGGTGGTGCTAAGAACAGTCTCTGGTGGTAGGCTTCGGCCGCGGCTTGTCACCACCCTCCGGGCTGGGCCAGTGCGTGAAGCGATTTTTTCGTGTTTCGTAATGTGGCCCGGAGAAGCCATCTACCTTCATGTCCCATCTTAGACCACATCGACACTTTACATCAGGTGAGATTGTGGTCAAATAAAGGCTTATAAAGCATAAAAAAAAAAATTGACAATACCATGTTTTTTATTCTCATTCTCATTCACACTTTTTCCTGTGTCTATTACAAGACACTGTGGTACTGTGGTCGGTCTGGTCGGGTCTGAGTGAGGCGTATCTCCATCCGGTCGTCCGGTCGGAAGGTAACCTGACGCGGAAGCCCTGCGCGTCCACCCCAGTTGGTGTGATACTTGTAGTTCTGTGAGAGGATATAAGGATATACGTAATTACACCGCCGACCATAAATATAAATGCGAAGGTTAGTTTATTTGTAACTTTTGAAATTATCATGGTTTTGGTGATGATTTTGATTTTGATTTCGAAATACTAGTGTTTGTCAACCTCGCAATATAAGACTCAGAAAGAGGGTTATACCCTTTCGTTTGTTAATTATCGTAAGTCTCATCGCAAAGACAATTAGTTTATGCCGTGGTCAAGGCGCATGCAGCGTCGAAATATAGTAGACAACCGTTTCAAGTTTAAGTTTATTTGAAACTACACACTTTTGTTTACTTATGTCGCCTCTGTGCCTATATTCGATTACTGATCTAAGACGAAAATTGATCAAACCTAATGTAAATGACCAATAAGAAAATTTTGTTACAGCAAAACAAAAAAAAATTCACTCGATGCGAACTCTCGTTTAAATTATCGTGTTTTTGGCAACGAAAACGAAGAAAATAAATAAAGAAAACGCCATTACGGGTGGAAATCTACCATAATGAATAACTTAGGTAATTTCGGCTACAATGTGGTTTTTTGTTAGTTTTAACAAATAACATGCAAATGCAAGAAAAAATACTTTTATATTTTGAGAATATCGCAGATACTCTTGGAAGGACTAAAACAAAAAAAAATACAATATTTTATTGGAGTTTTTTTGTCAAAATAATAATTACATGTCATGTTGTAAAGAAAAAAACATCTAAACTCTCGTATATTACCTACCTACGCATCCAGCGAAATATACAATCACCAACATAAACACAATAATTACAAAATAAACTGAAGCATTAAAATCGTCCACAGGTCAAAGCTATCAGAGTTGTCGTAAAAAGCAATAAAAGGTAAAAAAAACGTAAAATAAGTAAAAAGGTAAAAAGTCCATGATCTCCGGACAAAGGAAGCGCGGGATAGGGGTGCGCAGCTACCACCTGTGTGTACTGCGCAGGAATCTATTTGATCCTTTTACTTATAAAACCTTCATTATTAACTAATTGTATCTAATCATGAGTAACACTATTAAAAAAAATGGTATTTACTAAGGTACATAGCTAGAGTTGTGAATCTTTCATAGGACATTATATTTCTCTATTGGATCTGAGCCGACACTCCGCTAATACCTGCAGAATACAAAGAAATCCGTTAAGTAAACAATTCAGTTTCATTAATTTTAATTTTGAGATAATCTGTCCAAGCTGTGTGATAAGGACATAAACGTTTCGATTTTGACTTTGATAAACCACACGAAGAAAAATTTGTACAGAGCGTTGGAATTATGATAACTTGAAATTTAAAACCCAAAAAAAAATTAGTACAGTTGTCCAACTTTTATAATAGTTGGCACAATCGCTAAGTGTTCCATTGTCCAATTACTAAAAAAATATATCTTGCTAAGCCCAAAAACCTTAAATTTAAATTTCAAAATAGCCAGATAGGTAAGACGAAAGTCATGCAGACACAAAATCCAATAAGAATATGATGTAATCTTAGTTGTACAGTTATTATGATTGAATTTTGAATAAATGCTGTCATAAGTGGCAGTAAAATTTTACTAATATAAATTTTACTGCCGATATTTGGATAATATAATTTTAAAAGGGCAAACAATATTATATGAGTTATTATTTAAAATGAACATTACGATGTACATATTTGCTTAAATGTGTAAAATATAATAAAAGTATCAAAATCACGAGATCAAACCTACAGACAAGTAGCCGACAGCGACAGCCGTTGAGAGGAAGTACGGCGCAGGGACGCTCAACATTTTTACCTACAATACAATAACGATGCATAGATATACTCTTATTAAAGGAAATTTTAAAATTTTATCAATACAATAAATTTATTCTTATTAACAGAAATTAAGTGGACATTAGGTTAATAGGCACCGGTGGAAGCTCGCACAAGACTCTGGTAAAGAGCGATAAAGAGAAGGCTTTGGCGTAAACGGGCTCTGAGATAGATTATTTAATGCGGTGTTTATTAAGTGGGTTTAGATTTAATTTTATATGATGAGAATTATTCGTAATCGATTAAACTCAATTAATGACTTGAGATGGAACCGAATTCTTAGAGCATATTATGAGAATTGTTCGTAATCCATAAACACAATTCAAAAAGAGATATCCTCTGAGTAAACGCTATAAAGCTGAGAGTAAGTTGCGCACCCCTGCCCGTAGCACCTGCGACGCGCACGCGCCGACTGTCCACGCTCATCCGGCGCAGGCGCAGGCTGCAATCTGTACTACGCGGTAATATATAGATACTACCGTGACTGCAGCGTCTACAGCCGTCTGAACTTACGTGAACTTTGCTAGTTAAGGCTAGTTCACACTATGCTAGTGTTTTAGTCTAGAAGCATGTATACTGACTTGCTTGAAATGAAATACTTAAATAAAATTATAGTATACATTTATTTTTTATTTTTATTATTGTCATTTTTTATCAAAACCTATATACGATAAAATGTCGTTAGCATTATGTCCTTATTTTGACATTTGTGTATGAAATGAAATGAAATTTGTTTATTGCTTAATGGTATTCATAGGATTGACGAAATATGAAGAACTGTATGAATATCTTGTCAGGTTAATCATACAGTTCTACATATTTCGCGCGATGACACGTAGACCGCTAATGTAGCCACACCATGATAGACAGTCTACAACATTCTTGCAGCAACTAATTAATTTTACTAATTCGATAGGTTGCGGATTTGTACAGTCAGTAAACCAACTGGTACTAACTGAGTAGAAAGGTGTTACTTGTCCCTTGAACATAAAACAACTAGACTTGAGAAAATTACTTGCTACTCTACTAAATCGTAGCTCAGAAAGTCTGAGCTACGTAAGCGAGCTAGTTACTAAATCACTCGCTCCTAGACTAAATTACAAACCTCATGAGAACTACCCTGTAGTTGTTTTATTTTGTTAATAGTAAGTGAAAGTTACGCCTGCCTGTAGCACCTGCAAGGCGCACGCGCCGACTATATGTCCACCTCAACAATCTGTATTATACTACAGCTGCCTTCCTGAACTTATGTGAACGAAACGGAACTCTGTTGATTAATTAAGACAAAAACGGAGACGTGAAAGACCAACCCTTTGTCTAGTCCAGTTTTCTTTTCTACCTTACAATTATATTTTATTTCCGTAAAAACGGCGAAAGAACCTATCAGAATTTGACTATTCTTCTGGAAACTGTATTTATTATCGTAAATTTCAAAATCTCAGTGAGTCATTCTGTCAATCAATAGAACCTTCGCTCATCGTCGAGTCAAATGTAGTCATCTCTTAAATGTTTTTGAATGAGTGTGGCGTTACAATGTAAGTTACAATTCCATAATCCGCTCTAATCTACTATAAAAAATTAAGAAAATGAAAATCCAAAACTCATTATGAAAATATTTTGCCCTATGAAACCCTCTACTTTGTTTGAAGATATTGAAAGTTATTTATTACTGGACTACTAAATTTAAAGCTAGCTCATGTTCATGCTAAATATTCAAAAGGGATCACTAAGCCCAGTCACATTCTTATCATCCACGACAGCGATGCATCGCGAGATTGCCTCGAATGGCGCCCAACCGCCTCGTCGCTGACTTATAAGCATTCGCCAAATCCGTTGGCCAACGGTCAAAATGACCCACGAAATTGTATCAATACCTCTTTAACACAAAGCGAATCATTAAAAAGAGACCACTCCTTTGTCTAGCAACTTTCCCAAAGGTCCTTTGAGCGTTACACTTTTGCAAAGAATTAGAACGTTCTCACGAACGCAAAAATTCCGATAGACAAACGTTCCAAATACAGGAACTGAATAGGTGACGAACAATAAAATAGATTCGCAAAAGGGATTACAAATAATGCGTTGTAAGGAAAGGGTGGACGGGTCAGCAGGGTCATCAGATGACCCCATCGCTCACGGTGCACTGATTCCGAGGTCTTTAGAAGTCGTAAAGGGTAGTCGTGACCCTGGTATTGTGGTGAGGTCGCGGGCGCCTACCTGACGGGTCCTGGCGACCCAGAATGGACAATTATAACGAGACCGGCGCTTCAACGGTTGTAATTCGGAAAATCGCGATAACCTCTAGTTCCAGTTGATTTAGTGATACTATTACGTTGGCTATTTGTAGCAATTTAAATGATATTGGGGGTTGTTACTGGATTTTAATACGTTTCCTTCCAAGCCTGTTTTATGCGTACAACCGTAACAGTTACTTTCTTTATACCTGTTTATTTAATTTCACCGGTAATTAACGGTTTTTATGTAACACGTAGAAATGCTACATATTTTGAACACAGTTTACTTTCTGTTGCTTGACCTTCACCTGCGTATCTTTCGGAGGAATTTACCAGATTTTCCAAGTTTTGATAAATACCTTAGCATTTGAACGCTATCAATCATTTTCTACTGGCTGATTTCTAGCCGGTTTCAGGCAACTTTTCTCCAACGGTTAAACTATAAAAAGCTGCAAACAAAAGTCCAAGACAGTGTAAACACATGACGTATAACGGTCGCATGAAATACAAAGACTATCCATTGTGCTCCACATTATTAAACTCCCATACATAGCCATTGGCGAATTCGTTGGACGGACAATGCAAAAAATAGAGCATAGAAATTTCCCATAAAAATAGCGCTAAAAGGGTGGTCATAGATACCTTTGTTACAGTGAGAATTTTTGCATATGGGTCAGCTAGACCCGAGGATAGGCGTTCTTTGTTGGGTGCCATCGCACGGTTATGCAAATCAGTTGGCGAGAACAAAGCGCGTGAGATGTGGACTAGACAGGCGGACAGATCTGTTGTTTTGTTTATATTGACAGTTAATGTGTCTGCATGAATTTGCAGATTGTTATTGCAAGTTGGTAGGATGGGTTGGAAATTAGATGAGCCGTTTTTAACGATAGAATAGAACGTTGTTTAAGTTATGGTTTGGAATTTTAAACTTCTGATCATAATCAAATAATATGTTTATGTTACTAGTTCATTTATCGTTGTAACATATTAGAAGCAAAACGATTCTTTTATAAGATGATAATAAATAGGCTTTTACTTCGAATCAAATCAAATCAAAACAGAATCTGAAACTGATCGTTTAAATTGTGAATAAACTGAAATAATCTTGATCCCACATACAAAAACATTTGGGGTTTTAGAATGTTATACAAATTAACTGAAATTGGCCATTGGGCCAAATATACTAAGTGTAATTATATCGGCCGCAACGTTACATTAGTATTCGAACGAACTTAGATTATTTAGACAACTAATTACTTTAACGTATTAAGATGAAAATATAATCTAAAATATTGGTGGTCTTGCAGTACCTACTGTCTAAGGCCAAGATCTAGCTCTAAATAAATTAACTATCGTATAGAATTCTTATTAAAACCCAACTAGTGTTTAAAGTAGTCAAAAGAAAAACCATATTGTGTTCTAATTGGATTCCCATAGCGCCGCTTAGAACTTCAGAATAAGCCTTAACAGCCAGTTAACTAAGAACATTTAGGAGATAACTCGGGATTTCTTCAAGTTATCATGTACATTATTTTGGTAAATAAAGAGATACGAGCATAACTATGGTCACCAATATAACCAAACGTAGCGTAACTTAACGAAGCCAGACTAGATTGGATTCTATTTAGATACTTAATATTATTTTAGATTATGTGTGCCTGTGGAATAATGTTTTAAACCTATATGTTAGTTTAATACTATGGAATAAAATACGTTTCTTTAAATACCAGTTTATAGACCATGCACGATGATTAATCTCCCATCACTAGATAGGTCGGCATGCCCATTAAGTATTACAATGACAGCTATCGGCTGTACTATTAAGAAATTCTGGACTTCATAGGAGTGATTTTACAGACAGCTGTCAGGTACGCAATCTGAGAGCGGCGATACTATAAGTGTAAAGCTAGTATATACCTATAATGTACCTCTATGTTGTTCATTTTCTTTTATTGTAATTCAAATATTTTCTATATGTGAAAACTTATGGCCCTCAGAGTGCACCTACGTGCAGATATTTGTTTTAACAATCTTAATGTATTTGCAGTTAGTTTTCCCAAGATCTCTCAATAAATAAATACACGAACCGAGTACACCCCAATTACAAATATCAACTCGTTTTCCAGCTCTTTTTCTCTCACTAATTTTCTTGTCACTGATAAAACGACAAGGTGCAAACCATTGCCCTCAATAATCTGATTACCGTTGCAAAATATACCTTATAACTTTTAAATGGCCCTTAGAGTGCACCTACGTGCAGATATTTGTTTTAACTATCTAAATGTATTTGCAGTTAGTTTTCCCAAGATCTCTAAATAAATAAATACACGAACCGAGTACCCCCCAATTACAAATATCAACTCGTTTTCCAGCTCTTTTTCTCTCACTAATTTTCTTGTCACTGATAAAACGACAAGGTGCAAACCATTGCCCTCAATAATCTGATTACCGTTGCAAAATATACCTTATAACCTTAACAATATAGTCTCTTCAATATTCCATCAGGTCTCTCCACTTTTGAGAATACAAGCTGGCAGTTTCATAAGCGGAAGTGTTTTTGACATTGACATAAGGTTTGTTTTGCTCGTCTCTGGCTGTATAGTTAAAATGGCCGGCCTTATCGCCTGTTTAGTTATCAACACGGCTCGGTGCATTCGGCAGATGGAAGACAATCGATTTTACATGTCGTTGACTTAATTTGACTGTGAAACAGTGAAACGAAACGTATTACTCATAGGTTATATTATGTATGTTATAATAGATTTCCAGTTTTGCGCTCGTAATAATAGTTTAAAAAAAAATCGGTTTTCCGTTACTGGGACTACCTACAGCTATGTCCGTGGCAAATTTGATCCAAATCGGGGGGTTGCTCGCAACAAGTGATTTACCCACGATAGGTCGTATTTTACCGCGTAAAATATGTAGTATGGCCTATGTGTTGTTCTGACACATGTAAGCTATATTATTGTGAAGTTTCGTCTAATTCTATTCTATATTTCTATTTTATATTTAATTTTTTGCGAAAGAGCAATAAATACTTGCATACATCCTCACAAAATTTCGCATTTATAATATTAGTAGGACTAATATAATAAATGCGAAAGTATGTAAATGGATAACTTTTTGTCTTTAGAGTTTTTTTTTAACTTTAATGGTGTTTTAGACACTTTATCAAGAGTTCATTTACATCGTTCCGGTGTTTCATGTATTATTATTTCTCTATAGTAAAAAACGTATCTATACTTAGTAAACGTCTTTATGGTAAAATAACCGCAAGATTAATTTGAGTGTCTCAATTCCTTAAGATAATTAACTCACTTAATTTAATTTGGTAATACGAATTGTTAAAGAAATTTATATTTTTAACTATCATGGTTTTTAACATCTTTATAACTTGAAACAGGTAACATAGGTACCAATATAACGTAACATAATGATTTGACGGTTTTTGAGTTTTCCGATATTCCAATCGTATCATGGTATGTTACCAGTTTCAAATTTAAATATTGAATTTTTAACGGTAGGTACCTAGGTATATCGCTTGCCTAGTGCGAGGACCGTCGCATTACTTGTTTATATATGGTATAAACAAATATATTTATTGTTCAATAAATATATTTGTTTATATTTTAAATAATAATCATTAACATTATCTTAAAGATAAAGATAAAAGATAAAAAAGATATTTTTTTTTTAACATTATCTTCTTACCCTTGTCCATTATGTGAGGTCGGCACAACATGTAGTTTGCTTCCATATTGATACCTTTTTTTCTATCTACCGTTATCTTTCGTCCTTTCACATAACAATCCATGTTTGTATTCAAGCATGTTAAGTCGAATCTTAAATCCAACAATCAGTGTGAGAAAGAACTTGACCCAGCATCTAAAATTCTCATGTCTCATACTTCTAGGAAAGTGATAATGAGATTAATGTTAAGTTTAAGTTTACACTCGTTAATATTATCTATGCCGCATCTATGTAGTCTATGGTTATGGTTACTAAACGCTAATTTAAGTAGGTAAGTGTGCTCGGGCGTTTTAATAGCTGCTGAGATGAAATTACCCGAATTATAATCATTGCCAGGCGAATTTCACACAGAGTTTGACTCGAGTAAGTAACTGGTTTTAAGGTCAAGCAAAATTTAATGTGATAGCCAGAAGCTTAATTAATTGTGACCATGCTTTTTTTTGATAAAACTGAATAAGTTATAATATTTTTACTTAATAATCCAGGTTTACTTAATGATTACGAAATAAAACCGAAGTCTTATAGGGCCAAGAACTTTGAAACACCAAAATCTAAAAAGGGTTAGGACCGGAATTTATGTTGAACCCGCACAATTAAATGAAATGATTAATTTGCAAGAATACATAATAATGAATGGATCTTATAAAGTAAAAGTCAATGTTTTCTGCCTATAAGTAGGCGTGCAAATATTAAGTCATAATATAATTCAGTTTTAGAACTTATGACATGTAGGTATAACATGTCATAATTTAAATATTCACTAACGCTATGAAAACTTAAAATATAACGAAATAAAAAAATCATAAAACCCCGAACACTAACTCAGTGATCATCCCGTTTCGGGTCTTTAGTCGTTTCATACCGCGATCAGTTCATACCACGTGTCGTTTCACACCGTGGTTCGAAACGCTATAAAACCGACTTTTTAGAATTAATTCGGATAGAAAAGGTTTTATTTATAGCTACCAGAATATCTCACTCTATTCCTTTTTATAGAGTCTGAGCTGATTCATATCAAAGTATCGAGTCCAAATATCATCACGGGCAAAATATTATTATTATAGGTATTTTAATAGGTACCTATTTGAATCTATTTGCACCTCACACCAAACCTTACATTCAAATAAATTTGTTTTGTTTACATATTATACTCGCAAGATTTTTAATTTTTGAAGTGAAACTTCTATAGAATCGTAGTGATTTCAAACCGGATGCAAAAATATGAAACGGAAATGGTAAGAGACACAAATACAATGCTTTATTAAATTAAAATTTCTTTGCGCGATAAGTACTTCGTAGTTGAGACTACGAAGTATCGCTGTAGGTATTGCTGTATTTTATTTATATTATTTTGTAATATACTTTATGTAATACGCTTTATTGAAGTAATATAAATAATCCGAATAATTACAGATATATATGTTTGTTTCTCTTATCATTTTAGCAGATGCGTTCATTTACCCTTTTTTTCTATTCGATATATAATCATAATTATAGTTCGTAAGTAGTAGACTCCAATCGTGCGTCGTAGCTGACACACACATTTTTTTTTTAATTCATATTCTTTCGTTGATTTACTGAAGTTTCACTTCTATTGTGTGTGAATCGCACACACACCTTTTTTTTTGTTCTTTTATTCTTTTCTGTCTTCACAGAATATATAATTTTGTTATCTATACATAAAAATATACGATAACAACCAGTTTGAAGCTCAATGTAGTAGTTTTTTATGTCGTTTTATAATTCTAATCAATATTTAATTTGAGTGTCTGTGTTTGTTTATAGTGTAGGTATTTCTTTTATCATTTATTACAATAGGTTATTAATTTTAATTTTATTATTAAGTATATTCGGACCACAGTAAATATAAAAGCACACATTTCACATTATTTTATTTACTGTGGTCCGAAATAAATGTGGCATATTCTTATTCTAAATTATGTGTAGTTTGTGTCTTGGTATCTCCTGTAAACCAACAATACAATGTATATGTAAAAAAAAAATAAGTATTCTTACGGAAGTGAGCAAATTTTAGACGAATAATCGTTACTGGCTATCCAAGCTGCCTTCAGCGCTGGACCTCGTCATATTTATTCATCCCTAAATACAATGACCAGAAGCGCAACACCATAAAGAACCAACACTAGCAAAGGGTTGTCCCATCCGTACCTTTTCTCAAGACTGTCCATCTGCTGCGCAACAAAAGATTCGCATTCTTTGCCATTTTTAATTGCTGATATTTGCATAAACGCCGGGGGAATACAAAAGCTGATTGATTGCAAGTGGTCATACGAAGGGTGAAGATACGAATAGACTTTTTTGTCTATGAAGGAAATTTAAACAGAGGTGTCTTGCTTGGTGAGAATTTGGAAGAATATGGAATAACGGTTAGTTCGTTTCAATGGTCGGTACATCAGCGGGCGAAGATTCTAGTCGCGTTTGTGCTCTTAAATTATATGCGAAGGTCTGCATTAGCGGGCTAATATTCCTGCTACGAACATAGCCTTGGCCCAAATATTTGCCGTAGGCCGAAAAAAACATAGAGCGCCATTTCTTTATATACGTTTTTTTTAACTTTAGTTATAACATAGCTCTTCAAACATTATTTAGATAAACAAAGGGATTTTTATGATGATTTTCGGTGTCGTTTGTTAATATTTTTATATTTTATTAATTATATTACATAAAGAAGAAAGTTATTAAGAGTTTTTTTAAGAAAGGCATCATTATCATCATCGTTTTGTCCTTCATAATGATGTAGGTTATTAAGCCAGACTAAATTTAATCCACGAATTAGTTCATCATACATTTAAAAAATTCCGCTTCTTATCTTGCATACTTAATAGTAAGTTAGTTTTCTCAATTCTTCACAACATGACCACTAATCTGATTCACAGCTTCCCGATCCCATCGCAAAAACAAACCCCAACAAAGTGCCAAATTACCATAAACAAAGCATTATCCGCCGGCGGTTATAACCAGTTCTGGACCGGTTTGATCAGGAAATTGCCTGTTTTTGATCCTTTAGTTTTGCGACACCAGAGACAATAGAGTTTTTTGTAAGATGGCCGCGGGTTTAAGGGGTGTTAGCCGATTAGAATAAGAGAATTGTGAGATGAATGGACAGAAGAGTCAAATGGTCGTGTTATGATCTGTAATAGCCGGATGTGCTAAGAATATTGTTGACCTAATGATGCAGCGGTTCCCATGATTCGTCACTGAATTTATTTTATGGCAATATACAGCATGGTTCTTAATCAATACATAATATAACACTATAACTTTATATGTATTTATAGTCCTCTCCTTTGATATTACCGTCTGAATAAACATCTTTACCTTTGAGCAAATTTATTTTTATTTGTTAATTGGAAAAGGAAAAGGAATATCATGCTTAAGAAGAAGCATTTTTATTCTTATTTATCCATGACTGGGATAGTAGCAGCAAAATCAATTTTGAGATAAAAGTACCTAATCAAAACACATAAAACAGTATTTTTACGCTTGAAACAAAATTGGAGAAAATTAATAAGGAAATTGAATCAGACATGATTGGTCATTGGTGTATTCTTGCTATAACTATTGTAAGTCAAGGATTAGCATACGTCAATTTATTGATTAAAGTCAATAATAAAGTTATACTATAAGTCAATAGGGAAAACTAAGGAGATATAGATCAAGGGATGAGAAGACAAATCCTTAGAGACGGAATCAATTTTCCAAAATTAAATAAAAATCAAACACAGGAACCAGTCATGACTAGAATAGACTTAGACAATGGTATGACTGATTTGGATAGATTTGTAACGAGATTTAAGTAGAGATCTAAACCATATGAAAGCAAACAGCTGTCAGTATTTGATAAATTTGACAATTCTGTCAAATGGCAATGTTACAATAGAGAAATACGAGTTCCGTGTATTCATAATATTCTTTTTAACAAAACTAAAAATAAGCGTATGAAATAAGATGTGATTTTTTTTGTGTGGTCAAGAGTCAAGTTCTATAGGTAGGAAGAAAAAGATTTAATAAAAATATAAATGTTTTATGTTTTAAAAAAAATGACAAAAAAATATTAAAATATTTTTACTAAAACAATTTTTATCTATTTCGCAAATGTATCCTCAGATTTCATTATAGTGGATGGGCTTTGATATAATTCTAAATATATTATATAGAAACGTGAGCCGAAGTTAATCTAAACTTATGATACAAACATGTTTATTTGAATCATAAATAATATCACCCTCTGGTGAAATAAATATTAGGTATACAATCATCTCCATATTAACCCTTCAGCCCACTGGTCACCAAAAATAATTCAAATCCTGTTGACCCCTCACCCTGTAATTTGACCAGGGGTCATCTGGGCCTGTCGGACAATGGTCAAGCTCCACAAAAACTACCATTGGTCCAAGGTACAAAAGGAACGGTGACCTTTTCAAATTAGCAAGGGTGACCTTCTTGAAAGGGTTCAAGAAGGTCTTTTGTGTTGAAGATTAGAGGTGTAACGGTAAACGGGGTATTGAATCATGTCATTTCAATGGCGGAGAAAAAATTGTGTAAATTCGGGGTGAAAAGTTGAAGACGTGTATTTCGGAGATCGGAAGGTCCATTATTTCAATAATGTGTTGACAGACAATAGATTAATTTATAATTTTTAGATTCTTTAGCTTACAGTATAAAGGAAATATGATTTTTAAGTGATTATATAAACTTAAGTAACGTAAGTGTCAAGCAACGATGGTATATATTCTAACTTGCAACAAACAAAACTATCTAGCTAGTTATCTTGTTAAGTTAACTTTACTTATTTGATATAATAAAATTCTGTAAAATGTTTTGATTTTTAAACGAAGCTATCTTTTGATAGAGATTATGATAGATGTCGTGTGACAGAATTCTGTTCAGTTTAAGGGTTCTAATTTCAATACTATCAAGCACCTATCAGAATTCTGCAGGAAACTATTTCTAGAGAACAGTTGCGTAAAACAAAGAACAAATCAATATGCAAAAACATGCGTAGGTTTGGTAAGTAAGATTGTTTCGCGTGGGAATCGTCGAGATGAGAGCAACGAATTAGCATAAAGAGATGGCAAGGCTGGAAAGGAAATCTGTTTGTTTTGCCTCATTTCCCTATTCGTAGTAAGTATTAGAAAACATCGCTGTAAGGTCGTTGAAGTGTCAAGCAACGATGGTATATATTCTAACTTGCAACAAACAAAACTATCTAGCTAGTTATCTTGTTAGAGATCCAGAGCCATCATTTTACAAGTAGCATTTTATGTTTGACAAGCTGTCCGAAACCTCAGTCACGTTGTAATAGATTTTACGGCAGTCAAAGTCAAAGTTAAAACGTTTATTTCCTTAGACGCTTATGCATACATGGACATTACATTATTTTATGTCCTTTTAGGTAATTAAGTAATGTAATATCAAAATATTCTAACAAATTTTTGCATATTGTGGATGTGCTTTGATATAATTCTAAATATATAACTTTATTCTCAAACTCCAAGCACCATGCCAGCATCAATCTACCCTTAACCCAGTTAGCTCTCAAAGTCAGGATTCCTCTTAGACTTATGAATGTACTTATTGATCTTTAGCTAAGCATAATGAATCCTTGTTATTTAAAATTTAAGATTTAGTGTGCTTATTGCACTGTATAAACCAATATTATCCAATTATAAGTAATTAAAAACATAATAATAATTTTATATTTTGTTCAGTATTAATGTATCATTAGATATACACTGATATAAGTGTACATTACTTAAATCGTTTTTATCGTATATATAACAACCAAAAATAAAAACAAGGAATATGTTGACTCGTGATTACTAAGATCGTTCGTGCTTCCGATTCTAAAAACTCGTCCCCCTTCAGTTCCGGGAAGCAAAACCGCATTCACTCAGTTTTTAACTGCAGCCGCGGAGACACAGATCGATAGTGAAATGTTACCTCTCTGCTAGGAGCACCATGAGTTAGCTACCAACGATGTTTAATTTTGGCGATAGCAAATCAAACTGTGGTTATCATTAGTGTGCAAAGTAAATTGTAGTGGCTCAAGCACAGAGACTTGCAGGACTTCTTGACTTTATTTACTGGGCTCGATTCCCGCCGAGGGGTCAAGTATTTAAATGTTCAGCAAGCACTTTCTCCTTGGGTTGGGTGTTTAATATGTAAAATAAATGATATATATGTTTGTGTGTCTTTTAAATTAAGTATATCAAATGTATAGTACACCCGTAACACAAGTTTAGAGCTTACTACGGGGCTAGATGTTGTTGTCTGGAAATATTTATTTATTCTGCAGGAACATGACATGTTTCTATAAAAGTAGTTTGAGGTCGTAGATAGATAGAGATACAGACAGAGATAGAGATATTATTAAATTATCAGTAGATATTATCTGTAGGATATTATCCTGAAAAACCACTTGTACCATTTGGTCACCACATACACCCTTCAGGTGAGTCATTCCACACCGCCTCGACGTGTATACACGAGTGTACTTGTGTGCGTCGTGTCTACAGGAATTTGCTTGTATGGGTGATGTGTCTACATGAGTGTACTTGTGTGCGTGAGACACAGTGGCGTAAGCTCTAGCAAAAACAATAACAAGAATTTGGTCAAAAGCAACAAACAAAATAACTATCTTAGATATTCTTAGTTTAATATCCTGCAGTATTGCTACACATGGTTACCACATACACCCTTCGGCTTCAGGTGAGTCATTGCACACTGCAGCGTCGTGTCTACACATGAGTGTGTTTGTGTGGGTGAGACACTGTGGCGTCTGCTCCCAGTAACGAAGGCGAGAATTGGTCAAATACTTTTAAAAATGTTATTTATGTTAAAAAACAGACCTTATAGTTTTGATCTGTAATTTAAAAACATAAATAAAGATATATGCTGTGGCGCGCGGGGCGACCATCGGTGAGGTACGCGGGAGGGGAGGTCAGTGTGCATGACGACGGCTCGCGCGAACGTTCGTTTTCTCGCTCGCTATTGCTTTTTGGTACAAAACCCATGTTTTATTGATACAACACCTATATATGATACAACGAATAAATTACTAAAATATCAACAAACAAGCTACCTCTAAAAAAATGTTTATCCTCATTTTAGCTAGCAAATTCAGGCTGTAGTTATCAAGCAACAGTTCTGGAAAATACTTCTGAAATAGCAATGTACTTGATAATAATATAAAAAGATATTTAGCTTCTTATTGTTCCTTAACTTTAGCGAAAATTTAATTTTACCTTGTTGTACCCTGCACTGTGTTAAAATTAAGTCCTTTGACCGAATGTCACTTTCCAATCAGCTGTTTAGTTAAGGTCCAGTTGTAGATATTAGTTTAACTCTATTAAAAAAAATGTTGCCTACTTAAACAACGTTTATGAGGAAACATTCACAGGAAGAGATGAAACATTCTTCTAATTCTTATTCAACCGAATTCAGAATTGAAGGAGGTTCTAAATAACGACAAAGGCCAGCAAAGGCCAATCCTCTCTGGTTAGCCATTAACGCGTTGTTTTTAATATTGCCATGGGCACGTGCCTCTCCTGGGAGCACACATGCAAACACAGACATACGGTAAAGATACACCTTCATGTTTTTGTCTGGCAAAAAATTGTTTTTAATAATAAAACATACTTCAAATGTACCATAACGATTATTGAAGATAATCTTGAGAATGACTGGGGTGATCCTTTTGTAATTCACACGGGGCAATTAGGAGGTAGGTACTAACATTTACATAACGTTAATCAAGTAATACTTTCTTTGAATTTGAATAAACGATTGATTGATTGACATAAGAAGGTTGCTACAACTTTCGCATCTAGGATTTTCGAAAGTTCCCCTCGACATCTCTAAGATCATCAGAAACATCAAATCTTGGTTTCCATAATATAATAATAAAAATTAACCATTTATTTCAGGCATCTCAGGCCCATAAAAACATATACCTTGCAGACTAACATCTAATATATAAAATTTCCATGTCACAATGTTAGTTACCGTAGGTACTCCTCCGTAACGGCTTTACCGATTTTTACCAAATTTTATATGCGTATTCAGCAGGTCTGAAAATCAGCTGCTATCTATTTTTCATTTTGCAAAACAACGTTTGCTGGGGCCAGCTAGTAAAAATATAAATCTTATGAACTAAAGTCTCCGTATTCTGAGGCCACCTTTCCAAGAAAAATAATATTAAAACTTGGTAAAATCTTAATCCACGAAGATACAAACATTAAATACGTTATTCCCGCGGGAAAATCCATAAAACACGGGCAAATCCGTGGAGTGAAATGCTAGTTTTAAACTTCTCCGTTTATATACCGACTTATAAACAAAGTAGGTAGTAACTTGTACGAGTAGCACTAATGTAGTTAGAGTGGCCTACCGTACCATCGTGGGAGTCTACCTATGTCTCTAATTCTATTATCTTGTATTGTATCTCACAGGTTTCTCGACAGATCGACTAACAAGCTGGGCTGTTGTCCATTGTACAATGTTTAGACGGACATTCATATGTACAAGTATGTATGTACGTATACTCGTATTGACGACTCAGTGGCTCAGTAGGCAAAGAGGGACCTTGTTACGCAGATTACGGGTTCGAATCTCGTGGGAGATTTTGCGCGATCTACAATTTCGTTTTTTTTCTTAATGATGTATTTACAAAATGTATATATGAAGTACAAGCCTTGCTTAGTTTTGGGTTAGATTATGTTGTTTGAATAGACCAGAAATACCTTCTAGGTCTCATGCCCTTCTTAGACCACATCGTCACTTTATATCAGGTAAGATTGTGATCAGAAGAAGGCCTATCTAGCATAAAAAAAAATATGAATCACTAGCTGAGTCGTTCCGGCTTTGCAAGAAACAAAACCCTTCCTTTTGAATCACACTACCTATTGAAAACCTCATTTATTAAATCAATGAGTTCAGTACTTTTCCTCATCAAGACTGACAGATGCGGTTTGAGGGTTTTATTTATTACGTGTACAGATTTTCTCTCAAATGTAAGTCAGTGGATGGCCAAAGGCTGAAATGATGATGATGAATATTGGCTACTGGTACAGATATGATACAAGATCAACTATAACTAGCTAAAGTTTTCGGTCAAACATGAGCAACGCAGAAAAGACTGCGACACCATACCGTCTGCAGCGCGGGAACTTTTTAGCCTGAATACGTCTCGCTTTGTGGTCCCGTAAGTTTGGAGGTTTTGTCTGTTCACGTCCGTAAGTGGTAACCCTCTGAATCCTTACACGTGACCTCCGGGTGGTGCTAAGAACAGTCTCTGGTGGTAGGCTTCGGCCGCGGCTTGTCACCACCCTCCGGGCTGGGCCAGTGCGTGAAGCGATTTTTTCGTGTTTCGTAATATGGTCCGGAGAAGCCATCTACCTTCTAGGTCTTCATGCTCCATCTTAGACCACATCGTCACTTTACATCAGGTGAGATTGTAATAAAAGGAAGGCTTATCTATCATAAAAAAAAAAATAGTGAACAAACGTGCACTCCAACTTAACAGCAGGTTTGGCCGAAGCTTAATATCGAAAGCCCATATAGGTCCCTTCTGAGCGTAGTTGAATTTGATGTTAATACATATTATCCTTCGATACATCGTATGAGTGTGGAAATAAACAGAGTGTCACAGTAATGCATATGACCAGGTCCAGGCCATTGTGCTGATGGGAACCAGGGCTCGATCTCGAAGGGTCACTGAACTTTACCTTTTCTAGGATGTTAGTCGGGAAATCTTGACAACACTTGTTGAAAGTCTAAGGATCGTGTTTTGGTATGAAAATGATTGAAATCCATTAGTCAAATTTTTATTATTATGCAAGCATACGTAATCGTATATCGTATACGTAGCTAGATAGATAATATATTTACTGTACACCTTGCAATTACAAACTGCCTTGAAAATAACAATCAATAACAACATTTTTGTTAGTACAATCGTAACCAAAGGTTAAAATGGGACCCTGCTAGACCTTACGTCACAAGACTTCGAATAATAAAGCCGTGTTGGCTAAGAGGGACATACTAGACTTCCATTCCGAAGGTACCTAGTGGTTTCAAACCAAACTCCAAAGCAGCTTCCGAACTGTTCAAAGCTGTAAGCCTATTCAGGCAATAATGATTGTATTACATACCTACAATTTTTATATTAGGTAAGTACACACACCCAAATATCTACATATTTGTAAAAAATTTTGTTTAACCGATAGGAATGCCATGTGATTAATTATAAAAGTTCTGTAAATTAAATAGATAAAAAAAGCCCCCGCCACGCATTTCTGGTTTTTTCTTCTTGAAAAATGTATGTAGACGTGCTTTAACGGTGAAGGCAAACATCGTGAGGAAACCGGCATGTTCTGAGTCTTTAAATAGTTTTAGGTCTAATCTCTCTCGCAAAGAGAGCAGTCTCTGTGTCCCAGCACTGGGAACGTTAATAGAGTGATGACGATGAAACTCCGTCTGTGTGTCACCAGGTTGGATCACATGAATAGTGATACATAGTTCAAATTTCTAGTCGATTTTAAAGTTGAAATGGAATCGCTCCATTTACCTATACATTTATATGTATGTATGGTATGTATGTATACTCTATTTTGTATATTCTAAATCATAATATGTATTGTACATGATGTTTTATATATATTAACGTAAATATGTGACGCAAAGTAAAAATTTGACTGCAAACTTGAGTTATGCAATGGACTTGTAGACACAAACAGAATATTTTAGGCTACATACTCGTACCTACCTATTATTTTGGTAAGGACAAATTTGGTTCTATCGTTAATTTTATATATCTAACCTACATTTCCCTAACGGTTATGATTAAGGATGAAACAATTTCGGCACACTGCCCGTAAAAGGACCTACTTTACCCATTGTTCCTGGTACCATCACGAATGGAACACGTGACGCATTACCGGGTCAAAAACCTATTGTTACAATAATGTTAATCTATAAGACTAAGCGGTAACTGAAAGTTTATTTATTAATCACCGAGTTATTTGTGGTTTCAGGACTATATTTTTGCTTCTTTATTCATCATCATCATCCTGCCCTTGTCCTACACGGGGTCCTACATGTGGGGTCGGCACAACATGTGTTTTTCTTCACTCAACACTCACTCCTTTCTTACACATATCTGCTTTCACACTGTTCATCCATCTTTTCTTTGGCCTCCCTCTTCCCACATATCCTTCCACATTCATATGTAACGCTCTTCTCGTCACAGGACTTTCGTTTCTTCTCGTAACATGCCCAAACCACGCTAACCTATTACCTCTCAACTCAACTTATTATTACAAAGTAATTTATTATTTAAATAAGGTTACAAAACTGTTTAATGTAAAATTTGTATTATTTGTAAAGATAAATAAATATTACCGAACTAACTAACACATAGCATTACCTAACCCCAAACTAAGCAGAGCTTGTATTATGGGTGTTAGGTGACTGATATACTACATCGATAATTATATAGTGGAAGCACACTTGACTTTCATTTAGAAGGTTGTGGGTTGAAACCCCAGCCGTGTACCTCAGGATTTTTCTTCTCTAAAAATGTATGTGCGCTTTTAAATAAAGCTTTATCGGTAAAAACAAAAGTCGTGAGGAAACCAGCATTTTCTGGAAACCTACAAATTACTCGTATAAAGCTACAGGAGTGGGATTTAATAAATATATCACTTTAACACATGTACCGTGGAAGATTACAGTACTATCTACTTTTTACGTAAAAATAACACCAAGGGGAATAAGTGTCCATTTAATTGTTCCGAAATATCGGAAACCTCATAAACATAAAGGTCACGGTTGATTAGCATTTTCGCGTTTTGACATTTTTATAACCACGCTACGAGTACTTTCACAAGCAATTAACAAAAAATCACCGACTTCTATGAGGAAAACTTAACTCAAGAACTACTGGGGCGATTTCTTATTTCTTAAGAATCAAAGAAGAAGATTTTAATTGGACCAAGATCGTCAAGAATCATCGAAGTCCGCTCAAAGAGATTAAGAAAAAGTTCGGATGTAACAAACCAAAAAAATCGCATTGACTGGCGAAAAAAGAAAAACCATTTTATATTTTAGATTAAAAGTCATACCTATGACACATCCGTAACCTTCGCGCACTGGATGTGCATGTGTTACGGATGAGTCTTATTTTATTCTATAAAAACCTAAAAATAAAACAAAATAAAAGTATTACCATATAATTTATTTGTGAAAAAGTTAAAGTTATGGTTAACAATAATGCTTTCTACAGTGTCAAGGACTATTTAAAATTTAAATCTTGACTATGTATATTAATTGACATTAATAATTTTGATGGAATGAACCATGATTGAGTAGCTGTAATTGACATTTAATTTAATCTTGATTTATTATATTGTAATATACAAAATTTTTGCATGCCAATGTTTTTTGGTGAAGTATGCGAAACGAATTGAAATGTAATATCTTATATGTACCATATTTAATGCAATAAATGATTATTATTATTATTATTAATAGTTTAACCTGCAGTGAGTTTTATCAATTACTAAAAATCATTAAAATTTGATACCTATGAGTTAGTTTTGGTTAAAAATTGTACAAAAACATCTCATTTGAGACGTCTGTTAATGATTTCCTAGAAGCCAGTAGCAATCTCGGTCACTTAGTGGATATTTGTGAGGACACAATTTACTATTATCGCTATCCGAGGCCCTAAACAATGTGACACTCACGGAGGAGATGTGCCCAACATCCCGAGGTAGAGCTAGGAAGATAGAATTTGGACAAAAAAAAACATAGGTGTTTTTTAAGAAGCGGGAAGTTTACGCCCAGGCTTTGCAGAAATCGTAGCTTAAAATTTCTAAGTGAAAAGGCAGGGGTCATTTTATAATAAGGGCTTTTGTCACACAACCCGAGTACACTAAGCAATGGTTAGTTGTATCAATAATGCGTGTCAATATTTTCCATTCAATTTTAAACAATTCAATTCAATTTCAATTTTAATTACTATGTGAAGCTGAATTAAATAAAATTCAATTGAATTGAATATTTTGTTATGACAAGAGCTATCTCTATATTTAACCATTTGAACAGGCCCTAAGCCAAGTTATCTAGCAAGCTTACTAATGTTTCGATCCCGACCCAATCTGAGACCGGATGCAGCAATGCATAACCTCTTTCGTACATACCAAAATAAATACTAAATACATATTAATTGACCTAAGAATACTGCTTCTATGTTATATTTCTGAAATAAACATTAACTGTGAACTCTTTTCTCTCTTTAATTTGAGATAATTTATATAACTTGTTTAAATAAATAAGTAGGTATATGAAAAATAAATTACATGAACTTTATCACTAAGAATGAGAGTTCTAAGTTTTGTTAGATCTATACGTATGGCGCGTGCGCATAGATAAAACTGTCTGCGCCGGCGCCGATAACCACTAAAACATTGACCACTCCTTAGATAACATCTATCTACGGCATTCTCATCTTTGAACAAGAAAAAACGAATTTGTAAAAGCTGTGTATCTTATTTGTTTAAGAAAAAATCTTTGGAATGTTAGATTTAGTCATGGGCTTTTGTATGGTAATGTTTGATTGTGTATTGCACCAACAATGTAGAAAATTCCATAAACTTATCTACTTTGTTGGGGGTGAATGTGTAACTAGATTGAATCAGAAATGAAGAGGTATGTAGAAGAACGCGGGTTAACGACATAGCGAAAAAGATAAGTTCATTAAACCGGCAATGGGCAGGTCATATGGCACGAAGAACAGATTGTGATTGGTGCCGAAAAGCTAGAACGAAGCTCTCTGAACAAGAAACGGAAAACAAGTAGGCAAAGATAGAATTCTTTACAAGCTTTTATTTTACTGTGTAACATCGAGAGATTAGCAATGACTTCCTTTAGAACACTTTTCACTTATGTCATTTTATAAATATAAAATTGTTATACTTATGTTATAATTATTGTTCTCATAGAACAAGCAATGTTATTGTACTCCCAATTTGGGCACACTGTTGTTTCTCAACTGTACTTCAAGACCTTTGTAAACAGTTCTAATAATAAATATTTTCTTTTTCATAAGTGTGTGATGTTCGAGTGAAATCTTGCAACTAAATTTTGAAGAAAATAATCTAAAACCGATTGAGCTGAAATTTTGTATAGGTGTACGTTCAGTTTGGGTGACAATGCATGATTAACTGTGTGACGTCATTCTAAATCAAATATGGCGGAATATTTAAGATGGTTTATTATCTATATAAATAAAAATGAATTGTTGTTCGTTAGTCTGATTAAAACTCGAGAACGGCTGAACGGATTTATCTTATCATAGTCTTGAAATGTTCGTGGAGGTCTAGGGAAGGTTTAAAAGGCGAGAACAAATCGAATAATGCCGGGATTTTTTTTTTAATAAAAACCCTTGCGAAGCCGGGGCGGGCACTAGTTATTAATATATTTTTTTTTATTCTTATTCTTAAAACAGTCTATTTCTTTAAACTTATTTCACTTTTAAATTCGTATGAAAATAATAAGATACAGCGTTAATTAGCCCTACCACGAGTTGCGTCTTACGACTGTTGGAGATTAGATAACATAAGATAAGATAAGATAAGAATTCATTTATTCCATAAAGATACATAATGTACACTTGGAAAAGTCATGGATACATAGCAAATACTTATAAATTACAGAAAAAAAAACAGAAACAATTAGGTACTTAAGAAGTATGAAAGTTATCAGCAAGTGCTTCGTCAAGATTGTAGTATGATTTGTCCAATAATAATTTTCTCACAATGATTTTAAAAATAGAATCCTCTGCATTTTGCAGGTCAAACGGTAACTTATTAAATAATTTAATATTAATTAATTTAGATTACAACATGTTGTAATTGACATATGATAGATTTTTCACAACAAAAATTTTATCTTAAACTGTCAAATGTATGGGATTACATGTTGTAATCTTCAACAGTCGTAAGTGGCAACTCGTGATAGGGCTACATATCTCAAAAAAGTCACACCGAATTGAAATTCCAGTAGCACAAATACTCGGAATAAAGTAGCGAGGCAGCATCTCCGAGTTTAGCATGCCGCCCGCCGCCGTTCCGCGAAGAAGACACGAGATGGTGTTGCTAAACATTTACATTCAACTTGGGCAGGGAGCAATGTACTGCCACGGTGTACTTGATGCAGAAGTTAAGCTTTTATGAAATTTATTATATTAAATAGTCTCTGGTGATAGGCTTCGGCCGCGGCTTGTCACCACCCTCCGGGCTGGGCCAGTGCGTGAAGCGATTTTTTCGTGTTTCGTAATGTGGCCCGGAGAAGCCATCTACCTTCTAGCTCTTCATGCCCCATCTTAGACCACATCGTCACTTTACATCACGTGAGATTGTGGTCAAATGAAGGCTTACCTAAGATAAAAAAAAAACTAATATTATAATTATTATGATATATTTAACGATATAATAATAATAGACTTATCTTATAGGTAATATTTATTTTGTAAAATAGACATCACTTTCGCGACATAAATGCATTGTGCCCTCTCAAGTTTGCACGCTAGTATTGGCAAAACATGTCATTGGCAGAAGGCACTTCTTTAAATTTACTACCATGTTAACACTCATGTTTTATGCAAATAAATGATTCTCATTTTCGATCGCAGCGGGTCGCATTTTCTTTTTAACCCCCGACAAAAAAAGAGTGGGGTCTATCTGTCTGTGTGTCTGTCTGTCTGTCTGGGACATCATAGCTCTCGAACAGAAGGAGCGATTTTAATTTAGTTTACTTTGTATGTAAGGTGAGTCAGACGCGAGTGTTCTTAGACATATTTCATGAAAATCGATTGTGCCGTTTAAAAGTTATGGGGGTTAGAGTGGGGAAGGAAAACCGAAAATCTGCACATATACTCGAGTGGGGTATCAAATGAAAGCGCATCGCGTGTACATTACAAAATGTTATGGTATTTTACTTTTAAGGAAATTAAGGCATTGAAATACGGGGTTTTTCTTAAATTTTCTGATTTTGATAATTGTTTTTTAACGAAACTTTTTAAGCGTTACATCTTTTATCCTGGCCTTACTCGTTGATTATAATCTTATTTTAGGCGGACAACGGAGATGAGAAGTTGTTGCTAAACAACATTTAGATGTAACCACAGACATACATCTTCCTAGATAACGCAAGTATCTCGATTTGTATCCGAACCATGCGTGCCGACTTTTGCCTGTATTATAAAGTCGAAGTTTGGTCGACGCTTGGTCGGGGTTCGGACATGCGAAGTACATGCATTTACGTTATCTAGGTGTAAATCTGTGCATGCAACTTAGGTATTAGGGAGCAATGAACTTTATTATTTATATTTTAAACTAGCAGTCAACCCCGCTTCGCACCTAGTTGACTGTATTGTGAGTTTAAACCATTCTCGAACCCAGTTAAACACACACAAATATATAAAGATATTAATTTCCATGCCCAACCATGCACCTCTTTTATGTGCGCTTTAAACACGTGCTTAACGGTGGAGGCAAACATCGTGAGGAAACTGGCATGTTTAAAGAGTTTGAAGGACATGTGACATTCACCAACCCACACTCGGCCAGCGTGGTGAATTAAGGCCTAATATCTCTTGCCAACAGAGAATACCCTGTGTCCAAGTAGTGGGAACGTTAATAGGGTGATGATGATGATGATTGATTTCCATACAATTAGCGATATTTACATAATGCGATATTATAATGGTGTCAATTTACAACATACATCTTCCGTCATTTAAGTCATAATTATGACGTCATCCTAGTTAAGTTCAAGCACGTTGTAAATTGCCACTACTGTGTTTGTAGCAATTTTATTCCTTTAAGCCTATAAAATATAGTATAAAAAATGTAGTTGCAATACTGAATGTGCTACATGTCGTGCAGTATTTATTGCTGCGCCAAAACATCGGTATTTGGATCATTGTCTATGGTTTTGGACCGTCACCAAACTCAGAACTACTTTCAAACGTGCACAATGGCTTCTAGTTATCTCTAAGCAAACATTCTCTACATAAATATTTAAGAAGATATAATTGATTGTTCACAAAATGATAATTCATCATTCTAACTATCCATTTCTTGCACCGAAAAGATGTGAGATTTGATAAAGTTAGTTGTAGGCCTTTAGCCGTATCTGATCCTGCCTCTATTTTAAGTAAGTATTTTCCATCCTAAGGTTGTTCCTAAGGTGTTCCTGTGTTGTGTACAATAAAGCGATTTTGTATTGTATTGTATTGATCTGTGATAGGTAGGTACCTAACTACTATAATATCAAAATTGTTAACGAAGCAAATCTTTAGAGCCAGTCCTGTCTGTTGGTCAGTTTAATCGACATAGCGCTGCCGCTGTGTTTTTATTTAAGTTGGTACTCATAGTAGATTTTCATATTGACTTGTTTGTAATATCAGAAAAAAAATTTAATAGAGCCGTGTCCCAGTACATAGATCAAATAAACAGAGTTAATTAGAATTGAACAATATATTTGAAATTATGTAACTTAATTTATATGTACCTATTATTTTCCATGGTAATAAATAAAAAAAAAAAAAAAATTGGTGTAAATATGAGTGATAAATTTATTAACTTTGAAGCGCTCGGACTATTGACTTTATGGAAAAAAGGGTTAAAATATTATCTGTGTTTTTTTTTTGTAATATCATAATAGTTTGTATTTAGCATTTTGAACTAAAAGGTGCTTAGGCTGTTTGTGACCTTTTCGCGGGGCTAAGCGCGTTAATATTATTGTGACGCACTTTGAATACCCTAATAACTTTTTATTTAATATTTTTCAATAATTTTTTAAAATTGTGGACATGTAAATGATACGAAAATATAAATATAAATAAATAAATATTTCTGGACAATTTACACAACAACATCTAGCCCCGTGGTAAGCTCTAAGCTTGTGTAAAATATTAGAAAACTGATATACTTAATATAATATACATACATATATAGATATTTTTATGATACATATTAAACACCCAGACCAAGGAGAAAAGTGCTTGCAGAACAAACAAACAATTTTAACCTCGGCGGGAATCGAACCCGCTACCTCTTGCTCTGCAAGCGGACATTCGCCCACCGCGCCACCGAGGCAGTGTATAAGGACATATTGGCGACTGTGACCGTATTCGTAGGATACGACGATCTATGCTTGTTTATTCCATACAGGGTGGTTCACTGGTAATTGGGTCATTATAGGACAGGAAGAGACGCGGCACGCGGCACGAGCCCACACAATGACGTCGTGAGCATGAGCCAACGTGTGGAAGGAATATTGTATTGAATATATCACTATAAATTTAATTTGTTGGTTTTATTTGCCGTTCTGTTCTGTTTGTCGCTCGTAAGGTTGTTTGTCATTAGGTCTCGTCTGAAAACCAGTGCAAATCCACCTAATGGTGGATCTGCTTATGTTGAGGCGAGACCTTTTGGCACAACACATTCAATTATTTATGTTTAGTATCTAATATTATATGTTCGATTCTGCTAAAAAATATGAGGTAGGAGCAACACTGATTTGGGAAAGATGCAAAATGGCGTATCACAACCGCCTTGTGCGCCGACGTGTGAAGACAATATTCTTCCCGGAGTGTTAATCGTATTAAGTTGTCAGATAGACGTTCTATCTAAAATCTGTGAACTTCTGCTGTGCTCTGTGTGTGAAATCCAAAACAGCCATCCATCCAGCTGGATCCAGGAGATACCTGCTGTGCCTTTGTCGGACGTGTGGCCTGCAGCAGCAAGTACCAGGTTAGTGGGGCTCACTCCTCGTATAAACAGCAGAATCGTTCTATCTTTCACAATTCTCTTTCCTTTCAATATTTCAAATATTTCTCATAAAAAATAAAATCAAACCTAATACCACCAGCAAATTATCTATAGATTGTTAAAAATCGCACAATCTAAGTGGTCACTTCGTTACCGGATTGGTATTAGGCCTAGGTCTCGTAGTCCTAATCTAGCCGTGCTAGATAAGTAACTTTATAGCTAGCTCGTAGTTAGCGTAAATTCCTTCAGACGTTCTGTAGGTACAATACTTCCTCTTTCCGACCGTGTCAGAAAGTTGTTACAGTATAAACAAGCTCGTAGCTTGCCTTTATTGAGTAAAGACGTTCTTTACAAACCCTTATCTATCGAAATAACTTTTATTTCATTCTTGAAACATATTTATTATTTCCCTCGTTAACCCATTATATTTGTTGCTAACAGCTCGTAATCTTGTAAACTTACAGTTAAAATAAAATTAAATATCATTATAAATCATTATTTGTCGTGCATTGGTTATTAATTTGCATAAAAGTATTCAATATTTTATGAGATTTTGTTGGATAACTTTGCCAACGTTACTGCGTAGTTAATTTTACAATATGGCGCCTCCGACCAAAGGCAAAGATGATGATGACTCGGTTCACAGTAGCGAGTTAACTATTCTAATTAATAAAAAACAGCGATGCTTCAGTAAATTGCAAACTGCGTATGAGCTGACGAAAGATTTATCGAATTCTTCGGCAAAAGAGATATTTTTGATGCACGTTGAGGACATTGACCAATTGCGTAGTTCGTTTGAAAATATAGTTTTTGAAATTCTTGAGAAGGAACTAGCAAATGACCCTAATTCAAAGCTACGCGAGCATGAATTGAATTGTTTTGATGATTTGTATTTTCGACTCAAATTGTATGCATCAAAATATGAATCTAAGGCTCCGCTACCTAAAACTGAAACTCGTACTGTTGATTCTCGGCCACGACTTCCAAAATTGGAATTGTTTTCATTTGATGGTGATATTGAACAATTTAATACCTTTTTCGAGACATTCTGCTCCCTCGTTCATGATCAGAAAACCATTCCGAAAATAGATAAATTTCACTATCTACTTTCGTGTACAAAAGGTCAAGCATTAAATATTGTTAAAAGTTTGCCAATTTCTGCGAATAACTATGATCTCGTTTGGAAAAGTCTGCTTGATAAATATCAAGACAATAGAATGTTGATCGGTAGGTATTTAGACAAAATGTTAAACTTTGCGCCGCTGGACAGGGAATCTTCTGATAATTTAAACTCGTTTATCGAAAACTTTGACCATTCATACAAAGCTATTCAAACCCTGAATATAGAAGACCTAAGTAGCTACATATTATGTCATATTGCCTTACGATCATTGGATCCATCCACTCGTAAATGTTTTGAACAAAAATTAGATCAAAACACCATACCTACTTTCGACGATTTAATAACGTTCGTTCAAAATCACATTAAAGTTCTCAACCATTCAACGTCCTTTTCAAGTTCAAATGCACAGCCAATTAATAATAAAAAACAACCTGTTTCTAAGCAAAATAAAAACAGTTACACTCATGCATCTGCTTCCTCTTCAAACGCAAAAATGTCGTGTAAGCATTGTGGTGGAAATCACATGATTTTCCGTTGTGATCAGTTTCGTAAACTGACCAACGATCAACGCATTAGCCGTGCTAATGAATTAAAGTTGTGCCAGAATTGTCTCAAAACAAATCACGCGTCGCAAAATTGTAAGAGTGAATTTAAATGCTATGTTTGTAATCAGTCGCACCATGTATTATTGCATCCCAGTGATAACGCGCTAAAACCGGTTTCTTATTCTGCGCCCGCCACAAGCACTACACCGCCGACTGTGCCTCAGTCGCCCGGTGTTATCAGTAATAATCATGTCGCATCTACGCATAACTATGCAGTTATTTTAGGAACAGCTGTTGTCAACATTTTAGATTCGTACGGCAAACCCCAACACTGCCGCATTCTAATTGATTCTGGTGCACAATCGAACTTTATCACTTACGATTGCTTTCAAAGATTAGGACTTATGTCTAAAAAATGTCCGTTTAATATTTTTGGCCTAGGAGGTGAACATGTAAAAAACAATGGCATGGTTTCATGCACGATAAAGTCTCGCAACTGCGAAAATTCGCATTTTCAAATTAACGCTGTAATTTTATCTCGCTTGACTTCTGACTTACCTACGGTTAATATACCTACCGAGGTAGTCAATGAATATAAAAACTTGCAGTTAGCTGACCCGGGTTTTTACAAAAAATCGCCAATCGATATTATTTTAGCTGGTGATATATTTCCGTATATTTTCGATGGGAAAAAATTCGTGATTAGTCCCGACATGCCTGTGGCACTAAGTAGTGTGTTTGGTTATGTCGTGACGGGAAGACTAGAGATTCTATCCTCTAGCAATTGTCATGTTGTAGCGTCTACAACATCCCTTGTGTCGTACACAAAGGAATTAAATTCATTAAATGATACACTCAAACGTTTTTGGGAAGTGGAAGCTTCGCCGTGCGAAATTCCAATAGATCCGTTAGATGAATTAGCGGAAAACATTTATGTAGGTGAACATTACCGAGATGAAGATGGTAGGTATGTATCTCCAATATTAATTAATCCTGAGCATGAACCACTAGGTGAATCATACGATACAGCCTTCAAGCGACTTCTTCAAGTCGAACGCCGTCTCTCTCGGTCCCCGGACCTCAAAAAAGCCTACGTGGATTTCATGAACGAATATGAAGCTCTCGGCCATATGCAACTTTATTTAGGTACAGAACCCTCTGCGTATTATATTCCGCACCACTGTGTACTACGTCCGTCAAGCACTACCACACCCCTTCGCGTAGTTTATGATGGGTCAGCCAAAACTACTTCCGGTACCTCATTGAACGATACACTCCTAACCGGCAGAAAGCTACATCAAGACATTTTAAAAATAATTATTAACTTTCGTTTATATAGTGTCTGCTTTACTGCTGACATTTCAAAAATGTATCGCGCGGTACTTATCGCTCCTGCTGAGCGGAAGTACCAACACATTTTGTGGCGGAATGACGAGACGGAACCTGTACGTACTTACGAAATGACACGAAATACTTACGGTCTTCGTAGCGCGCCCTTCGTTGCGGTACGTACTTTACATCAGTTGGCGTCGGACGAGCTCGCTCGTGCTGAGCAGCCGTCGGTGAACACACAGCCTCAGGTTGTGAAGCCGCGAATAAAGGCAGCGGAAGTTCTTAAAAATGGTTTCTATGTTGATGATGTCCTTTGGTCCTGTCAGACTCAGGAAGAAGCTTGCACGTTGCAAGATGATTTAATATCGCTACTTAAAAGTGGTGGGTTCGATTTAAGAAAATGGGCAAGTAATTGTTCTGAACTGCTAACTAGAATACAATCAGATCAAGTAACGTCGATTGACTTTCGCGACGATACGTTATCGTCATCCCTTAAGGTTTTAGGTTTAACATGGTTACCCCAGTGTGACTCATTCTCGTTTAACTATAATTTAACAGACAAAAAACAAACAAAGCGCTCGGTTTTAAAATTACTCGCAAGTATATTTGACCCCGTAGGTTTTATCTCACCATGTACCTTTGTCGCAAAATGTATCATGCAAGATCTTTGGAAACTTGGCCTAGGTTGGGATGATCCGTTACCATCTGAACTGACATCTCATTGGAACCGATTTATAGACGAGTTGCCATTGTTAGGTACGTTGCGAATTGAGCGGCACGTTTTAATTACTGACTTCACGGAGGTACAACTCATAGCGTTTTGTGATGCATCGTCCCGTGGATATGCAGCCTGTGTATACCTACGGAGTGTAGATAAACACGGTCACGTGAAGGTAAGGTTGTTGACCAGTAAATCAAGGGTCGCTTCGTTGAATCCGATTTTGTCTATTCCTAGACTTGAACTGGAATCTGCCTTACTGCTGTCTAAGCTAGTTAATTTTGTCTTACAAAACTTAAAAAAAATTATTCTTCCGATTATCGCCTTGGGAGACTCGAATAATGTTTTAGCGTGGCTTCAAACACCACCGTATAAATTAAAGACTTTTGTGGCTAACCGTGTTAGTCAAATCACTTCTGTAGTCCCGCCAAATTGTTGGTTTCACGTGAGGAGTGAAGACAATGCTGCCGATGTTGGGTCGCGCGGTGCGATGCCAGGTCACTTTGTTGAGGGCGCTAAGATGTGGGTTCAAGGCCCAGATTGGTTATACCTTGATCAAGTAAATTGGCCTATAAAGACCTATTTTGTGAAGAATGATTCTAAAATTCTAGACATGAAATCTAACTGCGACACTTTCGTTTTAAATTCTATCAATGAGAAAGATATGGTTTTTCAGAATGACCTAGAATCGACTTTCAATAAATTCTCATCGTTCAATCGATTGCAACGAGTCATGGCCTACTGTCATCGATTTATTCATAATTTAAAATCACAAAATTCTCTAAGGTCATGTGGCCCTCTCAAATCCTCCGAACTGAGGATAGCACATGATTATATCATTCGCGTGATACAAAAAAATCATTTTTTCAACGAAATTTCTTTGTTGGAAAAGAATAAATTCGTACCTTCTCTGCGAAAATTATCTGCATTTGTAGATCTTCACAAATACATCAGGGTGGGGGGTCGTATTGTGCAATCCGACCTACCATACGCTACTAAGCACCCTGTACTGTTACCTAAATGTCATACAGTCCGCTTATTAATAGAATATTTACATAAAGTTTATCTGCATGTAGGCCCTCGTACGTTGCAGGGCATTATCTGTAAAAAATACTGGATCATCCACGCTCGTAGCGTCATTAGATCGGTTTTATCAAAATGCAAGGTTTGCTTCCGTTGTCGACCAAGCTCAATTCAACCTGTCCTAGGAATGTTACCCAGGCCAAGGATTGACCCAGGAAATGGAAAACTATTTAGCCATGTTGGATGTGACCTGGGCGGTCCGTTTTTTGTGAAGGAAAGTACAAGACGAAATGCGAAACTATACAAGTCGTACTTGTGTCTCTTTATTTGTTTTTCAACAAAAGCCGTGCATTTGGAAGTACTTACTGATCTAAGTTGTGAATGTTTTTTAGCTGCGTTAGATCGTTTTGTAGCTCGCCGCGGACTTTGTAATTGTTTATATTCCGATTGCGGTACTAATTTTATAGCGGCAGCTAAGCATTTAAAAGAAGTTGCAACCTTCTTGAATAATAAATTTAATCAAGATAGGATAACTGACGGACTCACTATGCGTCAAATTGAGTGGCGTCATAACCCTCCCAATGCCGCAAGCATGGGTGGTCTCTGGGAAGCAGGAATTAAGTCTGCAAAGCATCACCTGTACCGTATTGTAGGTGATCGCTCTCTCACTTTCGAAGAGTTAAGCACTGTTTTTTGCAGAGTGGAAGCCGTATTGAATTCACGCCCATTGTGCTCCTTATCAGATGATCCAAATGAGTTCGAAGTTTTAACTGCAGGTCATTTTCTAATCGGTCAAAGCTTATTGTCTGTTCCGGAATATGATATTGAGAACGTTTCTCAAGGCAGATTGTCACGTTGGCAATCAGTGCAAAGGATTTCGCAGTCATTTTGGAGGCGCTGGTCAGATGACTACTTACATACTCTTCAACAGAGAGAAAAATGGTTTTTGTCACCACCTAACTTAAAAGTTGGAGATTTAGTTCTCTTAAAATCAAATCTCACAAAACCGCTTCAATGGAACTTAGCTCGCGTTGAAGAAGTGCACACTGGCGTTGACAAAGTTAATCGCGTTTTAACGTTACGAACGAAAAATGGCATAATTCAGAGGCCTACTAATAAAGTTTGTCCGTTACCCTATGCAAATTAATAATGAAATGTTCAGATTTAATTATGATTTAACTTAAGCTACAAATTTTATTTATTTTTCTTTATGTAATGTACCATGTACCTACAATATTATACCAATCCTCATTTATTTTCGCTATAGCTTCGTAAGCTATAAATATCTTTTATCTCTTTTTATCCTATCCTCATTATTATTTCATACTTCTCATTTTATTTACGGAAATCAATCATATTGATTTCGGTGAGGGGTATGTTCGATTCTGCTAAAAAATATGAGGTAGGAGCAACACTGATTTGGGAAAGATGCAAAATGGCGTATCACAACCGCCTTGTGCGCCGACGTGTGAAGACAATATTCTTCCCGGAGTGTTAATCGTATTAAGTTGTCAGATAGACGTTCTATCTAAAATCTGTGAACTTCTGCTGTGCTCTGTGTGTGAAATCCAAAACAGCCATCCATCCAGCTGGATCCAGGAGATACCTGCTGTGCCTTTGTCGGACGTGTGGCCTGCAGCAGCAAGTACCAGGTTAGTGGGGCTCACTCCTCGTATAAACAGCAGAATCGTTCTATCTTTCACAATTCTCTTTCCTTTCAATATTTCAAATATTTCTCATAAAAAATAAAATCAAACCTAATACCACCAGCAAATTATCTATAGATTGTTAAAAATCGCACATTATATAAATATCTTATTTTATTTTATTGTACTGTATTTTACTGGCTATGTGTGTGTTGTGTCAATAAATGTTGTCTATCTCTCTCTCATAAATACAACTATATATTTTAGGTGACCCCGCCGCGTCTGACTTTCAGTATGTGCGCGATACCCTCAAACATTACCAAATATTTTATCAGATTTAATCAAGTTTATATAAAGTGATTCAAGGGGTAGGTTTCCGTATGAAGTCGGTACGTCGTAAAAAATTATTAAGCACAACATTTCTTAAGTAACTTTTAGAATATATCTCGTGGCGTAATATTACGCGAAATATCAATGCACTGGATCGTTTTGGATTGAAATAAAAAAGAAAAAGTATGGGTACAATTTTTTAAGTAATATAAATGAAGGACTTAATTTTTTTTTGTCAGTATTGAGTTTGGTAAATTAATAGAAAACAATTCTAGATATTTTAATCTCATTGCGAGTGTATAATAAGTACAAGTAATAACAGCTGAACTCAGAGCTTGTATTGTCCTAGCAACATTACTTTATCACTATTTTGTTTATATCTGACCTCGTTACTATAAAATGATCAAAAGCCCACAACACTAAATAAATGATGTATTGATGGACTGTTAAGCCGGTAATGTTCGCATCATCATTCATCAGAGCAGGGGAGTAACGAGTGCTTCCCGCCACACCTTTATTAGATACGGGATGACTTTGTGGGGAGAATCAAAGTGATTATACATTTTTTAATGCCCAATTAATTATTGGTAGAGGATGCTGTATTCAATTCATTCTCTGCGTTTTCCTGGCTAATTATTGAATTCCTTACCAAATTAAATATTAAAAATATTTTTTAACATTAAATATCTGATTTTAAAACATTTGTTTCATTTTTCTATTACTCAGATGTACACAACGATTTGACTGGTATATCATAGGAACCTGTATTTCTATTAAACTTTTTTTATAGACCTTAGAAAATATTATGTTCCTTAAGTGGTCAATAACTGTAGCAATCACACTAGTTCATAATTATATTTTGTAATATGTTGCTTATTTTAATGATGACTTTAGGTGAACTCATCGCAAATCACAAATCGCAAAGAAGAAGAAGAAGAAGAAGAAGAAGGAAGAGTCTAAAATGAAACCAAGGTAGACTTAATTATCTTTCGATCAATAGTGAGATATTAAAATAACCGTTTCATTAATTTTAATTGCCAATATTACAATTATTCACAATCTGTTCCTCTGCGCATAATAACGGGTACCAACGTTAAAAGAAGACTATTATAAATATTGCCTTTTTTGCAGCAGCATTTTGGCATTTTCGTGAGCCTATACCATTATTTCTCAGAGATAATTGCAAATAACCTAAAAAAAAAACGAATATAAAATAATATTTACGGGAACGGTGAAAGTACACCTTTACATCCCCCAATATTTCATTACTGCTGATTAAAATGATATCACGATATTCTCGGTTCCCCATCATTTTGCGGCCAGAGACAACAGAGTAGTTGCTATACCCTGTGCCAAAGACAACAGAGGAGTTTCTATACCAGTGCCAGACGCAATCAGAAAATTGGTCTACGCAAACAGCCACACGAGTTCGTCTATTACTTATGGTTCTCGACAGTATACTTTCATTAAAATCGAGTAGGTATGTACAGAATAAGTTTTACGTCCTTCACTTTTTTGTGTGAAGTGACAGGAGTTTGTCCTATAATATGGTTCATTTTAATTCTTGGTCTTTACAAAAGTTAAATGCACATCTTAGATTGTAATAAAATGTCATCTCAATATATAATGATTATCATATCTTGACATTCCATTTTGAAGTCATTCATAACAATAGACATTAGATTGAGATTTCGTCAGTAATATGAATCATGAAAAGCTGGTCATTTGCTAAATAATTGCTGGTAATTTGGTATTTTTTGTTTTATGATTAAGTCTTATGTAATGAGAAGAAAGAAAAGTGCATATTGCTATTTTGATTAAAAATATTTTTTATTATATATATTTCCGGACAATGCATACAACATCTAGCCCCGTTGTAACCTCGAAGCTTGTATTACGGGTACTAGACATCGGATATACTTAAGATACTACACATACATCGCCGTGATCGAAATCGGACACACACACACACACATTAATGTATATATTGAATCATAGGCGAATTTCGCAAACCTTGTAATCATAGATTCGAGTTCCAGTAGTAGCACCCTGCATGCGCAAACGGCGCCCGGTCACGCGACGCAGATAGCATCGCGGGATGAGGCACAAGCCAGGAAATTACAAAAAAACCGATCGTAATTGAGAGAAAATATCCCAGAGGGTGGTTTTGATTACCCCGAGTTTGATTGCTAATGGTGACAGGCCAGCTGTTTTTATTGAGAGAGTATTGAGCGAGTGAGAAATAACTTGTTTGTTAGACTGATCATAATTCGTTTTTAGCCAGATTTTTTGTAAATATTAATAAAAAAAATTACACACTTTTGAATATTTCGTATCAATATTTATCATGAAGTATGTTTGTAATATCTTTGTATAAAAACTCTTCGGGTTTTCCGAATCTGTTATTTTTTACCCACATGTCAATCACATGCCACTAAAATATGACACATAACGAAAAAACACGGTGGACGCAAACATCGTGAGGAAACCGGCATGTTCCTAGAACTTGGAAGTGAAACTTGGACGCGCACTTGGCTAGCCCTGTGTCCCAGTGATGGGAACGTAAATAGTATTGATTATGATGACATAGAGCTGGTCTGATAAAGATACTGGGTGATGACCAAAGGAACTCCGATATATAAGGACATAGATATATTAGGCCCTCTGAATCCTTACACGTGGCCGGGTGGTGCTAAGAACAGTCTCTGGTCTCTGGTAGGCTTCGGCCGCAGCTTGTCACCACCCTCCGTGTTTCGTGATGTGACCCGGAGCCTTCTAGGTCTTCATGCCCCATCTTAGACCACAACGTCACTTTACATCAGGTGAGATTGTGGTCGAATGAAGGCGTTTGGGCTAGCATGACTCGACTCAATGACTATTTATTTACAACTATGCCCCGCGGTGTTACGGGCTGTAGAGAATCTGTGTATCAATATGTTCAGTAGTTTTGCGTGAAAGAGTAACAAACGGACGGACAGAGTTACTTTCTTTATAATATTAGTGTGGATGTATAGCTATGGGCTTATGTCACAAATCCGAGAAAACTTACCAATTTAGGTTTTAGTTTGGTTTATGTGAATATAACGCATCAATTGTTACTTATATGTCACTTTGTCACATGTCACTGAGCGAAATAGCTTTTTAAATAGCCATTGTCTAATTTTACTAGGAGATAGTGAAACGGACCCTAAGGCTTAGAGTCTATTTCTCCATCTCATCACCATTTTGAGCATTAAGTAATGAGTATAACGTTGTATAACACACTCCCCGGCATCGCTTCGTGAGTCTTAGTATAATTAAACAATGCAGTATACACAGAAAACAGAGAGCAGAAAACACAGCGAAATCAACGTCTATTAATATCTACTACTACTGTGTTATGCGTACTAGACATCTGTTATACCTAAAAATACTAGACATACCGTTTACAACCACACAGTTTTTAACTCGTTCGGGAGCCTATGGGACCTTAGTTTGATACTCATTTTATGTCAAATAATTTTTTTTACCATACATTTACGATACATAAATATATGTCATGTACAATGTATGTAGATATGTACAGTATGCGTCAGTAACTGGTTACCCATTCTGCATACAAACCACTACTGCCAGGGGGTTTCCAGGTTCCCGCTTACTGTATGTACATACGAGTATAATCAGACCAAAACCTCGCATATATGTAAAATACGTTATGAAAAATACAGCTACAAAGCTCCCAACCCTTCCCCATAATAACACAGCAAACACGTTGACACAGCGCGTAACGATGTTTGCCTACCCTCCCCTGAGATATGCCCTTTTTACGGGAATTAAAAATGCCCGGCGTCCCCTCGTCATAACTAGATTAACAGCAGATAATTTTGAAATGCACGAGGTAGTTACATGGCCCATTGGTTGGAATTGAAATACTTAAGCAAGAGGCGCAAGATATAGCAGGTTCGATTCAGTCGAGTAATCGAGAGTTTATATGTTCTGCAATCACTTCTCTCCTTGGTCTGGGTATGTCTATTATATTCAGTGTATCATATGTCTGGTACCCGTATCACAAGCTTAGAGCTTTTCACGGGGCTAGATGTTGTTGTGTGGATTGTCGGGAAATAATTATTATTAATTTAAGATTTGAATAAAGATAAAAAAGTATTGTACCTACATCGTTTGCTTATTACCTATGATTATTTATTTTTAAAATTTTATTTGTACAGTAATGGTACAAAAGGAGTGAGATTAATGCTATATCATTATTTACCTGCTAACATGAATACATAAACTTATTTGTTTTTCTCTGTTTTCTATCCAAAGGCCTGTAAGTGATTTGTACTTTTTCCTTTTAGGTGCATTTTGTAAACCATTGATATTTTATCCACATAATCACCTCATATCATTAATTAGCTATCAATACCTCAGACTAACGTCAAAGTCAAATTCACTATTATCAGGCAGGGGTGAACTTCCTGCCCAGCTGGCAATCAGAGTCCCGCCAAATTCACGGTCTGCTGACAAATGATCTGTCTAACTTCCCGCTTTTCGGCTATCCGCGCCTTTAGGGTTGCCGTTTGTTAAAACTTTGTTTAAGTAGTTTTTTACTTATTTAATTAGTTATCGGAAGTGATGAAATTTTATTAGCAAAATGTAGATTGTTTTACCGATAATCCAGTTATTAAAACGTTGATGACGTTATTAATTTGAAAATAAATAATTTAAAATAAAATTACTATTGTTTTTTAACCCCCAAATCTGCAAATTTACTCGAGTGGGTATCAAATGAAAGCACATTGCGCAAAATATTATGGTGTTTTACTTATAAGGAAATTAAGACATTGGAATCGGGGGTTTTTCCTAAATTTTAAATTTAGATTTATCTACTTATCTTCTTTATTATTCCGGCCTTCATAAAATACAACTTTGTGTATTGTTAATTATATTATAATTAACAATACACAAAAAGGTCTGATTTTTCTATTGTCAAATAACCATTGTCTTATTACTAAGTAACTGATAAATGTTTGGTCAGTTAGACAATTACCAGAAGTTTGAAAAATCTACGCTTGTTAAATTACAATTTATTAGCAAAATGTAGATTGTTTTACCGATTATCCAGTTATTAAAACGTCATTTGAAAATAAATAATTTAAGATAAACTTACGTTACGACTATTGTTTTTTAAACCCCCAAATCTGCAAATTTACTCGAGTGGGTATCAAATGAAAGCACATTGCGCAAAATATTATGGTGTTTTACTTTTAAGGAAATTAAGACATTGGAATCGGGGGTTTTTCCTAAATTTTAAATTTAGATTTATCTACTTATCTTCTTCATTATTCCGGCCTTCATAAGCTGATACCTAAATACAATTTTCATATTATGATATTATAATTAACAATACACAAAAAGGTCTGATTTTTCTATTGTCAAATAAACTTTGTCTTATTACTAAGTAACTGATAAATGTTTGGTCAGTTAGACAATACCAGAAGTTTGAAAAATCTACGCTTATTAAATTACACCGTGTTGTTTCGTTAGTACATTATAGTTACTAACATTTTGTTTTTCTACCTACCTAGTTAAATATCACCTTTGAACAAGAAAACCAGTGACCTAACTACAAATAAAATGATGACGACACATTACACATAACCTCAATCCAATTTGTAAATCCATTAAATATGAAAGCTAAACTTATTCCAGATAATAGACTCATAATAAATGGAATCAAAACAAACAAGGTAGCCCTAAGCGCCCTCGCCCGAGATTAATAGGGCTTCGTGTTTAGGCCTCCGTTGTCATAGCAGCGCCACCCCCTCGCAAATACCAGATCTCGGGGGGCAGCTTTGTTATCTGGCAGCCCGGTGAGAAAAGGTCAACAGTTAATTTGGTTTGATTGAATTTTTATTCTGTCAGATGTTTTGTTTGTAGCGAATGGGTGATTGATTAAGTATATTAAAACGGTATTACATTATTATTTTTATGTTTTTGGGTATCTAATAGACCGAGATTTTAAATACGATTGATAAAATGACGTAGGTAAGTCCGTAGACGTATTTAGATCTACATTGAATATTTTTTTAAAGTAGCTATTAGAGTAGAGTACCTTCGGCTTCGCCCGTTTTTGGAGGTTTTGTCTGTTCACGTCCGTAAGTGGTAACCCTCTGAATCCTTACACGTGACCTCCGGGTGGTGCTAAGAACAGTCTCTGGTGGTAGGCTTCGGCCGCGGCTTGTCACCTCCCTCCGGGCTGGGCCAGTGCGTGAAGCGATTTTATCGTGTTTCCGGAGAAGCCACCTACCTTCCAGATCTTCATGTCCCATCTTAGACCACATCGTCACTTTACATCAGGTGAGATTGTAGTCAAATGAAGGCTTATACAGCATAAAAAAAAGAATGTTACAGAGGCGGTTTCTGTAAATCCCATGGGATTTTTTTATGGATTTTACTTTCTGTTCTATCAATAGATAACAATTATAATAATAAATAAATAATTCCGGACTAATAACACAGCATCACCTAACCCCAACCAAACTAAGCAGAGCTTGTACTCATGGTTGTGACTGATATACTACATTTTTTTTGTAAATACATACTTATGATACATAGAAAACACCCAGACACGATACAAGTAATTGTAGATCGTACAAAATCTGGCTCCAAGCGGGAATCGAACCTGCAACCTTTTGCGCCTTAGGAGGACCGCGAGGGTCCTGCGAGCCACAGAGGTCGTCAATGAAGTGAGAAAAATACTCTGTTGTGAGAATTGCCCATCCGTCCAAAGGGAATATAAACAGTACGTTGTACACCCGTCCTCAGATCAAGAAATAACGTGGACATTGGTAAGCTGTCGCGCATCAAGCGCTGAGCCATGAAGAGGAACTGAACTGACCTGATCAAGTTATTATTTTCTTCTCCAATCTGTGCTTCTGTCAACCCTAACCTGTCACTCATTGTCAAAAATGTAAATAATTTTATTTAACTCGATACTGGCAAATTGTCGCTTCAAGCGCAAAGTCCAATTACAAGAAACTGAACAGAACGGAAATCGGAATTCTCATCAAAAAATCTACTTCACACTTTATTTTGAACTATCAATACCAGACAAAATTATTGCGATTAAAAATTGTTTCATGAATAGCCATATTTTTTTATTTTCTAAGATGTCTGCCAATTCTTCTGACAATAAAGCTTTTAACACCGTTCTTGGCGAAGAAGATATCTGTGCCGGTGCTTTGTACTGATGCTGAGGAGCTGGAGCAAGCCTCTCCATCCGTGAAGGACCTCATGGCAGCTGATATGACCAGGATGGAAGTATAGATGAACAAGTTCAGGTAAATCTGTCAAGTTGTTCTCTTAGAAACGTTAGAACGAATTATTAGCCAAAAATGAAGTAATCTACCTAAACAATAATGTCTTATTAATAAATTATTTATTCACCAACCCGCACTTGGCCAGAGTGATTAAGTCCCTGTGTCCCAGCAGTGGGAAAGTTTATAGGGCGATGATGATGATGATGAATAAATTATTACTAAAGTTTCTTCGCTGCAATGTATACCAATCTTAAGCTGAACAAATTCTTTCTCAGGGATCTCAATTTAAGAAGTCAGATATGTCTTACAAATTACCAAAATAAAACATAAGCGACGATTTGAATACCTCATTTTCTCGTTGAAAGTCGGTTAAAAATACTTTCTGGTACTATAAGATCAGTTGAAGTATATTAAATTGGATGTTATATCGGAAGGGATATTTTTGTCAGTTGAAATCGAAAAGGCGGCTCATTCTTAAGAAGACGATACTATCAAAGTTAAAAAAAACGAGAAAGTCAAGTATTTCGCCTCGAGAATCTTTGGAGGACTACCTGTGAGGAACAGAACACAGGCAGAAAAGTATAAAACTAATTTCTTCGTGATTGACTGCTTTTATTTTAAAACAATTAATTATAACTTATAATAATGTGTCATTTACCTACGATTATTAGGGCTCTTCCTTTGAAAGTTATTTCAAAAGACCTGGATATTTGCAAGGTGCTATTAGATCGTGTGAAACGGATGGCATGTCTTTAGGTCACCTCATATGCAATTATGTTAAATAATAGCAGATACTTTGATGTGTGTCATGGTTGATGGTTTATTTCCGATTGCTTCAATATTTCAATTTATTGTATATAGGTATTATTTCATATAACACGATTAAATTTCTTGGTCTTCTGGGAAAATGATAACCTATTTTCTTTCTCGCCTCCATATAGTTTTATTAAATTGCTTTAGTCCTTTTTTATAAATTGTAGAAATATCATCAGAAATCATAGATTCCGGAAATTTAATTAATTTATCTTTGTCCGTTTCTATTTACCTTTCCCGTAAATGATTACATTATATACATTCAAAGCACTATACATATACAAAATATATGTACCTATGTCATCGGCGCTGACGTGGCAAGTCAGATGAAGTGAAAACCCACACATGCAAAACTTCAGTAAAGTTAGCAACGTACCAGGAAATGGCATTATAAAAATAATATTGGTTGATGAATAATATTGCCGAGGGGACAAGTGTTTGTAGGTTCTGCAGGCACTTTCTTCTTGGTCTAAGTGTTTAATATGTATACTAAAAATATCTATGTATGATCAAGTATATCAGATGTCTAGTACCCGTAACACAAGCATAGAGCTCTTCTTATCGTTGCTCAAGTAAGTTGCAAAGTAGATGTCATCAAGGACATCGGTCCTCTTTTTGAACATTTTAAAAAACTTGCCTTAATAGGTTTTTGGCCTTCTTTATGACCGTCTATTGGCTGAAGACTCAGTAAGGTGTAAATTCCAGAATTCAAATCATGTAAATCTTACGAAATTTTCGCTATTTAATATTTACCAAGATCTTATATATAAAATTTCCATGTCACAATGTTAGTTGCCGTACTCCTCGGTAACGGATTATGTATTATGAAATTTTATATGCGTATTCAGTAGGTCTGAGAATCAGCTACTATCTATTTTTCATTTTGCAAAACAACGTTTGCTGGGGTCAGCTAGTATACTATAAAATTTTGGCTTGGCTTGAGCCATATGTACGCATGAGCAACATAAAACCACATAGCGGGACCTTTTCAGGCATAGTCCCGCGTCGCAGTCGCTTAGATGTGCAAAGAGTCATATAAAAGTATAAGTAAAGGCCGCCGCGCGACAGACGCCCCCTTCGCAGTCGTGTTGGCCGCGTGGTTGAGCCAAAGCTTTAGGCTAAGTACTGTATGTGTCTCCAGCCGAAACAGGTCACCTGTTTAGTCACACGATTGCGTCTGTGTGGTGTGTTTATGCGGCTGGTCGCCATGGCGACGGGTTCTCAGAACTGACGGCATACTGGGTGGAACTTCGGGCTAACACTGTCTATTTGAAATTGTTTTTTCGGGCTGGGTGCCAGCGGAACCATGATTGATTTAAGCGGCAATGCAATTTCAAGGATGTCGTTGAGATTTAACATTTATGGTCACATAACAATGATTCTGAAAGATTACTATCCTTGCGGACATTTTTTAAATTCTTTATGTTTATTTTAGTTCGTTATCATTCGACCCCGTCATGTATACGATAGTTTGTCTCCTGTACGTATCTACTCTCAATCAACCTACGTATTATTATTACCTCCTGTTTGAAACTATATTTATAACAATAGATATAATTATCATTTCTCATTAAAAAACTCCATGAGAATTTATACGCTGTTTACTTTTTAAATAATTTGATGGTTCGATTTAGAAGGCAATCAGTCGCATAGCTTGTACTTTTAAGGAGTCCAGACTGTAATGTTATTTTCTTGTTCTTCTTTATTTCATCTTCATCATTATCACTGGGCCTCTTACTTTAGATCAGATTATACGCCAATAGCGACCAAGTAATACGATGACGTCAGTTCTTTGCTAATCTTCTCCGCTGTCGGTTAACAAAAATGCATTCTTATGTTGCCTTATCCAAATTGTTTTAAGGCCACATTACTTCTTATAATTTTCTCCGTGTTCGAGGTAAATTCTAGTCTCTCACTGTCTCAGTCACTCTCTCCGCTCCTCTCTGTGTCTCTCAATATCTCGCTGTAAGAACTATTTTCTAACTTGATGCGATTGAGATAGCTTATAGACATATTGAAGGAATGGCTTTAAACATTAAGATTTAAAGCCAATTAGTTTCCAAATATGTTCGTTAAGTTGTCGCCATAATGAGTGTCACATAACTTTCTCGGTGTCTAAAAAGGACTATATTTGCACCACTGCAGTGTTTTTATATATAAATATCTTTTACAAGGTTATGTGAAGGCTTTCGTCGTAAAGGTGTAGAACAATTTCCTACGTGCCTACGTTCGCTGAGTTATTCAGTGGTTCTGGGAAACGTTTTGCAGTGGGTAGGTAATATCTATTTTTGATGTGTGAAATTGACGGCTAGTGGTAGTTTCCTCGTATGAAGTATTATTTACTGAGGGTTTCCTGATTTTACGCTTATCGGCTTAAACTTAATATGCTTTTATCCAATTTTATTACGAGTTTTAAAGTTATATATTATTTATTCAGGTTTTGTTGTGGTTGAGGACCTTTAAAATTTCATTGTTTTTAAAGGAGACCAAAAGAGTCTTAAGCCCACACTTCTGATTTCCCCTTCATTTGTAGAAGGCTATTCTACATATCTATAACTAGCTGTGCCCTGCGGTGCTACCCGCGTTATAATGGATGAAGTACTCTTAACCAACAACATATTTATTTGAATAAAGATTAATATTATTATGTTGATACAACTTAAACAAATTATTTCGACCAAATTAGGTACCATAAAAACGGTTTTTGTGAGTTAATCTTAAAAGATAGACATATACTATCGCGGACTGTTTTTTAGATCATTAAAAGAGCTATTATTCTTTAATACATATTTTTTGTGTATCTTGAACCGTTTTCACGGCGCACGCAACGGAAGGCTTCAAAGATGAACAATTTCTCCCGTTTTTTACACATTTACCACTATATCTTTGCTCCTATTGGTCGTAGTGTGATGTTATATAGCCTATAGCCTTCCTCGATAACTGGACTATCCAACACAAAAAGAATTATTCAATTCGAACAGTTTCGGAGATTAGCGCGTTCAAACAAACAAACAAACAAACTCTTCAGCTTTATAATATTAGTATATATTGTACTACACGTTTTTCCAGTTAGCCTATGCTCTACCATGAAACCTACTGGATGGCTTTTGATGTGACTTGCACGGTTTCCTAAACGGGAATAAAATTGTAGATATAAAAATATTTTTCTCAAATCACACTGTTTTTGAGATATGCAAAGACACACAAACAAATACATAAATACAATTACCAAACTTCAATTCAATTAAATTTCTTAATTGGACTTGATGCGTCAGTTTGCCCGTATCAAGTAAAATAAAATTATAAAGTGAAAAAGATGTTACTCAGTTGAACGCCATTTTAAGTCTCATGCCAAATTTGCCACACGCCTAAAGTTTGTCAATTTGACAATAGGTATTAATAATAATAATAAATCATTTATTTCAGGCATCTAAGGCCCATATAGACATATACCTTATACATAAAACTATAAATCTTATAAACTAAACTAAAGTGTCATCGTGGATAATCTGTTACGGCGGTGTCGCCTTGCAGTGTAGGCGACCAATGAACCGTCGAAACTTGACCCCTTGCGGCCAAAACTGCTCATTCAGGTATTAAAGACACGTCAAATTTTATTAAAGGTTCCTTATTATTGTTATTTGTTTCCTTAATTCCATACATTTGTCGGTTAGACCAACATATAAGTTTAGAAAAATGGGTTTTAAATCAGTTGAAAACAGTACGAATACATACAAGATATATTAAAAAGCATGAGTCAGCGGTCATCTACGATTCTCCGATTGTCGATTGTTGTTTCTCACCTGCGCCGTTAAGCCAAGGGTGTCGGTGTGCCCCTCGCCTCGGACTCCCCCAACTGTGCTGAATCGTAAAGTCAGACGCACCCTTTCGAGATAGTTATTTGGTTTGAGTTTTGACGTTTTTTTTTGTATATTAATCTGTTTTTATAGGTACGTGTATTACAGGTATGTACGTGGAATTATTTAAATTTATGAAAAAGCGGTGTTGTATTTTTGGTAAATTAATCAGTTATATATATAAAGATAGATAAAAGAATATCTAAGTGTAGTTTAATTTTCTAAATTAATTTCAATGATACGATACGTTTCATTGTAAAGATCTGTCATGCCAATATTGTTTGAAAATGGAGGAAATTATATCCGTTATAAAAAGTAGCTTTTGTTCTTTACTGGTACAACAGCTATTATATACGTGTCAAATTTGACCCAAATCTGACTTCGCTCGCAATAATGGATTTCCCCGCGAAATATGGTATGTTACCGCGGAAAAAAGGTGAAGTTTCATCAAAACCCCTTCAGTAGTTTTTGCGTAAACGAGCAACAAACACACTTACATCATCACAAACTTTCTCGTATAAAAGAATAAAATATATCTTACTAATATTATTATATTAGTACGTTAGTATTTTATTATATTAGTAAGGTAATATTTAATTATATTAGATTATCTGTCAATTATTAATAAAGTAGGGAGGCCTTTGCCATATAGTAAGAAACCACAGGCTCATAAAAAAAAAAAAGTAAGATAGATAATATTTTATCCTTAGTGCTCAGTACTAAAGGCTCATTCAATTTTAATGCAATTAAACATCGGACAGTATGACAGTAAATTCAAATCAAATTTTTATTATATTTTTTGTAGTATAAGAAGTCCTATTTATAAATCTGTATGTACAAAAATTTTAACTAGCTATGGCCTTGTCTTTCTTGTACCGATGGTCATTTTTCATTGTCATTAGAACAAACTATTATTACTGAGAAAAGGGTTCCAACAATTTGAATAAAAACGTGATTCGGCGACCAGTGATGATGATGAAACAAAATGTCAAGCGACGGGGTAAATGTTTAACTTTACGGTTTCTGAGATATTTCGTTTTAAAATGTATACATTTTTTTCTAGAAAAAAAGTATTTCAGAAACCGTATGTGTGAGAGATTTGATTCCTTAACTGTTTTTGTTCATGAACATTTGCTCTAACGATTGAAAGGCGTTTCATTACTGGCTCACGTTTTTCAAAATAGCGGACGGTATGCCAGGCTGCAAACAAAAACATCGAAACCCCTTTTTCATTTTCATTATTTTTTATCATCATCATTTCAGTTGAAGACTTCCTCAGCTGGACATAAGCCTTCAGATATTTCTAGAAACCACCATCATCCACCGTAAACCTGCGGCATTTACCCCGTCGTACATACGTCCATCTTGTCATTATTTATTTTTAATGACCGAGTTATATTATCGTATCTCCATAGTAACATTCACGACATGAGTGCAAGTGGCAAGTGCGCCCTAGGAGGGTAACACCGGATATGAGGTTTTTATCCGCGCCCTCCCCGGAAGTGAGAAATCGATTTCGTTGTCTGCAGGTTCTAAGAGGTGAGTTTGTTGCTCGATTTAAAAGTTTAACGCAAAACCAGTTACCACGTTTTTGTAATTTGAATTTGTATAACTTTAGAAGTAATATGTAAGCTATTTTATTGCCTTAAGAAATAAATAATAATACGAAGCGTAATTTAAACTTTTAACCAAATTCCCAAAAATAGGAGAAAATTAAAATTAAAGTTTTGTTTCTTTGTCCGTTTGTCTGTCTGTCTGTCTATCAAGATCATTTTTCAGGAAAGCATCGGTACCCGGATGAATTTCAAATTAAATTCTGAGATTTAATGTCCCTTGTAGCTGTAAAATATGCAAATTTACGATACTCTGAAAGGAGTCAAGTCAAAGTCAATACATTTATTTCCTTAGAAGCACAGGCTTACATGGACAGGTTAGCTTAAAATTAATAAAACTAAACTGTTTATACAAAAATTATCAAGGAAATAACATTGTCTTGACAGTTCGCTTCAATGTTTTATACTGAGTTGAGAAGCGAATAGAACAACACAGTTTTATCAGTTTTTACAATGATGATGATGATGATGCCGACGCTCAATTCAAGTGATATACTTCAGTATGTCCGTATGTCTGTGTTTATATAAGTATGTTTTCGCTATTCTTTCAGCCATTGTTTGAAGCGCACGCGCTGAACCCAAAACATTTGTTTAAAACTTGACAACAGTGAAATGTTTTAACTGTACTTATTAAACATTTTATTATTTCGTATCGGGGAATACTGTAAGTTATTTTAAACATTGTTAAAGTTAATTGTAGGTATTTATCTATATATATAAAAATGAATCCCTATTTCCCTTGGTCACGGCATCACGCCTGAACGGCTGGACCGATTTCGCTAATTATTTTTTTGTTTTGTTCGTTATTATCAGGAGAAGGTTCTTATGAAAGAAAGAAATAAGGAAATTGCGCGGAAAATTAGAAAATTTAAAATTACTTAACCACCATATAAAAAGCTAGCGAATGTAACCTTTTTTAATGTAACCTTAAGACATTTGACATAGAATTGACTGAATGCGTGCTACAAATATAGTCATAGAGGATGAAAAAAAAATGACGTTTAAAACGGATTCTTCTGTCAATCTTATTTTATTGATAAACAATACAAAAATCTGCTCATTTATGGAGTCTAAGGCGGAACAAAGTTCGCCGGGTCAGCTAGTTTACTATAAAATAGAAGCAGACAATGTGATTGTCCAATATCATTGGCTGAGGTTGTTTTTTAATGGAGGGTACTCAAAATAAACAAAGGAGGTCTTTTTCCAGCAGTGAGACAGCATGGCTAACAAATAAAGGAAATTTGCACTAAAAATATTCTTTAGAGCCTTATAAACGATATAGGCTACTATAACCGCGGAAAGTTATGTAATTACCCGTATTTCAATAAGTACTAATTTATTAGATAGATAACTCTGTATAATAATACACCACAAAAATAATACAATCAGTTAACAGTAACAAGACAATACATCAAAGTACAAATGGCGGCCTTATCGCTGTGAGCGATCTCTTCCAGGCAACCTTGAGATGGACATGGGGCACTGCTAGTTGAGTATAACTTGATTTCTACTGGACCAATTATATATAAATGTATATGGGACCAAGCTAAAAGTAACTTTATTTGTATGAAAAAGTCCGAGTAACTTATTCATACAAGGACTTAGTGAAGGTAGTCAAAAATACCCGTCACAGGTTAATGAAGCCACCATACATATAAAGGAAGGAGCATGTTTGTGTGTATGTTAACGGTCGAACTCACAACTGTCTCAGGAGAAAGGGATGTTCGGCGCGTGCGCAAGCCTGCTTAGATCTACGAACTTTTAGACATTACATATCATTTATTTTATTCTCTTATTTAATTAAGTTATATCGCTATTAAGTATCGCAGCGTAGGACGTCTACCAACTAGATGGACGGACGACATGGTCAAGGTAAGTGCTGCTGTACACGAGTCGCCACCGCACCTCCACCACGCCGCCACACCGCAACCGCGCTGTCAAAGCCTAATTTTACCGGTTCATTATACGGCTGTTAGTTATACATTAATAGTTACAAAGAACATTACAATTACACTAGTAGTATAAGCTCTTTATAGTTTGGGGTTAGGTGGTGATTAGTATTAGATGGTTTTTAGTAATCACCGCAAAAAACCTTTATTTATTTATGTTCACAAAAATCTCAATAATGACTACTTAGAAAGACAAATTGCAATAGATGTAAGTGATTCTAGAGTTAAATTTGTATTATTATAATAAAATAATCAGTTATGTTATCCATCTCCACCGTATTCGTAGCTCTACCCCGACAGGTGCGTAGGCGCATGTCAATTTGAAGAAAAAATGGCGGCGACCCTCCATTAACGAGACAGAGGTCAGCTCCTTTCTATTTTATTGAACATTTCATTACTTAATAAAACTGTACGTTTTCGTTAATCGAAGTATTATACTTATAACTGCATATAATATAATAACCTATATATATCTGATTATGATTACAGATATTGATCAAAAACGGATTGCAAGAGGTTTTTAGACAAATTATGTGTCGGTAATTTTTCGATATTAGCGGCCAAATATTATTTTCTAAAGAAGATATTATGTTCTTATAATGAAAATCAACCTATTTCAGAATAATAAAAATTAATTATTAAACTTAGCACAAGAATTACTGGGCTCCTAAAATTGAAATGGGATCCACTCGCAAAAAACAGCTTTCATATAAAATTTATTAATACTACGAAAAATAGGTTAAAAGGTAAAAAACATATTAAAAAGTGTTCAATTATGCCTCATCCTTTTTTGAAATATCATTGAAAACAAAAAGGTATCTACTTTGAAAAATTTTATATCAGAAAGTATTTTAAAGTACCTACTTACCTATATTCAATTTGTTTAGGTATTTTGAAAAAAAAAAATTTGAACTTTCTAAGATTTGTAAAACCAGACAATGGAAATAAATGATTTTGTATCTTGCATCTTTCAGGTGCCTAAATATTATAGAGATAACTAGCAGACCCCAGCACACGTTGTTTTGCAAAATGAAAAATAGATAGTAGCCGATTGTTAGACCTACTGAATACGCATATAAAATTTAGTAAGAATCGGTAAAGCCGTTTATGAGGAGTGCGGTAACTAACATTGTGACATGGAAATTTTCTATATTAGAAGATTAAATTAACTATTCAAAGCAAACGACACCCAACCGACTGAAGTCACGTGCTATCATCACGATATTGATATAAATATACAACATCTATTAATATTCCGTCTGTTCGTTCCTTTCTCTTCGGCGTGTGCTCATTTTGATATTAGATTTATTTAAGACATGATTGTTCTTAACTATGAGAACTAGTTTTAAACGCGTTGCTCGTTTAATGGATTTTCCCGGGGTGTAGAATAGCCCCGCAGTGAAAAGTAGCCTATAGCCTTCCTCGATAAAATGTATTTGTTACTGCATTAAGTTTTTGTAGTATTTACTTGGCACCGACTTCAAAATTATTAAATACTTAATTATTTAATTGTTTATGTTTATTTTAATTATCACTTATAATGGCGAAATGATTTGTAAAGTTAATTTATTTTGTACTTTTCAGCTTCTCTTTTGAAGTTGGTTTAATTTTTGTCAAAAAAGTTTTATTACTAGAGAACACAAAAACTATATATGTACTTATAACATAAAATAAAATGAGGAACTAGACCGAATTCTTATAGTTTGATTTGGTTAAACTGGAAACCATCCGCTTTGATATGAAAATAATCTTCAAATAGAATAGGAAGAGTACCTTCTAGATCTAGAACTTTGTGATCCATTCTAGTCCACATCGACTGTTACCATCAGGTGAGATTGTGGACAAACAAAGATCTTTCGTCCATAATAATAAAATACAAATAATTTAAACGAGAAATAAGTTCTAAGGTGCATGACCTCTAAAAATCCAATGGAGCTTCAAGTTAAAGCAATTACCTGTCCTTGACCCAGCCTTAGATAACTCGTAACAGACCATTATCATTCTCAAAATCTCAACCATTGTTGTTACGTCTTAAAATAACGCATGTACCCGTTAAATAGATACAAGAATGAATTAGTGTAAACATGATGATGAGTGGGAGTATTGTTAAGTGGGAAAACACTCGGCTTTCATTCCGAAGGCCTTGGGTTCAAACCCGGCGCCGCGCCTCTGGATTTTTCTTCTTGAAAAATGTATGTGCGCTTTGAACACGCTTTATCAGTGAAGGCAAGCATCGTGAGGAAACCAGCATGTTCTGAGAAATTGGAAGAGTTTGAACATCTGACATGAACCCGCACTTTGCCAGCGTGGTGAATTAAGGTCTTATCTCTTTCGTCAAGAAAGAAGTCCCCGTGTCCCAGCAGTGGGAACGTAGATAGCATGAAACATACATATTATAATTGTGATTTTTTTTTCATGTTATTAAGGAATAAATAAGGCTGTATTGTTATTATTAAAAGGATATGTACAAGAAGAGAAATTGTCAAGCATAATTTACCTCAAAATGGATATTCAACACTCATTGGACCAGCGTTGGACCAGTGTGATGTGTTATGACGTAATCCTCCTTTTTTTGAGAGAAGCCTATGCCCAACAGTGGAAGTACTATGGTATAATCATTATTATATCAGCCGGAAGCCTTCTCCTTCACGACATAGGCCTTTCTGAAGATTTCGTATTTTTTTTTGGTTGAAAGCGACCTGCAATCACTCATAACTTGACTTAACCAAGTTATTTGTCCATCTTGTTGGTCCGACGCTACGCTTGTCGTTCTGCGGCCTCCTTCGAGAAATTTTCGACTCGAGCGATATTTTGTTTCGCGCTAGACATATTTATAGTCTGGCAACCACATTAGTGAGCAAATCCGGGTTGGTAACATGCATTATTTTACAAATATCTTCATTCCTGATTTAAATTCATAAAGAAATCTCCAGCATCTCAAAGCTCTATGAGCGAGTCCGACCCTATTTAAAAAAACATCAAAGCCTTTATATTCCAAAGGAGTTTTCTCGCCATTGCATTGTCTCAAATCAAAAATAGAATCACGTTCAATGCGCGTTCGAAGTTCAAAGTTCTGAGCTTTCGGATGAAAATTATCTCTGTTGCGTCTTCAAGCGAGACGATCCTGCAGACATAGAGAAGGACAACGCTAGTTGTTCTTGTTAAGTGCGAAAGAGACAAAGAAACTGCATCTTTGTAAATGCCAGAACGGCAACGCCGCGTCGACCAATCACTAGGCGTTAATCTTGGCGGTTTGTTTTTGTTTTCGTTTTCTTTTTAATTTTGTTTTCGAAGCTCGCATAATATGGAGTTGGCTATGGTTTTAGTTTTACAACTAACTATATACTAGTTAGTTGTAAAACTCTATGGAATTATTGAAATATTATGTTTTATTCTGTTATTCGATTCGATTTTATTCTGTTTTTTTTTCATACTGGTAATTTAAAGTCGAACTCAATTCATACAAACATTGTCAATAAAATTGAAGTAACATTTGAATAAAAAAGGATTCCACAATTATTTATGTAATGAATTACGAACCTAAATGCTTGATGCATGATTGTATCTTCTTCAATTGTCGGAAACTAAATAGACATCGGAACCATTTAGGAATATAGAAATTTGATAAGTTTACACGTGAACATAGCTATGATATTTTCAAAAGTTATAACGGAAATTATTTTTTAATTCGGCTTTTTCTGAGATAACCCCCTACAAGCTACAACCTGACAAACTCACAAGCAACACAATGTTAATAGATATATCTCTTGTTAATGTAATTCATTCACTAACACCAAACACATTACTTTTACTTCCATTAAAAGGCTCCTAAAATATGAAACATCGAAAATAAAGAAAAGAACGATTAATTTCCCCGCGTCCAACATACAAAAGTGCGTGACCGAAAAAATCGTTTATCAACAGACAACATACTTCAGCGTCTGCGTAAATTAATAAACTTAATTAAAATATAGGTTAATTGTCTGCATAATGTTACTTAAAAATGTTTATGTGGTGGGTTATGAGGGTACCGTGTGGAATTGGAGAAACGCTCGAACTAAACAGGAGTAATTCATAATCGGAAAATGTAACGCGTTTTTATTGTACGAGTTTAACTTAATCAGTGAGGACTGTTGTCGTATTATTGTGTTTCAGTTCCTAAGATCTTACTAATATTGTAGACGCAAAATTTTGTGACGATGTGTGTTTGTTGCTCTTTCATGCAAAAACTACTGCATTGATTTTGATGAAACACAATAATATAGCTTACATATTAGAATAACACATTAGGCTATTTTTTACGGCGGTAAAATACCGCTTTCCGCTCGCATATACAATTATTGCGTGCAAAGCCCGATTTGAGTTAAATTTGGCATGGACATAGCTGTTCCCAGTAACGGATACTTTTTATCGCGGCAAAATGGCAAAGCCGCGGCCGGTCAGCTAGTGAATTTAAATTTGGTCAGTACAGTTAGTTAGGGGATCCCTGATTTTCCGCACTTAGACTCATGGTGGTTCATTGTGCGTGGAGTGGGGCGCTAGTGTAACCAGTCCAACTCCGTTCAAAAGCGCAGGTCTTCGCAGGCTTCTCGGAGTGACCGTGGGTTTTTGAGGATTTCACGTCGCTGTGCCGTTACCCCCTCGCATTCCATGATAACGTGGGCAGCTGTTTCGTCTTTGTTAAGGCATCCTCTGCAGAGTGAACTGTCCGTGGATCCCATGTTATAGAGATGTTTGTTGAGGGTGATTTGGTCTGTACATCATTATCATCTTCGTGCCCTTATTCCACATTACGTGGGGTCGGCACATTATGTATTTTAATAAGTAACTATTTCCACTTAATCTTTATGCTTGTGTTACGGGTACTTGACATTAGGTACACTTATATACATACATATTATATTGTTTTATCATAAATATATTTTGTTCAGTATATGTAAGGCATTTTTTTATTATTTAACTTAATCACTGAGAACGTTTATCGTATAATTGTATTTTAGTTTCCAAGCATAAATTATGCCTGTACCTATTACTGTAGATACTCCTATATTATTTCATTAGGAGTAGAGGAGTAGAAGGTTGCATTAACAAAATCAGCCAGCCTTTGAAGTACCTACTCCGACACACTATTGCAGTTTTTTTCAATCTTGCGGTGTTGATAAGGTATTCCAACACACACATGATTTTTTTCTAATTTTTAGTGGTGTCTTCCTATACGGAACTGAAGTGCTCACCTAAACTCACACTTAACCAGTATTTATATAGCAAATTTTGTATTTATGCAGCATAGATCTTATTACTAGCTTAACTTAACATGTACATCGATTCTACTTGAATAATTATCAAATAAAATCATATTATAGGTGACGCGATTTAGTCCACACAATGTTGAAATATGCAGTTTTTTCGAACTTGTAGTCGTGTCTTCATATACGGATCTCAAGTGCTCACATAAACTCACACTTGGCCAGTATTTAGTCCACGCGATGTTGAATAATGCAAAGCTGGATGGTTGCGTGAGAAATCGTAACAATAATACTTGTGAGCTTTTCTTAAAAAAAAAACTGGCTTCGCCTCTGAAATGCCGCTTCGTTAGTACCTACGCAGCCTTTTTCCTGCATATTAGTTTTGGTACATAGATTTTTATGTCTCTATCAAAGGAGTTTATCACTTGAAAGTCAGATACAATAGATTATTCGCCATTGGCATTGCATTAAATAGATTTGAGCGTAGAGCCAGAGTAATCTTTTTTTTTATAGATAGACAGAAAATATATTTTCTGTCGTATATATAAATATATAGAAAATATATTTACTATACGTTATTATTATTACACACCGAACAAAGAAACAATACAATAAGAAATTAAAACTAAACCTAGAATGCGTAATGGGCGGTGTTATTGCTTAAAGCAATTTCTTCGAGACAACAACAGATTTATAATATTGTATGTCCAAATTGGATGCGATTGTTGCAACCTATGTTACATTTTAAGACCCAATATAAATGCACACAATTTTGAAATAGTAATTCTTCATAATTTCAGCTACTAGACGCCCACTGCTCTGCTCTGAGAGACGATATATTATTCCGATCGGTTGCTACTTGTATCCACCGTGAGCCAGCAACTTATAATTGCTTATAAATAAATCTTAAATTAAAATTTAAAAAAAAACCGTCGATTCCGTATTTTCCTTAAAAGTTGAACACCATAATATTTTGTAATGTGAACGCGATTCGCTTTCATTTGATACCCCACTCGAGTATATTTGCAGATTTGCGGTTTTCCTTCCCGACTCTCACCCCCATAATATTTAAACGGCACAACTGATTTTCATTTAACATATATAAGAACACTCGCGCCAAACACGTACATACAAAAAAAAAACTAAATTGAAATCGCTCGATCCTTTCGGGAGCTATGATGTCCCAGACAGACACGTTAAACTTATAACACCACCCTTTCTTAAACGATATCTTTGCCATGTTAATTCTGATGTGTCTGTGATATATTTTAATTATGTTTAGTTCACGATCGCATATTTAAAAAAAAAATTTCTTTTCCCAATTGAATCTCTAAACCCAAAACGTGCTTAAACTAAACAGTCATAGCGTACAGATATTCTGGCTTGTTTCAAAAAATCCTAAGCAATGGTTAGTTAAGTCAATAATACGTCTCAATATAATTAATTATGAAAAGATCTATCTCGTTTTGTCACATGACATGGTGACTGAGCAAAAAAGCTCTATTTTTTAACCATTGTCTAACTTTACTCGGAGATGGTGAAACTAGCCCTCTTACAGCTTATGATTATTATATTTTTGCTAATGTTATTTTTTTTTTATGCAAGATAAGCCTTCATTTGACCTCAATCGCACCTGATGTAAAGTGACGATGTGGTCTAAGATGGGGCATGAAAACCTAGGAGGTAGATAGACGGTAGTAGGGCTTCTCCGGACCACGTTACGAAACATGAAAAAATCGCTTAATTAACTGTCTGTTGCCATTTTATATGACTCGACATCGACTCGACGAGGGCATCACGCCCTGTTATTACGAGAAAACATCGCATACAATCATTTTCCTCACGTTTATTTTGTTTGTATTTTGTGTAACTTGTGTTGAGTGTCCTTCATATAAGAGTGTACGTATTTTTTACTCATAAATTTTTGGCTCACACGGGCGGTCTCATTTTACTCAAGGCTTTTGGTAAATACATTATTTTTATAAAGTTTTTGCACATTTCCAAGCACCTGTCAGCCAAAACAAGTCAATATTTAACGGGTATTAAACATGTTTAATGCGCATATTCATTGGATCTCGTTATTTATAAATCATTAAATATTGTAAACTTTTGTCTTTAATAAAACATTATAGAGAAAGTAGCATTACATTGTCTACTATAAAATATATGTTCTTTTATTAAAGACTTGTTTAACACTCCACGGCATTGCCCGTGTTGTGGTTCTACCCGCGGAAACAACTTATTTTCCCGTGATAATTTTAACCTATAGCCTTCCTCGATAAATGTGCTATCTAACACTGAAAAAATTTTCAAATTGGGCACGTAATTCCTGAGATTAGCGCGTTCAAACAAACAAACAAGCAATCAAGCTATCAAACAAACCATTCATCTCTATTATATTAGTATAGATTATTATTAATTAATCACCGCGCCTCCCTTTAGATCAATAATCAAAATTTAATTTTACAAAAAAAACCGACTCCAAAACCTTAGCTCACTTAAAAGTACGCCATTTTGCGTCCAGGACTTGAGTGATTTTTTTTTTGTGTAGAATAAAATCACTCAGCTCAAATTTTCTACACTAATTTAGAATATTAGTTACAACCTAAAAGTGGGGTTTATCACTTTGTAAAAAACATAAAAGGCTTAACTTAAAAGAAGTTTAAAATTAACCTTGGGAAGACATAAAGAGGTTCTCTAAGGACCGTTGGACCCTTGCGCGGCCAGCCGAGACGACGCATCTCGCCCGGGGCGATACACCTATAAATATAACACATACATACATATATGTTCTTAACTTTACTATATAAGCGACTTTGTCTGCACATTGACTTAGCTTGCGTGGGAACTGATTTTAAGATAGAAATGTAAGGTTTTATATATTAGATTCGCTTTTATAATTCATCTTAAATATTCCAGTATAAAAATGCAATACGATGTTAAAGTGATTAGGTGTTTTATAAAAATATGTTGTGTTCTAACCTAAAAAAGTACAAAAATAGATCAACACATTTCTTAATTTAAGCCGCCTCCAGAATTCGAACATATACTCATCGACGTACTACCAATCCATTACAATCTTCTACAATAACTACATTAGTATAAATATAGTTACACAGAAGGGAAAGATCTACAATAATAGAGACTTAATGGGCGACCTTATTGCTGATACTAATAACACAAAATAAATTCTATATTATCCCAATTTACCGGAAGATCTAGTCTAAAACAAATTTACAGAAGTTTAAGAATAAAAGATGAACTTTATCTCACTTTCACATAACCATTTTGTTTACATAATCAACGGTCTGCAGCGTTCGCGCGTGAAATTTATGCATTGCTCCAGTCATTTCTATCATTTTGATTTATCTTTGATATACTGATACTGTGAACTAAGGTTCCTTTTATGTGAGACTAGACTACTAGTTGTAAACTTTAGACGTCCTCAGCATTCAATAAGGCATAAGCGACGACTTTTCATGATTAGAAACTCCTTGAGCGCAAGTTAGCTTTACATTTGGCTGTCAACTATTTTAAATTTGACAGTTATATCCAAAGATAATATAAACCTGGGTAGAGATCTCTTTATAGAGAGTTTACTGTAAAATGCATAGAGGTCGGCCTCTATGCATCCAAGTAGAACTGCATAAACACATTTTTTAAATAAGTCATAACGTTTATTATTACGTTCCATACTCAAATGTTCAAAATATCGAGACATCTATCGAATCAAGTTCAAATTATTCATTAATTATTATTAATCGTTCATTCTCTAATTCCATATTCAAATGTTTGAAATAGGTATTGAAACCTCTTTCGAATCGCTAAAGCGATTTTTTTTCGAGTGTTCAAAGCACGAATGACTATTACCTATCCGTTTATTTTTAACCTTTACCTAAACATTTACTGTCGCTAAACAAAGGTAGGTAATTTATTCCAGCGGAAATAAGATAAAGCGACGTGTTTCTTCCATTGGGTTTAATGGTATGATGGCAGTTTCGCATAATATAGCAGAGATGTGGGGGCTTTTTAGTTCGGGAGTCATGCGTGCATAGTTTATCTTTATCAAAGTTTGTGAACGTGTCTTTTTAGTACTTTAAGGTGAAACGGATTTATTTCAAGAAAGTAGGTTCTTCTTTTCAGTAAAGAAAAAGCGTTTCGTTTTTTTCTAACTGAAGATTGGCTGGGTGACTGGTAGATTTAACAATAATAAAGAAAACATTTATTTAGGTCAATATTAACAATGCACTTATATAACAGGATACGGGTGATACAAACGAAGCTTCACAATTGTAACAAAAAATATTTCCCTATACATAAATAAATACATATAATCATTATGATACATAAAATTACCCTACATGAATGACTCAAATTGATAACATGAAAGTTTGCGAAAGAAAATTAAATGTAGCTTACTTTTGTAACTATAACCAATAACGTCAGTACCTTAAAGTCAGTTTGAGCCTAGAGCGCGGTCTGATGTCGATTTTTTTTGATTTAACAGAAACGTTGGATATATAAAAAATACATATGTAGGTATGACTTTGTTAAGGCGACGGCATCACGGCTGACTACGCTTCCCATCATCTATACTATAACAATATTATAAAGGTAAAGAGTTTGTTTGTTATGTTGTGTCTTACGCGCTACTCTCAGGAACTACTAGGCCGATTCGAAAAAATATTTCAGTGTTAGATAGCTCGTTTATTGGGGAAGGTTATAATAGACATACAAGATACAAAATCATTTATTGTCTTAGAAAATCTTATTAATTATATGGAAATCTATGAGGATGACTTAAAGTTATCCTGCTACCCGATTTAAAAATAAATAACATAATGTATTTAATGGTGAAGGAAAACATCGTGAGGAAACCGGTATGTTCTGAAAACTTTATAATAGTTTGAAGGATATAATGACATTCACCAACCCGCACTTGGCCAGCGTGGTGAATTAAGGCCTAATCTCTCTCGTCAAGAGAGAAGTCCCTGCGTCCCAGCAGTGGGAACGTTAATAGGGTGATGATGAAGATGATGATATGTATTAAAAAAAAGATAAGTAATTATTTAACAGGCAACCTCCTCAGCTATACATGTTTTTTCTCCCGTCTCGACATGCTCAGAGCGAGCCACTGGCCCGTGAAGAGAGGGACAAGTATCCTGCCTTCTCCTAATGAAATAAATTATCTACAAACCACTACTAAAACATCACATCAACCATGAAAAACTGCATAGGAAAATACACCTTAAAATTATGGGTAAATGTAGATTTTTGAGTGTAGTACTGAGAAAACCAGTAACCTTTGGTTTGCGGTCAGTCTTATGTGGTCCGTGAGAATTTCTGATCGGTGGCTTCTTAAAGCTCTATGGAAAATTGTTTACGAATTAGTAATTGTAATTTTTGGACCTATAGTTTTTGAGTATTTTCTCTATATACTCGTTATAATTTTATTACCAGAAGAATCCTTCACAGTATAATACTATTTTAGGAATCATCATCATCATCACGGGGTTGATGAATGTCGCATGTCCTCCAAACTCTTTAAAGTTCTTAGAACATGCCGGTTTCCTCACGATGTTTGCCTTCACTGGTAAAGCACGTGTTTTATCCGTTACCCACGGTACCATCAAACCCAAGGTATTACAAACTGTGATGATGGGGAAAATTGCCGGAAAGCGCAGAGTTGGTGGACGTAAAATGTCAAGGCTAAGGAACATTCGACATAGGACTGGCAATAAAACTGTGGAATAGCTGTTCAGGATCGCTATGAACGAAGCTAAGCTAAATTTAAGGAGCTGACTGCCAACCTTCAGTAATGATGTGGCACCTAAAGAAGAAAGAATCAAAATCGAGTGTGTTCCCCCTTAGCCAACACGGCTTTTTTTATTTTAGGAATAATATAATTTATTTACCGCGAATTGGTATGCGCAGCGTCGGACGACCACCAATAAGATGGACAGATGACTTGGTCAAAGTTACTGGCTCACGGAGGATGAAAATAGCGTCCGATCGAAATAATTGGTTATCATTGAGGGACACCTTTGTCCAGCAGTGGGCGTTAAAAGGATGAAGTGATGCTGATGTCGGTGAGAATTTATTAAGAATTGAATGTTTGTACAGAATAGCCTTATACCTACTTATAATTTAGTAATACATAGACACACACCACCATTTGTATTAATTGTAGATTTTACGTGTTTTACTTTTCAAAGAAAAGATGGATGGCTGTGTGAAAGAAGATATGTGTAAGAAAGGAGTGAGTGCTGAGATGACGGGTGATAGAGGGAAACGGAAGAAAAACACATGTTGTGCCCCCACATAGTGTGGGACAAGGGCAGGATGATGATGATGACGTGTTTTACTGTAATGTGCATTACATTAATGTGAACTTATTTGTATAAGTTTTGTAAAAATTGTGTAGCCTACAGATTAGTGTGGTACGTATTTTTTACAATTTAGTAATAAGCCCACTCGACTAAAGAAAAGTTATAAATTAAATGGAATAAGTCAACCGACCCCGCGGCGCCAGACTATAGAAAACGCCTCAAAGTTACAAAATTATTTTTTCATTTAATAGTGTACCCATATTTTTATGATAGGTTATGATATGTGCTCAAATAAGGTGACAGTATATATAGAACTTAAAGCTAATGATCACTATTTACATTTACAAACAAATCAAATATGACAAGGTAATTATTGAATAATTTGGAATCATCCGACCACTTTTAAGACCCGAGTGTATAGGCTTTTTCTGAGTAAACTTATCCCATCGGGGACCTCTTCTCTGTCTGCTTTCTAGACTGTAATCAAAATTAAACCCATCTATATATATAAAAGAAAGTCGCGTTAGTTACACCACTTATAACTCAAGAACGGTAAAACAGATTTGAGTGATAATTGGTATGGTGGTAGCTGAGAGCCAGGAGACGGACATAAGATACTTTTCATCCCGTTCAACAGTTGGTATGGTGGTAGCTTAGAGCCAGGAGACGGACATAATATACTTTTCATCCCGTTCAACAGTTGGTATGGTGGTAGCTTAGAGCCAGGAGACGGACATAATATACTTTTCATCCCGTTCAACAGTTGGTATGGAGGTAGCTTAGAGCCAGGAGACGGACATAAGATACTTTTCATCCCGTTCGACAGTTGGTATGGAGGTAGCTTAGAGCCAGGAGATGGACATAAGATACTTTTCATCCCGTTCGACAGTTGGTATGGAGGTAGCTTAGAGCCAGGAGACGGACATAAGATACTTTTCATCCCGTTCGACAGCGTTCCCGTGTGACTTGACATGAAACGTCAGTCACTATAAAACGTGTTATAACAAAAAAGAATCAGACTTGGAATAACAAAACGCAAATGATAACTATGTAATTGACATACTACATACTGACAGCTATGTAATGACGTATAGATGATTTATATATAAAATTCTTCTGTGAGTGTGTATGTCACTGAATTCTCTCAAATGAAATTTTTTGTGTGTGTTCAAGGGGATCTGGGAATGGTTTAGATTCACAAAAAACTCGAGAACAGCTGAACGGATTTATCTTATCTTATTCTTGAAATGTTCGTGGAGGTCTAGGGAAGGTTTAAAAGGCGAGAAAAAATCGAATATATTTTTTTATTATTACCCGTGCGAAGCCGGGGCCGGCCACTAGTTTTATAATAAAAAAAAACAAAAAAATACATTCATATAGAAGAACATCTCTGAACAACTTAAATCATCAGCGCATTATATAAATAATTAAAATATTTCTATCTATCTATGTTTGTCTTTTATATTAAGTATATCAGATGTCTAGTACCCGTAACACAAGCTTAGAGCTTACCACGGTGCTAGATGTTGTTGTGTGGATTGTCCGGCAATATTTATTTATTTATTGGCTAAAAAACCTGTTATGATTATTGATGTGTAAATAATTAAATAAACTTGGTTGCGAATCAATGTTGAGCTTTATCTTCGTACTCAACTGCGCCTACATCTGATAACTAATTGATATTCAAATCATGACTACAATACTCAGAGACTTAATTTTAGCTCTTTCCTTGTATTTGATGGGTGAAAACTCCCAAGTTAAGAAGAATGAACAGTCATTTACCTGCGTCAATGGGTAGTCATGATTTTACGAGTGAATAATGACAAAGGAAATTCTATCCCTGCTATATCTATTATAATTAATATTTCTCATTACTTTTTTCCGTATAGAAGTCAATAACATTAGAATGGCAACATAATAAATAGTACCTACATTTTCCTCATATGTTATTTTCGTAACTATTGTTTTGTTTTGAAATAAAAATAAACAAAAAGGGAAGAATAAAGTGTGATCTTGTTATTTTCTGCCATTTTTTTTATTTTACCCAAGTGTTGACGATTTAGCTACGATTTATTTAAGGGTTAATAAGTAATTATCAAATATACTATGTCAAATTCAAAACTAACGCGATTTACACTATTAATTTCTTCTCTCCAGCTTCCCTGATTTGCACGCCAGGATTGGCAAAACGTGTAGAACACTTTTTTTTTAAACTTAATACCATGTTTACACTCATGTTTTATGCAAATAAATTATTCTTATTCTTATTCCTGAAGACGAATGTTTTTTGAGAGGGACATAAACGTCGGAATGTCATAATTTCGTTGAAAGTAAAGCAAAAATTAAGTAAAAGTAATTTAATAATGAGTGTATAAAGATAGTGTCATGGTAACATGGTAGGACGATGAGGTTACAAAAGTTTTACAACTGCGGAGTTTCCTCTTTGCCCTCCTCCAGGCTTAATAACATTATAATTAATTTATAACAATAGTATTAACAATAATATGAATAAATTATAAGTTTTTAAGATGATAATAATGCATTTTGACCGCGGTAACACAATACAAATCACCTCTGAGCGGTGGTAGTAGACTTTTTTTTTTTTTTATTGTCGATAAGTCTTTATTTAACCACAATCTCACCTGATGTAAAGTGACGATGTGGTCTAAGATGGAGCATGAAGACCTAGAAGGTAGATGGCCTCTCCGGACCACTTACGAAACACGAAAAAATCGCTTCACGCACAGGCCCAGCCCGCATCACTAACCTACTACCATGTAACCATGCGTTTTTATTCTAGATGCAATAAATAACTTAAAGACAAATTTTATTCAAAACCTTTTGAGGACAGTACAATATAATACAGTCATAAGAGTTTCACTGGCCATTGTATGCGGATTCTGTATCAAGAGATCAGAGATGCACGTAGAATAGTAATCAGTGCTTAGCAGTCGACTTGTCATCTCACAACCATATTGGATTGGGTAGTCGTTTGATGGTGGTTCTATACGTAGACGAAATATAAATACATATACATTTTGGTAATAGGTATTATTTAATTTTATAATCCTACTATAAATATCATAAACGCGAAAGTTTTTAAATAAAATAAAATAAAAAAATAAATATAAATCTTATTTTAAAATTAAAAAAAAAACCCCGATTCCAATGCTTTAATTTCCTTAAAAGTAAAACCCCAAAATATTTAGTAATGTGCTCGCGATGCGCTTTCATTTGATACCCCATTCGAGTATATTTGCAGATTTTCGGTTTTCGTGCCCCACTCTCACCCCTATAACTTTTAAACGGCATAACCGATTTTCATGAAACGGGTCTAACACTAGCCGCGCCAAACTCACCTTTCTTACGAAAAAAAAAACTGAATTGAAATCGCTCCTTCCGTTCGGGAGCTATGATGACCCAGACGTCTGACAGACACGTCAAACTTATAACACCCCTTCTTTCTTGATCGGGGGTTTATTAATAGAAGTACAATTAACTGATCACTGATCTTCCGTTGGAAGTCACAGCATGCCATTAAATAAACAAAATCATTTAGAAATTGAAACTAGTCGAAGCAATATAAATAAAGAACAAACTTAACCCTTTTCCACTTATTCACTTTCTTATCACATTTATTAGAAATCAGCGATCTAGATCACGTTTTCAAATAAACAATAGTTTTACAAGCAAACTAGACAATGTATATTTCATGAAGACTGGCATGTTGGTAATTCAACTGCATCTGACGCATTTTTTATGCGCCTACGCAAGATGCACTGGTTGAACTATGATGATGGATATGGGGTTTATGTGGGAAAGGGTTTGCATACTGAGTACTGTCTGTCTGGTATGATTTGCCTGGGTTTTCTACAAATTTAAATATGTTAAAAACTTAAACCCGATTGCTATAATCACGCTTTTAAGGCAGTGGTCTCACCGCCGGCGAGATAACGACTAACTATCGGCGATTTTGCTTTCAAGAATTTATCTCAAGAAACGTGGAAAAAAATAATAAATACACATTGAGTAAAAAAAAGTAATAGTGTAGTGTAAAAGGTTCAAACCCCGCCACGCACCTCTGGATTTTTCTTCTTTAGAAATTGATGAGCGCTTTAAACACGTGCTTTAACGGTAAAGGAAAACATCGAGGAAACCGGCATGTTCTGACAACTTTAAAAAGAGTTTGAAGGACATGTGACATTCACCAACCCGCACTTGGCCAGCGTGGTGAATTAAGGCCTAATCTCTCTCGTCAAAAGAGAAATCCCTGTGTCCCAGCAGTGGGAACGTAAATATCGTGATGATGATGAAGTGTAAACGTAAGAGATGCATTTATAAAAAGCTAGAAGTGCCCCGCTGTGTTACCGTTTATATAATAGGTTTTCGAATGAACAACATTTAATTCCAGTATTTATTGCACAAGTCCTATAAAATTGTGACGAAGTGGACTTATGGACTTACGAAAGGAGCCTTAAGTAGCGAAGTACCTCTCGCATTTATAATATACGCTATGCAGCTTAAAATTCAAAACTCGCACGTCCCATTACCATGCAAAGAGCACTGGCCAAAAACAATAAAAAGTCCTAATAACTCAAATCTGGCGAGAGGAAGTAGGCAGCCTGAAGCCCGGCCAATGCCTTCTGCTGTGGCGCCCATATTGATGAGAGAAGCTTAGATATAAAACAATTTAAAAAGGGGTTTTCAAGTTTAGGAGTTTATTATTTAAGAGTCGCACGCACAGACGTCTTTCAAACAAAATTTATCCAGTGCAATGAATTTTCGCGTTACGTCATGAGAAGGTACGATTTAATGTGAGTGTCTAAGTTTTGTAAAACCAAACTATGGAAATAAATGATTTTGTATCTTGTATTAGAACTCAAAATATTTAAGTTTTATTTTTGGTTAAAAATTGTTACGAAAGTGTCTTAATTTTATTTACATGAAATTTTTTTAACTAGTTGAGAGTAGCGGTTATAAGCATAAACTACCTAACTTCCCAAAAAAAACTGCTTCTCAAATGTGATCTATATAAATAAAAATGAATTGTTGTTCGTTAGTCTGATTAAAACTCGAAAACGGCTGGGCCGATTGAGCTGATTTTGGTTTTAACATGTTTGTCGTAGTCCAGGGTAGGTCTAAACGGTGAGCGGTGCGGGTGCGGCCGCTAGTTTACAATAAAAACATCTAAACAGAATCACACGGATAAAGTCACAAATCGATTAAACATATCGTTACTATTTCTTTTTTGCTAAAAACAAATACGTGTCGATATTCTTAAACAATCTAGGTATTACCATTTAAATGCTCAACCAGTATGCTGTAAGCCCGGATACCAGCCATCTCTTACATCACAGTTTTGAGCAGAGGAAGCCTCGGGCAATGCCTCCTCCGTGGTCCCCATACTGATGGGATACATGTTTATCGCATCGTGAGAGGAGGTATATTTGCATACGGGATTGAGTCGTGACAAGGAGCCTTCATTGACGGCTATTGGATATATCTTTTTTTTAATGAGAGATAGATCTATGTTTGTCCACAATCTCACGTGATGGTAAGTGTCAATGTGGACATAGATGGATCACATAGATCTAGAAGGTACCTATTCAGTCTTATTTTGAAGACACACACGGTAGTTATCTGAGAAAAACACGCTTAAGAATGGTTTCAGTAAGAGCTCTACTGTTTTAGGATTTGTGAGGAAAAAAAGTGTGTGTGTGTCAGCTACGACGCACGATTGGAGTTTACTCCTTACGAACGATAATTATGATATATATCGAATAAAAAAAAAGGGTAAATGAATGCATCTGCTAAAATGATAAGAGAAACAGTCATATATCTGTAATTATTCGGATTATTTATATTACTTCAATAAAGCGTATTACATAAAGTATGTTACAAAATAATATAAATAAAATACAGTGAGACTACGAAGTATCGCGCAAAGAGGAGACCCCGAGAATGAGATACGCTGTGTAATGTATTCCATCTCATTCTTTTACACGTTCAATCCTACAGATATATATATGTTTGTCTCTTTCTACGTAACGCCTCAACTTTTCGTGTTACACTAGATTTTACTCCTCATAAAATTTCCGTACCGGGCCTTATAACTCAAATCGTTTCTTAAGGAGTAAACTCCAAAAATCCGCTTTTGTCCCAGTTCAAATTCCTCATTCGTCCCAAAACTAATTGCACATAAATAAATTCCGCTTTTGACTCATTTTTTGCACCACATTCGACCCAGGCTTTTTTATGTAGGTAAAATTTAGCTATTTTGGTACAGTCCTTTTTCCAACATTATCCTCCTTTTACCTAAACTTCTTAATATGCAAAATCCTTTCGTTGAATCTCGATTATTCTTCGAATCATGAAGCTTGCATTGAGATGTTATCTCATCATACATTCATCTCACTTGTATTCTGATCACGGTTGATTCGAGTATCTCGACACGATGGAATTTGATGCCATCAAACTGACTCAAAGATATTGTAAAAGCGTTCTAATTTGCATGGATAGTCCGTCACCATGATCATTTCATTATTCGTCATTTGCTGGATATTTGCCTCGATCAACCAACCCACACTTGGCTAGCGTGGTGAATTAGGGCGTACTCTCTGTACCTTCCTGTGTCCCAGCTGTGGGAACGTAAATAGGGGTGCCTTTTTATGCCTATATCATTCATATGGAAGGATATGAGCATCCCTAGGCCAAGTTCTTGGGTGTCTACCGATGTGATGGAGGGCAAGATTCTTACGCCTCTGGATCATGTGAGTATGCACATTTAAATAAAACTTTTTAAATTATCAACCATGATAACCGGCCCGCCCCGGCGTGGCACGGGTAAAAAAAGTTCCCGGCAATTTTTCCTTATTTGCTCACCGTTTAGACCTACCCTGGACTACGACAAACATTTTAAATCCAAAATCAGCTCAATCGGCCCAGCCGTTCTCAAGTTTTAATAAGACTAACGAACTACAATTCATTTTTATTTATATAGAAGATAGATATTCTATTTTAACGTTGTAGAGCTAAGAATTTTTATTTGTTTATCGCAAATTGTCTTAACTCCATCCTTCTAGGTCTAGGTTCACGTTTGTCGTCCCCACGCTGATGAGTCAATAGGTATATGTATATTCCCTTATATAATAGTGTAGATCACAATGGCATAGAAACGTAAGAGGACACGGATCCATTCAGTCGGACATTTCTCAGAAGGCGAGTACGAGAGCTGAATCAAAACATCTTACATCGACCAGCTTACTCTGACCCGAGTCACGGTGATACTATGTTGTAACATGCCGCAGAAGTTTGGTCTGGCCAGTCACATAAGAGCCCATAACAGAAATTAAAGCAAAGGTCGCCGTCATTGAAATCGATGTGGAGGACTATATATATATGTTGTACCTATCTTGGAGAGGCTAAATGATTTTATCCACTTGTAAAAATGAAGAGATTCTCATTTGACAAATTCATATTTTGTAAATCTTAAAATGTTTCATATTTTTACATCTTTATATTATATAATTCTTCTGTGAGTGTGTATGTCACTGAACTTCTCTCAAACGACTGGACCGATTTTGATGAAGTTTTTTGTGTGTGTTCAAGGGGATCTTCAAAAATTAAAAACCCGTGCGAAGCCGGGGCGGGGGCCACTAGTAGATATATATAAATAAATGAGTAATCTTATATAGTTCATGTTTATGAATTGCAAGGTTGTAGGTTTTCACTTATCGAGACCCGGTAAACAGAATTTTTAAATGTTTTTAATTTGGCTATTCAAAACATATTTTCGGCATCCCAATATTGAGAAAATACATGGGATTGCGGGAAAGATACTTCAACTGGTGGTAGATATTAAAATTCCGCATGAAAATCCAATAAAAGTGGAAAACTAGTTACCAAATTATAAAAATAATTTTCTGCATGCGTAAAAATTTATTATTATTATTAAGCCTACGCTCTCCCACAGCCGAGTAAAGCCTACCCTTCTTCCAATCTTCGACGATTAACGCTATGCATAATATACGAATAAGAAGCAATTATTTGGGTCGCTATCAAATAGAACATAAATAGCTAAAAGACATTGTAGTAGAATTGTTTGGATTGTGTTATGTCTTTGTAACACAATTGATCTACAATGTCTTTTAGCTGTAAGGTTAATTTGATAGCGACCTGTACTTACGAGTGAAGTTAATATCTACCTACCGCGCGCAAATTAGACATGTTTTCATCAAGTCCTCTATAGTATATAAAAAACTAACGCGAAATAATTATACCTATTGCTATCTTCAATATATAAAACTTCCATGAGACAATGTTAGTTACCGTACTCATCCGAAACGGCTTACCCGATTTTTATGCGTATTCATTAAGGTCTGAGAATTGGCTTTAATCTATTTTTCATTTTGCAAAACAACGTTTGCTGGGGTCAGCTAGTTTATTTATAAAAATGGGGTGCATAAAGAGCAGTTCTTTCGGGAAAATGCTTCCTTTCTTTTATCGTTCTCAGTTCCTTTCATCTTGGCTGACCAATTCGAACTTTAAACCCGAATATGGTAAACAATAGATAGTCGATAGGTATACCGTTACGATGAGCGCTGAATGAAGTGAATGAAGCTATTGAACGTGTTCGCGGAAGAGCGGGAATGATTGGAGACGCAGAACGGAAATGCACAGGCATGCGCTGTGTGAGAATGTTGAGATAAAAATGGCGGGTTCTTGTATTTTTACCCCCGATCAAAAAAGAGGGGTGTTATAAGTTAGACGTGACTGTCTGTCTGTGGCATCATAGCTCCTGAACGGATGAAGTGATATCCATTTGTTTTTTTTTGTTTGTATGGTGAGTTTTGCGCGAGTGTTATATTTTATATACTTACTTATGTTTCATAATTCAATTTCAATCCGTTTAGCCGTTTAAAAGTTCTGAGAGGTGAAAGAGGGGAAGAAAAACCAAATATCTGCTAATATACTCGGGGTCTCAAATGACAGCGCATCACGTGCACATTAAAATAAATAAATAAAATAAATATTGCTGGATTAATCTACACAGCAACATCTAGCCCCGTGGTGAGCACTAAACTTGTGTTACGGGTAGGTACTAGACATCTGATACACATACTTAATATAATAAACATACCTACATACGTAGATATTTTGTATTATACATATGAAACACTCAGACCAAGGAGAATGTGCTTGCAGAACATACAAACACTTGACCCTTCGTCGGGAATCGAACCCGCTACTTCTTGCGCCGCAAGCGGAACTGTTATCATTTATACATATTTATTAGTTCAGAGGATTAAAGGTAAAATTCAATTGACAAGTCCGATAGTACTTTTATTTGTTTTAGTTCTTTGGTTAGCTTTAAAAGATAACCTTTAATTGTGTTTTAGAAAGTTTATTCTAAAATTAAGAACAACAACAGATTATTGACTAGAGCTCTGTTTAATAATTACCTTTTGATTTAACAAAAAACTTAATACAATATGTTCGGAAAAAACCGTAGTTATTAGTCGAATTAATTAGGTACCCAAACATAATGCATGTTAAAGAGGAAAAAATTGGGAGTTTTTTTTATGTTATAATAAGCTTTTATTGGACCACAATCTCACCTGATGTAAAGTGAAGATTTGGTCTAAGATGGGATATGAAAACCTAGAAGGTTGCTTCTCCGGACCACATTACGAAACACGAAAAACCGTTTCACGCACTGGCCCAGCCCGGAGGGTGGTGACAAGCCGCGGCCGAAGCCTACCACCAGAGAGGTATTCACCTATTGTCCCTACTTTTCGGTAATCTACAACCTTGTCTCTGATAAGCGAAATGTTAACAAAAGATTCGTATAACGGAAAATTCTAGTAATTGTTTGCTCATCGGTATCGCCTGATATTACCGATTATCTCAACTGAAGGAAAAATAATCACATTCCTCGCAAGTATGTACCTCATAATCTGTTCATCAAAAACCTATCAGCTCGGAAACACTTGTGAAACTCTTATCTCAATCCGGGCTCGTTATCAATTTGGGATATATTTGTGACTGGGCGGAGGTATTCTTAAAACTGAATATGTTCATATTTTTACAGTGATTTTTTTTCTGTGGTATTGAGCAGTTTTTGGTATTGTTAATTTTTTTAAACCCCTATGAAATCAGTTATTCCAATACCTATATTTAAAATCCACAATATTCAATGCTTCCACTTTTTTTGTTTATGCTAAATAAGCCTTCATTTGACCACAATCTCACCTGATGTAAAGTGACGATGTGGTCTAAGATGGGGCATGAAGACCTAGAAGGAAAAATCGTTTCACGCACTTCTGTTGACACTCCTGTTGTTCATTTTAATTGTAAATTAGGCTTTTGTTAGCATATAAACGTTATTTATTATTGAATTAAATAATTGATTACAAAGTCACTGGCTGGTAAAAAGGGCATTTTTTGAACATCAGTTTTTCCTAGTATTTTATCAATAGAGCAGGATATTTCTAATTGATATAGATTTCCGTTATTTATATTTATTGGTATGTATCTTATTCTTATGTACCGGTACGTATTAATTTAAATAATCTTGTGGGAAAACCTTATCGTGCCGATACTTTAGGACTCTCTTAACTGTTTGGAATACGACATCCATTCTCTATTTAGTATTCGATATACACACATAGATCGGTATATTCGATATCAAGAATAAGCATCCGTCGATCTGTGTCACCTGCCACATTTGGACTAAATCGGCTGATAAGAATCAGTAGCTAAAGAGAACTGGGTGCGCCGAAAACACTTGTATCTTATTTATTTTCTTGAAAAGTTATGAGTTAAACATTTCAAGAATGCGCTTTAGCAAATTCTCCAAATTCTGCCAGCCGAATACTTGGTGACTGTGAGCGAACTAAACTTACAGTTGCTAGCACTTCAATTTATTAAATCGATTAATAATGACAGTTTATCATGCAACTTTAAAAGAAAGATGATATTTAAGTACCTCATACGTTGAATAATAATAGTTGTTATGAACACGGCAAAGTTCTATTCGTTCTTTTAACAGTACATCGTCACACACACGTCTTGCTCTCGATGTTCGAGCGTTCTTACGATTCGGCGATGTCGTTCTCGTTCAATTAATTCGTTCTTGCCGGATGTCTATAGAACCGGACTGGACTGGAGCCGCAGGTCTGTAGCCAGTCTAATGGTTAATCAAAAAAAATATTATAAACGGGGTTTCTCTTATCCCCACTATCTTAATCCGAAATTATAAGTTAATTAAGACTTGTCTAGACATGAAAAAATAAGCATATTATAATAACAAAAATTTAGATTTAGTTATTTTTTTAACGTATTAGATAGCTAAAGTAATACATAATCTTTCTATTAAAATTGCTTGTAGTATAATGAGATTATTAATAAATTAAATAAACTGTTATGTAGTTCAGTTCGCCCACAGTCACTATTCTAATCACTACCCCCACCACGCCCCGCCGCCACCCCGCCTCGCCGTCAAAGCCTAATTATGCTGATCCTCTATACCGCTGTAATTACATATGTAATAACATATGTTATGAAGAACATTACAAGTTACATTGCGAGTTAGCTAGTAAAATTCAGTATTTTAGCACGTATTTAAAGCGCACATAAATTTCTCAAGAAGAAAAAGATGTTACCTAATGTTACTTAGAGAAAAATAATTATTACGATTATGTCTTTTGCTCGTCATTGTAAAATAAAGTGTATTTTTCTTTAAATTGAGCTGGTACGATTTCCTGCTTAAACAGTTTTTTTTAATTACACTTTGAAAACAGTTACAATTGTTTTCAAAATAAAATGAAGTCTTCTTCAAATTAATTAAAATTAAGTTGCCAATAAGTACAACAATATGTACTGCACAATTTCAGTAATAAATACTTTTTTTTAAGCCGTGTTGTAATCCCTATGTCCCAGCTGTGGGAACGTTATTATTGTTGTAGGTGTTGGTAATGAGGTACTTATATTTAATTATTTACTTGTAATACCAGGTAATAGATAACTGAAGGCGATAAAGAAACTAATAATTATTTAATGTATTATATCTAGACTATGCTGACTAACATTTTAATTAAGACGGTTTCATAGTGTCAGCAGTCTGCAACATTTCAGGGCAGTGGATATAATAGATTAGATAAATTATAATTTCTTTAACATGACATCATTTCCTATGTAAGCCTAATAATTATGTCGTGTTTTTCTCAAAACTCATCCTTATAGTTATTTATTACGGAATCTTGCCACCATAGCCATGACAGCTTTTAACCGTCATCAAAAAAGGATGAGGTTAAAAAGCGTGACAGTATATACGTTTTTTATATATGTACACCGATTTCCCCGTCATAAATGGACCTATTTTCAATCTTTTAATTAGAATATTTTTTATACATTTTCGAGGTCCATCAGCAAGTCAGGATCTGGTAATGATAAAACACTTCACATTCAATTACAAATGGATTACAAGGGATTTCAAAGGCACATAATTTATTTACCATCTACTTAATCCTACTATAGTCTAGAGACACTAAAACTTTGCAAAACATACAAACACTTGATCCCTCGACGGGAATCGAACCCGCTGCCTCTGATTATGACTTATCTATTGACATCTTGCAGCGCGTTCCAGGTTATCGCAGTGGCACTAGTTATCAGCCATCCGAAAACGATTATCTCTAAAAGTAGGTTAGTATCTTTACATTAACCGATATTTTAGGTATATAAACTGAAATAGTTTAAACTCGAATTAAAATTCGAAAAACTCATCGATTCCAAAACTTCAGTTATCTTAAAAGTAAAAAGTAATACTATTATTAAATGCGCATGTGATGCATACGTTTTATACGTATATTTGCAGAGTTTCGGTTTTCCTTCCATCGTTTGTTTACCCTCATAACTTTTAGACGGGTGAACTGATTTTAGAACAAACATATTTAAGAACACTCACCTTTCATACAAAAAAAAACTTAATTGAAATCGGTCTATCCATTTCGGAGCTATGATATCCCAGACAGACAGACAGACACACGTCAAACTTATAACACCCCTCTTTTTTGTCGCAGGTTAAAAATTATCGGTCTCATCGGATCGGATACTATAAACCGCTATCTCTCAGATAATAGACCAATAATTGGAAAGATTGTCGTGTCGTGTGTTTGTGTAGCACTCGAGATGTGTTCCTGTTTGGGTTATCTTTCCTTGGGTTCTAGGTACCGTTAGGTGTGTCTATCCTTATCTATCGTTTGTGAAATAATTACTATTGTTTGTCGTTAGAATGTCAGAACATGTGTCTTTAAAAGGTAAGCTTTCGATTAGGTGCTTGGCAAAATGGCGTTCAACTGAGTAACATCTTGTACACTTTATAATTTTATTTAACTTGACACTGGCAAACTGACCCTTAAAGCCCAGAGTCCAATTATAAGGAATTGATTGATCAGGTGCTATCTTACAAACTAGACTTTAATAAATATTTCCCGACAATCCACACAACAACATCTATCCCCGTGGTAAGCTCTGAGCTTGTGTTACGGAACTAGACATCTGATATAATTAATTTAAGAGACATACATAGACTTTTTTATAATACATATTAAACACCCAGACCATGGAGAAAGTGCTTGCGAACACACAAACATTTGACTCCTCGGCGGGAATCAACCCGCTACCTCTTGCGCAGCAAGCCGGCCTTGGCACACCGCGCCAGTCAGTCGCTGAGGCAGACAAAATTATTTATTTACTAGCGGCCCGCCCCGGCGTCGCACGGGTAAAAAAGGTTCCCGGTAATTTTTCCTTATTTGCTCACCGTTTAGACCTACCCTGGACTACGACAAACATTTTAAAACCAAAATCTAAATCTCAATCATCCCAGCCGTTCCCGAGTTTTAATCAGACTAACGAACAACAATTCATTTTTATTTATATAGATAACTTACAAAATAGAGTATAGACAAAGAAAACAACGGAAATTTTTATAATAACCAGTAGGGCTCTGCGTTATCTCAAACTTAGTGGGCAACGCGACGGGGCTCACGCCGGCACTCACTACCCCGATGAAATAAATAAACATTTCCTAACAATCCACACAACAACATCTAGCCCCGTGGTAAGCTCATAGCTTGTGTTACGGGTACGAGACATCTGATATACTTAATATAATATACATACTTACATAGATATTTTTACATAAAATATTATTATTTATGATGAAGGACTTCTCTTGACTTCCGAAGTCCGAAATGCCGAAAGTTTATCAACTCTAGTTCATTACGTGAGGAAATCCCGCTTTTTGCAATGATTAGTGTAACTCACGATAACTTTGAAAATGAGAAAATTGCAACAAATGAAAACTTAAAAAATAGCGTATTTTCTAATGAATGTAATTATAGTATGTAATTAGACTTGTTGGTTCTAGTAAAAAAGGCATATCAATTTGCTTATTTAGATAACAATTGAATGAACTATACAAATATTCTTATTATTTTAAATGACCGAACTAATTTCCATAAAACTTACCGTATCGTGAGGTATAAATAATGACCTTCCATTTGATACCCAACACTTATATTTGTAAACAACGTTCCAATTATAATACAAATACTTATATTTAAAATTCAAAGTCAAAGTGCTTTAAAGTCATACCGGGGGTGTCCCACACCAAGAAAATAAATATTTATAAAGGACTAGCTGACCCGGCGAACTTTGTTCCGCCTTAGACGCCATAAATGAGTAGAATTTTTATTTAATTAATTATTAAAAAAAAATGAGATTGACAGAAGAATTCGTTTTAAACGTCATTTTTTTTTCATTCTCTTTGTTTATATTTGCAGCACGCATTCAGTCAATTCTATGTCAAATGTCTTAAGGTTACATTAAAAAGTTTAATAATTTTATATGGTGGTTAAGTAATTTTTAAATTTCTAATTTTCCGTGCAATTTCCTTAATTTTTTCTTTCATAAGAACCTCCTCCTGATAATAACGAACAGAACAAAGAAAGAATTAGCGAAATTGGTCCAGCCGTTCAGGCGTGATGCCGTGACCAAGGGAAATAGAGATGCATTTTTATATATATAGATTTAAAATAATTCGTACATGTCAATAATTTGACAGCAGAGAAACCAAACAAAAAAATGGAAATTAAATTTTAAAACCCCCAGGGTTTATGATTTGGTTTGAGGCAAAAGCTATGAATTGTCATAACCATGTCCGAAAAACTTGAATTAAAATGATAAAATTTCAATCATCAAAACTTAAAAACAAAACATATTTTTTACAATGAATAAAATTTTTGAAAATTACCTAAAAATCAGGAATTAGCCCGTACCTTAGGATAATTTTTTACTAAACGACATCAGTTTATTTGAATAAAAACTATTTTGGCACATAGATAGAATAGTAAGTAGTATCTTACCGGCTAATCCAAAACGTACTGTTAATTGTCCGGCAAAATTAATTATTATTTATTTATAATAAAAAAATATCTATATATGTATGCTATTATATTAAGTATATCAGATATCTAGTACCCGTAACACAAGCTTAGAGCTTACCACGGGGCTAAATGTTGTTGTGTGAATTGTCTGGAAATATATATATTTTTTTATTTAATTATTATCAAGCCGTATAAGACGTATTGACTAAGTCGGAACATCCTCGACTTTCATCCGAAGGTCGTGGGTTCACCCTCTGGATTTTCTTCTCATAAAATGTATGTGCGTTTAAAACACGTGCTTTAGCGATGATGGCAAAATATCGTGAGGAAACCGTGATATACACAAACCCGCACTGGCCAGCATGGTGATCGAATTAAGGCCTCTCTCTCTCATAAAGAGAGTCCCTATGTCCCAGCCATTGGGAACGTAATATATGGTTGCTTATCATTACATAATAATAAATCATAATATGATCATATCATATTTAACTGTATCCTTCCCTTTTCTTCGTCCTAAATGAACATATTTTCCGTGGACTTTAAACTCCAAGATAAGATATACACACACAAAACACAATCCGTTTCAAAGTTTAGTTTGAATTACTAATATAGCTAATTATCATTACCTATGGTTTTAAATAGAAATGTACTTTGTAGTGCGGAACCCGCATAATGTGCGGCCGTGACTGTGACAAACACACGTACTTCTATGTATATATAATAGAAACATAATAGCTATTGCCTTTTTATCTCATACACATCATCATCATCATCATCACCCTATTAATGTTCCCATTGCTAAGACACAGGGACTTCTCTCTTGACGAGAGAAATTAGGCATCAATTCACCACGCTGGCCAAGTGCGGGTTGGTAAATGTCACATGTCCTTCAAACTCTTTAAAGTTCTCAGAACATGCCGGTTTCCTCACGATGTTTGCCTTCACCGTTAAAGCACGTGTTTTTGTAGAAAAATTCAGTGGTGCGTGGCGGGGTTTGAACCCACGACCTTCAAAATGAAATTCAAGTGTGCTCCCACTTAGCCAACGTGGCTTTTTTAATTTCATACGTATAGAACAAATACCTCTAGAGTTAGGGCTTATTTCACAAAATTGAACTGAATTAACTAAGCAATGGCTAACTAAGTAATACGTGTCAATAGTTAGCTATTTGGTATTGAGCTGTCTGGTTTTGTCACGTGACTGAGCGAATTAGCTCTATATTTTAAGTACTTTGTCTAATTTTACTCGGAGATGGTAAAACAGGCCCTAATACAAATACAACTAATGTATAAAATAATAACCAGCAATAGCACCCCTATTTACGTTCCTGGTACACAGGGACTTCTCTCTTGTAGAAACAAACAAAACATTTGTATTTTTTTTTCTTGTATGTACAACTAATCTACTGTAATTTAGTGACGCGCGCACCGACGGCTTTCCCGCCCAACAATTTCGTGTGGGCGCCGTAATACCCGGCCAACGGAAAGTCACCAGAAAAACGGCGTCTGTGAAAGCGAGTTCTTGGAACACAACCGTTATACTGCTGTCACTAAGTTACCTACTTTAATAAACTTCTACTTAGGAACATTACAGATGTCTTAATAACTACAGGAATTAAGTAGATTATGTCTTAAATAATTATTTTAATAACGCGCACAAAATAATACCAATAGGTATTATTTAAGATATACACACACAAAACACGATCCGTTTCAAAGTTCATAAATAATACCAATAGGTATTATTTTGTAATAAAAATGTTTGTCATGCCATATTGTAATTTGTGTTATATGTAGATAACATAAAAACCAAATTGTGAATCATATATATATGTATAGCATCTTCATCATCATTATCCGCAGCCTGACTTCACCCACTGCTGGGTACCTATAGTCCCCCTCTTGCTCTCGCCACTGGTTTCGATCCTGTGCTAATTGCATCCAGGTGCGCCCTGCGACTTTGGAAATGTCGTCAGCCCATCTCGCTGCTGGACGACCGACGTTCCTATATAACCACCAGAACGTCCTCTGGCACTTTTGTGCCACAAAATTTTACATTTTTTGTTTTGAAATAGGTTTAGTACTTTTACAGTGAATAAGGTACTTATAAGCATTCCATCGACGCTACTCAGTGAGTGCCTTACTTCAATATTATATTATCAATAAACACTACTTTATCACAAAATTACTGTCGATCACAAAATTGCCTAATTAACCCCCGACCAAAAAAGAGGGGTGTTATAAGTTTGACGTGTCTGTCTGTCTGTCTGGGACATCATAGCTCCCGAACGGATAGAGCGATTTCAATTAAGTTTCTCTTGTATGAAAGGTGAGTTTGGCGCGAATGTTCTTAATCTGTTGTATGAAAATCGGTTGTGCCGTTTAAAAGTTATGGGGGTGAGAGTGGGGAAGGAAAACCAAATAATCAACAAATATACTCGAGTGGGGTATCAAGTGAAAGCGCATCGCGTGCACATTACAAAATATTATGTTGTTTAACTTTTAAGTAAATTAAAGCATTGGAATCGTGGGTTTTTCTTCAATTTTAAATTAAGATTTATTGTTATTTAAAAACTTACGTAACCATAGAAACTATGTTAATTTACAATGGACCTCAACAGCGTCTAAAGCAGCAAATTCACTCGCGGTGGTTAATTGCAATAATCTCTTGCCTCTTGTTTTTCCTCCATCAGACAGTTCCAAATTTTATCTTACTATCATGTTTATTACATTTATCAACTAATCATGTCTACGTGAGGATCAGCTGTCGGAAACGTGATTATATTTATCCTCTTAAATTATATATTTTTTACATATTTGCTGAAGTAAAGATATAAACCAGACACCGTGAACTGTATCATTATATCCTATCCTATATCATAATAGCTAATAGTTGTAAAGTTTGTTTGTTACGCTTTCACGCAAAAACTACTGAACCGATTTAAATGAAATTTGGTACACATAATCTCTAGAGCCTGAGAAAGGACATAGGCTACTTTAAAAGTGTCATTCCGCGGTAAAAATAATTATAACGCAGGTAACACCGCGGGGCACTACTAGTTAAAATATATTTGTTATGTATAAGATGTACCTACTCATACTCTTAGGGTTTCGTGTATTTTACTTAAATTGAAATCAAAACAATATAAATCTTCAATGAGATGTAGTCAGGCGGTCACCCATCGAAGTAGATAAGCACGCTTAACCTTGATTAACTTAATAAATTAAATCTAATTTGTGTTGTTTACGATTTATGAGTTAAATTTTATTAACTCGTTCAAACCAGTTTTGGGTGGAAGTTTATTAAAACTGTACATCATTATATATTAATTAATATTTGTCATTCTCTATATTTTGTAATTACAGGGGGGACACATATTTTACCACTTTGGAAGTATCTCTCGCTCAAGACCCATCCACAGATCTCTGATACTAATATATCCTTGAATAATGTTTTTAGAAGGAAAATTGTTTCAGAAAATGCTGGGTGTTTACTAGGCAAAATCGTTAAATAATATTAAAACACGAAACACCAGAACAAAGATAATATCCTAAGTATATTTCACTGAACTTGTCATAATAACAACTGCAGTATATAAATGTATTAAGTACATGGGTAGAATTTCCTTAATGCAAAATGAATGCAGGAAAAAATCTTAGCAATGAACACATATTTATTTTAATTAAATGAAAAAGATCCTATAATCAGGTACATTTAATAAAAAAAGTGTAGCTAATGTAATGACGACACTAATTTCCAGAATATTTTGCAAAAACATAATATGTATTTTATCAGAATCAATTATAATCTTGCTCCCAAATACAGTCGAGTAAGGATGCGTTGCAATACATTGCTCAACGCACATACAAAATCGATACTGTACCGAGAAACAATCGTAACTGAATCGAGTTAGTTGCGTTATATCCTGCAGTTTGATAGCTAGTGTTCTGTTTCGCTGAAAGACGGATATTTAGCCGGATAACCAATAAACCCTAAGTTTATCTTCCGAAAGAAAGCACGAAGAACCTTATATGATTAGCATCTGAACGACGATGGATTTACCTATTTGTGTAGTGCGTACGCAGGGTAGGTACTACGCGTTTTAATCATAATCATTTATTTGTTGTTTCATCTTTGAAATTATCATTATTTAATTAGTATTTCTTGTTCCTAACAAATATCTAAATACGCAATTATATTAAAACTATACACCAACTCGCTCTTGGCCCAGCGATTTGAATTATTATTATTTATTTTGAAAGATTTCGTGCGTTCTGTACTATAAGTCAAGTCAAGTTATAACAAACTGAACTAGGTCCGGCTAAAAAAGTCGGATAGTGTCTCCCCTACGCGAATTTAGCACGATCTAATAAGCATCGATTGGTGTTACACAAACTATGTACATATGTGTTCACGACTATGCGTACATTTCTCATCCCTATTCGAGACATTTTAGTGTCTACCTACTACTTCAGGTTTATAATTGCCTGAAGAAAAAGAACAAAAGTATTTTTATAAACGTTGTTAGCTATGGTTTGCTTGTTTCAGTATGTCTGTCTGAATATCAAATAGCAAGATGGTAACATATTATTATTTCGCCAAATACCATTTAATATCTTATGCCCCCTAATAAGAGCCCTCAAAGTGTATACACTTTCAAAATCGTCCATTTTAAATCATCTAACATTGAATCGTTTCGTTTGCATCTAAAATTATTAGAGTCGTTACTATAAAGTACTCAGTACATTCAATCTATTTTACACAGGCTAAACGGAAACGCGGTTTCTTTTTGTCAATATAATTCTAGCCTTATCAATTTAGTCTTTAAGTGTTAATATTATAGAGTGAGACTAAACACAAAGATACACAAAGCCAAAACACTGAAAATATACTTTTATGCAACATTAGTGTTCACAACAAATAGACGTCATTATTCATAGGTCGTTCAATTAATTTTATAAGAACAAAGATACAACTATACTATGTATATATACCTACTTTATCTATGTATGTAACATTATAATATACAGGATTTCTCCAAAACACCACGGAAAAATCGATCCTATTCCTCAGTTACTACGCCATCTTTTCAGATGAAAACCTTCTTTTCAGATACCAGTAGCAAACACATCTACACAAGCATTATATAACTTTGTAAGGAAAAAATAACCTTATTCAATTGTGATAAAGTCCAAGTCTTTAGATGAATCGAGCACAATCAACTTGACCTCGCCATGCAAAACTATATCTTACGCCGTTGAAATAGGGTGGAGAGATGAGAGGTGCATCTCGTGCGGGAGTGGGATGGGCGATGGAGATTAGATGGGTAACGTCTGAAGGGGGACAGGGACGGAGATTAGAAGCCCTGGTATTGATCGCCGCCCGCCCAGGCGCCATGAAGCCGGTTCGTTAATCTCGTCTGGGCGGATTTCAATGTGGTTTTGTTGCTAAGGATGTTTGTAACTTTAGATTTGTTTTCGTATTGGATTTCTGAGTGTAATATATAAATGTGTTGGAACAAAAATGATTAGTTAAGGATTTTTCTTTACAAAGATGAATGTAAATAATCTTTAGATAACCAAAAGCACGACAACAAGTATATTCTGTCAAATTCGTAATGAGAACAATTTATTTTACAGTGAAATATTTGTATTATTTTACAATATAGGTAGGTACTTTGTTTTAATATAATTTAGTAATTTAATTTGGAAAACATATGATTTGAGTCATTTGAAATATTTAGTTCTAATTTATATTTTGCAACTAACTGTTTAATTTTTCATACAATTCTTAACATAGCCTTTAAGTTTCAAATTTAAAGCGGTCGATACATTCTACTAAATTCTTCAGTCATGCCCGCAGAACAAAAGCCTTTGTCTCGAATTCAAATCTCGAATTTAGTCCAAGAGACAATCACTGAATAAAAACGACATTGTTAAGCGTCAATTTTTTCCACACATTGTTTTTTTATATGGACCTTTGTTAGAAATATTTTGCTTTATTTTGAAGACTATGTGCTAGACTAACATTAAAACGCTACTTTCCAATTTATACTCGTATTAATAATCGTATTAATAAATAATACAAATGAATAGTTGAAATGTATGTACGAGCATAACTTCCGATCCGAAGTACTGAATAAAATTGGATGATGATTGAAATATTACAGCTAGGTTTAAAAAATCATCCAAAAACAGAAGATGGCATGCCTAACAATGCAACCGAAACAAAAATAAATTTACATAAACATTAATACACATACCTAATTATAATTATACCATCATATAAAAAATGCTCACATGTTGGGCGCCAAAAACAATATTATGATTTAAAACGGGTAACATACCATGATTTGACGGTTTTTGAGTTTTCCGATATTTCGACGCTGTTGCAAGCGCCATGATCACGGAAACAACTGTTCAGTTGTCACGGACAAAGACAAAAACCGTCAAATCATGGTATGTTACCCGTTTTAAATCATAATATTGTTAAAAACCATGATAATTTAAAAAGTTATTATGCCAAAAACAAATATCAAAACCCACCGTCTCCTGATCTCAGCGGGATTGGTGCCAGGCGCTGACTCTGGTCCCCTTCGCCCTTCAAGGTGGGAGTGAGTAATTAATATTCGCTGAAACCAACCTCTTTGTGGTGGCTTTGTGTCCATTGTGTCCCACCCTATGTTGGGCGCCAAAATATACAAAAGGTTTGAAAATCGAATGTTGACGTTGTTTATGTTTTCTTTTTCTTTTGTGGTTGGGAAAAAGTTTTAAACAACAATTGAGGGATACTCTATCTATATAATAATAACAATTTAAATAAATATTTAAACGATATCTCTAATAGGTAATTATAAAATTTCCATGTCACAATGTTAGTTACCGTCTTCTTCCGAAACGGCTTGACCGATTCTTCAAAATTTCTTTAAGGTTTATACTAAAATGACAATTATAAGAAAACTCTGTAAACGATGTAAAAAATATCGTAGTATTGTAATCATACATTAATATGCAGCTCAAGTCATAAAATGGTTGAATTAGTACGAAGTTGTAACTATCAGGGTTTAACGTAATGCAGTAATACTTTCTTATGGGAAACTGGCCAACAGTTATTGCCTTTTTAATGCACTCGATACCCCATCACGATAATCGCTTCTATTAAAAGTTTCACACTTATTATTACCCAATTTCAACAAAAAACCATTGTAAAACTCTAAATTGAAAATTAAATAAAAACTGTTTTCGTCTCTGGTTACGAGCTCTGCATAAGTATAGGTACTTACCTCATTCCTTCCATTCCATTTACCGCTCTCAATCTAAACCAATAGGAGTCAATGAAAACCCAAATCACCCATTTTGAATCTCGAATCATTTTCTCCGCAAAGATATAGCACTCCCTGGCACTCCCTGTTTTACTACAAACAGAAGAAATTACAGCTTGTGTCTATGAAATAGAGTCGCAAATTTTAAAACAACATTCAGCCGCACTTGTATCCTTTTTAGTGTAAGAAGAAAATGAGATCGATTCTCTGAAAAGTATCTCCCGCAAAACGTATTCGACCGTATCTGTAAGTACTAAGGTTCAGAATTGAATGGACAGTAAAAATGATAGACCAATTTAAATATGGAACGCGCAAAGATGGTTCTCTAGGGAAAATCCAGAGGTGGGTGCAGGCGATTGTCACCCGTTGGTGTGGTGAAACGTTTATTTTAAGGGTGAGATTGGTGTGATTGGTATTGTTTGTGTGATGTTTTGGAGGTGGGGTGGTGGGGAAGATCGATTTGCTCTAGGGAGAAGGCACGGCAGATAGCCACCGTGCAATGCAGGTATTTGAACTTTCCTTTTATAATATGAAAGGTTTTCGTATTATTTTATGAGTGGGCCTTTTTGTATGCCTTTTAAGCAAATTGGATCCTGGTACATGTCATAAGTATCTCTTTTGCATACGTGATAGGATAAATAGGCATATTTTATTAGATTAACGTTCGAAAATGAAAATGGTTGCCAAGCATTTGGTATTATTAAGCCAACTATAAGTTGTACAGTTAGACAGAAGTATTGTACGTGCGTATATTCGTCCATTCCATTTTCTGGATGAGAGGGTAGTGAATCTTAATTAAAATTGAGTACCTACTTAATTTAATCAGGGATTTTCGCGACTCAAGTGGCTCCTTAAATACCATTTGTTTGAGATAATAATCTCTTTAGAATAACTTCCTAAAATGTATTAATGTATACCTATGTCTAATATATTTTTTTCGAAAGTTTGTATTGTATATGGATTTAAGTATATTTCTCTCTTTCGCACGCAAACGACTGAATGGATTTGACTAGAAACTTGGAAAATCAATAGCTGAATCCATTTCCAGGGGAAATCCACTAAATCGCTGAGTTAGATGCTGCACTCCCAGTATCAATGAGTACCTGACAAAAATGGTAATAGTGAATGGCACTTGTCCTTCAAAACTCATAAAAGTTCTTAGAACATGCCGGTTTCCTCATGATGTCTGTCTACACCATTTAAGCAAGAAAATAACCAGAGGTGAACGTCTATTGTTACACCTTCGGAATGAACGTCGAGTGCGCTCCCACTTAGCCAACACGACTTATAATTATTTATTGGAGTTTACTCCTTAAGAAACGATTTGAGTTTTATGGCCCGGTACGGAAATTTTATGAGGAGTAAAATCAAGTGTAACACGAAAAGTTGAGGCGTTACGTAAAAAGAGACAAACATATATATCTGTAGGATTGAACGTGTAAAAGAATGAGATGGGATACATTACACAGCGTATCTCATTCTCGGGGTCTCCTCTTTGCGCGATACTTCGTAGTCTCACTGTGTTTTATTAATATTATTTTGTTATTGAAGTAATATAAATAATCCGAATAATTACAGATATATGTTTGTTTCTCTTATCATTTTAGCAGATGCGTTCATTTACCCTTTTTTTCTATTCGATATATATCATAATTATCGTTCGTAAGGAGTAAACTCCAATCGTGCGTCGTAGCTGACACACACACACTTTTTTTATATGCATATTAATAACAGCATAAAAAAATCGCATTTATTCACGATTTCTTTTACTATGGAGTTAAAGCGAAGCGTTCAGTTAAGTGCCGCGTGATTTAATCCGAGAATTGCGCGAGTCCCGTTAAATAGTTAAAAATAATACCGATTAATATTGAAAATGCACCACAATTTACCATCAGATCGGGCCATTGTATTGAAATACAGGTGACAGGTCAAACGGACTCATACAATGCACTGGCCGGCATAAAATTACTAATTTACCTAGACCCTGATAAATAACTGAAAATAAACTGAAATAAGCCTTATTTGTATTGGAATATAGAGTGAAGGTATCAGGAAGATGGGTCAAGATATAAATGTTTGTGGAGAACATTATAAGGGTGACTGAAGTATTTGAATAAGACGAAAACAATTCTTTTGTGACGTATCTCACAGTGGGTTGGCCTTGTCGTTATTGATTCTAAAAATAACTGAATTCATTGCTTAAACTTAACTTAAACACAACAAGTTAAATATAGATTTAATTTGAACCACAACAAAAACACATATATACACACATACAGGATGTACCAAATAAATGGTTATTTTAAAAACTCATTGTCTTTCTTTTTTAACTGACTAGCGTATTTTGGTAGGTATAGTAAAATTAGGGGTAAGTTTACAACTAGGCGGGTTCAATTTCCGGTTCAGACATGCTGTATTGTCGGTAAAAATCTATAAATCAATTTTATTTTTTTTTATTAAAAATAGGTCATTTTTCTAGTAACATAGCCTCTGGTAGTAGGCTCCGGTTGCGGCTTGTCACCAACCTCCGGGCTGGGCCAGTGCGTGAAACGATTTTTTCGTGTTTCGTGATGTGGTCCGGAGAAGCCACCTACGTTCTAGGTCTTCATGCCCCATCTTTGAACACAACGTCATTTTACATCAGGTGAGATTGTGTTCAAACGTTCATAAATGTTTTCTCTCTCTCTCTCAAACGAAGGCTTATCTAGCATAAAAAAAATCATTTTCCATCTTTAATATTTAAGGTATATTAGATTATTATTATTATATTCACTCGTTTTGGAGACACGAGGTTGTAGTTATTAAGAAATACAGCAGCAGGGAGCGAATTACAAACCTTTGCCGTGCGTATTATAAAGATGGATAAGAATCGTTAAGTTCGAGTGTACGGAAAATCTACTCAATTAGGATGGTTAGGTATTCGCCGTGCGTTTGCTTCTCCTGGAGTGGAAGGAAGACGGTGGAATGCATAAAGTATAATAATTATCCCAATCGCTGAGGTCAAAAACGGCCAAGACTATATTGTTATTATTTTGCTAAAAATATCTAAACTTTATTTACAAGCTAGTAAACCCCGTGTGTTACCCGCGATATAATGGATTTTTCCGTGGTAAATACTAGCCTATGTCTTTTCTTCTCTTCTTCTCCAGGGAACCTGTGTACCAAAATTAATTTAAATCGTTTCAGTAGTTTTTGCATAAAAGAGGACATACAGAGCTACTTTCGCATTCATATTATTAGTATCGATTCTAGCAATAGGTAGTATCTATCATAATAACAGTATTTCCACTTTTCATGCTTATTCAATTATTTGTGAATACACATAGATAAATCTCAAATTATATTAAAAATTCTGTTTCTGATTAGATACCATGTAAATAAACACTGATAATGTTGGCTGGCGACAAAATAGCTCTTATGGCTATGGAGATAAGGAGATTTGAAGATGTTATCTTTGGGATTATGAAAGACGTGCGTTCGCCTATCACGTTTAGCTGCTGAATTTTAATTTTGGCTATCTTTTTACCTCATATATTGCAGTTTCTTTACGGGATCTAAAAAATAAAATTAACCAATCATTAATTTATTTAAAACCAAATAGAGTATGACGTAATTATTTGCTACTCCCGTCCTATTCGTGCTTTATGATCTGCGTTTATCCCAAGGTTGCCTAAAAGAGATCGCTATAAGCTATTAGGCCGCCCATTGATTCACAAATTTTGTACATCTTTCTCTTTTCTTTGTTGTTATTATTATGACATTGTTATAACGAGTACAATGTTGTGTTAAATGAAGAGTATTGTATTGTATTAACGATGTAGTTACCACTTTACCTCCTGTGCTAGTTAGAAACTGTGTTTCAGCAAGGTATTGCCGCGCAAACTACATCCAAAATATAAAATATCCAAAATAGAGAATATGCGAGTAATCGAGGGTTCAAGCAAAGCTTATCTGATTCTGATTTAAGTATTTGCACTCAGATTTCACCCACTGCTGGGAAAAGGCTTCTTCTTGCTGCCTTTTCATTTTATAAGGTCTTTGGCGGCGTCTCTCAAAAGCGGCCGGTGTCTTTCTAAGGCGTCAATCGTATCCGCCCTGCGATCCTATAGATGTCTTTATACTACTATAGTAACATTTTTAGGTTTTTTTGTGAAAATAATAATGCGGTGTACAGAATACTTCTACACTAATCGAGTTTTAACAATGTAGTTCTTATAGTTCCGGAAAAAAGTAGCTGTGATAAACACAGTACATACAGACAGACGAACAGATAGACAGACAGACATGACGAATCTATAAGGTTTCCGATTTTTGCCATTTGGCTACGGATCCCTGAAATCAGTCTTTGTAAAAAACAGACTACAAAATATCGGATTATCTAAACCATAAAATATTATTGGAATTTGCTCCAATTACACCAATTAACAAATATTTTTTTTTTAAATAACACCACAAATATAAGCTGGAGTTTCCAGTCGCTTTCTTCCTAGTGTTAAAATGCGAAGAAAATAGATAAGAAAAATTTATTTCTATATATAATCTATACTAATAAAAAAGCTGAAGAGTTTGTTTGTTTGTTTGAACGCGCTAATCTCCGAAACTACTGGTTCGAATTGAATAATTCTTTTTGTGTTGGATAGTCCAGTTATCGAGGAAGGCTATATGCTATATAACATCACGCTACGACCAATAGGAGCAAAGATATAGTGGTAAATGTGTAAAAAACGGGAGAATTTATTTCATCTTTGAAGCCTTCCGTTGCGTGCGCCGTGAAAACGGTTCAAGATACACAAAAAATATGTACTTATTAAAGAATAATAGCTCTTTTAATGATCTAAAAAACAGTCCGCGATAGTATATGTCTATCTTTTAAGATTAACTCACAAAAACCGTTTTTATGGTACCTAATTTGGTCGAAATAATTTGTTTAAGTTGTATCAACATAATAATATTAATCTTTATTCAAATAAATATGTTGTTGGTTAAGAGTACTTCATCCATTATAACGCGGGTAGCACCGCAGGGCACAGCTAGTTTTACATATATACCTACATAATCTACATCGTATTTGTATATTCTAAACATACTTAATGTAAATAATATTGTTTACTTGTATGCTTTATTCTCTTCAACTTCGGCCATCGTTAAAAACGCAGTTCAATGGTGTATGGTACCAGCCATCACTCAAGATCACCTGAAATTCAGCGCTTCCCTCCTTTCAACTCACAAAATTATAATTATACATACTTTGTTTTTCTTTGAAATTTTACGTTGTTTGTACCAGCCTTTCCACCATTAATATTAGAACAGCAAATCGATATTCAGGTAACAGGATAGCAGAAAGCATGGAAAGGTGCGAATATTCAAAAAGAGTCAAGATTACGGGTCACGAAAACCATTTCACGGTTTATGCATTCCTGGTATTGAGCCTTGAAAATTAAATGATCTATGCTAAATTATTTTGCACACTTATTTAATATTATGATCCAGTAAAGGTGAATCTGGTTATCGGGTGCCCGTTAAAACATTCCATTTACTTTATAAGGAGTAAAAAGTGTTTTTCTTAGCTGGATAAGAAATTTAGTTAACAAACTGGACCAACTCAAAAACTTCTCTTTCGAAAAACATAATTAAAAAAATTTAGAAGTCTGTAAAAAATTGTGCCATATTCGCATATCTGCGGGCAATGGTGCTCGTTATGCTTAGAGTATAAGTATGTTAGTTTAAGATTCATTTACAAGACTAGAGTTTGTTTGTTGCTCCGTATAAGGAATATAGAAAATCCATAAATAAAAATAGGTTCAACCTCTCAGAAAATTTGATACAGACCCATATTGGTATTTATCTACTATATTGGTAATCATAGCAAATCAAATTATTCTGCTATCTGCCAGTAAAAGACAGAACAGAAAGCCTACTCGGGCAAAACAGAGCGGGGTAGACTAAAACCTGATGCATACCGATGTAGTAACATCTCATAACTGAAGATGGCAACACAGGGCAACGTTCCGTGTGATCGGTGCCGGGTGCGTGTTGCGTGTCCACAGACGCATCCTGATTGTGAGCGCGCCACATCTTCACTGGTGCGAGGAGAATTGTTGCCAGTTTTAGTTGACTTTCCCGGTTTTTCGGGAAAACTCACTTAGAATCTATTCTTAAACGTTGTAGTGGCTATTTGTAATATTAATAAAGTCAAAGTGTTTATTTCCGTAGAAGCACATCAAGCACAGGGACAGGTCAACATAAAGTTAATTAAAATAAAAACTAAATATCAAGGAAATAACATAGTCTTGACAGTTCGCTTAAATTTTTTACACTGAGTTAAATTATATATTATACAATAGATACCTACTAAAATATAATATCTTACGGTTTTCGTCTATCTTTTTGTTCCGGATAATCTCCTATTTTACACTAGCATATAGATGATGTCCGAAAAAGTTACCATGCCAACCTTAGCGCCATATGTCAAATTTGCCGCGTGGCCTTAAAATATCTAGAATAAATTCCTTAATCTGCCAAACTCTGGTGGTATGGTAAAGATTTAAATGGAAAAAATATATATAATAATTATTAAACAGGGTAACACCGTTCACAGAATCGATATAAAACAATTCGATAGCTCGGCGGCTCTTACGAAAAGTGTTTTTATGCGTTCGTGCGAAATGTTTCCCAACGCGACAGGTTTAATTATCCATTTTATAGATTGTAAAACTGCGCAGCTATGAATCCATTATTAGATAATTGAGTTGTACTTTATTTTTATTTTCAGCGTAGGAGTGTTTAGTCAGCAGTTTAGGAGTACAGGATTAGTATATGCGTAGTGAGTTTAAATACCTCCAATCAAAACTTGAGGTGACATCATCACCCTACTTACGTTCCCACTGCTGGGACACAGGGACTTCTCTCTTGGCGAGAGAGATTAGGCCTTAATTCACCACGCTGGCCAAGTGCGGGTCACATGTCACATGTCCTTCAAACTCTTTAAAGTTCTCAGAACATGCCGGTTTCCTCACGGTTTCCATGTGTGCCTTCACTGATGAAGCAAATGTTTTAAGCGCACATAAATTTCTCAAAAATAAAATGCGTAGCGTCGTTTGAACCTACGACGTTCGGAATGAGAGTCGAGTCCCACTTAGCCAACACGGGTTTTTTAGACAAGACATCTCATATACCTATATCAATGTATAGATTTTTTTTTATGTTTGGTTAGCTTTCGCATTCGATATTTGCTGTAACTCAACTCTGATAATTCTAGTTCTAACTTTAAAACGAAACAAAATGTGTCTAAGACTAGTCATTGGGTCCCTATTTTTAGTTTTCAATGCTTGATAAGCCTTCATTTGACCACAACCTCACCTGATGTAAAGTGACGATGTGGTCTAAGATGGGGCATGAAGACCTAGATATTTTTTTAATATAGATATTTAATACTAGGTTACCAAGGAGAACATTTGGCCCTCAGCGGGAATCGAACCCGTTGCCCCTTAGCGGACCTTCGCTCACCGCGCCACTGAGATAAGAAAGTCAATCAAGATAATAAGTTCTTTAAAATTATAATGTTGATCTAGGAATATTTAAGTGGGTATAAATTGAATGAAGTCTTGTAAATTCGTTCTGCTATCTGTACCGAGATGGAAAATAACAGTTTTTACGACAATAGCGAGATATTCGCTAAGCGGCTGTTTGTATGAAGTGTATGAACGTATCATTTCACGGTGTTGGTTTTATAGCGAGTGAATAGAAAGCGACAGTCATACAAATCATACAAATTGATTTGATAATATGTTTATTAAGCGATATGCTTCAAAGGTTTTCTTTACTTTTCTTTTGCTCCTGAATTAATTACAAAGGACGCTTACTTATGGAAGATGACTTTGTAAGAACTGTGTATTCACGGTAAAATAAACGGAAATCTATGAGAGAGGCCTATGTCCAGCAGTGGGCGTGGACATGTGTAATAATGATGAATGAAGATATTAAGTAAAACTTTCTTATCATCTTGCTTAAATAAGAGCTTAGCTGAGAGTTAAGCTTGCTTATATGAAGTATATCAGATGTCAAGTACCCGTAACACACGCTTAGAGCTTACCACGGGCTAGATGTTGTTGTGTGGATTTTCCGGAAATATTTATTTTTATTTATTTAAAGTCAAAGTCAAAGTCACAGCTTAGTCGAACTTAATATTCTGTGTGAATTGTCCAGCAATATTTATTTACCTGTCAAGAAAATCTGATCATTAACATTAACTGTAAACAAATAAACAAAAGAACGATTAATCTCTGAGCGTGAGCAAGTGCGGTAGTGTACAACAACATTAATATTTTCATATAGCCAAGGCAAAATCAACTTTTTAAAAAAAGAAATAAGGATGTAAATGGTTGATTTGAATCTTTGTACGCGTGTATAGATGCGCACGCAGCATGTTGCACGACCAATGACCGCACTTTCTCTGTCGTCCATCTTGCGAATTGATTTTTCAAATTTGGAACGCCTTGTTGTTTGCGCTGAATTTTAATTGAGTTTTTTTATATGGCTAATCAATTCGAATCTGTAGAGGTTGTGTTGAGTTGACATGTAAAAAAATACTCTTGATTTTTAGGGTTCTATAACAAAAGGGTAAAACGGGGCCCTATGGTGAGACTTTGTCGTATGTCTGTCAATCTGTCTATCACCTGGCCGTATCTCCAGAACCGCGATAGTTAGAGAGTGAAGTTTTGAGAGATGATGTATTTCCGTTGCCGAATTTTATTGTAACTAACGTTTATAATTTTAAAATATTTGAGGGGTTTTCATATGACATACGTGATTTTTACAAGGTTAAGCAATGTTGCTCGCCGCCAGTACTTGGATGGGTGACCGATCTGACTGCGTCATTTTTAACTTGTTAAAAAAAATAGTTTTTTCTTATTTTTGTATTTATTTGTATTGTAAAAAGTGTATAAACTGTGCCCGGAACCCTTGGTGTAGTATGAGTCCATCTCATACTTTTTTTTTTAAAGTGACTTGAACGACTTTTCAAAATACAACTCTATTAAGTAAGGTAAATTGCGTTTAGCTTAGGTAAGGCATGTTTATGTCAAACACGTACAATAGTGGGCCCTGCGACGTAGCACAATTTTATTGTATGAATACGCGCCCGCGCCGCGCTGCATCAAGATACAAGATACAAAATCATTTAATTCCATTTTTCGGTTTTGCAAAACTTAGACACGCCAAAAATAAAAAACAAAAAAAATAGTAAATAATATATAAAAGCGAAGCGACCAGATACGATAAATTTATTTCCTACTAGGGCCCCTAGTAGGAAATAAATTTATCGTATCTGGTCGCTTCGCTTTTTTTGCACTAGAGCAAAGAAGCGATTAGAAACTCTAGCTCATTTTTGTATTTAAACTTTACAATCATTATTTGTTAGTCTTGTTTTTGATTTTGTGTTGGAGCAGATTCCGTCCCAAGCAGTTTTGTCCTCAAGGTAATCCGATATTTCATAATAAGCTTTTTTACAGAGATCATCACACTGAGGTTTCAGATCATCAGGTCTGAAACCTCAATGTGAAATATTTAAATATCTACTATTAAACTTTTATTACCTAAATTAAAAAACTTCCGCTATAAGTTAACTTAGATATTTTAACTCTTTAAAATCGCAAATAATCTCTGTTTACTTTCTATCAATTATGACAACTGTAATTAAGAAAGCTACCTCATGAGTGGCTTTCATGTGAAGCCCTGACTTCACATAGAAGGTGAAGGATAATAGTATCCACCAAAATTTAATTATATAAAACAATAAAGTACAAGATAATCCTAAGTTATCATTCGTAGATTTTTAGTACATTTGTGAGATATCCACTAGTTTCCTCACTAGGCTGGACCTGTATCGAGGAAACTAAAGAGAATTACAAGGGACGTAAATTGCACTCTTTAATAGATAGGTATTATCATATTACATAATTAGTTAATGAGTAGCTTGGACCTGAAACCGAGCCGGTGGATTAGTAAGGATCTATATAATTATATAGAAGTAGGTTATGCTTGTTGATAAGGCCAGTGTTATCCACTCGTTTCCCACGGTACTATAATATTCACCGGAATATGCAGATCTCATTTAGGGTTGGCCAAACTGACTCGAGCTAGTAGTGCACTGGTTAACGAGCTAGCCTTTTAGTTTAAGAAGAATAAGTTTAATGGTCTAAAAAAATACATTCATAGTTTCTGTAGATCTATGGCCTACAAACTAGGAAAAACCTGTATCTTAGAGACCTCCTTCCATTGATACAAAACAAAGTATGATATACTTACTAGTAAGTGTAATAATTGACAAACAATATAAAACAAACATTTATGAAAATAAAATATTAACAAGGTGATGGATGAATTATATTATTATCTCGAATCGAATCAAAAGTAAAGAGATTGAAGTTTGAAATAGTCGGCAAAGTGTTGAAAAAATTTAGATAATGTTTAAAAAGTTGTTGATAAGCGATGATTATGGTAGAAGACTTTAAAAAAAATTTGCCTGTATTTAAAAAAATACTACCCTTTTTTTATTATTCTTGCAAACGAAAAATCAAGACGATGTAGTTTTACGCGACTTAATCGCAAAAAAATATATATGAGTAAACATTTTGTAGGGCGTTTAAATCTTTTACTTTTAAGCTTATGAAATATTTGTTAAGCTGCAATTTAATGGCCAAAGTGTGTTTTGCGTAATTATTGGCAACACGTGCAAAAAAGGGTACTTCTTGGGTTTTAAATGAACGTTAAGCTGTGACGATTATCTTGACCCAAATAAACAAAACATTAAATTCCGACTCATTCAATTGGCTCCAAATGTAATTTGGTTTGTTTAAATGTGTATGTAAATAGTACTATATCTGTAATATTAACGTTAACGATTCTGCTAATTCAACTTAGCGAAGCCGCCGCCGTAAAAAATACATTATGAACAAGAAATTAACCCCCATTAACTGTAAATTCACCTTTTTCAGAAAAATATTAAAAAATTTTAGATAATTATCTCCGTGAAAAATTTTGGAAGAATCTCTTTTTAACCCCCGACAAAAAAAAGAGGGGTGTTATAAGTTTGACGTGTCTGTCTGTCTGTCTGTCTGTCTGTCTGTCTGTCAGTCTGTCTGTGTCACCATAGCTCCCGAACGGATGGAGCGATTTCAATTTAGTTTTTTTTGTATGAAAGGTGAGTCTTGCGCGAGTGTTCTTAGACATGTTTCATGAAAATCGGTTGGGCCGTTTAAAAGTTATGGGGGTGAGAGTGGGGAAGCAAAACCGAAAATCTGCAAATATACTAGTGTGGGGTATCAAATGAAAACGCATCGCGTCCACATTACATAATATTATGTTGTTTTACATTTAAGGAAATTAAGGCATTGGAATCGGGGGTTTTTCTTAAATTTTAAATTTAGATTTTTCATATGAACATTGTTGTTAATTGCTCCTGCTTATAAATAAGGAATCATTCATGTTGTTCTCGAGTTAAGTATAAGTATTTTTCCTAGAGTTTGTTTTTGGTGAAATTGTACCTTCCTGTTAACTGGCAACCCTAGTTAAATGCATATTCAACTAGAGGACAAGGAGCACCTGAACTGATGTAAACATGGTTGAAGATAAATCTGTCTACACACTGCGACAGACTATATGTGCACGCGCAGTGATGCCTCCAATCTAAACGAAAATTTAGGAGGATTTTGACAAAAATGGATGACCCGGCAAACGAACAAAAACAAAAAAAAATAGATAATTCATAATAATTCATAAATTAATTCATAAATTTATTTCATTCCACAATATTTACATTGTATTTGAAAATTACAATAATACCAAAAATGTCAAAAAGTAATAATAATAAATCAATAAATTAGTCCACTTATAAAAGAAAGATAGATAGGTACTCATAGCTATTCGATCTTTTAATAATTCATTTTATTATCCTGTTGTTTGTGTCTTATTAATAAGTGTTGTGCTCGCCTATTATTGGTACATATATCATAGTTTAGTCAATTACGTTTTGTAATTTTTCTCTCTATCTACGGTTGTCGGAAAGCAATTGCTTTAAGCAATAAGACCGCCCATTACGCATTTTAGGTTTAGTTTTTATTTTCCTATTGTATTGTTTCTTTCTTTGATGTGTGTAAAAAAGTATTTTCTATGTATCTATCTACATTGCTGGTTAGGAATAAACGGCGGAGGCGCGTTGGTGGTACGGTGGCAGCGCAGTGGCGGGTCCATTATGTGCAGGAAGCCTTATGTAGTATATGGCATGATACTGCAGTTTGGGAGACATTTACTATTCACACACGACCAGAAAGGCAACCAGCATTTATAACATATGTATACAAAGATATAGAGAGCAGAACATACATTATACATGATAATGATAACCGCAATACAGGCTTGATCTGTCCTCTCCTGGTTTTTTATTTTTTATTTATTTTTGTATGATGATGATGATGTCCTCCGTCTCGTATCCGACATAGGCGAACCTGGACTGTTCTAATGTTGTCTATTCCCGAATGTGGCTGGCGAAGCCAAAAGGGTTCGAACATTTTTGTATGGAGCCTGGCTTATCTACTAATCAGCCATTTTGAAAAAAACGTGATTCGGCGGCCAGTGATGAAACTCATGTCAACCGACAGAGTAAATGATTACAAACAAAGAGTCTTTGATCAAGTCGCCTAAGTGATACGGTTTCTGAGATATAAGGGACAGAAAAAGAAAAATAAAGTAAAGTAGAACATAGCTCAGGGGACAGATTTTTTCTGTAGTTTTTAGACCCAAATATCTCAGAAACCGTATCACTTAGGAGACTTGATCATATAACACTTTTTGTTTGCAATCATTTACTCTGTCGATTGACATGAGTTTCATCACTGGCTGCCAAATCACATTTTTTTCAAAATGGCGGTCGAGTAGGAATGCCAACGATGTTCGATGCTCTTTGGTTATAAAGACTTTGTTGCAGGGAGCACACAGTGCAGTTGGCCACTGCTATCAAAGGTGTAACTGTAGGAAGGCTTAGACAGACAGGACAGGTCTTTTTATTAAGCCGTTTTGCGTAAAGGTCTTCTAAACGACGCTCTTCAAAGTTCGATACAGCCTTATATTCAGAGCTACGCCATTCAGGTCATAGAGGTATACATAGGTGGTGGTATAGGACGTGACATGACACTGGTCTGGGAGACGGCGGCAGAGGTTCCGGGAAGCCGGCATCATTGTCCTTATTTATCAGAACTGAACCTGAGATCTCGGCGCCGCCGCTGTGTCTTACTAAGTTCCCACGCGAACCTACCGTACGTATTCTACACATCTCGTCAATAGTCTGCTCGGAGATGTGACCAAAAAAACATAATTTTCGCAAATTGTGTTTCTCATCGCGAATTATATTGAATAATATATCAATGAAATATAATACATAAGGGGCGGTATACTTAATTCACCCAGGTGTCTTCGGGTGCATTAAGTCTACTATTTTGGTAGATTTTATTCACCTAGGTGTTTCCCGGTGAATTAAGTCTACTATTTTAGTAGAATAAAGCAAATACTTTCAAGCAGAGTATTTATTTTTTATAAATTTCAGAAACAATGAAGAAGTACATCAATTCATAAAGAGTCAAGATTACGAGTCGCGAAAACCTCTCCTTAGTTGATGCATTCCTGGTATTTGGACTTATAGATTTAAAATTATTGTTTTTATTCTTTCTTTTCAAATAGTATTTGTTGAGATTAAACTTATTAGACCTCTATTTAATTATAGTTAACTAGCCTTTCACGAAACGGCGTTGCCCGTTTTTTTTTTTATTTTCTACTGTAAACATCCATTTCTGAGCCGATTACCAGCAGAAGGAGGAGGTTTTGGAGGTTTTGTCTGTTCACGTCCGTAAGTGGTAACCCTCTGAAACCTTACACGTGACCTCCGGGTGGTGCTAAGTACTGTCTCTGGTGGTAGGCTTCGGCCGCGGCTTGTCACCAACCTCCGGGCTGGGCAAGTGCGTGAAGCGATTTTTTCGTGTTTCGTAATAATGTGGTCCGGAGAAGCCATCTTCTAGGCCTTCATGCTCCATCTTAGACCACATCTTCACTTTACATCAGGTGAGATTGTGGTCAAATAAAGGCTTATCAATAATTAAAAAAAAAAAAAAAGAAATTTGGCAACAGGATTCGTACAATTAAAAGGGCAAAATGTTACTTAATGTGTCAAGAACCACTATGACACATTGAATAGTTTATTTACTGTCTCTTTTCGTCTGGCAATTTACACTTGATTAGGATTACTCGTTCCCACCCTTCTCGTTTCTTATTTTCGTTATAAAAAATCAAGTTCTTTGCGTATAACAATAAATTCCAATGGACGAATTACTGATTAGATTTAAATAGGGTAGATGACTAAACAAAAATAATTAGTCCGTCATATATATTACTTGGCTGGCTAGGCCATCTTAAACCAAATAGTCTCTATACGCTTACATCAGGTATAAGGTTTTGTCAGGTGGAGGTTTTGTCTGTTCACGTCCGTAAGTGGTAACCCTCTGAATCCTTACACGTGACCTCCGGGTGGTGCTAAGAACAGTCTCTGGTGGTAGGCTTCGGCCGCGGCTTGTCACCACCCTCCGGGCTGGGCCAGTGCGTGAAGCGATTTTTTCGTGTTTCGTAATGTGGTCCGGAGAAGCCATCTTCTAGGCCTTCATGCTCCATCTTAGACCACATCGTCACTTTAAATCAGGTGAGATTGTGGTCAAATGAAGGCTTATCAATAATAAAAAAAAAAGGTAAGATTGTGGTGAAGTGAAGGCATAAAAAAAAACTTCCAAATAGTACCCATATTTGTTCTTATTTCTTGCAAAAGAAAAATCAAGAGGTTCCATTACTTTGAAGTTTCACGTGACGTAATGCTTCCGAGCAAAATGTACTTAATATGTACGTTGTAAGCCTCCACTCCCGGATTTAATTATCTATATCTTAGCACTTTCAATTTATAAAGTAAAAATTCGGTGTCCAGTTTTTTTGGACAGACTAAACAGAACACCTATATTTTTGTAGTCATCGTGCCTATTACAATAATGTAACCCTTAATAAACCGTTGCGTATTCCCTCCACAAACATTCCCTCCCTTTACAAATAAGCTCGTGTGGGGTCAAAAAAAAGGTCATAACTTAAAAATTATGATAATAGCAAGTTTTTCGGAAATTGGTTTACCCATTTAAAAATATGAACATTTGTTTTGTCCATTTACTTAATATCTCTGTCTAAGGGCTTGTAAAATAAATGGAGTTAAATGGCGCCGAACAGATCGCCGAGCATAACTTTACGTTTCATACAAAATCGCTCGATTGAGGGTACTGTACCCAAAACAAAACACTTTATTGTACACCAAAACAAAACAATAGTTACAAAATTAACATAAGAGCAGCATGTACAAAGAGCAGCCTTATCGCCTTAGAGCGAACTCTTCCAGGCTTAAGTGAAAATATTACACAGTTAAACACTAGTTTATTATTTAAAATACGCCGTATTTCTCACTGAATTTCAAAAGCGATTATGCCCGAGTACAGAGATTAATGAACCGAAGAGTACAGTGTAATCGTAGCCACACTGGTTATATTCTCTGTAATTAGTATGCAAACTGCTCAGTCGTCCAGGAACACGGTTTACGACACGATTATCGCCTTCTTTCAGAGTTTTTACTTCTTCTTTATTTAAATGTAACGTTCATAGATTCTAGATACATGTTTGTATGTTCTACAAGCACATACAAACATGCTTTTTACTTCTTTTTTTTATATATATGTATGTGTATATATATATATATAAGCACATATGTATAATTATGTGCTTTAACAGCGAAGGCAAACATCGTGAGGAAACCGGCACGTTCTGAGAACTTTGAAGAGTGTAAAAACACATGTGACATTCATCAACCCGCACTTGGCCGGCGTGGTGAATTAAGGCCTAATCTCTCGCCAGAGAGAAGTCCCTGTGTCCCAGCAGTGGGAACGTACATGCAGTGGGATAAACGATGACGATGATGATGATGTATGTGTATTATATTATATATCTGATGTCTAGTACCCGTAGCACGAGCTTAGAGCTTACCACGGGGCTAGTTGTTATTGTGTGGATAGTCCGAATATTTATATTTATTTTTAAATAAAGTTTTTGATTTGGACTAGTAAGTATTAATTTAGCTGCATTTTTATCCATAAAATCCGAGTATAGTCGACCACTGGGCGACCACTTATATAGTAATATGAGTGGGGTTGTTATCAAACGGATCCGCTTATCAGTGGATAGGTACAACTGGCCGGTGTCCGTGACTAATACAATCTGATTAAGTCATCCCTGGATTCAAATCCGAACAAAGTCCTGACAGTTTTTTACTAGTTCGGCGCCTATGGGACTAAATCTTTGTTTAATTATTTGTTTGACATAAACATTTAATAAATTTTTACTGTTTTACTTTTTTTTTATGAGTTCGTTTCGAGTTGGTAGTACGCTCCGTGCTGCTGTCATCATCATTATAATATGATGACGATGATGACCACATGTTATCAGGAAACATGCATGTTTCCTGATAACTACAATCAAAGTAACTTCAAGACAAGAGCAGTGGGTTAGAATAAAAAACCCTGTATATCAATTAGACCACAAATACCACTGTAATAATAACAAGTCCATTTTGCAAAAAGTCTTCGTTTTTATTTTTACGTTACTTATTATGTATATATTTGTTAGCTCAGAACCTTGAGCTCATAAATTTTAGAGTTACTTTCGCATTTTTCAGTATAACCGACTTAAAAAAGAATGTTCTCAATCGGCCTCTTTTTTAGAATTTGAGTTATTGTAATTTTATTTTGTTCTGTTGTCAAGCACCATTTTGGGCATTTTTATGTTTTGAATTTAACGCTAATTTTGAATTCTCGAGTTATCTTCAACAAAAATCTACTTGTGTATCGCAACTACTAGTTACGGTTAAGATAAGTAATTAATCTTTGACTACTATTCTCGTCCACATATACCTTACCATTAATGAGATTCAAATCACACGAATATCTAATTACCATTAACAAATCTATATAAAAATTAAACCACACAGTTTCCTCACGTTAAACCTACGCAATAACAAAACCTTCAATTAGCATTAGATAAAGATCTAATTACGCAAGCTCATTACCATGCCTCTGAGGCAGCCCATTGACAATTACCTAAGTACTACTTTCTCTTATCTAGTACCTAGGACCTAACCTAGGTAACATCTCTGCTTGTGTAATGTAAGCTTCATAAGACGTTTATACCGACCCACGCAAATTTATACAAGATTTTTTTTAGTTTTTTTTTTACTATTTACTATACATTTTAATAGAAATTCCGTATAGGCACAGTTTACTTTAATTCCAAAGGTCGCAGGTTCATATATTTTTACGAACAGAAAACTAAGCATATGTAAAGGTCCAAAATAAATTAGTAATTAGTGATTTTAAAAACAAGTGCTAGAGATCCTTATACGTTATAATAATGTTAATATTCATTCAAAAACAAAATTGCAATAATCCTTATTTGTAACAGGAATTATATGGTATACGATACAATTTGAAAGTTGTCAATCGCAAAAGTAAAAAAACTGCGTAACGCCTCCAATACAATAATGTGAAGTATTTCCTTAAAGTAAGACTTAAAGTTTAAATTTAACTAAAAATACCAAAGAAATCATAGTTAAATTTACACTTAAAAACAAAACTTCAATATTCATTGAAACATCTGAAAATAAATGCCTTAATTATACAAATGTCAGGACATCGACAAAAAGATGTCCATCCAAAATTCCACGGGAGAAAAGTTTGACACATTACGCATGCGCGACGAGAGCCGTACGCGCAAGCATCCGCCTGCTTTCGCGTACCTTGCGCACGAGTGAGTGAACTTACAGTAGTATAGATATATATATACGATTGTCGTGCAATACCAAGACATCTGTAATAGGGAATGTGCATGAACTATAGGTGGTAGCACCAATAAAACATTCAGAATGTCGAATGTTAGGCAGATATGGTAAATCATTTGGCAGCACCGTCAATGGGTATGGTCCTTTGACTGATAGGGCAGGATCTGTAAAACGTTCTAATTGATGGCACCAGTTGGCAGCACCGTCGATGCCACCGTAAATATTTGATGCGGCTTCGCACCGCAATATTATGTTAACTATTTTCCATATAAAACAAAACAAAATTATCTATATCTCTACCTATACTAACATTATTATGAGGAAATATTTGTTTGTAATAATTTTAAACAGATGTTAACGTTTTACAGAAAGCCATTGGGACCGAAAGGAAGCAAGGCAAGGAGTAAGTACCTACTTACTGAGTGCTTTGTAATTAATATTAAATATATAAATATTTATTATATATTTAATGTACCTACATTAAATATATAATAAATATTTCTGGACAATCCACTCAACAACATTTAGCCCCGTGGTAAGCTCTAAGCTTGTGTCACAGGTACTAGACATCTGATATACTTATCATATTATGTTAAGTATTTATAAGATGCCTATTAATTCCCCTTACTTTACATATTAAACACCCAGACCAAGGAGAAAGTGCTCTCAGAACATACAAACACTTGACCCTTACCTCTTGCGCCTAATTAAACTACATTAAAGTGTACATTCTGTTTGTAATGTCTCGTGCTAGACCGTCGCACGCGCCGCTGTGACACATATCACAGGTTCTGTGAATGGGCGCCCACTAGACGAAATATGAATGGTCAATGTTGCTAGCTCGAAATAAATTCAAGATCTGAATGCTAATGTATTTATTCACTGATGCTGAATGTTTATAATGCTAAATTGTAACTGGTTATTTAAATTTTGTTGCTGGATGAGTTTAGGTCTAGAGGAGCGGGACCAGTTGACTAATTCAATATGGCGTTACGTCAACTGGGCCTGATGGGCCGTTTCGAAGGGGCCCAGTGTTACTATAAAGAGGTAGTTGTATGTAAACGCAGGTTCTATTTTCGCCATGAAATCAGATTCTGTTTTAGATACGTACATATAATATAAGAGACTAGTCGACCCGACAGACGTTGTCCTGTCCCACGTCTCAAAAAACAATATCCAGTTGACCGTATTGTGAATCTAAGCCATTCCCAGATCCCCTTGAACACACACAAAAAATTTCATCAAAATCGGTCCAGTCGTTTGAGAGAAGTTCAGTGACATACACACTCACAGAAGAATTATATATATATGAGAGAAGTTCAGTGACATACACACTCACAGAAGAATTATATAGGTATATAAAGATTACCATTTACCATGATTTGTGAATATTCCTGAAATATTATTATTTTTTCTCTAGAAGTCAGACAAACACTAACAAGAAGTAGGAGAAAAAACTTGTTCGAGACTGCCGATTCACGGTGGACCAAAATAAATCGTCATCTTTGAGAAGAGGCTTTTTCAGCAATGGGTGTGCCCTATGGCTGAAACGACTTGTCAAGTTTATTAATACAGCTATTTATAATAGCAAGACAAGCCAATTTCAGCATTTAATAATTTAAGTATACAGTAAGGATAACGAGCGTTACTACAGAATTCTAAACAGATTTGCAATTTCGGTCAAGCAATATCTAATACAAATATTAGCCAACTTAATTATAATAAATATAATATTACTGTAATTATACAGGTCATGTTGCAAAGACAGCTTGCGCAAGCGCATGAGATGAGCTCAAATATGTGATAATTAGTTCGTTTATGCGTAGACCTTGCTACTACTTAACGGAGGCTTGAGCACAGCATAGATCTGATATATTTTGGAAGTGACATTTACTGAAGACCGTGACTTAAGAATTATATTTTCAATTCGTAAAATTTTCCATTATTGTTTTTTTGTTGAGGTTAATCTTTAACAATAAAGAACCCACTTTTAGTAGGGAAATATAAATTGTTGATTTTATTACTCGGTAAATATTAGACCCAATCTTAAAGCATTTTTTTAACATAGATATAAAAATCGGTTCAAGGAAATAAGTTCTGAGGTCATCATAAAAAAAATACAAAACTAATTAGAGCCTCCTCAAAAAAAGAAAAAAGAAACTAAAACAATAATAATACTTGCTACAATTGACCACACTTAATTTATATCTGGACCTACCTTCCCAATTCATTTATTTTTCGCTTAATATTTAAATAAACCTTATTTAAATACAATTTACAATTAAGCAAATCGCCGACCTTATAATCAGTCATATGAAAAATATAAAAAGCATTGAGTTCGTTGAGTACCTACTATGACATATAATATCGCCAAACAGATTCGACATTACCTGACGAGCTGAAGAGCTTAAAAAAACTTAGACTTTGAATCATTATCATCAAATAGTTTAAGATATTTCCTCAATATCTATACTGCAACTATAAAGACATAGACATATGTTTGTAGATATCGTTTTATAGAACTAGACATAGATATCCTTGTAAAGCTGAAGATTTTGTTTGAGAGCCCTAATTTCAGGCCTGGACCGATTTGAATACACGATCACTGTTAGATAGCCTAATTATCGGGGAATGTTAAGGGCTATTTTCGTGCGTTAATACGTTATTCTCTCGGGAAAGTCCATAAATCAACAACAACTAGTTATTTATATCAGGGAAGCTTAACGCCTAGATACGGTAGATTTTCTCCCACTGAAGCGATGAAGATTATTTGCAATGCTTGATTTTATTTATAATTTATTTATTTCATTTGTACGGTTTAGCCTGTTACACAAATTAATACAAATTAGCTAAACAACATAATTACAAAATATTCTTATAAATTAAATTAAATTCATTAAAACAAGTAACAGAAACAATTAACTAACATTAAATCACATGTCACACAATTTTCTGATCAATTTACATAAACATATTATCAAACTGTATAAAAAACATAAAGTTATACAGAGTATAGAGTATAGCAAAGTCTTCTTAAAAGTCTATTCCAGTAAATCTACCAATTCATAAAAATATATGCAAAACTACGAGGCGTACATTGCGAGAGATTACAATTATTTAGACATTTCGTCATATTCTTACTATCAGCATTCTCAACTTATCATCGCAACATCTTCATTTTATGAAATACATACATACATCTTTTCTGCGTAAATGATTGGTTAATATCCGTTTTACACCAAAATTAGAACTGTAATCTATGAGATACGAAAAATAATCTTGGAGTTTTTCTATACAGCACATAATATTTTTAATTTGTGTCAAAATTTAATTTTAATTAGTTAAATAAATATTTCCTCTGAACCAAAACATTTAATTAAATAGACAAAATTGGAAAAATATGTCTCATTCCAAGGTTTTCTGGTTGAAATTTTTAAACCAATAAAACCGTTTATAACGTATGTTTTGTTTTCGTATGTTTTATATTGGTAAGATTAATAACAAAATCGGTATTTTCATACCATTGGTAAACTGTGTAAGTCATGGCAAAGAAAACATAAATTACGTAATTTACATAGACTTCTTAAAACCATTCTAAAGCTTCATCATTATCATCTTCCTGTCCTACAAAAACAAAGGAAAAAGGAACAAATATTTTCCTTCCATATTTCTTTATCACCAAATTATTTCTTTAACCATCGCAACACTCATTCCCATACAAATTATCCATTTTTCTCTAGCACCAGTCATCTTAACACTCCCTTGTAATTGGGCGACTACATCAGGGGCCTACGGCGAATATCGTGATAACTCGATGTGTGTATAACTGGGTACATCGATGCAACGCGAAGTATTCGGGCGGAGACGATGTTTGGCTTGGCTAAAATTACGTCATTTCAACGAATCTCGCAGCGTACAAAGCAATACAAACCTATGCCCGCTAATGTAGATAAGAACATCGCGTATACACTTTTATGATGACTTTACCGTGCCAAAGCTACACGAATCCACCACCATTACCACCATTACCTATAGCATCCTTCTTACAGCCTTATATGCCATCCCTGCTTTATAAAATATACTATAAAATAAAATAGTGCACCTTCAATAAAATTCAATATAAATAGTTATTAGGTTAATAACCCTGCCTTTCTCAACAATACGGTGAGCGAACTGCGCAATTTGTTTGAACAAGTTACAGAGGAAAGTGTATGATTGAAAATGAATATGGCAAATGAATTGCTATTTGCCATTTGCTAGTTAATTATAAGACAAAAGATATTTATTTACCTATTATCACTATAATAGGTAAATTAATATCGGCGTTTGCTAGAAAAGTGCCAAATCAGACAATTTGGACCGTAATTTTTGATAGTCGTTCATAAGAGGTTTATCGATATTTCCTTGTTTATAGTGTATTTACTTCCTACTTTGAGCTATACAAAAAAATATATATATTTATCTACTAATACGTGTGTAGTGCACGTTACAATTTCACTTAACAGCGGTCCCGCACGAGGCTATATACAAACTTTGAAAGTCTATGTTGACTGGTCTGAATTAAAATTTAACAAAACTCCCCTCTTTGAACTACCTGAATAAAATAATGTCAAAGACAATGATTGAAGATAACTCTACAACTACTGAGCCGATTGAATATATTAATAAATTCCGTCGATGGATAAAAAAATTGAGAAAAGAAAACAACTTCGATGAAAAGTAAAGATTCCTAAGACTACGGTCTTGTAAATAACATTTAAGATCTTTGTTATTATCTATCTTTATAAATAAAAATGAATTGTTGTTCGTTAGTCTGATTAAAACTCGAGAACGGCTGAACGGATTTATCTTATATTAGTCTTGAAATGTTCGAGGAGGTCTTGGGAAGGTTTAAAAGGCGAGAAATAATCGAATAATTGCCGGGATTTTTTATATTATTACCCGTGCGAAGTTGTAATAAATAAATCAATAAAATACATAGTATATATTAATGGCATCTTATGAATATAAAAAATCTGCCATAATCACTCAAATTATTAAAAATTCCTATAAAGTTTTATGCCATGTTGGATCAGCTGTTTCAGATAGGTACTTAAACAATTATTTACACAGATGACAACAGATGATTACACGTTTATCTCGCTCAAGAACGTTCAGTGCTTCTTTCAATTCTAGATTTATAGAAATTGTCACAAAGTGTTCAGGCGTGGAGCTGTCTTCAAATATAGTACAGAAATAATATCAATGTTATAATACAATGTCATAATATAGTAAAATGGCTTTAAGGAACAAGAATTTAGTTACACAAACAACATTTTACTTTTAATACGTTATTTTAAAATATGCAGTTTTTTGTACTCTAAATTTCATCACCATTTTTGCTGTAAGAATATCCCTTTTGAATATCCAATAAAGTTGTTTCGGTCGAAGCATCTTGCAAACCCAGCAATTAAAAACCTAAGATTGAATTCTTTTGCTGTTAAGTTTCTAAGTAAGACTCTTTAGTCAACTGGCCCCGCTCGAACTTGCCCCTCGAGTCCCGTTGATATATTGCAAGATTAGAATTGGTCAACTTGCCCCGCTTACTGAATTTGTTTTTAGAATAGACAAGAAACAGCTAGTACATTTAGAGTTACTCGTCACTTAGTGAATATATGCTACTGCTGCGTAGTATCTAACAAAAGAGTTTTATATATATGTACACGGTATAAAAATAAACATTTAATTCTTCAACTATAACCTCCTTCGAGATAATTCGTTACAAACAAGGTCAATGCCCCGTCTGACAATATTGATTCTAAGAGGAACCGATATCTTCCAAACAAATATTGTGACGCGATACCACGATTCTAAATCTTAAACAAATTGGTTTGAATTGGAGATTCAAACCCTGTTTGTAATAATTTTAAAGTTTCGGATTTTATCAGTTGCCAGTACCTACCTAGGTGAATGTTTCCATAATAAAAACAAAATATTTAGGTATTTAGGTATTTCAAAATTACAAATTATTATTATTAGGGATTTGAGCCGTTTGCCAGCTATGACAGCCCTGTTACAACCATTCAATAAAAGTAATTATTACTTACCTACCTATACTAAATGGTATGAAATATTATTTCACAATAATTTACAATGTGCTCTGGCTCTTCATTAATAAGTGTACGTACTTTTTGTGTGGTGCACTGCACTGATTCTGCAAAAAAAATAATACCTATGATACAAGCTACATACTTTATTATAAAAAAAAATATCAACCAACTGCAATCTAGAAAATACTTTTGGTTTTTAAGATCGCTCAATAAGACTAAGACTGTTAGACCGATCTGTCGTTACACTAGTGTGGGACCATTTTCTGAACACCAACTATAAATTAAAATCGGTCATCAAAACTGAAAAAGTTGAGACATATTGTAAACTTTTCTTCTATTTGGAAAATACTAGTTAGAAATACCTATACAGTGACGCCATGTCCGAAATCGACTAGAATAATAGGAAGTCTGTTACTTTTTATTAATCATGACCAATCCGATTAAAATAAATCCTACAAAAGGAAGTAAATAAAACGGAGAAACAAATAACAATTACTAATCTTCAATTCTGAAAAATGAAAGTAAAAGAAAGTCATTTGACCAATACATCATTTTCATCACGCAAACATGGCGGAAGTGTTGGCGCGAAAATGAATCTTGCTTTTTTTCTTGGCGGCTATTAGCGCGAGACGTTTCTACCGGCCAGTGTCAGTTACCGCTGGATGGTGGGAACACTTTTGTATTTTTTAGGATTAATACTTAAATAAGTATTTAATTGTATTATAATATAGGTATACTAGTGTAAACGCACTTAGATACTCGTAGTTTAGTTATAAGTACCTATATTTAAGTAAATTTAAATTAAATATTTGTCTCCAAAAATACTAAATACAGTATCACGTCAGGGCGCTAACTTCACGCTTCTCTGGATTAACGAAAACTACAAATTCTGGAAATTTCTTGTTCAAGGGAAGGTGTGAAGACCCCCGGAAACTTTAAATCGGAGTTGGGCTAGTTACTAGCGCCACTAAAAGGTCCACATTTGTATTAAATCCAACTACTTAATATTATAAACTAACTCATTTGGAGGTTTTTTTAGGAATGAAGGATTAAATATTGCGAATGACGCCCGATTTGGATAAAATTTGACAGGGATATAGAAAGCTGTTGACTATTGACCAAGTAAATAATAAAAGCCACTTTTGACTGCGGGAAAAGTCGCTGGTGCAAAGTGAGTAAATATAATCTCTAATAATAATAAATCTAAATATAAAATTTAAGAAAAAAACCCCGATTCCTATGCCTTTATTTCCTTAAAAGTAAAACGCAATAATATTTTGTAATGCGCGCGATGCGCTCTCATTTGATACCCCACTCGAGTATATTTGCAGATTTTCGGTTTTCCTTCCCTACTCTCACCCCCCTAACTTTTAAACGTACAACCGATTTTCATGAAACTTGTTTAAGAACACTCGCGCCAAACTCACCTTTAAACACGTCAAACTTATAACACCCTTCTTTTTTGGCCGGGGGTTAAAATAATTTTCTGGCAATATTCACCATATACCACATTTCTGGCCACCCTAACCAACTGTGTAGAAAAACAGCGCGGCATCATGCAATTACGCACTTACGCGCGCGACAACGATTGATTATGATATGTGCTGATTCTGTTATGAATTATACGTTACGTGCAGTTCACTTAGGGGATAAGTAGAAACCATCTGCTATTTTATTAGGCTGAAAGACTGGCTAAGACGCTGATATTAACTAATACTGCCAAAGGTTATTACATAATCTGATCTAGATTATTTTGCGTTTGGGCTCGGCGAGTTAACACCGGCCGGCATCTATGTAGTTATTAATTTGTTAAACAATTTGTCCGAAAATGCAAATGCTAACAGAGCCGTTACTTAAGTCAATAACTTACTAAAAGTCAATTTTACAACTGTTTTTTTTCCATTTTACCTATATCTGATATGACTATCCAAATGTGCCTGGAAGATGTGACACTCGTAGAAATAGGACCGTCCATTCTTTCACTCTATTATATTATTATGTACCTATGTAGGTACTTTCCATCGCATTTTTCCTTGTCTTAATTTTCCAATTATAGATTTAGTAAGTAGGTACCTATTCTTTCCAAATGATAAAGAAACATCACGAAGAGAATTATCTCGATAGATACTACTAGAACAAATGACCATTTTCGTCGATAAATATAATTTATTTGCTCTTGACTGTGTAGGTACAGTTGTATGTAGGTAGGTATTTAAATAAGTAGGTACGCAATCAACATGTTTTGCAAAATGCGGCGTGCAAATCGAGAGAGGCATGTCGAGAAAACAAATATATATGTCAAAACAATTTGGATACCTTTGATTAGAATAAACCAGAAAAAAATAAATGCGAGAATCCTCTTTCCTCAAATGAAATTTAGTCCACAGATTGTCTAGAGCCTGAGCAAGGACATAGTTTAATTTTTACCGCGGTAAAATGTCATTTTGCGGGAAAAAACATTACAACACACGATAACACCGCGGGGCAATTATACCACTACTACGTGGGGTACTTATTATCATAATTGTAATAAATAAATTCGATCAAACCATCGTTTCAGTTCTTATGTGACTACCTAGATACTCAGTGAACTACCTCCAGCCACCCTATTCCATATTTTGTAAACTAATCGCCTGACATCCCGTCCGTCTATTTTTTCCGTCGCCGCCATATTTGTAAACTGCGCGCGGTCATGAATGAATTTCGCGCGTTTCCGCGATTTAGCGCGGGAGATTTACTCAAACATGTTTGCCTAGTCTATGACATTCTGGGAATTAGCCACGAAATCGGTTTGTAATTGTCTATTTTGACATTTTACTGTTATTGCAAGTTTTGGTGTAGGTTATTCTTAGATCTAGAACGAACATTGTTGTTTAAAAATCTAATCCTACGTGCTAACAAAGTATGGATTTATTTTGTCATTTAATTAAAGAGTTATGTAATTAACTTAAGTAAATAATGTACAAGTACCTATTATGGAAATGTATGGAATTTCACTGATCCTAAATCCTGCTAATGGAATGAACCGATAAAATTTACAGATTATATCTGAGTATAAAATAAGGTTGACTCAATCGCTTTATCAGATAATTATTGTAGTTTCCTTCAAGCACGCCTTTGCCGTATCTCAACCGATCACAGGGTCCAACTAAGGAAAATATCTTAATAAAATTAGAACATCCAATTCAAAACCGCTCTTAATAGTGATCCAAGAGTACTGGTAGCGCCATCTAGAGGTACATTTTAAACATTGTACCTCTAGTTACAACAAAGACTTCTGAACATCGAAGTTAATAAGCTTAGGAGATTTGAATTTACCTATTTTACTTTGTCATTTTTGTATTCTGCCTATTATTAGATTATTTACAATTGTTATTTACCAATCATCAACTTTCCATATTTTTTTTATATTTTATTAATTATTCGTAACAGCATGACATTGTATTGCATAAATTATAGTAATTTTCAAAAACAATGTAAATATTGAAGAATTAAATAAGTTTATGCAATAAAAATTATTCTGAAAAAAAATTATGTGTATGTTTATATTAAAGAGCTATGTTTGAGCCTTTTTATTAGTATACGTAGTTACAAATATTGCATCGATACCCATAGATATTAAAATTGTAGAGGTACCTACCTTGAAGAATCCCTGTACTAAGACATCTTTTCTTGTCCTATGTACAGATAAACAATATCAACTGACGTCCTTCTTAGCGCTAAATGGTAGATAACATTTTCTTACGATTAGTTATACCTTTTATTTCTTAAATGTGTTATTGTACTCTGATCTATAACTTATCTGATACGAAATAATGTCAGGGCGTCGATAATTTGTCCTTATAATGTAGATGTCTACATCTTCAGGTACTTTTATTAAAATTTATTTTATTATCTTATTTATGTTGTTATCGATACAGATTAAAAGTCTGCTATCACTGCAACTTTATTTTTTTTAAATATGTTTAAATTTACAAAGGTAGAATAGAATTAGTCTATATTAATAAAAAAAATATCAGAAGTTTGATTATTCGATCGAATCAGGAATAAATTAATGCGATTCGTAGAAGAACACGTGTTACGGACATAGCCACCAACAAGTTCAACTGATGACTTGGTAACGACTGCAGGTTTACGGTGGATGCAGGCCGTTCCCAAGCGATCAGGGAATCTTTGAAAGAGGCCCGGGCAGTAATCGTCCATGATGATTATAAGATTTATAAGCCATACGTTGAATTCGAGATTCCGTTATACCACAACAGGACTATTGACTTCCTGCATGCAAATACGGAGAAGACGTTGTTGACAGATAGGGCGCCTTGTTTGGACAGTTTGTGACCGATTGCCGAGGTCATTGAGGGCTGATAAGTACCCCGATTGGATTTGGGAGGGTGCTGAGGCGAGATAATTTGTAACACTGACAGTTAGGAAACTATTTACTTATTGATTACGTTGGTTATTTATAGGTAACCTTTGGTATAGCTTTTTAGTTGAGATTTAAAGTAGGTAGGTGAATATTTCGTCTAGTCTAACCAATGTCTAGCATATTTTTTTTAAGGCAGCATGATCCATCCTAGAACTAACCAGAGCTAGTACTATGGGTGTAAGGTGACTAGAGGTATATACCACATAGATACCTACATATTTTATGTTAATACATACATAATATTATGAGACATAGTCAATCACCCAGACCCGACACCAGATATTGTAGGTCATACAAAATCTAGTCGAACCCGCAACCTCCTGTGCCTCAGCTGCAGCTCACCCACACCTCAAATCCGCAGAGGCCGTTAAATTATAATGGTTGCAGTAATAGAAATTGATAAAATTTTGCTTCTCGTAATAAGCAAGGATAATTATTAATGTTTAGGCATACCTATGTTATTATATTAAGCAAGAATATTAAAATCTTATAAGACAGTAATAAGAAAAATTAAGTTACTTCCCTAAATTAGAGCCCATGTTAACAAATTAATACAGTAATTAACATGTTGTTGGGGAATTAATTTGATACTCACCAGGTAATTGATTTTATTATTATTTACATAATGTCTTTGACTAGATTGTTTAATGTTATTTTGATACATTAAACACTTTTTATGGTAATGTACCCCATCTTATTTTTTTATGTTAAACAACAAAACAAGTAACACGCCGGCTATATTAACTTTTTAAAATCAGGTCTGCTCTTCTCATGAAATAAAAATCACAAAATATAAATTTGTTGGTTATAGATAAAACTTAGAACACTTAGAATTATTTACCCGATAAGAACACAGTTATTCACCATTATCGGAAATATTTATACTTAATAAAGATAAAATTTAATTATTTTTCAACGTGTGCTATATAAACCCAAGGTAAAGACGGCGATAAATGATGCGTTTTATTATTTTGTCTCGTATTTCACTTATTTATAGATCTCGCAAAATGTAAAACCATAAAGAAAATGCATTAACGATCGAGTAGGTATTTTGTATAGTGCACAACATTACACGTTGCATAGAAACTATAAAAAAATAAATAAGGTCTTGTTTCATCATAGCACCTCTCATAATAATATTACCTACAGGTCATAATAACCAGCTGCGCACCCTGACATTTCTTATAAATAAATTATAAGCAAACCCTATATAACATAACTGCTTCTTAAATGATTACAGGCAATTTTACATAAATTATGATTTTATTGATCGGTAAGATCACGTGCTACCAACCACGTTTGCACCTGCAATATCAATCGAGCAAATGACTCTTATCACCATTTGAATAACAAGACATCATCTATCACAACTTCCTGATATCCCCTATGACACAACCAAAACCAGCAATTTATTCCTAGAAAACTATCATAAAGAAATCTTTAAAATACTCTTGAGCAATGTGGTAACGATAGACTTCTCGGAACATTATCGAAAATTAAATCATGCTGTACATTATCGCGCAATTAGCAAATCGTCACCTATTGTAATGTGTCGGTGCATTGACGTAAATTACGTGAATTTATTAGCTTTGTTATTCCTCTACTTATCTACGTGGAAAGCTTAATCATAAAAGCAGCAGCGAATGTCATAGTAATTTATATGAAAATAATAATAAAATCGATACCACGGATCTAACGAACAAGGCATCTCCACATTATCATAGCTCTCAATCCACCTGAGCTCGCAGCGGGCAATCTGTAGCACGACGCAACGACCGACACTATCTGTCCCGCTCGTTCTCGTCCCGCGCGAGATGCGCTCTCTCCCTCTCCCCGCGCGCCCGTCGTCCGCTCTCGACCAATGGCAGGCCGTATCTTGCTCCCCCGAGAGCAGAGCGACAGTGCGTGCTCTCATCACCACAACGAGACGACATCTGGGAGCGCGAGGTTGTCGCTCGCGCGAGATGCGACAGAACACGCGAATTTAAACCCTTGTGAATTTTTGAACTTGGTGAAAATTAACTGTGATTGTGAGGATTTTTCTGTGACTGAAAGGTGTGTGGAGAATTATTGTTTTCGGGCGCCGTTTGATAGTGTTTGTAATCCACAATTGGGTGAGTTTCGATTAGATTAGAATGTTATTTTTTATCGCGGAGGGCGGTGTCCTTTGTTTCATAGGTGCTACCTATCCTAAATTCAGGTAGGTTGCGCGCCGGCACAGGGCGTTCACCCTTTGTCCGAAGAAAGGTGACATTTTCGGGCTGAAACAAAAAATATTTGTCGAAATTTAAAAAAATCTTTAATTGGTACCTATTGTAATTTTTCTGTGCTAAGCTACCTTTTTTTAGCTTGCAATTTATTTTTAAGCAGTACCTACTGAAATTATTTATTTTTTAAATTGGGAATGAAAAATTTGTTAGAATTGATATCTTAAATATTATTTTGTACTTATAGTTTTATTAAATCTTTAAATCTTATATTTTACACGTTTTAAAGGTTCATAAATTTACTACAACAGCTTAATAGGTAATAGCCGAATTTAATTACAATTCTAAATAGATTCAAATAAGAACCAATTCTAATTATATCTGTTCTCATTATATTCTTAAATTAAAGTAAACCAATCATTAAATCTTACCATTTGAAGTAAGAGGTTGTACAAAAAAAGATCTTAATACAAAACAAAACAATGGGTATTATAATTTAATAAATACCAATTATTTTTAAATTTTCAAGGTAATCAAATAATTACCTTATATAAATTGATAATTCTACAATAATACTATCTAGATAGGTAGCTACCTTATTGTCAATGATCATTTTTCAACAGTTATCTCAAGTGCGTTGTAAGATTCGCTCTTCAGAAAAACATTACGCAATTAAATCTCAATTTATTGATAAAATCACACATAATAAACTTCTTTGACTTTTATATAATGGTATATTTGTAACAATACTCCTATTTGAAAGGTTTATTTTCTAGAAGTTTCTAATTAACAGGAATTAAAATCAACGACTTTTTTTATCTTAGATAGGTAAGCTTTCATTTGACCACAATCTTACCTGATGTAAAGTGTCGATGTGGTCTAAGATAATCTATGGGGCATGAAGACCTAGAAGGTAGATGGCTTCTCCGGGCCACAATTACGTACGAAACACGAAAAAATCGTTTCACGCACTCGGCCCAGCCCGGAATTATTAAGTAATCAAAAAATTCAGTAATTTAAAAGTTGCAATAAATAGCAAAATTTTGGTTAAAAATTATAAAATAATGTAAATACAATAAATATCCACCTATAAATACCTACATAATATTTTAATTGTGCTATATTTTCGATATTTTTTCCGATTAAATACCGATAACCAAGAGCCAGTCTATTTTTCTATTAGTTGACCGTATTGTGAATCTAAACCATTCTCGAACCCACTTAAACACACACAAAACATTTCATCAAAATCGGTCCAGCCCTTCATAGGAGTTCAATGACTAACACACGTACAGAAGATTTATATATATAAAGATTAGATAACCAAATTCGTAGGTTTATTCGGTACTTGCGCTTCTTGTGATGTGTAGAAATTCCTGCTAGAATTTCATTCTAGTAATATATTCAAGATAATTACTTACCAGCGCATTATTTACCTAGCCTACCCTTTCGTCTGGTATCATTTTAATATGTAATTTTAATATTAAGTTTTTATTTGAGTATTTTTTTCAGTTCATCTACCTTCTAGGTCATCAAGTCCCATCGTCACTTTACACCATTAGATAAATAAAAATAATCAATCATCATCGACGGTCAAATTGTTTTGTGTGCAGTTTACTTAATAACATTAATAAAATAAAAATAAAAAGCCTTTATTCAAATGCAGTACAAAATAAAATACATTGAGAAACTTACTTATCTAATAACTATCTACTATTCTATTTATTAATCTTCACTGTTATCGCTTTCCTCTGCAATAATCGCCTCAGCGGTGTAGGTCTCCCTTACTCTTTTCCAAACTTCTCTTTTTCTCGCTTTTGTCCACGCTGCTCCTCCTATTTTTGATAAAATATCGCTCCACCTTCTTTTTAGTCTACCCTGTTTCCTTTTTCCTTCCAGGGGAATTTCTGTTTCCTTTCTGTTACTCGTTTTGTCCATTTACTGTTAGCCATTCTACATATACGTGCCCGGCCCAGTTCAATTTCAAATGTCTGATTAGGGTCTTCACATCTGTCACCTTTGTTTTCTTTCATAAAAGAGCATTTCTTATTTTATCTGACAGTTTGACTCCTAGCATACTTCTTTACATCTTTCATCCAAGACGCAAAAACTGGAAAAGCTCCGGGAAGAGACGGTGTAAATAATGAATTACTGGAGTCTCTTTGTATACCACTCTTTCAGCCCCTATAAAATAACATACCAAAGAAATAATACGAAGCGTATATTAAAGGACTGAACAATAAATACGTAAACACATTTCTATGGCAACTAAAATGCATATCTGTCTATTGTATGCGAAACGTCAATGACTAGATGTCTTTTTAATAGGATTGGATGACATTTTGTTATCGACTTGAAGCAAATTTATTACTAGCATTTCACGCCACGGCGTTACCTGTGTTTTATGGAATTTCCCGGTTTTTTTTTTTTTATGAAACAACGTATTTTCCCATAGTAAAAAAGTAGCCTCGATAAACAGGTGATCTAACAGTGACAGAATTATTCAAATCGGAAATGAATTTCCTGAGCTAAGTTCAAACAAACAATCGAACAAACTTTTCAGCTTTATAATATTAATAAGTATAGATATAAATACTGGATAATTGTAAGAGGGTATATTTCAGAAGATCCGAGTAAAAAAACGCAATGGGTATTATTATTATTATTTTTTAAGCTAATTAAGTCTTCTGTTGGCCACAATCTCACCTGTTATTAAGTGAAGATGTGGTCTAAGATGGAGCATGAAGACCTAGAAGGTAGATGGCTGCTCTGGACCTCGTTACGAGTCACGAAAAATCGCTTCACGCACTGGCCCAGCCCGGAGGATGGTGACAAGCCGCGGCCGAAGCCTACCACCAGAGACTGTTCTTAGGACCACCCGGAGGTCACGTGGAGTTTTGCCAATAATTCGTGTCAATGGATAGTTATAGTTATGTCAATTGCAATCTCGATTTCTCACTTGTGACTGAGCAAAATAGAGTTTTTGGACGGTTTACGTTGGTACATAGACCACGCGTTTTTGTGTTTGAGTAATCTAATTTACTAATATTTGGTGTTGGTATCTTGTTTTGTGTTGTCCTGTATAAGTAAGTGTTCTATTGTAGCTTAGAACCGTTGAAACGCTCAATATTTCATGGCGTCCAATAGTTTGGACGCCATGGAGTTTGAGTTGAGCCGGGTGGCCACGCCGCCATTACCCGATCCTCCTGACCCTCCTGATATATCGGTAAGTGAAGCTTCGGTGAATAAAAATAAAAGACGCCTTGAGGCTAAATCCGATATGCCGGCCAAAAAAACCATTACTTCTCCCGACCAAGCTTCTGCTTCAATCCAGTCGGTTTATACTCATCCTTCTATCGTTGTTGGTGCAATACAAACCTACAGTGACACCGACAATGGGCCATTTGTGGTTCATGTGTCCAGATCTGATCAAGACGTAACAACCATACAACTGAAAACTATCAAATTTGGGCAATTTTTAACTACAAACCGGTTTGAAAACATTTGTCCAGATGGGGTTAAAAAGGTAGGTCGTAACAAGATCTCCGTGGAGTTTAAGAATGCACAATCCGCCAATAAGTTTATAGCGTCCCCTATCCTTAGTATATGCAAATATACAGCAAATATCCCTACATATCATGTAACCCGCATGGGATTAGTGAGAGGAGTACCAACAGATCTTCACATGGACGAGTTTGCTAGAGATGTCCAACTGTCCCCTGGTTGTGGCATAATAATTAAAGCCAGACGTTTGAATAGAAAAACTGTAGATGATAATAATAAAGTAACATGGGTACCAACCCAAACTGTAGTGGTGACCTTCCAGGGTCAAACTCTCCCTGCAAGAGTATATTTGTACTATAACTCCCTGCCTGTAGAAGTTTATCAATACCCAACCATTCAATGTCACGCTTGCTGTAGGTTCGGTCATACTAAAACCCAATGTAGGTCCAAACCCCGATGCTTCCGCTGTTCTTCAGAACATCCAGGAGACAGTTGTGAGGTTTTGGAAGTAGATGCCACATGTATGTTCTGTAAAGGAAATCACTTTGCAACCAGCAAGTGTTGCCCTGAACAGAACCGTCAAAAGTCAATTAAAGCTGTCATGGCTCAAACCAGTGTATCATATGAAGAAGCTAGGGCGCAATTCCCTCCTGTGAATAGATCATACACTGAAGTTACCCAAGATCTCTCCTTCTACTCTCTATCACAAAACTCCCAGGGCCCTACTCAAACACAATCCCAACCCCAATCACATTCCTACACTAAGACTAAATTTTCAACTCCTCGCCCTAAAATATCTCTGGAAAAGTCCTATGACAAAGTGGCTCATAGGAAAATCACATCCACCCCTTGCTCTTCTCAACCCAATGGATGCTCACTTTTACAAAATGTCCCAACCCAAAAAGACTCTAATACTAATAATAATAATAGTTTAATTGAGACTCTTCTCACTCTCCTAATCAACCTGCTTACAAGCAATACTTCTTCCTTACCGTCCCACGTTGCCCATAAGCTTTCCCAATTAATTTCTTCATCTACCCAATATGGATCAGTTGATCATGCTCCAATGGAACACACAGAGCATCCGGTCCAAAATTCATGAACTGAACCACTTAATTAACCAATCCCGCCCGTCAGTCATTGCCGTCTCGGAGACATGGCTGAGGCCCGGATCCCATTTTAGGATTTCGGGTTTCTCCTGCCTGCGGGACGACAGGGCTGACGGGCATGCCGGGAGTGCCTTGCTCATAAGGCGCTCCCTTTCTTTTTCACAAATCTCTCTTCCCCCTCTTCCCCTAGGTATCAACGCTGTGGCTGTTGATATCAAATCTTATAATATATCCTTTGTATCTATTTATGTACCACATCCTAACTCTTCACTTATTCCTGACCTTCTTCTTATTTTTAATTCTATACCATCCCCTAAGATCATTATGGGCGACTTTAATGGCCACAACACGGTGTGGGGCCATAGCCACTCTGATCTGTTTGGCCACTCATTGTTGGAAATTATTGACGAGGCGAACCTCTGCCTCCTCAATGACGGGTCTCCAACACGAAGATCTCTCCCTTCCCAAAATCCGAAGAGTGCCGTCGATCTCACTCTGTGCTCTCCGTCTCTTTCTGCAGATATCTTATGGCGAACTCTCCCAAGTACCTACGGTAGTGATCATTTTCCAATAGTGTCCATTCTCACAAATCCCCTTAATATCGTTTTACCACATTGTAACCCTTCCCCAGTATCAAAATATAGAGTTTCAGGTGCTGACTGGTCAGCATTTTCGACAGAACTCGATTCAAAATTAGAATCTTTTGAACTCTCCCATACTTTTCCATTGCTGTCTTATGATAAATTTATAGAGAGTGTTAACTTTAGCGCCGACTTGCACATTCCCTTAAAAAAACCAAGGCGTGATTTTAGAGTATCCACTCCATGGTGGGATACTGACTGTACAGCTGCAGTGAATAATAGGAAGACCGCTGAACAAACCTATACTTTAAACATGACGGTTGATAACTTTAAAGAGTACAAAAAATCGGCAGCTAAATGTAGAAGGGTAACATCCAAGAAAAAAAAAAAAGGTTGGTTAAACTTCTGTGAAAACTTATCCCCCAGGACCCCATCTGCCCTTATTTGGAGACAGATAAGGCGATATAGAGGTTCATTTAATTTAGATAACCCCTCAGCTATGGACCCATTATCTTGGCTCGAGGCCTTTTCAGATAAGCTTGCCCCCCCCACATGCCCCCCTATATCTGCCCTTCCTTCTTCCCCTTGTTTCCTTCCTTACACTTGCACATTTGATGCACCTTTTTCACTCTTTGAACTAAATCTTGCACTTAACGGACTGACAGACACTTCCCCAGGAATAGATGGTATACCATATTCTTTCTTAGTAAATTCATCGGAAAAGACCAAACTTGTATATCTCTCCTTAGTAAACCATTTCTTTGATTATGGCATGATTCCAGAGCAATGGAAATCCCAAATTATCATACCTATACTGAAGGCTGGTAAGGACCCGTCAGATCCATCCAGTCACAGACCCATTGCGCTGTCTACTGTAATGGCCAAAGTTGCAGAACAGATGACTAAGCGACGTCTGGAGTGGATGTGTGAAAGCGGATCGTTGCTCGCCAATTCTCAGTATGGGTTCAGAAAAGGATATAGCACCATAGATAGTCTTAGCCTCCTAACCACTGATATTTTAACCACCTTTAAAGAAAAGAGCTATCTTGTTGGCGTTTTTCTCGACATCGCCTCTGCCTACGATAACGTCTCACTTTCTCTTCTCAGGAGTAAACTCTCACAGCTGAGAATACCAGATAAGTTGACCCGATTCATAGGTAATTTATTGATGGAAAGAACAGTGATTGTGAAGTCAGCCAATGGACTTCTACCACCTCGAAAAGTATGGAAAGGATTGCCCCAAGGTTCGGTGTTAAGTCCGTTATTGTATAGCATCTACACTTATGACCTTGAGCAATCAGTAGACTCTTTTTGTAATATTCTGCAATATGCGGACGATCTTGCCCTTTACATCTCAGAACCTAATATAGAGACTGCTAGCACCAGACTAAATTCCGCTCTGTATTACCTTAATGTGTGGCTAACTGAACATGAAATGACCCTATCAGTTAAGAAATGCTCAGTGGTTGTTTTTACCAAAAAAAGACTAACTCCTTCATTTGATATCTGGCTAGATAATCAAAAAATCCCTCAAGCCGACAGTGTGAAATTCCTTGGCATCACCCTGGACTCAAAAATGTCAGGTATTCCTCACCTAACAGCTGTAACACAGAAATGTGAGAAGAATGTAAACATCTTGCGCTCTCTCTCTGGGGTATGGTGGGGATCACACCCATACTCTCAAAAGCTTTTGTACAATGCTATAATAAGGAGTCATTTTGACTATGGGCAGTTTCTTTTAAACTGGTGCAATAAATCAGGCCTTAACAAAATGGATAAAATTCAATCAAAATGCCTCCGTATTGTATTAGGGGCTATGAAATCTTCACCCATTAATGCCTTACAAATCGAAAGTGGAGATCCTCCACTTCACCTGCGTAGGCAATATTTATCCGACAGATATGTATCAAAAGTGTTACAAAACACAGAGCATCCTCTTATCCCTAAATTAATCCACCTTCGAGAACTACTCAGAAACTCCAATAAGATCCCTTGCCTGCTTCGTAGCTATATATCTCTAACTGAACTACCCAATCCTATTTTCCAATATACCTTGAACCCACTGTATAACACCCCTTTTGAAGCTCTCGTCTACCAACCCAATATAATCCTAAATTTTGGCATTGATAAAGGCTCACCCAATGCTCAGGCATATTTCAATGCCGAGATTGGATCCAAGTTTCAAGGCTGGCACTCCATATATACAGATGCATCAAAACTTGCACCAAATAGCGAGGTAGGTTCTGCAGTCTGGATACCATTTACACACATAAATTTAAGCTTTAAGAGTCCAGCTTCTGCTTCAGTCTTTACTGGAGAAGCCATAGCCATCCTAGAAGCTATTATTTTTGTTCTTTCGCATAAATTAAATAACTCCATTATTTTCACAGACTCCAAAAGTACCCTTCAAGCTATTTTGTCAAATCCCTTTAAATCTTCTCGCTTCCCTGTTATCCTTTCTATTAGGAAATCCCTATTTGAATGTTATCAAAAAGACATTAATGTAGTCCTAGCATGGATACCTGGGCATACAGGTATCTCTGGTAATGAAACAGCTGATAACCTTGCAAAAACTGCTATTCAGATAGGGTCGCTGGAGTACTATAAAACCTTCTCCCATGATTTAGTCCTCCTTTCTGCTCAAACTTTAATGAACTCCTGGACGGAGAGTTGGTATTCCTCTAGATCAATAAAAGGAAAACATTATGCTGATGTCCAACCAGAAATTCCTCCTAAGCCCTGGTTCTTTAAATTTAGACATGCAGATAAACCCACAACCTCAACTGTCTGCAGATTAAGATTGGGTCATTCTTGTACTCCTGTATTCCTGGCTAAGTTACGGATAAGGGATCACTCGGTATGTGAATGCGGCTTGGAAGATGGGACCGTGGACCACATATTTTTTAACTGCCCTAAAAACTCGTGTTCTTTATATGAGGATCTACCACTGGATATTCCTCGTCCTACCTCCCTTAAATGTATATTATCTTTTTGTTTTACCCCTACTATAATCTCCCTCCTCTGTAAATATATAAAATCTAATAACATTAAGTTGTAAATATGTAAATATAACTAAGATTTTACTAACTACAATTTGTACTAATATTTGTAATATTATTAATGGATTTGTTTTTTGTGTTGTTTCAGACTACTAACACCGATTTATCTATATATACAAATTATATAAGTATTAATATTTGTGAATGTATATATTTTGCAGGATATTCAAACAACTTTCGTTTTGTTTTTCTTATCCGTAAACCATGTCCTGATAACTAGTCTATGAAACCACAAACATAGACACTGGCAGAGTTGTGACAACCCAAACACAACAAGCCATTCAACCAAGAAGAAGAAGAAGAGCAAAATAGCTCTATATTTTAACCATTGTCTAACTTTACTTGGAGATGGTGAAACAACCTCTTATACATATAGGGATTATTGATTTCATTTTTAAACGCCAAAAAGGATGTGAGTTAAGTTTTTTTTTTATTAGATTCATTAATTACTCGGACTAGGGTGACCATAACAACAAAATAAAAAAAACAAACATTTTTTCCAAGCTACATAAGTGCCTACTTAATTATAATTATGATTCTGATTAATTTAGGTACCTACTGCATTATCCTTAACTGTATGGATATTACTAATTATATTGGGAGAAATTAGCGCTTAACCATTTAATTATGATAGTAGGTATAATAATTATCCTTATGTAAGTAGATAAGGTACTTTTAATAGCAATTTCCTTGTATGGATATCGATTTAACAACGACTACCTTTTATTTAATATTAAACCCATATTGTTTATTATATATATTTTTTTCATAATCACATCCCACCTCATTGTAATATTTCTGTAACTAATATATAAATATCTTGGAAAATAATAACAACGTTTTTAGCAAATGTGTTGTCTGTGAACAAATTTATTTTTAAATTTGTGTGGCGTTTGCCTCAGTGGCTAGGTGGGCTAAGATTCGCTTCGCTGCAAGAGGTTGTGGGTTGGATTCCCGCCGAAGGGTCAATGTTTGTATATATTCTGCAGATACTTTTACCCTTGATCTGGATGTTTAATATGTATAAAAGTAATATTAAATCTAATATATACAATTTCCATGTCACAATGTTAGTTACGGTATTCCTCCGAAACCACTTTACACTCCGATTCTTACCAAATTTTATAATATGCGTGTTCAGTAGGTATGAGAATCGGCTACTATCTATTTTTAATTTTGCAAAACAACGTTTGCTGGGGTCAGCTAGTATTTATATAGTTTACGTAGTATTAGATATGTATTTGCGACCGTAGTGCGTTGCGTACCTATTTATTTTTAAATTGGTATATTTTTGTACCCATTTTACCAATTCATGTAGACCACAAAACACAGGATCACGTTTCTACTGATAACTAAACTTGTTCGTGAGAAAACGATCAATTGTTCGCTAGTTAAGTTTATACGGTAGGAGAATGTACCAACAATTTTACAACTTAAGATCGTAAACAAATACAGTTAACTATTAAAGTTAACGATTGATTTAAAGCTTTTTTATTTCAATTCAAATCAATTTGAATTCACATTTTCCGTGGGAGTGAAGGGAAATGTTGGGAATGTTTAATACAGTTTCTTTAATATAAATTGTAGGAATAATCAAAATCATAATTCAGAATTGCAATTTTTATGTTTGTGACTTGATACTTTTTTCTTACAATTACCTAAAACAAAACTTTTTTCTCCGTCTAATCAATTTTTAGATAGAAGAGTGTATATCGACGTCCATCTTAATTTAATATAATAAAAAATCTATGTATGTATGTCTTATATCAGATATCTAGTACCCGTAACACAAGCTTAATTGTTGTTGTGTGGATTGTCCGGCAATATTTATTTTGTTAAAATCAATACTTCTTACAGTAAACACAGACCTATTCTCAACGAACCTAACACCGTAAACCTAAGGACATACAATATGTAAACAGTGACCAGGATCAAGTCTTATTACAACGAAATCTCCATTTGCGATTCAGTTTTCGCACGCTTTGTGAAAACAGACCAACCGCGGTCCCTTTGATGTTTAGAATTACACCTTACTCGGAAAGTAATTCAATATTTCACACTTATCTTTGATAGTGTCGGCGGTCTTTGTTCAGCTAATTATGTTTATGAGAAATCTATTACAGACAATCACGCGTTGTTTGCTATTGATATCGGAAATAGGGCATCTTATAGAAACTAGTTATTCTGCTCTATTTTGTACGTTGAATTATTAAAAACTTACTACAGATCTGACAGAGAAACATACAAGTTCTACATTTTTATTTTAGACAGGCACTGCGTCAATCTGATAATAATTTTATCGCGTCTTTTAAAATTTACCTTATTGTTAATGGTTTATTTAAATATATAACTTCGGCTAAACCTGTGGCAGAGATGCATTATGCTGAGCCAGGGACCCTTTATTACACAAATTTTAAATAGTTTTAAGGTTTAACCTATATTTAAGTTGTTATAAGCTTAAGTTTGTTGTTATTGTTTTAGTAATTGTATTGTGTAATAATAAATATTTTTCTTTCTTTCTTTCTTTCTTCTTCTTTCTTCTAAACCTGCGCGATCAAAGCGACCACGAAGGGGAAACGGCTGCGAGGAGGACACTACCCATACTTTACTATGGCTCTTTGCACACCTACGCGACAAAACGGGAATTAATTACATCTAGCCGATTTCGACTACAGTGGCCTTTGTAGCAATGTCTAGATCTTATGTGGCTAATGTACCCAATTCTAGGGACAAACCTTTGATCGCTAGATGCACACATTATGGTGCCATTAGTATATTGTACTGAATATTGGAGGGCGGGGGGGGGGGCTTGGCTTTGAGAAGTTTACGTTTAAGGGCCAGTACCCGTCTTCTTTCTTCTTCGAACACATAAACCTCAAAATTATCCGCTTCCCGCGTTACTGACAAACCCAAAACATTTTAGCATAAATAAGTTTATTTGCCTTGCGTTCTTTGTTTCAAAATAGACCAATAAGATAATGATAATTAATTAAGATCATTTTATTTCCATAGATTGACTACAATTTTACTTGGAACGTTATTTTTTTGTCGTTTTAGAGACAAAATAGTAGAAAACTCAGGACAGTGTTATAGACATTGTCAATTTCTGAAGTGCTTCGCAGTCAATCTATGGAAATAAAATGATCTTAATTAATTATCATTATCTTAATGTGTGCACAGATTTGGAGTATTCCAGCATATTCTATATGATAACTATCCCGCCCGGCCCGGCTTCGAACGGGTAATTATTCAAATAACAAATTCTTTTTTTTTTCACGCCGTAAAAACCAACCTTGGTCTTCTACTAACATAAAAAAAAAGAATTGGCTACTCCTGGACGGAGTTGTTGAGTTATGCGCTTACCAACATAATTTTCTATTCATTTTTTATATTCGACATTAAGTAGGTACCACAGATATATTTTGGCGATAAAAAAATTACGTCCAAAACTGATAACAAACTTTATTTGCTAAAGCAGCCAGATTCACGTTTATCAAATAGATAGACGATATTAGAGGTTACAAAAGTACCCCTAAATCGTTTGTAAGACACTTGCATTCCAGTGGGCAGGTTATTAGCACGCATTGTCTGCTAATGTCGAATGATACCTGCGCGCGCGCAGGGTAACCATGACGTTAGGATCGAGAGGATATTTTATAAAATTATAAATGAGTATGGTGACCATGATTATAAGATTCTATGAGAATTTACGAATTGTATTTTAAATTCAGATGATATTCAAAAATATATTAGGTATTTATTTAATGTTTAGAGTGACCATAATGATTGAATTACATGAAAATTTTCGTTTTAAATTCCACCTGTATGGTAATTTGATGAATTCGTCTACAAAGACTGGATGTTTCAGAAGTGTTAAGATAAGCTTAATTAAGTTAATTTATTTTATTCCTTGAAGAGTTTTATTAAAATGTTGTTTGTTCGGTTTTAGAAAAAACATTTTTTTACTAAAATGTTGATAGTGATTGGTTATATTAGAGAGATCATTCATTTAGAACAAAAGATTCAAAACTATTTATTGAATGTTGACAGTTACGTTAAAATTAAACCGTTCTTTTTTATTTAAGTCAAATTTCGCAAAGGTAATTACGTACACCTTTCAGACTCATTTCAATCATTGATTGCCAACCGGAAGTCGCATTGATAACACTACGTTTGCGAGGCAAGCTCTTTTGTTCGATTAATTGTTCACTTGTTGTGTTTAAGAGTTTAAAGACGAGATAAAAGCTGTTTATTTCCTTGGATTGGTGATTGGTAAACCTTGAATATATGTCGAAGATACCTATATTAATAAAAAGTAGGTATCGAAGAAAGATACATTTTTCATAGAAAATACCAATATTTCCGGACTAATCACACATCATCACCTAACACCAAACTAAGCAGAGCTTGTAATATGGGTGTTAGGTGACTGATATACTACATAGATACATTTTTTTTTGTAAATACATTTGTAATTACAATACATTGATTTATCCTGGGTTATTAATTGTTACGCTTACTATCTAAGGTTGTCTGGTAGAGATCGCTCTTGAGCGATAAGACCGCCAATTGTCGCATAGTTTAAGAAAATTATTGTTATGTTTGTGTTATAATTGTGTGCGCAATAAAGAATTATTATTATTATCTATCATCAGCCTTGCTTTGCAATTTCCCCTAATCTCCACTATCATCAACATAGACCTTTTATTGCCAAAGCATTAAAGTAGAATCATAAAAAATATTTAGAACTTAGATCTGGTTGTAATGTAGCTGTATGCGCAGGCGTCGGCGCGGTATTCCGTCGCGGGTGATGCAGGGCGCCGCCGGCGTGCCCGCGGCCCCCGCCTCCGAACCCCCGCCCTCGCAACGTGAGTACCTACTCATAACCTATAGCACTGAACTTACGTCTGCAACTAGTAGTTTACTCTTTTTTTTTTTTTTGAAGTGAAACTTCTTTAGATACGTTGTGATTTGAAACCGGATGCAACGGAAATGGAAATAAGATTGGCTTACCCGACAAGTAAGCCAATCTTAAACGCTAACAAGGTTAAGCAGCTTTGCGCGACGCCATTACTTGGATGGGTGACCGCCCGAACAAAATCTTTTTGCATTGTTTTTTTTTGTTTTTTTTTTATTCTTTTTTTCTTTTGTCGATTTACTGAAGTTTCACTTCTATCGTGTGTGAATCGCACACACATTTTTATTTTTTTATTTTTGATCAGCCTTCGTTTGACTACAATCGCACCTGATGTAAAGTGACGATGTGGTCTAAGATGGAGCATGAAGGCTTAGAAGATGGCAGCCTTTCATTCCGAGGTTTATTCCTAAGAAGTTATTAATAAGTAAAGTAGTTGGATAAAAAGGCTTTTATCCAACTTCTTAACTTATTAATTTAAAAATGCTGGGTTAAGTGGCCTTCATCCTCCATCCAACCCCGCCCTCGCGATGTCAACTCAAAAGCTAAAACACTAAAATTATGCAACTAGATCGCATTGTCTACTCATCCCATCACCTGAGTGCCTAAGTGGTGCCTATTTGCTTATCAATATAATATGGGTACATACTATGAAATATTTGCCTCTTTAAACGCTATCGACGCTCTACCTCAGGATCAGGACACACAAGATACAAAATAAGGACTCTTTTCTTTACAGAAAATTTAAAAGTTACTTTGAGGCATATTTGGACGTTATGAATTTAATTTATTATTCTGACTGTTTTATGTGTTATTTAGAATGATTAGCCTGTTATGACAGGAACACGAGGCAAAAATGTAATGAGCATTTTCGCCTCGTGTTCCTGTCTAAACAGATATCTCATCTCACAAGATATGCCGCAACCCGACCTATAACGATAGGCACGCGCAGATCGCTCACCTGACCCTAACAGCAGAACAGCTGTTTTGGTATCCGGTTCGTTATTAGGAATACCTCGACTCAAATACTAGCTAAAGATAGAACTGAGACAGCGGATAAAAAATCAAAAAGCAGGTGGAAATTACCACGCGCATAGTTTACTATACCTAATTTCCTATAATCGTATGAGTACCTACGTATTGCTTCGGTGGTCTTTGATGTAAAAATATGATACTTAGGACCGATATTTCAATTTACAGATAGCTGACTGATCTGACGATATTTTTAAACAGTTCACAGTCAGCTTGAAGATGTCAGCAGAAGATTGAAAATTTACCTTCAAAACATTGATAATTAGAATTGCTTAATTAATTCCCAACCTTTTGCCGAAATAGTGAATTAATTGAACCGAAGAGGAAATACATTATGAAATTTAATTTAAATGAAATTAAATTAACACAGGAGTTTTCATTGTGCATATTGCCAAGAACTGTATTAGCAATTGGGAGTTTCAGCATTTCACATCCCTCAATTATCATCAACACCCTATTAACGTTCCCACTGCTGGGACACAGCAACTTCTCTTGACGAGAGAGATTAGGCCTTAATTCACCACGCTGGCCAACTGCGGGTTGGTGAATGTCACATGTCTTTCAAACTTTCAAACCTCTCAGAACATCCCAATATCTAATAGATACTACAACCTACATCATCTATACATATCATAAATTATCCACCGCCGTCTGTCTGTCTGCTTTATGTTCGGGATAATCTTAAAACTACAGATTGGATCTTTATGCGGTTTTCAGCAATAGCCAGTGATTCAACAGGAAGGTTTTGCATCTGATCTACTTATATACTACAACCGGCTAGTAACTTAAACATATTATATCAGTCAACGATGAATGTAACATTTAGCAGTTATATTCGCTTTGTTAGCGAGAGGCGGTTATTTTCCAGCTCGCTTGCTGTAAGCACAACAACTGAATAGCCTTTTCTCTTGATATCGCCAGCGCCGCAAACGTCATTGGTGCTGATTACATAGTTGTCACAATAGGTGGAGAAAACGGTAAACAAGAAGTCAATAATCTTGTGTCCTCTACTTCTATGCAGATATACTTCAATGGACGATGCTTTCTAGAAAAGGTTTACTGCAAGCACTACAATAATCTTAAATATTTACTAAATTAAATAAATATCGGCTTCATGTGGTTATAATATCAGCACCGAACATGTTCTATCAAAAGACTTAAATTTGCATAAAAAGTCTATCTTTAGATAAATACCCATCAGAAACTATTGGAACTACTCACTCATCCATTGTTTATTTAAGTCAATCATGCTAAAATGAACTGACTATTTCAGTCATACAAACCTACCTACTAGTCTTTAACTTAGCCTTCAACATGTTTACCTTAAAACTGTAAAAATATCTATCGTCTGAAATATGTTTGGTGTTAAAACTTTAAACTAGACATTCTTAAATGTTAAAGTCACAAAATAAGGCTTAATGAAACCACGGACGATTTCGTAATCCAAACAACAGTCAAAGCGTCATTAGAAGACTCATTAACAGCCTTCGGAATTCAGTTTGCTCAGATGATCTCTCGAGATCTCTCATCCTTTTGTATGAGAAACACCTGTTCACACAACTTCATAGATCTTTAAGGCCGTTTCGGTAACAAACAGTGACATCCAAAATATTATTTACTTTGTATCCATTGTGATCTTGTCGTTAAAATATAACGACAAGATCAGATCCGACAATCCAAATCTAATTTTATCTCATCAAATTCAAATTAGACAACAAGTATTCCACTGTTGCTGCATTGTTACAATATCTTTGCAAATGACCACAAATTAATGTACATTTGATACTCAGAAACGTAAATTAGATCATTGGCTAATCTGTTTCCGGTGCCATGTCATCAATTTCATCTTTAAGGAAAAGTAAGTTAATAAGATTCTAGGAATATGACGCATGCCGGCTTTATCTATGCGTTTTCTTAAACAATCCTAGATACTTGAATCCAGTGAGTAATTTACCTTACTTTCTTTGTTTTGGAACCCCAGAAAAGCCAAATCTTTCCTTTTAACCTATCTGTCTTTGTCCCCGATGAGTTCACTCTTACCATTTGGCATATCTGTCGAAGGTGGGTAACGGCACCTCTTATCTGATAACCTATTTGGAGTGTCTTCCGGTCGTAATTGTTGTTTGCTGTTAAGCAACCTGGCAAATTTGGACAATTGGAGCACTTGATAATAGAGATGACGGGGTTTTGACGTCAATGAGCTAAGATGATTTTCCTTGTCTAATTGAGTAATGTTACAGACTAATTTACTTATAGAAAAAAAAACCCAATGACAACCATTCAAAATATTATTATAATTAATAATTAAATATAACTTTACAATTCATGACGTTATTACACGTATGTGTACTAATGCACCTAACCACCTAACAATTCCTAAAGATTTATAATGATTTGTTTGGGTCGAAAATAAAAATATTTATGCTACTACTTTTATTCTAACAATCTCTCATTCATTCTATCGTAAGTACATAACCTAACAGGCCCTTGATCAAGTGATCAAAGCCTTTCACAAAATGTATAAGTTAGTTTGTTCTTATTAATTCCGCAGGTACAAGACCTTAAAGCCATTCATCCCACATTCCACAACTGCCACCCACCATTACACAAGCATAGTGCATACCATTAGTACCCAGACTGTGATGCAGTAGCTTCTTAGCAACCACGCCGCGTCACTTCTGGAAGTTCGACGATCCTGTTACCGACATCTCTGTCCCTTCACTTGATATTCAATCATCTCGTAAATCTAATTGGTAAGCCTTCCGTCCGGTGAAAGTCTACATTTGTAACTGTTTTTGGTGCGACTTCGCACGTAAGATCGATCGCTTTCCGATTGTCGGGTGACAAGTGCCGTATGGTCTTGGGCAGAAACTATTTTTTATAAAATTAGGACGACTTGAGAATTTTCCTATGAATTCTCAATAGCGGTATAAAGGATCAGAAGTATTTTATGTATGAAAATATGATCTATTTTTGTTTGAGTCCCATAATTATTTTAGGGGAATATAGTAATCAGTTTTACATAATACTTTTCTAGCCATAAGTTTTTCAACATCTTCAACATCCAATACAATACTTATAACAAGCATTAACATGATCAAAAACTCCAGGTTCCGACATATCTTGACACCTACAAGAAATATCATCCAAAGATAAAAATTCTTCAATGAATCTCTTTGATCAATGACCAGCATTACCAGAATCAGTAGAATCGAACAAGTCAATAGGTAATACGACGCTTGACGTCAGTGTAATACGACTATCTTCATTCATAAATCAGAGAGCTAAATTCCTCAGAATATCATTGATATATTGACGTTTTAGAAGTACGAGCACTTTTACGTTATGCGAAACGCTGACACCTTATTTTCGCTTCGAAGTGACCTAGAATATATTATTGCTTATTTTTGTCAAAACACTTAGCTTATTGATATTAGATGGTTTCCTGGTTTATTTATTTTATCTACCCTTAGACCTACATTCTTCTTTAGAGTTTTTGACAATAGGTGGTAGGTATTTTAATTTCATAATTGCTGGTACAACTTTGAGGTTATGAAATTATTTCTTGAGTCTTCATACGGATTTACATTTTTAATGTCTTTTGTAATCCCTTGTCTATATTATATTATATTAATTCCTTGTGTATGGTATAATATCTCGAACCGTTAGTCGCGGAAGGTGGCCCATGACTCGCATAATGAAGTCCAGGCAAGATGGCCGCCCGATCGGTTTATGATCACACATCTTTATCGCTTCTAAGAACTGCTTCCCATTTTGAACACCACTGGTGAGGTTTAAGGAGATATTGTTTGAAAACCATAGGTGGAAAATAAGTATCTAGTCAGTTATCTGCAAATACCATAAAAATATATTAGGCGGAAATTGGATATCGATATAGTAGGTAGTTAAAAGTATTTTTACATCAACAACAGAAGACAATCCGCCCGCATATTTGCGCACTTATCGAACGTAACTCACGAAGATAATTTAAATTAATTCGTTTCTACCTGAATAAATAAAACACGTATTTTTCTGAAAATGTAGATACCTATCGAGATATTACAGTACGCCTTTCGAAATTCAAACCGTAATTAAGTTTCTCTCAGATTCGAAACCAGACCGTTCCAATTCCAAATGACAGTTCGGACACACACATTACCAATAGACAACTACATTTCACAATGCACCTTTATCACTACCTCCAAAGAGCTAGAATGGAACGTTTGAAAGTACGGTATGGTCAGGTAATTGACGATGGCAACACTACAAATGAAGGCTTAGGATACATGGTGTAATTCAGTACCGTTCGGCTCATTGGAGTGAAGAAAGCACAGTGAGGACGTTCTAGCAATATCAATCGCTTATGATATGCGTTCCGTTACACGTGACCTACTATAAGAGGTGGTATTGTTTGATTTCGGAGCGTCTGGACAGATCGTGAGGCTAATTAATATTACCGAGCATTCGATAGATGACTCACTTTGATTTGCTGGAATTGATCTACATTGCTACCATTATAGATTAAACATTATACACATTTATAAATTTATTGACATATTTATTTCAAGTACTGCAATGGAAAAGGTTCTTCTTCATGAATTTAAAAATAAACATAAAATATCCTTTGACTGTAGGTCTAGTTTGTTTAAGTATTTAATTGCTCATAATACCAGAATGAAACGATTTCAGTGCATTAGCCCATTTATTTATCAATTTAATTTACTGCGTTATTTTAAAGGTACCAGGTGTATCCTATTAAATCAATCAATCTTAAACCTTAATCTAATCCTAAAGAATTCATTTACATGGCAACCCAGTGCGGGATGGTGATAGGGCGATTTAAATTCCGAATAAGCGGGAAGGAGGAAGTCACGCTCCCGCCACATCTATGTCACACCTTTTCTCCGTATATGAACTTGAGTGAACCCGATGGACGATGAATTTAAAGGACTTTATTCCAAGAACCGTTACAATCAAATCATAACGTTTTTATTAATTTAAAATTAGAATAGCCTTGGACAAGCGGAATATCCGAGTTATTTAGAAAAGTTTGAGCACCGCCCACTCTTGAATAAAATTTCTTTTTTTTTTTTAATTTTTCTATAAAGTTTTTTGGAACAAATGGTGTGTTTCACAATAATGTTTGTTAAGGAAATAAATCGTCATTTTTGGAATATAAACAATGGATCCGCCACGTTGACAAATGTTATGCATAACAGAAAACAGCGCATGCGCTGAAAACCTGCATTTCAAATTCGCTACTCGGAAATGTTTTCGTAATATATTGTATCAAGTTCTAATATATTTCGTAATGGGTCTTTCCTTACATTATAGGTCTTCCAAAGAACCAGTGTAAAGTTCTATTTCTAGCTAATTATTACCAACTACTTTAACAACCACCAAAGAACCAATTTAATAAATAAAATAATATTAATTAATCTTATATTAATATTTACGGACAATCCAGACAACAACATCTAGCCCCGTGCTCAAAGCTTGTGTTACGGGTACTAGACGTCTGATATAACTACTGAATATATGTAATATACATACTTTTTATTATAGCTATTATTTATTACAAATATTAACACTCCAGATCTTGGACAAAGAACCTTTTGCAAGCAAAGCTTTTCCAGATCTTGGAAAAGCTTTGCTTGCAAAAGGTAAAATATATAAAATTTTAGTAAACCTTAATTAAAAAAATTACATGCGTATTTCAGAATCGCATAATAAAAAAGAACAAAAAAAAACAACGAAACTAGGTCGTATTGTGTAGTTATCCATGTCATTACTTCACAAGTTACGTTAATTCTGTTGATTTACAAGTTTTTGCGGAGAATTCCTCTGAAACCTGATTTTTTTGTTACGCTTGAGAGGTTCGATCATTGAAGATAGTAGAGTTGTTATATGTTGAAAGCGATCTCATTGGTTATAACCGTGTATCAATATTCAGTATTGCGTACCTAAGCGCTTTATGTAATTTAATAGTGCGTAGAATTCAACAGAAAAAAAAACCTTAGCAAAATATGTACCTATACATATGGAGTTATTATATAAATAAAGGTTAAGAAGCATTAATTAAAATAGTTCAATCAAAAAATAATTTTTCATCATCATCACCCTTTTAACGTTCCCACTGCTGGGACACAGGGACTTCTCTCTTGGCGAGAGAGATTAGGCCTTAATTCACCACGCTGGCCAAGCGCGGGTTGGTGAATGTCACATGTCCTTCAAACTCTTTTTTAAAGTTCTCAGAACATGCCGGTTTCCTCACGATGTTTACCTTCACCGTTAAAGCACGTGTTTATAGCGCACATAAATCTCTCAAGAAGAAAAATCCAGAGGTGCGTGGCGGGGTTTGAACCCACGACCTTCGGAATGAAAGTCGAGTGTCCTCCCACTTAGCCAACACGGCTTTAAATAATTTTTATTTGTATCTAAATAATAATTACATTAATATTTAAAAAATTTAAGTTATTTAATTAATAACTTAAATTTTTAAAATACCTAGATACGTATTTGAATTAATGAATCTCAAATTTGCACCAATTATAAAAGAAATAGATTATGAATTTATGTGTTATAATAATATAGTGACAGGACTGTCCGGTCCCGTTAATATAGAAACCAGCAAGGTCACCCTAGCAACAAAAAGTTGTGTGTATTTTGTATTCCATAAATACTAGAATCGATATCAAAGCCAAGGCACGTGGATATTAATCATTTTTAACCCCCGCCCAAAAAAGAAGGGTGTTATTAGTTTGACGTTTCTGTCTATCTGTCTGATACATCGTAGCTCCCGAACGGATGAAGCGATTTCAAGTAAGAAGTAAGAAAAGTGTGTTTGCGCGAGTGTTCTTAGACACGTTTCATGAAAATCGGTTGTGCCGTTTAAAAATTATGGGCCGAAAGTGGGGAAGGAAAACCGAAAATATGCAAATATACTAGTGTGGGGTATCAAATAAAAGCCCATCGCGTGCACATTACAAAATAATTTGGTGTTTTACTTTGAAGGAAATTACAGCATTGAAATCAGGAGTTTTTCTTAAATTTTAAGTTATATTAGTTTCGCGTTCATTGAACACCATAATCCCCATGACACATACCATTACCTCAATTTAGTCAAAAATCCGTTTACCTAACGTTGTGTTTCCCATTTCTAACAATGACACTTCAGACTGACTAATTAATATTACGTCAACAGGAACGTCTGATTTCATAAAAGAAAATATATATTTATCCTTTTAGGTTGCAAATTAAATATATGACTTCAAAATAATCATCATAGAAGACAGGTTATAATTTTTTCTTTCTTGGTAAGCCTTCATTTATCCACAATCTCACCTGTCTCAAAGTGACGATGTGGTCTAAGATGGGACATGAAGACCAAGAAGGTAGATGGCTTCTCCGGGCCACATTACGAAACACGAAAATAGTTTCACGCACTGGCCCAGCCCGAAGAGTGGTGACATGACAAGCCGCGGCCGAAGCCTACCACCAGAGACTGTTCTAAGCACCACCCGGAGGTCACGTGTAAGGATTCAAAGGGTTACCACTTACGGACGTGAACAGACAAAAACCTCCAATTGCTGCAGTTGTTTCATTTAAGCCTGAATCCATCTTGAGTCCATCCCCTTATTTTCGAAAAAATATTTCACTTTTTATATCAGAGTAACAGAAGGTTAATAGATCGGTTGCTGAAGCTGAAATTATGAAGAAACATAATCCAGCTGCGATTCATTCATTCATTGACTTTTGACATTTACATTCAGTTCCTTATAACGCTGCGCTTGAAGCGTCAGTTTGCCAGTACCAAGTTAAATAAAATTATAAAGTGTAAAAGATGTTACTCAGTTGAACGCCATTTTGCGTCTCAACTTTTTTTATTTTTACAATGTCGTCCAGTTGTCGCCATGTTGAATTTTCACTAACGTCATTTCTATAGTGAGTGACACTTGCCGTAGGTACCTACTAAGAGGAATCGATTGATGAGTGAATCAAAGAAATCGGCCCAGGCGTTTGGTCTGTAAAGTGGGTCAAGGGAACATACATACATAGTCTGTTAAACAGATTACTACTCCTTTGTGTTGCGTAGTCGGGTAAAAAAGCCTTCTCGTGGCTTAATATCGGTGACACCATTATATAAAATTAGGTCATATCGTAGGAAAACTATTTATATAACTGTATAACGATTAACTATTAGGTATTAAATTACGTTTATCTGGGATATTCCCAAGAATAGGTACCTAATTATTAATTACCTTATTAGCTTATTTTAATTATAGATATGAAAACTCCTTTTTGTGCCTTTGTATCCTTGTAGAATTTATGTGCATTGATTATAATTATTATTAATAAGGACAAACAAACCAATATTTAAATAGAATCTAACCAAAGTTAGGCAAAAACCTCACAAAAGCTTTAGTTGGTAAACATTCAATGTAGACGAAAGATATAGTATTAAATGCTTATCAAGAAATTCTAATGGAAAATAATAATATACACCGTAAAAGTTCATGTTTGTCAGTTAAAATTATACCTAAATATTTTACCGCATTTTAAAATAACTGCAGAACTGTCCACGGGGCAGAACATGCTATCTATCGTGATTTGGCTCATATGAATCAGTCGCACTATAGTACCTGCATAGCTAGTGTGTATGTATATATCTACAGTCCCATCTAGCTGCTATAGGTACGTGTAGCTATATAGGTATCTATGCAGAGCTCTGCGGATAGGCGTTAGTCCAACTTATTGATTTTCGCGTAGCCTCTCGCCGCAAACTGAATTATACCCTAACCAACCGCTATACAGTCTAATTTCCAACACCGCATTGCAACAACAACGATTGGTGCGACGCATTGTAACAAAGAAATGATTCATAAGAGAACTTTTAAAGAATGCGACTGCTCAAAATTGAGCTTTAACTATGTAATCGTAAAGACTTGTCTACGCTGATGGTATTGAAACGGTGATTCAATCTTCTGCTGCTATCAACGGAAACGCCTATCCGTTATCATTATCAATAAACAATCGAATTATCTTACCAAATTAAAGCTACTGCTAACGCCATCTCGTGATGAGTAGAAGAAATAACAAATCAGGCAACATCGCGCCCAAATCTATTAGCTGATAATAAAACAGCTCACTACCTACGCTCCTACGATAATATCAGATTGTATTTTAATACATCGCAAGTGAATCGCCTTAGTCATCTATTGTGGGGTTTCTTGGAATTGTAAAATGAAAGCGCCCTGCGTTATTCAAACATTCGCAATCAATTGTAACGCGGTATCTTTTGTTACAGAAATCAAAACAGAGGAAGTGGAGGCTAAAATCGAGGGCGAGGAAATGGATAGGATGATAGTCGAGCGGCAGGAGCTTCGCGGCGCGCGGACGACCAGCATCGACAGCGACAACCGCTCCGACCGCAGCGACGACGAGGAGTGCCGTCGCGCCCGCAAGCGTGCCGCCTCCGCCTCCCCCGCCTCAATGCCGCGCGACAAGCGCATCGCGCGCTTTGACTGCCCCAAGTGCCACCAAAGATTCGACTCCGCCAACGCTTTCGACATGCACCGCTTCACGGCCCACGGAGACGACCCACGCTCCGGCTACGACGACCTCGTCGACTTCTCCAACAAAAAGTTTCCCGAGATCACCCGCGGACTCCACAACTACAGATGCGACCTCTGCATGCGAGATTTCGTAAACGCACAAGTCCTAGATATCCACAGGAAAACCTGCTCCCCGTCCAACAGAATACCCACGCCCGACCGCGATCGCCGGGAAGATTTCTTCGCAAAACTAGACCTTAGGAACAGATCGTTCATTCCGGGCACGTTGACTCCGCCTATGGAGAGGTTCACGCCAAAGTTCGACGATGGACATATTGGTAACGGTATACGCCATATGGACGCCGCCCGAGACTTGGCAGATATTCAATCGATACTCACCGTCACGTCGACGGGAAGCCTTTTAGAGAGACTCACTGGCACCAGAGTTAATATAGAAAGTTCCGTGCTGACGCCACCGGATAGTATTGTGAAAGATCGTGATCAGGAAGAGACGCAGGATAATTTCGCTGCTGAGTTTAGGCGAATGAAGCTTAGGGGCGAATTCCCTTGCAGGCTATGTCCCGCCAAATTCCCGAACCTTCGTGCGCTAAAAGGTCATAACAGAGTGCATCTTAGCGGCACTGGGCCTGGTCCTTACCAATGCAACATGTGCCCGCACGCTTCCCTGGACAAGGCTGCGCTAGTCCGGCACATGAGGACCCACAACGGAGACAGGCCTTATGAATGCGCTGTTTGCAACTACGCTTTCACTACCAAAGCCAACTGTGAGCGACATCTGAGAAACAGACACGCCAAAGTCACCAGAGAAGACGTCAAACGCTCCATCATTTACCACCCCTCTGAAGACCCCAACAACGATGAAGTCAACTCCAAACTAGCCCAAGCAGAAGTCAAAAGGTCTATTAACTTCCCCTCTCCCAATGAGATGGACCGTCGCAACGAAAGCTCAGGACGTGATACACCGGTAACCCATCACTTCTCACCTAACTTTATACCCAACAGGCATCCCGTGGTAGCACTGAATCCAAAACCCATCCCTGATCTGACTCCCCTACCACCGAGAGATCCCGAACAACCGAAACTTAGAATCAAGAACATCGGCCAACTTACACAAATCCCTGAATTCAGAGTGCCTGAGATGACATTCAATGATAACGATATCAAACCTGATATCTACGAAGAGGATGCTCCGGTAGATCAGAGCAGAAATGATAACAGCTGCGACGTTCTAGATCTCAGTAAGAAAAAGCGTGATAGCGACAATGAGGAGCCAAAAATAACTACACCAACGCGTCCAGCCTTCGAAGCCGATCCAGTATCTATCGCTGCTTCAGCTTTTGAGAAAACAAGACTGCTTCTCGCCCAGCACAGACTATTCGAAAATTCCCTTCCGAAGATCGACCCTGCGTACTACGCCACTCAACTTTCTCAACTCTACGCCGGAACAGTCCCTGGCCTGCCCGGTCTTCCCCTACCCCCTTCTTTTCCTTATTTTCTCCAGCCTTCTTTTTTTCCCCACCCTTCTGACACCCCCGAAATGACAGAAATCAAACAACGCATTCAAAAAGAGATCATTAGTGGTCTGAGCATGTCTGGCGGGAGGCTGGTCCCTAACGAAGCAGAAATTCAACCGAAGCAAGAGCCTGAGCCTGAAATAGATGAGAAGCCAACTCCACTTGTCATTTCCCCAGCTCCGTCACCGCTTTCAGAGTCCCCTCGACCCATGTCGAACGGAGGAATGGTCCCACAAACAGATTCCGTGAAAATGGTCATCAAGAACGGGGTACTCATGCCAAAACAAAAGCAAAGACGTTACCGAACCGAAAGACCGTTCTCTTGCTCTCAATGCTCAGCTCGATTTACGCTGCGCTCGAATATGGAGCGTCACGTGAAGCAGCAGCATCCTCAACACTGGAGTGTCAGACGACCAGCACCGCGAGCTCCCCCTCCATATCCAACTACAGACGCGTTAGCAGACCGAGTCAAATACGCCTTACTAGCTCGTCACCTCGAAAGACCACTGCAGCAGTCAGAACGCTCCCCAATCCGTCGTGACTCCGACGAGGTCGCCGACAACGAGGAAGATGAAGACGACACCTTAGTCATAGACGAAGAACCGGAATTGGAGGAGGAACATCCAGCGGCCAAACGTGCAGCCGCCGAAATCCTCATGGCGACATGCCAGCAGGAAATGCACAAGGACTTCGATCTCAAAATTGCGGGAAATCTCATCAACAAGCCGGTGGACAAGATTGAAACTGGTTCAGATCCTATACATCAGGAGCTGCCCGTTCCTCTAGTGCCGACGAGGAGTGACGAGGAGGAGGATGAAGAAGGCTTAGTTGCCTCTACCAGTGAGGGCAATAACTCTGGCAGTGATGAAAATAAGTAAGTTACAATGGTCTTTACTCGTTATAACTAGTTTTGTATATTCTAGATGCCTATTTAACCTCAATGAATAAATATAAAAATCCTAATTCAAATTTTCCAAATTATACCTATTCTAAATTATGCTAGTTCACATTACTAATAAAACTTTTTGTCCCCACAGATCAGAAACCGACGGCACCCAGCCCCCAAAGAAGCGCTCAGCATACAGCCTCGCCCCCAACCGGGTGTCCTGCCCCTACTGCCACCGGAAGTTCCCTTGGTCGTCCTCCCTGCGCCGCCACGTGCTCACGCACACCGGCCAGAAGCCCTTCAAGTGCCCCCACTGCCCCCTTCTCTTCACCACCAAATCCAACTGCGACAGACATCTATTAAGAAAACATGGCGGTTCAGCGCGAGCGATTCTCGCCGAACCTATCGCCGAAGCTGTTTCCCCTCCCCAACCGGTTAATGACATCAGAACAGTCCCAGAAAGGCCTTACAAGTGCGGACAATGCCCCACAAGCACCTTCTCATCATTGGAAAGCTTGAAGAAACATGTATCTACCCGCCACGGTTCCGAGTCCCAACCTAGCTCGCCTATGCCAGACGAAAATGACACAGATGGTCTGGTCTTCAAGTGCCATCTCTGTGAGGCGGGGTACAGTGACAGGAATGGAACCCTGACCCATTTGGCGACCGCACACGCGACGGAGTATGAGCAGTTAGTGACGAAGGGCGCGTTGGACGCGGCGAGCGATAAGAGCGAAAACACTGATGATGATGATAGAGGGAAATTCCCGGATCATGCTAATAGAAAGGTTAGTTTCTTTAAATGTTTAAACTGTACCTAAATGCTGTAATCTCTTATCAAGTTTTTTATCTAGTCATTATAATTCTAATATCATCGACAAAAAAATACAAAAACTACGTGAAAAGTGCCTTTCTGATGCATAACAACTTAAGGTTATTGAGTAAAACTACAATCACAATAATTATTCTCTATCATTCGTTTATTTTTATGAAGTTCGGTACTGTGCTGCGAAAACTATTAAGACAGAAATCTCACAGGAAAACCTCAAAGAAAAACAATATTTTTATAATAAAGGGCATTTATAGGCAATCTGAGTTTTCTCACAAGTCATTAGTTTCCATAACAACATAGTAATCTTGTGCTCTCCGCATAATGAGTAATATGGAATCACATGATCTTAAACAACGCAAACGGGGACTTCCCAACTAAAACAATGATAATGACATAACTGAATTGTTTTATAACATCTTCAAACAACTGGACGCTATACTTCAAGTGCACCTGACGATCTATTTCGCTATCATAATTAGTTTCGTTTTCGAAAACATCCTGATAGAATTATCAATCCTCATCATACGAAGTAGTAAGATTGGTAATTGACCAAATTATAATACTTATTGTACTACAAACTATGTGTTTTAAACTACTTGGAAATAAGTAAAATAATAACCTAAAATCATAAGGTACAAATGATGACCTGTCACTCATTTAATTTACCAAGCATTTCAGTGCAATAATTTGTAGTATTCATCATTCCAGATCACACATTTCGTTTTCTCGTCCAAAATCCCCGTTAACTCTACAATAGTGAGCCTTCAATATACTTCTTATTTTAAAGATAATATGTTTACGACGTGAATTGTACCAAATAAATATCGTGTTATTCATCACTTTACCTTCTGTTCTCCACACAGGTCGTCTGCGCATTCTGCGTGCGTCGTTTCTGGTCCGCGGAAGACCTACGTCGTCACATGCGCACACACAGCGGCGAGCGGCCGTTCGCCTGCGACCTCTGCCGGCGACGATTCACACTGAAGCACAGCATGCTACGGCACAGGAAGAAGCACAGGGAAGAGACAGATGAAGACAGTCCGGTTGAGGATAAAGTCAATGGGTAAGTTATATTTACTAGCGACATCTTTAGTCAGTATAGGAAACTAAAAAATAGATCGGAGATAAAATTCTGGATGACTTGACTTACTCTTCTTTCCATAACACATCATTTGGTAAAATAATGTATGCAAACAAAGGTTGCCAGGAAGAAATCACTTATTATTATCAGTATATATATTTTTTTTAATATTTAAGAAATGGTGTGCAAGTAAGTTATTATCTATCTATCTATCTATCAAACCTAATATTAGATTTTATAGGTAGTTATAGCAAATGCTGAGTGACGACCTTTTTCGAACCACTGTCTTTATTTTTCTCTTGTTTTCTTAAATTCTTGTAAAATTATAATGTGTCTGTATTTGTTTATTTTGTTTTTCTTTGTTTTTAAATTTTAATGTATGTCTTATATTTACTGTGGTCCGAAATAAATGTGTCTTATTCTTATTCTTATTCTTATTTTTCTTAATATGTCATTTTTCTGTTTATTGTTTCTTTGGAGATTCCCGTGGATTGTGCGGCAACATTTATTTATTCTTAAAACTGCTCATGGTTCAATTAAATTGAACTAAATTATAACAAAAGTTGTAGCGAAACGAAAACAACGTCACGTTTCACTATAGTTCCCAAAATTAGTTGTTTGTCTTTATTGGGAACTAAAGGAAGAATCAACTGTAATAAAAAAAAACTTGGATACTCTGGGTTCTAACAGATATTATCTTTGTTTTAGCTACCGCTTCCAAGACGAGGACTCGGGCAATGAGATACCAAACAACGTCAACAACAACAATTCCCCTCCAGCGGCGACCTACGACAAGAAACTCAAACTAGACATGATGTCACGTAAATACTCGTCCGAAGAGAACGAGGGCGACAACGGCAGCGACTTGATCGGCAAACTACTCGGCATCCCTGACAAAACTATCAACAAACTTCTTTCCTCCGCAGACGAGGCCGCAAAAATACTCGGAGTCAACAAATGAGAGTACGCCTTAGTCCTCGTCACACCAGCAAAGCTGATCCTAGCGCGAGGGCTAAACATCATCCAAACAACGAAACTTACAACGCCATCTACCAGCGAGTAGCTGTACTATAGCTTTATATCGGCGCTTTTAACGCCATATTTTATAACCTTAGTGGGGAAAATCGCTTCGTTTTCTGCAATGTAACTTTTGTCTTGTATATTATTGAAATTTAGGTGCCTTTAGCTGCCTTATTGAATTGTACGAACCGTCCTTAATGCCTTGTAGTAATAATTAAATTGTGGGTTATATACAACGAATATACCTTAGGTATAAAGTACATTTTTCATATTGTTTTTTTTGTATATAAATTGGAATTGCTAATTTTAATGTTTTATGATAGAGTATAGCAGAAGCCAGTATGTTGCACCGTGTTTAACTTATCCACTGTTCTGGGCTATTTTCAGCCGTAAATTTTGCATTTTTCCATCTAGTCGAGAATTCTTTCAAATTTCACTCGAGTAACGCACTGTTTTAGTGAAATACAGCCAAAAACTTATTGCAAATCCAAAATTATCTAGTCAATATAAACGATTTCTTATCCTAAGCTAAAATACCAAAATGTCAGTATAGCTGACTTTTTCTTCGAATAGCTGTTAGGTTAGCTAATAATTCCATAGACAAGTAGTAATAATGATATAAACTCATATAAGTAAGTGTCTATAACCATTGAGTATAGCTAGTTAATAGATATAGGTAAGTTTAATATTCAGTATAATGTAACGAAATATATTATGAATAATAATACTGCATTGTATACAAACTCACTGGCTTATGTTAAGAAATATCTAGGTGTAGAAGATTTCGATTTTGTAAGTATACCTACTTAGATACTAAATTTATATTGCATGTTTAGTCTTGTGCATATATATAAGCATATTTGCTAAGCTTTTCACACTTCCGTAACTATGCACATATGTTTAGAACTTTTCAATACCTTATTTTTACTATAAAATCTTCTAAGATTAAGAATATAGGCATATAGAACTTATATTTTTAATTTTGCTCAAATTATGGCATTTCTTTTCAAAGACTAGATATTAATTAAGGAAAGGTTAGGATCTCTCGTATTATAAGATTTGTAATGTAAATTTATTTAAATATTAATATATTATTTATTTTAATCTATCCCAAACCTTTGGTGGCTACCGTTTACCAAACTGGGTGTATTAAGATTTTATTTCGTTGCAAAATGCAAACAATATTTTATTTGTGAGAGTTTTTTTTTTACATTTCAGCAATTTTATAAGGGTTATAAACTCTTTAGTTATAGCAGTATGTATTTGATTAAGCTAAGAATATCTGTTTCCTGAATGGAATGAGGATTCATACACTGGCTAGAATAAACCTAAGTCTGAATATGCTTTGTATATTAAAATGTCTAAAAATACCAAATTATTGTTATGATAATAATTAATAACTCTAAAATGTATAGATGTCAGTTTTATTCAGTATAAGTGAACTTTAGAGCAATAAATAGTAGAATAAATGTATAATTATATCAGTTGCTTATTTTACCAAAGTAATATTTAAGTATATATTTCGTATTGGACAATCCTGCTTTACGTCAATTATAGTTAAGGAAATTAATATGTTTAATAATTGAAATATTGTAAGATTTGGCCTTATGTGTGGAAATACTTTGCCTTAATATTCGATTTTAGTCGATACATCTTTTATGTCTAGTTAATGGTATAAGTCCAAACAAAAAATATTTTGAACATATTAAACGAGTTGCAATTTAACACTTAGTGTTCAAAGTATTTTTCTATATTATTTAGTAAGATAATTATCTACCATATTAAAAAGTTAATATAACTTACATGTCTTGTCTTGGTAAGATTAATATAAGATTTATATTAAGAAATTGTGGCAACACCGCTTGGCCTTCAAAATAGTGTCGTTTTAAAAGTGTTTAATATTAAGTATCTATACCATAGCAAATAATTACATTTTAGTAAATTATGCATGTCATAATTGGTATTATTCTGAAAAATCTGTATGTAGGTATGCTGTTTATATTATTCACTTTCTGCCTCTCTTTAATTTTTGCAACATGAGTGTCGTTTTAAAAACGTTTTTGTGAAATAAATGATGTGTAATAAATAAACTTCTGTGATTTCATTTTTTACTTAGGTTTCTACCATGTCTTGCCAATAACTATAGCAACATTTAAGCTTCTTGGAGTTAAATAAAAATTGTATGCTAATGTCATTTTTTGTATCTAATTGAAGCATTGGGTGCAAAAGGCATTATCTACCTATATTGTAAAATAGAGTTTCGAGAAAATTGATAATTATCGTTTCAATAACATAAAACTTTAATACCTGCTTATAATTTGACTTACTACAAACATTTACTTGATTATTTATTAAGCAAAAGATTAAGGTTAATATTTTAGGCAATCAGTAACATCGTAAAATTTTGTTTATAAAGGTCTTACAGGGCGCATACCTAGCCCTTGTAAAACGGTAACAGTTAACACTTTATTTTTACGATTGATTTTAAAAGAAATATAAATAAATTTAAGCTTTACGTTAGCTAAAGGTACATGATCATCCATAACACTCACCGTCGGAATATTTTACTTTCTTAAATGTGTTTAATCCGGACGGAAGAAAATATCATTTCCTTGATTACCTATTCTTAGTTTATGTCCATGTATGCCCATTGCGTCTTAGGAAATGAACAAAATAGACTTTGATTTTGACTTTTTTTTGGAAAGGAATTGTAAATTGAAAGGCCCAGTGTGATCTTATAAACCTGCCTGGAAGGAGCGTCAGTATTTACAGATTCCATGAATGTGTGAAGGATGCAAAACCTTCGAAATTGTTGATTCCCTCTCGCCATCAGAAGGCGTCTGATCGAAACGAGTTTTTGAGAAAACTAGATAGGTCTGTGTATGTTTTGATGTCATAACATCAAAAGGGGCTTTGGGTACTGAACGCTCTTGTGCTCCCAATGCTTCAATTACTGTTAAATTATGTAAATTTAGTCAATGTTGAAACTGTAAATTAAAAATGTATAGTTTAATTATGTCTCCACTGAGTGGCGCTATTTTAAGCCTTTTCTACTCAACACTAGATGGCGTAAATCTACAACTGATAGTTATAATCTGTTATACAGTTCATTTATTTCATTCTAACTGTCAAATGCATACTACCTCAAACTTAGAGTATCTATACACTCCAAGATCTAAGAATTATGAAAAGTTACGAGACTTTTATGTAAATCAGAGTTTAACCCCAAAACACTGGTGGTTTTATGGAAGTCGCGGTAAAACAATATTTAGTTTTAAAAATGAAACTAAAACCAATATCATTCAATCAAAACTAAAATTAATTTGAATGAATGAGTGAACAACTAATGCATGAAAATGAAAGTTTTCGGGATGCCAACTAGATATAACATGCTTAATATATTACCTAATTTATATCGGCTATATGAAAAGCTTATTCCAGTTTACAATAAGGGTTTGGTGGATTTGTTGTAAAAATCTTTCTTTTTCTTTTATTTCAGACATAACACTTTTACAATGATCTTAACCTATTGACTCTTTCGAGTCAGTAACACTGAAAATTTTGTCTGTTTGCCCTATTTTGGCAAAGGCCTCCTCCATTTTCTTTCCACTCTGTTCTATTCAGCGCCAGCCTTGTCCATGTCTTCCCTGCTGTTATTTTAATTTCATCTTCCCTCCTTTGAAACTGCCTTCTTTTGCTATTTCTTGGGTACCAGGACACGATATTTTTGGTCCACTTTGCAATATAAACTAAGACTAAAACACATTCAGATGGGAACAGTTGTAGGTATATATTTTACATCTGATATTTAATAATAAACTTAATATAGAAACATATATAGATATATATATTTAAATATACTTATTGAACATCCAGACTAAAGATAAAGTGCTTCTTCAATTCAAACACTTGACCCGGCATCGGCAATAGAACCGGCTATCTATTGCACCGCAAGCGGATCTCCACCTACCGCTCCACTGAAATAGTCTTATGTCAAATCAGTTTGGAGCAATTCATTTATTCTTTGTAAGTATTAATTATTATCATGTTAACCCAATCCAAAATATGACGATTATTATTGTAAAAAGGGTTAGGTACTTAGGTGGTAACCCAAAACTAAACCGAAAACCTTGGGACTAAACTGACAGCCGCTGACAAAAAATAGAGTGAAGGATTTCAATTTGAAAGAATTACTTCATGAAATAGAAAGAAGTCGCTAAAATAATTCAAGACGGCGTCTTTAATTTGAGATACATTGCCTAACTTTTACGTGAGTATTTCGTAATAAAACGTTTTGGCCTTGGATTATTGTACTTGTTATTACGATACGTGAACCCACATTGCATCCAAGTGTGTTTGGAAGGTAAGCATCTTTTTTTTGCTATCGTGACGTAGATAAAGTAAACTCCAAATTTCTTTACAAATTTATCCACACATGAAATTATTCCAAAAACTGCACTAAGTTTTAATGACGTGTAACTTAAACTAGTACTTTAATGTATAGACAGGATCTTACATTATAAATTTTCTAAATTTTTCAGTGATTAGTTTCCATAATGGGTGACCAACAGTTTTTTCTGAAATGGAACGACTTCCAAACGAATATGGTCACATCCTTCAGACACCTGAGGGATGAGAAAAGTTTTACAGATGTGAGTATGCCAACCCTTTTGAATTGTAAACAAACTTAGCATAAAGCACATTTTGTAAACATTACTTTTGTCATTAACTTGTCAAGTGTCTTTAGTTTTGATAAAAATCTTCGAGTTTTAAACCTTTCATTATAGACTTGGACACATACACCCTAGTTTTAATACCATGATACTCAAAATATATTTAATCTTCAGTGATTAGGATTACAGAATTCAAAAGTACACTATCTTTCACTCCAGGGCTATAGGGTTTCACTTGTGCTTTATCGAATTTACTGCGGTAAATTAGCCTATCCTTTAGTAAATATCTGAAACTAAACCATTTTTTCAAATCGCTCTAGTAGTTCCCGAGATTAACACATTCAAACAAATAAACACACTCTTCCGCTATATAACATATATATTGCTATATGATATGGATATTGGCCAGACTTTGTCTGTTATATGGCCAGTCACAGACACCATCAGTTAAAAGAAGAAGAATATAAGCATAGAATTCAAGACAAACAAGTTATTTGTGTGTTTACATGGCAAACCTACATTCTGTTATTAAATTTCAGGTGACTCTAGCTTGCGAGGGCCAGACGTGTAAAGCACACAAGATGGTGTTATCAGCATGCAGTCCCTACTTCAAAAGTCTCCTAGAGGTATGATATAAATATTTAACCTCATATGGCGCCCAAATGGCGGCGTTGCATTCCAATTTACTCCTAACTAAAGCTTCATATAACATTTTCACAACTTTGATATTATGAAATCTGTTAGCCTGTCTTAACACAAACCCCGGTGTTTTAAATAATTCTTCCGTAGAATTAAATTATATTGTATTTATATTTGGTGACGCAGAATACCATTTGGGGTAGCTCTGAGCTGCTGTATTATTATGCTGAGTATTTTGTCGTTACCTTTTTTGTTACTGAAATTTAATTGTACTATTCATACTTTTAGGTTGTTATTTACAAAATAAATGTTTTTATTATTATATTCAATTCTATGAAGATCTAACAGATACTACTTAAATCGAATATTAATAGAATAATTTATCATGTAATCTAAAAGTAATTATTATCTTATATAGCCAGCATTACATCACTAAGTGTATGAGTGAATTACAGTATGATAGTAAAAAAAAGCATTTTACTGGGTATACATAGGTACTAGACATATGATAATACACCCAGACCAAGTGCTTGCAAAACATTCAAAGGCATGCCCCCTCTGCGGGAATCGAACCCGCTACCTACTACCGTCGCCCACCGCGCTTCTGAGGCAGTAATAATATTGCAAGATTTGTGTTACATCCAATGGTTAGAATCTCATTTTACTTGTATTAAAAACAGAAGTTAATAATTATGGATTAAACTTCTACTCATTTGGATTACATAATTATAATCTTTATTGTTAAACTAGTGACCCAGTCTGGGTTCACATATCAATATCAGCTCTCTGGAATAATACAATCATACTCTGAATTTTTTTTTAACTTCTCAATATTGTAACAGCATAGCGAGTTCATCATAAGCTATGTAAACATTAATAAGTATATTATTTTGTATCAAATAACAAATGTCTTTGAAATATTTGTGATTTAGTCCTCAACAAGTTCTATGTTATTATGATTTGATACGGATCCCATATACAATATTAGGTTTAGGAGCCTAAATATTCCCAAATTCTGTTGATATTATGTAAACAGCACTCAGTCTATCAGGATGTTTTCAAAAGTTTGTTTAACTACTGTCTTTAGTAATGTGCTGTTTGGTTTGTGTGTTACTTAAATAGAGTACATGTCTATGTATGTATATCTATTATAATACAGGGTGTCTCAGCCCTGATTGTCAACTTTGATGATTGAATTTTTTTATAAGTATGAGATGGAATTATGCAACACCTAGGATTCTGGTCTGTCACCAGGCTGGAAATTGTTCATTTTGCAAAACATGGCATAAAGAAACTATTCTCGATATAAAGAGTTTTCCCTCATAAACAGTTCGGGTCCCTAGTTTTTTGCCCCAAGACCCTTGACTAGTCTAGAGAATAGGTACGAAACTGTCAATACTCCAGACTTAAAAGATAACTATATGCTTTCCATTCCAGGAAAACCCATCAAAGCACCCCATAATAATCCTGAAGGATGTCTCCTACCTGCACCTGCAGGCTATCCTGGAGTTCATGTACGCCGGGGAGGTGAACGTTTCGCAGGAACAGCTGCCTGCCTTCCTCAAGACTGCTGCTCGTTTGAAGGTATGTTCTTTACCCACTAACTAGCTCTGTCATGCTAAATAGGCAGGCAGGCAGGGTACTAACGATTGTATAATAAAATAAATAAATAAATATTTCCGGACTATTCACGCAGCATCACCTAACCCCAAACTAAGCAGAGCTTGTACTATGGGTGTTAGGGGACTGATATACTACATAGATACATTTTTTTTTTGTAAATACATACATATTATACATAGAAAATACCCAGACCAGACCCGCTAAATGTTATATTTAGCCCTCATTTGACCACAATCTCACCTGATGCAAAGTGACGATGTGGTCTACGTTGGGACATGAAGACCTAGAAGGTACATGCCTTCTCCTGGCCACATTACGAAACACACTGGCCCAGCCCGGAGCGTGTATATATCATAAGTGTGTAATAATTGTAACCTCATTAATATTAAGTATGTTCAAGGAATGGACATGGTCTATGGTGAAAGTTAAATAAATGAATTTAAAAAAATACTAAGCAGGCTTTAGTAAAAACAAATGTTGACTTTTTTTAACAAACACAAAATTGGAAGTGACCAAGCAGGACAAACGAATGCTACCTGCATTTTAGGTAAAATGGTTTAGTTGCCAATAAACTCGATGACTACATAAAATGATATTATTATATTCAATTAATCGGTCAGTTTGCCTGTTCACCTACTTTTTCGCCTTATCAATTTAAAAGAAATCTGGAATATTGTACAAATTGCATACGTCATGCGAGACTGACTTCAATGAAATGTCTTGATATTTTCTTTGCAAGAAAAACGAAACGATTAAGAATTTTATTCTGCGGAATGGGGTAAGGTATATTATATTAGTGATATGCCGATTATTCGGTTAGTATATAATTCGACGCTGGAAATTTGAAATGTCGTGAGGGACATTTTTATACCATTCAACTGGAAATTCTGTCCTCTGTCGATCTGTATATTTAAATTTTGATATCTCTTCAAGTAAAGAATGTATGAAGTCAAGTTGTTTTGTCGTAAGTGAAATTGTAGTAAAATTTTTGAGTCGTATGGGTCAAGTTTTGTTTATGTAGCTTTTAGCAACGTTGTAAATCTAAGTAACTTTCTGTTTCATACGGCGTAACACGCATACACAAAATAACGAATCCGTTACAACATTTTGTACAAAAACATATTTTTTTAAATATTGTCGTAAGTAGTATTTCACTTATTTCCTATACATTTCTGAAGTGGACAACATAAAATCCTTGCATGAACAAGGCAGTTCGGGTAGTTACGACAAAATGATTTTAATTAGCTAAGGTTATAAAAAAAACTTTACGTCGTAATGGACCCCTCAAAAATATCCATGTGTAAGGGACATCATCTTTTAAACAAGTTTAACGAGGTTAAAGTTATATTTAGTTTTAAAACATTCCGTCTAAAAAGATTCATGATAGGAAAAAAAATTACAAAGTTGTGACGTTTTAAAAGAACAAATTTTGTTTTTTTGCTCTTCTGTATAGCGTATGTTTGTCCCTTACGACATTTCAAATTTACAGCGTCGATAGATTTTTTTTTCTGAGAATCAGTACATAATAAATACACAGCCTAAGTAAGTAAAACTTATATTGAAGTAAAAAATACCCTATTTACATGCCAAACTTTTCCAATCACTTTGGAAGAGGCCTTTAAACTTAACTATAACAATATTGAAGCGAATGCATCCATTACCTTCAATTAGCGGACAATTCATTCAGTTATTGAATCTACACGATCTTGAACTAACAATCCAAATTCGAGAAAGAAGTCAATTGTAGAAGGTGTATTTGTCCAAAATTCTTCACTAACTTGAGATAAAAATCTTATTTTCATAAAATATAATGTTGTCAGCATTGATTTTATTACAAAATCATCTATTGTTTGGTTTTATAAATCTTAGGAACGGATTGTATTGGTATGTATGCAATACCAATTTATGCAATTCTAGGGTGATGTGAAAAAAAAATAAAACCAAATAAAACCGCCAAATATTCGGCTCGGTAGAACACTTTTTAAACTTACCACCATGTATACACTCATGTTTTATGCAAATAAATGATTCTTATTCTGTAACAAACGTTTAAAATCCATAACTTGATACATTTACTATTTTATTTCAGGTAAAAGGCCTTGCCGAGCCGCCACCACAGATGCCCAGCATCAAACGCGAGGGATAGTGATAGTGAGAGAGACTATAGTGCAATAACACCTACACACACAGTACACTGAGTCTAACAGCTAAAATTATCTTCAAGTGAACCAGAATGCATTGCAAAATTTTGCACTAAGAGGCTATAATAAGCTATGATTGACGGATCAATTCTTGAAGCACCACCTTGCAGCTTTTATTTTAAATTTAGACTTAAACATAGCTAAGTGGCTTTGATCTACTAGGTTAACTATGATATGATCTAAATGGAGATTTGATTAATGCTGTGAACTGCTCATAGTAAACAATATGAGGTTGGTATGTAACCTTTATGACTTGAAATGGGGTAATTTGCTATATATTGACGGTTTCTGAGATTTTCAATAAAACGAAGCATTTGCAAGCACCATGGTAGCGGCTAAAATATCTCCTGAAATTAACCCATGAGCAAGCTATAACCTCATTAGTTCTAAATTTTCCAATGCATTCTTTTAAGTTTTTACCCTGTATTTTTTTATAAAGCCGTGTTGGCTAAGTGGGAGGACACTCGACTTTCATTCCGAAGGTCGTGGGTTCAAACCCCGCCGCTCACCTCTGGATTTTTCCTCTTGAGAAATTTATGTGCGCTTTAAACACGTGCTTTAACGGTGAAGGCAAACATCGTGAGGAAACCGGCATGTTCTGAGAACTTTAAAAGAGTTTGAAGGACATGTGACATTCACCAACCCGCACTTGGCCAGCGTGGTGAATTAAGGCCTAATCTCTCTCGTCAAGAGGGAAGTCCCTGTGTCCCAGCAGTGGGAACGTTAATAGGGTGCTGATGATGACCCTGCATTTTATCAATGTTTTAATAACCAAACAGGTTCTATGTTTCCAATACAATAGTTTAACCTTTTATTCCAATTAATTATAATCATCATTATTAGACTCAGTGTTACAAAATATTGAAAAGAGACACGCAATAATCAGTATAAAAGATTTGCCGTGATACTCACACGAGTTTTGCACATACTGCCTTATAGAAATAGAATAAATGTGTGTTATTTGCAACATTATTTTGATTTAACTGCGTGTGTATATTTTTAACTCCACGCTGCCTTATAATTTACATAGATGTAGTTTTAAAACTGTGTAAAAGTACTCAACAACTGATTACAAATAACTTTCTATGTTTTGTCTTTTGGCTGGATAAAGTTTCTTGTGTTTTTCCAATTTTTTTTCATTATTTACGTAGGATCTCATTCATAACTTGAGTTACATTGTATGTTGTAATAATGGTTGCTTTATTTTAGATTCTAGGCTGTTTTGTGCAACCTTTTCTATTAAGATTCATTTTATTCGCACTTTGAATGAGTTTGATTTAATTATGATTCGAAAATACCTGAATATTTGTTGGTCATCATATTAAAGACTAATTTCCTTTGTATAATCTCTTAATAATAGAAAACTTTGTTTAGCGTTGGTATGTAAGCACACATACATTTTAAACTTTTAGCCTTCTTCACTCCATAAGTTACCCAATACACCAAAGTTAACAATTAGTCTATCAATATCTCTCATGTTTAACTCTTAATGTTGGTGGACTAGCGGAATATGTAAGAAAATAACAATTGAATTGTGCACTCAACAATAAGCATTTTCAGTTGTTTAGAATGCAATAAAAAAAGACTAACAAAGTTTTGGTTGTTTCTGACAACATAAGCATAAAATAATTAAATAAATTATTCTGGATAATAATAATAATCAATCAGTGTTTTCTAATAGTCTGACCAACAATCCCTCAGTCTTTGAATGTAAATGTGCTTACATATGAAATTCTATTAGAGAAATTAATTTCAATTTTATATTTTTATATCATGGGTTTATTTGTATGTCACGAACTTTCCAGTTCAGTTATCATTAAGATTTTTGTCATTGTAAATCATTATTTAGTGATTCAACTCTAGTTTAGTAATAATAAACTTTGTGTTGATGTAAACAGTAATAAATATAGTTGTTTCATAGGATTTTTACTGATAAAATGATTATTATGTATGTGTACCAAGTTTATGTATTGTTTAATATATACCGATAACAGATTTATATAGATTTATGTATGAGAGCTAGCAATAAAAAAAGTACCTATATGTTTAGTATTGTATGAGCCTTAGATATAACAAGCAATATAAATATGTATGGTTGAATATGTATGTATGTCTGTTATATATCATTTTCATTAATATTTAGTTATGTTTTAAGATTTAAAAAATAATAAAATGCACAATTAGTGCTGTTACTCAGTAATTTTTTCAGTAATTATTTTTGTGCAATTTGTATTAAATGGAAATGAGTTTTGTGTCATCTGTTTTGCTAGCTAGGTTCAAAATAAAATATATGGCGTTAGTAATTTACTGGTTTTAAGATTAACCTAGACTAGAACCTAGCTATTGCAATAGGATATTATAGTTTAAGTTTAAAATCTCAACCTTCTTTGACAATTAATTTTTACTATATTTAGTTAAACACTGGCTTATGACAAGAACTGCAAAATAGTATTTTACAGGAAAAATACCTAGTAAATATCTTTGTATATCAGTCGAAGCCTTCATTTTAGCGAAATAATGTAAAAATGTACCTATATTGGATATTTTTAGATTACACTTGTATGTGCAGCGTTATTTGGATCTAAATAATGACAAAAATTATGAAAGATTTGTAATTTTAGAATACAGATTAATGAAATATCTTGTTTTTTATTTATACAACATAAGTATCCATAATACTTGAGTTGGATTTATTTAAAGTTCGCGGAGCGAGTGTTCGCAGTCATGGATGCGGATTAGCGGCGTGTGGATCTCAATACATTTGATTTAATTGAGAAATTAAATTGGTTTAATGTGCAGGTGAATCCTCTAAAAAGTATACAAGAAAGCACTCCAAGATGAAATCTGATATTACATTCCATTGGTATGTCGATGTTTACACTTTTGATGAAATAAATCAGGCGTCGGCGTCGATCGTGTCTTTTTGTGGGGGTGAAGAGGCGAGAGGTGGGCTAGGCTTGTTGAAAAACTATCGATATCGATATTTTAAATTGAATATATTGATATTTGGGCCAATATATTTTGTTCCGATATATCGATACAATATATCTGACGGAGGAGGTGTCCCAGGACCCTTTTTAAAAAGGGTGACGTCATCAGTACTGACGTCACTATTGTCGTCGACCTGGTATTTCTCCATAGAAGGTAGTCTCAATGAAACAAGAATGAGAGACAAGAACGTTATTTATTCCAGAGAGGTCCGTTCACTCCGACGGCTCGAGCAAGACTGAATATTTTATTTTTTTTTTTTTTTTTTTCGAATGGACATTTGATGCTGTTGACCGCAGATGGCCATGACAGCGTTACCGGACTGTGGCGGACGCAGAGGGCGTCTCAACCAAGGCGGCGTCCTAACCGAACCCGACGCGTTAGCATCGGTGTTCCGTTAGGGCGGCGCCCCAAAAGTTAGGTTGGGGCAACACGCACAAGGGCTCCACTTAGGAACGGACCTCGGCTTGGGCTGTTGCCAGTATATAAGAGGACTATGGATTATTACGCCCGGGTGTAAAATTACACCTGCGGGCGGAAATAGGGATTCTTCGGCCCCGCCGGCGGGTCCGGTTTTTAGTTTGTATGTTATTTTCTAAATCGGGACTGGGGGATGCTAACTCCGGGTTAGCGGCTGAGATGGGGTCTAGCGGGTCACCGAGAACGTGTCTCGGTCGACGGAGGAGAGACTGAATATTTTACTCGGCCTGCGGCTTTATTTATAGTAAATCGTCGTCCCGCGTTTGCACGATAGTAAAACGAGCGAACTTATTTAGATTTACACACTCAAATCAACTCTTAAAATGAAGTCGTAGTGTAGAAATAACGTCTTCGCGCCGACACGGCCATTCTGCAAGGCGGTGCGCGCTCAGCACCTGCCTGGTCTGTGGTTTACTGTAACAAAGGTTTTGCTTTTGAGTTTGGTATCTGTTTACAACTCCATCGAGTTGCAAACGAGGTTCTCGTAGAATGTTAGTGTAGGTTTGGTTATGTTAGGTTGGAAGGTTCTCGGAGGTTATCATAGAATGTTCTCTTCTGCAAGGCGGTGCGCGCTCAGCACCTGCCTGGTCTGCGGTTTACTGTAACAAAGGTTTTGCTTTTGAGTTTGGTATCTGTTTACAACTCCATCGAGTTGCAAACGAGGTTCTCGTAGAATGTTAGTGTAGGTTTGGTTATGTTGGGTTAGAAGGTTCTCGGCGGTTCTCGTAGAAGGTTCTCGGAGGTTCTCGAAGGTTCTCGAAGAAGGTTCTCGGAGGTTCTCGAAGGAGGTTCTCGGAGGTTCTCGAAGAAAGTTCTCGGAGGTTCTCGAAGAAAGTTCTCGGAGGTTCTCGTAGAAGGTCAGTTTAGGTTAAAAGGTTCTCGTAGATTAATAGAAGAGCAATGTGTTATGAATGTAGGTGCAATCAGGGCAGATATGTGTTTGTTTATCAGGATATTAATAACTTTACTTGACTGCTAAGCTTTTGAGCATTTATCAGTAGTTTTTTTTTTTGTTTTACAAGAGGTTAATGTAAGTTAAGGCGTGCTCGAGCACGGATGTTGTAAGCTAATGGTTTTTGGGAGTGTAACTGGTTTTTGTGTAAGCTTTGTCTAGGTAAGGCATTGCAATGGACTCACCGAGTCTATCCAGACACTCCAGCATAGGAACTAGATGGTACCAGCTCGCTCCTGGTGGGTCATCTTCTTCCGCCGACACGGTTTGCTGTTCACCTGGTTGTGGGGCGCGACGTAGTTGGTCGTGGGCCACCTTCCAGGGACGTACAATTCATGGCTAGGTAAAGTTCTCCGAGGGTAGAGTGCCATAGGTCAGTCATAGTTTTTGATAAACACCAAAGCATATTTAAGCGTAGCTATAACACGCTCTACTTGTCCATACGCTCGGCTAGCTCCTGGTGCAATGGTGTGAATGTTTGAACCATAACGTTTGAAGTAAGTTCTCGTTGTCTCTTGAAGCATGTTTTTGCAGATACGACAACTGATTTGAGTTTTGGCCATCATTCATTAAGCAGATACGACAACTGATTTGAGTTTTGGCCATCATCCATCAAGCTCGGACGTTTGTTTGGTGCAGCAGACGACGAATCTGATCTAAAACGCCGTTTTCGAATAGTCGAAGCAATTGAGATAAGTTCTGGTACTGTAGTAGCTCTCGCATTGAGCAACTCAATCCGTAAACGTTCATCATTAACGCATCCTATTACTGCTTCCACAGCGTCATCATTTCCGAGTTTATCTTTCGTGACCCTTTTCCATAGGACCTAAGCATGTGATAAAAACTCGGCTATGTCCTTAGAGAAGTCATAACTGTGTTCTCGGAAACGAACGATGTCGCGAGAATACCTATTCTCTGGTTCAAACGTAGTGATGAGGTTATTGCGCAGCTCTTTCCACGATGACGTGGTAACCAACCAATCGTCAGCCCACATTCTTGCCCGTCCTTTCATCAGACTACCTACCTTCATACGCACATCGAAATCGTTAAACTTGTAGGATTCTATGGCTCTATCAATGTGTGTACACCATTCCCTGACCCCTACATTAACATCTGGATCAAATGAAGGTAAATAGACATCCTTGATACGTATCTTAGGATCGGACGATGAACTACAGAAACGTTCAGACATTTGGTGCATCATTTCCATCATCTTCATGACGAAATGAGGTGGCATGCCTGCCATGGACAGGTTTGATGCACCTTGTGTTGGCGATTCCATTGGCTGCATGGTCACGTTAAATGTGTCCCTGTTCGTTGTCCGTGGTGCAGCCCATGTTGGCGCAGCACATGTTGGTGCAGCCGATGTTGGCGCAGCCGATGTTGGACAAGCCCATGTTGGCGCAGCCCATGTTGGCGCAGCCCATGTTGTCGCAGCCGATGTTGGCGCAGCCGATGTTGTTGCAGCCGATGTTGTCGCAGCTGATGTTGGCGCAGCCGTTGTTGGCGCGGCCCATGTAGGCGCAGGCCATGTTGGCGCAGCCGATGTTGGCGCATGTTGGCGCAGGCCATGTTGGCGCAGCCGATGTCGGCGCGGCCGATATTGGCGCAGCCGATGTTGGCGCAGCCGACGATGGTGCACCTGGTTGATGCTGCGTAGCTGCCCGAAGAACCTGGTCTGGATCAGGAGCGCTGACGGGACCTGATCCCACTTCTGATGACGGAGGAGGTGTCCCAGGACCCTTTTTAAAAAGGGTGACGTCATCAGTACTGACGTCACTATTGTCGTCGACCTGGTATTTCTCCATAGAAGGTAGTCTCAATGAAACAAGAATGAGAGACAAGAACGTTATTTATTCCAGAGAGGTCCGTTCACTCCGACGGCTCGAGCAAGACTGAATATTTTACTCGGCCTGCGGCTTTATTTATAGTAAATCGTCGTCCCGCGTTTGCACGATAGTAAAACGAGCGAACTTATTTAGATTTACACACTCAAATCAACTCTTAAAATGAAGTCGTAGTGTAGAAATAACGTCTTCGCGCCGACAATCCAATATCGAAAATTGTATTAAAAACTATATTTTTATATATTTGTTTATTTAATTTACTTTTTTATTAATAAGCAATCATTAGTTTACATGTTATATGTAAACTGATGACGACATACAGATGTAAGTCGGAATAGATATCTAAACTAATATTATAAAGCTGAAGAGTTTGTTTGTTTGAACGCGCTAATCTCCGAAACTACTGGTTTGAATTGAATAATTCTTTTTGTGTTGGATAGTCCAGTTATCGAGGAAGGCTATAGGCTATATAACATCACGCTACGACCAATAGGAGCAAAGATATAGTGGTAGGTAAATGTGTAAAAAACGGGAGAATTTATTTCATCTTTGAAGCCTTCCGTTGCGTGCGCCGTGAAAACGGTTCAAGATACACAAAAAATATGTACTTATTAAAGAATAATAGCTCTTTTAATGATCTAAAAAACAGTCCGCGGTAGTAAATGTCTATCTTTTTAAGATTAACTCACTAAAACCGTTTTTATGGTACCTAATGTTTAATAAAGAGTATTGTTTCACTAGCAACACACACTGGTTGTAGACTTTCGTTTTCAGGCACTGAGGTATTTCGGCTGTCCTGTCGTGATGAAATGGATACAGTAACCTCATCATCACCTTATTAACGTTCTCACTGCTGGGACACAGGGACTCACTTGGAGACAGAGATTAGGCCTTAATTCACCACTCTCATGCAGCGCTGGCCAAGTGTGGGGTGGATACTGTAACACTTCTCTTCAATTAAATCTTATATATAAAATTCTCGTGTCACAGTTTTCGTTTCCGTACTCCTCCGAAACGGCTTGACCGATTCTCATGAAATTTTGTATGCATATTGAGTAGGTAGATCTGAGAATCGGCCAACATCTATTTTTTTATTTTGCAAAACAACGTTTGCTGGGGTCAGCTAGTGTAGGTATAAAATGTTTTAATAATCACAGTGCATAGGAGAACAGTTATCGGGCTGAGACCATCCAGCCTCAGCACGAGCACGAACTACATATATTGCAAGTGACCGGAGCTTTTCTAGCAATCGCAGCACAGGAAAAGTAAGCGCATATGGTGATTCAAGGTCTGTCATTTTTTTAGAAGTGAAACTTCTTTAGAATCGTTGTGATTTGAAACCGGATGCAACGGAAATGGAAATAAGATTGGCTTACCTGCCCGGTAAGCCAATCTTAAACGCTAACAAGGTTAAGCAACTTTGCGCGACGCTAGTACTTGGATGGGTGACCGCCCGAACAAAACCTTTTTGCATAGTATTTTTTTTTGTTTTTTTTTTTTATTCTTCTCATTCCTTTGTCGATTTACTGAAGTTTCACTTCTATCGTGTGTGAATCGCACACACGCCTTTTTTATTTTTTGTGATAAATTTATATTTAGTTACTTATAATTTTGGACTCTGCGCTTGAAGCGTCGCCAGTTTGCCAGTGTCGGGACATGCTCTAGTTTTCCCCGGTAGACCCTATGTCCTAATTGTCACGGTTGTCTAGTAATGTTATTTTTTAGTTTTTTTTGAGAAATACCTACCTGAAATCTTACCTTTTAAATCGTCATAACTTTTTAGTTTGTTGTTGTAATAACACAAAATAAATTATGCTTGTATTCTGTGATGTATTCCCATTCTAAATAAAATAGTACCTACTTGTTACAATTAATATTAAAAAAAAAACTTATGAGCTTTGAAAGTGGTAAATCTGTGTAAATGTTATGAAAAAAGACAACGTCTAAATACATTATAAAAAAAAAGTCATTTAGAATGTAGCTTTCTTTTAAAAATTTATCTAGTTATTACCCTTTTCAACGATATGCTACATAACAGAAATAATTCATCAGGGGACGACATAAGAGATAGGCTAGGTACTTCACTAGTTGATTCACAGAAAAATCACCCTTACAGTGGTAGATCGGATCTTTTGCTGATAGTACTTCGTTGCCTAGGGTCAAGATTATTAAAATACATTTTTTATGTAATGTTGTTTTTTAACCCCCGACCAAAAAAGAGGGTAGTTATAAGTTTGACGTGTCTGTCTGTCTGTCTGTCTATGGCACCACTGTGGTGTGTGTTTTTGTATGAAAGGTGAGTCTGGCGCGAGTGTTCTTAGACATGTTTCATGAAAATCGGTTGTGCCGTTTAAAAGTTATGAGGGTGAGAGTGAGTAAGGAAAACCGAAAATCTGCAAATATACTAGTGTGGGGTATCAAATGAAATCGCATCGCGTCCACATTACATAATATTATGTTGTTTTACGTTTAAGGAAATTAAGGCATTGGAATTGGGGGTTTTTCTTAAATTTTAAATTTAGATTTATAATACATTTAGATTAACAAAAATTGTTGGGAAATGCATTACCTAGTGTTCTACTACCGTTCGTTGGTAATGTGACCGATATGCTACATAGAAAGGTACATTTTTTTTGTAAATACATTTGTAATTGTGTTGGCTAAGTGGGAGGACACTCGACTTTCATTCCGAAGGTCGTGGGCTCAAACCCCGCCACGCACCTCTGGATTTTTCTTCTTGAGAAATTTATGTGCGCTTTAAACACGTGCTTTAACGGTGAAGGCAAACATCGTGAGGAAACCGGCATGTTCTGAGAACTTAAAAAGAGTTTGAAGGACATGTGACATTCACCAACCCGCACTTGGCCAGCGTGGTGAATTAAGGCCTAATCTGTCTCGTCAAGAGAGAAGTCCCTGTGTCCCAGCAGTGGGAACGTTAATAGGGTGATGATGATGATGATGACACTTGTAATTTACATATAATTATCACGTACAATCACGAAGCTTCTCATGCGGAATTCTCTCACCCTTTTAATGGTTTGCCTCCGAGATATCCCAACATATCTGCTGTAAAATGTATCCAAGCGCATTCCTCGATAAATGAGCTAATACCTAAAGTTAAAAAGTTTTTAATCGATTTTGACCTCTGTGGCTCGGTGGGCGTAGGTCGCCTGAGGCGCAGGAGGCTGCGGGTTCGATTTCCACCGCGGGACCAGGTTTTGAACGATCTTCTAGTACTGGTTTCGGGTCTGGGTGTTTACTAAGTATCATTATGTATGTAATTCCAAAAAAAAAAGTATCTATGTAGTATATTAGTCACTCAACACCCATAGAACAAGCTCTGCTTAGTTTGGGATTAGGTGATGCTGTGTGAGTAGTCCGGAAATATTTATTTAATCTTCTGTAATTCCTTAGATTGTTCAACCAAACCGACAAACTATACAATAAATATAAATAATATATAATAAACAATTCACATGTCACATGCCCTTCACACTCTTTTCAAGTTAGCAGAACATGCCGGTTTCCTCACGATGTTTGCCTTCACCGTTAAAGCACGTGTTTCAAACGCACATAAATTTCTCAAGAAGAAAAATCCAGAGGTGCGTGGCGGGGTTTGAACCCACGGCCTTTGGAATGGAAGTCGAATGTCCTCCCACTTAGCCAACACGGTTTTTATAAAATAAATCAATACCTATATTACGTATAATGTCGGTATGTTAACAGCCAAAGGGTACCTAAAAAATAGAATAGAAAAGAAAACAAATTAATTAGTTAAGAAACTTTATTATAAGAAGGCATGACAATTATACAATTAAAAATAATTTAACATCTTTGGATAAATTAGCACCTTGAAGGCAATCAAAATAAAAGGAATGATAAGTTCGCAAATAAAATGCCAAAATCATGTATTACATACACAGTTTCCGAATTATAAAGTAAATAAAAATTTCAAGTCTATAGGCTTTATAGTAAATAACAATTTGTTAAATAAGTAGGTATTGCTTTGGTTCTGTCCATTTAACCTTAAAAAAATAAGAATAGTAAAAAAAAATTTTTGGTATCAACTTATAGATAAATAACATAAATTAATATTACATGGAATAAATAAAACCGCAAATGGCACTTCTTAAATGCAAATTACATAGTCGACTACAAACATACCTTTATACCTACATATAAGCACCCCTTTTTTACTTTCCCACTGCTGGGACACAGGGAAACATAATATTAATGTAATGTATATTTTGGTTCTAAAAAAACAGCTCAATACTCAAAAGTATCGTTTTAAGTTCTAATATTGGTAAAAAATTCAAATGAAACAAAAGATACCCATTTCAAAAAGAACTATTTCTAGATTTCTAGTATTCTCCAATAGAATATAAATATTGCTTTTTGGTATAACAATTATAAAGGCATAATACACAATGGTTCTAACTATGATAAATATAGTAATTTAACAATATCTCATAAAAATTCACCACTGTCATCTTTGCTATTTTTTTCATAAATTCTCTATATACATTTATCTATTTGACGCGGAACGCAAAATAAATGGTTTAGGGCCTATTTTAAAATCTTCCGTAAAAATGTTAGGCCCAAAGCACGGTGACCTGACACGGTCATGAAAGAAATCGACTCTTATTAAAATCACGAATGCTTTATGATAGGTTTAATATGTTAAACCCATCTTTTGGCTAAGTGGGAGCACACATTACTTTTCTTCCGAAGGTTCAAACCCCGCCACGCACCTCGGCGTTTTTTTTATGCGTTGCAATAACCATGTCTAAATGTTTTTGATAATGATTCTAATCCATTATATTAAACAATTCCTTCCACTTTAGCTGACATACTAATAAATATTTCTGTTGAAAGCAAACGTGACAATAGATTAAGGTCGATTTCTTAATCAGATATCTTCCGACTGTCAAATATCAACAATTTAAAAATCGGCCCTAAATAATAAAGACTGAGGCGTTTTCCAAATTAATAAAATGTCAGTTAATCTTCGTCAACATTCAATGTACGCGTAAACTGTAAATTTTTCAAAATCTGACAGATTAATGATGACAGAGAATTGTGCTTACATATTGACATTAATGGAGAATAGCCTCTTGGTCAAGTCACCAACTATTTTTTAACTTTTTTTTTAAGTGAAATCTTCTTGGGACTGGGAATAACTTCTCCGATCATGATCACACTATCTACAACTATGATATATTTTTGAATTGTTGCTCAAATTCTTAAAGGCTGATATTGTGTGTGTGGCCTTCTATAACTGAGGAAGAGCTTTTTTATAATTTGTGTTAGTTTTAAGTAAAGTTGTATGTGTGTCCTTTGTTGGAAGTCCTAAAAAAGATAAATATATATTTCTGTCTTTATTATAAAACGAGTAGGTACAAAATTACGTTTCAAGGTCTTTTCTCAACCCTACTATCTATTGTCTCATTTTCTGGTAATAATTTTTTTTTATCCTTATTGAATAAATATAATATATGATATGACTACTAAAAACCATGTTTTCATGATATAATGTAGTTCTTTTTTTGTGAACTTATATGTTTTTTCTATCATCTGATTTGTTATGCTTCAAAAGCCAATAGAAGAAATCGTCTGAATACAGACTAACAGATAATCCCAGTCCCAATTATTTTTACGTAAATCACCTAGCTCTTGTGGAATCCGTTGGGGTTCTGGCTCTGCCATAGCCAAGTATCGCGACACATATCGTGGATGGTCCGAATCGCGCGCCAGCCGAGCAGGCGCTGCGAGAGCGATACGTCCGCGTAATTCGCCGCGATATCGCCGGTGCGCCGCGCGACTATCGCGTGCGGGACGCCGCGCCCGCTCGCCGCCTCGAAGGCTTTTATCATCTGTAGCACGGAGTAGCCTGTTCCGGTACCTGGAGAGTATTGTTTTTTAAAATAATGATTATAATACGATATATTTATAGAACCAGCCCGCACTTGGCCAGCGTGGTGAATTAAGGCCTAATCTCTCTCGTCAAGAGAGAAGTCCCTGTGTCCCAGCAGTGGGAACGTTAATAGGGTGATGATGATAGAACCAGCCATTTATATTATAGTTTATAGTACAAGCTCTGCTTTGTTTGGGGTTAGGTGATGCTGTGTATTTATTTTACCAAAAAAAATGGCTTCAAACAAGTGCTATCATCTTTAACGACTTTAGAGATTTTATGCCGACTTAAAAATAGAGATGAAATTTTTTATGCTCAGAACTAACAATTAGTGAAGAAATCTCAAATGTTTCAATTACAATCTGAAATGTTAGACCCTGTCTTTTTTCGAATTGTTGCACTTAACGCAATACACCCAAAAAAAATAATTTTATACTGGGTTGACAATGATACAAAGTCACTATGCCACTGAGGTGTTATGACGAAAAGTCGATTTCCAAGCTCAAAGTTGACTTTCTGTCCAAGGTATACATACGCGTTCCCATAACTTACTCTATAATAGTTATTATACCGGATACTACCGTTGATACTTCCGATGGGTTTGATTCCCGCCGAGTGGACAAGTGTTCGATGTTCTAACACTTTTTCCTTTGTCTGGGTGTTTAATATGTTTGGTAAAAATATCTATGTATGTACGTCTAGTACCCGTAATACAGCTTTAGAGCTTAACACAGGGCTAGATGTTGTGTAGATTGTACGGAAATATATATTTATTATTAAATTTTATGCAGAAAAAAGTTAAGACACATCCGTAACCATCGCACACAGGAATGTAGAATGGGCTCATAAAATCTTGGGTATTTTAATTAAACAATTTCCAATCGTCTTGTCTTTTATTATTTCTTTCTCCAACCGCATTCTTCTTCTTATCATTCCCCACAGAGTACCTCGGATTAATCCCGTAACACTGCTTCTGTGGTTACATAATGTGTCTTAATCTCATTCTGCATAAAAAAATCAAAATAGTTTTACATAAAAGTGAGGTTAACACTATTAAAAATCATTAAAGTTTATTTGTATAATATAATATGTAGGTATAATAAAAAATATCTATATATGTACGTATCTTATATTAACACAAGCTTAGAGTTTACCACAGGGCTAGATGTTGTTCTGTTAGATTGTCCGGAAATATTTATTTATTTATCAACTTACCGAGGTTAATAGCGTGGAAGCCCTGGAAGCCCTTGTTGCTGAAGAGGCCGAGGGCCTTGATGTGGCCCTCGGCGAGGTCCACGACGTGAATGTAGTCTCGCACGCCCGTGCCGTCTGAAGTTGGGTAGTCGTTTCCGAACACCTTCAGCTCGGGCAGGCGACCGGCGGCTACCTGTCACATAGATAGATTGGAGGTTTTGTCTGTTCACGTCCGTAAGTGGTAACCCTCTGAATCCTTACACGTGACCTCCGGGTGGTGCTAAGAACAGTCTCTGGTAGTAGGCTTCGGCCGCGGCTTGTCACCACCCTCCGGGCTGGGCCAGTGCGTGAAGCGATTTTTTCGTGTTTCGTAATGTGGTCCGGAGAAGCCATCTTCTAGGCCTTCATGCTCCATCTTAGACCACATCTTCACTTTATATCAGGTGAGATTGTGGTCAAATGAAGGCTTATCATAATAATAAAAAAAAAAAGATTATACTAGTTATTAACATTGCTAAAAGCGGTAAAACGGGATCCTACCAAAAGGACTTCGTTGTTTCTCTGTCACCAGGCTGTATATCAATAACAGCGATTGATACAGAGTAGAAATTTTGAAAGGTATTTTTATGTGAAATCTAAATTTAAAATTTAAGAAAAACACCCGATTCCAATGCCTTAATTTCCTTAAAAGTAAAACACCATTATATTTTGTAATGTGCACGCGATTCGCTTTCATTTAATTTTGATTCCCCACTCGAGTTTATTTTTGCAGATTTTCTGTTTTCCTTCCCCACTCTAACCCCCATAACTTTAAAACGGCACAACCGATTTTCATGAAACATGTCTAAGAACACTCGCGCCAGACTCACCTTTCATACAAAAAATAATCATTAAAATCGCTCCATCCGTTTGGGAGCTTTGTCCCAGACAGACAGAAAGACACGTCAAACTTATAACACCCCTATTTTTTTATCGGTATAAACAAAAACTTAACTTACAAAATATGAAATATGAGACGGGTATCATGACTTTGCCGCACAGTTTCGACTAGCACTGGAAGTATTGCATCTCTAACCGTTTAGGTACCGTCATTTAACTTAAATAATGACAGAAAGAGTTAGTAAACATAATATTTTGTACTATGTGGAAGAAATATGATTTGTAAAATTACATAGCAAAAACCGCGGGCTAGGCTAGCGAGCGTATTTAGCGAGCTTTCTGAGGTAAAGTTAAATTGTGTTTTCGTTTATACGACAAATTTTACTTAACGAATTTTCCGCAAATTAAATTTGGGGACAGCTTATTTTTACGCTTTTCTTTTACTCATAAATCCTCAGTGTATGAGTCCATTTAAAATATGTAGCAGAACTAACTATCCTATGATTATATACAGGGTGTAATAAGACGACTATAGAAAAAAAGGGAGTGTGCAGGACACCAAACCAAACCGAAATAAAAAAACCGCGGTCCGAAGGCGTATTTATAGATGTACTAGTGGCCCGCCCCGGCGTCACACGGGTATAAAATTTTCCCGGAAATTATTAGATTTTTTCTCGCCGTAAAAACCATCCTATCTCTCAAGTTGGATCGAACTGCACATGGTGTGCGAATTTTATTATAATCGGTTAAGTGGTTTAGGAGTCCATTGAGGACAAACATTGTGACACGAGATTTATATATATTAAGAAGATTTGTATGTAATGTACCTGTGCAATGTACGGCATCAGGTTATTAGGAATGCCGCTAGGGTCCTCCCCTATCCGGCCGCTGATGTGCGCGCCGACGGGGTTGAAGTACCGCAGCGAAACCACTTGCCATTTCTGAAACAAATACAATACACATGATGAGTACATAAAAAATACAACACACTTTATTCAACACCAATTTACAAAACAAAAAAATAATTTTATAATAAAAAAAAATTGAATATAATTTATTTTGGTATTCTGTTTAGTCTGTTCAAAAATACTGGACACGTATATTTTTCTTTATGAATTTAATAAGAAAGCGCAAATATATAAGCATTCATTTCATTCATCATTTATTTCCATTATTTGATTTTACAAATATTTGAAACGTCAAAAATAACATAAACAAATTGAGCTTAATGTACGCCGCAAAGTAATGTACATTAAGTTGTACCACATATTATATAATATATACATAAAGTTACCTTGTCGCTCGTACAGAGGTCCTTCATGATTTCCTCGCAGAAGTACTTGGTCTTGCCGTAGGGACAGGTCATGCCGCGCCCCGTGGGGTGATTCTCGTTAATCGGTAGTGTTTCCGGTTCACCGTACACCGTGCATGAAGAGCTATACACTATTTTGTACACTCCAAACTTGCGCATCACCTGTGGACATTTTTATATAAATATACTGTTTATACGACGACCTCTGTGGCTCGGTGGGCGAACGTCCGCCTGAGGCGCAGGAGGTTGTGGGTTCGATTCCCTCCGTGGGACCAGATTTTGTACGATCTGCAATTTCTGGTTTCGGGACTGGGCGTCTTCTATGTATCATATGTATGTATTTACAAAAAAAATATGTATTTATGTAGTAGTATACCAGTCACCTAACACCCATAGTACAAGCTCTGCTTAGTTTGGGGTTAGGTGATGCTGTGTGAGTAGTCCGGAAATATATATTTATTATACAGGACCAGCTTTTCACCCTAATAATAGATTACCCGCGGAAATAAATTGTATTTGTTCTTTACTGGGACAACAGCTATAACCGTGCCAAATTTGATTGAAATCGGCATTAATGGATTTTATCGCGGTAAAAAGGCCTGTGTGTGATATTCTGATATGTAAGCTATGTAACTGAGAAGTTTCATTAAAATACCTTAGTAGTTTTGCGGGAAAGAGCAAAAAACACACATACATCCTCAAAAACTTACGCGTTAATAATATTTAGTAGGATACTAGCGGCCCGCCCCGGCGTCGCACGGGTATAAAATTTTCCCGGAAATCATTCGAATTTTTCTCGCCGTAAAAACCATCCTATCTCTCAAGTTGGATCGAACTGCACATGGTGTGCGAATTTTATTATAATCGGTTAAGTGGTTTAGGAGTCCATTGAGGACAAACATTGTGACACGAGATTTATATATATTAAGATTAAAACGTCAAACTCTAATTAGAGATGGATTATAGGTGTAAAAAAAAGATGTGGTGTCGTGGGACACCAGGTAGGGACGAAGTTCGACTAATGTAGAATCGACACAATTTGTAAAAAAAAAAACAAATCTTACGCTTTCGGCGCTGCCGCGGTCCCCATTTAATATACAATATCATTTATTTCTTCCATTGTTTGATTTAACTAATCTTAGAAACGTCAAAAATAAGTTTTTTTTATGGGAGTTAGATCTATGTTTATTCACAATCTCACCTGATGGAAAGTGTAAAAAGTGCTTGTTTTTTCAGTTCAACCGTGATCATGGCGCATGTAACTGTGTCGAAATATCGGGAAACTCGAAAGACAATCAATCATGGTAAATATCCCGTTATAAATATATATTTTCATTAAATCATCCTACTAAATGGTAAATAGTTTTTAACAAAATAATGTTAAATTATCAAGAATTGGTGTTACAATGAGGAGGAAATACCGGCACGTGTAAGTATATGAATGACATATATGTATATCGATAACAGAATGCAAACATTCTAATGTTTACCGACCGACCAGCCCAGTTTGGGAGTTACGAATTTAAACAAATATTTACAAATATGGGCGTTTAAGTGCCAATTTGGAATTCCATTATTATCAATATCTATATACTATTTTTTGAATATGTATTGTGTACATCTGTAATTGTTAGGTATATTATAAAACGACTATTCCTTTAAGAATAAAAAAAATACTTTTTAATAAAAGAGAAACGATATTATACTACTCACTGTTTAATCACGAATTCTCAGACTAAACACCAAGAAATTTGAAATTTCATCATCATCATCACTCTATTAAACGTTCCCACTGCTGGGACACAGGACACTTCTCTCTTGGCGAGAGAGATTAGGCCTTAATTCACCACGCTGGCCAAGTTATTCAATGTCACATCATCACACATGTCCATCAAACTCTTTAAAATTCTCAGAACATGCCGGTTTCCTCACGTTGTTAGCCTTCACCGTTAAAGCACGTGTTTTAAAGCGCACATACATTTTTTTAGTTTCTAAGATTTGTAAAACCAAACAATGTAAATAAATAATATTGTATCTTGTATCAAGAAGAAAAATCCTGAGGTTCGTGACGGGATTTGAACCCACGACCTTCGGAATGAAAGTCGAGTGTGCCACCACTTAACCAACACGGCCCTTGAAATTTAGCAGGTAGCTTTTTTATAGGGTGTAGACCTCAGCTAATACTCCATCCCAAAGGGGTTTGAACGAGGATTTAAGAGTTTGGATGAAATTCTTATGTTTTTTAAGTATTCGAATGAAAATCAGTATCAGAAGATTCTTAATAATTAAAATATAAGAATAACGAGATTTTTTTAAGCCCTATGGTAGATTTATTTGTATATTAACGGTTTGTGGGCCTTATAGTACATAATTAAATACCGGTATATGCATAGACAATGTTTACCGACCGACTAGCTCAGTTTAGAAGTTACGAATATAAACAAATATTTACTAAAGGGCGATTTAAATTCCATTTTTATCAACTAGCTCCTAGACTCGGTATTGCCTAATAGCTTTTTTTAATAGTGAATTCCACGGTAATAGTACTATTCTTCGTAAAGAAGACTTTTGCAAGCGTATTCATTCACCCATCATTATAGCAAACTACAGCACACTGTAGGGAATATGAACAGTAGCATTCGAATCAGCGTTATGTAGGTATCGGAGATGCGCGGACGCTTAGGTGGAGAACTCCTTGTCCTGTTGTTGTATTCGGACAATTATTTTGTTAAAAGTTGTCGGTGGCTTTAGTAGAAGTCGTATTAAACTGGTGTACTTTCATAACGTCATATTAAAACCAAATGTGTGGCTATAGTTACGTCGCTAAAAAAGATAGGTCGTTATCCGAGGACGCGACGTTTTAATCAAAGTCTACTGTACTTGTCAAATTAAAATAAATATTTAAATATATCCGGACAATCCACACAACAACACCTAGCCTAGCTCTAAGCTTGTGTTACGGGTATTTGACATTTGATATACTTAATATAATAGACATACATATAAAGATTTTATTATACATTTTAAACACCTAGACCCAGCGGGAATCGAACCCGCTACCTTTTGCGGCGCAAGCGGACCGCGCCACTGAGGCAGTGAGAAACTTCTTTTTTTGGAATTGGTTAATAATACCAAGACAGTTATGTTCTCCGCGCTAAATTTGTAGATCAAAACTATTATTTATACCTATCCAAATAGAGGTCTTTAAAAGCGGGTTACCTCAAGAAGGTTGCATGTTCCGGTGATGTTGGTCTGGTAGTACTCCAGTGGCTTGACCACGGATTCGCCCACGGCCTTCAGCGCGGCGAAATGTATCACGCACTCGATGTTATGCTGAAAATATACAAAGGTAAATTGAGACATACATAGATGTGGGGATATGTCCATAGAGCGTCTGGTGGTGCAGGGTAGGGTTGAAGGTACCCGTGCGCGAGGCAGGTCGCCCATGAGGTGGACAGATCAAATAAAGGCAGCAATGGACGACCCCGAATGCGCCAGTCGAGCAGCTGTTAGGGAGGAATGGAGACGAGCAGTGAAGCGTGTCATAAGTCGAAACTTCCAGTGATTACCACGACCACTCTGGCAAGAGTGTACTGATTAAGAAGAAGAAGAAATTGAGACATTCATAATTGTAAACCGTTGACACATTAAAGTATTTCTTACATTTTCAAATGGTGATGCTGTCGACCTTGTGAGAGTTTACGTACTAAATTCATATAGCTTTTTCTCCAATTAACACAAACTACCAAACTAAACAAACAAACAAAATATTTATTTTCCTAAACAACCAACTAGAACATTTTGAAAACAAATATTCAATGCGCCCGCGCATCTCCGTTACCCACATATCGCTGATTCGAATACTATTGTTCATATTCCCTACGGTAGTTTGGAAATGATAGATGAATAGGTACGCGCGCAAAAGTCTTCTTTATAAAAAATAGCTTTTATGCAATGCCGTGTCTAAAAAAATTTGGAAAAATGGTTTTGTCTCAGCATGTGCTTGATAACTAGAAAGCTAGTATCAGCGCTGGTCTTCCGATGGAACCACATGTTGGCGTTACGGACAACAAGACTAAACTACATCATCATCATTTCATCACGTTCCTGAATGAGCAGTTTTGGCCGCAAGGGGTCAAGTTTCGACGGTCCATCGGTCGCCTTGCAGTGTGATCCACGATAAGGACACTTTAGTTATAAGATTTATATTTTTATGTATGTTGGTCTGTAAGATATATGTTTAGGGGCCTTAGATGCCTGAAATAAATGGTTTTAATTATTTTTATTTCAACTGTAGGACGACCACTTCTCGACATATTTAAGACTCATAGATTTCCAGTTATTTCGGTTGTAGGCGGCCTGCATCCACCGTGAACCCGCGGCCTCTTTCAAGTCGTCGATCCATTTAGCAACAAACTCAGACCAAAATATGTTTTTAACAAACTTACACAACAGATTGGATGAAATTATCCAATTTTTTCAACTGATTTAACAGGTGGTTGAACAAATAGGACGAGACGTTTTAAACGTGACCTCCGGGTGGTGCTAAGAGCAGTCTCTGGTGGTAGGCTTCGGCCGCGGCTTGTCACCACCTTCTGAGCTGGGCCAGAGCGTGAAACGATTTTTTCGTGTTCCGTTGTGCGGCCCGGACGGAGAAGCCATCTACCTTCTAGGACTTCATGCTCCATCTTCGACCACATCGTCACTTTACACCAGGTGAGATTGTGGTCAAATGAAGGCTTATCTAGCATAAAAAAAACAGAATTACTTACATTTTCAAAAACCCTGGTCAGACCAGCGACATCAGTAATATCGACCTCATAGAAATGTATGGTCTTGTTCGTCAGCTCCTCGATAATGGTGAGAGACGCCGGCTTCTTGGCCCCGGGATGCTTGTACGCGTTGGACAAGTTGTCCACAACCACTACTTCTAAGGCATTGTTTTCTTTCTCTAGGATGTTGGCGACCGTGTGGGAGCCAATGAACCCGGCGCCGCCTGTAACTAGTACTGCTGGCATTTTCACTCTGGAAATAATATAAATCTAAATTTAAAATTTAGAAAACCCCCGATTCTGATGCCTTAATTTTCTTAAATGTAAAACAACATAATATTATGTAATGTGGACGCAATGCGTTTCCATTTGATACCCCACAGTATAATTGCAGATTTTCGGTTATCCTTCCCCACTCTCACCCCCATAACTTTTAAACGGCACAACCGATTTTCATGAAACATGTCTAAGAACTAGGGCATGCAAACCGATAATCGATAATCGATAAATTATCGGTAATCGGCTCATTTATGTCGGCGATAATTATCGAAAAAAAACGATAAAATATCGATAAAAAATAATTTCTTAAATAATCATCAAAACCATTCAAATCATCCAAATTACCCGCGCAAATGCCGCGCAAGCAAGCTTACCTGTGTTTATGGCTTTGGTTGAATGGTTTGAATTTGAATTTTCGTTGTGTGTGATTCAGGCAAAGTTTGATGATGGAAGGATTTATACTATACTAGTACTACTCAAAACAAAATAAGGGCCACCCGAGTAATTTTGTTTCGAGACTATTTTTGCTGAACCTCGCGACGAAAATATTTTTTTATGATTGCATATTGTTCTCAAGTGTTGCGTTAACGATAATAGTGAAGTACTAGGGATATTAGTGTTTACGGTATGGTAAAAAAAAATTATGTTCCACTTAATGTGAAGTGGGTAGAGTTTTGGTTCATTTTTTATTTTATCCCAGATTAGTTTACTCAAGTCTACTGACAACTACGGTTGTTCTCGGAAGTTAAACGTGTAATTTGATATTTTTAACGTAAAATGCCAAGAATTCGCCGCCATTTGAACAATGCTTCTGCTACCACGGCCGTAACGATGGTAGAGGCTGGGCAATCGCAAAGTTCCGTGGCCTTACAGCTGGGATGTTCGCGAAGGGCTATATAAAACCTTTGGAACCGGTATCAGGTGACCGGGAGTGTATCCCGGCGTCGTGGCTCTGGAAGAATTCGAGCTACCACCGCTTAGAAAGACCGGTACGTGGTCGACTCTCAACGACGATATGATGATTGTGGTACGTGGTGGACTTACTGCACGACGTGATCGTAACGTGACAGCGCGGGCATTACAAAACCGATTACGCCGGACTACTGGTACCCTTGTCAGCGACCACACCATTAGGAATCGTTTGCACGAAGACCAGCAACATTCACAAAGGCCTGTAACCCGCACTAAACTGACTAAACTGGGCTCATCGTGCAAATCGATTACGGTTTGCAAGTCAACATCTTGAATGGGGTATGAATGGCGTAAGGTGCTTTTTACGGATGAGTGTAAGGTGAAGTATTTTAGTGACGATCGACGTATGCAGAGAAGAAGCGGAGAAAGATTTACCGATCCTTGCATTCACGAACGTGACAGATATGGTGGTCCCAATGTCATGGTCTGGGGCGGGATCAGCTTGCAAGGTAAAACTGACCTTGTTTTTCTGAATGAGGGCACTGTGACGTCTCAGAGTTACATCAAACGGGTTGTCAGGCCATATGTGATCCCATTTTCACAACGAGCGGTGGACGGTTTCATCCTGATGCAGGATAATGCACGACCGCATACAGCCCGGACGACTATCCCTGTCCTGGAGGAAGCCAATATTCAACTTATGGCATGGCCTGCGAACAGCCCTGACCTGAATCCAATTGAACACCTTTGGGACCAATTAAAACGCCGAGTCCGTGCAGCTGAAGAGGAAGTCCACAGCCAGCAAGAGTTGATTCAATTGCTGAAAAGGCGCTGGGAGGAGATATCACTTGAAAACATCCGCCATCTTATTGAGAGCATGCCATCGAGGCTTCAAGAATATGTTTTGAAGAGGGGAGGACATACCCGATATTAAAAAATAAATAAACAACTTAGCTGTGCTTTAGTCTACAATTTAATGATAATAACTGTCAGGTGTAAACAGCCATAAAAATTGATAAAATCCAAAAACATTGAAATGTTAATTATCTTATGTCTAATTGCATGAAAATTGATTTCATTTAATTTAAAAAACATTGTTTTATTAAATTTAAAACAATCAAAGCAAAAAATCCGAAACAAAAAATAAAAAATGGGAAAATTCGTGGTGGACCTTATTTTGTTTTGAGTGTATATAACGATATAGATAGATTAATAGTAGGTAATACAAAAATTAAATACAGATTGGATAAATAGAGCAGCCGAAACATAAAGATATTTTACCTTTACCAAAACCGATAATTATCGATATTTATCGATAAATAGAGCGATAAATATCGAATTATCGATTATCGAAAAGTTTCGATAATTGCATGCCCTACTAAGAACACTCGCGCCAGACTCACATTTCATACAAAAAAACTAAATTGAAATCGCTCCATCCGTTCGGGAGCTATGTTGCCACAGACAGACAGACAGACACACAGACAGACAGACACGTCAAACTTATAACACTCCTCTTTTTTGGTCGGGGGTTAAAAATATTTAAATGTGTTAATAATCTAAACGCCCGATACCAAATCATTAGTTCCCTTAATAGTAAGAAGTAGTATTATTTTGTCATGTGCACAAGATGCGCTTTCATTTTAGAGACTACTTATAAGGTTAAGAGACGCTCTAAAAAGTAAGAAACGAAAAATAGTCTCCGGGTTAAAGGATAGCCGTCGTAATTATTTTTTATTTTTTACTCTTTGTTCCCTAGAGGGCGGTGTAGCCATTTTAACGTGACGTCTTGTAGCCAATAAAACCAGCGAACAATTATTATTAAGAGACTTCCAAGGACACTTCATTTGTCTCATTATGAGAACTAGTCTAAAACGAACAGAATAACATCATTATTATTTACTCAAACACAGAACACCAAACCGTCAAATCATGGTTACCTGTTATAAAACGTAATTCTTAACTTTTAGTTTAAAAAAAAACTTGTACAAAGTAAAAGTAAAGTAGTATGTAAGTTTTTTTTTAACTGCGTGAATGATGTTTGCATTTTTCAAAAATAGATGACATGGTTCCTAAGAACAGAGGTTCCTTTATGTCTTACATTTTCAGACCTTCCCATACTGACGAAACTTTTGTTGCACCCTGTATGTGGAAATACAAAAAGTTACTTATTTAAAGTAAATCATTCCAAAAAGATAAGATAAGAAATCATTTATTTGCAACCAACCTTATTTATAAAATAACGTTAACAATAACAATATTCGCAAAATAAGGAAGTTTGAGAATAATTATACAGGGTTTCCCAGAAATGGTGGATAATCCTGCACGTGCGTGTGCGGGGGGGGGAGGTGGGGCCCCAAATCCCCAAAAAAAAAATCTATTCCCTACAGTCCGCGGTCTACGAATTTTTTTGTAAAATTTAGAAATTTCCCAGTTTTCCTCACATTTGTGGGCATCACGTCCACAAATGTGAGGCACATACATGAGGCCTAGTTCGGATTTTTTTCTTTTAACGTATTCCCTAATAATGGTATTCCTAAATTACCTTTAAAAAAACGCAACTACTTAGGATAGTAGTTAACTAGTAGTCCCTAAACATAATTTTTATTTCTGAAATTTATTTTACTGCTAAGTTTGAGCACCTGTGGTATAAAAAAAATGTATTGGAGTTTTATAGCCAACCACATAAAAAAATTACCAACATCATAAGGATTCTAAAAAAGTAGCATAAGTATCTACTTTAATGGTAAAATTACTGAGCTATAGCTACTAATGTGTAAAAGTAGGCGTTTCATTACAAAATTGCAAAAGAAAAAAATAAAACAAGTAATTACCAAAAAAGTATTTATTATAAAAATAATCATAGTAAATGTTCAAATTGGGCTCCTGTTGCCCTTATGCAAGCTCTACACCTTTTTATAAAAGATCTTTGTAATTTGTTATTATAATTTTTTGATGATATAATTCTGGCTGCTTCGGCGACGCGAAGTCGAAGTTCTTCTAATGAGTTTATGGGTTTTTTGTAAACCTGCTCCTTCAAACAGCCCCAATAAAAAAAATCCAGAGGATTTAGGTCTGGGGACCGTGGTGGCCACAATATTGGCCCCAATCGGCCGATCCATCTGTTGGGATAGGCATAATTTAGATAATTCCTTACTTGCACTGCATAATGTGCCGGACAACCGTCGTTCTGGAGCCACATTCCTTGCCGGATGGCTAGTGGCTCATCTTCTAATAATATTTGCAACTGGTTTCGAAGAAATTCTAAATAATTGTTGCCATTTAGGTTGCCCGGCAATTCATAAGGGCCTATAATTTTTCCATTTAATATGCCCGTCCAGTAATTTATTTTAAATTGATACTGGGATTTATCTTCTCTCATCAAATGTGGATTTGTCAATTGCCAACTGTGCAAGTTATGAAGGTTAAGATACCCATCCCTTTTACATGTAGTCTCATCGCTCCATAAAATTTTTCTGAAAAAATCTTGATCTTCTTGAATTCTTGTTAACATTTCACTGCAGAAAACAATCCGTGCTTGGTAGTCTCGTGGTAGCAATGTTTGTACACGTGTCACGTGATAAGGATGCAGTTTAAATTTTTTCACAATACGATGTGCTGTAGATTTTGATATTCCCGTACGGCGTTCGATATCTGGCATCGAAATACTGGGATCTTCATCCACCATGTCAAGGACGATTTCTTCAGTTACAGGATTGTGGGGTCGTCCTCTGCTCCTAGGGCCACCAACGCCAGTACCAGGTATTCTGCCCTCTGAGTAAGCTTGGTGCACTCTTGTAAATACGCGATAGTCGGGGTGACGCGCGTTCGGGTATCTCTCCCGATAAAGTGTTGCGGCAGCACTTGCGTTGCCACTACATTCTCCGTAAATGTAATGCATATTGGAATACTCTTGGGGTGTATAAATTTCACGTGACATCACACAGTCCTGTTGATATACAAAACAAATGTCCAATAGAATGCCGAGTCGTCGCAGTTATCACCAAACAAACAAAATCCAATCAAAATGCACAAATCGAGTCCAGTAGAATGCCAAATGTAGAATTTTGTCACCGAGAATCAGAAAAACAAGAGCACATGCGATGTCGAGAACGTCGAAATACGCACTAAAATTAAAATAGTTTTAACTACGGAGACAAAACAATAACCAAACACGAATTCTACCATACAAAGGAGATTTGTTGACCCTTTCACTCGCAATTTTCCCAAGCACAGTTTGTCTCGCTCACACAGCTTAGAATTCAACTGAATGTGCCGAGCAGGTAGTAAAGTCTAATTTTAGGGTCGACAGCTCTACTTAACTGATAAAAACTAAAAAAAAATATCTGCAAATAATTTTGCAATTTTGTAATGAAACGCCTACTTTTACACATTAGTAGCTATAGCTCAGTAATTTTACCATTAAAGTAGATACTTATGCTACTGTTTTAGAATCCTTATGATGTTGGTAATTTTTTTATGTGGTTGGCTATAAAACTCCAATACATTTTTTTTATACCACAGGTGCTCAAACTTAGCAGTAAAATAAATTTCAGAAATAAAAATTATGTTTAGGGACTACTAGTTAACTACTATCCTAAGTAGTTGCGTTTTTTTAAAGGTAATTTAGGAATACCATTATTAGGGAATACGTTAAAAGAAAAAAATCCGAACTAGGCCTCATGTAGCGGACGTGATGCCCACAAATGTGAGGAAAACTGGGAAATTTCTAAATTTTACAAAAAAATTCGTAGACCGCGGACTGTTGGGAATAGATTTTTTTTTTTGGGATTTGGGGCCCCACCTCCCCCCCCCGCACACGCACGTGCAGGATTATCCACCATTTCTGGGAAACCCTGTATATTATATATAATAAACAAAAAAAAAATGTATCTATGTAGTATATCAGTCACCTAATACCCATAGTACAAGCTCTGCTTAGTTTGGGGTTAGGTGATGCTGTGTGAGTAGTCCGGAAATATTTATATATTTTGCATTTTAATTTATTTAATTAACCTCCGACCAAAAAGAGGGGTGTTATAAGTTTGACGTGTCTGTCTGGCTGGGACATGTATGAAAGGTGAGTTTCGCACGAGTGTTCTTAGACAAGTTTGATGAAATTCGGTTGACCCGTTAAAAAGTTATGAGGGTTATGGGGAAGGAAAACCGAAAATTTACAAATATACTCGAGTAGGGTCTCAAATGCAAGCGCATCACGTGCACATTACAAAATAGTATGACTTTTTAATTTTAAGGGTACTTAGGTTCTGGCATCGGTGGTTTTATATAATTGTAAATTGAGATAATAAAATAAATTACGTGCAAACAGAAAATCTATAGAAAGCATCATATAGAGTTTCAAAACAATAAACACATGCCGATTTCTCTATCTCAATATTTACTTACAAAAACTTTTCTAGTGCACAATTCGAATGTTTCAAGTCAGTAACAATGAATCTACAACTTGTCTCAATGAAATTCAATGTACAACTGTAGAATCATATCATCTGTCACTCATTTTAAAGGAAGTAATAGTGCTGATAAACAAAGGGTTCAGTTAATAAGAAATAAGGGTTCGGTGCAAAACACCGCATATCAAAAGGGGTGAAAAAATTATTGTATATAATATTCCCTGCGAAAATGCAATTACTTGCAATTTGTGACCACAAAAGGAGTAATGACCACTTGAACTACTTGTCAATCATTATCATTAATAGTCGGAATTGCCACTGTAGGTTATAGAAGTTGATTTTGGGGATAAATAAATTAAAATATTATTTTCGCGGGGAAAATTACTTTGTTCCCGCAGAAAATTCCAAAAACACGAGCAATGCTGTGACTTGTTAAGCTTGTATGATAATGTATAATGATTTTAACGCATTATATTAATTATATTAACACAAGCTTAGAGCTTACCACGGGGCTAGATGTTGTTGTGTGAAATGTCTGGAAATATTTATTTATTTATTTAATGACAGTACATCACTTGAGTTATCTCCGTCATCTATTTAACCTTCAATAGAGGGAGAGCCAGGTACTGCACGCCTTGATTGCCTGATACCTACTGAAGGCACCGTTACTCCAGGTTCGTAACCACCAAACATTGTTCCCTACACCAGTGTTAACACGTGAAAAAATAATTCAGCCTTTATACTTTAACGTAGGTCTGGCAGGCCCTGGCTCTTAGTCCACAAGAGCATAGTTAAAAAAATACAGAAATCCCCGGGAGAATTTATTTGAATATTTAATGACGTAGCGTACCATGTCAGGTTTGGGGGGGACCTGAAAAGCGGCGATCACAAGGGTCTTATAGACCGTAGGTAACACTCTCTAGCCACATACAAATAATTAAAAAAAACCTGGTTGTTATTCAGATTACATAAAAGCTTTTTGTCGAATCTGTTCAGCCGTTTCACCGTGATATAGTAATAACAAACATAACTGTTGATAAATACAAACTGTCGAGTCTATAATCTGGTATGTATGTAAGACAGTAACTATTATTATGTCCTTTTAATTTATGTACTTACCCTAGGTACACAAATACAATTAAATTTTATAAAGCTAAAAGGTAATACAAGATACTACATTATTTGCTTAATTGTTGCACAATTTAAATGAATATTTACACTTTGCACATACATAAAAAACACGGCACGGTAACGGTAACATACCAAAACCACCAGTACCAAAACAGACATACAATTAAGTTATTGAGTACTAAAAATATCGGATACCAAAACGCACCCTAGGATAGGTGTGAAAATCGTTAAAAAATGCCTGCGCTTTTCTGTACTTTTCTAACATGATTGCACATTTACACACTTGCAATGCTTCAAGCATTAGATTTTTGCTCTACGGCAACTCACTATAAAATCTCATTTTTATAACAATATCATATAAAATATAAAATTTTCTACATTAGATTACATGTACTTGTACCAAAGTACACAGAGTCTCGTAATTTGTACTTGTAATGGTGAATTGCTCTTAGCTTATCTTAATTTACTACATAGGTCAAAAGGGTTGAATCAGCTGATTATAGGATTGTCTCTTGCACGATTTTCAACGGAAACCTACAAATCCAAGAAAGTGCCAGAACAAAAAACTTAGTCATAAGCTTAGTTAATATTTTCAATAGTTTTAACTAACTAAAATTGTTTCATTTTTTTTGCAAATCGTTTAAAACGACCTTCGCAGGGTGTTTTGTTAAAAATGGATAATCCGTTAAGGGGTGTTAGCCCTAGGCGAAAATAATAAGTTTTATGAAATTTTAACCAACAGTGTAAAATGGTGATGCTTTTAAATTTTTGCTTTTTCGCCAATTGTGGCATCGTACTCCTAGATACTAGCTTTTTTAATTTTATTACATTGAGAGGTGGTTTTATCGTAAAACATTTTAAAAAATCACATGATTTTTTTAGACTGTATTTTTTTTTTAAAGCCTTGTTGGTTAAGTGGGAGCACACTCGACTTTCATTCCGAAGGTCGTGGGTTCAAAACCCCGCCAAGAACCTCTGTATTTTTCTCCTTGATAAATTTATGTGCGCTTTAAAACGCACGTGATTCAACTGTGAAGGCAACATCGTGAGGAAACCGGCATGTCCTGAGAACTTTAAAGAGTTTTAAAAGGACATGTGACATTCACCAACCCTCACTTGGCCAGCGTGGTGAATTAAGGCCTAATCTCACTCGTCAAGAGAGAAGTCCCTGTGTCCCAGCAGTGGGAACGTTAATAGGATGTTGATGATATTGAATTTATTTGTCGTTTTTTCTTATGATTTAAAAACATGTATTGTATGGTTTTTACCTGCTCATTGCCTTTAACATGCCTGATTTATGTGAATTTTAAAAGGTAAAATTATTAGTACCTGAGGAAGTATGCAAAATTGCTACAGGATTATAAAAAAACTTACTACGATTTCAACTTATCATTAATGTTATCATTTTCATGATTTTTAGTTAAGTATAACCCTGAATATTCAACTGGATAGTACCTCATAATCTTAATTGCATTTTTGTTAAATTAAAATTAAGAACCAGTACGTAACAACTTCATATATATATTTATCTCAAGTGTATTATCTTTATAAGTAATAAAAGCAGTGTTGGCTAAGTGGAAGGACACTCGACTTTCAATCCGAAGGTCGTGGGTTCAAACCCCGCCTCGCACCTCTGGATTTTTCTTCTTGAGAAATTTATGTGCGCTTTAACGGTGAAGGAAAACATCGTGAGGAAACCGGCATGTTCTGAGAACTTTAAACAGTTTGAAGGACATGTGACATTCACCAACCCGCACTTGGCCAGCGTGGTGAATTAAGGCCTAATCTCTCTCGTCAAGAGAGAAGTCCCTGTGTCCCAGCAGTGGGAACGTTGATAGGGTGATGATGATGATTATCTTTATATATATAATTATTCTGTGAGTGTGTATGTCACTGAACTTCTCTCAAACGACTGGACCGATTTTGATGAAATTTTTTGTGTGTGTTCAAGGGGATCTGGGAATGGTTCAGATTCACAATTTTGGAAAAAAAATTGAATAAAAACCCGTGCGAAGCCGGGGCGGGCCACTAGTAAACTTATAAATCAAAGTACCGCCATTCCAATGCCGGTCCAGCCCGTCTATTACGTAAAACTTTGCAATAGTGACAGCAACAATAAAAAAGCGGCAGCGACCGGTACGCCATTGGGTTGCAAATTGTTTCTGATCTGTTTCCACCAATCGCGTAGCGATCGCTGTCGCATTGCTGTTGCTGTCGCTACTGCAAGTTTTACGTAATAGACCTACGGATTTTCTCAATCATTTTAAAAACTACCGACCGAATTTTCATAAGGTTTTCAGCAATGTGTACCAGAATATAGAGTAGATAGAGTGATTCAAGATAATTTTAATACGTTTTGCACCCGTGCTTAACCCATGTTAAAATTTAGAGTACGTTTGTATCCGTGACCGATAAAGATAGTCTTACATCACGTATTCACGACATTCCACAATAAAAACGTAAATTATCATAACTACTATCTCGTCTATGTGTGTACGATATCTTGACGTAAAATATTTTATCGGCTTTGATCAATATTAGAAATGGTAGGAAACCTTAAATATGAAATTTTTAGCAATCATCAAACACGTAATACCTACCCAAAGTGTAGACCAAAATACCAAAAGGCATTAAAGCTTTATAAGAAAAAAAGTTTAAATACAAATTGAAACAATTATTAATTAGTCAGTGTTATTATAATTTGAATGATTTTTTAATGGACATATTAATATAATTTTTCTTGACTTATTAATTGTTTGACATCTTGGAATAATGTCGCTTTAATATCTTAATGATCCTATCCATTCAAGGTTGTCTGGTAGAGATCGCTCTTGAGCGATAAGACCGCCAATTGTCGCATAGTGTTAAAAATATTAGTGTTATGTTTGTGTTATAATTGTGTGCGCAATAAAGAATTATTATTATCTATAATATAAAAATGAATCGCAAAATGTGTTGGTAAGCGCATAACTCAACAACGCCTGGACCAATTTGGCCAAATCTTTTTTTAAAATGTTCGTTGAAGTTCAAGGATGGTTTTTACGGCGAGAAAAATTAGAATTATTGCTGGAAAACCCCTAAAAATAGCCCTTTTCTTTTTCCCATACAAATTATTTGTAACTAAAACGTAGTCAATTTGAGCTTTATTGCTATGGTATAAAGTTCATGTTAAATTACAAGCACTCACTGTTGTCTAAGCAATGTAGGTGTAATGTAGGTCCTAACGTCAAAGATCATATCTATCAAAAGTATATAAAATTTTCATGTCACGATGTTAGTTACCGTACTCCTCCGAAACTGCTTTACCGATTTTTACCAAATTTTATATGCGTATACAGTAGGTCTGGAGAATCAGCTACTATCAATTTTTCATTTTGCAAAACAACGTTTGCTGGGGTCAGCTAGTCACTTTATAAATTTAAAACTGTCGGCAAATTTTTGAGTGCTTACCCGTTCAACCCATGATTTTTCTACCCAATATTATTTTTACCCGTTCAACCCAAAACATATGCTCCGTTCTACCCAAAGCAAAAATCTGAGTCACAGTGTATTCTAAATAGTACAGACACCATAATCCGTATATATATAATCTTGTAAGTGTTAGTCATTGAAAACCTCCTAAACGGCTAGACCGATTTTGATTAATTTTTTTGTGTGTGTATAACTGGGTTTGAGAATGGTTTTGATTTCGACGAGACTAGGTGCGAAGCGAGGGCGGACCTCTAGTTTTTATAAAAAATCTTGATGGTATTATTATTATTACATACAGTAACTTCCAATTTTGTAACTACAATAAGGAGGTAATAATAGTTTATGATCTCTTTGAACGAGTGTACGTGCAACACCTAGAAAAATTAAGGAAGGAGAACTTGTTGTATGTACAGTAGATAATCCAATCAACAACGGTAAGGATTACTATTGTTTTTCTTATCTATTGTGGTAGTGTATGGATTTGGTTACCCGAATAATTTCAGTTGGACATTGTTTAGAAATACGGTGTACTTTTGTATCTTAAATGTGTTTTTTATCTATGTGTGTTGAATAATTTAGATGATTTTTATTTATGTTAATCAAGAACATATTTTTATATCTATTATACCATCGATAGGTTTCATATAGTTTTTTTTTGTACCTATTGTAATATAATATATATATAATATATATTTTTAATCAAAAATGTGTACCTGTATCCGAGTGTTTAAAATACGTGATTACGTAAAAAAAATTATTTTGCATGACTGATATTATGTACCAAAATAACTTAGAAAAGTAACTTTATATTTACCTACCAAACCTGAATCTGAAGAGTGATGTACTTTTTTTTTATAATATAATTATTTGATTATGTTTGTTTCTTTAAAGGTTGATTATTTTTATTATTAGACTAGTAGACAAATATTTAAGTGACTATTATCTAAACAATAAAAAATATTAATAATGAAATATTTTTAATGAATTTCTGCATTTTTTGTCTAATGTAATGAATGACCCTGCTTCTTTAGTATTTCACTATGACATTTATTTCAATTCAAACAATAGAAATTAGGAATAAGTAGGTGTGGGTAGAACGGGTAACTGGAATCTATTGTTTTGGGTTGAACGGAGCAAAATACCTATTGGGTAGAAAAATCTTGGGTCGAACGGGTAAGCACTCAAATTTTTATCTAAGCGCGTACATAGTACATAACATTTATTAATATACCTACCTACATTAAGCGATTTTAATGCACTTTTTATGAATGGAAAGAGATTCTTAAGGCAGTTACAATGTAGGGATAAGTAGTATTAAAATTGTATAAGATAATATCCATGTTAATAGTTGAAGAATTAAATTGCAAATATCTTAATTATTTGAATTGTGAGACTCCAATAAGCTTGATTAAAACGTACATAATATTTTCGCGAAGAAAAATCCAGAGGCTGGTTTTTGAAAGCCTAGTAACACGTCTTTTGAGGCATTAAAAAAAGTAAAAAAGTAAAAAGTAATTTATTAATCAGTGTACAAAGATAGTGTTATAGTTACATGGTAGTACGATGAAGTTACAAAAGTTTTACAACTGCGGAGTTTCTTCATCGCCCTCCTCCAGGCTTAATAACATTATAATTATAATTAATTTATTAAAAGTATTAACAATTATATGATTAAATTATTGATTTACAAATCTTAAAAACTAACATGCAACAAATTTACAATAAAAGAAATATAATATAGATATTGGAATAGAATAGAGTTTATTTAATGTTATTATTTGTGTATATATTGTTAATATTTAAACGAAGTGCCCTAATCATTAAAGGCATCGGGCTCATAAGAGTCCGAGCAACAATGGTAGGTGAGTGTATAGTGTGTGTTTGTGTGTGTGTATTGTGAGTGTGTGTATTAGGTATTTTGTGTATAAGTGTGTAAAGGTGTGTTTGTACATAATTTAACTAAGCGTAAGTAAAATATTTATTAATAATTGCTGGAACATTACAAAATATATATCAGACAGGGATCCTCAGTAGGTCTTCCGTGTCTTCGTATGTAAGAGTCAGAAGCCATCGAGTACATACAAGTTTGAGTTTAAATGGTGGTAAAGAATAGATCTGGAGTAGCTTATTGACTCTGTTATAAAGTAAAGGACTTAAATAAAAATAATGTCGTCTAGCAACGGCTGTCTTACGACTTTCAGTTTTGCAAACTAGATCAAACCGACGTCGACTGTGTTGAAAATCGGGAAAAAACTTAATTTCAGAGTGTTTACGAAGCAGTGATGATAGGATAAATAATTGTCTAACTGTCAGTACTTTACATTCGGAATATAAGATCGTTGTTGGAAATCTACGCGGCTTAGACAGCATTACTTTAAGTATTGCTCTTTGCGCTCGTTCCACCCTGAGTAGCTGAGTTTTTATTGCTCCCCCCCAAGCAGTGTTGCAATAAGAGATAAATGACTGAACAAGGGAAAAGTAAACTGTTTTTAAACACTTAATATCAGCCACATCTCTCAATCTTTTAAAAATAAAGATAAGTCGTCGGATTCTTGTAACAGTGGATTGTATGTGAGGGAACCAGGATAGTGTGTTATCGAGGAACACACCGAGATAACATGGCATTATAAAAGGCATGTATAAAAGAATATAAATAATATCTTTGAAGCCAAATAGGTATTTTCTTCTTAATACACTTATGTCTTTATTGCTGCACTTCGTAATAAAAATGAGACGAACTATATTCATTTATCGAATTGAGTTCGTCTCAACTTGTTACATTTCTATTATAGAGTCATTCCTATTAATAAGTACAGCCAACAGCAGATATACTGATGAAAAAGGGTCCTAAAATAAAAGTGTCTGGTCTGGTAGAGACCAGACCTTTGGATGGAATGATTTAATGATCATTTCTTTTGACTAATTAAATTAAAGCTTCATTTGAAATTGACACTTGGTAAACTTGATAGGTACATCTTACGCGTCATGCGAGAAGATGTTTTGTATTCTGTCTCTTGTGTTTTCCCCATTTTTATTAAAACTTTGTAAATTTATCTCTGTAAATAACATTGAATTGTAAATATTTAATTTATGTATTATAATTATTTTATGTAATTGTAGTTTTTAATAATCCATATAGATATTCATCTCACAATTAATTTAGGTTTAGGTATGTAGTTTCTCAGTGTTAATAATCAACTTTGTTAATTTATTTTGACTATTGATTGTTAAGACATTTTTTTTTAATTTTTGTTTTTGATAACTCGACTCTCATTGTTTTATGGTTGAAAATCTTAACGAATCAACAATGTCCAACAAAACATACGAAAATTGGCTGTTGACGGCCATATTGGATATATGGTCACGGACGCCATCAAATAAAAGAAGAAGAAGAAGCTGTTTTGGAACGATTTGTATCACCCTTTTGCTGTTTACTGTACATCTACGTCAGCATTCAAGTGGCTTCAATAGGTACTCGCGTATTTTATCATTATTGCCACAAGTGTGCTCTTGTTTAACTAAGCTGCTATGTAGGTACATAATATAGATAGATGGATAAAAAATACTTTATTACACACCATTAAAAAAAAACACAATAAGAAAATAAAAACTAAACCTAGAATGCGTAATGGGTGGTCTTATTGATTAAAGCAATAAAGAATATATATAATCATAATATTAATACAACATGATGACAACATAAAAAACAGGTATTCTTTTAGTCCGTCTGTTAGACCGTCCAAAAATACTGGACATATTATTTTAACTTCAAATCAATCAATTTATTCAGAAATTGCCAAATTTCAGGAGTGGGAGCCAAAATAAGAAGCGATTCGACACGCGAAACTTCAATGCAATGTGTCGTCTTGATTTTTCGTTTCGGACGCCATCAGAATAAAAGAAGAAGTTTTTTTTGTATGAAATAAAAATTAAAAGCTAGGTGTTTAATTTTAAGAACGATCATAATGACGGACCAGGTATTATTTTTTATGATACTGATATATAAGTATCATGCTATGCACATGATACTTAGGATTAACCGACATGACTTGGTTTTGTTTGGTGATATAGTATTTTTTTAAATACATTATTTGTTCTTAAAAAAAGCAAAATCCTTCCGAATTCGGTTATTAATGCTAGGATTTAGTAACGCATGGTAAAACTTTGTTTTGGGAATTAAAAAAACGTGTGCGTCTCGGGACGCCTGAAACATGTAATAGCTTACGTTATCAGTTATCACTTCAAAAAGTAGGATAATATAGGTAGGTAATTTAATCCTCCAAAACTTATTAATCTATTCTGTTGTTTAATATTTACCGGTAAATTTCATGATTTACCATAGTTCGGGCTTAAACACTAACATATGTAATTATATAATACATTAAGCGCATAGGCAATGAATATGAATATATAGCACGGTAGAATTCCATGTTCCCGCGTCATAATATGTATACATATAAAATGAATACACCAACTCACAGTAAAATTATGTAAAATGGATCATAAGATTCATAAGTAGGTAATGTTTTCCAAGTGTCATATTCTAATATCGTGCGAGAATTCAATCCTATTCAAGTTGACGTTATGAAAAACATAATGTGTGTGTTTGTTTGAATCTTGAAGGTTAAATAGATGACGGAGATAACCCAAGCGATGTTCTGTCAATGATTAATTATAGTTAAACTTGCATTATAAATATTAATATACTAGATTTAAACGCCACGGCGATGCCTGTTTTTTTTTATTTTTCTGTTGTTATAAGTACCCCATAGCGTTGCACATTATAAAGTTTTTCAAATCGGACTAATAGTTCTTGAGATAAGCGCGCCTAACAAAAAACTCTTCAGCTGTAAGTCATTAACATAAATTTAATTGTTTTAGCACTGTTCATATTTTCTATTGAATAAACACGCAAAAATAAACAGTTTTTTTAAACATGCAAATACTTAATATATAAATAAATACTAAGCAACATAGGACATAACAATTAATAACTTAAAATATTGATCCTCAGTTTAAACCAATATATTTTATTAATTATCATCACATATTCGAACTTTATTATATGAAAATCCCACTTTACTGAACCGTATTAGTTATTTGTCAGTTAATCCTACATATCGCACACAAATTGATATAAGTAAGCCCTGAAATATAAAAAATATATCCAACTTAATAATAATCCGTGTCTTTTTATTTATTCCGTCCGTTTATTTATTTTAATAATTGAAAATATTTTAAAGTTTATTTTTCTTATTTAGTATATCCTTATAGAATACTAGATAAAATAACAGACGTACAAACTGTTTAACTCCGTGCGCGCGCGCAGCCGCTGGATCACTAACTGAAGCCGTTATCAGAAGTTATTATTAATGGATTACTTTATCGCCGCGTGTATCGCTAGTTGAGAACACCATATTTTGTAATACGATATGCGATAGTGTGTTTGCAAATACATAGTATATGTATGATTTAATGACAGTGATGTAGCTAGCGGAGGGCTAGGGGGCAGAGCCCCAAAGCCCCAAAGTCTTAGCTGGGTTCATTAATCACTAATGGTATTAACGCCTAGATAAATTGAGCCAATTCGTTTGTTAAAATGTTCGAAGAAGTCCTAGGAAACAGACTACACAGCAAGAAATAATCGAATATAACATTTGAGCCCGTGCGAAGCCAGGGCGGGCCGCTTATTTATAATGAAAAAAGCTGTTTCATGGAAACCTACAAATAAACTAAACTTTCGAAGTAATTGCTTGATACTTCTCCGACTCCTTCAACAATTATCAACATAATTCAACTAATTCTCACAAATCCTTACAAATTATACACTAAAAACCCTCATTTGCAATTGCTCTCCCTATTGCTGAAAACTGCACGAAGATTATTTGGCAGTTTTTGAGTTTACAGCGAACATAAGGACAGACAGACATTTTAATTTATAATATGTATAGATAGGTACAATATATTTCTCTGGACCGGTTTTTCAATCCTCTGTAAGCATCTCACTCTCATATTTATAAAAATAACGTAAATTTATAGAATGTATCTTACATTTGAAAAACACGGAATTTAAACGCGCAGTTAAAAACGGGCAATACTTTTAATATTTTCATACTTTTTTTTGTACTAGCCTATTGTGTTTTAGAAGCCTCGCTCAATTCTCTCCTGCAGTCTTTTTTTACAAACTTACCAATAGATATTTATTTATTTTAAATTAATGTTCTTCAGTATGAAAGCAATGATAAATGTAAATAAATAGATTTGAATATAAATAGAATTGAAAAACATAGAGATAGAAGTATAAAAAATTTAATATACCTGCTGTCACTAGTTTTTACAACCAAAAATAATCTTTATGAGATAATGACGCAAAAAGCAAAAGAAGCATATAATAGAGAATGAAAAGCAGTATTGTTGACATTGACTCAGTTGTATTTCGATAATTTGTACAATATTCCTGAGGCACCTTGTACTTTATGACGTTTATATCTGAGTGGGGTATCAAGTGCTTTGCATGCACATTACAAAAATAAAAGATTTTTTACTTTTAAGGGAATAAAGGGTTTTACAGACTGACACAAGATATTTTAAATACTTGCAGGTACTAGTGCGATATTTGCCTGCATCACAGTCATTGTTTAATCCGCCTCTGGCTGTGGGGGTAGTGGTGAAGAGGTCCCCAGGCCAATACTTGAAATTTTCAAGCCAACAGTGGAACTCATACATATGAAATAATGTTTTAGCTCAAACGGCATAATAATAAATTTCATATAAGATATGTTTAAAAGTTTTGTGGTGATTTATTTTATTTTCAAGTTGTATATCTCTAAAAAAAACACTATAAAGCATTACAAAATCTCAAACTAGCAGCCGGTGCACTAAATGTCTACCAATGAAGTAATCATTTGTTTTATTTTTATCACAACAAGTTCAATTTTATTTGGATGTAATATAGTAAAAATCAAAGGCGAAGGGACTTGTATCAAAATTAATAAATTTCAAAACCTAAATCAAACAAAATGCTTGAATAACCAATTCTGCATAAAATCAATCAAAGTGTAAATTTTTATGAAAATGTGAAAGTGTATATCTTCATTTACAAAAAGTTTTGTTTACATTGAAGGGTCAGCTTTCTGTAACTTTTTTGGCAAATCAAAAGATAGTGGTAATCTTAATGTAAACAATTTTGTAGCTGATATTGAGTTAATCAAGTAGAGAGCCGGCACATATTAAATTATTATATGTGTTGAATAACTTTTACTGATACTTTTATTTATATAATTTTTTTATGAACCACCAACAGACAATATTATTCTAATTACAGGCGGCTACAAAGAAACAAAGTAGGTATACATACTATAATAATGTATTTCAAAAAGCAAAAAAAAATTTTTTTATTTAAAATTTAACTTTTAACATGTTAAATTTCTAATCAGGTAGGTACATAAAAAGCAAATGTTTACGGTGGGTACAACATTTTTCAGGCTTCAGAATTTAAATTTATTATTTTATTTTATACTTTCATTCTTGATACATATTTTAAAATTTATTCTGCTTAGCTTAGTACATAAAGCTTACCCATTGAAACACGCCTTCATTGTGATTTCCGTTGAGTTCACGTCATAGATAGCAAGGTCTTTATTGAATTACAGCTGCACATAATACGTTTTGTAAACAATGTTTCAATTTCAACATTGTATCCTATGTTTGCATTGTAATTCCCAGAAATCTAGATCACATTTTTACAGCAGTAAGGTAGAAATATTCTGCTTCCATTATGTGTGTAATTTTCGTGAATACTGAGAAGAAGAGGAGAACAGATTTGATTTTTCAGTGATTATTTTTCTCAGTGTTCGCATAAAACTGAAAGAAAATCTCATCTCAAGTCTCAAGTACCTATCTCAGTCAGGCCACAGAATACATAATAGTACAAGTGTCAGGCACAGGCACGGCAGAAATCACTTCCCCCCCCTTCTCCTGCCTCCGTTGTTTACGCTGACTGTCCAGCTGTCATCTGTCCGTGTCAGCTTGACGCATGTCAACGTGCTGCATATGTCATTTAATTCCTAATATTAAATGTTAGTATTGCCATATTAATTTAATTTACTTGGTATAATGGAGATTGTAAGCGATATTATTATTCGATTTTAGGCAATTATTTTAGGAATTCCAAGTATTTGTAAGTTATGAGTTTATGAGTGATGATTGTATTTGCAAGTTTTTATTTTACATAAAATAATATATGTGTAGCATATTTAAAATTGCTTTTTATAATTTACTTGACGTAAGTTTAAAGTTTTGGTATTGGGTCCTGATTTTACCGAGAACGAACCCTTATTCCCGCTTGATCTCTGTGTACTCGTGTACTGAACCTTAAAAAGCGCATGGCGGTATTTGCCTCATTACCTTGCATCTCGGCTGCAGTTTGATCACACCGCGCATTTAATATTTTAGAGCGTTATTATCAGTGATCGGAATTAGGCGAGCTAAAAACGGAACGGTATTTTGGCCCGCCTAATTCCGATACTTCTCTACACTATCATCCAGTTGCAAAAATTTTACTTTTGCATAAAATGCTAGATACCTAATGTTAACAACATTAGGTAGGATTTTAGGTTCAAGATATTGTTTAACAAATAAAGTTCAAAATGTAGGTATTTAGTAAATTTTAATCAAGATTAAATTTGACGATGGTATTTATCTTAATAATACAACTTAATTTGTACAAAATTTTAGTTTATAATCATTTTATCTCCTCTTTTTTATTTCTGTGTATCGATTTGCTATGATTTGTGTCAAATGGAAGGAGGTTCCCATAGAACAGGCTCAGCCTAGTTTGGGAACCATTGATTACTGTATATGTTTTATTATGTTTTTGGAAATAAATATTGAAGTGAAACTTCTATAGAATCGTAGTGATTTCAAACCGGATGCAAAAAGATGAAACGGAAATGGTAAGAGACACAAATACAATAGTCGCCTGTAATTAGTGAGCCAGAGCGAGAGAGCAGATTTCGGTGTGTATGTATATTCACTCACACTGTTTAATACTTGCTTGTATTCGAGCATTTAACGTGTGTTAGTAGTGAAAACTACTGTGTGTAGTATCGAAACAAAATGGCGATTTTATAAACAGCTGTAGAAAGAAATCAATGACTTATTGCGTACGTTTTTTGGTTTGTGGAAAAAGTCCAAATCCATGATAAATATTATTCATCTCATTCTTTTCTCGACTTACTGAAGTTTCACTTCTATCGTGTGTGAATCGCACACACTACTTTTTTTATTATTATTAAATTTCTTAGAAATTCTTAGGTTATAAATTAATTTGTGTATAAAAGAAACATTAATACCTACATACCTTGTTATTACCATAAAACAAAAATAACAAATACATATATATTGAAATGTTATTTGAATATTTGTTTTATGGTGAAGAAGAAATTGTGCCTAATTTAATTGAAAAGCTATTTAAATTCTTATTTTAATTTCAAATCATTTATAATAAGTTTTTTTTTCTACACGTACAAAGTAAGGTACTTCTCTCATGGTTTTGAATCTTGCTATTTTTTGACATATTTGGGTGTTTTGACATTTTGTACTGACAACCCTGTATGACTGTCTCTTTCGCTCCCGTACAGTTCTCAAGGTAGCCGAACTTGTGAATATTTTCGAGATTTTTGATGATTTTAATGAATTTATAACACAAATACTATTTTCTGCGTCAAATTAAATATCTGCGCCAGTTACTGATATCCGTTTTCAAAAAATTACGGTAAAGATGCCTCTGATAAATTGTGATGACAAATATGCTCCCTTTGTGATCAACGTTGTTTTGGTTTTGGAAAGTGATATAAAAGTTTAATTACATCCTTCTACAGTCAAAGCGATGCGGATATGTGTTGTTCTATGATCGGCACAGTGATTTTGAGTGGAAAAAAGTATTTGTAGTGATGTTAGGGGGTGCAAGATTCCTAACCTAAAAGATGTGTGTTGTGTATAAAAGTTGGTGCTTCGCCTTTGCAGATGAGTACGAAGATCATCAAGGCTAGCGCCGCTGAGCCCGATGTGTTCGAGACTTCGATCTCGCAGGCCCTGGTCGAGTTGGAGACCAACTCCGACCTAAAGGCTCAACTTAGGGAGCTCTACATTACCAAGGCAAAGGAAATCGAACTCCACAACAAAAAGGTTAGTCCTCTTGATTTTTGTCTTTTACTAACCTTAACTAGCCCTCTATGTCTCAGAAACAAGTCAACTATTATTGTACATGCTGTTAAAATTGGGACTCAAACATCCATACCGATGCTGAGCCTTTATTCAGCATAAAATTATCATAATTGTCATATCAGTAAGGCCTCCACAGCTAAGTCTAGATAATATTATTGGTAATCTGCCTTGAGTTGAGATGATGATTATAATTAGAGGTTATTTATTTAATAATAATACATTTTATAAAGAGGCACAGTAAGAAGTGCAGACATAGCAGATAGTTACTTGGAGGGCTCTGGTTTAATCTAAGTGTTAAATTATAAGGTGGTTTATTGTGCGTGTAGCGAGGCACTAGTAGGTATAACCAGCCCAACTCTGGTCAAAGCCTAGAAGTTTCCTGGGGTCTTCTCAGGCTTGCTAGATGTAGCAAGGAAAATCTGAGATCTATTGAACCAATATTAATTAAATTTGGTAAACATATTCTCAAAAGCCTAAGAATTTATACATTTTACCGCTGAAAAATATGTTTACAAAAAAAATCAATTGTAACACTGTGGGCCTCTTCTGGTGTTCCTACTTTAATATAAATATTACTGACTGTTTCATATGCTACCTGTAATATATCCTCCTGAGCCCGGGCGGTATTTTTTTGGAACAAAATCAAACATGTCGCCGAGTCCGGCTTCTAGAAAACACGACCTTTCATAGAGGACGGATGTTCCGAAAACTGACCATAATATTTGTTTGCTTATACCTCAAAATTCTATTATTTAGCAGTTCTGCATTTTGTGTAAATTGGAGTGTAATATATCTGTCCTTCTCCCACAATCAGATTTTTTATTATAACATCTAAGCACAGAACAGTGCTTTGCCGTTTATGGATCAAGATGGCAGACCGCATCGGCCGGGGTAAGTAAAATCTTTCATTTTTACATAAAATTTCAACTAATTAGTTAAATTTTTTTAGATAAGATTTAATTTTGAATATAAAAATTATTTTGCATTTACTATTTTAACATAGTAATTGATTTTTGAACCAAAAAATGTAATCGTAAAATTTTGTTCCGAAAAAGTCCACTTCGTCTCCTATTAAACTTATTAGTAGTTCTATTTTGTTCTGAAAAAGGTACCTTCGTATCCAATTATAGATATAGTTATCAATTTATTGTTCCATATTAGGTAACTCCGTACTCTGTTTAAGTTAAATTCTTAATGCTTTTTCATCAATTCTACTTATCAGGTTACATACATAAAATAAAATGGCTTTGATTTAAATCCATTCGCTGTGACTTATAAAAGAACAAATTAAAAAATATATTTAAGACACTAAAATCTTCTTGTTTTAGATTTGAACACTGCCAAACTGAATACATTATTAAACAACTCAGAATTTGAAGAAGAGTCTGATACTGGAGAACCTTCTTACAATGAGCTAGAATATTTTCCAGACAATTCTTCTACTTCCGAAGAAAATGTATCTGAATTAAAACAAAATAACCATTACGAACAAACGAATGCGCGTGGCCACAAACGTGGTAGAGCTACTAATCGTGATATTTCGTGCTCGTACATGTGGTGGTGTACGTTGAATTGGTCGCCGTCGCACAGGTGCTCCCAATGGCGAAAACAGAGCTAGGTCTCCAAGTCTACGTACTTCAATAAGTAGAATAGAATACCGCTTAGCTTGAAGAAAATATGTACAACGAAAATGTAGATCCAAACTCTATAGACCAACCAGAAGCTCTTGATGATCAACAAGCACATCGAAGCAGGGGCAGACCAGCTATTGTACCTTTGCCTTCGGAAGCAAAACGTCATTATGGTGCATAGTGCATACCATTATTATTAGTATTGAAACACCGTAAACCAAGTCGCTGCAGAAACAAAGAATGTAGTAAAATAAACAACTGTTCTGTGCAAGACCTGCAATGTTCCGCTATGTTTTACGTAAAAATAGAAATTGTTTCAAGCTTTTCCACTCATCTTGATCTTGATTATGACAGTAGTGGCTTACCATGTGGCTTGGGTTAAGAAGTAAACTTACAATAAGTTCCTAATTAAAGTCATTATTTGTATCAGTTACCTTCAAGCTCCCTAATTTTGTGATACGTTTGTTTAACATTTATATTGTACCTTACCAACGTTAGTAGGTAACTAGAGTTAAGTTTTTTATTTTGTATTGTTCCTAAATTGTTTATTTTACTACTTTCACCAATCAAGACTATACATTTTACTAGTTTTAGAAGAGAAACTTTAAGCTTATCTGATAGGTAGATTATTAACATTGTTATCTTCATGCATGAGCAATTGTGATTATTTTCTAAAACTATATTTTTATAAGTATCTCATATTTTAATTCTTATTGTTATTATTTTAATAAATTCTTAAAAAGCCTTCATTGTGTGTTCTATTTTGCGGTTACCTATTTGTAAAAATGCTCAAAACTATGGACGAATGTCCCAAAAAACGAACAAATTGTAGGTAATTAAAAATGAACTCTATTTATTCCTTACAAACACACGAAACAACTTTGTTCTAGCGAAAATGCCGTAAATATCATCTAATGCTTATTACAAGCACATTAAGGTTCAGGTCTTAAGGGTATCTATCAATTTGTTCCAAAAATTGGACATTCGTTCCCAAATACAAAGTGCTCTTTTCAAATTCAGGGCTTAGGAGGATATAAGTAGGACTATCATGGTATCAAATGATCTTGAGATGAAGATCATGAGATAACATTTTTTAAATGTTTGTGCAGGCGTGTGTCAAACAAGTTATTATTGTATGTAATAAAACTAAATACTTGGCAGTATATTCATAAAATCATAAAATTTCTAAAAACATTCATCAACTTATCAAATCAAATAAATTATTAATTTTTTACCTTATTAGCTTATTACTTATTGGTAAGATATATAGCTGTTTATGATGGTCTGTTAGTTACCGAAACCAGGCATATTGCGAAACTAATTACTCTGGTACAATCAATCAATACCACAATCTAGATTTTAATCCCATGTTTTTGCTTCCAGTCAATCATCATCTATGTGCCCATGCCCAAACTGAAGCAATTCCAGAAGATTCAGATCCGTCTTGTCAGAGAGCTGGAGAAGAAGTTCAGCGGCAAGCATGTAGTCTTTGTTGGCGACCGCAAGATCCTGCCCAAGCCTAGCCACAAGACCCGTGTCGCACACAAACAGAAGAGGCCACGATCGAGGTAGGGATATCTGATTGTTTTTTAGTAGTACATGTATTTCAAGTTATTAAATAATGGCATTTTCTTCTGGTAAAATCATATTGCCAGAACAGATGCTTTGCTTTGATGTGAAAATTCATTTTGATGAATTCAAAATGGATACCATTAACTTAGTAGTACCCTAGTACTACAGTACAGAGATGTAGTATATTACTGATACCATACCTGATCATTGATGATGATAATTCCAGGGAGATCTTTGAGTTGCAGTGAGACAGTGATAACTAAATAATACCAACCTAGGTTTCCCTATCATTTGGTATTGTCTAAACTCTAACTGACTGATTTGTGTATATGCTAGTTTATTTTAATACATATATATATAAATCTCGTGTCACAATGTTTGTCCTCAATGGACTCCTAAACCACTTAACCGATTATAATAAAATTCGCACATCATGTGCAGTTCTATCCAACTTGAGAGATAGGATGGTTTTTACGGCGAGAAAAAATCGAATAATTTCCGGCAAAATTTTATACCCGTGCGACGCCTGGGCGGGGCCGCTTGTAATTGAATAAATATATATTTACATCTTGAATAGTAGCAATTATCCTCCAAATACACTTTTCATTTTTACTGACTGAAACTTTAATTTAATGTTCTTTTGTATTCAACCTATTTCTTGGATACTTATATGATACAATCAGCCTGCAAAGTCTTATTAAAAAAAAATTGAAAAAATATGGCAATTACTTATTCGATTTTTTCTCTCTGTAAAAACCATCCTTCTATGAAAATTAAAAATTGGCTAAATGGGTCCCGCCGTTGTTGAGTTCTGCGCTTACCAACACATTTTGCAATTTATTTATACAGTGTGTCCCTGGATAAAGTGCAACCCCGAAAGGGGGTGAAACTAGATCAAAAATTATCGACAAAAAAATTGTTTTTTTTTTTTTTTTTTAATTCTTATAAACTTTATCGATGATTTAAAATTTTTATTACTCACTAATGACTCTATTTACAAAAAAAAATATTTCTTCCAAAGTAGTGGGTCTATTTTTTTTAAATAAAAGCCATAATCATGTCAGATATGTGATAATGACAATAAAATAACAAATAACTCACAAACGAGTGGCTATCGTGACTTAAAGTTTAATTATTGTATTAAAATTACATATTTTTCTGCTGTTTTTTTCAATAATCTCAAAAAATCTTAAAATTAAGCATATAATATACTACATATTTTTATGACTTTTCATTATTGTCTATCATAATACCTTTTAAACAAAAAAAGAATCTACGTTCTAACACAAAAAATGCGCTGGCTAGGAGCTTTTAAAGTAGACTACTGATTACGTCACCACTCAGGTAGAGACCGTTTTTCTAACTGCTCAGGGTAGTATTAAAAATCAAATTTTAGTTACAACATCTTTATTTAACTTTTTACACGTAAGTATGAAATAAGGTTTTATTTAATGCATTAAATGCTCAAAATGGCTTCCTTGTTGTTGTAGGCACATTGCCGCACGAACAGCGATTTGTTGTGTGGCTCTAAGCACCATCTCTGTGTTACTTCTTATCTCATCAGCACATCGCATGATTTGTTCTTGTAACTCTGCCTCGGTGTTTACGGTCGTTCTGTAGACTCTTTGTTTCATAACACCCCACAGAAAATAGTCTAGGGGTGTCAGGTCAGGTGAACGTGCCGGCCATCCAACTGGTCCATCCCGGCCGATCCACCTATTAGCGTAGTTTTCGTTTAAAAAACTTCGCACATTGCGCCCGTAGTGAGCTGGGCATCCGTCCATCTGCAAAAACATCTGTTGCCTTGTAGCCAGCGGAACATCTTCCAGCAGTAGTGGCAGATCGTCTCTCAATAAGTTTAAAAAACTTTCGGCATTTAATGTTGCGGGTAAAATAACCGGCCCAATCAGTGTGTCGTCTATTAGAGCTGCCCATACATTAATTGAAAATTGCACTTGAAAAGTAGACGCCCTCTTTAGGTGTGGATTTTCCTCGGACCATACATGTAAGTTTCTACAATTTGTGATTCCATTCCGAGTGAATTTCGATTCATCCATCCATAAAATGTTTTTTAGGAATTGTGGATTATTTCTAATTTTTCGTTGAATCCACGTAGACATTACGCATCTTGCACGATTGTCTAAATTTTCATGTAAATGCTGTACTCGCTGATAATGGTATGGATGCAATCCCTCCTTCTTCAAAATTCGCCATACGGATGTTTTTGATATCCCGTGACGCAAAGCTAAGCGTCGAATGCTGGTTGTGGGACCAGCAAACAAATCGTTTAAAACGGCCTCTTCTATGGAATTGTCAATAATGGCACCCTGTTGCTCACGGCGATCTCTTGCTAATCCAAGTCAGATGTTGGTTAACTTTCGGTGAACTTCTTGGAAATTTCGTGCTGACGGTATAAGTCTGCTCGGAAATGCATTTATGTATGCAGATCGAGCGACTGTTGTGAGTCCACGTGACATACCATAATAATAATGGATGTCAGCGATTTCTCGCGGAGAGAACTCAGTCAATCGCGGCATCTCCACAACACAGTACAGTCAAAAACGTAACAAAGAATTCAATAACAAAACAAAAGCAAAACAACGTAACAAAAACTTGAAGGCGCGGTAAGGTAGCAGCAGCGGCGAGATTATCGGAGCGACTGGCTAGCTGACTGTGCGTGCCTTGTTGTGAGTCCTGTTTTGATCCCCACCCTTCATATTTCATACAACAGGCCCAGCGACCATACTGTACAACAATAGAAGTTAGAAAAACGGTCTCTACCTGAGTGGTGACGTAATCAGTAGTCTACTTTAAAAGCTCCTAGCCAGCGCATTTTTTGTGTTAGAACGTAGATTCTTTTTTTGTTTAAAAGGTATTATGATAGACAATAATGAAAAGTCATAAAAATATGTAGTATTATATGCTTAATTTTAAGATTTTTTGAGATTATTGAAAAAAACAGCAGAAAAATATGTAATTTTAATACAATAATTAAACTTTAAGTCACGATAGCCACTCGTTTGTGAGTTATTTGTTATTTTATTGTCATTATCACATATCTGACATGATTATGGCTTTTATTTAAAAAAAATAGACCCACTACTTTGGAAGAAATATTTTTTTTTGTAAATAGAGTCATTAGTGAGTAATAAAAATTTTAAATCATCGATAAAGTATATAAGAATTAAAAAAAAAAAAAAAAACAATTTTTTTGTCGATAATTTTTGATCTAGTTTCACCCCCTTTCGGGGTTGCACTTTATCCAGGGACACACTGTATGTCATAGATAAATTTGTATTCATAATTGAGGAACCTTATCTCATTCAGAATTAGATTTAGTAGAAATGTAATAATACCTACTTACATAGCATAACAACAAATAATATTATTATCAATTATATTTTAAATCCTATTTTTACAGGACACTGACATCCGTGTATGACGCTATCCTTGAAGACTTGGTCTTCCCCGCTGAGATTGTAGGCAAGCGCATCCGAGTCAAGTTGGACGGCTCACAGCTCATCAAAGTGCACCTAGACAAGAACCAACAGACCACCATTGAACACAAGGTTGGTACACCAATAATAATTAATTTAACCACTAAATCCACATTTTGTGTTTGAATTAATTACCTAATATGAATTGATGTTTATATGAATTTGGTTAAACCTGTAATGATGGAGCTCCATGTATTTGAAATAAATAAATAAAAATATCTGGCTGCCTCCAGATCACATTGGTTTGCAGTTCCAAGCTGTGCCAGTTATTAGATTCAAATCTTGCTCCAGGAAGAAACTATAACAAGCCTACTTAACACAAACCTCTTTATTATCAATGTGTGTTTTGTGCTCAGCAGTAATAAAAATCCGTCATCAAACCAGACCAGTCAGTAACTAATTAACCTAAGCCCTACAATCTAGTCTAAGTCAAGGAATTGTTGGACTCACAGTTCCGGGAGGCAATTCTCGCGACTGTGATATTATAACGAAATCGGTATATAACCTAGTAGTAAAGTAGATTTTCTTAGTTCATTTTTGGATATTAACAAATGTTGTTTCTCGTTCTTAGGATCAAAACAATTCGTAAGAAAACCGAAAACAATCTGCAGACTTAAATTATAAATAATATAGAATTTATTATAATAATTATAGGAGTGAGAATTGCCTTCTCGGACCAAAATGTAGCTTACTTTACTAAGTCTTATTTTGTTCCTACATTATCGTTTATTATTAACATAAGGACGCCTATTACGCATTTTGTATGAAACTTTAAGTCCCTTTTGTATTATTTTAAATCTTTAAAAAAAAAAAGTGGTAAAAAAGAGTTATATTATATATTATGCCATACTTGCGTATTTGTTGTCTTGTGATTAAATGATGTTGCAGACTATACAATCATATATTTTTCTTACTTATGTAATATAAAAGATTTGTCGAATATACATATAGCTACAATTTACATGATTATTATTATGCTAAAAAAGTAGGATTCACACTGAACTTGGATAAGATGGCAAACAGAACTACAAACTTGCTGTGTTGTTGTTTGTCACTAACAAATAAGTCAAAGTCAAATACATTTATTTCCTTAGAAGCACCGGGCATACATAAACAGGTCAACTTTAAGTAATTTAAATTAGAAATGTTAATATAAAATATCAATGAAATAACATTTTCTTGACAGTATGCCTAAATTTTTACACTGAGTTGAGAAGCAAATAGAACAACACAGCTTTATCAGTTTTTACAATTTTGTAGTTATTACAATTTGGGTGTTCTTATACATAATGGTACAATTATAAATTGAATAATATATATTTTCTTGTTCCCAGGTCGACACCTTCCAGTCTGTATACAAGAAGCTGACGGGGCGCGAAGTAACCTTCGAGTTCCCCGAACCTTACTTGTAAACTTAGAGATATGTTCACAATAAAACGGAAAACCTAAGAACTTTCTTTTATTTACAAGTTTGTCACTTAATAAGCTTTGTCCTATTATTTTACAATCTACTTGATACATTTTTTTTTGTTATCTAAATTCTAATGAGAAAAAGACTAAATTTCATCCCTAAACAACAACCCTGTTTCTGAGTATTTACAAAAGATATTTGGTTTGACTGTTCCACTGTCGCGCCTGAGCCTAAGTCCGTGAGCAAAAATGGTAGCAGCGTAGATTCTCACTTGGGAACCGGTGTCTGTAATCGAATACTATTTCGTAGCCGATAGCCCGTGGTCGTCAAACTTCGGCCCGCTACATAGTATTTTTTTCAATACTTACAGTTAACTAAATCTACATTGTCATAAACAAAATCAATGGGTAGATAATGGACTTGGCGTTCAACAAAAATAGTCCTAATTTTAATACGTAGGTACCTAATTTCATTTCGACGTACTTTTATAATAGTAATAAATAATGTCCTACTTACCTATGTTTATAAATAAAATTATTTTCGTCATTTATCAAATTTGTTGCTGTGTGGATAGTCAAAATATAATACTATTATCTTAATAATATTAAGATTTATAATATTGTGACACGAGATTTATATATATTATATATAAATCTCGTGTCACAATGTTTGTCCTCAATGGACTCTTAAACCACTTAACCGATTATAATAAAATTCGCACATCATGTGCAGTTCGATCCAACTTGAGAGATAGGATGGTTTTTACGGCAAGAAAAATTCGAATAATTTCCGGGAAAATTTTAAACCCGGGCGACGGCGCGCCGGGGCGGGCCGCTAGTTATTTTATAGAGGTAAGATTTGTGTTTGTTTGCAACGAATAGGCTCCGAAACTACTGAGCGGATCTGAAAAAAAATCTTTCACCAATGGAAAGCTACACTATCCCCGAGTAGTATCCTACTACTATTATAAAGGCGAAAGTTTGTAAGTATGGATGTTTGTACTCTTTCACGTAAAAACTACTGAACCGATTTAAATGAAATTTGGTACACAGAATCTCTAGAGCCTGAAAATTAACATAGGCAACTTTTTACCGCTGGAAAACGTCATTCCGCGGGAAAATCCATTATAACGCGGGTAACACCGCGGGGCACAGCTAGTTGATTAATAAAATCATTGGAAATAGCATAAATGCTGCCTTTCCAGCTTTTAACAAAATAATTGGCTGCCAAGTATTAGTATTGGATGATTTTTGGAATGAGAGCTACCTACCATCAGGAACCACTGGCGAGCTCACAAACGGTGGGACGCAATTATTTTATCGTTGTCAAACACGTTTCAATAGCGGGAGTATTCTTACATGCTATGTCAGACGTAGATTCACGCGAATCGAATAAATAAAATAAATAAATATTTCCGGACAATCCACACAACAACATCTAGCCCAGTGGTAAGCTCTAAACTTGTGTTACGGGTACTAGATATCTGATATACTTAATATAAGATATTTTTTACTATACATATTAAACACCCAGACCAAGGAGAAAGTGCTTGCAGAACATACAAACATTTGACCCGCGGGTATTGAACCCGCTACCTCTTGCGCCGCAAGCGGACCCTCGCCCACCGCGCCGCCACTGAGGCAGTCAAAGGAATCTATACTAATATAAGCTGAAGAGATTCGTGTGGATTTTCCGGATATATTGTATTTATTTATTTATAGTATTATACGGTAGTAAGCCGAAAACCCTCGAAACCGGGACACGAGTCCATGATAATTAAAAAAATTATATAGTTCCCATATAACTTTTTAAATTATCATGGTTATTATAGGAACAATATCAATTTTTAAATGATCATGGCTTAACAATATTATGACGGGTATAAACGGGTAACATACATACGTGTGCGTTCGCCCAGCATCTAATGATGCAGATAATAAGTGCCCTGTCGTGTAAATGTGCCCAAAGTTTTAAATTTATGCCTCCATAGGCTGCAGAGTTATTTATGAAAAACTGTTTTTGCTGGACGAACGTTCGCTCAGCAAAACTTTAAAAAAAAGGGTGCTGTATTTTTAATATGCAAAAAGATTGCTTATATACTTGACTAAATGTGCCGTTAAAGTCAAATTTGTGCCTCTAAAGATTTTAGAGATATTTAGTTTTTTTTTCTTACACTCTATGTTCGTGAATTATGGGTGCGGGTGAAGGGAACTCTTTATCTACCTACGAAATTTCATTTAAATAACTTAAGTAGTTACAAAGATTACCTACTTATAACGAACATTCACACAGACTTTCCCATTTATTATAATAGTAAGATTATTAAAAACAAAATAATTCACATTTTATTTCATGTATAATATTTTTCGTAACATAAATATATAATAAATAAATATACATAAATACTTAACAATTCTTCAAAACGTTCGTCCAGTCCAGTTTTTCATAAATATCTCTGCAGCCTATGGAGGCACAAATTTAAAAATTTTTACACGACTTTACGGGCACTAATTATCTGCATCATTAGATTCTTGAAAAGCCGATACTTTTTGCTGGGCGAACGCACACCATAAATACTACCATGTGTTTGACAACCTCGCAATAAAAGACTCAGAAAGAGGGTAGACCGGTTCGTTCGTGAATAACTGTCTGCTCAAATCGCAGACGAAGACAATTCTGTTATTTTCGTGATCAAAGGCGTTTGAAACAGCGTCGAAATATAGGAAAACTCAAAAACCGTTGAAACATGGTATGTTACCCGTTTAAGTCATACATAAAACCAAAGTTAATTAGTTATGTATCAGTAGAAATGTGTCGCATTGTCTATATTAAGCTGGCCAGACTCCTTATACATTTGGCCCACACAAATGGGACAAACCATATGAAAAAAAAACAATAACATTAATTTAATTTTATTATTTATTTACAGATTTAATTACAAATATTAAATAAAGCATAAATTCAGGTAACAAGTTTTTCCCAAACCCAAAAATTACATCATTACAAGACCTTAAAAAATAAAATGCACATAAACAGTCTAAATTAAAAAATAATCCCCACTAAGCTACAACGAAATAAACAAGATAGATACATTTAAGACTAGCGCACTATCAGAAACATTAAGAAAATATATTTATTTATCTGAGCACCAGATTTGTCAAGTTTAAGGCAAGAAATTTTTCTTGAAATGAAAATGAAATGAAATTTGTTCAAGGCAAGAAATTTTTATTAAAATGTAAATGAAATGAAATTTGTTTATTGCCTGAAATATGGTTTACATAGGTGTCAGGTTATTTATACAGTTCTACATACTTTGTCAATTTAGATTTTACATGCAATGTAAAATGCATGCAATTATGATTAAAGAAAAAATTTAAATAATACAATGTCAATATTTAGTTAATTCCAATTACAATTTAATATTATTCTCAAGTATAACATCTGAAGAGTCGTTTTTTTAATCCTCTGATATCGTCGTGACTGAATTGTGTGAAAATAATGTCAGAAATACCCAACCTGACATTCGATAATTGGCCTTTCATACAAAATTCCACAGAAACATAAACAAGACCTAGACACGTGATTAACAGTTGTTTTAAAAAAAATCTATGGAACACTTTTGCTAAAAAATTGTAGAACGTATCTTGGCAGTGTTTATATTTTTATGGTAAGGCGGTAATGGTTTATCTATCTTAACTGTAACATATCAATAATTGACCTTAAATAGCGGAACACATCGAATTTATGTGTTTGTTCAAATACCTACGTAGGTTATAGAGAGTATTAAAAGATTTCGACATTTAAAAAATAAAATAATATATATATTTTATATGTCGCTGTTATCCGAAAAACATAGTTTAGTTTAGAGCATAGACGCTCATATCAATTCAATGCTGACTGCAGATTGAATCTAATCCTCAACCTTTTGACAAAACCCTTAATACCATTTTTAACAATTTCATCATTTATCCATATACCTAATATCTGATTTAATTGACCGTATAATTCCATTCGCGTACAATAACATTAAACGACTTTCAATGTTAATGTTTGTAACCAATTCAAGGTTTAGTAATGTGTAGTACACGCACACATAAATCCTAAGCCTTTGATAAAGATTAGATTGTGAATTTAGTGAGTTGTGTGAGTAACTGGCGACATCGGCTCCGCTGCAAATTGAGCTTCAGTTCAGTTTCTTGTAATTGGACATTGCGCTTGATGCGACAATTTGCCAGTGTCGAGTTAAATAAAATTATAAAGTGATTTTAGTAATTGCGCTTCATACGGCTGGAAATAGTCCACGGCAGACGGTCAGCGCTGACAATACGTCCGTACGCGCGTACCGTCAGCATAGCTGTGTGCGCGTACATAGACTTGCATTCTTGACTTGACCTCTGTGGCTCGGTGGGCGAAGGTCCGCCTCAGGCGCAGGAGGTTGCGGGTTCGATTCCCGACGGAGAACCAGATTTTGTACGATCTACAATTGCTGGTCTCGGGTCTGGGTGTTTTCTATGTATCATTATGTATGTTTTTACACAAAAAAATGTATCTATGTAGTACATCGGTTACCTAACACCAATTGTACAAACTCTGCTTAGTTTGGGGTTAGGTGATGCTGTGTAAGTAGTCCGGAAAGATGGATTTATTTATTTATTCATATAGCTACGTGGACGGTCGGTCGAGCACTGTTTCCAGCCTAAAATTTTCCTCATTTTTGTGTTCTGTGCCTACATTTTACCCTACCAATTCACCAATGAGTTTACAAGTCTTCTATCACAGTAGGCGTAGCTTGCACGGGGTTTTCCGGAGGCTTGACAGATTGGATTGAGGCGTTACTCTCGCTGGGTATAACTATCTTTATGTATGGGACTGGGACGAGCCCCGGCGTGGTACCGTCGGTCGTGGCCATTAGCCAGCCCGAGTTCCAAAGGTTTCCTTGGAGAATCTGTAAGAAAAAAGTGAGTTTTACTTTTAAATAGATACAGGACTTTTTTAAAACATGTTTGCTAGAAAAAATGCCTTTCAGCATGTGCTAAATTACAAAATTAAATGATAAGCAACCTCCGGTACATTTATATTTAAAATCGCACAGATTAATGAATCATATCGTAAAATAGATGCAATATTTTTATTAACAGTCAGCCTCAGTGGCGCGGTGAGCGAAGGTCCGCTTGCGACGCAAGAGGTAGGGGGTTCGATTCCCGCCGCGGGGTCAAGTGTTTGTATGTTATACAAGTACGTTTCTCCTTGGTCTGGGTGCTTAATATGTATGTTTATTAAGTATATCAGATGTCTAGTACCCGTAACACAAGCTTAGAGTTTACCACGGGGCTATATGTTTTGTGTGGATTGTCCGAAAATATTTATTTATCTAAAAGGCGCATAAAAAGCGGTTGCATAGGCTTAGTACTTATTTAACCATATTCGAGTAAAACCTCGGTCAGTTAGTCATTTACAGTTGTCCTTGTCAGTTGACTTGACAGCTCTATATTTTAATTCCACTCAGAGATTGTGAAACAGGCCCTAACTCCTAAATTCAATATTTATTTTATTCATGCATAATGCCATGTCGTTCGTTTCGCGCATAGTTGTACATGTATGTACATACACAAACGTAAATAACATAAGTTTACTCCATATTTCAATATCAAATTATGAGATAGTAAAGAAAAATAGGATTCAGTATACACAACACAGTGTATGTTAATTGCTATATAAAGCCGGCGAAGTCGAAATAAAGTCACTTAGAAGGGCCTTTACCTGTGGTGCTACCGTGAGAACCTGGTTCTCATTGAAGTTGAGCTCCTGGGGGGAGGAGGCTTGGAAGGAATGCTGCGCTATCGCTCGCAGTGGGTTCTTCCACGTTTTCGGGTCACTCACTGCAATTCAGACCATATAATTAATTATTTATTATCATTAAACTACTGTTGTTAATACATACAAGTTATAGGTACAAGCAAAATAATTGAGATATTAAAGTTGCAACAATTTTAAATCTACACAATTATCTATCTCTTCCATAAATAACGGGTCAGTTAAAATACGAAATATCTCCTGAACTGTAAAAGTTAGATCAATGAAATAAATAAAAGAATAAAGACTTATTAGCTACGCTTCTAACAACATTATTTAATTTGGTTATAAAGGAGATTGGTGGAGGAATGGAAAGTTATTCCATTCCTCAGCACCGGCTCCGAAATTTGGTACAGCGTGTCTAATCGCCTGAAAGCTGGTGGAGGCAATACAAAGTTCTTAAATGCAGAAAGTGATGAAAACAGTAAAAACACAATCATAAAAATTATATAATTTTCAGAACAATACGATTTTTATTAGTTTTCATAATTTTCGAGATGAGACTGTGCACATAAGTTTCATTTCTATAATTAAATTTTCTATGGAACAGTTTTCGTTTCATTAGGATAGCATACGCAGTTCGCGAGTTATTCGGGTTTATGCGATAGACCCGTTATTTTCGGAGCCGAGTGTATACAGCATCAAATTCGTCATAATATCTTTCTAACAACCTGCGTTAATCCCCTAGTTCCAGTGTTATTCCCCTAGTTCCAGTGTTATTCCCCTAGTTCCAGTGTTAATCCCCTAGTTCCAGTGTTAATCCCCTAGTTCCAGTGTTAATCCCCTAGTTCCAGTATTAATCCCTAGTAATCATGAAAGCAAAATGGGTCCCACCCTAGTTACTGCTTTGGTTATAGAGTTTGGTGTTAAGAATCGTCGTTATTTAACCATTAGACATAATCGTCGATCTACTATGTACTATAGTATGTATAATAAAAAATATCTATCTATGTAGGTATGTCTATTATATTAAGTATATCAGATGTCTAGTACCCGTAACACAAGCTTATAGCTTACCACGGGGCTAGATGTTGTGTGGATTGCCCGGAAATATTTATTTATTTATTTTATTTAACTATTTATTTATTTATAAATTAATATTTATTTATTTATTTTATTTTATTTAACATATAATAACTACCGATCCAAGTTGCAAGATACTCACGCGTCTCTGCAGTGGCGGCCACGCTGTTGAACATCCGGAGTAGGATGTAGGGTGCTGCTGCGATGACTCCGAAGAACAGCAGAACTGGCCAACTGGAGCCCCGCGCTCTTTGCTGAGGGTTAGCTGTGCCGGACTGTGTCGCTGCTACTGCTTCAGCCCACGCCTGATAGTTTCATAGGTAGTTTATTCATCATAGGTGTACATTGTACAGTTGATTTCAACATACATATGATATATGATATGAACGATACAGTTCGTTAAGTCCTAATAATAAGTAATAAGTATTATATTCACACACATATATATTTTTTATTTTTGGAGGTTGTGTCTGTTCTCGTCCGTAAGTGGTAACCCTCTGAATCCTTACACGTGACCTCCGGGTGGTGCTAAGAACTGTCTCTGGTGGTAGGCTTCGGCCGCGGCTTGTCACCATCCTCCGGACTGGGCGAAGCGATTTTTTCGTGTTTCGTAATGTGGCCCGGAGAAGCCATCTACCTTCTAGGTCTTCATGCCCCATCTTAGACCACATTGTCACTTTACATCAGGTGAGATTGTGGTCAAATGAAAACTTATCGAGCATAAAAAAAAAACTCAGAAAATACACAGGCAAGACGTTTAATATGAGATGTTACATAATAATTGAGCTGCTGAGTCACTAATCAGCAGCTCAATTATTATGTATTGACAATGCCACTGCATTGCAAAACTATATAATACAAATAATTCTATTAAGTTCCAATATGTTACAAATCAATCATAAAATAATAAAAATCATATGTGATTGTTACTGCAATAATATTATACGCAATAATACTATTTAGCTGTTATGTTTATAATACTGTCTGTTTAAAAATCGAAAGTTTGGTTAAATGTATGTTTGAAAAGGCATGATGACTAAATAAACGAGGTGAAATTTAGAAAATATATATTCCGTAGACTCAATTTTTTTTTACAGTTTAGAAGCCTTTTAAGTGACAATGCTTGTTACGCTACTTAAATTCGATAAAAATCCTGAATGGTCAGCCGGATCGAATTAATTATGAATGAAAATGTTGAACAGGTATTTAAATAAATAAATAAATAAATATTTCCGGACTACTCACACAGCATCATCTAACCCCAAACTAAGCAGAGCTTGTACTATGGGTGTTAGGTGACTGATATACTACATAGTTTTTTTTTTTTTTTTTTTTGTAAATACATACATATGATACATAGAAAACACCCAGACTATTAAAAATTTAAAAATCATTCCAAGACATAACCACTCATATACCTAAAATAGTGTGTTTACTTTATTTTTTTTAACCCCCGACCAAAAAAGAGGGGTGTTATAAGTTTGACGTGTCTGTCTGTCTGTGGCATCATAGCTCCCGAACGGATGGAGCTATTTCAATTTAGTTTTTTGTATGAAAGGTGAGTCTGGCGCGAGTGTTCTTAGACATGTTTCATGAAAATCGGTTGTGTCGTTTAAAAGTTATGGGGGTGAGAGTGGGGAATGAAAACCGATAATCTGCAAATATACTAGTGTGGGGTATCAAATGAAAACGCATCGCGTCCACAAATTTAAAATTTAAGAAAAACTCCCGAGTCCAATGCCATAATTTCCTTAAACGTAAAACAACATAATATTAAGTAAAGTAATGTGGACGCGAAATGATTTCATTTGATACCCCACACTAGTATATTTGCAGATTTTCGTTTTCCTTACCCACTCTCACCCCCATAACTTTTAAACGGTATAACCGATTTTCATGAAACATGTCTAAGAACACTCGCGCCAAACTCACCTTTCATACAAAAAAAACTAAATTGAAATCGCTCCATCCGTTCGGGAGCTATGGTGCCACAGACAGACAGACAGACACGTCAAACTTATAACACCCCTCTTTTTTGGTCGGAGGTTAAAAAAATGCTAATTAATGCTTTTTATTATTTATATAGAACATCAATGTTCCGAAGAAATGGGGGCTTTTGACGTGTACACTTAGTACATTCGAGCGAAACTTAGCTGTATCTTCTTGATTTTTCGTTTGCAAGAATAAGAAAAAATATGGGTACAATTTCACTTTACTTTTTTTTATCGTCAACTCTATTGTTCTTTGAAAACTTTAAAACAGCAAAACGTAGGTAAATTGATGCGCCCAAAATCAGGTTAATGTTCGGAACTTAATAAATATATTCGACTTCGAGTTTGAACGTATTAGGTCATCATAGTTAATTATTATACAATACTATTGAATTGGCTTCAAAGTTTTGTAAATATTTCTTTTGGATATTTAAAGAATAGCAACCTTACTTGTAAATGCCAAGCAACACAATGATAAATAGAATTGAATTTGTATTACTAGTACAGTGTTGTATGGATTATTTTTCACGTAATGTCTGATGTCAGTCGAAATGGGATTCTAGGATTGTTGCTAATTTTTTTCCTCACAATAAATCTAAATTTAAAATTTAAGAAAAACCCCCGATTCCCATGCCTTTCATTTCCTTTAATGTAAAACAACATAATATTATGTAATGTGGACGCGATGCGCTTTCATTTGATACCCCACACTAGTATATTTTCTGATTTTCTGTTTTCCTTCCACACTCCCACCCCCATAACTTTTAAACGGCTCAACCGATTTTAATGAAACATGTCTAAGAACACACGGGCCAAACTCACCTTTCATACAAAAAAAAACTAAATTGAAATCGCTCCATCCGTTCGGGAGCTATGATGGAACAGACAGGCAGACACGTCAAACAAACTTATAACACCCCTCTTTTTTTGTCGGGGGTTAAAAACATTGATTCATTAACAAATCTGTGCAAATTTATAATTTCCTAGAATTATCTAATATTTTATGTGTTTTTCGTATCTTATCTCAACAAATAATATTTTTGGTGGTTATCTAAATATGATAAAAGAACAATGACTGAACTTATCTCGATTTGATTTGGGATAACATTTTAGCAGAAATTATATGTAGAATCAAAATAAAATGATTCCTCATTTCCACATAAAATAAATCCTCTACTATAACAACGATATTGAATACAAGACAGACAGACAGAGTTTATATTGTTCCACTTTTAGCCGTTATCTCTGGCAACACACAATGGTTGAAAAAATGACGTCTTGAATTTCGGTAGTTTGTTTTATAATATTATATGTAATTTGGACGATAAGACGTTAACTATGGATATTCGAAATTAATGAGATCCGCCTCTGTTCCCCCATCCGCGCCTGTGTATCTTCCCGTCTTTATGTTCGGGATAAACTCAATAACTACTTGTAGGATATTATGATTTAAAACAGGTAACATACCATGATTTTACAATGACAATTCAGTTGTTTCCGTGATCATGGCGCTTGCAAAAGCGTCGAAATATCGGAAAACTCAAAAACCGTCAAATCATGGTATGTTACCCGTTTTAAATCATAATATTGTTAAAAACCATGATAATTGAAAAAGTTATACCGATAGGATACTTCATCACTCTACCTTTGCGTTTTTCTAAAATAGGGAGAGTGATTCAATAGGAAGGTTTTCACATTCGTGTTAAACAGTTACGGGTCAGCTATTTCTCCACAAGCAACCATTTTTGTGCACACACATGGACACTTTCCATAAAGGGATATTGAGATCACCTACCTACCTATACATATACCTGTTTATGTACTAACAAAAGAAACTGTAATGTTGTTGTTACCTTGAATTCTGCTTCAGTTCTGATGCCCATCATAACAGCCAATTTCCTGATGAGCCAGTTTATACTTCTTAACACGCCGAAAGTGGTCCAAAACTGAGCGAATAGTGACCTGAGACGGCCGAAATTTTCTGCTACGCCTGTTGAATATAATTACATTATTATTGTTACCCAAGAAACGAAGACAAACGCGCTTTGCCCTCAACTAGGCTGCACTGCACACGATTAGCGTATATTTAGGGATAAATGCAAAAGTAAAATATACACGTTTCTATAAAACGTAAACCAGAAAAAGCCGTGTTGACTATTTGGGAGAACAATCGAATTTCACTCCGAAGACCGTGGGTTCAAACCTAGCCACGCACCTATGGATTTTCATCTTGAAAATGTATGTGCTCTTTAAACACGAGCTTTTCGGTGAAGGCAAACATCGCGAGGAAACCGGCATGTTCTGAGAACTTTGAAGAGTATGAAGGACATGTGATACCTACTCACCAACCAGTACTTGGCCAGCGTGATCAATTAAAATGTGTCCCAGCAGTGGGAATGTATATAAGGTACTGTTTACCAGATATTCGCCACAGATATCTGTACGTATAATGAACTTGGTATAATTCAATCTCAATAAAAGCTTATTCACTAAATTTAGACTATTCAACTCAATCACAATAGTTGGAGCTACATGAGGCAACAAAAATAAAATCATGGTCGAATCTTTCTAACATATACAATCGCTCCTAATGAAGCTATCAATTTGTTAGAGTAGATATATAGCTACCCTTCCTGTTACAGGTTTATTTTTATCAAACGGTCAGACCGCTACGCGATTGGTTGAAACACATCAGAAACAGGCTAGAAATAATTTGCAACCAATCGCGTAGCGATCGCTGTCGCTTTGCTGTTGCTGTCGCTATTGCAAAGTTCTACGTAATAGACCTAAGGGAACCTTGCTGTTGCATACCTAACGTCATAACCAGCTATATTAGTACTACAAATATAAATTTTAAAAAATTGAAAAATTATTTGTTTTTTTATGGTAAATAGGACACTGATTCCACAATCCCTTCATACTTTGCCACAGGCTTAGGACTGGCTACATCAAACAATAAAAAATAAATAAATTATAGATTTTAAATAGATTTAAGGCTGTTTCAAATCTCCGAGTAAACTTTGTCTATGGTTAAAATATAGAGCTATTTCGCTCAGTCGTAGGCGACATAGCGAGAATGTTCTTGACAAAAGTATTATTATCATAACTAACCATTGCTTGGTTTAATCGGATAAAGTGAAAAAAGCCCTTAGCAGGATAACAATAACAATCTTGATAAATAAATATAGGTATCAGTATTTTTGTTTAATGTAGGCGTATTTAAATAGTGGAAGCAGTATATTTACAATAAAGAAAAAATTGGCGATAAATATTAGTTGTGCGATGCGGCATAGAATGAACAAAATTAATTGCGTAAATTTTTGTAGGTATGATAATAATCTAGCGAATTGTTTCAAGTTGTAGAACAAAATTAGCTGGTATATAATTATTAGATTCAGGCGTTTCTTTGGGAAATCCATTTTAAATACTTCTAAAGAACCTAATACCTATTTAGTACTAATTTGCAGGTGGACTTGAATGATAATTTCAATAAGTAATAATAATAGGTACTAGATATTTTAAATTGTTAATCTCAATAACACAGGGTTTTATCATATAGTTAAAAGAAGGATCTCAAGTTAATATGAGCTTATAATAAAAAAATATCGCTGTAGGTATATAACAAATATACATATATACAAAGTAACTTAACTTTCCCGAAAGAATGTATGTCATTCTTTCATCATAATATGTAATCTAAAACTATTCTCATGTATTATTTAATGTTAGATTTTTAGGGTTCCGTACCTAAAGGGTGAGACATGGGACCGGACAAAACATTGATGAAGATGATACAACCGAAATATTTCGTGGCATATGGCGTACCTAAGGCTTAAATTGGTTCAAACCCATGTATTTCTATCGTATGAGCGGTGAGTTTGTCGTGAGTGTTCTTAGACATATTTCACGAAAATCGGTTGTGCCGTATAAAAGTTATGGGGTTAAGAGTGGGGTAGGAAAACCGAAAATCTGAATATACTTGAGTGGGGTGTCAAATGAAAACGAATTGTGTGCACATTACAAAATATTATGGTTATTACTTTTAAGGAAATTAAGGAATCAGGGGATTTTCTTAAAATTTGAATGTAGGTTGTGGTACAATCAAGCTTAAGAAATACTAACTTATCTTTAAACTATGATTTTGTATGTGGTTGTAATATGATTTGTCAAATTGAGAACCTTTTGTTTTAAAGTATATTTATGTCACCCATTGAAGTTTCTTACCTAAGATAGCTCTAAAAGAGCTTGTAAGTGCAAAGAATGTGTTTTCTAACATCATGGACACTCCGCCGACAGCATACACAAGGCTCTGTATTGACTCAAATGCAGGCCGTGAACGCTCCTCAGCAATTTGTATAAATCTGAAATTCATTTAAAATTCTCACGCATTGTCCCATTGGATTCTGATTAGTAACAATGCAATTTTAAAATAATTTAAGCTAAAAAGTGAGGTTTACGACATATTCAAAATCATTAAGTAACAATGCATATTGTATTTTTGTAACCAAAACCTGAATGTACAAGGTCAAGTTCTACTAGCATATTGTTTATATCAACTTTGTGAAATCAGGTGATTTGGTAAAAACTGCACATATATACTCATTTAAACTGCCCCAACAAAAATACTTGTATTTCATAGGAACCTCCTATATTTGCCTATGTCTGTATGTATATATGTAATAAAATAGAATAAAAAAAAGTTTTATTTACGTCATATACAAACAATACAATTAAAATTAACATAAATGTATTGTAGAATTATTGAAGGTACCAGAGGTTAAGTAATATTTATGTAAAACCTAGATTTATTTTATTATGTATCTCATTTTAAGTGAACCATTGTGTTTTTATGAGAATAAAGTTAATTAAACCTACATAAAAGCAGTTTAACTAAAATATAGGTATTTATGTTAAAAAAAATGATTTTGTAAGGTTTTGTTAGTCACATCTTCAAACTTTAACAACTCAACCAATGTCCTTAAGCTTATGCATAATATAAGTTTCTGGAAAGAAGAATGACAGGCTGAATTTATTGAATACTCGTAATATTTAACATCTGTGAGATCTACGATAAATGATAAAAATGTTTACTCAGGAAATACAAGCAGATTTGATAGGTAAAACAGACATGTTTAATAAACAGAACTGCTTTGAAATCAATTTGTTTAGTGATCCTTATGATAGGAATAATACATACATAATTTTATGAGTAAATAAATATTTCTGGACAATCCACACAACAACATCTAGCCCCGTGGTAAGCTCTAAGCTTGTATTACGGGTACTAGTCATCTGATATACTTAATATAATAGACATACATAGATATTTTTTATTTTACATATTAACTCGTTAATCCCCAAGCGGTAACCGGTTACCGCTTACCTGACCTTATTACCTGAGGTGAGGGTCAAGGAGTTAAACACCCAACTAAATGTAATAAATATTCAAAATCTAGTGCAATAAATAAATACAAAAGAACAAAATCATACCTGCTTTCAATGTTTCCATATCCATAGGGATTCTGTCCATTCATTCCCATTCCCATGCCGTATCCACTGTTGAATCCTCCATAGCCGCCCATACCATATCCTCCCATGCCTCCAAACCCGCCATACCCTCCCATAGAGCCCATTCCATAACCCCCCATCCCAAAGGAATTCATTCCAACACCACCATAAGTATATGGTTGATTCATGCCATAATTTTGAGTAGAATGGCCCATGTCAGGTCTGGGAGGTAACGCTGGGACTGTAGATTGGGTATAAGTCGCAGCAGAGGGTAATGCATTCCTGTACGACGTAATATTAGGAGGCGCCACACCAGCATTCGCCAGCAGTGGCGCAGAATCGCCAGTGTTATGTATGTCACTCATTTTATACAACTGTATAGAATTTCACGATATCTGCGGACGTAATCGAGGTCGATTATTCAGTGATATGACGTTTTTGCCATACAGTCGTGTTGTTACTGCTCGATCTAAATGTGTAAACAACTAAACAAGAGTTTGTGACTGGACCTTTACCTTTGCACCGAATTTACAATTTACTTGATGAAGAAAAGTTATGTGTTGCTAGCAAAATTCGAAAAAAGAGATTGATTTTCCATAAAATATATGTATGATTTTGTTTCGAATTTCGAACACAGTTATGTTATATACATAGGGTATATGCAGACAATAGAAACGAAAACGTTATAGAAGATTTAAACTAGAACCTCATATTATTTTGTTCATACTTTATTGTATTTGATACTTTACAGAATTAGGTGCAAAAAAATAATTATGCAATAAAATAAATGCTACATTATCGTCCTTCCATAATTTAAATATTCAATTGATGTTATTGTATCGATAAGATGTATACTTTGAGGAGCCTATGATTTATGCAGATATACAATCAGTACGAACTTTATATTATTTAATACATACATAAAATAAATAGTGTTAATAATGCTGATGACTAAACTTGATTGATGAGCCATACTTTTGCTTTTCTAATAGATAATGAGAAATTATATATAATAAATGTAATGAGTTCGTAAGTACATTTATTGTGACTGATACAAAGATTCTAATTTAAAGAGAAAAGGTATTTTTATAATAAATGCAAGAAATTGCTGTAAGAATAATAGATTTTTTGTTAGATTTAACGTAACAGAATTATGTTGGTAATCTTATTGTACAATGACACATGACAGCAACAAATGTTTGACTATGACATTGATAATATCATTAACCTTCTACAAAAAAAAATACATGTAGTCTATGGTTAAGCTAGATATATTTCTGAAATTTTATTATATAAATATTTTAGATAATACTGTATGTGCGGGCTATGCGTGATACTGATACGCGACTACAACTACTACAACATTTACTTGCAATAATTCGATTTAGATAATACATCCTACTTTTATACGACATACTAGACATAACGTATTGATTATATACCTATGTAAAGTTTTGTTTATGCATAATAATAATAAACAATCTTTATCTTTAATTACACAACGAAACCTTATATGGTTTCGCAAAGGATTAGTCATATACGTGATTTAGGGGTTACATTTGACGACATCGTAAACAAGGCATCTAGAGCACTAGGTTTTGTAATAAGACTATCATCAGAGTTTCAAAGTATAAAAACTCTTAAAATACTTTATTGCTCGTACGTTCAGAGTCATCTGGAATACGCACCACAAAGTATGGAGCCCTTGTTACATGACGTACATAATTATCCAGAATTGAGCGGATTCAGGAACGGTTTTTGCGATACGTTCAGTTTAGGGGTTAGCCGGGATTTTTCTTCCAAACTATAGCCAAAGGTGTTCTTCACTTTCTCCCATTAGAAGTAAAGTAAAAGTAAAAATCATTTATTTGCGACTTCAACGCACTTATATTCATACACATTTACTTATTATACACTACACTATTAAACAGGAACACTCAAATTTAACACTAAGTAACTAACTTAAGGTTAAAGCTAAAGACAATCTAGGTCCTTACATGTGTGTTGCAGTGCGGCAAAAAGGTAATTGCTTAGTGTTTTTTTTTTTTTTTATTTATTATTGATAAGCCTTCATTTGACCACAATCTCACCTGATGTAAAGTGAAGATGTGGTCTAAGATGGAGCATGAAGGCCTAGAAATGAATGATTAATGTTGCACAGGGTGCAGCCACTGATTTTCAGCAATTACCTAGAGTTGCAAAAACTAAATTAAAAAAGAAAGTCTTCAGATGAGGTACATAGATATAGATAGAAATTAGAAGAAAGGTTGCAGATTTGTGCTATTTAATGAGTGTGACGAATGGTATTGTTGACTGTCCGGAGCAGATTGCTCATAAAACGAATACAACTTTTCTGCGAAGGCCAAGCCTTCTCCTTTGGCGAGAACTAATTATAGACATAATGCTTTTATTTACAAAACTAGCAATAATTTCAATTGTTTGGACGCTGATAATGCGGATAAATAAATATTGTTTTTTACAATGTATTGAAAAAATCAACAAGAGCAATTAAACTTTTATTAATATATTTTAGGTGATATTTATTGTTAAATTAAAATTATTTTATTGTTAGTATGTATTCTATTTGTGGGAACTTGTAATTAGCCTTTATGTATTAATAATAGTTTATATTATTATTTTATTAGCTGTAAGTTCTCCTAGGATAGTAAAAATAAAATAAATTTAAATGCAACCAACTTACGAGCTTTTTATAAATTAGCGCATTAATATAGAAAAATTTCGATATTTAAATAAAAAACCATACCTACGCCTCGAGAACCTCCTTTCTTAATAGAGATTTAGATGGTTTTAAATTAAGTATTTCCTCGAAGTTATGTACAAGCAATGGAAATGAATTAAGTGCGTTATTGTATTCAATAACTAGAAAATGTGTGTTGCTCATTTATGGGTTCCGTACCTTAAGGGTAGTACAGGACCATATTACTGAGTCTCCGTTGTTTACCTGTTTATCTGAACGTCTGGCGGCAGGCTGTATCTCAAGAACCGTGATGCATAGAGCGTTTTTGATGTATGATGAATTGATGAGTTTCTGTTGCTATAACAACAAATACTAAAAACACATACAAAATAAATATATAAGGGGACTCCGATACAACAAACGTGATTTTTATAAAGTAGTAACGTAACGCCAGTATGGTAGGTACTTTTAGTACTTTTAAAATAAAAATTATAGCATTAATTTAAACTTATTATTTCAAAATTTATCTCACACTCATATATTTTTAATTTTTATGTTTGTAACGTGTTTTTGAGAATTACAGTTAAACCGACGAAAAAGGAGAAGGCTCTCATTCGGGGTATATTTTTAGTTTGCTCGAGTTATTGTGATTGTATTGTGTTTGCGCATTTTGCAACCGACTTCAAAAATAGGTCTTCTGAATTAAGCATGTATTTTTAGTTATGATGTTATCTTCAATAGGTGTGTTTTTCTAAATTTGTAATAATGCTGGAAAATGGAGTGCAACATTTTTAAATCTACTTGAAAATGATGTTCTGATAACAGCATTCTATTGTGTGTGTAATAACGATATCTAAATATAAGATTCTTATATTGCCATGCCATGTCTGGGCTCATGTTGTTAGCACATATTAATTTTAAGACCAATTTGTACTATTGTACTGTACTCACATGAATGCATTAAGATTTGATTTGATTTGAATATACAATTTGTCTATGGAATTTTTGATCTTGTGCCGATCTCCCACCCTCCCCGGTACCTACCAATTGATTGAATGAAAGAGACAGCTACAAATGTCAAGAAGAATGTAAGAAAGAAAGACAAGGAAAGAATGAAATGGAAAGGGAAGGGAGGTTGTTAAATTTCTTGATTTTATAAATTCCGAATATTATTTTCTTCTAATTCTAAGTGTAATAAAGTGTTTGAACAGTTGGTTTTATCAGTGATTTTAAGTGTGTTAAAAAGGGTTACAGAAAAACGTAAGTATTATCTCAAAAATGTAGAAAAACAATACATTTTCCTATGTATTTCTAATGTTTACGAGTCTGCATTCGATGTTTTCTCGTTTTACTACAACTATTGTAATATAGGAATATTTCTAGCTCTAAATTTCAATATATTTTGAGGATAAAATTAATAATGTTATACAAAGTATGTCAGTAGCATAAAATTTCTATTATTTGTTATGTTGGAAGTGGAGTGGCTATTACGACCGGTCTTGTTTGAGAGTGGCTCGTAGGAATTCAGGAATTACAATTACTGGTAAATTACAATTTATTTACAGACACCTAAGGTCTTTTGATATCTATAAAAATAAATATAAAGTACTGGTTAGTAAACCTTATATCCTTACCTTTAAATATTACTGAGAATGTTTATAATTAATATAAAACATGCATGGACTGATTATTATTGTAAATGTAATAACATAAATATAAAATACCCTACATATTCTTAAATTAGAAATTCATTAAATGGCAGGATTTTTCTAGCAATTGGTTTTGAACTTTTGAATATCTATTCTTCTAGTGAAAGTCCCATCAAGTTTGACCCACTGCCCAACAATAAATAAACAAAAAAAAAGCAATAAGACCCATTAAGCATGCTAGGTTTAATTTTACTATCAATATTTTTGAATTTTGTTTATTGGTGTGTGTTTTAAATAATTTTCTATCTATTCTATCTATCATGTTTACATTAATCCATCTTTAACTTCATTCAACAGAAAGGCTTATTAAGTACCTACTATAGTATGCAATACAAAGCCAGCCAATATCATTATGTGCTTTAATTAAATTTCGGCAATTCTATGACCTTTTTGATGTGACTATTAAATTAAAACAATTTCATTTATAGTTTACTAGATTTACAGGCCACAGCAATGCCTGCGTTATATGGATTTTACCAGAGGAAGAAAGTATTTTCTCGCTGTAAAATAGCCTATAGCCTTCCTCGATGTTAGGATATCAAACAGTGAATTAATTTTTAAAATCAGAACAGTTGTTCCTGGGAATAGGCATAAATAAATAAATATAAATATTGACGAATATAAATATAAATATGAATATAAAGGCATATTTTTATCACGCATTGTTATAGTACTAGGTTAAGAAACAAATTTGTAGTACCTACGCATAGGCTGGCTAAAGTAGGAAAAAGTTTTATATGTATTAGTGTAAAATTATTTAACAAATTATCATACAACTTGAGGACTACCGATATCAATTATTTTAGTGCCACCATAAAAAAAATGTTAATTGAAAAATCATATTATACACTTGACGAAGCTTTTGCGGATAATTTTATTTGATAATTTCACATAAATTATATTAATGTACAATTGTATTTATTTTTAAGTTCAAATATTTAAATGATGATATACTGTTATATTATTGACCTTTCCAAGTGTACTTGTTGTATCTTAATGGAATTAATAAATTGAATTGAATTTTTATAGCCTAGCCATGCTCATTAAATACTCTATCTGGAACTGAGAGAATTCTTCAAATCTGACTAGTAGGTACTTCCTGAGATTAGCGCATTAAAGCAAAGAATCAAAAACAACATTGATTAAACATTTCATTTGATTTGAAAAATACAAACAAACTCTTCATATCATATCATAAACATAATGTGGCCTAAGGGCAGGTGAATGATGATGATTATCATTAACATTAATTTAAAAATTCACATAAGTAACATTTATTCATTTACTTAAATAGACTGCAATTTATTGTTCACTTGTTGATTTTCAAAATATTCTGCAATTTATTTGAAAATTCTAAATCTAAGTACAGTAAATCTACTGAATCAAATTTGATACACACATTCAATAGAGGAGGATGAAGAGGAAGAGGATTCCAACCCGCACTTGGCCAGCGTGGTGAATTAAGGCCTAATCTCTCTCTACAAGAGAGAAGTCCCTGTGTCCCAGCAGTGGGAACGTTAATAGGGTGATGATGATGATGATTCAATAGAGCCTGAGAATGGACAAAGCCAGTAGTTTAACTGCAACTTTTTTTTAGTAACATTTTGTTGAATATGTCAAATAAAAAAAAATGATATGTGTATGTCTATTATATATTAAGAATATCAGATAGTACCCGTAACACAAGCTTGAGAGCTTACCACGGGGCTAGACATTGTTGTGTGGATTGTCCAGAAATATAAACATACTAACTCATCTAAAGTATTAAGTGAATATTAACTAATAATCTAATTGTCATCTATCACTTAAATGTGGAATAGTAATCCACGCAACAACATCTAGCCCCATGGTAAGCTTAAGCTCTAAGCTTGTGTTATGGGTACTAGACATCTGATATACTCAATATAATAGACACAAATGCATAGATATTTTTTATTAACCCCCGACCAAAAAAGTGGGGTGTTATAAGTTTGACGTGTCTGTCTGTATGTCTGTGTGTCTGTCTGTGGCATCATAGCTCCCTATCTCTGGAGCGATTTCAATTAAAATCGGTTGAGCCGTTCAAAAGTTATGGGGGTGAGAGTGGAGAAGGAAAACCGAAAATCTGCAAATATACTCGAGTGGGGTATCAAATGAAAGAGCATCGCGTGCCCTAACTACTAAATATTATGGTGTTTTACTTATAAGGAAATTAAGGCATTATAGAATCGGGGGTTTTCTTAAATTTTAAATTTAGATTTATTATACATTTTAAACACCAGATCAAGGAGAAAGTGCTTGCAGAACATAAAAACACTTGAGCCCTCGGCGGGGATCGAACCCGCTACCTCTCGCGCCACATTAATTAATTAACTTACCATCTCACAAATATATTAAACTGATGTTTTTACTGCTAAAATAAATAACATACAAAAACCAGCATTCCATTTGTGTGAACATTTCCAACAAAGGGTGTTGTCACCTCAGTTTTCTTGACATCTTGTTTGAATGGTGTTCACAGAGTAATAATATTCGAGAGAATCATATCGCTCATCTGCGACAAGAACGTGACAAGTCAGAAAACGTGATTTTTCAGAAAACGACTTTGAAGTTTTCAAATCTGTATATTTTCGTTCCTAATGAACTTTCTAAACTTTTTATTGACGATGAAGGTGCGCCAACAATTCTTTTTTCGAAAAAAACGATGCGGAGCTGGTATCTCATTCATTTTCATAATAATATCATGTTTTTTATCGAAAATGGCAGCACTTGTTACGTTTTTGCAGCAATATATATATATTTTTATTAGATATACTGGCGTATCACGTTTTATATGCTAATATTTTTGTTAAACTAACGAAATATTGCAATATTACAAATTTAAAACACGTTTTTGCAGTCAAAATATATTAAATTATACAAAAAAAAATTACTAAAACACCGTTATACTCGTACTTATTGTACTATTTTAATCAGTTTCGACCATAAATTCAATTACACATAATACTTTTGTACTCATTTTAACAGTCTTGACTATAATTAAGTCTTGCTTTACCATGGCACACTTCTTACCTAATACGAACAATGATGTCTGTCAATAATTGTAATCATCGTTTACTTACTATTAGATAATCAAAACATCTAAGCAAAAACAATCACAGTTATTTTTAATTAGTTCTACTATAATATTAACAATGGCACTTCACATTTGCACTTATTAGTATACTAAACATTATTATAGAAAGTAACAAATCAATATTTTGACAGCCAGTGTGTTATCAAATAAAATGGAATGTAATAATAAATCTAAATTTAAAATTTAAGAAAATCCCCCTTAAAGGTAAAACACCATAATATTTAGTAATGTGCACGCGATGTTCTTTCATTTGATACCCCACTCGAGCACACTCCCACACCCATAACTTTTAAACGGCTCCACCGATTTTCATGAAACATGTCTAAGAACCAACGGGCAAAGCTCACCTTTCATACAAAAACAAAGTAAATTGAAATCGGTCCATCCGTTCGGGAGCTATGATGTCCCAGACAGACATACAGACAGATAGACAGACAGACACGTCAAACTTATAACACCCCTGTTTCGGGTCAGGGGTTAAAAATACTAATAAACATTCAATTTAACAAATCTATGATGATGCGCTTATAGAGATTCGAAAAAATAAATAAATAAATATTTCTGGACAATCTACACAACAACATTTAGCCCCGTGGTAAGCTCTAAGCTTGTGTTACGGGTACTAGACATCTGATATAGGTACATAGTATAATATACATACTTAAATAGATATTTTTACTATACATATTAAAAAATAGAATATAATTCTTTATTACACACCAGATGAACAATACAATATGAAATTTAAACTTAACCTAGAATGCGTAATGGGCGGTCTTATTGCTAAAAGCAATAGGACCAAAAACGATTATTAAACACCCAGGAGAAAAGTGCTTGTAGAACATACAAACAATTTTACCCTCGGCGGGAATCGAACCCGCTACCTCTTGCTTTGCAAGCGGACATTCGCCCACCGCGCCACCGAGGAAGAAAAAAAGATTTATAATATCGAGGAATGAGGTTTTTAGTAACCAGTTCCATAAGTTCTGCTTAATGCTGTAGTTATTGGCCGATTATTTATTGCCAGCGTGTTTTAAAAAACATTTAGCATTGTTGCTGGTTCGTTTCGGTTGTATCGTGTTTCCTTCTGAGTCTATCTAAAGATAAGAAGAAATAAAACCCCACTATGGTTGTCGAGTCAGTAGTAGTAGTGGGTATTATTTCGGTATCCTGAGGTGGATCTAATCTGTCTGTAGTTATACTGTCTATTGCATCAACTATTTCTTTTCGGAGTATACCCAAAATCCTTTTCGATCGCGATCGTGACTCCATCTGAAAGAATAAGGTGGTGGTTTAAATATGTGTCATCATCTGTAATGCAACAACTTCCGCTATCACGACAAAATGTATACACACTTTACGACAACAACGAGATACGTGGTAATAATTCATACAAAACTAAACCTCTAGAGATTTCATTCATCATCTAAAACGGTACATATCCTTTTATTCCAAAACGATACATAAATGTTATAAACCATTCTTGTCGCAAATGAGCGATATAGTTTTTTACAAACATAATTTAAATGATCTTTATTATTTTACTAGCAGTTCGCCCCGGCTCCGCACGGGTATTATCATCAGTATGAGAGATCAGAGAATGTAAGGCATTACATTAAAAGCCATAACATTTGTGTAACGAAAAGACGTGTTGGCGTAGTGGGGCACACTCGACTTTCACGAAGGTTCGATCTCCTGCAGGCAACAGTGTATTTTTCTTCTTGAAAAATTCTTTAACTAACATCGTGAGAAAACCGGCATGTTCTGAGAACTTTAATGAGGTTGGAGGACATGTGATGTGAAATTCACCAACCCGCCCTTGGCCAGTGTTGTGCATTAAGGCCTAATATTCTCGTCAAGAGAGAAGTCCCTATGTCCCAGCAGTGGGAACGTTAATAGGGTTATGATGATGAAGGATAGTTTCAACACCGAATGGGTACTTAACACATGATAAATATTTAAGGGGCTCATTTATTAAACGTGATTTTACCTGCGTACAGTGCGCATGCCGCGTGGCGATTGCCTCGTAATATATTTTGAAAGCAATGGCCGTTAATTAAAATCTAAAAGATTTCTACAATAACTGAAACAGTCTTAATTTCATTATATTTTATTTTTCTTTTATTTTACAGTCTTAGGGAAACTAACAGCTATTTAAAATGATAAAGGTTTATAATATAAACAATGTTTGCTTAAAGGCTAATTAAAAGTTTCCACAAATAATACAAGAACATACATCACATATATAGATTACAGATACATCATAGATTTATTATTATTTTATGGGCTTACTTTCGACTACAGTCTAGCCAGAAGGCAGAGACGAGGTCAACGATGGAACAAGTTTGCCCAGAAGGAGCATATGCACTCTGGTCTTAAAAGTGGCCGGGTTGTATGTAATCGAAAAAACAGACTTCGGGAGAGAATTCCACTCCCAGGTGCGCACTATAAAAGAATTCGAGAAGCGTTTCGTGCGTGTTCACGCTAGGTCCACTAAGCATGTAAACCACTACTAGCTAAAATGTTCTGCCTACGGTTCATATGTATACCCTAGCTGTGTACTGCCCTCTCTGATCTAGGCCACTGGCACTCGGCCGACACGTATTGTTCGGGATGTTTGCGCAGCGGTAAATGGGATTCTGGAAGCAGATGTCAGCTTCCCTGGTAATGCTAGGGGTTCCGTCTGTTTTGAGGCTAGATACGTTGCAATAAGGCCTGGGTTATTGAATAAATAAATTGCAAGCGTAGCAGTGGTCGTCCAGGGCTTGAATACGACGATAATTGAAAAATATGTAGGTACTTTTTACTAAACTCGTTTTTTTAAATGAATTTATTTAAAAACACGAGTTTAGTATAAAGGTTGATATACAGTGTTGACAAAGAGGCCAAAAGAGATAGATGTGTTATATGTTTGAAATGTCTGTCTGTCGCCTCATAGCTCCCGAAAGGATGAAGCGAATTTAAGAAGTGTAATTCATTACATGTTTGTTGAAAATCGGTTTAGCCGTTTAAGTATTATGGGGGTGCAAGTGGGGAAGAATAACCCTACGTCTGCAAACATACTCCATTAGGTCTGAACGCGCATCAAGTGCACATTACAAAATAATGATTTTTTGCTTTTAAAGAAAGTTAGGTTTTTAAATCCGGGTTATTCTTAAATTTGAATATTAAATAATTATCTTCTGTTTTCAGGTAACCCAGCTCTCAGCTCAACCTTTCTTGTTGGTGAGTCTTTAACTTTTTTTTAATTAATGATAATCATAATTATGTTCTTGCAATAAAATTGAGTTTTATGGCGTGTTAATATCGCCGTTTTCCAATATTATTTATGATTTTAGGTATCAGTTTTATTAACAAGATTTATACCTACTGCCATAATTCATTGGATTTGGTGAGATGTTTTAAAAAATAATTTACTTGACATGTTTATGTAGATCTTATATTAGTTCCTAAAGTATATTTGCTCAACCTTCCTCCTTATGTATATTTTATGGAATCTCAAGTTTACTAATAATTTATTATTCTGGGATAATTCTATAGTTGTATTCAAATTATTCTCATTTCAGAGTCCTGTCTCCCTGCTCCTAAACCTAATTCCTACCTACATCCACATCCATCCATGAAGTTTTAAAATGATGAAGATCTGATCAAATTAAATTTCTTATTTATCTGGGGGCACGGCAGTGCCCCCACCAAGTCGAGCAAAAAAGCGGCACGGCCGTACCATCCTTTTCTCGAAGCAATTCAGGCCATTTTCGACCCCCTGTAACTTCGTTGTGGATGAAACTAGAAGACTGAAATTTTCAGTAACCATGCAGGATTGTAAAGACACGGTATATTTCAAATTTCATTCAATTTGAACCAGTATTTTAAGAATTATAACGGGTCAAATTTCGTAATTTTGTCACTCACTCACTGACTGACTGACTGACTGACCCACCGATCATCAAAATTCTAAGGCACTTCTAGCAGACCTAGAAGCTTAAAATTTGGAATATAAGTAGTGTTTGGTGTATGAATCAAGGAAAAACTAAAAAATCTAGAAAAAAACCGGTATAGAGGGCGCTGTCATACCTTTTCTCGAAGCAATTCAGGCCATTTTCGACCCCCTGTAACTTCGTTGTGGATAAAACTAGAAGACTGAAATTTTCAGTAACCATGCAGGCATTGTAAAGACACGGTATATTTTAAATTTCATTCAATTTGAACCAGTATTTTAAGAATTATAACGGGTCAAATTTCTTAATTTTGTTACTCATTGACTCACCGATCATCAAAATTCTAAGGCACTTCTAGCAGACCTAGAAGCTTCAAATTTGGAATATAAGTAGTGTTTGGTGTATGAATCAAGGAAAAACTAAAAAATCTAAAAAATACCGGTATAGAGGGCGCTGTCGCAACGCCACGTATATACGAAATATGTACTAAAGTAATAACAATGCGAAATATAAATAAATCCAATCTAGACCGGCAAAAAGAAAAATATATGGACATTTATACAATAAGTAGAAGGTACCGAAAAGGAAAAAAGTAGAACTGTCTACAAAATACAAAAAGAAATGAGATCCCATCAAAAACAATACTTGTCAAAAAAACCAAGTCGCGCAACTCAGTTGTTCTGCGGTAAAAAGTTGTGAGACCCAAGTAAATCCAAGTCTTCAAATTTCGTCTCAAAATTATTTAATGTTTTATATAAATATATTGAGACTTGGCCATCAATAATTTAATTTACACGTGTTTTCAGGCGATTGAATTAACACGTGTTTTCAGGCGATGGCCAAGTCTTAATATATTTATATAAAACATTAAATAATTTTGAGACGAAATTTGAAGACTTGGATTTACTTGGATCTCACAACTTTTTACCGCAGAACAACTGAGTTGCGCGACTTGGTTTTTATGACAAGTATTGTTTTTGATGGGATACTTTTGTTTACGGCCTCTTTCTCACAAAGAATAAAAATAATTCACGCACATCGGAGTTAATATGGTTTTAATATATCTTAATATAACAACTATGAATCCTTACACGTGACCTCCGGGTGGTGCTAACAGTCTCTGGTGGTAGGCTTCGGCCGCGGCTTGTCACCACCCTCCGGGCTGGGCCAGTGCGTGAAGCGATTTTTTCGTGTTTCGTAATGTGGCCCGGAGAAGCCACCTTCTAGGTCTTCATGCTCCATCTTAGACCACATCGTCACTTTACATCAGGTGAGATTGTGGTCAAATGAAGGCTTATCAACCATAAAAAAAAAAAAAAAAAAAAAAAAAAACTATCTAAAAATTTCTTAAGCATTTCATACCTCTGCGTAGACTAAGATTTAAACTATATTTTGGAGTAAATACAAATGAATTCTAAACATACGACAAGACGCTGAGTTTGTAGTTTCAACAATGCTGACCCACAAACGGTCAGCCCGCCAACACGGATATTTTGGACTGCTGTTTGAAGATTATTGTTTGTCTAAAACTGTTCAGTAATGGCTTTATTGTACGATATAGTTGTTTCACATTATTAAATGGTTTTGTAATCGATGTACACAAACCTTATTTTAGATTTGATCGAAAATTATTTTTATAGCAACATGCTCTGCGCCTTCCTTGTGTTGTTATTATATTATATTCTTCTTACGGATAGTGGTTTAACTTAGGGTATATTAATATAAGAAATAGCTGATTATTGGCCTAAGAATAACAGGTCTCAATTGAACGAAACGAATCGGTTAATTTACGCGCCATTAACGTTGCTAAGATGACGACTTGCTATGAGTGTTGTTATTTGTTGAAAACAAGGCGCAATGATACCATAAAGTTAAACGGTCCGTTAATTTGAAGCCGTAAATTATAAGTCAATTTTTGGTCCTTCATGCTGGATGGCTGAGTAAATTGGTCCTTTGCATCGGATTATGATCAATACGACATTTAATTAGGTACTCAAACGCTGTGAAATCGTATGTCACGAATCGGCTCATACTGATGCTCATACATAAGTCACGAGCCATATAGGTACACGATATTATGCTCGATACAGTTTCATCGATTAGTCACATTTCGACTCGCTCGGATTAACGCTGTCGCCATGATTCCATTGTGAAAATAAATCGGCTATGTGATCGATTTTATTCGGATTAATTTGGATTACGAATGTAGTTTATATTATATTTATTTGGGATAAGCTTTGTTTACCGATTTTTATAGACTAGCTTTTCACGCCATGGCGTTGCTCGTATCTTATAGATTTTTCCTCGGGAACAACGTTTTCCTTCGGCGTCAATAGCCCTCCTCAATAAATAATCTATCTGGAACTGAAATATTTATTAAATGGGACCAGTAGTAGCGTGTACGTGCTCAAATAATATTAAAAATAAAAACAGCTTTAGTTTAGAAAAAGTATTAAAATAAATAAAATCTTATTAATTAGATCATTTTATGCTGGTCAACGAGCATGAGCGCCGTTTTCAGCAAAATATAAGACCTTTTGTTACAAGTTCATTATATTATACATTTCTCGTGCACAATATCTTGTCATAACAGTGTGAATAGCGACCCGGTGCAACCCCTGCATCTATATCGATATTCTTCATTCAATAAAAACCTTATTACAAGACGCGAGTCTCGGCTGAGGGTCAGCAAAATCTCGAATTAACTTTAAATAGAACATGCTATATTACACATCGATACCACATAGACTGACAACAGTAATACAACATTTTTTTTGTTGTGCTTTTTTTCGGTATAAAAGTGTATACCATAAATATCATAATACTCGTCCGAAAGCCGGTTATTCACCGCAAGCGAAGCGTACCTATTAATGATTCATTTTAAACAGACTTAAAAAATGAGGGCACTTGATAATTTTATATATGAAATCGTCACAGTGTTCGTTCCTGTACTCCTCCGAAACGGCTTCACCAATTCTCTGAAATTTTGTGAGCATATTGAGTAGGTCTGAGAATCGGCCAACATCTATTTTTCATTTTGCAAAACAACGTTTGCCGGGGTCAGCTAGTCTAATATATAAAATTCTCGTGTCACAGTTTTCGTTGTCATACTCCTCCGAAACGGCTTCACCGATTTTGATGAAATTTTGTGAGCATATTGAGTAGGTCTGAGAATCGGCCAACATCTATTTTTCATTTTGCAAAATAACGTTTGCTGGGATCATCTAGTTTTATATATGAATGGAGTCGAACTTAAGCTGAATCTGTGCTATTGTTGAACTGTAAATTTAGCTAGTGACATGGCTCGCACTCAAAAATTGCCGCTTTTGAACTTTTGAGAAGGTACTTAGTATTTTGATAGTTGTATCGAGTAAGTATAGTAAATTTGAGAAGTATGAGATGGCCTCATACTATATCTAGGGTTCCGTGTACAGTTTATACACAAATAAAACAAAAACAAAACATATTTTAATAAAAAAAATATATAATAATTGAAAAACGGTTTGAATTAGGCGAATATTTTTGGTTCTCGTGTTAGTGAACTAACTACACCCAATTTTTATCGAAAATGGAGATGGGCAGCGGCTCTAATATTAACTAATATTATAAGTGGGAAAGTGTGTTTGCTTGTCCGTCTTTTACCGCAAAAAGACTGAGCCGTACCTGTAATTTGATATAAAGATAAAAATCTACTTGTTGTCATACTACTGTTTATTATTTGTACTATGTCGCATAGTCTAACATACATAGTCTTGACTATAATTAAATGATTACTCACATAAATGCGAGTGTTTTAAAATTTTATGGCGTGATCTTCAAGACCTAGATTACTCGTTTTAAATGACTGCTCATGACGCTTAATTAGTGTGTGAAGATATTTTTATAGTTTTAATTACAGACAGATTAGACGGGCAGCGGGCTTTTTAAAGTAACTGTGAGTTAATTTTAATAATAATTAATCTAATAATATTTTTTACTGTTAATGGGTAACTCACTTACTTAATGGTAACTGTTAGTTTGTTTAACTATTAATTAAATTTATAATAATTAAAATCGCTTATACTGGATATTCCAAAATTAGCATTTCTTTTTGGATAATGTATGGGTTTAATTTCCAAATTTACTTCTTACAAAGGATTTAAAAAAGATCAAACCTTTGTGTGAAACTTTCAATGCGTGGTACTTTAAATTCGGTCAAATCTTATTAAAAGAGTTAATAAAAATATGTCTTATCTCATCATCATCAACATTTCAGCGTAGGATGTCCACTGCTCAACATAGGCCTCCCTCAATGACTTCTAGTAACTTCACTAAGGCTAGTTAACATTTACTGTGGTGAGCAGGCGCTCACCACAGTAAATGTTGTCTAGGTAGAGAAGAAACGCTGTTATAGGGTAGAATAGATCTATTCTAAAAAGACTGGAATATAATTAATGTCTCGTGTAATTTTTATAATGTCTTCTGGATATAAGTGAGTAACTCCCATTCTTATATTAAAATTTATTTATTATCCTAATTTTTGTTTTTTTTTTCATAAAAAAATTATGAAATAAATTGTAGGTACATTGACATAGAAGAAATTTTAGAATTTAGTGCCGTGTTGGCTAAGTGGGGGCACGCTTGACTTTCATTCTGACGGTCCTGGGTTCAAACCCCGCGACGAACCTCTAGATTTTTCTTCTTCAAAAATGTATGTGCGTTTTAAAACACGTGCTTTAACGGTGAAGGCAAACATCGTGAGGAAACCGGCATGTTCTAAGAACTTTGACGAGTTTGAAGGACATGTGACATTCACCAGCCCGCACTTGGCCAGAGCGTGGTGAATTAAGGCCTAATCTCTCTCTTCAAGGGAGAAGTCCCTGTGTCCCAGCAGTGGGAACGTTAATAGGGTGATGATGATGATGATGATGATGATGAAAGTTTAGAATTTTACCATACTATTATAAATGCGAAAGTAAGTCTGTCTGTCTAGCCCTGTTGGCTAAGTGGGAGGACAATCGACTTTCATTCTAATGGTCGTGGGTTCAAACCCCGCCACGCACCTCTGCATTTTTCTTCTTGAGAAATTTATGTGCGCTTTAAACACGTTAATAGGGTGATGATGATGAAGTCTGTCTGTAAGTTTCTCTTTACAAAACTACTGCACCGATTTAAATGAAATTTGGTACACAGATTCTCTAGAGACTGAGACAGGACATAGTCTCCTTTTTACCGAGGGAAAATGTCATTACACGGGTAATACCGCGGGCACCAATAGTTATTAAGTTACGAACCCACTTTTCCGAACTCGCGTAAGAGCCTTACTTAAAAAGCAAATAGCGTTACTTTGGCTACCTTCTCTAAGTATATTTGCTGGAGTTCGCAAACATGTTTCGGGCTCGCAGCGTATACGCTATGCATATATGTATAACCTATAGGTGACTGTACCTTTACAGCAAAAGTAAGTGATAAAAATCAACGTATATAATAATATTAAGAACAACGTTAGACTCATCTCTGCTACCTCGCATCGGATATTGTCGAGTCCCGGTCGCATTCTACCTTCTACCTCTATCTGAAAACACCTAGCTTGACGTGCCAAATGTAAGTTATAGCTAAGTGTCAATGTTAAACTTATAATAGTTACCTATAAATAAATAATAACTCCGAAATTGTAATAACTACAAAATTGTTATACTGATAAAGCTGTTTTGTTCTATTCGCTTCTCAACTCAGTAAAAAACATTGAAGCGAACTGTCAAGACAATGTTATTTCCTTGATATTTTTTCTTAAAACAATATAGTTTTATTAATTTGAAGTTGACCTGTCCATTAGGCCATGTGCTTCTATTGAAATAAACGTTTTGACTTTGACTTTGAATTTTATTTGAAGTTTCAACTGGTCAAAAGAGAATGATCTTATTTACACATTATTTGTTCCTTTACATCTAAAAAACTACAATAGTCCGTAACTTTAACTGAATATAGGTACTGTTTATATTATTTTACTGCCAAACATGTCGCCGGGTGTTTATATCAAAGTTAGGACTGGCCAGTCACATTAAAGCACTTAGCAGAAAGTGAAGCAAAGGTCGCCGTCATTTAAATCGATGTGGATGTCAAAGTCAAAGTCAAAACGTGTATTTCCTTAGACGCGTATGCATACGAGGACTATATATATTATTTTGGGACCCTATTTCATCAGTTTATTTTGCTGTTGACTGTACGTGTCTGTTTTATTAGTGTCTACGTCAAGCTTGTTTGGACTTGAAAAGTTACGCTAAAATATATTTTAACAAGCAAGGAGTTAAGTTGACTAGCTCAGCTTACCAAATGCGTTGTCTTACCAGGCCTACAATTATTGTTATTAACCCACGACAAAAAAAGAGGGGTGTTATAAGTTTGACGTGTCTGTCTGTCATTGACATCATAGCTCCCGAACGGATGAAGCTATGTAAATTCAGTTTTTTTTTTGTATGAAAGGTGAGTCTGGCGCGAGTGTTCTTAGACATGTTGCATGAAAATCGGTTGTGCCATTTAAAAGTTAGGGGGGTTAGAGTGGGAAGGAAAACCGAATAAATAAATTTAAAATCTGCAAATATACTAGAGTGGGGTATCAAATGAAAGCGCATCGCGTGCACATTACAAACGATTATGGTGTTTTTCTGTAAGGAAATTAACGCATTGGAATCGGAGGTTTTTCTTAAATTTTAAATTTAGATTTATATTCGTTTAAGCGACTTGCGTTCTGTAAAATTACAGCAGTAATCACTAACTAATTAGTTTTAAGTTATATATCATAGTACCTTTAAGTTAATCTGTAAGATATTTTATATGCTATACGTGGTTTACGGGGCATTACCTTTCTGTATCACTATTTCTAACTAACAGGAGGCAAAGTCCTAATGACTGCGTTAATTATGCAATACTTTCTTTGGTTTTTAATAAATTATTGATTGATGTCTGCTAACGCGGCCTCAGTTTGACGAACTTTTCAACCACAAATGACCCCAATAATCATTTTTAACCCCCGACCAAAAAAAAGGGGTGTTATAAGTTTGACGTGTCTGTCTGTCTGTCTGTGTGTCTGTCTGTCTGTCTGTGGCATCATAGCTCCCGAACGGATGGAGCGATTTCAATTTAGTTTTTTTTGTATGAAAGGTGAGTTTGGCCCGGGTGTTCTTAGACATGTTTCATGAAAATTGGTTGAGCCGTTTAAAAGTTATGGGGGTGAGAGTGGGGAAGGAAAACAGAAAATCTGCAAATATACTTGTGTGGGGTATCAAATGAAAGCGCATCGCGTCCACATTACATAATATTACGTTGTTTTACATTTAAGGAAATGAAGGCATTGGAATCGGGGGTTTTTCTTAAATTTTAAATTTAGATTTAATTACCTATTGAAATGGAAAATGCTTTATTTGTTACAAAAACACGCAAATACATTAGGCAAATACTTAATATAGGAAACAGAACAAATAACAAAAACTTAAGTAGCAAAATTATTGTGTCAAAAAAAAGCCACCACAGCTTAAGCTAAAAAGCTCTGGTTTTGTGTTGACCCTTGTAGTAACAGAGTTGTTTCACACACGACAAACATCGTGCATACTTACTAACTTCCTGAGAGTCTAGTGAGAGTTAAGATCCTCAGCTGATAGACCAGGTAGTCAAAATGAAGCATTCGTTTTGGAATCCTTTACGATAAATATTACCATTTAATTCAAATAAGTACCTACTTACTAGAATTTTTTGACTACTCACTTATATCACAGTCTGAATTAGTAACGGACGCTCTTGGTGACGCAAAATGGCGTTCAACTGAGTAACATTTTTTTCACTTTATATTATTATTGAACTCGACACTGGCAAATTGTCGCTTCAAGCGCAAAGTCCAATTACAAGAAACTGAACTGAATTAGTAACGGATTCATCTCAGAACCTAGATTAAGATATTTCATATTGTTTTATGCATCGATTTAATTTATTATGTTTTGCTTTGCGTGGAACATAAAAAACACAATGAAACACGGAACGCCGTAGCCTCTCAAAGCAAGTCAAAGCTTGTGAAACAATATACATTATACAAGAGACAACCAAGTTATAAAATTATTGTTCAGATCCTACATCAGACAAATAAAAGAAAATAACTTTCAATACAAAGAGACTTTATCTGAATGGCACCGACGGTTGTATGTTAGTTTTTATTAGCATTTGCAGAACTGTAAGTCCATTTGAGATCTCAGCCTTTCCCGAGAAGCCACTGGGCTCAACTGGGGCGGAACGAACGCGCTCTACATCTAGACTACAGTTCAGTGTTGCCAGAAAACTTTTATAATTATTTTAGGAGCATTAAAAACCAGTTGCCAAAACTATTAGATTGTATTTAAAATGTATGACGTATGAATGATGTATGTTCTACTTGATTTTTATTTATTTATGGGCCTATTGCACCATTCCCGAATAAATTAGTCAATGGTTAAATATAGAGAAATCTTGGTCCGTCAATTACTGGCAGTTGTCAGTTGACTCGATGGCTCTTTATTAAACCAATTACTTCTTTCGTGAAACATGCAAGTATATTAATAAAAGTTAGAAAAAATCTGTATCTTACAAATATGACAGCACAGAACTTGAAAATATTTGATTCATTTTTAATTCGACGGGTTTTTTATTTTCTTTCCTCATTCTCAGAACATTTTCTATATAAACTAAAAATTCCAAAGCTCCATTTTAATTTGAGAATGGTCAAGCAGTTCTTGCGGTAACATTAACTTTATTTTGTTACCTAGAGTTCGTAAAACATTAAGTGCCTGGAAGTCTCTTTAAAATATAATACAAGAGCATGAAATTGTGTGTAATCTAGATCTGTGAAGTCAACAGAGCTGGCAACCCCAAGACAAATTCAAAACGTTGTGTTTTATCGTTCGTATGACATCAGCTTTTAAGCGCTATAAGTTCTATTCGGAGACATTCGATTCCAGTGAGTACAGCTTATAAATGGCTGTACATGTACACGTTTCCAACTTTAAATTTCAGAAATAATAGATATAAAAATATATTATTTAAGCTTTGAATTATATATCATAATATGTCGCATTATATTATATACCTACACGTAATACTGAAATGTGTGAGGTTTATATTTGTTTCTAAAGAATTTTTAACTTTTTAATAGAGATGAAATACCACAAACTGTCTGTAAATTCTATTCTAAGCCCAGTGTTTGTTTGACATGTTTTTGCTAAACTCTGTCATGCAAAATATGTACTTTACTACCTTCTTAATAGTAGGTATGTCCATTTTAGTAAATTACCAACGAACACTTTATCGAGAAGGGCTAACTAACGGATACTACCTGTATATTTACAGAAATATGCTACATACACATTTCAGTTACAGAGTCATTCGAGGCGAAGGTTTATAAATTGCAAACGTGAGAAGTTAGGGTAGAACGCTGGTAATTAATAAGTTTATATTTAACAGTAATGTTGTCAGCACAATCGAATCGATTTCATAATAATCGAGCCACACCGATTGTAAACAGTTACTGCCGAGCGGTTCGCTAGGGTTGTGATATTTCCACTAGATATTTCCCATGGCGCGTAAATGCAACAATCGAGAGGTTATCGGTTACATTAGCAAATCAAAAATAATGACAGCGATATTGAAACTTAAAAAAAAAGAGAATGTTTGGAACTGGAACGTTTCAAAATATATTGCTCTTTTTGTATTGTACAGTCAATGTTAAATTGATATACGCGCCTAGAGTACTTAGTCAAAATAATCCGAAAAACGTAAAACCAAATTTATATAAGCAGTTAGAATCATTTTAAATATGAAACAGTAGAAGCTTGGTAATATCGAAGTGAAATATTTTGACCAATTTGGGCGCATACAATAATATTGTTAATCCAAGGTAGCACGAAAACTCTATTATGACGATACATTTCAAAGCTTTGTTTCACAGATTATTTTGAAACACCTGTCAAGTCAACTTAGATAAATTATATGAAACAATAGAAGTGAGATATTTTGACCACTGCAAAATTTTGGCGAATGCAAAATTATGATGATTGTAACTGCTTATATCAAATTGAATCTTATGTTTTTCAGATTAATTTGACTAATCTTGACGCTGAACGTACGATTGATAAAAAAGCCTCTTTGTAACTGTTTCTTTCATTGTTTGTAAAAACCGTTGTATTTCCCATCATACAGTTTCATAGCCTCGCGAAATCAATTCAATTTCGTTGCTTGAATTATATATGCTACAATAATAATACAAATACTTTTTGTTATTATTTGTTCTTTGTATTTATTTTAGTAGTACGACTACTTGAAACACTTTACCAACTATTTATTTATATTATATCACAATTGTGATAATTAATTCAGACTGAGTACTGTCTAAGCAAATACTGGAGTGGTCGCCGTTTTTGTTATATTAAACCCTTTATGTTCACGCATATATTTTGTAATACGTGTTTTAATGTAAATGACAAAATAAAACGCTTTTTATCTGTATACATCAAATAGCATGCGTATCAATTTTCCTCAAGATTATGTAGGTATTTTACTTTCCGCCCCCGGCGACAAAATATGCTTTCAAATCTATTAAGTATTAGATTTTTCTGGGGCAAAGAACAGCTTTTGTCATTTACTGACAGCTATGTCTATGCAAAATTTTATCAAATCGATTTATATTAATATTTCCGGAGAATTTATATAGCATCACCTAACCCCCCACTAAGCAGAGCTTGTACTATGGGTGTTAGGTGACTGATATACTTCATAGATACATTTCTTTGAAATCTATGCAAAATTTTATCAAATCGGGCTTTATATTAATATTTCCGGAGAATTTATATAGCATCACCTAACCCCCCACTAAGCAGAGCTTGTACTATGGGTGTTAGGTGACTGATATACTTCATAGATACATTTCTTTGAAAATAAATACGTATGGTATATAGAAAAGTTTAGCTTTGCCTTAAATAATTTTGTTTATCCTGATATTTAAGCTATATTATTGTGAAGTATCATCAAAATCCACCCATCCATTGCATAGTTAGGAGGGCCCTGATTTTTCCGCATTTAGACTTGAGGTGGTCCATCCTGCATGGATCCATCCATTGCATATAAGAGTAACAAACATAATTGCCTATTATATTACGAACATCCTTACAAACTTTCGCGTTTAATATTCTAAAAGAATGACCGTTCAATAAATTCATTTCAGTTTCAGTTTCTTGTAATTGGACTTTGCGCTAGAAGCGACAATTTGCCAGTGTCGAGTTAAATAAAATTATAAAGTGAAAAAGATGTTATTCAGTTGAACGCCATTTTGACATCCTGAATGCAATCAATTCAATAAATACTAAATAAATTTCCTTCAAGATATCTTATATAATTTTGACGCAAGCTGCGTTCCGTTTCACACAAGATTTAGGAGTCTGGTTCACTAATCCTCGGTTTCAGCATTGACAGATAGACGCGTGTTCCGCCCATACTGCTTATTGCATTTCTGCCGTATCTGTCTCACTCTACGTTATTGCTAAATTGATTATGACAGAGTATAAATGAGCCTTTGTTTGAATATCGCCTGAATGTGATGCTCTTAGGTTCATTGATTTAATGGCTTATACGTTTGATTAATTTCATCATAACTTCAGCTAAGGAACGTCTGTTGTTGTATGTTGCTCTCAACTCAGTAGGTACCCCTATCAAGAGTACGAACGATAAGGTGTTGTGTGAGAGGATATGGTTATTCTGAAAGGCCTTCATAAAATGTTCTAGCTCAGGCGCCCATGAAATATGATAAGGGCTATGCAAAGTATGCAAATGATTCATACTTGTCCAGATCGTCACTTGCCATCAGGTGAGATTGACGGAGAAATAGCCAGTCGCAAATGCTATAAGTATAGATAGACCCTCACGCGGGGAACCTTCTTACATAATTTATCTGTGCAAACACCCTAAAGAAGAAATGGGTCTTGGTTAGTTCAAAATTTAAAAATAGAATCACTAGAGAAACCCTCACGTCACCTCAAGCAAATCGATTCCTTCCGTACACATTTTGTTTTATTGATCCGATTTCCGCTCCTATTTGCAAATCTACGGAGTAGGGAATGACAAACGCAAATAGTTTTGCAAGTAGCGATATCGGTTTGGTAATCCGACCGGCTTGTATCGGGTTTGCAATTGGATCGCTGGGTAGAATGGGCCCGTTTTCTTTAGTTCACATGATACCAGCTTTATTATTTGAGGTTTATCTACAATAGTTTTGTACTTGAGTCACTCTTATCTCTTTGTACCTGTTGTTCTTATAGGTCTGAGTGTCTTCAAGACTAGAGTGAATAGGTACCTTCTAGATCTATGTGATCTACCTTCGTCCACGTCGACACTTACCACCACACAACGAAAACATAGATATATAGATCCATCTCTAATTAAAAATAAATAAAAAAACTGACGTAGTGAGTGAAACGGAAGTACACTCAAAAACATCTTACTATTTATAGGTTTACCAAATCGGATGTTAGGTAAATAGAATAAATATTTAAGGTTTATGTCGTTACAAAAAATTCACGTTTGAAATTTAACTATTCTATGATATTTCTTAATTTATTAACTCAGTTAATAACCCCCAAAACTATCAAAATTTTATGTAAACACCCTATCCTAATGACATTGAATCAACAAAAAAGCTTGGGTTGTTTATCGACATTTCGCGCATATTTTACTTATAAGTTAGATAACTATTTATTGTATACACACTATTTATTGTACCACAAACAAACTGCAAACAATAACAAGACAATACATCGGAGTACAAAGGGCGGCCTTATCTATGTGAGCGATCTCTTCCAGGCAACGTTTGGATAGACAGGAAAGAAATAGTACGACGTAGACAGTGGCGTAACGTAAAGAAGATATAACAAGGAGAATAAAATAAATACCACTAATAAACTATTTTCAGATAAAATTAACTTAAAAATAAACTTACATAATTCCTAAACTATATCCTAATAAGAGATAATATAATGGTACTCTTCTATTTTTATATCTGAACTAGCTGACCCCAGCAAACGTTGTTTTGCCAAATGAAATATAGATGTTGGCCGATTCTCAGACCTACTCAATATGCTCACAAAATTTCATGAGAATCGGTGAAGCCGAGGAGGAGTATGGCAACGAAAACAAGTAGTTCAATATAAATGTATTTACGGTTAAAGTTTACCGGATATTACTTGGTGTTTTATTGTAAATATCTCATGTTATGAACAGCCCAGCACAAGAACGTGCCTATCGCTGTACCAACCTGGGCCTTTTAACGCAATGCATGTTTAATATAAACCATTCATTTATTTATATACAAAAACTAATTTAGGCAGCTTTTGACCCCTAGGTTAGGTTTCTGATCCCCATCAAAGCAGTCTATTAACCTTTGCATGGATCAAGTAAATTCAACAGAAATCAACCTTCTTCGAGTGTATATAATATGGATTATTCAAGAACACTGCTGGACTGAAACTTAAATTTAATGTGTAGTTTCCATGAAAAAAAACATCGATTGTCAAAAATAGGCATCAGACAAAGGTATAATATATATCAGCCTATCCTCTTCATATCGAAACAGTAAAGTAAAGTATGTATATTCCATAAGTTTTCTGATCATATTATATTTATAAAATGAACTATATATCTACGTCCAGGATCAAGGATCTATTTAAGCTGAAGACGGATAGAAAATCGATGAAGTCAAAGTCATTTTGGAGTCGAGAGAAAAAGATCACATTATTTTGGATTCCCACTGAAACTTGCGCTTCGTTGTTTTGCCGTCAGTACTCGTACTTTGAAGTAAAACAAATAAACTGCACTGCGGTGCTATGTTGTGTAACACTACCGATTTATGGAGTATCATAATCCCTGAGCAGATAATTTAATTTTCAGTCCTATGACTAAAACCAGGAAACACAGATGTGTCTTGCAAAGGTCATAAGTTCCGAATAAATGTTAAACAGTTATCCGCCACAGCAAAGATATTGTTATCGCAGTTATAAACAATGTAAACTTACAATAAATCGGGGAGTTCTTTCCTCAATTTGTGCGAAATAAAAATAACCTGTGTTACCAACTCTGGAATGCGATACAAGTGTCTGCAATATAATCGCGGAACTTACGATCGAAGGGGAATACATATTTTTGCAACTTATATAGCCTGTTTACGGCAAGATATTCGAATGCATCGCTGTCCTAATGAAATCCGAGATGCGTTAAACCGACTCGATTATATATTGAGAATCGAAATTGGCGTGAATTTGTATCGGTGACGACTCGGTAGCGTTGGAAGATGTCCTGTTTCAGGAGCATCGATTGGTGTTTTCGTTGTTTGCGGGGCGAAAAGAGTTTTTGTGTCGGTGGTGTAAGGTTGGGTTTGGTGTGTGTAGTTGGGGTGTTTAGGTTTTCAGAGTTCTGAGGAGGGGTAACACGCGGCCGGCCGGCGAGCCGCAGTGCCTCGCCGCGCTCCGGCACCGCCGCCCGCGTCGTGCAAACTCGGGAATACTCGGTGACGTTCGTGCTGCGCTACTGTCGCCGTTTCGGCTGCGTGCGTAAACTGTTTTGCCGAAAAATAATGAGTGATGTGATGTTTTATAGCGTATGTTAGTGATGTGATGGATTTTGTACAGTTTTCCGCCCTACTGGTTGGTAATATGTCATCGTGTTTTTCATGTGATCTGTTTGGCTTGAGTTTTCACAGATTTGCGAACTTACGATGGGATCAAAGAGTTTATAAGATGCTTTTCTATGGGATTTACACTTTTTGTATTCTATAAATTTGTTACACAAACATAGGTAAATAAAAAACATAAATTAAAACCTTAAAATAAGTAAAACTTACACCTTGACATTATGTAAAAAATATTGATGGGATGGCTCGTAGCTATAAAAACACAAATAAACCATTTTAATGTATTAAACAAGTGACTAAGAACCAACAATGAGTGCGTTAGTAACACTTACTGTATCGATCGCTGCACAAACGCATGCGACCAATATGGACACACTAGCTGAATTTGTGCACTATAATAATATTGCGACATTGGAACAATATAATATAATATGTGATATCCGTGTTAGCGGAAAAGATAGCAATATGTATATTCTTGCCTCTAGGATAAAATTGGATGGGAAATTTTATTTGGTATCTAGTGCAAATATATTGTTGGCATAAAATAATCCATATAATATAAAGGTACCTGTGACTTGAGTTATTATTATTTTGATTTTACTTAATCTTAACATAAATAATTTAATTAGTCGGTATCGATACCGACTATTCCGATATTACGCCTAATAAATAATATTAATAAAGTACATTCTCAGCTTTAAATATTATGTCGGCCATATTTCTATAACCTATATAGATAGGTCTCATAATATTAAAACTTGTCAAAAAAATATATCAATAGGTAGGTATTGGTTAATTATTATTTCTATATTATTATGTGTGAATGACTTAATTATCATGATTGGCATTTCCATTATTGCTAATGATTTTACTCAATTACTTACAAATATCCTCAATCAGTGGTTTTAAGGAGAAATACAGAAACACAGTTCGTGATTTTTAACCCCCGACCAAAAAAGAGGGGTGTTATAAGTTTGACGTGTCTGTCTATTACATCATAGCTCCCGAACGGATGGAGCGATGTCATTTAGTTTCAGATTTAGTTTTTTTGTATGAAAGGTGAGTTTGGCTCGGGTGTTCTTAGACATGTTTCATGAAAATCGGTTAAGCCGTTTAAAAGTTATGGGGGTGAGAGTGGGGAAGGAAAACAGAAAATCTGCAAATATACTAGTGTGGGATCAAATGAAGGCATCGCGTCCACATTACATAATATTAGGTTGTTTTACATTTAAGGAAATGAAGGCATTGGAAATTTGGATTTATATTCAAACAAAAGTTCGTGACAAAAGTTCCTCTTACATAACCCTATTTTGGAACTCCCTAGAGTTTCAATTTCGAAAGACTACTATATCAGGGGATATAAAGTAAATATTAGCCAAGGTTTCGTTCCAAAGAGATCGGTATCCAGTCATGCGAATTGGTTTTGAAATGTTGCTATCCTTGGCTAAGCCAAGTGTAAATTCGAAGGGCGATTGAGTGGAATTGATTCTGGTGTTGCCGTGACCACTGGGATGTTTGGTAATTAGTTACATGGTAATTTGGTAACTATTGAGCTTACTAGGTATATATGTATACGGCAACTTTTTATCTGACTTGCAACTTGAGCAGAGACTTAAATAAGTCTCTGTAAGTAAATTAAATAATTATCGTAATATCGAACGCTATATCTTATCCAGTAAGCACGAGAGAGTTGTCTCAGTCTCGAGTGGTCACACATTTTACTACTTTGGAAGAATGTGACTTGTTTTTTGTCATTTGGCTACGGAACCCTAAAAATGGTATAATGTTTTGCCTGCCTGTTAACACGTCCGAAATACTGGACAATAATAATCTAAATAACGGACTAATCATTTTATTATTAGTCATTTACCCTATTATCTGAAAAAGTAATTTACTTTAGTTACTACGTTTGGTAAATTATTTGCGTTAAAACGTTAGTAAATTTCAATTAGTTGGAAATGCAAAATGCTTAAAACAAGACATTCAAATTACCCGCTGCACCTGCATTTCCGGAAACAAAGCATAGTAAGATTCAATTTAAACGGTTGGCAGTACGGAACGTCTGATTTTCAGGCAATACGCGCCGTAATTGGCTGTAGTTGCCAGTATTGTTCTCGGAGACTGCTAATAAAATGCTAATTTGTGAATCACTAATCCAGGTGGCCAATATTTGAATTACGAATTATACAGGGAATTATACAGATTATTTATTATTTAGCCTATACTGTCCCACTGTAGGGCAAAGGACTCCCTTGCCGTCATCCACTCTTCGCGATTTATCGTGGTATCAGGCCATGCGCTCAGGTGCGCAAGAGTCCAGCTCGTCCTTCCACCTCATCATTGGATTGTTTAGATATTTTAAATTATGTAGGTACATAAAACTTTTTAAATTATCATGGTTTGTAACAATATTATGACTCAAAACGGGTAACATACTATGATTGGACAGTTTTTGAGTCTTCCGATATTTCGACGCTGTTGCGAGCTCGGATCACGGAAACAACTAATGTTACCCGATTTAATCATAAAAATGTAGGTGCTTATAAATGTATAGATGCATCAATCATAGTGCTAAATTGATAAAAAGTATTATGTAAAATAGATTTTACTACATTTCTATGTATAAAAAGCCTCTGTATCTCAACCTTGTCAATTGTTATTTTTACTACTGTTCGATACTCCCTTACTATAATATTATCTGTCAATTTGACATATTCTCCGATACGCTTGCGTAATGCAATGTTCATTGCAATTAGTTTTATCTTCCAATATATTCGCATATGACCAAAGTGTCACTTGGCATTTGTGGGTCAACCATTCTAAATATAGACGAATCACAATTTGTACAAGTGACCCGGTTTTGTTATTGAGCACGATATAATGACAGTGACGAATCAAAACATTGCTTCGCCATTTTTCAACATGGCTACTTCCTTGCCAGTTGTTTCATTATTGTACTCCTTCCTTTTAACATTAATAGCTTTGTGATGATTCATTTTGTAGTCTTGAGTAACCTTTTCGTTTATTATTATTTACTTATTTTTGTATAATAATTACTTTTATTGAATCGGGGGTTTTTCATAAATTTTAAATTTAGATTTATATACAGTCGTGGTCAACTAATTAGGGACACTCTTTGGTTAAACCGAATTGTGAATTTATTTTTTATTTTCCAACGAGTCTAAAGCATATTCCATATCTCTTACATGTAAGTATAATTAGTAATTTATGTGCCCGATTATACAAACAATAACAACTTCTTAAATATTAAACCTCTTTACAGTATAGCTGATAGATTATCGTGTATTTGTTCAAATAATGCTGGCTGGCCATTTAATTAGGGACACTGAGATATTGCGTTTTATTTCCAAAATTTGAATCTCAATACTTTTTTACTTCTTCTCTTATTGTTTCGTGGTAGTTTTGGCGGCAATCCCGATATTTATTTTAAGTTTTGAAAAATATTTTGAAGAAAAATGGGTAAAAATAAAAGTTGCGATCCAACACTACGAAAAATTATCATGAAGTTTGTTGTCGAGCATGGTTGGCCATACCGAAGGATAGCAGAACATTTAAATTGTTCAAAAACTATGGTATACAATGCAGTGCAACATGTCAGACGCAATAACCCAGATTTAAATGTGCCCAGAACAAAAAGATCGAGAAAAACAACTCCGCAAGAAGATAGAATGATAACCAGGTTAGCTAAGAAAGATCCGTTTCTAGGCTCTATTTTAATTAAACACGAAGTGTTTGGGACAGACGAAAGAGCTGGTGTCTCAGCGAGAACCGTTCGACGACGTCTGGTAGAAGCAGGGTTGTTCGGAAGAGTGGCTCGCAAAGTACCGTTGTTGAAGAAAGAACATAGAAATGCTCGTTTGGCGTTTGCACGTAAATATGGACATTGGACCTACGCCCAATGGCAACATGTATTATTCTCTGATGAGACCAAGGTTAATTTGATTTCTTCAGATGGAAGGCAATACGTACGGCGTCCAGTAAAAGCGGAAATGAATCCAAGATTCACAAAAAAGCAGGTGAAACATGGCGGTGGAAACATTAAAATGTGGGGTTCATTTTCTGGACGTGGAGTGGGACCTGTGAGGAAAGTTCAGGGTAACTTAGACCAACATCAATACAAGGCAATATTAGAGGAAACGATGCTTCCCTATGCTGAGGAGGATCTCCCTATTATATGGACGTTTCAGCATGATAACGACCCGAAACATACCGCCCGTTCAGTCAAATCGTTTCTTACCAGTCAGTCAGTATCGGTGCTAGATTGGCCAGCAAATAGCCCGGACCTTAACCCAATCGAGCACCTTTGGTACGAAATCAAGAAAAAAGTAGCCACTTATCGTACCACAACTTTAGATGAACTTAATGAAGCTTTTTGTGAGGCATGGGCAAACATTCCTGTCGAAACATGCCAGAAACTGATAATGTCTATGCCACATCGGTGTCAAGCGGTAATTACTAACAAAGGTTTTGCTACTGGGTACTGATTTTACACGTAATAAAATGGAGCTGTTAAAGATATTATAATACTGCAGATTATTAGTTTTGTTTAACTCTATTTTTCATTATAGTTTACTGTCCTTAATTAAATGTCCAGCTACAGAATTATACCTTAAAATTGAATACATGGTCAACCTTTGATATTAAATACTTTTTTCTATTTATTTATTCTTTTATTTACAGCATAATAATCGGACCAAATTATGCAAATAATAGTTACTGAGAAATCAATAGGGTTTTATATTTGTATGTACATAACCGGTTATTGTTCTTCACTATCTTGCATGTCCCTAATTAGTTGACCACGACTGTATGTAGTATATCAGATGTCTAGTACCCGTAACACAAGCTTAGAGCTTACCACGGGGCTAGATGTTGCTGTGTGGATTGTCCGGAAATAGTTATTATATAGATTGATTGAGTACCCATGTAAGTGCGGCAGTTTTTTATTATGCTGGATATGCGTTTATTTGACCACAATCTCTCCTGATGTAAAGTGACGATGTGGTATAAGATGGAGCATGAAGACCTAGAAGGTTGATGGCTTTCATGGCACATTACGAAACACGAAAACAAAAATATCAAAAGTGCTTTTGCAGTATTATTTAGATTTATAACGGGATATTTACCATGATTGATTGTCTTTCGAGTTTCCCGATATTTCGGCACAGTTACATGCGCCATGATCACGGTTAAACTATCAAAAGTTATATTGCTTTTGCAGTGTAACAAAAGGGAATATTTTTGAAACACTGATTATAAAGTTTTTCCCGATCATGACCATAGGAACGAATGACCAACTAAAATACCTGGTTTGAAAAAAAAAGTAGAAAAGTATTGAAAATGAATACATATAGGTAGTGTAAATTAGTAGTGTGTTAGTTAACCTGAGAACATTAAAATAGGTTAGTACTACTCATCATCGTTACCATCTTCCATTACTGTTATCATCACATATATTTGTCTTCGCTAGATTCTGTTGTATGTCTTCAATCTCCATGGTTACGTAAACATTTGTTTCAATTACCGAGTAATTAACATCTGTCAGCCCCCCGCCTTGGGTCGTTGACTTGATATACATACAGACAAACAATTCTACTTACCTATCTATTTTACTTACGTGGTTATATATCTTGTATACTTTGCTTGCTATTGCAAGTTTATTTGTAAGGGTGCTGTGAAATTGCTGAATGTAATTTGCAGTTTTGTTTATTGAGGTTTTTGTTGGATTAACATATTGGTATTTTAGGAGAACTTACGTACTTCTGGGCGCAAAATTATTCCATACGAAATTTGCTGTTTTGTTTATTGCCAGCCTTTAGTTGGATTAACGGTATTTTAAGAAAACTTACATACTTCTAGACGCAAACGTGTTCCATTGTCAGCTTTGGTTTTTCATTAGACAATCGGTTTAAGGCCCCATTTTCAAAATTAAAGACCAAAAATCGAGTTTTACTGGACTTAATTCAACCATTGCAAAAAAGGTGAATTAAATGTGTCACAAGTTTAGCTTGACCTGATCGCGTTTATAGCCATTGGTTAAAACGGGGCTTAGTCATCCAGTCAATAACACTGAAAAACTACATTAAAAAAAAAACGACTTTAGCAAATATAATATTCCAGGGTTGCTCTCGATTTCTCTGGTATCCCATCATCAGATTTTGACATGGTGACAATGGGACCACTCAGCAAGCACACTCTTTCGAATAAAACAAGAATATTCAAAATCGGTTCACAACCTACTACTACTAGATATCGCGCAACACGAGAAAATCCTTTTCTTTTGAAGTCGTTTAAATTAATTTTAACTATGTGAAACTTTGTTGCCCTCAAAAGTATATATCTGTTACTAATTGAGCTTATTTGATTACGATTATCGTGTTTTCGTTTTTATATTGGCTTGGATCAACCCAGCGAATATTCAGTGAAACAAGAAATAATGTTATTTCCCAAAACAATCGTTCAATATTTTCTGTAAAAGGAAGGTAGCAATATATTTTTTTAATATCCTTAGTGCCCCTTTTGTCATCCTTTCAGAATTTTTCTGAGAATACCTTTTTCATTACAGTTGTCGGTAATTTCACGGAGATTTGTAAGATTTCTTCTTTCGTTCTTTGTGTCTACTAAACGAATCGAACGAACATTATTTACAAAAAAAACCTGATGAATGTTTAAACTGAAAGCCATTTAAAAGTTAGATATAGACTTTGAGAGAACCTTTCCAAGCCTTATAAAAAAAAAAAAATTCTTGGTATAATATTAATTTCAAATATAATCGTATTATGATGACGAAAAGGACTAAAAGATGACGCATTGCATTTATAATATTTTTTCACAAAAAATTACATTAAGATGAAGTTTCTTACCCATAGTAATCTTTAAATTGGGGCATTAAAAATGTTTGATTTAAAGGTCGATTTAAATTCAAAACCTACCATTAATATTTTTATACTTATTATTGCATAGTTGAAATTGTCATTATTAAATATTGCAACATCATGTCTCCTTTCTATTTTAATTAGTGATTTCCATCCTAAGGTTGCCTGAAAGAGATCGTAATTTAGCAACAAGTCCTCCCATTGTACCATTTGTTTTTTTATGTTCCTATGTGGAAAATGAAGATTTTTTGTATCATATTAAATTGTAAATGTTAATTGGGTAGATTCTTACTATAATCATATAATCGGACCACTTAACTAGGTAGCGACTAGGTAACATGGCAACCCATATTTAAATCACATTTCCAATATGGAAATGTTGATACCAGAATGAATGATTCATGTGAAGCCCCAACTTGCACTACTCGTACTAACGTGGGAGAACCAGACCTCGCTTTTCTAATAACTAGGACTGGATCAGGTTTGGCTGACCTTGTGTCCTGAGAAACAATCACGACAGACATTTTGATGGATACAAGATAAGGCTTCGCGCTCATTGAAGTCTAGTCTGTCTCAAAACATTTTAGACTCAACACACAAGTCATTGACAGTGTGCACGGCTTTATCTATTCTGTAAGGCGGTAGTCAGTAGCAAAACAGTTTTGTTTTGGGTCAGCGCGAAGCTTTAGTGTTTTCATGTTTAATTTTAAAGTTTTTTTGTATCATACCGGGCTCATGTTGTTAGCACTTATTAATTTTAAGACAAATTGAATACAGGAATGCAATAAACGATTTTTATTGTGATTTTAGCAGACTACAGATCATTTTTTCACTTAAAACAACCGAATTTAAATATGTATGTATATTAATACAATACAGAACACTTTATTGTACATCAAAATATGCAAGTTATTGACTAAGTACTCGTAAAAGGGACGGCATTGTCGCTAAAGATATATGACAGACAACCTATTGGGTGGAAAAGAGATAAAGAAATTACAATAAGGCAGCCATCAATTACCCTTATATTGTCTTCGAGTCTAGAAAACACATACCTTATACTATTCTCATAGATAAGACAATTTTAAGTAATGTCTTAATTAATAAAGTAAAAAAAATATATATATACGGTCGAATTGAGAAACCTCCTTTTTTTTGAAGTCGGTTAAAAAAGAATTGTACTTCTACAGTTACTCAGTGAAAAAAAACATGGACTGGTAGTGTTTCTTCCTTAGGCAATTTTAATTAAACAATTCTTAGCAATTATTTGCATAAAGCTTTAATATTTTTATGTTTGTGAGTTAATAGCGGTTTAATATCTCCTGTTAAGAGGGGTCATTTGGACTGTGGTACCTTATGGGGCTACCTGGTTGACCTTAAGATGTCATCTCCCAGGGTTATAGTATAGGTCCTTTATTATTTTTTGCAAAAAAATATACGAAGAGCCTTAAGTTTAGCTGCTTTTGTTTGGCTCTTGTTATTTTTATATTTACGTGATTGAAAATGTAAACTAACTATAGAATATAATGTAATAATTATGTATTTAAAAATCTAGCGGTTGCGATTAAATTATATTTAATAACAACCAAAAAATAAAATTAATCCGGGCTGGGCCAGTGCGTGAAGCGTTTTTTTCGTGTTTCGTAATGTGGACCACATTAAGGGAGAAGCCTAAAATTTAAAATTAACTTTCTAGGTCTTCATGCCCCATCTTAGACCACATCGTCACTACATCAGGTGTGATTGTGGTCAAATGAAGGCTTATCTAGCATTCAGTATGTTTTATATTCCAGGAAAAGTTATTATTAACAAATCATAGACCATTATTGTATTTATTTATTCCTTGTGACTTTCACACAATAATATATTATTTTCCATACTAATATTATAAATGCGAAAGGAACTCTGTTCTTCTTTCACAAAAACTGTTGAACCGATTTAAATGAGATTGGTACACAGATTCTCTAGAGCCTGAGAAAGGACATAGGACAAGGGTACTTTTTACCCCGGGAAAATCCATTATAACGCGGGTAACACCGCGGGGCACTACTAGTCTTAACTATATGCTTGAATAGAAAAATATATTTCCTTAGGTACTTCTATATTTTATCACTGCTGATTAAAGGCCTAAGTATTTAGCTCTTTGCTATTTCAAGATTTATAAAAAAAACAGTTAATAGATAGAGCCTTTGTTGAGGAAAGTTTATATCCATGCGAAGCTGGACGTTTCGCTTATAAATATATGATAAAAAACAATCAAACTTACGGCCATTAAATCTTAGTGTGATAAGCTTCAGTATCAAGTATCATTTCAACAGAATCAAACATACTACTCTCGTCTACAACACATACTAACAAACCGCGAGGTCCAGAAGCCGCGGACTCCGGTCAGACAGTCATCATCAACACCCTTTTAACGTTCCCACTGCTGGGACACAGGATTCTCTCTTGACGAGAGACAAAAAGCCCTTAATTCGCCACGCCCCTGGCCAAGTGCGAGTTGGTGAATGTAACGTTTTTCATACTCTTCAAAGTTCTCAGATCATGCCGGTTTCGGTCAGACAGTAACAAGAGCTAATTATGCCGTTCGCAGTACGATCAATCGCACTTTCTCTTATGAGTCATGTTTACAGATAGTTTAGTTCTAACTTGTGCTTATTTGAGCTATTAAAACTTGTTATTTTCGTCAGATATTAAATAAGATAATCCTTGATTTGTGTAATATGTTTTCTCAAATCATGCCTATACTATGCTATTCCAATAAATAAATAATTTTTTCGGGACTAATCACACAGCATCACCTAACCCCAAACTGAGCAGAGCTTGTACTGCGTATGTTAGGCCCGGGCCCCTAAGCCCGTGGGCCTCCAAACCTTATTAGGTAGTCTTGTTTATTAAAACAGCAAAAAATTCGCCGGTCTTCAGAATCTAAACAAAATTTTTTTGCGAGTTGCAACTCTACTCAAAACACAACACTTGGCAACTTATTAAATGATATAGGAACAATATAGTTTATTTTTATTCAATGCATAAGATAATGTCTCATTTTCGCGGAAAATTAATATAACAGCAAAAGGGTGCAGCTTAAGCTACTTTTACAGTCCGTAAAACGCAGGCGGTGCTGCGTGGCGCCGCTTGTAGACAAGCCGCTATATAAAACTTTAACAGCTTATTCAAGTGAGGGCCAAGCTTTTTTGCCCCAAGGCCCTTGATCACCTAGCGACGCTACGGGATATAATAATACTTAAAGCTTTAGCAAAATCATCATCAAATCAACCTCGACCAAGTCCGAACTGACTGAAGCCACACAATAGACGAAGATATAAATAAGTATGCAATTTGCATGACAAGGGGAATGGCCGTGTCGGATGCAAATTGAAATTCGGCCTCCGTCCACGGAGGTTGCACACAATGAGGTTTTCAAAAACTGAGTAAAACTCTATGGTTCGGAGTAGCGCAGTTTCTTAGTTATTATTGCGAGTTTTGTTTTGTGGTTCGATTGCTGTGAAATTCAAATTCAAGTAACATTCCTTTTGTCCCCTAGGAGCATAACAAGACTAAAGAGTTTTTATTGTTATGTGTATGAATACGATATTAAGAAATCCTTCTTGGTGTAGTGCAAAAATGAAATTAATTTCATGGCTCAAAATGTATTCGCCATTTAATTGATATAACATAGTGAATGTACGCTATGCATAGTCTGCGAATTTATCTGCCTTTCTCTCTTCTGTCATTAGAGTTGACCGCATTATTTATTGAACAAATTATTGTGAAAACGAACGTGATTATAGTACCTAGTTATGTATGTATGTCGCGTTGTTATCTCTTTAGTAATTACAATCCGTGTTGTTTTTTTTGAATTTACATCATCCTGGATCCGGATATTTTGTGATATTACCACTATATAAATAACGACTTACCATTGAAAGACACAAATCTCCCTAAATAAATTCCCCCATAAAATAAGTGATTTTTTCTATGAATGTATTCTACTTACAAAAGATTTCCTTCAAATGAGATTCTACCTATTTTCCTGTTCTCTACATTAGTCCAACAAAAGGAAATAGTTTTCCGTTCATTCTGCTGTATCAATGTCAACGTTTGCCATTTAATCAGTGGTCTATTTGCCATAGTCTGTGGTTAGCCGTCATGGGAGGCGATCGATTCATTCCTCTATTTAGTCTGTGGTAATCGTCATGGTTCAAAGCGTGACACTCGACCATGTCCTATTGAGTCTTTCCTTTGAAAATGCGACTGTATGTCATTTGGGTCACGTCGGCTGGCCATTTCTATTAACATAATAGACATTTTCTAGGTAGGTATGTCTCGAATGTTGAAAAAAAATCATAGAAAACCGTTTCTTACCTTATGTTAACCATATGTTATAATAGTATAGAAAATATGATATTGACCTTACACAATAAAAAAATAATGCGAATAAAAAATATATCACCTACTCAGGTTTGTCGATCGGCACTCCGCGAGTAATTGCCGTGGGAAAGCTTTTTAATTAACAAGTCTCCGTGCAGTATTTGAAAAGACAAACCCCCATAGGTGAAATAGTCAACTTGACCTATATTAAACGAAATGTCTTTATTATTAGTTTGTCCTTATCACTCGATTGACGTTTGTGTTTGTTAGAAAGAGACAAAATTCATGCTAATTAAGACTTTGCTATCTATTATATTCATAATAGGGTAAGCTCGTGATTTTATTGGCAAAATTTAAATACTTACAGTCTACAGTCGTATGGACACGTTCTAAGCCCATTGTCTTAGAATTTCCACAGCATTATAAATTATAATGAGACATCTAACTGTAGCTTTGGGAATCCTCCGATTAGATCGCCAATTGTACCTGTTCCCACGGAACTCATTCAGCTTCTGTAAATGGTACAGACAGACGTACAGTTAAATTAGCAGCTTTTGAAACGGTTTCTGTGCTTATTAGTGGCTGCAGTCTATGGTGCAAGTGTTCGGCTGTTAAAGTATTCGATTTCTGCTTGGAGACTTTTACTATGACTTTAGTAAATATTAATATGTATATCATCGCATTAGGGACAGAAAAATAAATAAATATTTCCAGACAATTCACACAACAACATCTAGCCCCGTGGTAAGCTCTAAGCTTGTGTTACGGGTACTAGATCTATACTAATATTATAAAGCTGAAGAGTTTGTTTGTTTGTTTGTTTGAACGCGCTAATCTCAGAAACTACTGGTTCGAATTGAATAATTCTTTTTGTGTTGGATAGTCGAGTTATCGAAGGCTATAGGCTATATAACATCACGCTACGACCATTAAGAGGAAAGATATAGTGGTAAATGTGTAAAAAACGGGAGAAATTGTTCATCTTTGAAGCCTTCCGTTGCGTGCGCCGTGAAAACGGTTCAAGATACACAAAAAATATGTATTAAAGAATAATAGCTCTTTTAATGATCTAAAAAACAGTCCGCGATAGTATATGTCTATCTTTTAAGATTAACTCACAAAAACCGTTTTTATGGTACCTAATTTGGTCGAAATAATTTGTTTAAGTTGTATCAACATAATAATATTAATCTTTATTCAAATAAATATGTTGTTGGTTAAGAGTACTTCATCCATTATAACGCGGGTAGCACCGCAGGGCACAGCTAGTATCCGATATACTTAAAATAATAGTCATACATATATATATAATTATATATATTTTATTATTCTTACATATTAAACACCCAGACCAAGGAGGAAATAACATCATTACAATGTTGTATTGAATTGTAAATAAAAAATAAACTGGTTGAAACCAGTACATTGTATGTTTGGATGGTTTCTGTATATAGATATATATAAGATTCTTACAAGTTATAAACAAGCAGAAATTAAGAACAAAAACCCGACTGCGATTTTGACTGTCTTTTTGTTACGAAACTTTGATTCGATAAAGATCCTAAACCGTCAGCCGCATCGATAAATGTTGAAAGAAAACTAATAGTGATTATTAAATACCTATTCAACGATACCCCACACGGCATAGTTTGTTAACACTTATTCTTTGATTTTTACAAAATGGCGTCCAGTAGTCGCCATGTTGAATTATCACTAAAATCGTGTCCTTAGTAACACTCGCCGGACTAAGAGGAATCGATCGACGTATGTGAGTATAATCCTAAAAATCGGCCCAGGCGTTTCGTCTGTATAATGCTTCAAAGGAACCAATATTCATAGACTGATAAACACATTACACTCCTTTGCGTCGCCCAGTCGGGTTAAAACTAATTCGCGAGTAACACTTTAAAAAGTGTAATCACGTAAATATTCTGTCAATGTTTTATATACAAACTAATATTATGAACAGGAAAGTGTACGTGGGTGTTTGTTTGTTTATTTGTCTTTTACGACAAAACGACTGAACCGATTTGCCTGAAATTTTAAATAGTGATAGATTATAACTTGGAATAGGACATAGACTACTTTTTACGGCAAGAAAATAAAATATTATAGTTTCAGTTTTACTTTTAAACTATCGGCGGGTTCGATTCCCGACAGGGGAACAGATATTGTACGATCTAAAATTTCTGGTTTTGGGTCTGGGTGTTTTCTATATAACACAACTATTTATTTACAAATGATGCTGTGTAATTAGTCCGGAAATATTAATTAATTTATTTTTAAGGAAACACCTCAATTGAGTTAGGACCAAATCTTTTTGCTCTATGATTCACAGGACATAAACTCATATACTACCTACGTTCTAGTTTCAAATATTCGAAGGTCATTGCCTCGAGGGTCCGGTTAGGGAGGCGAGTCCGTTAGACGAAGTTTCTAACTCCCTGATGTATGGCAACCCTTGCGGTCCGGAGCTTACAGAACGTTTATACTCGTAGTCCAACTTTTTAACTTGTAAACTGCACTGGAACGGTCTGTATTAGTCGAGGGAAATCTCTGTTTAAAAATGGAACGAACGTGCATGTTCTTGGAAGTGTTGTGATTTTTTTGCTTAATGAGAATTGTAGGTAAAACTTGTTGTCTGTGCTTTACAATTTTTCAATCATTTCCTTTCACTTTATAACAATATAGCATAATTATCTGAAGTATTATATGATTGTATTGATTTATATTTATATATATCGGTTGAAAACTCGGCCCTTATTGACATAATACGTTTTAGCTTTATGCAAAGAGCTTTTCCTAGTTTATTTAGTGTGGGCTCTATTTTATTGGCTCTATTGGTGTGGACGCACGCCAGCCATCTTTATTTATTCCGTGACCATACTACTTCTTTTGAATCATAAATTATACAATATTTTTCCAAACTATTAAAGAGTTCTCCCACAACTATAAAGAAGCTTTTAGGGCGCACTCTTCGGCTGCTATTTATTTCCGTTTCCCGCCATTACAAACTTTCTTCTGCATTATTTCTAAAACTCAGTGCTGGAAAATTGCTGGGTAGGGTTCCCATCCTTCATAATTATCTTCCCGACTTTAAAAAGTTTGTAGACCGGTACCTAATTATTTAGAAATAAATATAAAAGCTTTTTTTTTTGACAAAAAATCATTTGTTTGACTTTAACCTCACCTAAAATATCCTAAAAAGATAGGTCCTCCTTCACGTCACGTTTATAAAAAGTATTTTATAATATATAAATAATTTTAGATTTTATTTTGTTTTAATAGTTTTATAACGTGCTCACAAAAGTATTAATTTAGTAATATGTCAATTACTTTACATTTATTTCAACTCAACAAAAAGTATAACTTTTTAAATTATCATGGTTTTAAATCATAATATCAACAAAAAGTGTTTATCACTGATCCTAAAAATATATGATAACAGCATTTATCCTTTTTATTTACATTGTAGCTGGCTTCGTGCCATTTAAGTAATATGTTAAAAAAAGGCGTAAAATTCGTAGGAACTGGTAACCCTAACCTCGGAGCGTTAAAACCGACGCTACCCATTATACGAAATTATATTGCGTAGTTTAAATTGGCGAGAACGCTAGTATGTTTTAAAACAAGAGATTGCAATTTATTTAATGTGGAAGCTTAACTGACTAACTTCCACCACAGCTGAGAAACCCGTTTTTCTGATTTTATTAATATTTTTTTTAATTCTAAAGAAGATTAGATTTCTTAATAAGATTACGTACCCTTTACCTTACTCTGTATGTTGTATTGTCTAGTGCTTTAAATGTCATGTTTTAATTAGTGTTGTATCCTTATGTTTTAAAATAACACTTTATTATGTATGTGTGCGTTTACTTTATTTTTTTTGTACTCTGCTGTTGTGTCCAAAATTAATTTTTTTCTCTATTCCTATTCTATTTCTATTTAATTTATGTGTCTGTGTTTGTTTATATTGTAGGTATTTCTTTGTTTTTAAATTTTTTTACGTATGTTTTTATATATACTGTGGCCCGAAATAATTGTGTCTAATTCTTATTCTTATATACCTTACACTTCGCTCTCTTAAGAAATGAACTTACTATTCGTGCTCGAGAAACTTTCTTATTTGCAAAGAGTTTTTAGTGAAACGTCGCACATATATCAAGACAAATTTTTGCACTAGCTAAGACTAAACATTTTATAATAAATTTTGCGGGTAAGACAATATTTTTCTGGGGTTCCGTAGCCAAATGACAAAACACTGAACGGTCATATCCGTCCGTATGTCACAGCTACTTTTACGGAAACTATAAAAATTATACTTTTGAAACTTGGCACAAGAAGAAGTATTCTGTGACCCGCATTTCGATTTTCCTACAAAAATAGAAAAAAAAAAACAATTGTTTTCGGGGTTACCCATACCAAGAACTGAAACTCATCATTTTTGTTTAATCAAACCCATATAATGTGTGGAGTAGGTATAATTTTAATCTTAATGATTTTGAATAAGTGCTTACCTCACTTTTTAGATTAAACTATTTATTTATTTTATGCAGAAAGAGATTAAGACACATCTGTAACATTCGCACGCAGGCTACAAACCTGCACGTCCGGGAAAAGGACCTGTCGTATTTAAAAAAATTTCGTTACTGAATAGTTTGCGCAAAAGACACTATCAAAGTGGTAATAGAATAGAAAATCTTTATTTGTTTCTCCAACATATAACAACATACATAATAATATGTGGAATATGTATTCCCTGAAAATTCTTAAATAAAATAATTATTAATTACAGAGGCCATTGATCTAACTAAGATAAGACAATATTATACGCGCAATAAAAAGGAACAACTTCAATTTCCTCAAAACTCTGTTCAATCCTCCAACATGGCAACACTTCGAAATCCTCGTGAAAAGTTCGGGCGAGCCCGAGATTGCTAGGTTTTCGTAATTCGAATCGCGGTTTCAACTCAGCGTAATTACTGCAAATGGCCACCATTGTTCAAAAACTTGGAAGGTAAATGAAATCTTCATTTATTGAAGAACGCTGATTTAGATTCCTTCGTGAAAATAAAGAAGAATCGATGTCGCTGTCAGCGGTTTACAGATCTTTGTTTGAATAAATTTAAATATAATAAATTACTGTTTTAGAATTAAGATTACCTCTACCTCTTTAGAATTTCAATGTATGACATGTGTAATTGTCGTTTGTCATACATTTTTGGAGAATGTGTTTTTTTTAATGTAGCTTATTTATAGCAGTTCATCTGAGTTCAGTCTTCAACGTCTTTTTTTTGTAACTTTTGAAACTTTTACGTTTATCAACAATATTATGATTTATAACGGGATATTCGGAAGACAATCATCATGGTTATCATATCCCGTTATCAATCTAAATAGTGTTTAACGGCTTTTTCTAAGTTTATTCGGCCATATAGCTAATGAGTTTTTTCTTGAAATATATCGTTACACATGTTTATTGGGTGCCTACAATTGTAGTATAAGCGTTAACTTTAAAACTAAAAAAACAAATGAAATAAAGTCGTCTATAAAACACAAAATAATATCGTAAAACCATAAGCGATGACTGAACAAAATAAAATAAAAGATAAAACAGATTAAAAAAAACATACGCGACGAATTGATAACCTCCTATTTTCTTTGAAAGTCGGTTAAAAACATCGCTCGTTCTAAAATCAAATACTCAACTTAAAAGCAATATGGAAGCTCAAAAATTGGAGCACTCTGAATGTTTTTCATACTTTTAGAGTTACTTTTTGCGACGCCGTTGGCTTCTACCGTATTTCGGATTAAACTCATATATTTCCTCGAACGTGCCTTATCTCGGCAATTTCATATTACTCTTTTCAGCTTGGCCGTTTACGTATTTGAGACTGATATACTACATGGCAACACCGAAAGTATCTTTGAGCTTCCTTGCTGAAAGTGATTTGTATGCTTCGGAAGCTAGAAATAATATTTAATTTTGTAATGTAAGTTCTTTGATATAATAAATTCAATAAAGTTTGAGTTGTAATCATATAATTAGTGACCCGTTTAATTTAACAGTTTTTACTATTTGTGTAATCAATATAAAAACCCATATTTCTTAAAAAAAAACTAAATAAATTGTTCAAAACACAAAAAGTATACCCATTCCAAGTAGGTATAGATCCCATAGATAATTTATAATTAGTTATGTTTCTTACCCGACTGCGCGACGCAAAGGAGTAGTAATGTGTTTATCAGTCTATATGTATGTGCATTCTGTTCCTTTGTAGCACTATTTTATGTTATATGTAAAATGTTGTGTTGTTATCTTGCCCTTAATAAATAAATCAAATTCCAACTCTATCTATCACGGCTCTTGAGATAGAATTCAGCCCGTTAAATGACGGTCAAACGGACAGACCGTTTTCCCACTGGGTTTTAAGTTTTAACTAATAATGAGTACCATTTAACCTACCTTTTAAATTTTCACAAGTAAACAAAGTTTGTACCAAAAACAAGGAAACATTCCATACTCTCAAAGGATTCAAAAATATAAGCAACATGTTCCAAATCCAAAACTTTTTTTTAATTCCGCAGCAAACAGTTTTGTCATTTGTTATTTTTATAAAGTTGGTATTACGTGTGACACAATCTCAACTTTTCAAATTATGTGCATTCAGAATTCAGTCCGTGGAAAACTGTTCGTAATATGAACTCCATATAGATAAGGGTAAAGTTATATTATCTGTTCCATGTTTTATACGTTCTTGTGTTTACTGCATGAAATGCATATTGATGATGCATAAGGACAGATAGATCATAATATTGTATAATATATACATATTACATACATACTAAAAAAATATCTATGTAGTTGTTTATCTCAGCCCCATAGTACAAGCTCTGCTTAGTTTGGGGTTAGGTGATGCTGTGTGAGTAGTCCGGAAATATTATTATTAATACACTTTGTCCTATAACACCATTTTTATGGTTCCGTACCCTAATGATAAAACGGGACCCTATTAACATCATCATTCATGGTCTGTCTGTATGTCCGTCTGTCACCAGGAACCAGAATATCAAGAACAGTGATAGATAGAGTTGAAATTTTGAGGGATAATGCACTATCTTGCCGCTATAACGACAAACTCATTGATCTATCTATCTATATAAATAAAAATAAATTGCTGTTCGTTAGTCTGATTAAAACTCGAGAACGTATGGGCCGATTGAGCTGATTTTGGTTTTAAAATGTTTGTCGTAGTCCAGGGTAGGTCTAAACGGTGAGCAAATAAGGAAAAATTGCCGGGATCATTTTTTACCCGTGCGACGCCGGGGCAGGCCGCTAGTCAATAGGTAAATATAAAATAATAATTCTATGATAATTATGTGTAACTAATGTAAATGGTTGTATAAATCGTGTTAGTTAACTTTAATAAATAAAACAACTGAGATTTTTTACAAGTTAAGCGAAGTTACGCGCGTGCTGTAGTTATCTCCCTAACAGTCTAATCTCTAACTGTATTATTTTTGCACTTGTTTGTGATTTCCTAAATAGGTAAGGTTTTAGCCTAACCATAAAACTCCTTAACTGCAAAGAGGTTAGGTTACCTAGCCGCAGAACCTCTTTACTAAAACATATCGACAGCATTCATATTCATAATGAAAGCGGATGTCAATGTCCTCACTATCGAAAAGGGCTTCCGTACCAGTTTTACGGACCGTTATCAGCCGTACCTACCTTTAATTCGATCATTAGGAGCCAATATCCGTAAAGGTATGTACCTTCTTTTATATATTGCATATTAACTTGATATGCAAACTAGAATAAATAATTTATGTGGATCGATCAATAAAAATGTTTTAAGGTTATACTTTCTATGTTTATGTTTGATTAGCTTTTCACGCTACGGCGTTGCTCTTGTTTTATGGATTTTCCAGCGGGAACGACATATTTCCCGCGGTAAAAAGTAATTATAGAAATCGTACCCGTTGTTCCTGAGATTAGCGCGTTCAAACAAATAATCAATCAAACTCTAGCTTTATAATATTAGAATACATGAGTTTATAATTTTCAACCTACTGATAATGATGGTAGTATCAATGGTAATATTTGGTAAATTTTAACCAAATTGTCTCAACCCGTTTTTAGTGTTATTCAGCAGCACACATATAAGTATTCCTGATATTTCTTTTATTAATACCTTCGACCTTTATCCGACCCAGAATATAAAATTGTCCTGCTGAGAATGACGGAAATGCTTTCATATCAATCAACTAAAAGCTTACCCAAGAAAATAAGCTTTGGTTAAGTGATTAAATGTCAGTGTCAAAGTTGTAACTCGTGTGACATTTAAAGGCAATTGTAAGTTCCAAATTTCAAAACTTGATAGCGGGTAGCTCTTTCCAAGAAGTATGCAAGCCCAAAATATCACTGTCGCCTTTTCCGAAAACTGAAATAATCTTCCGCTCGCCTAAGCACTTGCTAAAGATAAGAATGATGATATAAATACTGTGTGAGAGCTACTTAATTATTCCAAGGTCTTTTGGTTTTCTTTTATAGCGCCTCATTGCGCGCCAAAATTACATTTCTTCATAATATGTCACTGTCAAAATGCCATTTGACATTTCCCGCCTAGGCACATTACAACCTGCGCGGTATGCTATAGCCGAGGCGCCAATGTTTCCCCCTTTTCTCATATGATTGATGAGAAGAAAATTATAGCTTGTTTTTAGCTCCAAGATATTCAGTTTAGTTCATTACGGCCGCCGCCGGGCTGGAGGTTGTTGTCTTGTTAATAACCTCTTCTAAAGATAAAATCCTAGTTTGTAAATTAAAGGAATATCTTATAAATATTTACTTTTATAATCAGTAGATATCCAATGTATTTGGTTAAAATGATAAAAAAATCTAAATTAATTAGTTTACTGTGTCATTTTGGCAGTCAATTAAAATAAAAAAAACACTGCCTTCTAATGACATTTCTGTATCCTATAGATATTCCAACCAAAATATTGAGTGACTATTTACACAGAATTGTAGCACAAGCCAAGAAGTTATGTATGTTGTTGTGTGTATTGTACGGAAATAATTATTTATTTATGTAAGAATTTCCTACGAAAATACTACCTAGCGAAAGATCCAAATAAAGAGAGCGGAGGCTATAAAATTAGTCCCGATAGGAAACGAACCCGCCACTGCTTCAGATTGACCGCCATCTGAAACTTTTCAAAAAGTAAAAAACATAAGGTGCGTGTTATTTGAGACCAATTGAATCATACACGTTAAGTGAGTCATGTCGGTAACATAATGGATTGTAAGCCGAGCACAATATCAAACGAATTTAATGATGCTATTGTTACGGCGCGGCGGTAGTCTAATATGATATCCTTTATGGTGTTAAAGTGTTTCTAATATATAAGGTCTTTCTTCTTCCTCACTAATAGTTAGAATACGAGTATACTTAAAGTTCCTAATTTGCTGTGAAATCGACAGTGAGTGCGAAACGAAAAACTCCAATTGAATTTTGGAGAAAGCGCTTTCAAATATCTATCTGTTCTCATTTCGAATTGAGTAAAACTTTGTGAGCTGGTTCTAAATTTAAATGGAATGTTATTGAAATAATTTTAAAATGGAGGACATAATAAATGAATAGGTACTGGCAACATTGCCTCTAATTTTATAAGAATTTTCTGATGACGCATACATCTCTGAATTATTCTTGTGTAAACCAGCTGTTCTCACGGAAGCGAGTCACGAAAGAAGTAGCATAATGTAACTTAATAAACTTCAAACTTTTCAGCGAAAAGAAATATATTTCAGTAGTTCTTAATGCAATAAGTTTGCAATGGAAATTAAATATATTAAATAACTTCGTTTGTAGAAAGTGTTCGTTAGAAGTCGTGAAATGTATAATTTTCAAATATTGCAATACCTTTTCAAATTATAAACAACCTTTTGTATAGAATCGCCTAGTGCCGGTCGGAACAGTATCGCTGCCCGATAGGATAAAAGTCAAATTATTTGTTCTACAATGTCATTGTCTAATGGGTAATGACTAATGACATAATAAAATAATTTAATATAAACTTTAAGGAAAAAACCATTTTAATTCGCCATAAGTCTCTCGAAAATGGCAAGCGGCACACCCCGGTTGTCAAACTATTGTCGGAAAATAATTTCTCGTCAATGACTACATCGCCTATACGAACATTTTCAGCGTGAATGGAACACTAAAAGCTCCTAACAACCGTAAATAACAGAACTAGGAATATTTTATTTGGCTTTGGCAGGCTTTGCTTCCAAATTCCCTTTTATCAGGTACTCGACCATCCAGTGGCGTCACGTAGTGTCTAGCCTAGGGATTGGCGCAGGTCGACGCTCGGTAATGATGTGGTAGAATAGCTTTTGCCTGTTGCTGGGTTATTTTATAACGATTAAAGTCAGTATGTTCATATGACTTTTGTCTTCCCAAAGAACGGAATTTAAAAAGATGATTGCAGATTCCTTTTTCGAATTAGCGCAGACCTTGGGATTCTAAAACCTCAGGCTGTGCTATTTTATAATGACAGCGAATTCCATTTTCAAATTAGTAGCGTGCTGGAATAGGGATGGGCTAGGTTGCCGTGGGATTGTTTTGATCATAATAAATTACAAAGTTATTTTTATATCTATGGTTTTTCTCGAATATTAGTACAATGTTGTTACGAAGATAACGTAGAATTGGTACAGAAATTGATGAGAGTCGTAAATATTATTACCCTTTTCCACTGAGGGCCATTGAAAATAATTCCAGACTTCACAAAACAAGCAAATTAACTGGAACCCGCAGTAGCTTCGGAAAATCAACCTCGAACAATGCGATCTTCCAGCGAATGTTATCGACAGCGACACAGTTCCTGTGATTTAGCTGGTCGTTTTAGATAGTTCGATTTTTAAGTTCTGGCTGTGTATTTGTCGTTTTTTTAATTTGTTATGGCTTGGATATAAATCCTTTCGCCAAATCCGATTTTGTCCTGCGCGCCGTGTGGAATATTGAACATTTTAGGAGGACGCGCCTCATTTGGGTAGTGGTTAGCAGAGTCACCTGACCATTTTGAGGAGAATATTCAATAACTTGTGTAATACTTTTTTTTTAAATTAATGTACATTTGCTACATAATAAATGTTTTATGAAATTAGACAACCCGTCACGCATTCAATATTAAAGTTTTAGTTTATTTTGTTACTGTTTATTACTGAGACTTAGTTGTCTGTCCGCCAGTCCTTCCGTCATCTGTCACCTTCTAGGTCTTCATGCTCCATCTTAGACCACATCATCACTTCACTTGAGGTGAGATTGTGGTTAAATGAAGGCTTAAACAGCATAAAAACATCACACGGAAACCTCGGTGTATGAGTCCATATCATTCGAATATTTTTAAAGTGTAATTGTATCTACTTGTACAAAATACATATAATTATTATAATGTGTCTTAGATCACAAGCATATGATTGTATTTACCTAACTTAAAGCAATGATCCAGCTGTTTACCTAAGCTGTGACGGTATTCAATGCCTTCCGATAGGTTATTAGGATATAGCTGTACATTCCTAAGTGCCCCCGGAACAATAGCTTTGATATTGGAGTTCTAGAACCTCATTCGTATCATTAGTATTGCCAATAAAAAAAAAAACAAATAATTAAAAAAAAAATTTGTTTGCCCGTGGGAATATTACGGAGCGTGCTAGTACGAGGCGTAACTCTTAGTTGCAAGTTTAGAAGAAATTGAAGCGATGACGTTGTGGCGAGGTTGGTTTAGCGGTCAGAACGTCCATGCGTATAATGGAAGACGTATGTTCCTGTCCCGCATCTCACAGCAAATGTTATCCAAACATTCATATTTTATAAGAAAGTTAGGATATTTTAACTGAGGCACAACAATTGTTCCGCTTTAATGATAGATTCTTAAATCTATATATTAATATATTATAGCTGAAGAGTTTAGTTTGTTTTAGCGCGTTCAAAGCTAATCTCAGGAATTACTGGTCTGATTTGAGAAAATCTTTTTGTGTTAAATGGGCCATTTATTCAGGAAGGCTATATATAATTACGCTAATAATATTGGGGGTTTTTCTTAAATTTTAAATTTTGATTTATTTATACATAATATTAATCCTTATCCAAATAAATACGTTATTCATTACAAGTATTTAATTTAAAACACAAAATTGTCCTTTACATCATTTGAATTCAATTAATATCTTAGGAGATATCGCAGTTTTAGTTAAGTAGTTTCAGAAATTATGATCAATTTAAAGCGCGCGCATTCTTGATGCCAAGGCGCGGTCAGGGAGGCACGCAGGCGGTCTGTGGTCACAGTTACTGTACGAGTTACCATACCGCGCGACTTAGACGCTTGGTCGCCTCCTTACGGAAAGATTACAATCAAAAAACTATTTATATATTTTGTTTAAAAAAAAATCGTTTAAGTACTTTTTCATTATTATAAATTTAATTCTCCCGTCGTGTCGGTCTGTCCCTTATTCGCGATAAACTCAAAAATAACTGAACAGTTCGTTATGCAGTTTCAGGAATAAGTAGAGTAATTCTAGATGAAGGTTTTTATGTATAAATTGGCAGGGATGTGTGAGAATTAGTTGATTTCAGATCTTGTTAAGTCACTAAAGGAAGTCACTTGTTAAGTCTAAAGGATAAACCTTTAGACTTTGACCACAATCACACCTGATGTAAAGTGACGATGTGGTCTAAGATGGGGCATGAAGACCTAGAAGGTAGATGGTTTCTCCGGACCACCTTACGTTGAGCGTATTTCAAAACAACTATTAATTGCCGGGTCAGCTATTAGTATATAAAATTAACATTAATAAAATTAACTTGAACTAAGCAATTACTTTTTTACAATTTCTATAATTAAATAGTTTTTCCATATAAATTTGAATTTACTGTTTATTAATAACTATTGCAATCCCACCCTAAATCGAGTGCTAGTGCTTACATAACTTTATTCTTTTATCTCAAAACGTCACATTCCACCACCTGACAGTGACAGGTTGACAACATACAGGTCATTGTTCTTGCTTTTTGGTATTCGCGACAGGTGGCGACTCACCTGCTTCCGGCGGCATATTAGGATATAAGACTGTTGGTCACTGTGGGTCACAATACTCACGCAGTCAGCCATCTTTGTTAAAATTAAAAATTGGAATGTAAAATCCATTTTGGTGATATTTTATTTTATGACATATTAAGATATGAAGACCGTGTTGGTTACGTTGCTATGGGTCTCAATACTCACGTTAACATTCTTTGTTTAAATTTAAAATTAATATACCTATTCCATTTTATGGCAGAAATATCTTGTAAGGGCCTTGCTTGTTTTCAACATTTATTTGACTTTGTTTCGTTCATTATATTGTAAGGGCCAAAAAATAGATAAAATATTGTATATTCATAACTTTGACGGCCAATGACAGATTAAAAACTTTTTGCGGTTAACTGGAGTCTGTTTTTTTTAAATGAAGCGCAATAATAATTTATTGAATTAAAAGAAACCGTCAGAAACAATGCAAAATGCCATGTTATCAACGGAACAGACACCGGATGGCTAGCCTCTGTATTGAGATAATAAAATTCCATTCCATAGCTTTACATGAAACAGAGATAGTATTATAAAAATGTATATAATTGAGTACTAATATAATACGTTTTTAAATAATTCTCCAAAATATCTTTGTTTTTAAAAACATTGTTACTTTTTTACAATAATTTAAACTTGAATACCCGTTTCAAGTTTTAATATCTAAAGTAAAAAAGGAACAAAAGATGAAGATGAACACAACATGATTTGACGGCTTTTGACATTTCAAAAACCGAAATTTCATTAGAATCAGATATGAAATATCGGAAACCGGTAACCCGTTTCAAGTTTTAACAGCATTGTTTCATTTAAAAATATTATACGATTTAAGTACTTTTGCAAAAATACTCTTTTTCTAATGCTACTGACATTAGCAACCTAATCTAAACTACCTACCCAACTACCCAAATACTGCCAATCAAACTGCAAAACACATGTTTCACTGATAAGATTATCACAAGCGCTTATCTTTTATAGTGGCATGCTCCTTCGCATACAGCAGTGTGTCAGCACTAAATACCCTCTGAATCCTTACACGTGACCTCCGGGTGGTGCTAAGAACAGTCTCTGCTGGTAGGCTTCGGCCGCGGCTTGTCACCGCCCTCCGGGCTGGGCCAGTGCGTGAAGCGATTTTTCGTGTTTCGTTATGTGGCCCGGAAAAGCCATCTACCTTCTAGGTCTTCATGTCCCATCTTAGACCACATCGTCACTTTACATCAGGTGAGATTATGGTCAAATGAAGACTTATCCAGCATAAAAAACTAGGAGTGTGCAAAGGCAAACTGTATAAGGGGCACCGGTTGCGTGCCTCCGGAGATCCCGGAGCCCCTTAACTTACACGGATGGTGGCCACCGAGGAGGTTTTAGTGGGTGTCAAGTAGTCAAGTCAACCCCACATAATCGCACTGCACCCTCATGCAGTGTGATAACTGAAAACAGATTAAAAAAATAAAAATATACCTTATACAGTAAGAATAATTTTAGCTGCCCTACTAGATCGCCTGTGGTTTGCCCGTGTAATTATATATTTTCTCGCGGTAAAAATTACCTTTTGTCCTTTACTTGGAAAACAGCTATGTCCATGCCAAATTTGACTCAAATCGCGTTTAGCTCGCAATCATTGTATTTTCCCGAGAAAAATTACCGCAATAAAAAGCATAAGTGTTTTCAGATATAAGTTAGATTATTGTAAAAATCCATCTCGTAGTTTTTGCATGAAAGAGCAACGAAAAACACTTAAACAGTTATTTACTTACATCCTCACAAACTTTCGCGTTTTAGATTATAATTAGAATACCAATATTCACATTACGTCACAGTTACATCTTTTATGTGTTCAAATATTTATTTTGTAGCAATAATTCTACTTGCGACAAATACCAGGTGTTTCAACTCAAAGTCAAAGTCAAAACGTTTATTTCCTTAGAAGCCTAAGCTTACATGGACAGGTCAACTTAAATCTAATTTAAATAAAAACTAAGAATAATCAAGGAAATAACATAGTCTTGACAGTTCGCTTCAATTTTTTACACTGAGTTGAGAAGCGAATAGAACAACTCAGCTTCCATCTCTTATGTTGTTATTAGAAAAATATCGGTGTACAACATGGTTATCACTTATACATTTAACATTTACAAACAAATGCTAGTCAAACATGCACATAACAGAAAAAAAAACTAAATTCAGCTATTTTGTCCATCCTAGTGGAACCGAGCTACATCTGTCCAAGCATTATCGTCTTTGATATAGTCCTCTGTAGAATAATAGGCTTTTTTCAAAAGACATTTTTTAATTAAAAACTTAAACTTTCGAATGGGTAGGTCAGTTATAAACTGCGGAAGTTTATTATAAAAACGGACACAATTGCCCATAAAAGATTTCCCTACCTTACGTAATCTAAATGTAGGGATATGTAGTTTATTCTTATTTCTAGTATTAACATTATGAAAATCACTCTTTTTTAGAAAATCTTGCTTAGTTTTGTGTGTGTATAGCAAATTCTCGTAAATATATTGTGAAGCAACAGTCATAATATTTATTTCCTTAAATTTATCTCGTAAGGAGTCGCGTGGTTTCATTTTATAGATTGAACGCACCGCTCTTTTCTGAAGAACAAAAATAGTTTGAATATCAGCTGCCGTTCCCCATAGCAAGATACCGTATGACATGACACTATGGAAGTAACTAAAATAAACAAGTCTCGCGGTGGCCTCATCAGTAATATGCCGCATAGTCCGAACTGCATAAGCTGCTGAACTAAGTCGACTCGCAAGAGCATTAATTTGAGGTTTCCATTGAAGTTTTGAGTCAATATGTAGCCCTAGAAACACTGTTGAGTCAACAAGATCAAGCTTTTCATTATCTAATATTATTTTTATAGGACGTTCTCTGACAGTTGGTAATTTAAAATTAATACATTTAGTTTTTTTCGCGTTTAGTAACAGATTATTAACAGTAAACCAATTCAGTACGCGAGACAAAGAATTATTTACGTCGTCATAGTTATCTTTATTTCTATCTACCTTAAAAATTAGAGAGGTGTCATCCGCAAATAAAACTATGTCACAAAGGTCCTTGGCAAAAAAAGGAAGATCATTTACATACACTAAAAATAAGAACGGTCCTAGAATCGATCCTTGCGGCACGCCTAATTCTATTTTTGAGCCCGTGGATCTTTCAGTTCCAACTTGTACTATTTGAATTCTATTTGTCAGATATGACTGGAGAAGGTCTAATGCTTTACTGCAAATGCCGTAATGTTTTAATTTATTTAATAACGTAACGTGACTTACACAGTCAAAAGCTTTGGAGAGATCACAAAATACACCGATAGCATTTTGTGATTTATCCCAGGCCCCTAAAACGTGTTTTAGTAGTAATGCACCTGCATCATTGGTGGATCTACCTTTGGTGAAGCCAAACTGGTTATTATGTAATAATTTGTTAAAATTAAAATGTTCAGTAAGTTGATTTAAGATAATTTTTTCAAATATTTTACTCATGACAGGAAGCACTGATATAGGCCTATAATTGGCAGGGTCATTATGACTGCCAGATTTAAAAAGAGGAACAAGTTTACCATGTTTCATGAGATCTGGAAATAAACCCACCTCAATACACTTATTGAAAATATGAGCTAGATAAGGTGCAATTTCGTTAATGATGTTGCCCAGCATTTTTGTTGATATGTTCCAAAGGTCCTCAGTATTTTTTATGTTAAGGGACTTGTATGTTTTTACAATATCGTCAGTGTCAACGTAACTGAAATCGAAACCATCTACACATTTATCAACAGATGATTCTAATAAATCTACAGCCTTTTCGGCGGAGGAATTTAATGAATGGGTTACAGTTTTAGAAATGTTACAAAAAACTTATCGAAGGCATTCGCTACCTCTTTATTTTTAGTTAAAACGGTGTCATTGATTTTTAATATGATATCTTTTTTTTGTGGCTTTGACCTTCCAGTCTCATTATTTATAATATTCCAGGTAGCTTTAGGTTTATTAGTAGAACACGTTATTTTGTTTCTAAGAAAGCGAGATTTAGCGGTATTGCATACTTGTTTAAACAGCTTCGAATATTTATTTACGAAGAAAAGAGTCGTTATGTAACATCGATCCCCTGTCAGAATAGAGTTCGTATAGTTTATTCCTGCTTTTAAAAATGCCTGGCGTAGCCCAGTCAGTGAAACTAACTTTTTCTCTAACCTTACAAAATTTAATCTTAAATATTTCATCGTGTGCCCTTGCAATTATTTCGGAAAGCGAAGTAAATAGATCATTAGGGTCATCAATATAAGGTAATGAGACAAGATTATATGCTATTTTACTTTGGAAAATTGAGATGCGCTCCTTTGTAATAGGCCTGTAACTAAATTCCACTAACTTATTTTTAGAATTGGTATAGGGGAACTTAACACTTTGTCCATAATGATCTGAATTCAAATGTTGTATTACTGATTTACTAATTGGAGCTTTATTACTGAAAATATTATCTATACAAGTGGCGGTAGTTGAAGTTACTCTAGTTGGTTCATTAAAAATGTTATGCATACTAAAACATTTGAATAAATTAAGTAGTCTATCAGCTAGAGGATTTTGTAAGATATCTATATTGAAATCGCCACAGACAATCAGATACTTGTTGCAGGTAAACATTTTAAGAAGTACTTCTTCCATAGTAGATTCAAAAATATCCTGGTTGACACTCGGAGGACGATAAACGCATAAGATTAAATGCCGCTCCAGTTCCACACAAGACAGTTCAATATTTCTCTCAATACTTAACCTAACTATGTCTTTACGCTCTTTATATTTAAGATTGTTTTTGACAAATATTAATGATCCACCGCGGATGGCGGTGCTCCTTTTATAACAACTAGCACAACAATAATTACCATAAAAAGGTAGCAGCTGATTATTTAGAATCCAGTGTTCTGTTATGCACATATAATATCAACTTTAAAAAAATTTAAAAATAATTCTAATTCTAAAACTTTGCTGGATAAGCCTTGTATGTTTTGATGTACTATATGTAATTCTAATTGCTTTTCCATTGTCGAAGAAGTCAGTTTAAATTAATATTATCTGACATTGTTATAACTTCGCCCTCATTAGTAAAATTACTAACTACTAGTACAGGCTCGTCCGGTAACTTCGTTATACTTTCTATAACTGGATCAAAAATATTATATGCTAACAATTTAGCAAGAGTTAATTTACATTTTTTATTAAGGTACATCGTATCTTTAGTCATAAAGCAATTACTAATAAAATTATTAGTTCGAGTATCGAAAAATAAAACGTCACTATGACGACATGTCAGATTATACATAAGTAAATTGATATTATATATCAGTTGATTTTGTTTTACACTCAATGATTTTGAGTACGGAACGGAACAAAGAATCAGTTTGCCCAGGCCACATTGCATCTTATTTTAGCAAAATTTCAACTAATTTAATTATTTCAGACCGTTTTATGTTCACATTACTTAATTGAACTATAAGGCTTGTATTGCTGTCCAAACTAGAATCACCATTAATAAGGCTTGTCATTGTACTGATACTACAATCAGTATAACAATTATTTAAAACATTTTGCGTCAGGAGGTCATTCAATAGCAACCCCATTCCAGTGCCAATACCATCTGAATAGATCACAGTTTTCCGGGTCTTACAGCTGGAGTTTAGCCTTACCGGAGACTGTTTATTTTATAGCTATAGCTGTTTATTATATAACTAGAATTAAATTTGAAAGAAACTAAATTTGTGTAGAATAAATTAAAAGTCAATCTGAAAGTGGGGTTTATCACTTCGAAAAACATTAAGGTTCGAAAAATAATGTCTGAATTTACATTACAGTACATTACAATAACATGTTGCCTCACCTGCAAAGACTAAAAAAAAAAAAGTCACATTTTGTGCTTGTATATTAAGAAGGAACGCCTTGTAAAACAGTAATAGCAAACGGAAGCATCTTAGAATTTCTTTGTTGATTTGACACAGCAGGCGCTACTAATCAATCAATCAACTATTATTTAAAAAAAAAAGTAAGTAAAATATACTTTCAATTGCGTCATGTGTCAAATTAAAAGCAAGTGGAAACTCAAGCCATTATTTTCAAATTCTACATATTTTTATTTATTTTTCAGGTCTTGGGAACCACACGTTATAAACGTAGTGTTATGCTTTTACCAAATATTTAACGTAAATTTATAAAATAACCTATAATCAATAATCCAGCCTTATAGACCTTAAAGGACCAAAAATTTTTAACGTTATTGCATAGTGTATATTCGCCTTAATTTTATACGGTGTAGTGCGAAACGGTTTTTGTGAATCGACTTTTGTAAAAACGGTTTTTGAAAACGACTTTTGTAAAAACTGTTTTTTTGTAATTTTGTAACTAGTGCAATGTTAGGTGTGCGTGTTAGTGATGTGAGTTGGTGAGTTGGATTAAGGATTGCTTCTGGCTGCATCATGGAGCGCTGTGATGGATTCCTCGTGTACCGCAAACCCGTCTACAGGGTGTTCCAGTATTTGGACACGTAAGTTATACAAACATGCATTTATAGTAGTTGTTATCTATATCGTGGGTGGTGTTAAATAAAAGAGTTGATTGCACTTTGACTGAGTCTCTATTGACGAAACTTCAAATACTAATCTTTGAAAAGTATTTCTGTAGAAGTATTATTTACAATTAAATCGTTAGGACTGGAGTAAGCGCGGGGTTGTCTGCCAGTTTAAATTCAACAACGATCCAGCTAGCCAGTTTCGCTGAATCTGTAAAAACATAAAAAAACAATCCCTTAAGGTTATCCCCTAAGGGTTATGAAAATGTTTTAATAAATGATTTGTGTTTTTAACAAATAATAAAAAAATATTTTTTTTTGTCGCGTTCTGTAATTAAACTGTGTCACGACAGATTCTATTGACAGATGGAATTTACAGCAAGTACTTTGTGTTTGGGCTTGATTCACTTATATTACTGAGACCGTTTATCTAAATGGGGTTTGACTGATATTAGGGGTCTGATAATGAGACTGAAGGACAGTCGACTTCAAAATTATTAAATACTTAATTATTTAATTGTTTATTGTTCTTTTAATTAATCACTTATAAAGTCGAAATTATTTGTAGAAGTTAATTTATTTATTACTTTTAAGTTTCCGTTTTGAAGTTGGTTTTATTTTGGCATAAACATTTTTACACAGTCGGTACCAATCATGGACGCTATGTCGTTATTTTGAGCTGTCACTGCACTGTTTACAGCCTAATAGTCAGTAAATAACAGAAAATCCTGTCCTTAAACTCAAAATACAGGAAACTTGAGTACATACTTATTCTGTTAACTTGAAAATAACCTTTAAATACTTTATCATCAAAACAAGCCCCTGCCATTGAACTCAGACGCGTTAATATTTGATGGCGATCGCTAATGTCTTCATCAACTATTCAGCGACGACCGGCAACGGCAGCGACGCGCAACGGACTTGTTGATTTTCGTAACGGTTCGTTTTTAATAACGTTATAAGTTTGCATAAAAATCATTCCCGCTGCTGGGACACAGTGACTTTTGTCTTGGCAAATAAATTGAAGAAAAAAAATAAAAATAATTTAAGAAAAAAAACCCGATTTTAATGCGTTAATTTCCTTTAAAGGAAACACCATACTATTTAGTAATGTGCACGCGATGAGCTTTCATTTGATACCCCACTCGAGTATTTGCAGATTTTCGGTTTTCCTTCCCCACTCTCACACCGAGTTTCATGAAACATATCTAGTCTAAGAACACTCGCGCCTAACTCACGTACAAAACAAAATTGAAATCGCTCCATCCGTTCGGGAACTATGATGTCCCAGACAGACAGACATACACTCACTCTTTATTGGTCGGGGGTTAAAAAAAAGTTTCTGAGATATTGTGGTTTTAAAAATATGAAAAAATATTTTAAACTCTAATATCTCAGAAACAGGACATGTTAGAGATTAGTATCCTTAACACTTTTTGTTAGTTAGCATTTAGTCCACCGATTGATGTACGTTAAAATCACTGGCCGCGAAATTCAGTTATTAATGGCGGACTAGTTGGTATTCTGGTAAGGCTCCATAGAAAAACATCGGAACCCCTCTGAAAATCATTTAAAAACTTATCAATCGACCTCTAACGTTAGCTAAAAGGTAAACAGTGTTTTAAGACTCTCCGTAATAGATATTTTTATTGTTAAATGAACTATTTTATAGTTATTTCCACTAATTAGTAATTTCCAACATCCTTTGAGCCGCGGTAGAGTCCATTAACTAAATTAGAGAGAACGGACTGAGGGGTCGTTTTAAAAATGTTTGCGAGGGGTTGGCACCCCTACCCTAATAGCTGGAGAGCTAGTGATCCCTGGGAGTAACGGTCTCCCTGTAAGGTTAGACATTGTTATACTTACGATTTATGGTATGCTAAGAGCAATAGCCATGACCTGGCAGGCGTCAGCACTGCACGTCATCAGCCCCTTTATTTTTTGGACTGTTAAGTAAATTGGGTTTCAATAATAATAATAAAACATTTATTTTGTGCCACAATAGAAAAACTTAAAACTATAAATGGGTAACATTAACACAATTAGGCAACAATAAAGGTAGACGCTCAGCATTTTATCCAGCAGCTCAGAGCTGCTGATTACTGATATTCTGCGTCCCCATACATTCAAAACTTGTTTCTGTAAATTTGAAAATTTAATACAATTAAGTTTACATATTAAGTTTTAAGTTTACATAAATCGTAAGTATACAAATTTCTAAGCTTACAGGGAGACCGTTACTCCCAGGATTCACTAGCTCTTGGACTATATATTAAGCCTGCTGACAAATAATGGGAGAACTTAAATATTTTTTTACTACGATTATTATAAATGCCAAAGTTTGTGAGGAGATAAGTTTATAAGTGTGTTTGTAGCTCTTTCACACAAAAACTACTGAATGGATGATGGACTGAACGGTAGTGGTTAAAATATTTAGTACTTAGATAAAATAAACAGAATCAATTGGATAGCAATAAGAATTGAACAATATATTTGTAATTATGTAATTTAATTTAATATGCACTTATTATTTTCCATTGTCGCATTAGTTTTGTAGTGTTATGGCAATGTAAAAGTGTAAATAAATAAATAAAAAAAAAATTAAATCCTTTTTACAAATTATTCTCTTCCTCTAGCGCTTTAAATGGACTAATTCGAGGAGTAGAACTTGAGATAAAACGACTTTTGAAAACATGCCTTAAGAGCGTTAAATCGACATAAACTTTTTTAGTGTAACTTTGAAAATGTTTTTAAATTGCCATTATATTTAAACTTTTTTTTACTAAATCCCCACAAATTTTCGTGACGATCGGAGTTAAGAACATTCACACATTTTTTTATCGGAGGTTAATCAAACTAATGTCGTTCTAATTGATCTGACCTTAAAGAGTCCGTTCAAGCATTAAAAGGCTTTTATACATTTTTAAATTTAATCCAACGAACCCTTCTATTCAATAAAACGTTCAAGCACCATGCCAAAAACTCACTGTACACGAACATTTTGTGCGAAAAAAAACACAATGTGTTTAAATGGCAAAATGGTGACCCTACTGTGCACAGGGTTGTATAGATAATATCACAAGGGTGGGGTCGGGATCAAAACGACCCTAGCAGGAAATGGGATCAGATATGATTTGAGCATCAGTTTATGAGACCTACGTCCGTTAACGAACATATGAGATGTAGATGTGTTATCTTATACTGGCACCTTTGATTTGATATTTTTTAGGGTTATCTACTCAAAGGTAAAACGGTATTCTAATACTGAGACTTCGACGTCTTTCATTTTAATATATGAGTCCTAGCTGACCCCAGCAAACGTTGTTTTGCAAAATGAAAAATAGATGTTGGTTAGTTGAATTCTCAGACCTACTTAAGTAATATGCTCACAAAATTTCATGAGAAATGGTCAAGCCGTTTCGGAGGAGTACGGGAACGAACATTGTGACACGAGAATTATATATATAAGATAATTAAGTTTTCGCTTGAACCGCACGCTGTTACATATTTAATGTGGTTGAAAACTGCATTATTATACAGTGTGTAGTTTAAAGATTTAACCAAACAGACGGCGGAAGTGATTACATAAGTACTTAGTAGAATTACCCATTATCATCTACCTCAAGTAATGTACAATATTTAAAACTAGCCGTTCGCCCGCGATTTTGCGTGCGTTATAATAGATTTCCCGATACATAGATACGAACTCAGACATGTTTGACAGAGTAACAAACACAAAATAAATAAATATTGCCGGACAATCCACACAACAACATCTAGCCCCGTGGTAAGCTCTAAGCTTGTGTTACGGGTACTAGACATCTGATATACTTAATATAATACCATACATTTATAGATTTTTTATCACGCACGTTGAAACCGCGTTTTAAACTTTCGCGTCATGCAAATATTTCCCTACTAATATAGTATTATTACGTAAAGTTTCATAAAATACAAAATGGCGTGCATCGTAAATATAGTGTTGAGTGGCGCAGCAGCCAGCGTTTATCGATTATTCGCTTCACCGTATTTGACCGCGTTATGGCACATCACTAGATTACAGCATCCATTATGTTACATTGTATCGATAATGTTTCTAACTTTAAGCTTTGAGTAAGATGTTGATAAGAGGGAAAGGGAAGTTTAAGACCCAACCACACTAACCCGTGGTTAATTATAGGCAGTTGTATAGATAATTATAAATAAATCATTACAGGCTCTCGCACACCCACCTATTTTTGCCCCACCAGCATTGGACCAGCGCAGTGAATAGACTGTTAAACTGTTAGATTTTTACTTACTTAAGTATTAATTCATTCGTGTAACATGTTTGTAATTGTATATCTTCTCACTTATAGCAAATAGTCCATAAGTCTAATATTAAGCTTCAAATGTTTTTGTAGCTTAGAAATAAAGATTTTTCAGTCTCTCAATTGAAAAATTGTTTGATTACATATAAAGAGACGACTGCTTACCAAGAGAGAAAATTAAAAAAAAAACAAGTAGTTTTTTTTAATACGAGTAAAAATAAAAGAGAAAATATTTAAACTTTTTTTTTTTGCAAAATTTGATGCAGTAGATTAGATTCGATGGTTCTCTCTGTTTTGTGTTTGTTATGTTTAGGACAAGGTTTTTATAGAATAACATTTATAAACAAGGTGTTACAAAAATGGGATAAAGTTTCAAAAGGCAAAACAAGTTCCCTGGGTCAGCTTGTAACAAATAAAAATAAATAAATATTTTCGCCTAGTGTACTTAAAATACAATAAAATTTGTATTTTCCTATAACTTAACAAGATCTAGTAATAGGAAAGGCGGCTTTGATCATAACATAACACTTAAATATAAGGCGAAGGCAACTCTAGATCGTTATAGAAATCGGTTCGCTCGTTACCCTAAAGTGAGTTTTGATGTTACGATGTAAGTGCGAAGTAAAACGGTTCTAAATTCACCGCATTTTCATAAAACGTTTAATAAATTGTTGACCGTTGATTTTATTGGTGATTTTCAGCAAGTGCAAGGAATGGGTACTAAAATCATATTTTGACTTCCCAATGCATATTTGTCCACTAAAACTAATTAAAATACTCAATAGGCGTGAAGGTAAAATAAAGGTAAAAAAATAATTCCAATTGTGATGTTAATAAGTGTAAGAACTTGGTCAAGCGACAACTCGGAGAAATGTTTGTAGCTATCAATCAAAATTAAAATTATGGCAACAACTGGAACAAAACAGGATTATAAAGCTTTCCCGCTTAAACCACGCAACCGATTTTGATGAAATTTGGTACAGACAATCTTTAGACCCTCAGACAGAACATAGGCTACTTTTTATTTTGAAAAAAGGGATGAAGGGGTTGAAATAGGGGCTGAAAGTTTGTATGGGATTTCTTAATTTTAAAAGATAAAACCATGAAAACTTTATATTTAAGCACTTGATAAGAAATCATTAAACATTTGTTCTAACATTTTTGAAATTTCGACCAGCTACGGGGTGAAATAAGGGTTGAAAGTTAGTATGCAAATTTGTCAAATATAGTATCACGCTTAAACCACGCAACCGATTTTGATGAAATTTGGTACAGATAATCTTTAGACCCTGAGACAGAACATAGGCTACTTTTTATTTAGAAAAAAAATGGATGAAGGGGTTGAAATAGAGGTTTAAAGTTTGTATGGGATTTCTTCAACATAGTATAAAACAAAGTCGCTTTCTCTGTCCCTATGTCCCTTTGTATGCTTAAATCTTTGAAACTACGCAATGGATTTTGATGCGGTTTTTTTAAATAGATAAAGTGATTCAAGAGGAAGGTTTATATGTATAATAACATCCATTAAATAGTGGAGAAGTACTGTTATTTTTGAGGTTTCTAATGTGATGTCGTAAATAATTACATTTTTTCCGCTTACATTGCAAACGCAGGCTGAACCCTACGAGTTTTATCAAAATAATGTACTAAGCATTGTACACATTGAAAAGTTCTACAGATAAGTCCGTAATGATATATGTCTATCTCTTATGGAAAACCCACAATAACTTTTTTTGTCATTTACTTTTTACGACAAATAATGGCTTATTTTCGAAGCGATTTTAACCAATAGCGGGCCGCTATGTTTTTATATACAACGTTCACAGTTTTTCTGTAGTGTATTTTTATCTATTTGTCATTATTATGTATGTATTTTATAAAAAAAAAATATCTATGTAGTATATCAGTCACCTAACACAAATAGTACAAGCTCTGCTTAGTTTGGGGTTAGGTGATGTTGTGTGAGTAGTCCGGAAATATTTATTTATATAATAAGTATCAGCATTGCACCCGTGCGAAGCCGGGGCGGGTCGCTAGTAGTCCATAAGTCTAATATTAGGCTTCAAATGTTTTTGTAGCTTAGAAATAAAGATTGTTCAGTCTCTCAATTGAAAAATTGTTTGATTTCATAAAAGAGACGACTGCTTACCAAGAAAGATAAATCTAAATTTAAAATTTAAGAAAAACCCCCGATTCCATTGCCATAATTTCCTTAAACGTTAAACAACATAACATTATGTAATGTGGACGCGATGCGATTTCATTTGATACCCCACACTAGTATATTTGCAGATTTTCGGTTTTCCTTACCCACTCTCACTCCCATAACTTTTAAACGGCACAACCGATTTTCATGAAACATGTCTAAGAACACTCGCGCCAAAGTCAAAGTCACCTATCATACAAAAAAAACTAAATTGAAATCGCTCCATCCGTTCGGGAGCTATGGTGCCACAGACAGACAGACAGACACACAGACAGACAGACACGTCAAACTTATAACACCCCTCTTTTTTGGTCGGGGGTTAAAAATAAAAAAAAACGAGTAGTTTTTTTTAATACGAGTAAAAATAAAAGAGAAAATATTTACTTTTTTTTGCAAAATTTGATGCAGTATATTAGATTCGATGGTTCTCTCTGTTTTGTATTTGTAATTTTTAGGACAAGGTTTTTATAGAATAACATTTATAAACAAAGTGTTACAAAAATGGGATAAAGTTTCAAAAGACAAAACAAGTTCCCTGGGTCAGCTTGTAACAAATAAAAATAAATAAATATTTTCGCCTAGTGTACTTAAAATACAATAAAATTTGTATTTTCCTATAACTTAACAAGATCTAGTAATAGGAAAGGCGGCTTTGATCATAACATAACACTTAAATATAAGGCGAAGGCAACTCTAGATCGTTATAGAAATCGGTTCGCTCGTTACCCTAAAGTGAGTTTTGATGTTACGATGTAAGTGCGAAGTAAAACGGTTCTAAATTCCACCGCATTTTCATAAAACGTTTAATAAATTGTTGACCGTTGATTTTATTGGTGATTTTCAGCAAGTGCAAGGAATGGGTACTAAAATCATATTATGACTTCCCAATGCATATTTGTCCATTAAACCTAATTAAAATGCGTGAAGGTAAAAGAAAGGTAAAAAAATAATTCCAATTATGATCTTAATAAGTGTAAGAACTTGGTCAAGCGACAATTCGGAGAAATGTTTGTAGCTATCAATCAAAATTAAAATTATGGCAACAACTGGAACAAAACAGGATTATAAAGAATAAATAGAATAGTTTATTTTAATTATAGTTTTATGAGTAAAGATGAATGGTTTACTGTCCTATTAAGTGAGAATGGTTGTTTTTAAAATTTTAATCCACATCGATCCTAAACGGTCAATCGGATGGGAAAATGTTGAAAGAAAACAAAAAAGAATTACATTAATACCTATTCAACGATTTCCCACATGACATAGTTCGTTGACTTAATTTTTTATTTTACGAAATGGCGTCCAATATTCGCCAATTTGAATTTTCACTAATGTCATGTCTATAATGACACTCGCCGTACAAGAAATGGATTGACGTGTGAATCGTAGAAATCAGCCCAGGCGTTCTGTTTATTGAGACAAACTTAAAGTATCTATCTAACTATCTACTAAGGGGACAAAGGAACATACATACCATAGACTGTTATTTTTCTTATGCTAGTTATTCCTTCATTTGACCACCAATCTCACCTGATGTAAAGTGACGATGTGGTCTAAGATGGGGCATGAAGACCTAGAAGGTGGATGGCTTCTCCGGACCACATTACGAAACACGAAAAAATCGCTTCACGCACTGGCCCAGCCCGGAGGGTGGTGACAAGCCGCGGCCGAAGCCTACCACCAACGACTGTTCTTAGCACCACCCGTGGTCACTTGAAGGATTCAGATGGTTAACACTTACGGACGTGAACAGAAAAAACCTCCAACCGACCACACACCGACAAAAAATAAAGGTCATTCCACACACAAGTGTCTAAATCGAATCTACAACAAAAGCTACACTTGACCCATTGTGTATAATTTAATTAATGTAATTTGAGCATATTGTGTGATGCGTAGTTTCCCTCACGCCCGCACCCCATCTGCATTAATATCAATAAAGCACCCTCCGTTTGAGGGTGCGATTGGGTAACTGCATGTAGCTCATTTTAGTTGTAGCTGGGTTAAAACAACCAAGTAATATTTAAACAATCAACCGACTTTCAGTATAAAAAATGGAGATTAAATTATAAGAACTATTAGACTGATTGACCAACTTGCTATAGCTTCTGTTCTGTCAAAATCATCAAACTCTGTTTACGGAGGAAAAAACTTACATAAAATAAATAATTTATTTTGTACAAATAATTATTAAGCAAGCGTCAAATAAATAATTCATATAAAACATTAATAAAGATATAAAATGATTTAATAGGAAAATAGTTTTTGTATCAGCCTGTGCTTGATTAATTAGTATGAGGCTCAAATGAGCAAAACGCAAATAGGCTAGATGACAAAAAAAATATTAGCCCGTCATATTATTATTAAAAATATTGTAAACGAAAAATCAAGACTAAACAGTGTATTGAAGTGACGTTATGGCATTCGTACGATTTGTACTAAATTTATGCGAAACAAGCCTCCACTTCGGAACTAAATACCAAAATATCTTGGCACTTTCTTATTAAATTGATACTCGTGAAGCGAAAAATAGGTGTCCAGTATTTTGGAACGGGCTAACAGACTAAGCAGAATACCTATTATTTTGTTATTTTATTTATTTTATTTTATAATTTTGGAAAAAGTAACAGCTAGGTAACTAAATACTAAACACAGTGTGTAACTAACGGCCAATTATAAATTTCCACAGATATAAGAAAAAGATACTATGTAGTTATATAAAACAGTCGAATAAGGAAAAAGATAGCACATTTAGATTAAAATACAAACTAAGTTACAATAAATACTTACGCAAAGAAAAAACATTATTTAATTTTTATATGTTGTAGTCATTATGCCTTTTAAAGTTTTGCGCATATTTGAGAAATATCCGCTCAACTCTACAGCAAGTGGTCTCTGCAATATATATATCATCATATATATACATCAACATCATCATTTCAGGTATTGGACGTCCACTGCTGGACATAAGCCTTCCTAATTTTTCCGATCTGTCACTACTTACATCCAACTTCTTACATCAAGTCATCTGTCCATCTTGTTGGTGGTCGCCCGACACTGCGATTACCGATGCCCGGCCTCCATTCGAAAACTTATCGGCCCCAGCGACCATCTGGTCTATGTGGTCTGCCAACATTAAAGACACACACACACACACACACACACACACACTTGTTTACATATCATACAACTAGCAAAAATATTGCGCGATAAGTGAGCGTAATACCTACCAGCCAGGTTATTCCATACTTTGATATTAGTATCGAAAAATATAACTAGATGGCAGCACAGGTAAAATTAGAACGCGCTATCGAAGCGTTTCACAGTTTTGGGGTTGTGGTTCAAACTCCGCTCTCACGTTGCGTTTAAGGTTCCGTTGAACCGGTTTGAAATTAAAAAGTTTTTGAAATGCCGTTGAATCTGAAAAGATTGTACGGCTTAATAAATATTTATTTTCCTATCAACTCGGGAACGAGTGGAATAATTTTGTTATACAAATTATATTGGAACCAACCAACTCAAAGCAACGATTTTAAGGAATAAAGATGTGTTCTTATCTCAACTTTATTACGTGATTCTTTATGGTTTTTTTTTGGCTGTGTTAATTAGTAGATAAAAATATTTTATTTCGGAAAACTGTAAATCCAATATGTAAGGAAACTTAATAACTAAGGTTATGTTCACGCCGCGTATAATTCAAACTATATCAAATATGAGTACCAAATTTCATTTAAATCGTTTCTGTAGTTTTTAGGTGAAAGAGGAAGAGACAGACAGAGTAACTTCCGCATTTATAATATTGGTATGGAATATGGCTAATATTTTTTTTGTAGAGTGAACTAGCTGTATCGAAATAAGTATCGAGTCCACATGTGGGTTCCACACGCGATTAGCAAACCCCAATGCTTCGGATTTACTGTACTAGATAAAATTTTATTGAGAAAACATGTGTTACTGTGGAAAATTTTGATTTATTTCTTGTGCAAAATTAATTGCTATCTCGTTTGCTTGATCGTGTGCTAGGGACCGACCATTAATCACGTGACCTTTTTTTTCCTATAGTGATTACCTACCTATGTTGTGTTGAGGTTTAAGATAAAATTTTCCTCTCTTTATAAACTATGAAAAATAACAATTACGGTCGTGTTGGCTGTTAGCTACAGGGAGAACACTCGACTTTCATTCCGAAGGTCGTCGGTTATTTTTTTTTATAAATGATGCGCCGTACTCTCGTCTAGAGAGAAGTCCCTGTGTCCCAGCAGTGGGAACGTAAATATGGGTGCTTATGCTGAACATTTACGGTCTATAAGTGCTTATTTTTAGATATCACAACTTTTTAACCCCCGACCAAAGGTTATATAAGTGTTATAAGTTTGACGTGTCTGTCTATCTGTCCGTCTCAGGCATCGTAGCTCCCGAACGGATGAAGCGATTTTAATTGAGTTTGTTTTGTATGAAAGGTGTGTTTGCGCGAATGTTCTTAGACATGTTTCATGAAAATCGTTTGTGCCGTTTATAAGTTATGTGGGTGAAAGTTAGGAAAAAAAACCGAAAATCTGCAAATATAAGTACTCGAGTGGGGTATCAAATGAAAGAGCATCACGTACACAATTCAAAATTATATGATTTATACTATTAAAGAAACCAATATTTAGGAAACGAGTTTATTTCTTAAATTTTAAATTTAGATTATTTCAATATTATATTCCTTTTCCCTCACGATATTAAATCCGTGTTATGTGAGCTCAGAGGCTCCCAATAATACTGAATAAACATTAAATTTCCATTGCAACTTGCTGCAACTTACTGCAATAAAATAGTTCAATTTACGTAATAGCTGGGGCTGGTCCCGCAGGACATGAAGTTACGAAGCTATGTTACGTCGAAACCATGAATTTATTATTAACTAGTAGTGCCCCGCGATGTTACACGCGTTATAATGAATTTACCCGCGGAATTACACTTTACCGCGGTTTAATGTAGCCTATGTCCTTTCTAAGGCTGTAAAAATTCTGTGTACCAAATTTCATTTTAATCGGTTCAGTAGTTTTCGCGTGAAAGCGTAACAAACAAACTTACATTCACATTTATATATAAAAACTAGCTGACCCCAGCAAACGTTGTTTTGCAAAATTTTTTTTTTTTTCAAAATGAAAAATAGATGTTGGCCGATTCTCAGACCTAGAATATGCTCACAAAATTTCATGAGAATCGGTCAAGCCGTTTCGGAGGAGTTCGATTACGCACCCCGTGACAGAAGAATTTTATATATTAGAAGTAGGGATAGGGATATGGATAATGTGATAGAATCATATAAATATGTAAATCAATAGCCTCATTGACTGCCTCAGTGGCGTGGCGATGTGGGGCAAAGGGCCGCTGGCGGCGAATGTATCGGGTTCGGCTCCCGCCGAAGTCTCAATTGTTTGTATGTTCTGCAAGCAATTTCTCCTTGGTAATTAATGTGTATAATAAAGAATATCTATATATGTATGTCTTTTAAATTAAGTATATCAGATGTCTAGTACCCGTAACACAAGCTTAGAGCTTACCACGGGGCTAGATGTTGTGTGGATTTGTCCGGTACGTCGCAAGCCACTATGAAGCTCTATATATTGGCACTTTCTTATTAAATTGATAAAGCAATAAATAGTTTTTCAGTATTTTTGGAAGTACTAACTGACATACTAAACTGAATATCTATCATCATCATCATCACCCTATTAACGTTCCCACTGCTGGGACACAGGGACCTCTCTCTTGACGAGAGAGATTAGGCCTTAATTCACCACGCTGGCCAAGTGCGGGTTGGTGAATGTCACATGTCCTTCAAACTCTTATAAAGTTCTCAGAACATGCCGGTTTCCTCACGATGTTTGCCTTCACCGTTAAAGCACGTGTTTAAAGCGCACATAAATTTCTCAAGAAGAAAAATCCAGAGGTGCGTGGCGGGGTTTGAACCCACGACCTTCGGAATAAAAGTCGAGTGTCCTCCCACTTAGCCAACACGGCTTGTCGAAAAGTCGAAAAGTCGAGTCTTGGCGGAATATCTATAGGGTGTTGTAATGTATCTATGTAGTATATCAGTCACCTAACACCCATAGTACAAGCTCTGCTTAGTTTGGGGTTAGGTGATGCTGTGTGAGTAGTCCGGAAATATTTAATTTTATTTATTATTTTATCTATGTCTATACGGACTCATCATGTCTATTGGTATTGATGACAGTAACGGTTAATAGGTTTTTTCTCCCTGTGAGCTATTTGTTCTCTATAATATCAGTGGTGGACATACTACTTCCAAAGAGAAAGAGTCTTGTCTATACCCCAGGGCTACTGTCATGCATGAGTGAAACAATAAATGAAAGAAAAAAGAAAGAAATATTTTATTTTATTTGTCACAAAATAAAACAAAAATACCTTAAAGTTAACAAAATTAACAACAACTCAACAACGTTAACAAGTTAAAAAAGTTTCTATTATTTTAGTTAAAAATTCAAAAATATGACAAAAAAGTGATCGTTCATTATTGTGATTTATTTCTGTGATTTATTTCCTATTTATCTCTATGGTAACATACCTTAAAGATATGTTTATGTTTTTTGTATATTCTTTTTACGTTTCTAAGATTTGTTTAATCAAATAATGGAAATAAATAATTATGTTTCTTTCTTTTTGATGAGATGAATGAAAACAAAAATGTTTTATTACTAATGCCACTTCTGTTTACTACTCTATGTCCACAACCGACATAGACTAAACAATGCTAAGTACAGAACTGCCTCAATTATACAAATTGCACACGCGGTGCTTGTCTGACTGTAGCTTTGAAAAGATGGGTAAATGGTGTGATGGATAAACGTGTTCGCGTATTCGAAAATTATTCAGACTATCTTAATTTTTTAACGCCTTAGTAATTATTTTGAAAAATACAACATATTTCTTTTGAGTCTTTTTAAAATTAATTTGATAGCCTCGTACAGCTACGGTTCAGAGTACAGTTTATACACATTTTTCGATAAAAACACAAAGACAAGCAAAGAAATATATTTTGAGGAGCAAAACGATGTAGTCATAGCGGTCACCCATATAAGTACTGGCTTCGCGCGAAGTGCTTAACTTTATTAAAAACACTTTTGTTTTCTGTGTGCCATTTCATAAATATATTATATGTTGTTAGTACTTAGTGTTATGGCGACAACAGAAATACATCATGCCTCAAAATTTCAACTCTATCTAACACCGTTCTTAAGAGCCTGGTGACTGACAGACGCCGCAGTCTCAGTAACACTACCCTTTGGGTACGGAACCCTAAAAATCGTGAGTGTAACTACTTTTACAGCAAATTTCGTCGAGTTTCTTGAATGAAATATTCTGAAAATTGTATTTCTGCAGATACGAAAGCGAAGTTGCCGGGACCAAGTTACAGCAATCTTTTATACATTCCGTTTCCGTTGGATAAGTTCAACGTTGTTTGCATGCAAGTTATTTAAAGTTCCTCTCTTGTTTATGATTTATTCATAACCTCTCAGTTTTTGTTGTGGACTGCACTATCTGTTTTATACTCTTTGATTTTTAATGATGATTATAGCTTACAATTTCCTTTTTGTATCACTGTAAAATGCAATGGCATTACGACCTCTGATTTGACGACCTCTGTGGCTCGATGGGCGAACGGCCGCCTGAGGCGCAGCAGTTGCGGGTTCGATTCCCGCCGGGGGACTGGAATTTCTGGTTTCTGGTCTGGGTGTTTTCTATGTACCTATCATAATGTATGTATTTACAAAAAAATGTATCTATGTAGTATATCAGTCACCTAACACCCAATATACAAGCTCTGCTCAGTTTGGGGTTAGGTGATGCTGTGTGAGTAGTCCGGAAATATTCATATTTTATATTAATACTTTATTTTAATGTTCTGCTCTGATTGCCAGAAGAAAAAAATAAGTGATTAAAATATGCTAATCTCTTAGGTAAAATGTAACATCAAATGAGGTTTGAACATATTTGTATGGAGCTTCGCATTCCTACAAGCCCGCCTTTTAAAAAAACGTTATTTTGCGGCCAGTGATGAAACACATATCAATCGACAAAGTAAACACTAACAAATATGAAGTGTTTGTATAAATATAAGTTTTTTAACATCTGTCACCTACAATTTTCATTCCATATCTTGTAAAAAAACTTAGTGAAACATGTTTGATAAACTGCACTAGAAAACCTACTTTCAAAATCAAATTAATTAAAAATAAAATAAATATATTCGGACAATTTACACAACAACTCGAACTGTTCGGACAATCTTATGGAACGGGTAATTCATTTTTACGGTAATATTTTTTATTACCCTAATTGAAGGTCGGTAGTTAAAAAAAAGTCTTTATAAAGCTTAGTTCCAAATTAATGGAAATTCAATTAACCGAACTTTAACCTCTCTTTGTCGTATCTATTGAATTTTCCGGGATAAATCTAGAAAACATATATATAAAAGCCGGACTGATTATAAATAAAGTATAATCTAACTTTAAAAAAAAAATGTCCACGACCTACATACTGGTATGTAAGGATAGTCTGTCTGTAAAACTTCTGAAGTAAACACTCGAACATCCATTCAACTCGAACAATGTGAATAGTTCAGTGCTTATCAGCGAATACACGGCGCAGTCGGTCGGGATAACTAAATTAATTTTGCATTTGAGCGCATACACGGTTCGCTTCACCGACCAGCTAATATCTTGTCAGTAGAAGGATGTACATATCCCCTTATAAGGTAATTATGTATTTGGTATTGTTATTTTATTGTTATTAGTCTGATTTTATAGGCAATATTCTCGTTATAATGTATTTAAGTACCTAACTGCCCATGGTTATGTAAATTTCGTTCAGTTATGGGTAGCCTTACAAATTTTAAGGAGTTAACTGTTGATCAGGTTTATTCAATTTCAGTGTTACATTTATCGGCAAATTTTCGGGTTCGATTCCCGCCGAGGGGTCAATTAATAAAATAAATAAAATAAATATTGCCAGACATTTCACACAACAACATCTAGCCCCGTGGTAAGCTCTAAGCTTGTGTTACGGGTACTAGATATCTGATATACTTAATATAATAGTCATACATATAAAGATATTTTTTATTATACATATTAAACACCCAGACCAAGGATATCGTGCTTGCAGAACATACAAACACTCTCACCCTCGGCGGGAATCGAACTCGCTACCTCTTGCGCCGCAAGCGGACCCTTGCCCACCGCGCCACTGAAGCAGTCAAATTGTTTGTACCTATGTTCTGCAAGCACTTTCTCCTTGGTCTGGGTGTTTAATATGTATAGTAAAAAGATATCTATCTATGTATGTCTATTATATTAAGTATATCAGATGTCTAGTACCCGTAACACAAGCTTAGAGCTAACCACTACAGTACTGTCTTAGCAAATGCTGAGTGGTCGCCGTTTTTGTCATTTAAGGTCTTCATTTTCTCGCAAATGTTTGTAATACGTGTTTTAATTGTAAATGGCAAAATAAACGTTTTTTATATTTTTCTTTCTCTATCATTCTGCCTCATTCTGTGTCACTCGGAGTGAGATTCAACGTTGTGCCAGGTCTAAGGATGGGTGACCGTTCTGACTGCATCTTTAAACTTTTTTTTTATTTTTTATTGTAAAATATTCACACGGATTACACGGAACCCTAGGAGTATGAGTCCATCTCACACTTATCAAATGTATTTATATAAAAAATACTTACATATAATTTTCTCATACTCATATTGGTCACTTGGTGGAAAGACATCGTATTTTCGATAAGATGTACCTTTTGTAGATTTATTACAATAAACACCAAATTTATTAATCTTAATATATATAAATCTCGTGTCACAATGTTTGTCCTCAATGGACTCCTAAACCACTTAACCGATTATAATAAAATTCGCACACCATGTGCAGTTCGATCCAACTTGAGAGATAGGACGGTTTTTACGGCGAGAAAAATTCGAATAATTTCCGGGAAAATTTTATACCCGTGCGACGCCGGGGCGGGCCGCTAGTATTTTATAAGTATACAAAATTATTCTAAAGATTTTCACGGCATTCATCGGCAAAATATCCAATTCACAACATATTCTAATTACAAAATGATCGCAGAAGCATTTTCAACATGGCGGAAACTGGCCATGTTGGAAATGCTTCTGCGTTGTGTAAACGACTTGTTTGAGGCTTGCAGACTGCAGACGGCGGATTACGGAGTTCTATTTGCAATGAAGCGAGGGATTGTAAAAAGGGTGCTTTACTAATAGGTACACAATGTTCTTTAACTGAATTTCAATATAAAAGAAGACAAAACCAACAAACCCGGTTTAATTTTAATTTAATTTTCATTAAACCTGAATAGTTTGCGCGAGTGACATTTCTCTAGATCTAGTAAGTAGTTTTTTTAATAAAATGCATTATACCTTTACGAGTTAAGCGAGGTCAGTATTTGGATTGGTTCTGACTGCAACTTTTTGAACTATTGTAGTTTTTTTTTCCCTGTTTTCTGTTACTAAAATTGAAATACACGAGCACCTTTTTGTATTAGACCATGTCAAACTTACTATCTGACCCCAGCAAACGTTGTTTTGCAAAATGAATAAATAAATCTAAATTAAAAATTTAAGAAAAACTGCCGATTTCAATGCCTTCATTTTCTAAAAAGTAAAACACCATAATATTTAGTTATGTGCACGCGATCCTCTTTCATTTGATAGATACCCCACTCGAGTATATTTGCAGATTTTCGGTTTTCCTTCCCCACTCTCACTCCCATAACTTTTAAACGGCTCAACATGTCGAAACATGTCTAATAACACTCGCGCCAAACTCAACTTTCATACAAAAAAAAACTAAATTGAAATGGCTCCATCCGTTCGGGAGCTATGATGTCCCAGACAGACAGACAGACACGTCAAAATTATAACACCCCTCTTTTTTGGTCGGGGGTTAAAAATAGATTTCGATTCTCAGACCTACTGAATACGCATATAACATTTGGTAAAAATCGGTAAAGCCGATTCGGAGGAGTATGGTAACTAACACTGTGACAGGTGAATTTTATATATAAGATAGGGGGTTATTTACCATGATTGATTAAGTTCAACCGTAAAGATGGCGCATGTAACTGTGCTGAAATATCGGAAAACTCGAAAGACAATCAATCATGGTAAATATCCCGTTATAAATCTAAATAGTATTGATAACTATGATAGTTTCAAAAGTTATAGCTTATAGTACTTATAAAGTTTGTTTTATTCTATACCTATTCAATTAATTGTTATTGCTACTCAACGACAAATTCACCATTTACTCGTCAAAAGTACTCGAATGTAGGATATATACTAACATATACTACCATTACATTTAAAACACAAAAGAAGAACGTAACCGGAAGCGGAAACCGAAGAGAAAAACCATAGAGCCCCAGGCTGACCGTTTTTCATTAAAGTAGAGGACATTGCTCACTGAAGCATGCCGGTGTATCTTCTAACATGGTTTGAGGTTCACTGAATTATGAGAGCTGTTCTTTGAAAATGGAGACAACTAATACTGACGGCCGATATATACTAGAGAGTTCCCGCGAAGTTGCCCGGGATATAAGCATTTTTCCGCATTTGACATTGTGCCCCGCTAAATGTACCTTTTTTAAGTTACTCTGTTTGCATTAGCTGTCTATCAGTGTAAGGGCTGTTTAGCAATGATAAGTTATGTCAAAGAGCTATCTCGCCTTGTCATATGTGACAGATTTAAATAGTTCTATATTTTTAACATTATACTACTCGGATATGGTCATGCCGTTTCAGAGATTAGCCGGAACAAACATATATAAAAGTAATATTTTGGTATGTGCCGCATGCATGAAGTGTAACGGTGGTTATTTTAAGTAATAAGATACAAGATACAAAATCATTTATTTCCATTGTTTGGTTTTACAAAACTTAATACAAACTGGCACTCCAATATTATTTATTTAATTATTGTTTATGTAAATAAACACTTCTATTTTAACTCAATAAAAAGCAAACAAACTTTTTATAAAACATTATACAATTTTGGATACACAAAGATAGTTTCATGTCTCATTAGCCCCCGACCAAAAATGAGGGGTGTTATAAGTTTGACGTGCCTGTCTGTCTGTGGCATCATAGCTCCCGAACGGATAAAGCGATATCAATTTAGTTTAATTTGTATGAAAGGTCAATTTTGCGCGAGTGTTCTAAGACATGTTTGATGTCTTAGAACGGAAGAAATCGGTTTTGCCGTTTAAAAATTATGGGGGATAAAAGTGGGAACACCGAATATCTAAAAATTTACTCGAGTGGGGTATCAAATGAAAGCGCACAACCTGCAACACATGACAAAATAGTAGATATGATTTCATTAAGAAAACAAAGATTTTTTAATTGTTAATTTAGAATTTAGATTATTTATTCTTACCGATTCAGTTAACAGTAGCCTTAACAATAAAATAAAAAGAAGTTAATAGAAGCCACTGGTGGTCCTATGTCCCTCCCTATGTCAACCCTCCAGACCGAATTTAATGGATTTTAAACATTTTTGGGTTTAATTTGAATGTCATTGTCAATATGGGAGGGAGTCGTGGCTTGAAATTGTTTTATTTGTTGATTTAAATAGGTCAGAAGGAGATTTATAATTATTATTATATTATATATTTGACTTTATAATTTTATTAAACTCGACACTGGCAAATTGTCGCTTCAAGCGCAAAGTCCAATTACAAGAAACTGAACTGATTTAAATAGCTTTCCGATCATTTCCCCTTCAATGTATGTATATACTAGTTTAACAAATTTATTATTAAGCCAACTGATAGGCGAAATGTCGCTTTGTGGTAAGTTTCGTATAACCTTTATTTTATGAGGAGAATGCAAGACTTACAGTATGGGTCTATAACTTTCAGAAAATTTTATTAGAGTGAAAGTTACTAATAAAACCTAAATGTAACTTTTCGATTGGTACTTAAGGTTATTAAATAAATTTTACTGCGATGACGATAAATCGAATAATGTAGTGAAAGTTTTTTTGTTCTGATATCTGTAGATAGATTCTATACAGCCCGGTGACAGGGAAAGGCAGACAACGAAGGCACCTGAAAAGCCGCTGATGAGAATTCACATGTACGACCCCTAACGAAACCAAGTGTGCAATTATTTCCTAAGGTGAATTAATAAATGAATTACTGAAGATTTAATAATTGGTCCCGTTTTACCCTTTGGGTACGGAACCCTAATAAAAGATCGGTGTATTATAGAATAAATATTTGTACAAATATTTTTGAATAAACTTTTGATCGTGAGCATCCGTTTGTGTCATTCTTGGAGATTCGTTATTGGCACAAGAGTCTCCAAGAAAAAGCCGTGTTGGCTAAGTGGGAGGACACTCGACTTTCATTCCGAACGTTGTGGGTTCAAACCCCGCCACGCACCTCTGGATCTCACTCTTCTTGAGAAATTTATGTGCGCTTTAAACACGATACACACACTTTTAACACTTTTACGGTGAAGGAAACATCGTGAGGAAACCGGCATGTTCTGAGAACTTTAAAGAGTTTGAAGGACATGTGACATTCGCAACCCCCACTTGACTAGCGTTGTGAGTTAAGGCCTAATCTCTCTCGTCAAGAGAGATTAGGCCTTAACTCACAACGTGTATCCAAAATTGTAAAATGTTTTATAAAAAGTTTGTTTGCTTTTTATTGAGTTAAAATAGAAGTGTTTATTTACATAAACAATAATTAAATAAATAATATTGGAGTGCCAGTTTGTATTAAGTTTTGTAAAACCAAACAATGGAAATAAATGATTTTGTATCTTGTATCTTATTACTTAAAATAACCACCGTTACACTTCATGCATGCGGCACATACCAAAATATTACTTTTATATATGTTTGTTCCGGCTAATCTCTGAAACGGCATGACCATATCCGAGTAGTATAATGTTAAAAATATAGAACTATTTAAATCTGTCACATATGACAAGGCGAGATAGATCTTTGACATAACTTATCATTGCTAAACAGCCCTTACACTGATAGACAGCTAATGCAAACAGAGTAACTTAAGAAAGGTACATTTGGCCTTGGCATTTGGACGTGGCGGGGTTTGAACGTTGTGGGTTCAAACCCCGCCACGCACCTCTGGATCTCACTCTTCTTGAGAAATTTATGTGCGCTTTAAACACGATACACACACTTTTAACACTTTTACGGTGAAGGAAACATCGTGAGGAAACCGGCATGTTCTGAGAACTTTAAAGAGTTTGAAGGACATGTGACATTCGCAACCCCCACTTGACTAGCGTTGTGAGTTAAGGCCTAATCTCTCTCGTCAAGAGAGAAGTCCCTGTGTCCCAGCAGTGGGAACGTTTATAGGGTGATGATGATGATGACAAGAGTCTCATCTGCCTGCACCGTTCTTAAAATTATAAATAAAGATAAATATTGCCGGACAAACCACACAGCATCATCTAGCCCCATGATAAGCACTTGGCTTGTGCAACGGGTAATATACATGTGATATACTTAATATAATACACATACATGAAAATTAAACAACTCATTCATTATACATATTAAACACCCAGACCAAGAAGAAAGTGCATGCAGAACATACAAACACTACCTTGGCGGCAATCGAGCCCGCTACCTCCTGCGCCGTAACCTCTGCCCACCGCGCCACTGAGGCAGCTATTAATAGAGGTTATAAAAATAACATACCAAAAAGTAAATAAATAAAAAATAATTCAGGACTAAACACACAGCATCACCTAACCCCAAACTAAGCAGAGCTTGTACTATGGGTGCTAGGTGATTGATATACATTTTTTTTTGTAAATACATATTTATGATACATATACCCGAAACTAGATATTGTAGATAGTACAAAATCTGGTCCCCCGGCGGGAATAGAACCCGAAACCTCTTGCGCCTCAGGCGGAATTTAGCCCACCGAGCCACAGAGGTCGTCAAAAAAATATTACCTATATAGCTTAAAAGTTTGTGATTTCTCAGAAAAATAAAATGTTAAAGTTCAAATAATTTTACTTTAAACATAATATACTTATATCTTAATAATACCAGTCGGTATTACGTAATGACTTCGTAAGACCGCTTAGCCTTCCCGCTCGTACTGCGATCTCGTTCGTTGTCACACCTCATTCAATTTCCTATCGCTTGAATTACATTCACTGAGACCTTAGCACAAGTCAAGTATACTAAAAGCTGCTAAACTAAATCTACTAACATAATTGACACTAATAATATTGTGTACTAATAATAGTGTATTCGAAGTTTTTGTTTTATTCAAGGGGAATCGTTATTGGCGCAGGAGTGCCTGCTCTGTTTCAAAAATTTATAATGAAACTTTGAAAATAATTAAGAAAATGACTAGACTTATATCACTAAGCTTAAAAGTTTATTTATTTGCTTAAGCCCTCAAATCTCAGGATACAAAACATAATGTTTATAGACACTTGCAGTCAATACCAGTCGAAATTACGTAACGACTTCGTATGACCGCTATTCCTTCCCGTTTGTACTGTGATCTTGTTTTAATACTCCGTTGTCATACCTCATTCCATTTTCTATCGCGAGAGTTACATCCCATGGGCCCAGTCCCATAGCACAAGTCAAGTTTAATAAAAGCTGTAACACTAAATTTCTACTAATATTATAAAGCTGAAAATTTTGCTTGAACGCTACTCTAATATTAGAAACTACGGAACGATTTAAAAAAGTAATCGGGGAAACTTTTATCTGAAAGAAAAAACGTTTTCTCCTGTATAATATCATAAACCACAGGCTTCGCTGTAGAGGATATCTAAAATATGAATAAGCTTGATCCCCGTTTTCATAAAAACCCCTTATTTCTGGCTAATATAACTAAATTAGCTAAAACACCCAATAAGCCTATTTATGCCTTACTTTGCGACTATTATAGAGGCTTACAAAGGTGCTTTGATTGTATGTTAATCTTTATGAATAACATTAATGTTTACGTAATTGTCATCCCCGTTTGGCCTACGCGCAACAAAAATTTGAAAAGCCGCAAATTTTAGTAGTTTTAATAAATTTAAAATTTAAGAAAAACCCCCGTTTCCAATGCCTTAATTTCCTTATAAGTAAAATACCATAATATTTAGTAGTTAGGGCACGCGATTCTCCTTATTTTGATACCCCACTCGGGTATATTTGCAGATTTTCGGTTTTCCTTCCCCACTCTCACCCCCATAACTTTTAAACGGATCAACCGATTTTCATGAGACATGTCTAAGAACGCCCGGGCTAAACTCACCTTTCATACAAAAAAAAACTAAATTAAAATCGCTCCATCCGTTCGGGAGGTATGATGTCCCAGACAGACAGACACGTCAAACTTATAACACCCCTCCTTTTTGGTCGGGGGTTAAACAGATTTGCGACTTTGTGAGCTTATGGGATTGTGTGTTTGTGACGTTGCAGGGAGTTATTTCTGGACCTACCGAACATATAAATGATATGATATAATATAATATGATATAAATGAAATTTGAAGTTTCAGGACAGAGATTCGCTTAAACCTGCGAAAGTACAAAAGCTACTTTTGATTGTAGGCGTAAGTCAATTTGCAGGAATATGTAGTATAACGCTGGTAATACCGTATAAAAATATTTTTCAAATAAGCCTTATAGCACTAAACTCGTGATAGAGCCCCTAATTCAATAACCGCGAGCCGTCGCTTTGCCATTTGGATGTAACTGAATGGAAAGATGAGAGATTAAACCTTTTAGTCTTTTAGTCAGCATTTACCAAATAGCTACATATTTTTATATGTTGTATAGGTAATATATTCTACTAAAACTATTATATTACTTTCATGTGGTGTAAACGTCCAATCTTTATAATATATTATAAAAAATCTAAATTTAAAATTTAAGAAAAACCCCCGATTCCAGTACCTTCATTTCCTTAAATGTAAAACAACATAATATTATTCAATGTGGACGCGATGCGCTTTCATTTAATACCCCACACTAGTATATTTGCAGATTTTCGGTTATCCTTCCCCACTCTCACTCCTATTAATATAAATCGGGTCAGCCAATTTTCATGAAACATGTCTTAGAACACTCGCGCCCAACTCACCTATCATACAAAAAACTAAATTGAAATAGCTCCATTCGTTCGGGAGCTATGATGGCCCAGACAGACAGACAGACCCACAGACAGACAGACATACACATCAAACTTATAACACCCCTCTTTTTTGACGGGGGTTAAAAATATAATATTTCAATAGGTATTACAAACGTTTTCTTTTAAGTAGTATTTCTTAGATCCAGGCGAATGTACCCTTGTAATTTATGCGGCGATAATTATGATATACAGGAGTCTTTATGATTGGGTTTTCATCATCAACACGTCCACTGCTGGACATAGGCCTCCCTCAAAGATCTCCAGTAGTTTTGGCTGGCAGCGGCCTGCATCCACCGTGAGCCCGCAGCCTTCACCAACCGTCCGTCCATCTAGTTGGTGGACGTCCTACGCCTATCTTGCCGATCCGTGGTCTCCATTCGAGAACTTTTTGGCCCCAAAGACTATCTGTTCTGCGTGCTATATGGCCTGCCCACTGCCACTTCAATGAACGAATCCGTTTTTCTATGTGATTGGGTTTTAAAATCTATAAAAATAAAAATGAATTGTTGTTCGTTAGTCTGATTAAAACTCGAGAACGGCTGGGCCGATTGAGCTGATTTTGGTTTTAAGTCAAAGTCAAAGTCAAAACGTTTATTTCCTTAGAAGCACATAGCCTACATGGACAGGTCAACTTAAAATTAAAATTAATAAAACTAAATTGCTTAAATAACAAATATCAAGGAAATAACATTGTCTTGACAGTTCGCTTCAATGTTTTATACTGAGTTGAGAAGCGAATAGAACAACACAGCTTTATCAGTTATTACAATTTTGTAGTTATTACAATTTTGGAGTTCTTATTTATAGTTTTAAAATGTTTGTCGTAGTCCAGGGTAGGTCTAAACGGTGGTGGCAAATAAGGAAAAATTGCCGGGAACTTTTTTTACCCGTGCGACGCCGGGGCGGGCCGCTAGTGGTGAATAAATAAGCATGGACCAGCAATCTCCGGGAAATAGTAAAACTTTTGAAGTTGAACAGTTCCGAGGGTCTCTAGACGTTGAAACAAATTTAATAAAACTGGAGACGCATCCCGGGGATTTCGCGGCGACCGTGCAATTGGCTTGGAATTTCCCGCAAATATTTGGAATAGAATAGAATAATTTATTTGCCAAAAAACATGTGTACTCATACGGGATATTATTTGTTATTTTATACAGTTTCTAAATGTTTCACCATTTTTTTTGTTTTTTTTTCAGTTGGTATGCAAAGTTTTAATTACAAATACAGTTAATATTTTATTAAATATAACAATAGGCATAAACAACACTACATACTTACATTTTATCATTAATTATTAGGTATTGGAATTAAAAATAAAATAAAATATTACATTAAATTGGATTACATAAAATACAATAAACAAAAAATTCAAATATAAGCAATAGTATCATTTATATATTCGTCTATCTTATAATAACATTTATTAGTCAAAGAATTTTAAAGTTTGCTCTTAATATTCTTAACATTGAGGTATCGATAGCTTTTAGGTAATTTATTATAATGGCTATATTATTACTTATTACTATAATGTTTAGAATATGCGTTTTTGTACGAATTAACCAAGTAAAGTCTGATTTATTGTACTATTAACAAGCTATGATTTAACTTTTCTTAAATATATGTACTCTATATAAAACCTCTGAACCACGTTCAAAAAACCTAGGCAAATTTTTATTAACGATGATGTTTAGGCGTTTTTGGCCGTCTCTCTGTATAATGAGATACAGTTATACATATAAAAGTATAATTTTATCAAAGCCATACTCTCTACCGATGCTATAGAAACTTTTTAGCTTAAAGAAGTATATCTGTAGCATAACATACTAAATATTTTATGAAATTTACGAAGCGTATGAAGTCGCCACAGCATGCAATTAAACAAGCATTATGCAAGCCGCAGTGATTAACAGCTTGAAAGCAGTGTACAGTGACAATTACTTACACGGCCAATTATTATACACGGGTAATGTACGACGGGCTTTGGACGTGTTAACTAGTAACTCGAAACTGATGGCGTGGTTAAAATTAACTAGGAGTTAAGAGTTAGGATCTTTTGTGAGCTAAGTTTTTTTTTTATTTTTTTATTTTTATTATTGATAAGCCTTCATTTGACCACAATCTCACCTGATGTAAAGTGACGATGTGGTCTAAGATGGAGCATGAAGGCCTAGAAGATGGCTTTTCCGGGCCACATTACGAAACACGAAAAAATCGCTTCACGCACTGGCCCAGCCCGGAGGGTGGTGACAAGCCGCGGCCGAAGCCTACCACCAGAGACTGTTCTTAGCACCACCCGGAGGTCACGTGTAAGGATTCAGAAGGTTACCACTTACGGACGTGAACAGACAAAACCTCCATAAGTGCTTGCTTTATGTGATTTAGCTTACGATTTAAAACATATCTAAAATCATGCTACATATATAACTTATTTATCATATCTAAATTTAAAGTTTAAAACGCATTCATAAACAAGGCATATGCTACGTATACAATGATATGGATGATTTTCTAGGCCTTTTCTAATAGCAACAGCAGTAAAGTTTATAATAAATAAAATAAATTAATAATTATGCTTAACGGCCTATTCTTAGCATCTATCTATCTATCTAACAGCCTGTTTACACCCACTGCTGAGTAAAGGCCTCCTCTTCATCACGCCAGATTCTGCGGTCGTGTGCGAGCCTCCACCAGTGCCTTCCTACTAGCCCGACGATGTCGTCGTCCCATCGGGTAGGTGGTCTGCCGCGACGACGCTTGGCTCCCACTGGCCACCATTCTGTTATCGCCCTGGTCCATCGGTCGTCATTCCGCCTCGCAACATGTCCTGCCCACTCCCACTTAAGGCTCGCGATCCGCAAACCTACGTCTACAACTTTTGTACGTCGCCGTATTTCTACGTTCGGTATACGGTCAACGAGCGATATGCCGAGCATGGCGCGCTCCATTGCTCTTGTATGAGTTATTTTTATTTTTTGCATGTATTCCTTTGTGAGCGGCCATGTCTCAGCACCATAAGTGAGAATAGGCAGCACGCATTGGTTAAACACCTTGGTCTTAAGGTTCTGAGGAATTTTAGACTTGAATATGTCTTCCAACTTTCCAAAGGCGGCCCACCCTAATTGAATCCTCCGCGAGATCTCTTTGACATGTGAGGCTCGGCTAAAAGCCTCATGCAGATCCGAAAGCATGGTCTGTAGATCAGCGGAGTTTTCAGCTACAAGAATTAGGTCATCAGCGAAGCGCAAATGCGACAAGTGTTATTCTTAGCATACGAAGATAAAAATAATTTGATGATATAAAACGGACTCAGCTGTTCTTTTAAGACCCCGTTGTATAACAGTTTGATAATGTACTATTTTATGCTTAAAATTAAGCGTTAGACTAATTGAAAGGTCAGCTGAAAACTATATCTCACTGACCTCCGATGAAGCGCGCCATGATTTTGTAATTTTTTTTGACATTGGTCGGGTTTATAGTGTCGTAAATAATACCTCGTTGGTGGTCTCATTATCGCCTTTCCGTGAGGCACACGCCATTTCAGTGTTGCCAGCACGGGGAGTAAAGATGGCGGATCCTTAATTCGGTTTAAAGTAGTTTATTATCTCAAAAGAATTACAAGTCACATGATGAGATATTATAAAACACTATAATTATGGGATTGTACCGATATTTTCACTATTAAATCACACCAATATCACAAAAAAAATTGTCAAGTTTACCTCTAAATAACGCCAAAAAAAACGTATTTTTATGTAATTGCGGAATGAATTTATAGGAATAGTGTATTATGCTTAGGATATTTATAAAACCCTGAAAATGTATGATGATTTTTCCGCTATATAATATGTATGTGTGAACTCTCACACATACATATATAGCGGAAAAATCATCAGGTCTGGGTGTGTGTATCATCTTAGCTCGTGAACGCCTGGACCAACGACCGTGGTATTTAAGATTTGATACTTAGCTGTATCTTCAGTGATTGATCTAGCTGTTTCAATTATTTAGGAGAGAGTTGTGGGGATAAATGCGAATATGTTGCTATTTAAATAAAAAAAAAGTGGGTGTTTAAAGGGGATGCGTACATGAAAAATATATTTTAATTTATTCGTTCCAACGATTCATTGTTATAATAACTACAATTAGTAGGGTACAGAAAGAAAAACATATTGTGAGGCGTTTCGATTTGAAAAGAACTTGAAAAACTGGTCAAATCGAAACCTATAATATAAAACGCGAAAATTTCTGAGGAGTGTGTAAGTCTGTTGTTACTCTTTCACGCAAATACTATCCAATGGTTTTTGATGAAACTTTATAGTAAAAATAGCTTACATGTCAGAATACCACGTTAATTAAAATCCTGTAAGTATCTATAATAAATGAATATTTGCACACAGATCCCCTTTAATGTCTCAATGATCCTATCCATTCAAGGTTGTCTGGTAGAGATCGCTCTTGAGCGATAAGACCGCCAATTGTCGCATAGTTTTAAGAAAATTGTGTGCGCAATAAAGAATTATTATCTTATCTTATTATTTTGAGCAAAGCCTGAATTGGATCAAATTTCGACTAAGCTGTCGTCCCATAAAATCTCTGTCCTTAACTGGGACGACATCTAAGTCCGTGCTAAAACTACTTTCTACCGCGGGAAAATATGTTCTTACGCTGTTAAACCCGTAAAAAGCTAGTTAAATATAAGTTGGCAATACCATCCACAAGGACAGACACATAAAAACTTTTCGTCATATCGATAATATCGCGTAACGCCCGTATTTCTGATCGCTATTTAATGATACCTTTGTCTTTCGCCTTTCATATATCTTCAGATAAATTGGATAATAAGGGTTTTCTTCCGTGTAATAACGTATAATGAATTGCCTTATAATCCGATTTTGATAACTTCACAGTTCGTATTTTAAGTAGCTTAAAGTTTACAAGTTAAAAAACAAATTATCGTAGAATAATTGTAGTAACTACATTTTTCACTCCATCACCCAGACGGGCGGCACTGAAAACCATCGCTGTGTCTACATTCGGGCAGGCACATCACATGCTGAGGGTCGACATAAAAATTTTTTTTTTCTTAACTTCTAAATTCATTAAGTATATACATCTATATAAATAAAAATGAATTGTTGTTCGTTAGTCTGATTAAAACTCGAGAACGGCTGAACGGATTTATCTTATCATAGTCTTGAAATGTTCGTGGAGGTCTAGGGAAGGTTTAAAAGGCGAGAAAAATCAAATAATTGCCGGGAAAAAAATTGAATAAAAACCCGTGCGAAGCCGGGGCGGGCCACTCGCTATATATAATAGTAGCTGACCCTAGCAAACGTTGTTTTGCAAAATGAAAAATAGATGTTGGCCGATTCTCAGACCTACTCAATATGCTCACAAAATTTCATTAGAATCGGTTAAACCGTTTTGGAGGAACGGGAACAGTCGTGTGAGTGTTCCCGTACTCCTCCGAAGTCACAATGTTCGTCATTGTGACACGAGAATTTTATATAGAAGATATATTGTAACACATTTAATTAACAGCGATTCAACAAAACTTGGTTAACTGGACCGCTGTTTGTATTTAACCCCTGATTTCACTATTAGGAATTAGGATTGGAGGTTTTGGCTGTTCACGTCCGTAAGTGGTAACCCTCTGAATCCTTACACGTGACCTCCGGGTGGTGCTAAGAACAGTCTCTGGTGGTAGGCTTCCGCCGCGGCTTGTCACCACCCTCCGGGCTGGGCCAGTGTGTGAAGCGATTTTTTCGTGTCTCGTAATGTGGTCCGGAGAAGCCATCTTCTAGGCCTTCATGCTCCATCTTAGACCACATCTTCACTTTACATCAGGTGAGATTGTGGTCAAATGAAGGCTTATCAATAATAAAAAAAAAATAATAAAAAATCTGTAAGCGCGATCAGATCAAGCTAAACTCGTTCAACCTAACTGAGATCAAATTGACATTTTAGTATCATTTTTCAATGGTTGGACTAGGTTCAATAAAACTCGATTTGTGGCATAAAATTTAAATGACCAGTCGTTCCCGCGCCCTGTCTCAGTTCTTGGGGTACCTGCATCCTGAAATATATTCCCGAGGGTGAATCCAACAACGCGGGCAACAACAGGCGCTGCTAGTAAGTCGCCAGGATATAAGGTCACACAGATTAAACCCTGACACAAGCGGAAACCGTAAACAATAGGCAAACTTGGCCCGCAAGCCGGCAACGATGGCCAACTTCCTTTGAAACAAAAGACATTTCTGTACAGAAGGCAAAAAGATGCCAAGTGCTGTAGTGTTTCGAGTTTTTATTTTTAATCGACTATATGAATGGCAACTTGTGTTGTTTAACTCTGACAATAGTTTTATTGATATTTTTTTTGTAAATACTGATATTTTCTGTTTTATATTATTTTAAAAAGTGTATTAATTGTAAGTATAAGACCATCATCAAAGTTATTTAAAAAAATGTACATTCCAAATCCTTTATGTACCGTAAAGAAGCCGAAACATTTACTTGCCACATATAATTTAAGTCGAACGGTTGTCTGGAAGAAATTGCTTTAAGCAATAAGACCGCCCATTACGCATTCTAGGTTAAGTTTTAATTTCTTATTGTATTGTTTCTTTGTTTGGTGTGTAATAAAGTATTTTTTCTATCTAGTTCTCTAGAAACTCAAGAAGTCAACAAACTACAAACTTAAAACGACTTTGAATTCCAATGATTTTATTAAATAAAGTTCTTAGATATTCAGATTTTCCTTTAAACTCTTCGTATACGTACAGTAGGAGCTACTCTTCATGGAGTTCCAATTAACCCCTCAGCAGATCGAGGAGGGGGGGGGGGGGGGGTACAAAATAACCCCACTAACACAGATCGGGGCATTTGGCAAAACTCCAACTTTCAGTTCAGTACCTGTGAGTGAACGACATAGCCAGGTGTAGTGACAGTAGGGGAATTTCGGCTCTGTGGGGTTGACGTGACGTGCCCTCAATTTTTTTTAAAATTACTATTAGTCATTGATTGCCAAATATTATCAAAATGACAATATGAGTAAACCTATTGTTATTAAAGCAAATGCCACAATCACAAACAATAACGTATCACTGCACTCATTTTGAAGTCTCCTCCATCCCTCAAATTACCACCAAGCCTACCAAGCCTATTATATTAACACTTATATTATTTATTAAGGTAACCTAAACGAAATAAAGCTATTCTTAAAATATATTCTATCCACCATGCATGGAGTGCTGTTTTTTTAAAAAAAATACATTATTTCTAAACAACGAAAATAAAAATTGAGGAGATTCTCTTCTGTTACCAAGCCGTTAAAAAAAGTAAAATCTCTATGGTTAGAACGCATACCGATTGGTATTTTCCGAATCGAATCGAATCGCACAGCGAAGTAAAATCAATGCGGATTCGGAATTCAAATTTCATTCACGTTCTGAAAGACTGTGAGATATTGCAGCTGTGGACATCTTCGATCTGCAGGCTTGCATGCTAAGTGGAGAGAACTTGAGATTTATTATTTACTAGCTCCCAGCGGCGTTGGTATGGAATTTCCCGCGGGAGTTATTTTAAATGGCGGCATTTAACCACAAACATGAGCATACCAAGTATTTTGCATGACGACGTAATTTGGAATTCTTTGGAACAGAGAATCTTTATGTTTCTAAGTGAAAGGACTCATGGGATATTTGACATAAGTATAGGGAATTAGGTATAATTATGTAAGTATTATGTTTATTGGAGTTTACTCCTTAAGAAACGATTTGAGTTATAAGGCCCGGTACGGAAATTATATGGGGAGTAAAATCAAGTGTTAACAAAAGTCGAGGCGTTACGTAGAAAGAGACAAACAAATATATCTGTAGGATTCAACGTGTAAAAGAATGAGATGGAATACCGTCGAAACGTCTCGTTCAAAATAAGAACTTTAACGCATTTTGATTGGTTGTTTGTTGTGTCTCTGGAATGCGAGTTACCATTTTTGACATTCGAATACGCGTTCGAAAAAGTATTGCTTGTAAAAAGGTTTCATAACGGCATTTAAAACTAAAAAGGTTGTATGCTGTTCTTACGATATTTAAAAATAAAGAAGGTTCTTTCACTTTTTGAAAACAGATCACGAGGCTGTATGCAATATAATATCACTTGGCTTTATGGTCAAGTGACTTTTGCCTGCTTATGACAAAAATAAAAAGAAACTTTCTATTAAGTTAAGAAATAATTAACTTAATATAATTATTTATATTAAGTTAATTAAGTTTATTTTTATTAAGTTTCATCTACTGTTATATTTCAGAAGTGAAATCAAAAATATTCCATACCTAGCCATTACATTTATATATATACACATAGAGCATATTAAGCATAATATCGTTATTCTACGAGTATGGTCGGTTATAAATATAATCAATATTTATGCTGTATCGGTCAAAAGCTATAAGCACACTGCGTGTGCGCAACGTGCGCAAGTTCAAAATCAATAGGAGTAAACTCCAATCGTGCGTCGTAGCTGACACACACACACTTTTTTTTGTAATTTCAGATTTGCACCCGTAACCCAACTTTTGAGCTAAACATCGCTGGAAGTTGCATTGTGGATTGTTCAGTATTTTTATTTTGATTTTTATTTTTAACATAATTATTTGTTTTTACTACCTAAAATTTATTTAAATGTTCCATAACCCGCCACAAAACAAACCAATCAATTATTAAAAACCAAATAAAATATTAAGTAATACCTTTAGACTAGGGTTGCCAACTTTTTTTGACAAATAAAACGTATAAAAGTGGTTTGGTTAGGAAAAATATAAAGTATTAGGAAGAAAAAAAAGTATATTTCAATTTTATGTTTTTTTTGCTTTAAAAACGTATATTTGTGTGCTTTTTAGCACATGATAACAATTTCTTCAGCATTACTCGTCATTTTCAGCATTAATATTTACTTTAAAATGCATTATTCACTTAAAAACAAAACTAACGGACCAGTTTTGTACAATTTCGTGTGTGCGTTCGCCCAGCAAAAAGTATCGGCTTTTCAGGAATCTAATGATGCAGATAATTAGTGCCCTATGCCGTGTAAATGTGCCCGAAATTTTAAATTTGTGCCTCCATAGGCTGCAGAGTTATTTATGAAAAACAGTTTTTGCTGGACGAACGTTCGCCCAGCAAAACTTTTTTTTAAAAAAGGGTTTAGCTGTATTTTTTATATGCAAAAAGATAGCTTAAGTACTCGTCTAAATGTGCCGTTAAAGCCAAATTTGTGCCTCTAAAGGTTTTTGAGATATTGAGGTTTTTGCTGGACGAACGTTTGGGCGATTTCCATATCTCGGAAACGGCTAAACGCACAGTCATAATTTTTGTACCTACAGATACGGTATAATTTGTGCCTATTTGTGCCATAATTTTCATTATCGTGAGTAGCATGGTTCAGGAGCTATTATTGTTTTTCCTAGAAAACGGAAAAATGCTCTGGCTCTCGAATGACCAAATCCAAGGACTTCGCGTTAGTGCCGACTGGTACCCATTATATATTCACACGATCCTGTAAAGTTTCGCCGGCCTACTACATAATAATAGACGAGTTATTAACGATTTTGTCTTTTTTTTGAGGTTATCTTACTTAGGATACAAAAACTCTAGTTTCCTGTAAGCTGGCATATTACATTCTTCTACAATAATTAGTGCCCTATTTAAAGAATACGTATGCAAAAATTCATCTTTGTATACCCAATACTTTAGACAATAATGATAAAAAACATTTCGAAATATTTTTGGTCGATAACCATACCAAATTTGAATGAACATTAAAAAGCGGCCGTACGATACTTCAAGCTATCCTTCTTAAATCGTCATGATTAATTTAGTGTTTAGAGAACCTTGAGTACAAAAGTGGAATTATCTATTATCTCAACAGGTCACCGATGTGCCGTTGTCTCCGGACAATTTATTTATAGTAATACCTACATTACAAATTATAGTTTACTAGATGCACCCCGCACCTTTGCCCGCGAATCAGAGTTTTTTTTTAATTTATTGCACACCCCCTAGGGTTTGTGTAAACATACCTACCTACGTGTTTAATTATTCAGTCCATTGTTCTTATAAACCGAGTTTTGAGTGAATCGAATGAAGGAAAAAATATTTTCCATACAAACTTTACCACCATATTTAACCCCACAGAAAATTTTAACCTATATTTTTATTTCCGGACTAATCACACAGCATCACTTAACCCCAAACTAAGCAGCGCTTGTACTATGGGTGTTAGGTGACTGATATACTACATAGATACATTTTTTTTTGTAAATACATATTATACATAGAAAATACCCAGACCCGAAACCAGATACTGCAGATCGTACAAAATCTGGTACTGCGGCGGGAATCGAACCCGCAACCTCCTGCGCCTCAGGCGGGCTTTTCGCCCACCGAGCCACAGAGGTCGTCGTTTATTATAAGCCTATTTAGTCCTATTCTAAGTCCTAAACTACCTACCTACCTACGAAATTTCATTTTAATAACTTAAGTAGTAACAAAGATTACCTACTTATTACGAACATTCACACAGACATTTCCATTTATTATAATAGTAAGATTATTAAAAACAAAATAATTTACATTTTATTTCATGTATAATATTTTTCGTAACATAAATATTATTTTCTTCTTAACAATTCTGTACGCATCTATACCGCGTGTTACCGCGTGAAACGCCACCAAGCGAGGAAGGATAGCTTGAAGTATCGTACGGCCGCTTTTTAATGTATTTTCGAATTTGGTCTGGTTATCGACCAAAAATATTTCGAAATGTTTTCTATCATTATTGTCTAAAGTATTGGGTATACAAAGATGATTTTTTGCATACGTATTCTTTAAATAGGGCACTAATTATTGTAGAAGAATGTAATAAGCCAGCTTACAGGAAACTAGAGTTTTTGTATCCTAAGTAAGATAACCTCAAAAAAAAGACAAAATCGTTAATAACTCGTCTATTATTATGTAGTAGGCCGGCGAAACTTTACAGGATCGTGTGAATATATAATGGGTACCAGTCGGCACTAACGCGAAGTCCTTGGATTTGGTCATTCGAGAGCCAGAGCATTTTTCCGTTTTCTAGGAAAAACAATAATAGCTCCTGAACCATGCTACTCACGATAATGAAAATTATGGCACAAATAGGCACAAATTTTACCGTATCTGTAAGTACAAAAATTATGACTGTGCGTTCAGCCGTTTCCGAGATATGGAAATCATCCAAACGTTCGCCCAGCAAAAAACTCAATATCTCAAAAACCTTTAGAGGCACAAATTTGGCTTTAACGGCACATTTAGACGAGTACTTAAGCTATCTTTTTGCATATAAAAAATACAGCAAAACCCTTTTTTAAAAAAAAGTTTTGCTGGGCGAACGTTCGTCCAGCAAAAACTGTTTTTCATAAATAACTCTGCAGCCTATGGAGGCACAAATTTAAAATTTCGGGCACATTTACACGGCATAGGGCACTAATTATCTGCATCATTAGATTCCTGAAAAGCCGATACTTTTTGCTGGGCGAACGCACACCAATTTCGTCGATAATGAAAGACATCTGTGACAAATGTCACAACTGACATCTAACATTTCGTTCAGTAATTAAAAATTGTTTCCATTATCGTTTTAAATATTTCGTTCAGCAATTATGAATCGTTAAGTACCCATAATGAGTATTTTGTTTTACGCACCACAGTAAAGGTTAACAATAAAGTATTTTTGTATACTTTATTTGTATGTAAAAGTATAAAGTGTATAATTACCAAAAATAAAGTAGGATACGTTATTATAAAGTATGGTTGGCAACCCTACTTTAGACCCTTACTTGTCATAATTGGTTACTGTAGAAAAATACCTCTTCACTATCTTGTTAGAGGTTGTAAATCTATAATGTACCAACCTAGTAGAACAAATAAGGCACAAGAAAAAGCTCTGTTCCATATAGAATTCCAATTTTAAAATTGAAGTTGACACTCAGGTATTCATGAGACGTGGCACAGAGCTGCGCGCTATTCTGCCCGCGGTAAATTGGCTACTCCAGTTGGCTACACTGCGCCACTTGGGAACCTATTCCGTTAACGAGCAACTCGTTTTACAAGAGCCTTATTTTGTGACATCTTGTTGCTTGTCACTAGTTTACTTTTATGGCTGTAGATGCACTTTTTTTGGGTTTATTGTAGATTATGGTGTAGATGTTATTTTTCTTTACAAAATGAAACTTTATACCCATGAGATTTTCAAAAATGAAAAACTGTATTGTTTTGAGGTATACCTTCTTGTTTATTTTAATTCTGACATATTAACGAACTCATCATAATAGGGAATGTGCATGAACTAGGTGGCAGCACTAAATTCAGAATGTCAAATGCCAGGCCGATATGGTGAAAAGTTCAAATTTTTTTTTTTATGATCGATAAGCCTTCATTTGACCACAATCGCACCTGATGTAAAGTGACGAAAAATCACTTCACGCACTGGCCCAGCCCGGAGGGCCAGGAGGAGGTGACAAGCCGCGGCCGAAGCCTACCACCAGAGACTGTTCTTAGCACCACCCGGAGGTCACGTGCAAGGATTCAGAGGGTTACCACTTACGGACGTGAACAGACAAAATCTCCAAAAAATTGTTGGTACCAGTTGGCAGCACCGTCCATGTACACGTTGTAATAGCATCATATCGTATAGCAAAAATTATAGATTATGTTTTTTAAAAGAAATTGTTTTTATTCTGTAAAATAAAAAAAAAAGTGTGTTTGTGTCAGCTACGACGCACGATTGGAGTTTACTCCTTACGAACGATAATTATGATTTATATCGAATAGAGAAAAAGGGTAAATGAACGCATTTGCTAAAATGATAAGAGAAACAAACATATATCTGTAATTACTCGGGTTATTTAAATTACTTCAATAAAGCGTATTACATAAAGTATGTTACAAAATAATATAAATAAAATACAGTGATACTACGAAGTATCGCGCAAAGAGGAGACCCCGAGAATAAGATACGCTGTGTAATGTATTCCATCTCATTCTTTTACACGATCAATCCTACAGATATATATGTTTGTCTCTTTCTACGTAACGCCTCAACTTTTCGTGTTACACTTGATTTTACTCCTCATAAAATTTTCGTACCGGGCCTTATAACTAATATCGTTTCTTAATGAGTAAACTCCAAAAAGTGAGAGCTAAATAAAAAATATCCATAAAACGAGTGAAAACCTACCAAACCCTTTATTCCATTAGGTTCCATTAGGAATTAACCGACACAATTTTATAATCCATTTTTGCCTTAAAACGCCGTAAAAACCCTCTCTTCGACGCGTAAATCCGAAAACTAGCACTTTAAACTGAAAATAAAAGTAGGCAATGTATCATACTCACGGACACGTCGAGCCCAGGAGAAAATGAATAACATCCTCTTCCGTCCTCTAGAATTTTTAACGCTGGCAACACTGTTTTATCAATGTCGTTTTATCTCTCGCCAGCAGTGATGCTAGCTTGGTTGTTTATTGTCCATGAATATTCATAGTGCGGCGAATGTTGCCTGACTAAAAAGTTGGAATAAATGTGGGAGTTTGAAACACCCATAATTAAATAAAAATATTTGGGTAATACAAATAAACATAAGCACTTACTTATTTTAAAAATCTTATAAAAACTGAAAGGATCTCTATGAGGGTTTTGAGCAAAAGGTAGGTTTATATAAGAGGTATTTTTTTCCATCCGTGCAAAGCTAGAATGGGTCAGCTATTATTTATATAATTAACATCCATAATGTTGTAAAATTATAAATTTTATTCAACAATACAACAATGAATACAAATACTTACTGTTCGTTATAAATAAGAAATATGTACTTAAAATCCAAATAAAAAACAACCTATTCCATTTTTCTTATTTACTGAGTACGACCCTGTTCCAAGTATTTAACCGATTCGTTGCGATGTCTCATTTTGAAAACTTCTAACTGTGGCGTTGAACAAAATTGCCGTGACACGGCTGCCGTGCCAAGCGCCATACGATTAAATGACACGGCTCCTGTGCCTTCAGCCATGCCGAAAAGCAAACAGTGTTTTTACCATTTTTACGACGTTCTAACCATAAAACTTTTAGTTTACAATCGAAATCTAACGTGAGCGGTCAGGAACGGTAGTTTCAAGTGATAATAAGTGCAAAAATAAGTGTATTTTTGGAAATGGATGGTAAGTGGTTTTTTTAATAAAGGTGTGATCAACCTTTTCTACTGAAAGTAGTTCTAAAAACATTGTTTTGGTTGATAAGATAAGAATGAAGAACCTGATAAGAAATTTAAGTATTTTAAAGTAAATGATTGCCTTTTTATTGTTTAAGAATTACGGCGTAAAAGAAAGTATATTCCCGAGACAGAAATTGAAACTCAATGCGACGACGATGACCAAATACTAGAGCAGAATTCGCAAACATATTCACAACACTGGGAAAACTCAGAACACTTGAAATCTATACAAGAGGATACTTCAACGTGCATAGAAAAAGAGATGGTGGACAGATCAACGTGCACTGAAAACATAGTAGTGGACAGTACTAAGTGCATAAAAAAAACTAAGGATGATGAGCGTCATGTTCCAACTGTATTGGATATGCATGGATGTAAAAAATGTTCTCTCCAATCGTTCACATTTCTGATACAAAAATAAGCGATTTTTTAGTATTATCTATTTCAATTATATTATTATACAAAAATCCTCATCATTAAAAATTTCAAAAAGGTTGGTGACCCCTATTTTTTAAAAAACAATACAATATCCAGAAACGAATGCTACAAGCTTGATGAACGTTAAAAATAAAAAAGTTTTGTTCTAGGGTAGTTTTCCCTAAACCTTAAATTGAAGGAATTACCATCGATTTAAAAATGGCACGGCTCACGTGCCTAACGCCACACGCAAAAGAAAATGATGACACGGCTGCCGTGCCATCCGCAACGAATCGGTTAATATTTAAAAATAAAAAAATAATACCTGCCTACTCACATTGCATAACAATTACTTAAGTACATTTTAGTACTTTACCTGAACAAACCCCTCACTTCATTCACCCCAAGGTATACCCTTTTAACCCTTTTGAACCGTTAATAACAAAACGTTTATAGTACCCACAGATTCTAGTCTCATGCCTTACAATTTCTGTGCAAACTGAACCTTACTCCCTTAATATTAGGCTGTACGTAAACTGAACGAATATGTAGGGAAGTAAATCGTTTAGGACTTTATTGAGTGAAAAATTGCAGCCTTGTCCTGGTCTTAGAAGGGACGTGCAGGGAATTTTGTTGGCAACATTCTAGTTTGTTATAAAAGCTATAAACTTACAAGTAATCATCTGGGTAGGTAAGTAAGTATTATAGTTTTAGTAAGTAATAAGTATAGGATAAAAACTAAACGCCAATTTCGAGATTATGCGCGATCGAGATCGATAATTATATTCGAGATAGATAAATACTAGGTGTATTTAAGTAATAGGTGACCGTACAAGTAGTACTAAGTAAAGTCCCTACTAACCAACTCTGGATAAGTTATGTAAACCAAATCCAAAGAACGGTTTCTAAATTATTATTTTTTATTTTTCTCTTTTAAGTGTTTTTTTTTTTATTTTTATAATCTACTGACTCGATAAACAACAAATCAATCCTAAAAAAAAAGTTATCATACATTTCAAACCGGTAAATAAGCAATAGATATTACATGTAACCCTTCAGATAGAAATTTTTGTTCATATTTTTTATAAGATCAACATTATGTTGTAATGTTATGCGTAGTAATAGTACCATCAAAAAAAAAATATACGCGTTGAATTAAGAATCTCTAGTTTTTTTCGCCGGTTGAAAATGCAGTTTCGAATTGCACCTGCATTCTTTAGTTACATTTTTCCAACCGTACCATTGCCTTTGAAGCAAAGGTTTTAGAAATAAAAATGAGCAAAGTTTCGTTGTGTTTAACATTTTCGACCTTATTTTAAGCGTGTTGTTTTTTCGACGTTCAATTTCGAGTTTAATGATGTTCTTTTAAAGAACTTTGCTAAGCTTTGAGCTTTACTCGGCTTGGGGTTGACATTCTTCATTTACAGGGCTCTTAAGTTTTTTGATAACTTGCTTTTTGAGTCGACTTAAGGGGTTTTCTCCCGTTTTTAAGTACTTTGCTGAAAACAAAGTCTGGTTGAGGTTCCGTTCCCGTCTATAATATGCGTTTTATTCTAATACTAGCTGCCCGCCCGCGGCTGTGCCCGTGTTACTGACTGCCTCAGTGGCGCGGTGGGCGAGAGTCCGCTTGTGGCGCAAGAGGTAGCGGGTTCGACTCCCGCTGAGGGGTCAAGTGTTTGTATGTTCTGCAAGCACTTTCTCCTTGGTCTGGGTGTTTAATATGTATAATAAAAAATATCTATGTACGTATGTATATTATGTTAAGTATATCAGATGTCTAGTACCCGTAACACAAGCTAAGAGCTTACCACGGGGCTAGATGTTGTTGTGTGGATTGTCAGGAAATATTTATTTATTTATTATCTATACTAATATTATAAAGCTGAAGAGTTTGTTTGTTTGTTTGTTTGAACGCGCTAATCTCCGAAACTACTGGTTCGAATTGAATAATTCTTTTGTGTTGGATAGTCCAGTTATCGAGGAAGGCTATAGGCTATATAACATCACGCTACGACCAATAGGAGCAAAGATATAGTGGTAAATGTGTAAAAAAAGGGAGAAAATATTTCATCTTTGAAGCCTTCCGTTGCGTGCGCCGTGAAAACGGTTCAAGATACACAAAAAATATGTATTAAAGAATAATAGCTCTTTTAATGATCTAAAAAACAGTCCGCGATAGTATACTATGTCTATCTTTTAAGATTAACTCACAAAAACCGTTTTTATGGTACCTAATTTGGTCGAAATAATTTGTTTAAGTTGTATCAACATAATAATATTAATCTTTATTCAAATAAATATATTGTTGGTTAAGAGTACTTCATCCATTATAACGCGGGTAGCACCGCAGGGCACAGCTAGTTATTTATATTTATTTAAAATAAAACAATTTCAAAGATATTACAATTAATACAATCATACAATTACATTCATATTTTCATTTTGTCATCAGATAAATAATAATTAGGAGTTATACAAAAACTTGCGGAGCAAAAGGTAGCTTGTTCGATTCCCGCCAAAGTGTCAAGTGTTTGTATGTTTTGCAAGCACTTTCTCCTTGGTCTGGATGTTTAATATGTATAATACAAATATATCTATCTATGTATGTCTATTATATTAAGTACATACATTAGATGTCTAGTACCCGTAACACAAACTTAGCGCTTACCACGGTGCTAGATGTTGCTGTGAGGATTGTCCGAAAATATTTATTTATTATTATCAGATTTTATATCAATCTAACGTAATTTGTTTTTGTTCCAGGTAAGAGCCAGTAGCGGTAGCTGCATGTTAAGTAAACGTGTGAAATTCTCACTCCCGCACTTCGGGTAAGACTAACCCTGTATATAGGTGGAGGGCTAGTGTAAGTTTAACTATGGTTTAATTATGTATTATCATCTTCATATCAGCTGTTGGACTGTGCCTTCTACGATGTAATAGTACCTTTAAGGATTTAATTTACACTGTTTTTCTTATTAACCCCCGACCAAAAAAAGAGGGGTGTTATAAGTTTGACATGTCCATGTCTGTCTGTGTGTCTGTCTGTCTAGGTCTGTCATCATAGCTCCCGAACGGATGGAGCGATTTCAATTCAGTTTTTTTTTTATGAAAGGTGATTTTGGTTCTAGTGTTTTTAGACATGTTTCATGAAAATCGGTTTAGCTGCTTAAGAGTTATGGAGGTGAGAGTGGGGAAGGAAATCCGAAAATTGGAAAATATACTCGTCTGGGGTATCAAATGAAAGCGCATCGCGTGCACATTACAAAATATTATGGTGTTTTACTTTTAAGGAAATTAAGGCAGTGGGATCGGGTGTTTTTCTTAAATTTTATATTTAGATTTATGAATAGTGCTGTTCTTAAATATAATTTCAATAAAGATCTTTTAAAAACTACAAAATAATTTTGCAACATTTTGTTACCTTACTTGATTCGTTCGTTTAGATTGTAAGTAGCTATGTAATATCAACCCTAAGTAACTTAGTCCAGTTAGAGATGCCCTCGTATACTTAACTATGTCTGGTTGGCAAAGTTCATTGCATGATTAGAATTTATCATCCTAAAAATAAACTTATTAGGTTCAAAGATATTTATTTTATCATAAAAACTACAAAGAGTTCATTAACAATGAGATTACAACATTTTTACTTATTCTAAAAAGTTCTGACTCTCCTAGAAAATTATATTTAATCCTAACATATGTTTACTTATACTAATATTAATAAGTATTGTAAGAACTTACTGGAAATAAAACCTATTTTTTATATTCATACTTACTCAGAAATTTGCCTAAAACTCAACTGATTTACAACGAATAATGTCCTTTCACGCCTAAAGGAACTAAAACACTAATTCCCGTCTTCATCCGAGAACTTTTCGCAACCAAAAATAACGATATAATAAAATATATCATTCACGTTCAAGAACTTCATTATCTAATAATTGTACGTAGCATATCGTTATCCAAGCCCAACATCAAAGCGAGCCGGGAGCTGGAATTAACCCCCGGTATGGGGTTGATTGGAGGATTGATCCCAATATTTCCAATTACGCAGGCTGAGATTGCTATGCCTCTACTGCGTATTTGTAGCCTAGTATTCTCGAGTACCAGTTATAATCAAACCTAGTATTTTAACGAGTATATCAGAGAGCGGTGTTATACATATTAACATATAATCCGTACCTTTAGGGTAAAACGGGACCCTGTTACTGAGACCTCGTTGTCTGTCAGTCTGTCCGTTTACCACTATCTACCTATTGCTGAAAATATCATTTTAATCTGCAATTTTTTTTTTTAATTCTTGATAAACCTTCATTTTACCACCATCTCACCTGATGTTAAGTGACGATGTGGTCTAAGATGGGGCATGAAGACCTAGAAGGTAGCTGGCTTCTCCGGGCCACATTACGAAACACGAAATAATCGCTTCACGCACTGGCCTAGCCCGGAGGGTGGTGACAAGCCGCGGCCGAAGCCTACCACCAGAGACTGTTCTTAGCACCACCCGGAGGTCACGTGTAAGGATTCAGAGGGTTAACACTTACGGACGTGAACAGACACAACCTCCATAATCCATAAGACACGCGGCGGGCACTTTAATTTATAGTATTAGGTGTAATACGTTTTTCCTACATATATTTTATAAAATATGTATTTATGTAATTTATTATGTCTGTTAATAACACAATCATAGAGGTTTCCATGATGGGGTATTGTTGCTGTGTGGATTGTCCATCAATATTTATAACATACTAAGTCAACTATTAAATTATCATAGTTTTTAACAATATTATGACTTAAAACGGGTAACATACCATGATTTGACGGTTTGGTTTGAGAGTATTTAGTTATAAATATTAGTTTATTATTGGTGTTATATTAAAACGAAAATATCATTAATATGAATAATAAACATTTCGGAACTCAAGTTCGCAACAACATTCCTTTCCGTTTTAGTTCCCCGTTTGAATTTGAAAATAGAACATTTTAAAGTGGCCATAAACTAGGAACTGTCAATTTACTAGGGATATGCTGATTCGATAACGATCAACTCCAGTGGCAGTTTTCTAGTTAGTGTTGTAGCTTCTTTAACGATAAAGTTTAATTTTTATTGTTAATTTTGTTATTTTGCATTTCTACCTCACCAAAATGTTATCTATTGTACAAATTGAACAAAAGCTATACGCTCTGACCACTTTGATATAATAAAAATAAGTCTACAACAGTTAAGTTTACATAAATTCAATGCAATGAAGATAGTACGTATTTCATTTTTAGATTTTAAATAAGTATGTACCGTAGCGTAGCTCTGTCCTTCGCACGGGGTCTCTGTCGAGCTTGTGTGGCGAGGTTAGGAGGTAGGTGTTGCCTTGTATTCAGAGTATTCAGTATACAATCATCGTTTGTAACAAAAAGTCGTTACCTAAATTACTAATAAATAAAATAAATAAATATTTACGGACAATCTACACAACAACATCTAGCCCCGTGGTAAGCTCTAAGCTTCTTTAACGAATAAGATTTTTAAGCCATATATTATTATACACTTACTATTAAATATACATTTTTAATGTTAAATTATTTTATAGGTTTGGAAGGTTTTTAAATGAAGACCGCGAATTTTTAAGGAAATAAATGGAATCCGGGGATTTTCTTCAATTTTAATTTGAGATTTTCATCCACTCACATAATGGACATTTAATTTGACTTCCAATCAAAATTACGGGAAATCTTGAGGAGTAACTGTTTCCATTAGTCGACTACGTTTCATATTATGATTTGACTCATACATATCCTTATTTCAGATATTTAACATAGCCGGAGTGGCCAAATTCTGTAATTTTTACAAGTTCAAATTATTTTACTACATTTTGTCTGTGGACATTTGTAATATAACTTACGCACTGACTTATACTAGGCACTAATATTATAAACACGAAAGTTTGTGAGAAAAAAAACTACTTGAGTAATTTTAATGAAACTTTACAATAATATAGCTAATACATATAAAAAAATAAACTTTATACGGCGGGAAAATACAATTATTGTAGCGAAAGCCCGATTTGAGTCAAATTTGGCATAGACATAGCTGTTTTTTCAGTAAAGGACATGCGATGCGCGGTCTTCATTTAAAATCCTTCCAAACCTATAAAATAATTAAACATTAAAAATTTATATTTAATAGTAAGTGTATAATAATATATGTAACTTTTACCGCGGAAAGAAATTGTATAACGTGGGCAAAGCCGCGGACGGGCATGTGTTAAATAAATCATACAGTAAATATATCGATAAGTGACATCACTATCCTTACGTAAGCGCAGCCGCCCGCCCACGTCGCATCTCTATCGATGAAGGGCAGGCGATAACCGATTTAGTTATGCGAGTATGTGTGTGAATGGAACGTAATTGCAAAGTATTTTGAATTTGCTTGTAGAATAATAATAATTCGTTATTGCGCACACAATTATAATACAAACATAGCAATAATATTCTTAACACTATGCGACAATTGGCGGTCTTATCGCTTAAGAGCGATCTCTACTAGACAGCCTTGAATTGATAGGATCATTCAGACATTAAAGGGGATCTGTGTGCAAATATGAATTAATTATAGATACATACTTACAAGATTATATATAACAAAAGTGACTAAAATAAATATAATAAACCTACATAATATGTAAATATACATATCCAACCTAATAAACATACATAGATACATAACCTTATCCCACATTACTTGGGTACGGCACAACATGTTTTCACTTTAAAGAGTTTGAAGGACATATGACATTCACCAACCCGCACTTGGCCAGCGTGGTAAATTTAGGCCTAATCTCTCTCTCGTCAAGAGAGAAGTCCCTGTGTCCCAGCAGTGGTAGCGTTTATAGGGTGATGATGATGATGAGAGCTTATAGGTACTGCGAGTGCTTTGTGTGTGAAAACATAATATTAGGTCCTTACATATGAAATTGGCGTTTTTCGTACTGGCCACTTTAATCACAAATTTCTCCTCTTTGGTAAGGAATTCCAAATTCAAATTTGTACAGCTATAGACTCATGTATTTGTGCTTCGATGATCGTCATTCATTTGTTTTTTTTCTTCTGTTTTTTTCTGTTTGCGTCACTCATTTTACAAAATGGAAAACTTAAAATATCGCATTATTTACGAGTACGAGTTCCGCCGTGGCACTAGTGCTGCGGAAACAACTCGAAGGGTGAATGATGTGTATGGCGGTCGTGTTGCAAAAGAAAACACAGTTCGTTTTTGGTTCCAACGTTTTCGTTCTGGAAATTTCGACTTGCAGAACAAGCCCCGTGGACGGCCTGAGACTCAAGTTGATAATGAAGAGTTGAAGGCTATTGTGGAAGCGGATCCATCGCAAACCACGTCCGAGTTAGCTGCAGGCTGCGGTGTTAGTGATAAAACTGTTTTAATTCACTTGAAGCAAATTGGGAAGATTAAAAAGCTTGAAAGGTGGGTACCTCACGAATTGACTGAAGCAAACCGGCAAACGCGCGTCGACTGCTGCGTTACATTACTAAACCGGCACAATAATGAAGGTATTTTAAACCGAATCATTACCTGTGATGAAAAATGGGTTCTTTACGATAATCGGAAGCGCTCAGCGCAATGGTTGGATCCTGGCCAGCCAGCCAAATCCTGCCCCAAGCGAAAATTAACCCCAAAAAAGTTACTTGTAAGCGTTTGGTGGACTAGTGCCGGTATTGTTCATTACAGTTTTCTCAAATCTGGCCAGACTATTACGGCTGATGTCTATTGTCAGCAATTGCAAACCATGATGGAAAAGCTAGCGGCTAAACAACCTAGGCTGGTCAATCGCTCCACGCCACTGCTGCTTCACGACAACGCTAGACCACACACTGCGCAACAGACGGCTACTAAATTAGAAGAGCTTCAATTGGAAAGTCTAAGACATCCTCCGTACTCCCCGGACCTTGATCCAACAGATTACCATTTTTTTCGAAATTTGGATAACTTCTTGCAAGGGAAAAAATTCAACTCCGATGGGGCAGTCCAAATCGCCTTCAAAGATTTTATTGATTCCCGTCCGACTGGTTTTTTTAGTAAAGGGATCAATGAACTACCTATAAGATGGCAAAAGTGCATAGAAAATAATGGTTCATACTTTGATTAATTAAATATATTATATTAAAAAATATTCGACTTTTTGTTCCTCCCATACAAAACGCCAATTTCATATGTAAGGACCTAATATATATGTACTTATTTCTTTATGAAGGTAAGTTTTGGAGGTTTTGGCTGTTCACGTCCGTAAGTGGTAACCCTCTGAATCCTTACACGTGACCTCCGGGTGGTGCTAAGAACAGTCTCTGGTGGTAGGCTTCGGCCGCGGCTTGTCACCACCCTCCGGGCTGGGCCAGTGCGTGAAGCGATTTTTTCGTGTTTCGTAATGTGGTCCGGAGAAGCCATCTTCTAGGCCTTCATGCTCCATCTTAGACCACATCTTCACTTTACATCAGGTGAGATTGTGGTCAAATGAAGGCTTATCAATAATAAAAAAAAAAAATAATAATAATAATAATAAAAATAAAAAAATAGTTTAATTGCATTTACAATAATCACTGGTATGTACAGTATGCGTCGCTAATTGGTAACCTCGTATGCATCATACAAACCAGTAGACGCATTCTGTAAACTCATTTCGATCCTTACTAAGCTGAATCCGCGGTGAGTTTAAAGTTTTGTATTCTGTAAAACTCGATAGCGCCTGTAGCGCCTCAGTGACGAGCGTTCGAAGTGAGCTCGGTCACTTGAGTGATTTCGAGTTCGGATTCGATTTTTTACAGAATGCGTCTGCAGTACTGCAATGGGGTTACCAGTTAGCGACGCATACTGTGCTCAAAGTAGACTAAAACTAGAATTTCTTCGAATTTTTACAAATAGCGAAACTAAGCTTTGTCCCTCGCACTAGGTCTTGTTAGAGCCTGTATTGTAAGGTTACATATAACACTGTGTTATAGGTATACCTAAATTATTTTGCCCGGACTTATTTCAAATTTTTCTGGACTTTTTACACATTTCACCTCGTAAATACTAACTTAAATGACCCGGAAATTGTCAACACTGTTCGAATTTTTTTGCTGATCTACTAAAAATATTTTAGCAAATTTGTTGAAATAGCAAACAACTAAATTAATAACATTTGTGAAATAAGAAGATTAAAAGCAAAAAAAGTCATTTTCAGCTTAGTGTCCAAAAAAAATACAAATTAATATACATAATGTATAAGTTGGGTTTACATGTAATTTCATGTATAATAATTTAATTCATACTGGTAGACTGATTACCTAAAAAATACCTTAACGTGAGAAACCTCACTTTTTGATGAAACTATATTTTTTTATGCAGAAAAAGATTAAGACACATGCGTAACCTCCGTATCCGTAAACCTGAGTACGAAGGTTACGGATGTGTCATAATAAATTAAAAAAGCAATAAAATTAGTTAGTTTTACTCATAACTTAAAATATGGTGGGTGACCCACCATTATTAATTCTTCATTGCACAACAAAAAAAATGTACAAAAGGTGGGCTTAATGCCAAGGCATTTTCCAGGAGGTTTTATATACTTATTCAATTGATTTTTCTAATTATGTTTATTTCAAACGTTTTTCTTGTATTTTTTGTAACTAATCCGTGTAACTAAGAAGTTATTTAATTTTTTAAAGTACATACTTTTGTTAGTCAGTGTATTTATATTTTTAGGGGTTGATTTTTTTATTATCAGCTAGGTTCTACCCGATATTATTTATGTACAGTAATATTGGCTTTCATAGAATAAATATATGTATATATAGAGCGAAATTTGACCTAAAAGCCGATTTTCAAGTTTTATCGGTCGGTATTTTTTTTAGTCGGTTAAAATATAAAGATTTCTAAAATAGAGAAAATGCCAAACATTTCCCCCAGCTTGTTAGAATGAATAGTGCATCGAACTAGCACTGAAGCCATTCCCTTGCGTACAGTAAATTATCAACAGTTGCGCAGTCTGCTTAGGGCGGGATTGCACTGTTCTAGTAACTGAGATTTTTAACCCGACTGTGCGACCCAAAGGAGTGTTAGTGAGTTTATGAGTCTATGTTTGTTAATTCTTTTGCACTGTACAGACTAAACGCCTAGGCCGCTTTTTATGATTCATACGTGGATCGATTCCTTTTGTCGTGCGAGTGTCACTAAAGACTTGACGTTAGTGAACAATAACGTCTATAAATCATACAATAATGAAAAAAATAAAAGAAAATGACAACAAACTGTCATCTGGGGTATCGTTGAATTGGTATTTAAAAATATGTTCTAGTTTTCTTTCAATATGTTTCGATCCGACTTACCTTTATGGATCTTTATCGATGTATAAATAGTAACAACCATTTTCACAAAATAGGCTTTTTTATTATGATATTATGAGCCTTCATTTGACCACAATCTCACCTGATGTAAAGTGACGATGTGGTCTAAGATGGGGCAAGAAGACCTAGAAGTCGGCTTCTCCGGACCACATTACGAAACACGAAAAAATCTTCACGTACTGGCCCAGCCGGGGATGGTGACAAGCCGCGGCCGAAGCCTACCACCAGAAACTGTTCTTAGCCGGAGGTCACGTGTAAGGATTCAAAGGGTCAACACCTACGGACGTGAACAGAAAAGGTTTATAGGAAGTAAAAATTCTCAATAAATTTATATTTTTTCTTAATTTCAGTTTGTTAAATAAGTAATAGAGAAAATATACCAATGTTTAATGATAGAGTTGAAACACTTTAAATGTTTCGACAAGATAACCGAAGTCTTCATTTAGGAGTTTACGTAATATTGCAGTTAGTCTGTTAAATCGCAGCGAATTTATGACTACTATATTTTCAAGTCACGGCATTGCCTGTGTTTTTAGTTATTTAGTGGAAAAATTGAAACGGGGACCCTCTCCTCTCCTAAAGTGGAGTTAAATTATGTTTCATAAATTAGATGAAATAATCTTAGCACCAGATAAAATAGGTATCCAGTTCAACACAACAGTATATAAGCAACATTATCTTATTTCCTACTCGACTAATGTGATCCAAGCCTAATGAACCGCAAGAAACTCGCACACTGTAATGCACGCCTAACGCTGTCTCATATTGTTCCGGCTTAACTAGCAAGCGCTATTTCCTCTAAATAAACTTTATTTAACAATATTAACTGTGCTAAACATGTCGTGTTCTTTTATGTTAGATAAGCCTTTATTAACCCCCGACCAAAAAAGAGGGGTGTTATAAGTTTGACGTGTCTGTCTGTCTGTCTGTCTGTGTGTCTGTCTGTCTGTGTCACCATAGCTCCCGAACGAATGGAGCAATTTCAATTTAGTTTTTTTTGTATGAAAGGTGAGTCTTGCGCGAGTGTTCTTAGACATGAATATATGACATAGAATGTTTCATGAAAATCGGTTGTGCCGCTTAAAAGTTATGGGGGTGACAGTGGGTAACGAAAACCGAAAATCTGCAAATATACTAGTGTGGGGTATCAAATGAAATCGCATCGCGTCCACATTACATAATATTATGTTGTTTTACGTTTAAGGAAATTAAGGCATTGGACTCGGGGGTTTTTCTTAAATTTTAAATTTAGATTTATTTGACCACAATCTCACCTGATGTAAAGTGACGATGTGGTCTAAGATGGGATATGAAGACCTAGAAGATAGATCTTCTCCGGCTTCTCCGGGCCACATCCACATTACGAAACACGAATAATCGTTTCACGCACTGGCTCGGAGGGGGGTGACTTAGCACCACCCGGAGTGTAAGGATTCAGAGGGTTATCATATCACTTACGGACTTGAACAGAAAAAACCTCCAAGAAACATATACATACTTATTTGAAGTCTTCAAGCATAAAATACATACTTATGCCTCCCTCAAAGATATCCAGTTATTTCCGTGAGCGGTTTTTTCATATATCCAGTTATTTCAGGTAGCGGCCTGCATCCATCGTTAACCTGCAGCCTATAACAAGTCATCATCCATCCAACTAGTTGGTGGACCACATACTTATCCAAAATGTCATCCTAAACTTTGACTGACTGTTGACGGCGAAATGGCCACGGCAGCAATTCAACAAAGAATAAGTTGTTAATATAATTAATGTGTGTTGCACTGTTGATGCGGTTGTGTTTTTGTTCACAGAGTTGTTTTTTTTATATATTGGAGTTTACTCCTTAAGAAACGATTTGAGTTATAAGGCCCGGTACGGAATTTTTATGAAGAGTAAAATCAAGTGTAACACGAAAAGTTGAGGCGATACGTAGAAAGAGACAAACATATATATCTGTAGGATTGAACGTGTAAAAGAATGAGATACGCTGTGTAATGTATTCCTTACACAGCGTATCTCATTCTCGGGGTCTCCTCTTTGCGCGATACTTCGTAGTCTCACTGTATTTTATTTATATTATTTTGTAACATACTTTATGTAATACGCTTTATTGAAGTAATATAAATAATCCGAATAATTAAAGATATATGTTTGTTTCTCTTATCATTTTAGCAGATGCGTTCATTAACCCTTTTTTTCTATTCGATATATATCATAATTATCGTTCGTAATTATCGTGCGTCGTAGCTGACACACAAACACTTTTTTTTATTTTAAATCCGTGAAAACCTGTCTTAAGCTTTCTAGTTTTATATTGATTTGTTACTTTGTATTTGTAAGTTTTTGGTTTTTCAATAAATAAATAAATAATCGAACGCCATGTATCTAAAAACCTAAATATCTTACATATTTCTATTTTCAATCAGAAAATTCAGACCAAATTCTTGAAATAGATTTTCTAAACTATTCCACCCTCGTTAAAAAATGTAACAGTTACTAAATTTAGGTATATTACATAACCTGATTTAACAACCCAGTGTTGCCATCCCTACATACCATATAATATTCGCCATGTATTCGCGGAATCCTCAATATGTCGCCGATAGAAAGGCCAAACACAATAGTGAGTGGGCTGACAACCTCAATATTTACACTGACACTCCACGTTGTTTATGACACTTGACGTAAGACTCTTTGGTGACAGTGACGGGGCGCTAGGTGAGCGTTGGTGTTCTTGTTCCAAATTCAAACTGTAATATTTGATTTAATGACCTGAAATATTGAGGAGGGGTTTATACAAATGTCGGCCGATGTCGTGTTCTTGAATTCCGCCCTATACAAGGTGCAACAAAATTTCGGCATTCACACATTTAAAAAAATAATTTGCTTAGTATTAAATCAACTTTTTTTTAAATAAAAAAAGAATAGTATTTCTATTTAGATATCAATTGTGTGGGGCATAATCACAAAATATTGTAATGAAACATAATGTATAAAATAAATAAAACGTTTTGTTTTGTTTATTGGTTCTATATACTTATAATTTCTTAAGACATCACATCAAGTTTCTTAATTTAATTTTTTTACGCATAGGTATGCGTAAAAGGTTTTACACACATTTTATTAATTTATATTCTACTTCTACTGCAACCATAATAGGTACAACCATGAAAAAAATAAAGATGTTGTACTATCTAGGAAAGATTAATGAATTGGATTTTTACTAAGCTTATTAGTTATTACTAATTATGTAATACAGCAACAGATGAAGCTAATAACAATGGTAGTCATAACAGGGTTTTATAAATTGATCGATTCTTGGCTGCGCGCCAGTTGGGCAAAGATCGTTAACTTAGATAGGACAAGTGGTAGAATTTTCAGATCATTAATGTTGCAGTGTTGGAAAATTTGTTTCGAGGTTAAAAAATCTAAATTATAAATTTACGAAAAACCCCCGATTCCCATGCTTTAATTTCCTTATAAAGTAAAACACCATAATATTTAGTAGTTAGGGCAAGCGATGCTCTTTCATTTGATACCCCTTCATTTGATACCCCACTCGAGTATATTTGCAGATTTTCGGTTTTAATTCCCCACTCTGACCCCCATAACTTTTGAACGGCTTAACCGATTTTCATGAAACATGTCTAAGAACACCCGGGCCAAACTCACCTTTCATACAAAAAACTGATTAAATTGAAATCGCTCCGATCGGGAGCTATGATGCCACAGACAGACAGATAGACAGACACACAGAAAGACACGTCAAACTTATAAAACCCCTCTTTTTGGCCGAAAAAAATAACATTAAAAACGTCTTTATTGTTAAAACATACATGACTTAAGCTTACTCACCCAAATCCTACAGCCCTTAACTTTAAATCAGTATATTTGACAGACTAGTAGTGCCTCGGGGTGTTGCGGTATAATGTATTTTCCCGCGGTGAAGTAGCCTATGTCCTTTCTCTGGCTTTAGAGCATCTGTGTACCAAATTTCAATCGGTTCTGTAGTTTTTGCCTGAAAGAGGAACGGACAGAGTTCCCTTCGCATTAATCTTAATATATATAAATCTCGTGTCACAATGTTTGTCCTCAATGGACTCATAAACCACTAAACCGATTATAATAAAATTCGCACACCATGTGCAGTTCGATCCAACTTGAGAGATGGGATAGTTTTTACGGCTTAAAAAATTCGAATAATTTCCGGGACAATTTTATACCCGTGCGACGCCGGGGCGGGCCGCTAGTAATGATATAAGATAGGCATTACAGAGGAAAAATCAACTTAAAAATCAACACTTTAACCATGATAGTAAATTATCCGTTAATATATCGAACAAACAAAATTTACGTTCAATTTTATAAGTATTGCGTGGGATGATTGCAACTTCCTTAAATAGAAGTAAAACGAAAGTCCTTACCTTATGCATATCCGCAACGAATCACGTTTTCATTTCAACCAGAAATGCAACCTTATAAACTGTTTTGACAAGTATCAATAAAATAATGTTCATAAACAAAACAAAAAAAACTTCTTAGGACCTATTTTGTATCCCCAACGCAAAAGAGGGGTTTTAAAATTTGACGTGTTATACTGTATGTCTGTCTGTAACTGGCATAGATGTGATGCTATTTTGATATTTAGTTTTTTGTATATGAGGTGTATAATCGAGGGCGTTCTGAGCTGTTTGATTAAAATCGGTTTAGCCGTTTAAAAGTTATCGTGGTGAAAGTGAGGAAGACTAAACGAATGTCTGCAAAAATACTCGAACGGGGTCTCAAATTAATGTACACGTGTACATTACAAAATAATACTTTCAAGGGAACCAAGGTATTAGAATCGGGGTTATCTTTTATTATAAAAAAAAACTTATCCGTAAACATATATCTTGAAAGGGGTTAACTTTATACCACGGTACCTTATAGTCAAAATAGTTTCTTTAACTCCAGTATCACTTCCTGAAAGTGTCCTGCGTATTTACAAATAACCCTGTATATTTAGGGTGAAAGGTATCCTATTTGGGGAATACCATTTAACGGCAAGACCCTGCTAAATAAGGACTCAATAAATAAAGACAAATTATTATTATTTATGTTATTGTTTATTTTCAGTTTGCCTAATGTCCTATCTGTACGTAATCCGTCATGGCTGCCGGTTAATGAACCTGAAATACCTATCTACCCACACGTACAACGCAATTCTCGCGTCTATCCACACTTAGATAGTGAGATGTTAAACTCCCATTAGTTAATTGGTGGGCTTATAAAGCTTTGTTGGTAGCTAATGAGAAAGCGTAAATTTTGTCGTTAAGTTTTGTACCTATTACTTATTACAATTTCTAGTTTTTTTTACGGTTTTGTTGTCCCCCCCCCCCCCCTCCCCCCCTTTTTTTTTCGTCGTTAGTCATCCGATGGACCACCCTGTATAACATCCATAAGACATTGATGCGTTTAGCTTTTACAAATTGTTATACTTACAATTATCAGTAGGTACAATTGTAAGTTATTACTATTAGTTATTACTGAACGTAAAAGTTTCAACTATTCTTTCTTCGATATAAAACTATTAATCAAATTTTTTTTCTGGTAAATCACTATAGTAAAATGTGATTATTACTATAAGGAAAAGTTTGGACTATTTTAGCTTATTAATATACAATGATAATAGCTTTGTTGAACATAACTTATCATATTAATTAGCATTTTACAATAATATTATATTTCCCTACTATTTATTTTTTCTAGTAGATATTTATTTCTATAGCAAAAACTATAACCAAAACACATTAGCTCCTCTTAAAAGTATTTAAACAGTAATTTTAAGCTATTTTCCTTTGTAAAAACAATTATAATAAGAACACACAAAGAAATAATGCCGTGGGAACTATGTATAACGCAAAAAGTGCAGCTAATCATGAATTGTTGGAAGTAATCTGGTGTAAAAACTGTAATCCATCAGTTCTGACAAGAAAATCAACTAATTATAATCATCGCATCTATCCGCGCAACTACTCTATGACGCCTCTTTCTAAAATGGAGCGAAAATGGAACATTCTACAACTATTTGAAAACAGAATCGAATTGTCGTTCGAAAACGATTGCACAAAAATTTTCAGCATGTCGCAAAGAGGTTTTATAAAAGCTGTTCTCCGGAATTTCCATAGATTCGATATTCAACGAACCGAACAAACGTCCACTGTAATAGCTAAGCCTCTTTTAAATAACCAGTAATTGATGGAATTTTTAACGGTTCGTTTGTTTTAAGATCTAAGTTGAATAACTAAACACATTAGTTGTGATGTTGTTGTTAGTTGGATTATTTTTCTTCTTGAAAAATGTATGTGCACCTAAAAATCACGTGCTTTAACGGTGAAGGCAAACATCGTGAGGAAACCGGCATATTCTGTGAACTTTAAAGAGTCTGACGCTGTCCCAGCAGTGGGAACGTTAATAGGGTGATGATGATGATAAGTTGTATTCCTGTATGTGTGAATCCTTGTCGACTCCAATCATAATATATTAGCGTTTTATCCTAAGCCTAATATACTAAGACTATACCTCTATTATGCCACGGCTTTGCCCGTGTTTAATGGATTTTCCTGCGGGAATGACAATTTTTCTAAAACAGTAACCTAAAGCTTTCCTCGATAGTGAAAGAATTATTAAAATCGGACCAGTTGTTCCTGAGATAAACGCGTACAAACAAACAAACAGAATCTTCAACTTGATAATATTAGTACAGATATACCTATCTACCTTATTTCTATTACAAAATATTCATATAGTAGGTATAATATACATTTTATTTCGTGAAATCACGAAAAACCGGAGAATTTGTTATTTATTAAGCATAATATATTTTCCCCCTTATGCGAAATAGCTAACTAAGAAAGATAAGATGATGATGATAACGTATACCTATGTATCTTCGTTGACCTAAGTTCTTATAAGATTGATACACCTTTAAAATCTTTTTATTTTAAAATAATAAGAGTTAAAAAGTTTTGGGAGCTATGATGTCCCAGACAGACAGGCACGTCAAATCTCTAACACACCTCTTTTTTGGTCGGGGGTTAAAAACAGAATAGGTTTGCATAAGAAAGTTAGATTGAAATATAATGTTAGAGATAAAATCACGTCATTTTGTTAAATAATACCATCGCAGGTATTATTATACGAAATATTTTGAGAATCACGAAGCCAGGAAAAGTGACGTAGATTAACTTTGTGGAAATCCTTATGTTTAATATTCATCAGGTAAATTAATCAAATGTATAATCATCACAGTTGCTGAGAATTATGCTTAATCTTAAGGAATTGTTTAAAGGAGTTTTCTGTTGGAAAATATTTTAAGAGGAAATTGTATATATAAATATTGTAGTTCACTTACTGTAACTCTTATAATTATAATTATTTGATATACGTAGGAATAAACAGTAGTGAGCAGCTTTATATACTAATACTACCTAATAATTATGTAGGGTCAAAATAATATGTTTTTTATACGGTTTTTGTATGTCGATTTGTGAGACAAATTAAACAGGATTTGTCTCTGAATCGGTGGCACTGATTTTTGGGATATTCAAAGGAAAGTAGCCGATGATATAAGAAGAAGCTCCATTTCGTAAATTAATTTTACCTCGGTAAAATTACACATTTACCGGAATTTATTACGAAAAAAGCTTAGCGAAAACCCGATTTGGGTCAAATTTGGCATAGACATAGCTGTATAATAATAATAATTGTACTCAAACTGTACAAATCAAATCAAATTTATATGAGTCAAATGACTCATATATCAGATATATGGTTATAATAATATATACTATAACACATAATTTATTGTTTGTGTTCTTGACCGTGTATTGACCTTACCAATGATCTTGTTTCCGCGTCAATATCACAATATATGAGACATGCGCCTGCGCACGATTTATGCCATTCGCGGATTTATTTAACGTAACTATAGTTTATAGCTTACTTATAGTTATAAACTTATAAACGCAGTGTCAGACGTCCAACAAGATCTTACAAGAAAGACGACAATTTTTTCTAGGTTGCTTGTGCAAGAGAAAATTAGAGTTAAAAGCTTAAGATGATGATGAGCTGTTTGTTATGTTTCAATTATTAAAATTAGTTCAGCCATATGATGGCCCCTGCTAGTCGTAGAACCAGTTCGTTTCATCTTTGACCTGAAATATCTAGTATATATCAGGGTGCAGCGATAAGGCGTGCAAAATTAGTTTACGTTGACTGTAAACATCACTAGAAAGAGAAAAAATACTGATTGGATGGAGGTTTTGTCTGTTCACGTCCGTAAGTGTAACCCTCTGAATCCTTACACGTGACCTCCGGGTGGTGCTACGAACAGTCTCTGGTGGTAGGCTTCGGCCGCGGCTTGTCACGACCCTCCGGGCTGGGCCAGTGCGTGAAGCGATTTTTTCGTGTTTCGTAATGTGGCCCGGAGAAGCCACCTTCTAGGTCTTCATGTTCCATTTCACATCGTCACTTTACATCAGGTGAGATTGTGGTAAAATGAAGGCTTATCGATCATAAAAAAAAAAAAAAAAAAAAAAGATTCTAGTAGGCTATTAAGACGTATTTACGATTTATTTGCATTTATCGGGTTTATCACTCATCATCATCATCATCATCATCCTGCCCTTGTCCCACACTATGTGGGGTAGGCACAACATGTGTTTTTCTTCCCTGGGGTTTTAAACCTGCACCCTCTATATAGAGAAAAAAACTCAAAAATCTTGATAATAAAAAAAATGTGTAAATCTTAAACGTATCATCATGATGTACATTTCAACTAAAGGAGTCCCACTGTTGGTCATAAGCCTCCCATCGACATCTAGTTCCGCAAACGTATACATATTAATAAACTTAATAATAATTGGAAATAATTCACTAGTCTTAGTTTTTTACTGAATTAATATACTGGAAGTTGTTGTAAAGCAATAAAGCAGGAATTTAATTAATTTCCTAATAAGGAGCGAGGGAATTCTAGTCGTTGGAAATTAATTTGTCAAACAATAATTTGTTTTCCGACTTACGTATAAACAAGGTTTTTTCTATGGGTTTTATATTTTACTAGGTGGCCACCCGCGGTTTTGGCTGTGTAATTATAGATTTAATTTCCGCGGTAAAAAGAAGCTTGCCAAATTTGATCCAAATCGTATTGACTTTTCCGCGAGAAGTGGCATTTTACCGCCATTTTATTATTTTTTAGCTTTTGGGACATGTTGTCACAGCTATATCTGTGTGTGGATTTTCTCGCGAAATGTGACCTGTGACTGTGTAAGTTATTCTGATATCGAAGCTATATTATTGTGAAGTTTCATCAAAATCCATCCAGTAGTTTTTGTGTGAAAGAGCAACAAACTTCCAAACCTTACAAACTTTCGTGTTTATAATATGATTTGTATATAAGTAGGATTCACTACACATTATATAATTATTAGTAGGTCACTGTTGATGGCGGCGTATAGTTCAATAGTATAAAGTATGTCATAAAAATAACCGAAACATGTCAACACCAAAACATGTGGCATACCGTTACATACATAATATGACATCTGACATTTAAAAAACACGCATTTTGTGTCTCGTTTTGCAAATCGTCCTTGATTTCTTGTGAAATTCGCACCCACGAGCTTTTGTCCTTCTCAAGCACTCATAAGCTCTGCGCGAGTGAACGAGATGAAATGAACAGGTGAATGAGAGATCGTTTGTCTCCAGTCAGTCTCAGGCCGCTGCGCGTGCGGTTCGCGCGTGAAAACGACTTGGATTTAAAAATCGAACGCGCTTCGAATTCGAAAAAGAAGTTTGTCGATGTTTTGTATGTGGTTTCTGTGCAGTGTTTTTTTTTACGTTTAAGTTAAGGAATCTCAGGCGGTTTGTTGTTTAGTCATAGATTTTTTTATGTTGCCGTCGTGCTAACTGCTGGTTATAAATTTAGAATTAATGTTTGCGGAACAAAAAAGCGAGGTTTTGTCCGGATGTTAACGTATACCTATGTATCTTCGTTGACCTAAGTTCTTATAAGATTGATACACCTTTAAAATCTTTTTTTTATCTTACATTTTTTCATACGATTACAAGTCAGTTAGGACGATTCCAGAGGATTGGAAATCGGCCCCTGGTACAAATTTAAGGTACAAAGACAAAGTCAAAACGTTTATTTCCTTAGAAGCACTGGGCCAAAAAAAAAAAAATCAAGATAATAAAATTGTTTTGACAGTTCGCTTCAATTTTTATTACCGAGATGAGAAGCGAATAGAACAACACAGCTTTATCATATTTAAGATTACGTTTCGTTTTAATTATTATTTATTTAAGTAAAATAGTTAATAAAAGGCACAAATAGAACTCAACACTCCTTTTTAAATATTTTTTTTATTCTTGATTTTATTAAAAAGAGGATTTAATCACATAGTGACGATGCCTTAATAGACTTTTATACTCCACTTACTTTTAATTTTGTCTTACGTCTTTAGGGCTATATCTGAATATCGAGGAAAAAAAGTCTAGCCACGATTAAACTTCACACAAAAATCAATGAAATTAATAATTACTTCTGTATTCCGGCTTCCTTTGCCATTTCATATGTTAAGACATCCGGTTATCGGAAATCATAATCCAACTGGAAAATACTCGTACTTTGACATTTAACATAACATTTCGTACAATTAAATAAATATTTCCGGACAATTCACACAACATATAGCTACGTGGTAAGCTCTAAGCTTCGGGTACTAGACATGTGATATACTTAATATAAAAGACATGCATATATAGATATGTTTTAAACATATTAAGCACCGAGGAGGAGAAAGTGCTTGCAGAACATACAAACACTTGACCCTCGGCGGGAATGGAGCCTGCTACCTCTAACGCCACAAGCGGCCCCAGGTCCACCGCGCCACTGAGGCAGTCAGAGTTGACATTTGACATAAGACAGATCTCGCTCACATTATCTCGTATAATTTGTCATCAAGTTAATTCACCTTAACATTTTATAATTAAAGTTTCCTTGTTAATTTCCTGATAAGCTGTTTTCCCGTAGTTAATAAAGTTTACTCTAAATGAGGTAAATACATAGGCGTGTAATTAGATTTATTCTGAGAACTTGATGGAGATTCAACAATTAAAATTTATATATTAAAATATTAAAAAATCTTGAAAAAAAAATCTATTCGTCATTTTCACACAGCATCACATTAACCCCAAACTAAGCAGAGCTTGTACTTTGGGTTAGTGTTAGGTGACTGGTATACTACATAGATATTTTTTTTAGTTATTATATATACCCGAAACTAGAGGTAGAAATTGTAGATCGTACATAATCTGGTCCCGCGGTGGGAATCGAACCCGCAACCTCCTGTGCCTCAGGCAGGACTTACGCCCACTGAGCCACAGAAGTCGTCAATACGATAAATGATAAAATTTAGAACATAATATTATTTTTTTACATTATAAATTATCTATAAATATAATATTACAATTTTTAGTTTTTTAATATTAAAAAGCTGTTGCAAGCGCTATGCTCAAGCTCTGATATTTTCAAAGCTAAACAATCAGGTCTTATTTTACGGTAAATAAAAATAAAAAACATGTACACCACCAGATAATTAGATGGTGTATTAGATGTATAATTTTAAAATACTTCATATTTTTTAGTTTTCGAGAAAATAGGTTCTAAAATGACTAAATATATTAATAAGGGCCTTTGAAGTATACCTCGTACAATATATAAATTTCCCGCTTAATAACATTTTCCCTCGGTAAAAAGGAGACTATGTCCTGTCTCAGTCTCTAGAGAATCTGTGTACCAAATTTCATTTAAATCGGTGCAGTAGTTTTTGTGTGAAAGAGAACCAGACATACATATACTTTCGCATTTATAATATTACTAGCTGACCCCAGCAAACGTTTTTTTGCAAAATGAAAAACAAATAGTAGCCGATTCTCAGACCTACTGAATACGCATATAAAATTTGGTGAAAATCGGTAAAGCCGTTTCGGAGGAGTACGGTATACGGTACGACATGGAAATTTTATATGTTAGATAGTATGGATTTAATGACTAAGTTTGATTTCTTTAAATTCAAAATCAGTAGTTTTTCTGTATATTATCTCTTTAAATCTAGATTTGATCTTTTTTTAAGAACAAAGAATTCTGTTAACCATTAGAATGAACGCATTCAAAATGTCGTTAGTTTTTAGTTTCCGAAATAAATGAGTCATTTTCAGTGGACAGGATTAGAACTTGTCATAGAGGGTTTTAATTAAGCTATGGTAGTTAGTAGTAAGTATTATAGGAATAAGGGGGTATGAACCGTAAGCTTAAAAACAAAGAAAATTTTATTCATGTTATATCTGCATAACAAAACTTTAGATATTAAATTAAAATTTTAATATTAGCGGACAATCGAAAAACAAGGAAACTTGTTTTATTTTGTTTTTTTCTCTCTAACCTATCATATGTGCACATTCTACCCAACTCTTTTTACACGTCTCTTGTATGTCGGGGTCCGTGTATACCGTTGGTTATGGACCGAGTTGAAGAAACTCGTTGTTGAGTATATAGCAATAGATATATACATAAATTTCATCTAGTAGCATCGACTTCTTTAAGTTCTGGTGCTTATGATGTTATTGCCGAATTATGAAGATACATAAAGATCAGGATAACCTAACTACATAAAACCACTTTTGATATAACTGTTGGCTTCTAGGCTTACCTACATCACCAAATACGGCACACGCCAACCTGCCTGCATGCTTTATTCGAAAGGATATGCTTGCTGAGTGTTCCCATTGTCACCATGTCTTACCCTGATGATGGGATCCCAGAGAAATCGAAGAGAACCATCGAAGGCAACCCTGGAATTTTATTAGATGTTAAATGTTGAATTTTATGTTTTTAACATAGTTTATATTTTAACCCCCGACAAAAACAAGGTTGTTATAAGTTTGACGTGTCTGTCTGGGTCATCATAGCGCCCGAACGGATAAAGCGACTTCAATTTAGTTAGTTTTTTTTTGTATGAAAGATGAGTTTCGCTCGATTGTTCTTAGACATGTTTGATGAAAATCGGTTGACTCGTTTAAAAGTTATTAGGGTAAAAGTGGGGAAGGAAAACCGAAAATCTGCTCATATAGGTACTCGAGCGGGGTCTCAAATGAAGCATCACATGCATATTATAAAATAGTACGACTTTTTTTTTTTTAATTTTGATCATAAGGTGCGTACGGATTGCGCGTACCCTGGTACGCGTACTCAGTTTACGCGTATCCGGAACGCCTAGTCCATACCTGCAGCTACGCGTTCACTCCTGGGGTACGCGTACCGCGCGAGCCAACTCGCAGCGCGAGCCACCGTCAGTCGGTTTTTGGTCGCGCGTCAAAGAGGACGCACGCGGCCGGCTACGCTATATTTGGACGGCAAAATGAATAAACACGCGTGTTCTTCGAGTTTCAATAATGAAAATATTATTAGATTGATTCAACTTTATGAATTTGCAAACTTTTTGCAAACTCATTCTCACAAAATTTTTGTCCCCACTTTCTTCATAATTTATATCTTCCATTAGCCTATTTCCACACTGTAATCTTTCACGAAACAATTTTTTCATCCACCATCTAGGTTTCCGTTTGTTTCTCTTTTTTTTTTATTTAAAATGTGTTGAATAATGACTAAGGCCGCAGCAGTGGTGGTGCACGCAACCGCTCAGTTTGTCGGAGTCATGGCGAATGACTGGGGCTCGCGGAGCGCTCTGGATCGAGTGACCTCGCGTACAGGTTCGCGGCGGTCCGTACAAGAGCTGTACGCGTATCCAATGTACGCGTGGACAACTACGCGTAACACAGGAACGCGCTATCCGTACGCACCTTTATATATAAAATTCTCGTGTCACAGTTTTCGTTCCCGTTCTCCTCCGAAACGGCTTGACCTATTCTCATGAAATTTTGTGAGCTTATTGAGTAGGTCTGAGAATCGGCCAACATCTATTTTTTAATTTGCAAAACAACGTTTGCTGTGGTCAGCTAGTTATCTTATAAATAAACCTAAAATATCCTGTGACGAGAATATCGACTAACCCGTTTATTAATACTCTCTCAATTCTTTATTTAGCTAGTCTGTTATGGAAGTGTGCATGTGTCGTTAAAATAGGATGCCATCAAAGTCCCGCGGACGTCGCATTAAGTGTTGACTTTCGTTTAGACATGTTTACAACTTGTGGAAATACTTTTAAGTTATTATTAACTGTCTTACGATTAAAGAGTGTTTTAAGTGTGAAGTCGAAACTGATAAGGGGGGCTTCGCTGTAAAATAAATAAAAAAAACCGAATAATCAAACTACCTTTGTACAATCAAACATTATCTCACCTGACCTAAGCGCCAGAAAGACAAACAGTACATAATATTTTAGGGAAATGTTTTTTGTAGTAAACATGTTGAAAGGCCTATAAGTAATATTTTTGGCGCGCAGGTCTGGTCCAAGCCTTTAGCTCTAAGGTACGCTTTAGCTAGGTAGGTATATAATTAAAGAATAAGATACCTTCAAGGTCTTCGTGCCCCATCTTAGACCACATCGTCACTTTACATCAGGTGAGATTGTGGTCAAATGAAGGCTTATCTAGCATAAAAAAAAACTTAGAAAACGCCCAGACACGAAACCAGAAATTGTAGATATTAAAAATCTGGTCCCCGGTATTTTTTACTGTTTTCTTCATGAACGGATTTGTCGGATTCAAAATTTAAACTAAATTTAAAATTTCCCCGCTAATTTAACGTGTTTCATAGGTTATCCTATTAATTCCAGCCCATAAATTAGGCCTGCGCGCGCGCTTATATCGGGACCGAGCAGTTGTCAAACTAATCGGGAAACTGACTCACCGTGAGTCTATCGGTAAACTTAGCTTCAACTGGAAAGGTTGAATATCATATTTCATAAAAATACTGCTTGCGGCTTTTGCTACCAAATGCAGTAAAGGTGTGGTAAAACATGTCCATGCTAAATTTGACTCAAATCGGGCTTTGATCGCAATAATTGTATTTTCCCGCGCAAGGCAGTATTTTACCGCGATAAAAAGAAGCCTATGTGTTATTCTGATATGTAAGCTATATTATTGTGTAGTTCACACTACAACCACACTTACTTAAATCCTTACAAACTTTCGCTTTAATATAATATTAGTAAAATCTGTAGGCATGTATAGAAATCTGTGTTCATATGAAAAAAAACCCCAAATTAATTACATCAGTCATCTTATAAAGCTATGCTTTTTTGGGGTTAAATGACGCTGTGTAGAAATACATTTGATTGCCAGCAGAGTAAGTACTTATTGACAAAACGATGGTTTAATTCTGTTAATTGTGAGTAATTTCTTATTCTGCCAATTATGTATTTTTTTTCTTTTACTCTTTAGATATTTTTAAATTTAGCTATAAGTGATTTGTGTTTTTTTTACTACATACTCATACTACAACTCGGGTACAGTTTAAAAATGTCCCAGACAGACAGACACGCGAAACTTATAACACCCCTCTTTTTTGGTCGGGGGTTAAAAAGATGATATGATTGTTTACCCATCCATGTACTACAAGTCGTCGTCATTTTTTATTTAATTATTTCTTTTAACATTAAGCATAAAAAATATTGAAATACTCGGAACCCTTTCTGTATAAAGTCTATCTCGTACATATAAAATTTATTTAATTATCTTGTTAGTAATGTAATGTGCAATTCCAAAAGCTGTCAAGGAAAATACCGATCTGTTGTAACCTCGAAGACAAAACTGGAATTTCTGTCAAACAATTAACATCTATATTTATTTAAAAAATAATTGGCTGACATGTGGAGTGTAAGTTTAATTAATTACGAAGGTTTCCGACAGGAATTTTAACCTGGGTGATGTGGTGACAGGCTGGCATTGAGCAATAATGGACCTAACTAGATATATGTATATAATAAACAATTCATCATCATCCATTATCAATTTCAATGATTTCTAATAAGTGATAAGCCTCACTTTGCAGGTAAACTATTTGAACTATCCCGGAGATGCAGGATATCGAATCCTGTGCGCGAAGGTTACAGATGTGTCTTAATTTTTTCTGCATAACATTTAAAAAATCCATCAACAACACCCTATTAACGTTCCCACTGCTGGGACACAGGGACTTATCTCTTAACGAGAGCGATTAGGCCATACTTCACCACGCTGGCCAAACACGGGTTGGTAAATGTCACATGTCTTTCAAACTCTTCAATGTTCTCAGGACATGCCGGTTTCCTCACTATGTTTGCCTTCACCGTTAAAGCACGGTTAAAGCGCACATATCTATTTCAAAAAGAAAAATCCAGAGGTGCGCGGCGAGGTTTGAACCCACGACCTTCGGAATGAAAGTCGAGTGTGCTCCCATTTAGCCAACACGGCTTTTACAAGTCTTACAAAGAAACATACGACTACAAACTCGATAGGGTTATTTCTTTCTATAACGAAGTACCTATGAATGACGGACAGACAGACATGATGACCATATTGGTTACGTTTGCATCTACGGAACACTGAAAATAATTTGGCAATATTATTTACTTATAGGGAGAAACAAATTGGAGTTTTATTATTCATGAAATTGAATTACAATTATTTATTTTATTTTAAGATTTTAGGAAAACTTACAGCAAGATAGTATGTAATTATATGTATGTGCACACTGAAGGCCATTTAAAAGTTTTCACATATAAAGAAATAATATACAATACAAAGAAAAGAAAATGGACCATAAAAGTTATAAAATATTGTTATTAGTTATATTTAAAATACAATTAATTGTCTAATAAAACTAAAAACTAAAGATGAGTTTGTTTGTCTGATTAATTGCTTGAACGATATAATCATCGTAAGTACCACACTGATTAAAAAAAATCACTGTGGCTCAAACTACATTATACACACAGGAAAATCTATAAATTACTGGCAACCCCGAGTATTTATACGCTCTTACGATTTTTTCACAAAATCCGAGTAAACTGAGCGTAATAGCTCTAAATATAAACAATTGTCTAATTTCACTCGGAGATAGTGAAACTGACCCATATTATACTACTTACTGTACAGTGCTATTATTATGTCCATCCATATTTTAACCGACTTTAAAAAAGGAGCAGGTTATCAATTCGACTGAATGTCTTCATTTTTTGTATGTTTGTTACGCGATATCTCCGAAAGTTGTTGACCGATTTTGAAATTCTTGTTTTATTCGAAGGGTTATGTTTGCTGAGTGGTCCCATTGTTGCCATGTCAAAATCTGATGATGGGATATCAGAGAAATCGAGAGAAACCCAGATTTTTTAAATGTTAAGTCGATTTTTAACGTACCTACATAGTTTATATTTTATTCATATCCGACCGGAAATGCACAAAAAAACCATAAACAATCTGTTAACTGAAAGTAATATATCAATTTCCCTATCTACATGACAGGCGGCCTTAACGCCGGAAACGCAACCTAATAAAAATGTCAAAATAAAAAAAAACACGGCGCCGGTAAAAATATTGATTAAAATGATTAAGGATTGGCGTAAAACATTACTGATTAAGATAAGTGTAAATTATTGGTTGTATTTAAAAAAACTTGTATTGTATTTCCTGGGCGAATTAACTTGACATGACAGCTGGCTCGACTTCGCTCTGTCAAATCAATATTCATCTTTTTAACCCTCGACCGAAAAAGAGGGGTGTTATAAGTTTGACATGTCTGTCTGGTTTATCATAGTTTCATCATAACTCCCGAACGGATGAATGCAATTAAGTTTTTTTTTGTATGAAGGTGACTTTGTGCGACTGTTCTAAGACATGTTCGGTTAAGCCGTTTTAAGTTATGGGGGGTGAAATTGGGGATAAGGAACCGAATATCCGCAAATATACTCGAGTGGGAAATGAAAGCGCATCGCGTGCACATTACAAAATTGTATGACATTATACTTTTAAAAGAACTAAGGTTCTGGAATCGGGGGTTTTTAAATTGTATATTTAGTTGTATCACTATATCAATTTAATAAGAATGTGCAAAGATAGAGCATCAATGGTCCGGAGACAAATTTAGTACAAATTGTACAAAAGCGTTACTTCACACAAAACTTCAATGCTTGATTTTTTATTAGCAAAAAAAAAGAAAAAATATATATAATAGCCGATAGTTTGTCGTTTTCTCGTCGTTGGTGGGACAACTGCCTAAATGACGGACTAATTATTTTTTTAGTCATCTACCCTATTCAATGAGATGCTGTGTTAAAATATCAGTTTATCTTGGCGGCAAACTATTCAGGCCTTGAACGGCCAATTACATCGATGTATTTTTTCCTCAAATGTCCGATTACCCAAATGTCCCAAACGCCCATTTGAGAATCGAAAGATATCTACGTAGTTTTAGAATTAAGCCTTAGATACAAGATACAAGATACAAAATTATTTATTTCCATAGTTTGATTTTACAAAACTTAGACACGTCAAATAGATTACAAAAAAAACATATAGGTCATAGGTGCTTATAGATAAGTAGGAAATAAATTTATGGTATCTGGTCGCTTCGCTTTTTTTACACTAGAGCAAAGAAGCGATTAGAAACTCTAGCTCATTTTTGTATTGAAACTTTACAATCATTATTTGTTTGTTAGTCTTGTTTTTGATATTGTGTTGGAGCAGATTCCGTCCCAAGCAGTTTTGTCCTCAAGGTAATCCGATATATTATAATAAGCTTTTTTACAAAGATTGTTTTTTACAATTTTCTTAAATTTAGTAATTGACAACTGTTGCAATTCTTTGGGAATCTTGTTGTAGAAGCGTATACATTGCCCTTTGAATGATACATTAACCTTATGCAGCCTAGTGGTGGGCAAAGCGAGTTTATATTTATTTCTTGTATTTACATTGTGTTTATCACTATTTTTTGTAAACAAATTAATATTTTTATGCGTATACATAATGGCGTCATAAATATATTGACAAATGACGGTCAATATGTTTTTTTCTTTGAATTTATCACGTAGCGAATCTCGGGGACCCATATTATAGATAGCACGAACAGCCCTTTTCTGCAGTACAAATATGGTATTTATGCGTCCTACTCCAGCACTCCCCCACAGCAAAATACCGTATGACATAATGCTATGGAAGTAACTAAAGTAGACCAGTCTAGATGTTGCAATATTAGTTAAAACTCTAATTTTTTTGACTGCGAAAGCAGCAGAACTGAGCCTTTTCGACAATTTATCTATATGAGGGTCCCATTGAAGCTTGCTATCTAAAGTTATACCTAGGAATACAGTATTTTCAACGAGCTCTAAATTGTCGCCCTTTATTTTAATATCTACAGAACCTTGTTTTACATTAGGTAGTGAAAATCGAATACATTTAGTTTTATTTTCATTCAATAATAGATTATTGGATTCAAACCAATGGACTACTTTAGAAATTGCATTATTTACCTTGTCAAAGTTATTAGTGCGACGATCTATTTTAAAAAGAAGTGAAGTATCATCAGCAAATAATACAATTTCATGTTGATCCTGTACAAGATGTGGCAAGTCATTTATGTATATCAAAAAAAGGTAAGGTCCTAATATGGATCCCTGAGGTACACCCATTGACACTAAGGACCCTGGAGATCGTTTCCCGTTGACATCAACTCTTTGAATTCTTTCGCTTAAATAGGAAGCAAAAAGATCCAAGGATTTGCCCCTAATTCCATAGTGGCTCAATTTCCTGATCAATGTTTCATGGTGCACGCAATCGAATGCCTTAGATAAATCACAAAAAATTCCTATTGCATCCTGCGACTTTTCCCAAGCATCATAAACATGAGTTAGTAACTCAACACCAGCATCAGCAGTGGACTTGCATTTAGTGAAGCCATATTGCTTGTTATGTAATAAATTATTTGCATCAAAATGTAATGAGAGCTGGCTTAAAATAAGCTTCTCAAATATTTTACTAAATGTAGGCAGAACTGATATTGGTCTAAAGTTAGTAGGGTGCATTCTGATCTTTAGATTTTTGCAGTTCCAATAGAACTAAATGGAGTTTAGATTGCTCGTCCTGACGAGACAAGCCTTTGCGGGTCATCATAATTAAATACTGTGACAAATCAAAGATTCTAAGTTTCAAAATGCACAATGTCTAGGTTACTCAGTTCAAGAAAATGCCTGTAGGTAGGTACTTACGTGCCAGTCGGGGTCTCAACTAAATTGAAATAGTATTCTAGGCACACGAAACACAATTTACACCACAAACACTTTCGAAAAACGTAAAAAACCCAGCCAGATATTTTGAAATCACTAACCGAAATACACTGAAATCCGAGTGGCCAATACACACTTTTACAATACTTTTTGGACTTAAATATAATTTTAACATGTAAGGTTCACGTTATTTATGCGATGAATTTGGAAAACACTGTGAAATACTATCTAATTATTGAAATAATTAATTATAAAATTAGTATGAATACAGAGAACATCTGTTCGCTAGGGTTGCCAGCCCAAAAAAACTTACTTCCGGTTATACATAAAAAATCTGTAAAATATTATAGGTCACCATTAAAAATGTATTATGAAAAGTTAAATTAAAGCGAACATCAATGGAACATTTCCCTTTAGCTCGACTCGAACTTGGCAGTTTTTAAAACGAGCCAATTTCCTTGCTCATCATCGAAAGGTCAAGCGCGCCATAAATAAATAAATATCTGAACAGTAAATCATTTCACACTTAAGTCATCATGCGGTGGACTCCATTTATCAGCGGGCAAAATTTTCTGCTTGCTTAAAAAAAATTCATCATCTTTTTTGATTTTGCTTAGGAAAGCCTGCCCGCTTTGAAGCAAAGGGCTTTGCAGGTTATTCTACAATCCAGGTCTAAGATAAGACACGTATTAATAAAAATGTATAAAAAACGTTTATAAAAAAACCGTTAAAGGCGTTTAATAGCCTGCTATAGTTATTAGTTTATTCTCTTGTCGTCTATTATTGGAAACCGTGCTTAGATTACAATAACGATGTAATTTTAATTAATATAATATTAAATATTAATGAAGAACTTTTGTAAAATCGCATCGCTGACAAAGTTTATTTTTATCATAATGTATTTGTGTGCCTTCGTATCCAAACAGAGGAATTTGTTCGTTGGAATAAATGCGTTTTCAGGCAATCACATGGTGTTCATCTGTCGTTAAAAATTGAAAAGTTATTGTTTTGCGTTCACTAAAGCGAAGGGTGATTATCAGCGTAAGGTTGCAGTGCCACAGGACTATACGCAAATATCTACCGCACACAACGCCTGCTAGTGTTGGGAGGAAACTACTTTCTTCGGCTTCGGCTTAAAGAAAACCTCTATGCCTATCTAAAAAAACAGATTACTATACTTCGGCTTTGTACTTGCTAAAATGTCTTCTTCGGCCAAAAGGGTGCGATTGTTATAAAATAAATAAATATTTCCGGACAATCCACACACCAACATTCTAGCCCCGTGGTAAGGTATAAGCTTGTGTTACGGGTACTAGACATCTGATATTCATACTTCATTTAATAGACACACATACATAGATATTCTTTATTATACAACATATTAAACACCCAGACCGAAGTGCTTAAAGTACCTTCAGTTAGTTAGTTTCTATAAGAGAGTTAAGTATATTGAACATACTCCAACCCCGAAATTGATCGAAATTAGCGCAAGGGTTGAAGTGTGAAGAGTTAATAGATTTCCTGCAACTCAACAAAGTGCCAGCCCTTACAGATATAAAACTTCTTTATAAACAGCACTGTAGTAAATTTTGGGATAGACTAGTGACAAATGCCCGACACGGTAATATCTAAACTGCACGACAAAGAACTAGTCTTTTCAAACCACTCCAAAGCCGAAAGCTTAAGCCGAACACTACACCCATCCCTAGTTGGCTTAGCGGTCAACTTGCCCAGCCAACCTGTTCTTCCAGGAATGTGGTAATCACGATAATGATAATCGAGATGACCATTATCTACCCGGCAATTATTTAAGGAAACTGATTGCGCTTGCGTTTTTGTCTTTAATAACAGCTTGATGAAGTCATTAATGTGAAAAAGTAGCTGTGACAATCTCTGTAAAATAAATGGACTTTCGTATGATATACCAATAGGGTATTTAAAAATATTAAAATTTGGTTTTTCATTAAGCTTTTTCATTTGATACATAGGTCTTTAGTTAACTTAGTTAGGGTTCCGTGCTCAAAGAGTAAAACGAGACATTATTAATGAGACTTCGTCGTACTGGTTGTATCTCAATACCATGATAGATAGAGACTCAATAATTTGAGGGAAAATGTATTTCTGTAGCGGCGTAACAAATAATAAAAACAAACAATAAATAAATATTTAAGGGGGCTCCCACACAACACACGTTATTTTTTATAAAGTCACTTTTTTATTGAATTCGTAATCCTAGATGTTGTAAGAGTCTATCTCTCAACTTTATTCTACTTTGTAATTATAATGGCTTGACCTTAAGCGACGAGTATGAGCTTAAAATCACAAAATAACTTATCTTCTTACTTTAAAATTTGACAACCAAATACCAGATTCTTAACGTCCTGTCTCGAACACTAAGGTATGCAGCGTTTCTAACGTTGAGACACAAAAACTCATTGAATTAAAAAAACTCATTCGTTCAAATCAACATGGCCTTTTTTCACCTACCGTTTTGGTACCAAGTAGATCCCGAACCTACTTGGTTTCCCCTTGATGAGTCAGTTGGAAAGACGCCAACTCGGCTAGACTGATGTCTTCAAATGGGCTGCTCATTGTGTGGTCATCTGCTTAGTAATAAAGTTGGCTAAACGTTACGCACTTACTATTGTTTTTGTTTTGTATTTCGACGAAACATTGGGTGATGTGTTTGGTACAATTGAATAGGTATTTCTTAGAGTTTTTTTGTTATTATTGTTTGTTTATAGAGTAAAGAGAAAAAGTTACTTCTTATGAGGTTTGTTTCATTACAATCTTCTCCTGTTATCATCTTACTGCTAGAATATTAGAGTAGTTCCGTATATAGTGACGAAGAAATAAATAAATAAATATTTCCCGACAATCCACACAACAACATCTAGCCCAGTGGTAAGCTCTAAGCTTGTGTTACGGGTAGGTACATCTGATATTTTTTGTAAAGAAAGACTTATTAAAAACAGTCTAGTAATTAAAATACGGCATCCTGTCGTATCAACTGTATCTACTAATATTATAGACTTTGTTTCTTTGTTTGATAGTTTGTTAGAACGTGCTAATTACTGGAACTACTGGTCCGATTTGATAAATTATTTTTCGTGTTTTGTAATGTGGACCGGAGATGCCATCTACCTTCTAGGTCTGCACGCCCCATCTTAGACCACATCGTCACTTTACATCAGGTGAGATTGTAGTCAAATGAAGGTTTATCTGACATAAATAAAATATATATATATATCAGTGTTAGATAGCTCATTTATCGAGGAAGGCCATAGGCTACATTCTACCGCGGGAAAATACCTAAAACACGGACAACACCGTGTTGTGAAAATCTAGCTATTTATAAAGACTATTTACCTAGCCAGCCCTACCTGCCTGCGCGCTAGTGTCATTTTCGAAGTAATTCTAATTTTTTACAATACAAAATACTCTTTATTAAAACACAAAATATATAAAAAAAAAACAGAAAAATGCTTAAGAACCGAAATACATGAAATAATAGTTTAACAATGGGCGGTCTTATCGCTAAAAGTGATCTGTTCCAGAAAACCTTTAGATGGACTGGCGAAAAACTAAAAACGACTCGTTTTACTCCGCAATAGAGTAATATTATGACCTAAAACGGGTAACATATCTTGATTTGACGGTTTTTGAGTTTTCCGTCATATTATTATTATATTGTATTGTAAAAACCAGCATAATTTAAAAAGTTAAATAGCAATAGAGCAACTTCACAACTTTAACAATACATATGTTTATTACTGGGATTAGCGGTTTCTAAACTTAAAATGAAATACATTCAGTTCATTGGTAAAGCTGGCTAAGGTAGTTCTAAACTTTTAAGACATACACCACAAACTTTTAGTAAATTAAATTTACGGTGAAATAGAAGTTGCAGTGAAACTACGAGTTCAATCGCCTGAACACACTGAGAGGAAATTGCACTCTCTCCAAGTGGCAATGGAATTAAATACTATTTGTACAAAGAATAAGCTTTTTGAAAAGAGTCGAGCGGAAAGTAGTTATTATATACTTCTAAGAATTACCTGTGATGATAGAAAAGGGGAAACCGTTAAAACTATGAGAAAGTCTTTTAATTATAGTATTTTATTCACAAGTTCTACACAATTCTACATAAATTACTGTAAAAATAAAAAAGCACATACAAAAGTCTACAAATATTTATTTTACGAAGCGATCCCACTATAGACTTTTAATCTATAGTGGGATCGCTTCGATTCTTGTTTGACAAACAATTACCAACTAACCAACAGCCTTAAAAGACTCACATTAGAGGTATAATGTCAATATAATTGAAATGGTAACATATAGGTACCTTGATTTTTTTTTTTCTGGAAAAACAATGTTTTCTACCATATTTACTTACTTTACCAAATCTTTGACTATTTGAAGGGTTAATTGCGCCCTATCACGAGTGCTAAGATAGACATAAGACATAAGCTTCTTAGAGAACACCTCATTAAGGGGCATTTTCCTAAAAAAAAGCTTTGTTTTCATTTACATTTGTATCTGATTCGAGGGTGTATAGGTATCGTATTTACCCGTCAAATTCTAAAATTGATTGATTTGATTTCACATTATTACTTAGGCTCATCTTGGCATTGAAATAAATGAACTTTTTAATAAGCCTAATTTAGATAATTTGCCGCAAAAAATACAAACAAAACAACTAATTCCACGGCTTCGAAAACTGACATAATAATATTCCTATTCCGTAAAGTGCTTGCAATAAACTGAAGTAGATAATCCAAACATGACACATAGACGGCGGTAGTTCATCGCCTTGTATACCGGTGAAATAGCCCCTACCTGGCAGCCAGCCAGCCAGGTAATACTGGCAGATACTGGCAGTTACCGAAATTGGCAGGATTCGTTCATGCCTACAGTTGACTTGAATACTTAGTGCTTATCTTTTTATGTTCCGTGATCGTGAGAGGTTTTGTAATGGTTTATGTTATTGACAATGGATATGCACCTGCAGGGGCTCATATATAGGTACATAATATAATATACAAGTCGGTACGAACTCATAAGTCCTATTTTATAGGTAACTTTAAAGCTATGTATATTTTTTTAAAGAAGAACTACATATACGTTACGTATAGGAACTGCACAGTTTTTTCGCGATAAGTTTCAAACAATCTATGACAGGCAAAAAGACAGAAAGTCACTCGTATGGTCTTTTGCCCAAATGATTTTAACTACAACCGGAACTTTAAAATAAAAATAAAGACGCTTGTTGCCGTTATTGAAACTACAATTTTATTGTTAACCATGTTTACGTATACTTTAAAAAATATAATGCGTTTTCAGTAAAACTCACACTTGGCCTGAAAGTTGAGATTTATAGTGCAGTTAATGGAAAGTGTTGCAAGCATCGGAAACAGATGTTTCATGAAAACTCTTTTAAATGCTAATGTAATCAGGAAATTCTGTAGTTTGGGTAATTTGAAACCATTGCTCGAAAGGTGTAAAAAAATGTAAACTTGTATATAAAGGCTCCTGTAATATTTTAAGACCACTAAGGGCCTGTTTCAGTAAAGTCAACTCTAAAATGTAAGCACTGATTAGCTGCTTAGGACTTTATATGGATATGGTAAAAAAACTCTAAGAGTAACTTGTAATTTTCCTCAAGTTCAGGTTATGATTTAGAATTTAACTTAAATTGTTAAATTGAATAATTCTTTGGGCTTTGATGATCTGTTAGACGTGCTAAAAGATCAGCAACTTTGTGGTCTAATTAAAAAAATATATTTTTTGGAAAATACTAATACAAGTCTTCTGAAACGAAGACACAGCGTAATGGCAGAATGATAGGCACTTCAAACGACAAAAGACGATTCTTGTCTTGTCTATGGCTTCAAAGCGGTGTCTATTCTTGTTCCTCGCTTTGAATCTAGAGCGGATTCCTCGAATACAATCACTAATCCGCGATATTCGACCTACTTTGTCATTATTTACAGAAGAGGTTGCATAAGTTTAAAGTGCAGTTTTCAAAATTTATAATAGTGTAAAGTATATTTGTAGTTTTCATAGCACAGTCGATATTCAACAAAAATGTAATATTATGGAACAAAACTGACCTATGCTTACTTCGACGCTGATAAAAAAAAGGTGTGTGTGCGATTCACACACGATAGAAGTGAAACTTCAGTAAACCGACAAAAGAATTAGAAGAATAAAAAAAAAAACAAAAAAAAATACTATGCAAAAAGATTTTGTTCGGGCGGTCACCCATCCAAGTACTGGCGTCGCGCAAAGTTGCTTAACCTTGTTAGCGTTTAAGATTGGCTTACCCGACAGGTAAGCCAATCTTATTTCCACTTCCGTTGCATCCGGTTTCAAATCACAACGATTCTAAAGAAGTTTCACTTCAAAAACCATGTTTGTATTTTACCCGCGGTAAGAAGTACCAAATTTTAGTGCCCAGCTCCGTTAGCCGCGTTATAAAGATTATTTCTGCGGCATGACATATTTTAGTTTTTGTCGTTTTAAAGGTTCATAAAAAGAATATGAAAGTCGAGTGTGCTCCTCTAAGCCAATACGGCTTTTTTTACCCACAAACTTTACGTTTTTCTAATATTAGTATAGATTATCTAGACACCAGGAAACTAACACAAAGCTCAGGGCTTATTTCGGAGCTAATAATTGTACATTGTGTCCATTGTTCAGCATTACATACTTAACTCTTATTGTATATTGAATTTAACGTAAGCAATTTTCAACAATGTAGCCATTTCAATCAGAAAGTATTTCATAGAATTAAGCTATAGATAATAAAATACAAGGGTTACGAAATTTAAACAGGGCAAGCAATAACCATTTTGAAATCCACGTTCGAAATACGAACGTTTTGTCTTGCCATTCTACTTCCACAAAATGTTTACCGTTTAAAGCTCATTTTCATAATCAGTGTTGGCAATGTCGCTGAAAGATTGTGGCACGGCGGACCGTGAAATTGAAACAATTTGCTTCTTTTGTTTTCTTTTAAAAATTCTAATTTGGAATTCTTTTGGTTAGCGTAAATTATTCCATTCTAATGATAATGTTTATATTCAAGTAAAAACGTGAATACACGATTGTGAAAATCAGTACAAGCAAAGAGGTTAGTTTATACTAATATTATCCTTTTGATCACTTGTACAGTGATTAAATTGACAGGCCATTATAGAAAATTCTATTATCTGTTCGGATCACATGTAAGTTTGTAAAATGTCATCCAGTATTTATGAGTTTAACATCAATCCATACCTTTACGTAATAAATGTTAAGAACGGAAGGAAAGCCTAGAACAAAATAAAACTAAAAATTACTAGTTACCAAAATATTATTTTGGCGTTTATTTTGTTTACTCAAATAAAAAAACTTGTTTATTGTAATACAAATACTTGTTTATTCAAATTTTACCATATCGTAAAAATGTATTTTCTAGTTTTGAAAGCTGTGAAAGCGCCTTTTAATTTATGTCAACATGGTCCATACTCTCATGTACTTTTTTTTATTTTGTTTTAAGCCAAATATAGACACTAAAAAGATAAAAAGTAAAGTTCAAAGTATTGTCCATGGCGCCTGTCGACACTAATTTAGTGCTAAGCAGGATGTGACTCCATTGCTGTTTGTGCTCAATGCAGTTATACCTATTCGTGATTCGATTGAAAAAAAAAACAATAGACTAAAGTCTTAGAGTATCCATAGTAAGTAGGTAGGTACTAAAGTTAATATGTTTTTAGGCCAGTGTGGTGAATTAAGGCCTAATCTCTCTGGTCAAGAGAGAAGTCCCTGTGTCCCATCAGTGGGAACTTTAGTAGAACGTAAGATGATGATGATGGTAGCTTGTGGTAGCCATGGTAGAACCTTGCAACCTTGAAAGTAAGTAAGAAATCTACAATAATAGTCTAAAGCTATGAATCTAGAAAACTGTTATTTGGAAGGCGGATTCATTATACAGCTAAGTAATCTAATATATAAAATTCTCGTGTCACGGGGTGCGTAATCGAACTCCTCCGAAACGGCTTGACCGATTCTCATGAAATTTTGTGAGCATATTCAGTAGGTCTGAGAATCGGCCAACATCTATTTTTTATTTTGCAAAACAACGTTTGCTGGGGTCAGCTAGTATAATATAAATATGTACCTATTATGGCAATGTTTTTAGAAATTTCTATAGGAAGGTATATCTGTAAACTTATACCATTACGATACTTAAAGAATTTAGGCTTCTAAAAGAAAAACTTATCCGACCAATTTCACAAACGCGAAAATTACAATTTTTCTTTTTAAATAGATAATATTTCATGAAAACCAACACAACCCAACAATATACAACCGATTCATATATTTCCAAGTTTCCAATTTCGAACAGTATCAGAAACCCATTGTCCAGTCAGCTCACACAGTTTCCACCCTTATCTCAGTAGAGCAAGATTAAATTTCCTGTGAACAGACCGGGCCAGCATTGACAGCTATTCTCCTGATTTTGCAACGGCGGCCATTTTGTGATTTTGCTCAGGATTTTTATAGAATGATATAACTAAATTTTTTCGGTTTATTTTAAATTTATTTTATAACTTTCTCAATCAAAACCCAAATTGTTTTTTTAAAAGAGTTAAAAAAACATTTCATTTTCCGTTTAGTTGTTGCGTAGTTTCCCTTTCATCCCACAGAAATTATATTTTTAATATTTTAAGTAGGTAGGTACCTACTTGTTAGCACATATATTTTCGTACTGATTTCCAAATTGTGTACTCGGTAATTGTCTATTTTTTTGGGAATTTATAAGGACGCTCGTATACTCTCGTACTCATTATAACATATTACCTTGCAATTCGTTTTCCATAAATGTCAATTGACGAACTTCATATCTTTACGTTGCTCATTAAATATATATAATTACTCATATTAATCGTTGTAGGTGGCATTACGCCCTATGTCCAATAGTGTTTGAGTTAGGTTTATTTGATAGTCTGATGGGTTGGCAAATACGTCCGTGACTCATACTATTGTCGGCTTCACGAGTATTCTGTACGCAATTGCCACATATTCTATCTTAGAGAGTTATGCCCCAAAGGCTAAACTTCGAATCTGATTGAATCAGCGACAATTAATGAAAACTTGAAAATGTACAATTATATTTTTGTTGAATCCGTTTATTATACATTGAATTAATTTTGAAACCATTCAGTATGTTAGGCTGTGTTGTTCAGTTATTTCTTTTCTTTCACTATTTGGAACTTCATTAGTTTAGTTATTTAAAAAAATGCAAACTGGCCCCAATATCCTGGCTTGTTTAGTTTTTGTAGTACTTTTTAACTAAAATAAAAATATTAGATTAAAATACATTATGTGTGCAATTATTACTGTAAAAACCTACTTACTAAGTAGATACCTATAACAAGAAATTAGCGAAACCGTGATAAATCAAAACCACAACAAAACATGCCTACGTTAATTGAACAATCATATAAACAAGGAAGTTTTTAGGCCACTATGTCGCTCTCGGATTTCTCAGAAAAACGCATAATTTACAATTCTACAGTTACACACGTTTTTCACAGAATGCAGTTTGCAACGTAAATTTTATATGTCAATGTCATCAAATGTCTAATTGTTGAGTCAGTTTGAACTTGTTTTTCATTCGCGAGACGCAAAATGGCGGTCAACTGAGCAACATCTTTTTCGCTTGCTAATTTTATTTAACTCGACTGGCAAACTGGCGCTTTAAGCGAAGAGTCCAATTACAAGAAATTTTATTGAATTGTTTTTATTTCAGTTATATAACCCGTATTAATAAGTTTAAAGGTTGACCTTTAAGACTATTCCCACCGGTCTTACCTACCGATAATTTGACAAAAAGAAAGGTGTTGATCTTTTTGTCTGAATTCTGAAGTTTAATTAAGATTTCGAAGAAAGAGATGATATCTTAAAATGTTTTAGTATAAACGGCACTGTATGCCTTAAAGTTAGCAACAAGTCAAACATGTATAAAAAAAAAAAATAAGTTCGGTCTCGTTACCCGTTATTATGAATAAGTGAAATAAAAAATACCATACAATACCATAAAAATGTTTCTTCAAAGGAGTAAGTATACAATCCATGCTAATATTATAGATGCGAAAGTAAATCTGTCTTATCCTCACTGAATTTGAAAACTACTTAATTAATTTAAATGAAATTTAGCACAAAGTTTCTAGAACCAGAGAAAGGACGTAGGCTACATTTTACCGCGGGAACTTCCATTATAAAGTGGGTAACAACGAGGGGCACTACTAGTTAAGTATTAATAACTGTCAAATACATGTTCAAACAGTATTATGAATATAATTTCTTTAAAATAACTACATAAGTTGCTATTAATTAGCGATAGATATATATTGGTATAAATATGTGGTAGATAATGACAGGAAACTACTATTAAATCCCAGGAAGTCCCTGTGAATGCGTGCGCGCATTCTCAGTAGGTATTTCTGACTCAGCTTATCTTTTGATGATAATGATGATATTAAAAAATAACCTTTAAAAAAAGTTACCTTAGACAAATGCAGTAGAGTTTGTAGGGAATTAATTATAGATAAATCTAAAATGTTTTTGATATAGGTATCATCATCATCGCCCCTAACAACCCCTATTACTTTCCCGCTGCTCCCCAGCAGTAGGTTATAAATAAATAAATAAAATAAATAAATATTTCCGGACTACTCACACAGCATCACCTAACCCCAAACTTAGCAGAGCTTGTACTATGGGTGTTAGGTGACTGATATACTACATAGATACATTTTTTTTGTAAAAATACATACATTTGATACATAGAAAACACCCAGACCCGAAACAGGAAATTGTAGATCGTACAAAATCTTGTCCCCCGGCGGGAATCGAACCCGCAACCTCCTGCGGCGGACGTTCGCCCACCGAGCCACAGAGGTCGTCAGGTTAGGTTAGGCCTTAATTCACCACGTTGGCCAACAGCTGGTTGGTGAATGTCACATGTCCGTCAAACCCTTTAAAGTTCTCAGAGCATGTGGGTTCCTCACGATGTTATCCTTCACCGTTAAAGCACGTGTTTTATAGCGCACATATATTTTTCACGAAGAGAAATGATATAGGTATAGACTAGTATATATTTTCTTAATGATTTTTAATAAGTGACAAACCTCACTATCAGCAGCAGGTTCGAATCTTGCTTGCGAAGGTTACTCAATCTTTTACTGTATAAAAAATAAAAAAGTATATTTTTTTTATAATATTGATGGTGTTTCATCACCATCAAACCCACATGTTTTTCTGATTGCATTAAATAACCATTTCGTGGCAAGAACTATCAGATAAAACCTTATTTGTATCTGCCTATAATGACGCCCTGCTTTCTGAATGAGTGAATTTCCGGTAATAAAGAATTGGACCAAGAATATTCGGGTTATTGGTTGGTATTTCAATACCCACTTGAACGTTCAGTGGTACTGTAGTGCCACAAAACTTTATGCCGACTAACGTCCATAGTACTAGAGTGCCACGCGAGTTTTTGGTTTTTTTATTACGGATTTTCTTTATTTTCTAATAATATATAAAATTTCCATGTCACAGTGTTGCTTACCGTACTCCTACTAAACGGCTTTACCGATTCTTACCAAATTTTATATGCGTATTCATTAGCTCTGGGAATCAGCTACTATCTATTTTTCATTATATATATAGATATTCTTAACTATACATATTAAACAACCAGACGAAGGTGAAAGTGTTGTATGTTCTACAGACACTTGACCCCTCGGCGGGAATCAAACCCGCTACCTGCTGCGCCGCGAGCTAACCTTCGTCCACCGTGCCACTGAGACAGTTTTTTTTTAAATTAGAGTAAATGTATATCATCTCTAATTTGACATTCAAAGTAATTAATGATAAAAATCTTATATTAGAAATTTCCATGTCACAATGGTAGTTACCGAAACTACTCCTCCGAAACGGCTTTGCCGATTTTTGCCAAATTTTATATGAGTATTCAGTAGGTCTGAGAATAGGCTCCCATCTATTATTCTTTCTGCAAAACAACGTTTGCTGGGGTCAGCTAGTAATTTTATGAAAATAAAGCCATTTAATTTTAATTAACTACCTATCAATTACTGAAAGAATGTGTAAACGAAAGTTTAAGATTAACGCGTTCATCCAACCAAACTTTAACCTAATAATTATATATATGATCTATATTATATATATATGCTCAGAAACTGTTATCTCATACTATATCAGACGTTATTATGACACATACATTCTCGAAATATTGAAAGAATCTCGCGACGTTCGTCTCTACATTTTTTTACAACATTTTCCTGTTGGTTTTTCCTTTTTTAGTGTATTATTGATTGAGAAATTTAAGAAACCTTAAAACAATTGGAAGGTGAATGAAATAAATTGTCTTTTCTAAAACTTAATAAGAAATTCCCAACAGGAAAAGTTGATATGGTTAAAATCTCTTAATTGTTTTTAAAATAGTCTGGTTTTTTTTAGTCATAGGCATATTGATAAAAATATTTTTATCAGTCGGAACGGGCCAGCTTGTACAGTACATTATAGTTTCTAGTATAGTTTTGCGTTGTCAATAGATTTAAAATTCTAAAACTATTCGCTCGACGCACTGTCTGTGTGTCTGTACATGTGATCTAACACAATGACTCTTATCGTTGATTCGATCGACGGCTCAGTTTATCGATCTCGATCCGTTGCGTCTCAGTCTTACGACATTCATTGATCAGTCTGTGAATGGACCTCGTGAGGAATAGACGTGTTTAGACTAAATTTAGAACTCGAAGTGACGTACGTGTTTATTCAGCTTCTTGACTTTTATGTTTTACGAGTTTGTAACTTAAAGTGACTGTGCTGTTTTAAGGGGTAGTGTAATTATGGAGTTTTTAATTGTTTTTTTTTAAAGTCAACGAAGATATTTTATTAATAGCAACATTTTTTGGTAAAAAAACATTTAAAATGAGATTTCTTAACTTACAATATTTATATAGGCAGTAACTCGATGCACATCGATAAAGTCAACGAATTTCGATTAAACAAAATTTAAAATGGTGATGGAGAACCAAACTCAGGGTCGTTTTTGGCCGCTATCCCCACGCCTCTGGCGGCGCAGCAACGAATATTCCAAAGTGGTCTTCGAGCCAAGAAAACCTCCTTTGTCGCCCATAGAGTATCGTCGCAAAATGGACACGCCCGACCTCCTTAAATCCAGAAGCTTCATAAAAGAACGACTGGATCATTTGAACTTAGAAGAGTTCGGGTTTGAGAAACGATGGAGTTTGGCCAAGCCCCCTGTAAAAGAGAACAAGGATAGATGGAGTGTGGTGAAGCCGAGAGAGAAAGAGATGAAGGAGGCGGTGAAGTTTCGGGCGAAGAAGCAGAGGCAGCCTAGGCCGAATAGCTTGCAGTTGCTGCTGTGTCCGTCGAGTTCTGGACATTATAGTAGCGATACTTGGAGGTACACACGAGTGCGGTCTAAAAGGTTTGTACACAAAATATATAACCACTAACAAATCTAAACTTACTTATAGTTTTTTAACGGCTAAAATATCAAAGTTATCTTATGAGAACTGAACGAAATGTAATGTAAGTTATCAACGATTTTATAAAATGACAGATTATTTTCTTTAATTTTCATAATTTGTGTCTAATATATAAAATTTCCATGTCACAATGTTAGTTACCGTACTCCTTCGAAACGGCTTAACCGATTATTATGAAAGTTTATATGCTGAATATGCATAAAAATTTTCATAATAATCGGTAGGTCTGAAAATCGGCTACTATCTATTTTTCATTTTGCAAAACAACGTTTTGTTGGCGTCAGCTAGACTTATATATAAAATGTAATATTCCTCATCTATTACCAACTTTTTATATTATAAAACCATTAATGAGTAATTTATAAACACATAATCTTAATTAAACCAAAATAGGTAGTTTTACAGTCTAGGCGTGTAATGTCAAATCGTGTACATAAAATTAACGAGGTATTCCTATTTCGAGCACCAAACTGCAGAGTCCCAAGCCGAAGAGCTCCAAAGCTATCCCACAAAGAGCACTAATTCTCAGGTAGTCATAATGTAATTTTGATTACAATCCCGGGCCCATAGTCTTGCTAAATCGTTGCGAAAACTATCTTGTGCAATATTCTAATCCTAGCATGTAATATTGATAAGACAATTGCACACGAAACGCAATAACCGATAAAAATAATTGCGCATAATGGATGCCATGTTGGATTGCCAAACGGTAGCTGACTAGTAGATAAAACAGCTTGAATCACGAATGCAATCATTATCATAATAATTGTCAAAAATTATACTAACAAGTTATTATTTTAAAAGTTTTTTTAAGGTTTGTGAATAAGTGTGTGTGTTTGTTGCTCTTTCATGCAAAAACTACTGGATGGATTTTAATGAAACTTCACAATAATATAGCTTACATATCAGAATAGAACATAGGCTACCGCGGTAAAATAACGTTTTTCGCGATTAAATACAATTATTACGCGCGAACTTTGATTTGAGTTAAATTTGGCGTGGACATTAATATGACATGGCTGTTTTCCCAGTAATGGGCAAAACCTAATTTTTACCGCGAGAAAATGTGTTATTACGGAAAAGCTGCGGGCGGGCAGCTAGTTGTAAATAAATTAGCTACAGCACCGAATGTCACTTGTTACTAAATGAGTGCTTACCCGTTCAACCCATGATTTTTCTACCCAATAATATTTTTACCCCTTCAACCCAAAACATATGCCCCGTTCTACCCAAAGCAAAAATCTGAGTCACAGTGTATTCTTAATAGTACAGACACCGTAATTTGTATATCTTTATATATATATAATTCTTCTGTGAGTGTGTATGTCACTGAACTTCTCTCAAACTACTGGACCGATTTGATGAAATTTTTTTGTGTGTGTTCAAGGGGATCTGGGAATGGTTTAGATTCACAATTTTGTCCGCTGGACAATGTTTTTTTAATTAATTTTCAATTCATTAGTAGTTGTTGCTTTTGTATATACATAATGATCCCACGAGATAATCCAAAAACACGGGCAACGCCGTGGCGATTTTTTGTCCAATGTAATGAATGACCCTGCTTCTTTAGTATTTCACTATGACATTTATTTGAATTCAAACAATAGAAATTAGGAATAAGTAGGTGTGGGTAGAACGGGTAACTTGAATCTATTGTTTTGGGTTGAACGGAGCAAAATACCTATTGGGTAGAAAAATCTTGGGTCGAACGGGTAAGCACTCTACTAAATTTCCACTATTTTTGAGGTTTATTTTCCAGGTTCTCAATTCCTATGCATGTGCAACTTAACTTTTACTTCTGAACATTTAACGTACCTATGTTAAAATAATATAGTTGTTACTACTTCAAAATCCATGCGTACTTATAACTACTAGAATAAATACTCGAAGGAACTTGGTTATACGCATTATGTCTATGGTATAATCCATTTGGCTGACATTTGGCCACACCTAACGGCATTATGTTAATCCTTAATTAGAGACAATTATGTAAAATTAACATTAGCTAGAATTAGCTGGTTTTGGGTGTGTTATTATTATGACCAATAACACAACAATGTTTCTACAGAAATGTCTTACGGGCACGTTATCATTTTAAACTAACTTTTTTTAAAAGGGATTTTTAACGTTTTTTTTGAAATGAAACTTCTTTAGAATCGTTGTGATTTGAAATCGGATGCAACGGAAATGGAAATAATTATTGTTAGCGTTTAAGATTGGCTTACCCGATAGGTAAGCCAATCTTAAACGCTAACAAGGTTAAGCAACTTTGCGCGAAGCCAGTACTTGGATGGGTGACCGCCCGAACAATAACTTTTTGCATATTTTTTTTTTTTGTTTGTTTTTTTATTCTTCTTATTCTTTTGTCGATTTACTGAAGTTTCACTTCTATCATGTGTGAATCGCAAACATTTTTTAAGTTATGATATTGCAAAACAAAAGCTCACAATATTTTGTGCACGTGAATGCTGTAAAGAAAGCTACACCGTGGCTTAGGTAGGTTCATGTCATAAGCAAACCTTCATAAGAGGTTAAGGATTTGATTCTCACAAGAAGATTACATTTGACCATAACAGTACAGAATTTAAACCGGGTTCAAAGTCAGATACGTACCGCTTTCGATAAGAACATTCTCACTTTCATTCGAAAAGTAAGCGTTGCTTTACACGACGCCGCCATCGCGCCACCGCCGCACCGCGTACACGAGACGTTGCACCGCCGCGCCGCCGCGCCGTCAAATCCTAATTTTTCCGGTCCACTATACGGTTGTTAGTAATACATTGCTAGTTACGAATAACTAAACAAGTTGCAGAATGCAAAAATTCTTTATTGCAACACCACAATATAAAAAGATAATAAATCTAAATTTAAAATTTAAGAAAAACCCCCGATTCCAATGCTTTTCCTTAAAAGTAAAACACCATATTATTTTGTAATGTGCACGCGATGCGCTTTCATTTGATACCCCACTCGAGTATTATTTGCAGATTTTCGGTTTTCCTTTCCCACTCTCACTCCCATAACTCTTAAACGGCTTAACCGATTTTCATGAAACATGGTGTCTAAGAACACCCGCGCCAAAATCACCTATCTAGCTGAATGAAAAAAAACTAAATTGAAATCGCTCCATCCGTTAGGGAGCTATGATGTCCCAGACAGACACGTCAAACTTACAACACCCCTCTTTTTTGGTCGGGGGTTAAACAAATAAAATATTTTATGTTTTACGAGTTTATCAAACAATAATTAAAACAATCATAGTTGTAAATAGACACAAAGCTTAAAAATTGATTTGCTATAAAATTGATATAGGAACACACATAGGAGATACTTATTAACATACAGTTAGGCGGCCTTATCACTAATAGCGATCTCGTCCAGGCAAACTTTGGATGCATCTGAATTGTATTAACAAGAGAGAGCAGTGGCGTTTACACAGATTTATACATAAAATCAGTAGGTATAAATAATTTTGTGTTTAAAATCTGTAGGAAACTACAATGAAGAAACATAATACATATTATTAACTTATATTACGTAGCAATTTATTATTAAATGACGTAGCAAACTATGGATACAGTCTCTAGGTCTGTGACCAGCCTTAATACGATATTAATAAGTTTCCCAACATTTCTTACGAAACAAAAGGAAGACTCCCGCCTATATCTTAGAGTAGAATTAATTCAAGACGCAATAAAGACAGACAAATAAATTTCAGTTCCTGAAACTTCCTCGAGGTGTTTAATAGCTTTGTGACAGCTTGCTCTTAGTGTTTCAACTTTCAAGTATTTTTCTGGTATTTTTACTTTGAAGGATGAGAAAAGGTATCAAATAAATCGCTTTGTATGTAACTTGAAAATTACTTCTTAATAGAATTGTCCATCGTTTATAGATTCTGAAAGGTAGATAAAGGATTTCCTGAGCTAAACCCATTCCATATAATGTTTTTATACTTGATGTCAATTTAAAAGCTTACTTTAAAGTAAAAGCTTAAAAGCACAAAATCATATTAATGTTAAATGTGCACGTGATGCGCTTTTATTAACCCCCGATCAAAAAAGAGGGGTGTTATAAGTTTGACGTGTCTGTCTGTCTGTCTGGGACATCATAGCTCCCGAACGGATGGAGCGATTTCAATTTAGTTTTTTTTTTGTATGAAAGGTGAGTTTGGCCGGTGGTTCTTAGACATGTTTCATGAAAATCGGTTGAGCGGTTTAAAAGTTATGGGGGTGAGAGTGGGGAAGGAAAACTGAAAATCTGCATACTTGAGTGGGGTATCAAATGAAAGAGCATCGCGTGCACATTACTAAATATTATGGTGTTTTACTTTTAAGGAAATTAAGTCATTAGAATCGGGGGTTTTTCTTAAATTTTAAATTTAGATTTATTTGAATCGACTCGAGTATTTTTGCAGTTATTCTGTTCCTCTTCCCCACTTTTACCCCTTTTAACTTTTAAACGGGTCAACCGAGTATCATCAAAGTCACATAAAAACCAAAAAAAAAATAAAAAATCACTTTTCCAAAAAAAAAAGTCCAAATCGTAACGCTTGGCCGAAACAAATTCAAATTGCAATAGTTTTCTATGGTAACAACCTGATTTTAATACACTTCGTTATTGTCTTGAACTCCTGTAGCCTGACGCTGACGTCACAGTACAGGCGCGTCAAAATGGCCGCGTTTAAGTCGCCCGAAAAGGATAGTGATTTTAATATACCTTTCTTGGCTTATCTATATAAATAAAAATGAATTGTTGTTCGTTAGTCTGATTAAAACTCGAGAACGGCTGGGACGATTGAGCTGATTTTGGTTTTAAAATGTTTGTCGTAGTAGGTCTAAACGGTGAGCAAATAAGAAAAAATTGCCGAAACTTTTTTTACCCGCGCGACGCCGGGGCGGGCCGCTAGTTGGTTAATATTTTGGATGTTATCTATGTTTTTGGTAATGTTATAACCGACCTACTAACTTACCGGGCTAATTGCAGAAGGATTTCGACCTATTTCGTAATCGAAGTGTAGGTGTAATTAGTAGTACGTCGGGGCGCTTTCCCGGAAATGCAAGTTACAGATGTGTCTTAATGATATACTTAAAAAAAAAAAAATTTTGTTACTTGTAGAAACGTTTAAAGCAGTAAAAATAAGTCGATATTTCCCCCCAACATTTATTTACACAGGCCGTTGTTAGGCTTCAATAGACCTCATTATTTTTACGGTTTCGGGCAATTAGAGAAACAATTAAACCCATCAACAGAAAGGGCCAAGTTAATTACAAATACAAACGATCAAGTTTCATTGTTGTTTGACCTATTGCATCCCTTTGAACGAGCTTTAGAAACAAAATGGTGATAAATTTAAAGTTTATTGGCAATCAATAGCGGATATACAATCTATTGTATTGGATATAACAATTTGGGATGTTCAAACATTTATTGCATGATGTAAATTGTTAACCTACTTCAATGTATCGTAAAATTATTTGTTATGGTAGTATTGTTGTAACAATTAATAGTTTAATATGTAATTTGTAAAATTTTGTGGATTTCTGTAAGTAATACATTCTTGCGATTGCTTGGCGATTTGTTCGTCGCGTCGTAATAATCACTGCGAGCATTTACCCGTAACATTTTATCATACTGTAAAACCTGGTTAAGTGAGGCTTGAAGGAACTTGCAAATATCTGTTACATTTACAGATTTATTAACTCTATTGAGTTAATAGTTTTTTTTTTTTATTATGTATAAGCCTTTATTTTAACCACAATTTCACCTGTTGTAAAGTGACGATGTGGTCTAAGATGGAGCATGAAGGCCTAGAAGATGGCTTCTCTGGACCACATTACGAAACACGAAAAAATCGCTTCACGCACTGGCCCAGCCCGGAGGGTGGTGACAAGCCGCGGCCGAAGCCTTCCACCAGAGACTGTTCTTAGCACCACCCGGAGGTCACGTGTAAGGATTCAGAGGATTACCATTTACGGACGTGAACAGACAAAACCTCCTTAGTTATAGAGATGCAATTTAAACAAAATAACGTCCATATTATTTAAATTTTATACGAGAACTTTAAATTTCGGGCCTACGCGCATCACCTGTGCTCGCGTATATGCTGGGCGCAATGTTACACCCAAATGCTCAATGCTTTGTTCAATAACGCTGTTACAAATCATAGAGTGACTCATTGTTTCGTTACAAGTAAATGCTCCAGTCAACCTTTTCAATGGTTGAATGGTTGGTTTATTATAAATATTCACCAAGATATTCGATTCACTTTGTATCGTGTGAGCAGCAAATAAATGTTTGTCCATGCTCGCGCTCCTCGCGCTTGTTTCAACTGTACATACTCAAAAACATAATTAAAAAATTGCCTTATTATTAAGTCCCTTGTCAATATTGGTATTATAATAACGTCGTCTAATAGCAGGCTATTTCATAATGCGACAGGAAACAGCCAAATATGGCCTTATTATTTCGGAAGTTGGCTACGTGTTGCGAAGCCTATTGGATATATCTATATATGACCACCGTAGATCTGTCTCTGGTACGTGCCTTGAATGGATGTGGATTGTCTATGGACGAAACGTTGTCTACTATTAACATAGATGAGATCGTTTATCGTATATTTCTCTGTTTAATGATACGAATTTTGGTAATAATTTAATTAAGTTTTGCTTTTCCTTACGTACTGACTTCTACATTTTAACCATTAAGGCTTGTGCGCAAGAGGTAGCGGGATCGATTCCCGCCGAGGGGTGTTTATTATATTAAGTATATCAGATGTTTAGTACCCGTAACCCAAGCTTAGAGCTTACCACGGGGCTAGATATTGTTGAGTTAATTATCTGGCTAAATTTACTGCACCGCCAATTGTAGGATTATAGTATAGCAAATACATACAAGATACTAAATCATTTATTTAATTTTTTTTACAAATCTTAGATACATCAAAAATAAAATACAAATAACTAAAAAATAGCTTCTGTTTCGCAAAGAAGTGATTAGAAACTCTAGCTTCAAAACAAAAATGTGTTTTGAAACTTTGCAATTATTGTTAAAACGATTCTAACAGGTATGTGGAAAGTAAGAAATGAACTGCAAAGGCGGGAATCGAACTCGCATTATCTTCCAACTCAATAAAACCTACAAATGGAACGACTGAATCGTCAAATAATTATTCACCGTTTGCAGATTTTTGGGGCAGTTAAAATAATATCCAAAAAATATCTCCTCTTTTCTGTCGAAACTTCATAACGAAAAATAAACGAGGGAATGAAAAAACACGGTTCGTTATTCGGGTTAACGGAGCCTGACAAAACAATTATTAATTTAGGAAGTCGTAAAATTGTTGATTGTCAAATATTTATGGTGTGTCAACATGCAACTATATAAAGATTATATTGGCTAAATTCCATGAGAGATTTAATTCGACGTTTAAAATTAGTTGATGGTATTATAATATTAGACGTAAGTTTTGAGGAATTCTTTAGGTCAGTAAGCCCATTTCGAATTGGTTTCGGTTTAAAGAAATTTATTGTCATAAAGAATAGTACAGTTCACTTGGAATTTATTTTAATTAATTTAAAATGTTAATGTTAAACTTAATTTTGCTAGCTTTAATATTTTAGGACCAAAATTACTCGTAATTTGAACAACCTGAAACTAAAAAACGAAGTATTGTCTTGTTACTGTTTTTATTATTTGTGTGGTGTACAATAAAGATTTATCTATCCATCTATAATTAATAACAGACTATGTTCTGTATAATTCATAATTGATTTCCATTTGATAATTGGTGTTGCTCATGCATACTGATTAATATAATTATTCAGTGCATCAACCTTATTACTGTCCACAGTTAGAATATTAAATGTGTTTTGACGAGACAAGAAAGTTAGCATGGATATAATTTTAACGCTACAACAGCTTATTTATTTACTAAAACTATGACTATAACTTATCTAGAATTTACAATACAATACTTTTTAATGAAACAACAATATTATAATACAACAAAAAAATACTTAAGAACTGAAATACACGTATATAATACAGTAACAATTTATAATATGGATTAAATACAGGCTACTTTTTACCCAACAGCGCGACGCAAATGAACCTCCTCCTTTACTTCGCGCAGTTGGGTAAATGTGTCTATCATTATGTTTGAATGTACCTTTGAAGCTCTATACAGACAAACCTCGGCCGATTCGTATGATTCTCTTAGTCCGGCGAACGTCACCGGACATGACGTTAGAATAAATTCAATATGTCGACAACTGGACGCAATTTGGTAAAAATAAAAATAAAAATTAAGGTAAAAAAGGTGTGTGTGCGATTCACACACGATAGAAGTGAAACTTCAGTAAATCGACGAAAGAATAAGAAGAATAAAAAAAAAAGTGTGTGTGTGTCAGCTACGACGCACGATTGGAGTCTACTACTTACGAACTATTATTATGATATATATCGAATAGAAAAAAAGGATAAATGAACGCATCTGCTAAAATGATAAGAGAAACAAACATACATCTGTAATTATTCGGATTATTTATATTACTTCAATAAAGCGTATTACATAAAGTATGTTACAAAATAATATAAATAATATACAGCAATACCTCTTTGCGCGATACTTCGTAGTCTCAACTACGAAGTATCGTTCAAAGAAATTTAAATAAAGCATTGTATTTGTGTCTCTTACCATTTCCGTTTCATCTTTTTGCTTCCGGTTTGAAATCACTACGATTCTATAGAAGTTTCACTTCAAAAACTATGTCATGTGGTATCGTTGAATAGATAATTAACCCCCGACAAAAAGAGGGGTGTTATAAGTTTGATGTCTATCTGTCTGTCTGGGACATCATAGCTCCAAACGGATGGAGCGATTTCAATTAAGTTTTTTTTTGTATGAAAGGTGAGTTTCGCTAGCGTGCTCTTAGACGTGTTTGATGAAAATCGGTTTAAAAGTTATGACAATAAAAGGAAAACCGAAAATCTGCAAATATACCCGAGTGGGGTCTCAAATGAAAGCGCATCACGTACTACATTACAAAATAGTATGAAATTTAACTTTTAAAGGAACTGGAAAGGTTCTGGAATCAAATGTTATTTAAATTTTTATTTAGATTACTTTAGTTTTATTTCAAAAATCAAAAATATTCCATTAGACTGACCGTTTAGTGTCTATATCTATTGAATGTTGCGACCAACCATTCTCACTTAATATAAGGTTTACAGTCAAAATAAAAACCCAAAAAAGATAAGTTGCAGTCGGGTTATGAGCTACTATAATCTACTAGCAATTTATATTATTACATATTATTTTAGTAGATTATTATATATGTATATTTATTATTATTATTATGGTTCCGGGTCTGTTTGCTTATTCTATGTATCATGAGTGTATTTATGCATCTAAGTATATCAGTCCTCTAACACCCATAGTACAAGCACTGTTGTCAGGAAATAATTTTTTGTCTATTAAAACACGATTCTTATTTAGAATAAAGAAAATTTCCATTCTGCAATTAAGATCCGTATTTTCCTCGTCCCTTGCGAGTCCGCTGCACAAACAACGCAGCTATGAATATTCATCACTGGCCATCAATTTACCGATGAGTCCTGGGACATCCCGCAATGCAGACCACTTGATGAAAACTGACAATTTTAATTTAGGCCGCTATTCTATTGCAAATTTAAGTGAGTTTGAAGGACATGTGACATTCACCAACCCGCCCTTGGCCCGCGTGGTGAATTAAGGCCTATAATATCTCTCGTCAAGAGAGAAGTCCCTGTGTCCCAGCAGTGGGAACGTTAATAGGGTGATGATGATGATTCTATTGCTAAAATGTTGTGTGGCTAGTGTCGTAATAGGAACCTTCTTCGTCTTCAGTTGGAAGAGCCCTGAATCAACCCGCAATCTTTTTCAAGTCGTAGTTCTTTTTTACGGTTTAAAAGTGGCAAAATTATTCGAAACCAAAAACGAAACTTTAATAAACATTTCATACTCACTATACAAAAATGCCAACCCGCACTTGGCCAGCGTGGTGAAATAAGGCCTAATCTCTCTCGTCAAAAGAGAAGTCCCTGTGTCCCAGCAGTGGGAACGTTAATAGGGTGATGATGATACAAAAATGAGTAGTGCTAAGTGTGGCGAAATTATAAGTTACAGGCAAAGTCCGACATGGAACTGAAAATAAATTAATATAAATATAAATAAATAGCAGCGACTAAGAAAAAATACAATAGGTACCAATGTTTTATGTTACTTATGAGGGGAAAAGAGCTTTGCTAACTTTTGCTTACAAGGGGTTTGAAAATTTAAAAAAATCTTACATATAATACTTGACATTGACTTGGTCATATTTCCCGGAAAGCTTAATCATACGAAAAGCACTACGCACATCGAAGCACGAAAACCCAACAGCTGACACTACAAACTTCACATAGTAAACATACTATACCTAGTAGCTATAAGCAATACACCATTGCATCAAATAGATCACCCAAACAAAGAGGTCACTGACCTCCATCAACTGTCGAACTACCGTAGAATAGACAACAGTTATTACTTTCTATTTCTGAACGAGACGAAAAACATTTGGCATTACGACTTATACATTGTCTAGTGTTGAGAACTATTGTTAGTGTTTCTATTAAAAACTGGATGAAATTATAATTATTATAGAATGAGTGATGATTGGTCTTCTAAATCATTTTCTCCGATCAAAAATAAATCAATTTGAAAGTAGGAGATGAATTCATACGAAAAATATTAAATACAAATATAAAAATTATGTATGTTAGCAATGATTAACTACTCAGCGACTCAGCATTTTGTTGTCTTAAACAAACAAATCAAGGCCATTCTTCGGTAATTAAACAAAAACAATGCTTATTAAAATTATATTTTAATAAGCATTGTTTTTAAATTATAAAATTATTATTATTTAAAATTATTATTATTATTTTTTTATTATTTTTTTATTATTTATTTTTATTTTATTGTTTTAAATTATATTTATTATTATTATATTTGATTAATAATATTTGAGTTTCCAGTAGCCTTTGGAACATCTCTTTAACTGGCTCAAGGCCGGTTTATATCGGATATGCTTGTTCCTACGAGTATAATAAAGCTTTATTTCCAATACTTAGGCAAGTTAAATTTAAAGTGAATGTACTGATAAAGTACATTTACAAAAGACAATACAATACTCTTTATTGAAACACAAAATTTATAATAAAACAGAACAATGCTTAAGAACTTAAAATACATGAAATAATAGTGTGACAATGGGCGGCCTTATCACAAAAAGTGATCTCTTCCAGACAACATTTGGATGGACTGGACCTTTGGATTTAAACGAAATACAATATACTAGCTTTCCGCCCTCGGCTTTGTTTTGTGGATTATTTGTTGTGTATAAAAGATTTTTATTTATTTGTCCGCGTAATAATTGATTTTCTCGCGGTAAAAATAGCTTTTGCCAGTTAAGGATAACTGGTAAGTACTACAGCTATGTCCGTGCCAAATTTGGCCAATGGCTTGGTATACAAATACATTTTCTTGGTATACATATTCATCCAAATCGGGCTTTGCTAGCAATTACTGATTTGAACGAGAAGTGGGATTTTAACGCGGTAAAAAAGGCCTATGAGTTTTTCTGATATGTATTATTGTAAAGTTTTATCAAGATCCATTTATTAGTTGTTGCGTGAAAGAGCAAGTAACATCCTAACTCTTGACTTACTGACATCCTCGCAAATTCGCGTTTACAATATTAGTAGGACTTGCGACTCAGCGCGTCGTTGCTCGCGTTTCATCGATTTTGCCGGAGATTTAACGTATTTTCCGCAATAAAAGTATATTTAAACATTCCTCGTAAATCACTCTTATCTATTAAAAATAACCGAATCAAAAATCCGTTGCGTAGGTACGCACATACATAGGTATAAGCATAGGTACAGACAACAGACAGACACCGTACACAATGTAGAAATTAGTATTTCTTTTGAAACAAAAAACGTTGATTTTGAACACTAAGACTCTGTGCCCTTGGAATTGCAATCTTAGAATTACAATGTTAGTTACCGTACTCCTCCGAAACGGCTTTACCGATTTTTACCAAATTATATAAGCGTATTCAGTAGGTCTGAGAATCGGCTACTATCTATTTTTTTTTCATTTTGCAAAACAACGTTTACTGGGGTCAACTAGTAATATTTAAAATAAATTACCCCTATAGAAGAATGAAATGACTGAAAGACTTTGAAAAAATATTACAAAAACATTTAGGAAATACATGACGAAATGCCTATTATTCATTATTAAACCTTTCCTGGACATAATCAGCCAGCCCTACCAATAAATTGGTACAAAAATGGTATTAAATACTTTTACTTACGTTAAGGTTAACACCTTGACAGCTCATAAATTATTCTAACACACGCGCCTTTCAATAACCCGTTCACATTAGACCATTTTAATTAGATATCATAAGGTTTATTGAATTATCGACTTTATCCTCTGGTAATAAAGTATCGGTAATTGTGCAATGGTAAACAAATATACGGTCATGGCCTAAATGGCAACCCACGCCCATTTTTAATGTTGAATGAATGACCACACTGGCACAGAATAAAAAAAGTTCATTTTGACAATGACATAATAAATTCTTGTTTCGTCAGACGCCATATTTGTAACGGTTTAATTAGCTTTGTGTATTCTGTTTTGAAATATGTTTTTAGAATATTTATTTTTTGTTAACTATGTACTTATATTTCCAAATATAGTTTTTTTTTTTTTTTTTTTATATTAGCCTACGTTGTCCCACTGCTGGGCAAAGGCCTCCCCCAACTCCCTCCAACAATCCCTGTCCAGAGCTGTTTGCCACCAGCTTTCCGAAAAGTCTTGAAGGTCGTCTCGCCAACGTTTAGTATATATAATATACTAAACGTTAATAATAATATAGTTATCAAATTAAAATAACCTTACTTTTCAAAATTGAAAGTACGTAAGTAGGAATTTTTTTCGACAAGCACAAATGAGGAATTGTCACTTATGTAAGCATCTACCATTATCAAGAGATGAGAAAGTTTCCAAGATTTATATAAGTACATATAAAATATCCAGACTAAGAAGAAAGTGCTTGCAGAACATACAAGCACTTGACCCTAACTAAGATAAATTAACTAGATTATTTATCTCGAATTTGCATACCTGCGCAACAATCGATATCAGTTTTAGAACGAAAATAAAATTAATTCTTAACAGTAGAAGCCGGAGCCTCCGTTCGTAATATCAACAACTCAAAACGTATCTCGTCTGAGAATAAGAAGTTAGTTAATAACAGTAGAGACAGGATACTTCGTTCGTGATATCAACAACTCAAAACGTATCTCGTCTGAGAATAAGACGTTAGTTAATAACAGTAGAGGCAGGATACTTCGTTCGTAATATCAACAACTCAAAACGTATCTCGTCTGAGAATAAGACGTTAGTTAATAACAGTAGAGACAGGATACTTTCGTTCGTAATATCAACAACTCAAAACGTATGTCGTCTGAGAATAAGACGTTAGTTAATAACAGTAGAGACAGGATACTTCGTTCGTAATATCAACAACTCAAAACGTATCTCGCCGGACACGTTTGCAGGGCACTTGTGCATTTGCATACGCGCCAATCGATGCGTAGGGGTTGGGGGGTGAGCGGCTCCCCTCGCAGATAACCAGTGGACAGTCGCTATAGTTATGGGGTAGATGACTAAATAATAATAATGAAGCCGTCATTGAGATTACTTAAACATACTGTACCCTATTGTATATGTATTTCTAAGACATTACAGTGCATTAAAGTCTTGCGTGACGTCATGCTTTCGATCAAAATTTACTTAATGTATACGACACAAGCCCCCTTATTTTTGATGCTCTATATCTTGGCACTTTCTTTTTTACTCTATTGCTGTTCGTTAGGCTCACTAAAACTCGAGAATGGCTGAACGGATTTATCTTATCTAGTCTTGAAATGTTCGTGGAGGTCTAGGGAAGGTTTAAAAGGCGAGATAAAATCGAATAATTGAATAAAAACCCGTGCGAAGCGGAGGCGGCCCGCTAGTCTATATAAATAAAAATGAATGTTGTTCGTTAGTCTGATTAAAACTCGAGAACGGCTGAATGGATTTATCTTATCTTAGTCTTAAATGTTCGTGGAGGTCTAGGGAAGGTTTAAAAGGCGAGAAAAAATCGAATAATTGCCGGGAATTTTTTTTTAAATAAAAACCCGTGCGATGCGGAGGCGGCTAGTTAGGAATAAATATGAAATTGTAGATCGTACAAAATCTGGTCCCCCGGCAGGCATCGAACCCGCAACCTATTGCGGCTCAGTCGGACCTTTTACCGCCGAGCCACTGAGGTCGTCTAAATAAATATCATAACTTCCTGTACAACATTGACATCACAATGTTATCCTGTTACCAACAACATATGAACAGATAACTATTACGGAAGTTTCGTCGATCCGCGCCAGCTGACGGGAAAATATCTTTTACAAAGGGAATCTGGGAAAATGGGGAAGCGGTACACACTTGGGAAACGTAATAAAGTTAGGGAATTTCTTAACTTTTTAGTGTAATTAGCATGGAATTTGAGAACTCGCAGAATGTTAATACCTATAATTAGTTGCAAAGATAATACTGAGGCAAAACCTTTTGGTCCACACATACGCAATGGACCTACAATGTTTAATTTTTATATTTGTGTGGAAATTAATAAATTGTTTCTTTATTTTCTTTCTTTCTGTTGACTTAAGAATAATATTTAGTCCATCATTTAGATAACTTAAAAAATCATGAAGATACAGGGCATTGCAGTTTCCTTTGACGTAAAGCTTTCGAACAAAATATACTAAATGTATTCGTAAAAAGCTCCGCCTCTCCTCGCTCCTAAAATTCCTCGATTTTCAAAGCATTACAAACAGAAAAATGCTAATATTCATAAGAAATATCTTTTTGCTTATAGGTTTAGGTAATAAAACAATTTACTAAACAAATCGTACTCAATTCGTATTATGCTGAGCCGACTCCCAGTTTGTAGCTACAATTACATAAGTATAACTATTGTTGAACCTACATACTTATATATTTATATTTCGTGTATACTTCTATAATATTACATATATTCTACAATCTATTTCTTCACTTTTATAGTAAATAGTTCATAAGTCTAATATTAAGTTTTGAAATGTATTTTTTTTATGTTTTTGTAGCTTACAAATAAAGATTTCTCTCTCTCTCTCTCAAATCCGAAGCACTTGCACATTAATTAATTTCCTAAATTCTTAATTTCCCTAAACGTCTTTGAAATAATTACAATATTCTTGAGAAATCGAGAAAAACATCGTGGAAATAAAATTGACGCGAACGCCATCAAAGCCCCATGGGAATTAATTAAAATCCACAAAGCCCCTACTCGAGGGATAAAACGGTTCTTATCGGAAAAGGATTAAAAATGAGAAATTCTAGGTTTTACTGGTGGTGCTTCAAGTTTTTTGATTCATGTATAGTGGCTCAATCCGCGTCTTGTCTGGTAGAGATCGCTCTTTAGCAATAAGACCACCATTTGTTACATAGTCTTAAGTGCTTTCGTATCGTTTTATGTTTTAATTATGTGTGCGATAAGGAATATTTATTTTTTTACGAAAATTTATCTTACCTTACAAATTATGTATTATAAACTCGAACGTACGTATGTATAGTATAGACTTGTATTTTTTAGTAGAAACCCCTATTTATACCTTTTATCTGAAAATATATTTGATAAGTATAAGATAGATTCAAACTACACCTAATGTTCCGTGTACAATTGATACAGATTTTGCAATAAAAAAAACAATAATAAGTATTATATATTTATATATTAGTTTGAAAATGTGCAGTTAGAGCTGTCACCTATCAAAGTTATGGCCTCGCGCAACGTTGCTTTAACTTGATGACGCATACGTTTTTTGTCTAGGAGCTCTATTTGTCACGGTTCTTGAGTTACAACCAAGGTGACAGATTAACAGACAGACAGACAACGAAGTCTCAGTAATACCGTCCCGTTTTACCCTTTGGGCACGGAACCCTTAAAATACGACAAAAGTTTGTCTTTTTTTTTACTTGCAGAACTTTATTGTGTTTCGACATAACGTGTGACAGTGACAGATACGAAAAACAGATGAATGCAGCGAAATATCTAGTTTTATTCGTAACTGTCACATTGAAATTTCCATTTCGTTTAAAAGTACTTTTATTTACAAACGAAACTTGCGACCTTGCCGCTTTTGGTCTCTGGTATTTGGGTGGTCCGTTGGTATTTTTTTTGTGGTCCACAATTTGCTTTGAGCCTTTGTTATACTATTTCTGCAAAAATGTGTTTTTCAGTTTCCGTTTTGTCGGATGATTAAATCAGACATTGTTTTTTTTTTGCTACAATCCACATTTATATATTTAGAGTTTTATAGAATTTATATTTTTAGAGCTAAGCTCTTTAGCGATAAGTAATTTGTCACATAGTCTTAAGTGCTTATGTATTGTTTTGCGTTTTAATTATGTGTGCAATAAAGAATATTTAACTTATCTATTGTTATAAATGTTTAAAATGTATGTTTTGTTGTTACAGCCATGAGCCGGAGGGCGGCGGGCGGTGCGAGGGCCCGCTAGCGCGCGCCATGCACGCCGCGCCACCTAGCGGCTCGCCCAAGAGGCAGCCACCCACGCAAACGCAAGGTAACATTCTATACCTACCCTCATATGCAAAAAAACTCATATATCTGGCTTATATAACTCAATTAGCTACAACACACAATAAGCCTTATTATTAACCCCCGACCGAAACCAAAAAAGAGGGGTGTTATAATTTTTGACTTGTCTGTCTGTTTGTCTGGGACATCATAGCTCCCGAACTGCTTCCCGAATCGCTTCATCGATTTCAATTTCGTTTTTATTGTATGAAAGGTGAGTTTGGCGCGAGTGTTTATAGACATGTTTCATGAATATCGGTTGTGCCGTTTAAAATTTATGGGGGTGAGAGTGGGGAAGGAAAACAGAAAATCTGAAAATATACTCGAGTGGGGTTTCAAATGAAAGCGCATCGCGTGGACATTACTAAATATTATGGTGTTTTACTTTTAAGGAATTAAGGCATTGGAATCGGGGGTTTTTCATTAATTTAAAAATTAGATTTATTTCCCGAAATATGTTTTATTTTTTAAACTGAAGTTATGAAACAATGGAAGACATAACCTAAATATAAGTTTTAAGTTCTGCTTTTTTGTTTTCGTTTAAAAAAGCTTACTCTGTGTGCGGTCACCGCTATAATTTCCTGAGGCGCAGATTAAATCAAAATTTCACTGGAATATTTTAATTTAACACATAAAATGGCCGCCAAAGTGGTTGAGCGGAGATTCTCTTAGATTGTGCGAAACGATTACTTAAATTGGAGTTTCACATTATTTGCTGGAGATAGGTACCTCGTTCTCTTTTGCTTTTTAAAAATCGTTGCACTTAGTTCGACATTATCGTTTATTATCGTAATACGATAGGTACCTATTAGATGAAGTACTTTGTTAAGGAGATTAAATACATACACTGAATCATTATAAGCTTGTAGTTTTTCGGTAGCGGTTTTCATCTGCATTTTTCGGTCACACAGTCACAGTCTGTGGTGGTAGGCTTCGGCCGCGGCTTGTCACCACCCTCCGGGCAGGGGCAGTGCGTGAAACGATTTTTTCGTGTTTCGTAATGTGGTTCGAAGAAGCCATCTACCATCTAGGTCTTCATGCCCCATCTTAGACCACGTCGTCACTTAACATCAGGTGAAGTTGTGGTCAAATAAAGGCTTATCTAGCATGAAAAACAAAATATTTCAAAATTTCAACATAGGTATGTTATATAATAAGATATATTATAGGTATAATGCACAAAACACTCCTAGGCGAGATGTCAGTGCAGATCTCAGTTCCTCCACTTAGAATTATAGGTATAATATATCTTATTTAGTCCCAACCCAACTATGATTTATTCTAGAAAATTCACAAAATCGGCCATGATTATTTCCAACCTATTGCCACAGACAATAATTGAAGTTCCAATTTATATTCGCATGGCTGAGGTTCGAACGCTATTCTGCCAATGCCCCGCCGGCGCGCCCGGCAAGCGCCTGTCAGTGACAGTTTGACAGGTATATTTTTACTGTTCTGAATTCAATTCTCCTGAAGTTTTCTTCTTACCTGCAATTCCTGTCGCTAGCACATGTTTTATAGCTAAAGAAGTTTGAAATTATACAATATGAGACTAAATCTGATAAAGAGATTAAAATAGGCAAAAAAAAGTTTTTTTTTCGAAAAAAAAACCGTCCAAATCGAAAAGTTGTAGAACAAATTATGTTCGCCTGGTGCGTGCCATTTTACAACCTTTCCTTTTTAAATACCAATTTTTAAACACCTTGTACTTATTATATTTTAATATTACATTGTAGCAGAACAACGATCCGCTTTATGATTTGTTATAGCTTTATAGTATCTTTTATCATTATGTTTATAATATTTCGTCGAGAATTTTTGCGAATGCAAACGCGGGCGATGCGAGTACGCCCGACATTTGTAGTTGAAATGTCGGGTTTGAATGCAACGAAATATTGCGGGCAAATGTTTACTCGCAGTTACCATTACGACAAACAATGTAGCGAGCATTATATAGCGAGCGAGATAATGTTACATTATATTACCATCTATATAGAAATGCTTATAACTAACACCAACAACCACAGCTTTTACAAATAACCTTTCGACACCTTCGCGAACCAAAATTAAAAACTATAATAACAATAAAAGAATCACCTACTCACCAAACTATAATTATTCCCATTTACATTCCGAACGCACGCCCGTCGCAAAATGAACCTCTTGATAAACTGTCATCGCATATTGGAATGGAGGATGCAAATTCACAAAGTGACATCATACAGCCAAAAAGGGCGACTGGCGCCTAACTTCCCGCGTTCTATGTCATTCGGTTTATGTCCTTGCCTTGCAAATAATGGGCACCTTACACACACTCTATCGCGCGTTTTTTTGAATACAGGTTTGCGCGCGAGATAGTCAGCAATCTCATTCGCACGCGATTAACTTTGTATAGTCAAAGCATAGGGCATACGGGGATAGGTCAACTTAAAGTTAATTTAAATAAAAACTAAAAATTAACACGGAAATAACATTGTCTTGACAGTTAAGGTTGATGTCCTAAGCTTCCGCGATCATTCGCCCAATACTTAAGTTTGTTTTCGAGTGAGTGTAGTTCATACGATTTTACAGAAGAACGCGGGTGTTGTGTATCACGCGCAATAAAACGCGGTATTGTCTGAGTGCCTATACACGCGCGCTCTATCACGAATGATTGCTGTTTCACGCGTGATAGAGTGTTTGTGTAAAAGGCGCCCAAAATCTAATATCCAGTATCTTGCTTCGTGGTTAGCTCTTAGCTTGTGTAACGGGTACTAGACATCTGATATCTGATACTAAGATACGTAAATCCAATTTGCATAATTGTATGAATATCTTGTCCCAACATAGAATAAACTAGTCCCAGAACATACGTACTAATTGTATTGGGCCAGCGTCATGGCTTAAGGTACAATCCCTCTATTTTCTTCACAGATTTAAAAAAAAATACCGGCTTTTAATTTAAGTACTTATCCAATTTATTATACATGGCATTGTATGGCGTAAATGGTCTACTAAAAATAATGTTAAAAAATTAAAGTGCGAAATCGGAACCTACATGAAACCTTACCCTCTTTATTGGAAATGTTAAATACCTAAGTACTAGTTTCCGTATGGAGTATTTAGTACCTTTATTTATCTGCTTCTGTCTTTCGTTCGCAAAGTAAATATAACCTTAAATAATTTAGTTCGTACCATTCCCGAGACTTCCTATTAATTTCGATCGTCGAGACAAGAGTAATGCGAAAAACAATTCCCGCCGGCCCAATACAATCTTTATGAATCGTGGCACAAAAATCATAAAATGGCGGGGAAAACGAAATGGCGTTCCTTAGTGTCCTATTTCAAAAGTTCATGGAGGTTAGTTCTGCTGTTGACTGTGTTGATATAGATGTCGTTAGTGGATATTGATTCGGTTTGGCGGAACGGAAACACGTAGCTTTTTTAAATTTTATGTAGAAAAAGATTAAGACATTATCCGTAACTTTCGTACACAGGATTCGAACTAGACTCTCCGGGATAGCGCCCTGATGTGCTACCAATTACACCAACGTTCAATAAATTACGTAATAGGTCGAAATTCTTCTGCACTTTGTGATATCGAGTGAAGCTCCGACTAACGACATCTCGTAGAAAATCCAGAGACTATTCTATACAAAATAGAGTACCTAAAAAGTGAGTTTGTACAAAAAAAAAGTGACAAAATGTCCAAAATAAACTTTAGCTACTTCTTTGAACTACTTCTTAATAAGAGACATTTATAAAAAATACATATATGACGTACATGCAAACTTCCACCGAAAATAGTTTTTTTATTAACTTAAGTGTTTCATTTTATAACTATAAAACCTATTAAAAAGGAACTCTTGAAGTACACCAGTTGAATATCCCAGAAATTTTGTTTTACTTAAACTGTCTTAGTACTTTATAATTGCATATTTAATTTTAAGGGCTAGTTACCAAAGTATTGTCTTTGTTACCATTTGGCGATGCACAACTAGATCATATATACAAAACTAGCTGACCCCAGCAAACGTTGTTTTGCAAGATGAAAAATAGATAGTAGCCGATTCTCAGACCTACTGAATACGCATTTAAATTTGGTAAAAATCGGTAACACCGTTTCGGTACGGTCACAATGTTAGTTACATTGTGACTTGGAAATTTTATATATTAGATATTAAATTATATTTATTGTTTTATTAAATCACAGATCAATGGTTTTTACTATTTAATCTTATAGATAAAAATGAATCGCAAAACGTGTTGCTAAGCGCAGTTATGCGCTACAACAACGCCTGGACCAATTTGGCAAAGTGTTCGTTGAAACTCAATTATGTTTTACGGCGAGAAAAAAAAACAATTATTGCCGGGATAATAATAGAAGCCGCGGCGGCGTGCCGCTAGAAGATAATAAATTTCACTCAATATTGAAGTTTGGTTTAACTTTTCCGTAAACAGCAAGATTCCATCAGTGTCAAATTGTCATGTCTAATTTCTAGTTTAGATAGTCATCCGAATTCGGAGACTCTTCAAAAATTAATTCGTTATTGTCTGGCTTTCTGGCTGCCGTGTTTTAGACGCGAACCTAGAACCATATTTTCATGTTACGCTTCGATAGCGCGATCTAGAGCTCGTCGAATTTTACTAGCGACATCTATGAACGAGCCGCGCAGATAGAACTCCTCTGAGAGGATTTGAGCCGTGCCCCTAGTAGTAAGGTCTACTATTGAGGTAAATTATCAAAATTCTATCAGTTTTTAGTATTATTTTGAATTACCATTCACCTGTATTAAATAAACATGATGTTTGTTTGTTTAAGTTATGGCCAGGTTCAGATATTTCAACAAGTGGCTTTTAAACAAAAAACAAACGACTTTTAGTTTGAAAAAAATATGAATTAACATTCCGCAACCATTTCCTACCTTTTTTGATAAGAATAAATTTAATTTGTTGAATAACAAGCTACAGCTTTCATTTAAAAAAATATCAAAGTTCTGAAGAACCTTAAAAAAAAACATACACCTTGAATTGAGAACATCTTTTTTTCGGTTCAAAATACCTATAAAATAAGTACAATTTTCAATAATTATATTATACATAACTAGCAGTCCGCCCCGGCGTCACACGGGTAAAAAAAAATCCCGGTAATTTTTAAAGTTTTTTGTTGAAATTAAGTTATGTCAAAGACAATTTTATTCACAATGAAGTACTCTTAACCAACAGCATATTTATTTGAATAAAGATTAATATTATTATGTTGATACAACTTTAACAAATTATTTCGACCAAATGGGGTACCATAAAAACGGTTTTTGTGAGTTAATCTTAAAAGATAGACATATACTATCGCAGACTGTTTTTTAGATCATTAAAAGAGCTATTATTCTTTAATACATATTTTTTGTGTAACTTGAACCGTTTTCACGGCGCACGCAACGGAAGGCTTCAAAGATGAAATAATTTCTCCCGTTTTTTACACATTTACCACTATATCTTTGCTCCTATTGGTCGTAGCGTGATGTTATATAGCCTATACTATAGCCTTCCTCGATAACTGGACTATCCAACACAAAAATAATTATTCAATTCGAACCAGTAGTTTCGGAGATTAGCGCGTTCAAACAAACAAACAATCAAACAAACAAACTCTTCAGCTTTATAATATTAGTATAGATAATTAATTTTTAATTTAAAAATGTAATGATAATTTTATAATTGCATGCCTGGACATGTGAAATACGTTGATCTACAATGACCTTTGAACTTTGAATATAACTCGAGAAATACGTTCACGGACCCAAAAGTTATAAGGCAACGAACATAAAAAAAATTAAAGAGCAATTATATAATATACGTTGACTTGAAAGCTCAATTAAAATAATGCCAGAACATTTTGAAATGTATTAGATATAAATCTAAACTTTAAGAAAAACCCCCGATTCCAATGCCTTCATTTCCTTAAATGTAAAACAAAATAATATTATGTAATGTGTACGCTATGCGCTTTCATTTGATACCCCACACTAGTATATTTGCAGATTTTCTGTTTTCCTTCCCAACTGAAAATTAGCCGTTTAAAAGTTATGCTCACCCCCATAACTTTTAAACGGCTCAACCGATTTTCATGAGACATGTCTGCCAAACTCACCTTTCATCCAAAGAAAAACTAAATTGAAATCGCTCCATCCGTTCGGGAGCTAGGATGTAACAGACAGACAAACGGACAGACACGTCAAACTTATAACACCCCTCTTTTTTGGTCGGTGGTTAAAAAGATACATAATCATTAATTTTTGTTTGATTTTACAACTCTTAGAAACATCAAAAATAAAATACAAAAATACATTGAACCACTTAAAGATAAAATGGAAATAAATTTAGTGTATCTTATTTCTTCGCTCTTTTACACTAGAGCAGAGATGCGTTTAAAAACTCTAGCTCATTTTTGTTCTGAAACATTACAATAATTAATTGTATTTTTTTTTATTTGTTGGAGCAGATAACAGTATAGTAATCAGATTATTAAATAGGGTTATTTTATACCGAGACGCGACGATTATCGTATGATTTCCATGTTGACACACTAGCTCCTTAGTACGTTTCTAATGACTCCAATACCAAAAATAAATGCGCTGTCTCAGTTTATAATTAGCATTATCCAATCCCTTATGAAGTAGTCTCTAAGGAATTGGACATGGAAGCCATGCTATAAATAATACATCAACTTTCTTTGACGATTGTACGAGAATATAAAGATAGAGGCTTGATATGGAAAGAATATAAGTCTGGAAGGTTATAGTTACTTTTAAATGATGGTTAAAATTATCATCATTTTGGCCAAGCAACTCCACTATTGGCCTCTTGTAAAAATATAAGAGTGTAAACCCAAAATTAGGATCTGGTCCTATGTGATCGAAGTTGGAACAGCGTGTTGGTGTGCCTCATTTGTTTTTTTGGCATTAGATAATTGGCCGATGACGTTATCTTGGGTGTCTAGAATGGCGTTTGAAACCCGCTAATAATTTAAAACGAATGTAACCATAAATCCACTTAAATCAATGTTTCCAGGTGGTGCCGGCGACCAGTCCACGCTCAAGGTCCACCTTCCAAATGGCGGGTTCAACATGGTGCGAGCGTCAGCAGAGGAGGATGTCAGATGCGTTCTCCGACTGCTGGCAGCTCGACTGGCGACGGGGGACAGGGCGTTTTCAGCCTGCTACGCTCTACGGGCCAGGAAACTGCTGTCAGGGAAGGTAATGTCACTGTCAGAAGTTTTCTGCTACGGCTTGCTTCTGCTACGCTCTGTGATAGCTGTCTGTGATCTGACTCAGATCTAATCTACGACTTATTCCAACTCACAGTTGACTGAAGGAAACCGTAGGTACCTTCCTTAAAACTACCATGTAGCCAATACCCAACGGAGTAGGCCACAGAAACAAGATCAATAATAATAACAATAATATTTCCGGACTAATCACACAGCATCACCTAACCCCAAACTAAGCAGAGCTTGTACTATAGGTGTTAGGTGACTGATATACTACATAGATACAATGAAACTGTTGTCTAATAAAATCTGAATATATGTGGACTATCGGGAACTCTGTACTCTCAGCTGTTTTAGTTTACAAACACATAGGTATTGAAATATAATGTAAGTTGCCGGGGCTCCCCAAAAAGTAGTCAAGAGACACTTTTGTAGGGAATAAGGGTTCCTTCGTAAACAACAGTTTCGATTTACGAATATCGTGATATTCAAAATTTTTTACATTTACTTGCGAGATTTATCAATAGATGTGTTTTTGTGTGCGTGTGATTATTATGAGTGATATATAGCACTACACAGCTACATTCATTTGAGGAATTTCCAGATCCGATGGATCCACCAGGACACACCAGTGTCGGAGCTGCTCGCGCGCTGGCCGGCGAGCGAGTGGCGCCTGGAGTTGCGCGTGCGCTACCTGCCGGCCAACCTGCGCGAGCTCTGCGACGCGGACCGTGTCACCTTCCACTACTATTACGATCAGGTAAACACGTTATTCTATACGTACTCTTATTAATATTAATCTTTATATATATAATTCTTCTGTGAGTGAGTATGTCACTGAACTCCTCCGAAACCGACCGATTTTGATGAAATTTGTTGTGTGTGTTTAAGTGGGTTCGAGAATGGTTTAGATTCACAATACGGTCAACTAGATATTGTTTTTTGAGACGTGGGACTGGACAACGTCTGTCGGGTCGACTAGTAATTATATAAAACGAAGAGACCACGAATGGGCAAGCGCAGCATAGGACGTCCACCTACAATATGGAAGAATGATTAAAGTCTGAGGGTTCACGGTGGATGCTGACCGCTTCCAACCGAAATAACGAAACCGAGGGCACTCTGAACCGACTGTATAAAATACCGAAAGTTGTACACTTATCTGCTTATACTGCTTCAGTGGCGCGGTGGGCGAGGGTCCGCTTGCGGCGCAAGAGGTAGCGGGTTCGATTCCCGCCGAGGGTGAAAGTGTTTGTATGTTATGCAAGCACGATCTCCTTGGTCTGAGTGTTTAATATGTATAATAAAAAATATATATATATGTATGACTATAATATTAAGTATATCAGATATCTAGTACCCTTAACACAAGCTTAGAGCTTACCACGGGGCTAGATGTTGTTGTGTGAAATTTCTGGAAATATTTATTTTATTTATATTTTACTTATATTCTGTAATTCTCTTCTTCAAGAAACTTCGTTTGGCTAAGGGTTAACACCTTAGCCAAACGGCAGGAGGATAATGCACAATTCACTTCTTCGCCAGATGTCAGTGCGGATGTCAGTTCTCACACTCAGAAGTAGAATTGGAAAGTTAAAGAGTATTTTCTGGAACTACTGAACATATTTTATAAATCTTCTGTACGTGTGTTAGTCATTGAGCTCCTCCTAAACGGATGAACCGATTTTGGTGAAATATTTGTGTTTAAGTGGTTTCGAGAATCGTTTAGATTCACAACGGTCAACTAGGTGCAAAGCGGGGGCGGACCGCTAGTATTTTTTTTAATATTCAAGTGCCTTTTTATCGAGATCAAACGCGGCTTGTGTTATCTTTTGTATATCCTTAAAAATAATTGTATTATTGCAGGTCCGACACGACTACCTCAACGCCAACCATCCCATGGTCGACCAGGATTTGGCGATACAGATAGCCTGCTTAGAGATAAAGTAAGTACTAAGATAAGGTTTGACTGCCTCGGTGGCCCGGTGGGCGATGGTCCGCGGCGCAAGAGGTGGCGAATTCAAAAGAAAAGCCAGAAAGCCTCAAAGTTTTTTTTCTGTTATAACGTTAAAATTCAATAAATATGATATATGTTATGACTAAAGACTTGCCATCCACCAATCAGGTAACAGTGAATCAGTTTACGGGTTCCATATTTATGTAAAATAATGCACTCAGCAGCGATTGGTTAATTTGTGTAGAGGTATAATACGTAAGGCAAAACCATTAGTTACGAAGCAGACCTGGCTTCGTAACTAACGGTAAATTGATCATTTTTCATCAATGAATACGAAAAATAATACATTTCAACAGATGTTTGTGATCAATTTACAGTTTGAACTATTTTCCGGTGACATTATAATAGCTTTCTTTATTGTGTTAAAATTAAGAATAATTGTTCCAGATATTTCTGCAAAGACATGCAGATATCATTGGACAAGAAGTCCAACATAGAGTATCTGGAGAAGGAGTTCGGCCTACACAAGTTCCTGCCCAAGTCCGTGCTGGAAGCCATCAAGCCGAAGGTGCTCAAGAAAGCTATTCAGCAGCAGTTCAAAAAGGTGAGACACCTACTGCCTCAAATTTAAATAGTTGGAGTTTGAGATGTGCGTTTTCACCAGAGATATGAAAGGACACAAGTAGCATAGTAAAACTTATTCTGCTACTAAATAAAAATGCCCGATGTTCCTAGTTTGTTGTGATCTACCAGCCATCTACCTTTTAGGCCTTCATGTCCCATCTTAGACCACATCGTCACTTTACATCAGGTGAGATAGTGGTCAAATGAAAGCTTATCAAACATCAAAAAAAAAATTACATCTTGCATATAATTAATTTCGCACACTTCCGTGTTACCAATTGTGTTGAAATACGCATTATGTCAATCGCATGAAAATGCAATAATTATGATGCCATTGAGCTGGAAAGTGGTGCCTCGAAGATGGGACCACGAGAAATAGTTATCTCTTGTAATAACATGAATCTATACTAATATTATAAAGCTGAAGAGTTTGTTTGTTTGTTTGTTTGAACGCGCTAATCTCCGAAACTACTGGTTCGAATTGAATAATTATTTTTGTGATGGATAGTCCAGTTATCGAGGAAGGCTATAGGCTATATAACATCACGCTACGACCAATAGGAGCAAAGATATAGTGGTAAATGTTTAAACTTCCGTGCGAAGCCGGGGCGGGCCGCTAGTGTAACATAATAGTGGGACCACGTGAAACAGCCATTATTCGAATCAAAGTCAAAACGTTTATTTCCTTAGAAGCACATGGCACACATTGACAGGTCAACTTAAAATTAATACAACTAAATTGTTTAAACAAAACATATCAAGGAAATAACATTGTCTTGACAGTTCAATTTTTTAAACTGAGTTGAAAAGCGAATAGAACAACACGGTTTTCTCAGTTATTACAATTTTGTAGTTATTACAATTTTTGAGTTCTATTTTTGATTTGGAAGCTAATTGCATCCACTGTGAACCAGTAGCTTTGACCAAGCTACCTTATCCATCTTGGTGGTCGCTGCGCATACCAATCAGAAACCTCCATTTGAGAACTTTTTGACTCCAACGCCCAAATTTGTTCACGTCAAGAAGCTAATCCGAATTTGTCTATGCTGTTGACCCGTATCTTCTACGTATCTTCTCATTCCTGATTCCATCACGTAGACCGTAAAGAAACCTGAGCATAGCCCGCGCCATAGCTCTCTGGTCCTATTCATAATGCCTAAGTTACACCATACTTCGTATTGCCAAACAATATCCTACTACTATTATAAAGGCGAAAGTTTGTAAGTATGGATGTATGGATGTTTGTTACTCTTTCACGTAAAAACTACTGAACCAATTTAAATGAAATTTGGTACACAGAATCTCTAGAGCCTGAAAAATAACATAGGCTACTTTTTCCCGCGGGAAAACGTCATTCCGCGGGAAAATCTATTATAACGCGGGTAACACCGCGGGGCACAGCTAGTGAATAATACTTGAGTTCATTCATTTCAGGTGGCGAACCTTAGCGACTCAGAGTGCATGCTCAAGTACTTGGAGACAATGCACACCCACTACGGCTACGATCGGGAGACGTTCACGGGAGCCCTGGCGTCTGGCTGGGCTATTCCTGTGGAACTAGCTATCGGTCCTTTTATAGGTAAGCATTTATCATAAAAAAATCGTATGCGGTTAATTGTGTTAAGTTTTACAATACTTTCGCCAGAAAGAATTACAAGTCTTAAGGAAAAATTGTTTAAAACATATATTAAAAAGACACTGCAAAAGAAAGCATACTATTCCATCAAGGACTTCCTCTCAGATAAAAACGACTGGGGTAGTGTAACTTAGACATGCATAGAAATATTGACTATATAATTGTTGTAATTTAAACTAATGTAATTTATTTATAAATATTTTATTTTAAGTTTTTTGTAATTTATGACTATTCTAAGTGCACCATTATGTTTGCCTCTGGAATAAAGATATTTTGAATTTGAATTATAATTTTATTGGTCTGGGTGTTTAATATATGTATAATAATAAAATATATATCTATGAATGTCTATTATATTAAGTATATCAGATGTTAGTACCCGTAACACAAGCTTAGAACTTGCCAAGGGGCTAGATGTTGTTGCGTGGATTGTCCGGAAATACTTATTTATTTATTAGCGGTCATTGCTGTTTTTATATTTTATCGCGTTAATAGTACCTTAAAGTTCTCCTTTTAACATCTGCTAACTTCCAGTGTAAGTTCTTAGCTTTTCCCACATTCATCGAGTTTTTTGGCGTTGAGGTACCAACATTTTGGCATACTAGTAGGTATGCCAATCTATCGATTGACATGCGTTTCACCACTAGCCGCCAAATCACTTTGTTTTTCAAAATGGCGGATCCCAGGCTCCATACTAAAATCTAGGAACTCCTTTTGCATGATTATCCTATACCCAAGGGATACTAGCTGAATTTATTGGAATAAGCCTCAATTGTACACAAGAACTGGCGAGTTTTACCTATGGCGAGTATATAGTTTTAGCACTGATATCGCACATATTTATTGAAACACAACATTTAAAAATTATAGCGAGAGGCCCAGTTTGCGAAGACTTTCGGCTTTATACCCCAATTATGTTACAACAATATATTACACACTATTTTACTTATAAAAAAAATCTTGCTCATAACTTTATCACATCCCAACCTAAACTCTCTGTCTCTTTCAGATATATCGTACGTGTCCCACAAAGCGGGCGAGCCACCGACGTACACGAAAATCGCGTCTTTCAGTGACATCGTCGCCGTACAGACGCTCAAGTCGAACTGCACGCAGTCACAATCACAGTCACATTCACAGTCGCAGTCACAATCACAAACTCAGGTAAATTAAATACAGTATCGAAAAGAATGCACATGAGGTCAACCACAAAAGCTTCAGCGAAATGATATCCAGGAATTCTGAAAATGATCTTGAAATAGACTTTTCTGGAAATAATTAGGAAGGCTTTTTAACCACCCTTGGGATAGAACATCTTATGTATAAAATTCTCGTGTCACAGTTTTCGTTCCCGTACTCCTCCGAAAGGCTTGACCGATTCTCATGAAATTTTGTGAGCATATTGAGTAGGTCTGAGAATCGGCCAACATCTTTTTTTCATTTTGCAAAACAACGTTTGCTAGGGTCAGGTAGTGTTATATAAAAAAATATAATTTTGGTTAGGCTTCCTGCCATCAATTAACAAATACACTAAAATAGATGAAAATGAATGAATTATTGCTATTGTATTAAAAAGTAAGCATGGCCCAAGATCCGACTTCGCACCAGCATTGATGTAATAATTTATTCGTTTTCGTATGTTGTGTAGTAATTTGACCCTACATAATGTTAGGATAAGGGCAAGAGAATGATGATGAATTAGTAATTTGATGTTATTTTTCAGAGTAGTACGTGTGGAAAAGCCGCCTTGCAGTTAAGGGTTAAAGGGGCAGCTGAAACCTTGACTATTACGTGCAGTAGCGTTGAGGTAAGCCGTTCATTATATATATAGAGCTATATAACTTACATAACTTAATAGCTATATAGCTTTTCATATGAGAATAGTATTTTTGTGCGATAAAAAGTTATACAGAGTGTCCGGTAAATGGACTTAAGAATAACTTTGAAATGGGTACAAGCACAGCTCATGCCCGTTAAGAAAAAAATATAAAAATGAATCTATCTCAACAGGTACTACTGTACTTTGGTCATAGCTAATAATAGAACAACAAAATAACTATGAAATACAAAAATTTGTGGTTAAAGTGTACAAGAAAGCACCATATATTAAAAATTTTAAATCATTTTTATAAAGCTATACCTATGTACAGGTACCTGTTGGGATAAAAAAAAATGTTTTCCATGTGTATGTCTATGGTCATGAGTTGTGCTATCTATTATCCATTTCAAGGTTGATCTTTAATTACTGGACACCCTGTCTAGGCTTCGGCCGCAGCTTGTCACCACCTGCCGGGCTGGGCCATTGCGTAAAGCGATTTTTTCGAGTTTCGTAATGTGGTTCGTAATAGTGACGATGTGGTCTAAGATGGGGCATGAAGACCTAGAAGATGGCTTATCTGGACCACATTACGAAACACGAAAAAATAGTTTCACGCACTGGCCCAGTTCTGTGGGTGTTACTTTAAATTAATATTAATAATTCTTTGTTCCAGGCCGCGGAAAGTTTAGCAGATTTAGTCGATGGGTACTGCAGACTAGTCACGGAATCACAAACCTCTTTGTGGAACAGAACTAGTAAGTTTTAATACTTCTTTATAAATAAATTTGATAAGTGTGAGATAATTCATATTACACATAGGGTTACGTGTACAGTAATTATAAATTTCTTGCAATGATAAAAAAATACCTAAAAAAATTTTTTTAAACGCAAAAAGATGCAGTCAGAGCGGTCTCCCATCCAAGTACTGACCTCATGCAATAATTAATTACTTTGTAAAAATCTACTTTGTTATATAGGATCCATATATGTATAACAAAGTAGATTTTTACAAATCCCATAAACAACTAAAATCTTTGTAATTATGAATGTTTGAAATATTTGTTCTCTAATTTAATGTTTTTTTTATGTAACTTGTTCTTTTGTAATTAATTTAATACTTGTTATTTTCCATTGTCGCATTGGTGTGAAACTGTAATGGCAATGTCTTTTACATTTGTTGTTACTTAACTAAAAACATTTAAATAAATAAATAAACAACTATTATATTGGAAGTTTTTAGTTTGAGTAAACATTAGTGGGTTCGACTCCCTCAAAAAATCAGTTTTTTTTCTTAAGAGAAACTTCTTTAGAATCGTTGTGATTTCAAACCGGATGCAACGGAAAAAACGACAGGTAAGCCAATCTTAAACGCTAACAAGGTTAAGCAACGCGCGACGCCAGTACTTGGATGGGTGACCGCCCGAACAAAATCTTTTTGCACAGTATTTTGTTTTTTTTTATTCATCTCATTCATTTGTCGATTTACTAAAGTTTCACTTCTATCGTGTGTGAATCGCACACACACCTTTTTTTTTTATAAATATAATATCGTTTATTTCCAAAGGTTTTAACAGTAACAGTACATTGTTTAGTTTAGACCTAGTTTCTTATTCTTAGTTTCAACCCCTCGCTCTAACTAAGTCCGAGACTTGTAATGTAGACGCGAGGGCTCTCTACCTCGGCAATAGCTTAGGTTTTATGTTCTTCTTAGCACTTGTTTCAAAGACCTGAAGTTTTCCTTTATAAACTATGTGATAAACCAGTAATTATGCTTAATTTCTGGTTAATTATATGACATCCCTAACAATATTTTCATAACATTATTTGAACTTAAATTATTTCTTTCAAGCAACCGTATGGAAAACGATGAATTGCCAATGCAAAAGTAAGTTAATCTACAAATATGTATGTAAGTACATACATCTATATATTATTAAGGTTTTTAGAATAAATTTTCCTAGATTTTGTTATTGATCTATAAAATCTAAAAAAAAATTCTAAGAGCAACCTCAACAAAACCCGAAAATCAGGTATTACGCACGAAATAACATATGTACGAGACTTTTTTTTATAAACGGACGGTTTATTTGTTCTTGTATTCTTTATTGTTTCAAAAACATAACAATTATTTTCTAAGATTTGTTAAACCAAACAATGGAAATAAATGACCTTGTAGGTATTCTTCAAATTTATCATAATTTCATAGTGAAACAAAATAAGTAATAAATTAACTAATAATAATAAATTAAGCATCAAAAATCCCTCGCAAATTTCCAACACGCAACGCTTGGCCGAAATAACATTTGATGTATAATTCGATCACCTTATTTAATCAAACTTTCAGTATGTTTGTGAACCAAACACTGTTACGCTCGTTAAAATGGACGCGTGCATAAGTCGCCCGAAAAGGATAGTGATTTTAATAAACATGTTTAAGCTTCATGGTTTATACAACATGTATATATATAATATATATATATATATAATATATATCTATATATAATATATCCCATATTATATATATATATATATATATATTTCGTAATGTAACAACTAGTAGAAACGTTAATTATCAGTTATTTTAGGTTTGAACTTTATCCTCATTCAAACACAATGGTTCACTTAGTAGATACATCAAATGTATCTAGGTTACATAAAATATTATTTAACCTCAGGTACCTTAAATAATTCCACAACACGTATTAATCTTATCGGTATCTAATTTTTACTAAAAAAAACTCTATTTAACTGTATTAAAAAACGCAATTTAAATTATTGATGGCAACAGCTACCATAATGGCCCTCCTAAAATAATTGTAAAAAATGCTCTAAACCATTTATCTGTAATAAATAATTTAATATAATTAATATTCCAGCTGAAATGAGCAGCAGCTCGTCAGAAGGTAAAACGAACTCGTGGGAGGCGAACACCGCGACGCTGCTGTCTGAGGACTACGCGGAGATCGTTGATGATGATGCTGACTATTCCACGCCGGCAGGTAACAATCCTTGTTTATTTATGATGAGCAGTCCGCCCGGGTGTTATCAGATGACCAGAGACTAGAAAATGTAAGGCATTATATAATAAAACTAGCGGCCCGCCCCGGCGTCGCACGGGTATAAAATTTTGTAACAACACGTGGTAATTATGCTGTTAAAATGTAGCTTATATCGTAGTAATTTATTATTCTATGCTTATATGACACGTTCGTAGATTTACCATAGCAGCGCCATCTATTGATTACTTACTCAACCCAGTCGAAAGGTTAACATCTGTTAGAAATTAGAATCATTTGGAGTTAACAGATAATTGCGACTATAATTTGAGATTTAAACTATCCTATCTCTCAAGTTGGATCAAACTGCACATGGTGAGCGAATTTTATTATAATCGGTTAAGTGGTTTAGGCGTCCATTGAGGACAAACATTGTGACACGAGATTTATATATATTAAGATAACTCAGTAAAACTCGTAAAATGTGGCGGAAAAAAATTATTGTCAAAATAAACAGCTTTAATACAAAATTTTTCCAATATGAAAAAAATACGAGGTGGCGAAGTTTAAATTCGAAAACATCACATCAAAATCTATATGTGGTCATCATCATCTTTCAGCCGTATGACGTCCACTGCCATACTGACATAGGCCTCCCTCAAAGAGTTCCAGTGACTTCGGTCGGTAGCAACTTGTAACCACCGCGGTATATGTGGTACAAGTAACTAATATTTTTATATTACCTCAGATCAATAAACTCTTTGCATTATTATATAAACCCGTTGGCCTATCTTTTGCTTTTAGGCAATTTTTAACAATTTGGATTACATAATTGTTTTTTGGTGAGGATCCCTATTCTTTTTGAAAATAAAACATAGCCTATGTTGCTCGAGGATAGTGTAGCTTTCCATTGGTGAAAAAAAAATCAGATCACTTCAGTAGGTAGTTTCGGAGTGGATGAATGAATAAGTCATTACAGTTTTAAAAGCGTTTCCAAAATAAAGTGAATGAAATGAATGAAAAAAACTGACGCCATCTAATAAAAGAAGAAGAAGATGAATGAAAAAATTTACTCACGGAGAAATTTAAAAGTTTGTTTAAACATGGTTGTGAATTTTTTTCACTGTGAGGCATCATAGCTCCCCACGGGATGAAGCGTTATGTATCAATTTAGTATTTTTTTTGTATTAAAGGAGACATGCGCACGAATGTTCATAGATATTTTTGATGAAAATCGGTTGAGCCCTGAAGAATAACCGAATGTGTGCAAATGTACTCGAGTGAGGTATCAAATGAAAACGCATCACGTGCACATTACAAAATAATGATTTTTTACTTTTTAGAGTTTTCAGGTTTTGAAATCGGGGCTGTATTAAACTTTTAATTCAGAATAATAAAGATATTTTTCGTTTTATGTGACATTGAATGAGTGTTTTTTTTTCAGTTCGCGACTACGAGTTGGTTCGTAATCAGATTGAACTGACCGCCATCATTGGCGAGGGCCAATTCGGAGATGTACACAAAGGTAACTACTACATTCATTAGAGATATATCGTATAAATAGAGCATTTACATTTTCAAAATCCTATCTAATAGCCAAAATATATGCAAATGACGTATTAACTAGCTTTCAAGCCGCTTGCCCGCATAAAATTAAAGAAAAATAAAGATATAATAAATATTCTTTATCGCACACACAATTAAAACACAAAACAATACATAAGCACTTAAGACTATGACAAATGGCGGTCTTATCGCTAAAGAGCGATCTCTACCAGACAACCTTGAATGGATGGGATTATTGAAAAATGTAAACCGTAATGTAATCATATTCCAGGGGTAAAAAGTAGCTTATTTTATTTACCGGGACATCTATATCCGTGTCAAATTTTAACCAAATCGGGCTACGCTAGCAATAATGGATTCCTCCCGCCGAACCACTAACGAGGCACTGTATAGACCTACCTTATATAAACCTAGATTTTGTTAATTTAATTAATGGAGACATCAATTGTAATAGGCCATCTGTTTGGAGAAGCCATTGGCTCCTGAAACACAGTTTTTTACTAGTTCGGGAGCCTGTGGGACTATAATCTTTGTTTCATTATTTGTTTATGTCAATGAAGTTTTTCTACTTTTTTTTTACTTTAATTTACTGAGGTTTTCGTCACAGACACACATCTACCTTGATAACGCTAGTAACACGATTGTATTGAAACCAAGCGTGCCTACTTTTGCCTGTATTATGAAGTCGAAGTGACAGTATCGCTTGTCCGATATTTATTGGCTCTCATCACACAAAGACAGACATAGGGAAATAGCTTAAGTTAATTTATATTTAATTTTAGTTATTATCTTGTAAGTTATGTTAACAGCAATAAAGGTTATTTTATTTTTTAACACACAAAGGACAGATCAAACTTCCAAAGCAAACGTGGAAACGTAATGTGAATATTATTGAATAATTTTGAGGTTGTCCGGCGGCGACCAATCTCGACGCTTGGAGTTTATGCATTTGCGTTATCTTGGTAGATGTATATCCGTGGTTATGTTCTAGGAGGCCTCTGTCCAGCGATTGACATCGCATGACTGTCGCATTAAACAAATTTGTACCAAAAATTAAGAAATGGCTTATTGACAAATCGTATTACAATGTAAAAGATCATTTAAATACTAGACAATAAACATAATATTAAATTGTAATTTCAATTAACTTCCTAAATATTTGACATTCTATTATTTATATATATTTTTTTCTTTAATTATAATTGACATTGCATGTCAAATCTGAATTGACGAAGTATGTAGAACTGTATAAATAACCTGACACCTATGTAAACCATATTTCAAGCAATAAATAAATTTCATTTCATATCATTTCATTAATTGTATGTTTTATCCAACAGGTACCTGTAAAGTAACTTCAGCGAACCACCCCTCCCTCCGGCGCCAGATAGCCATACAGAAACAGAAAGGGAAAGGCACTACCGGGGAATACACCCTGCCAGTGGCGGTGAAGACTTGCAAGATGGACGCGGACTTGGATACCGCTGAGAAGTTTCTGGAAGAGGCTTGTAAGTACAGTTTAATATGATAAGATTAGCGTGGTATGGACATGTCATGAGAAGGGATGAAAGGCATGTGACGAGAAGAGCGTTAGATATTAATGTAGATGGATATGTGAGAAGAGGTAGGCCCAAGAAAAGAGGGATAGATTGTGTGAAAGATGACATGTGTAAGAAAGAAGTGAGTGTTGAGATGATGAATGATAGGAAATAGATAGAGGGAAATGGAAGAAAAAAACATGTTTTCCCGACTCCGCGTAATGTGGAATAAGGTCAGGAAGATGATGAATAATAAAAGTAATGTGTGTAGACCATTATTTTGTAGTTTCGATATACAAGTTGATTCAAAATTGGTATATAAAAAAAAGGTGTGATTGGCACACACCAGACGAACTTTTGATCTGCAACATTTCGATTTACAGGCTTTTTATTTTAAATCCTCTTAATGATCGAATTCTAATCTCCAGGTCCTGTTTAGCCTCATAACAGTTGTATTAATTTTTTTGATACCCTCGAACAAGTTAAAAAAGTTAAATAAAATCATTAACCACTGCTTTATCAGTGATTTTTATAAGGATACTCAATGAGATAGATTTGACTTTTATTAAAACCTCTGGATTTGCAGATTAACACTTTTTACATTATAAAAAATATTTTATGACAAATGGACTTCCTTATCATAAAATCTCAGTACAAAAATACTCGTCATAAGCTCACCTTACGAATCTTTTCAACTTTAAATACCAAATTGAGTAGATACTTAACTATCTTAAGAATAAGAATAATTTATTTGCATAAAAACATGTGTATGCAGGATATTATTAGTTATTTGATACACTTTACTCTATTATACTAATATACTCAAATTTATAGAGAGCCAAGTTTTTATTTGCACTAGCGCCCTCTGTGAAAAATAAGGTTTTTTTTTGCATTTACCTCATCGGATGGTAATTCGGCTTTCCTATGGCATACCATAGTAAAGCCACTCTTTTGAGCAGATAATCAGGTACGAATTTCAAATGTAATGGAACTGTGCTTTCATTTTAACAAAATAGCGGTTTTAAAAACTGGGTTTCAATAAAATACCGCAAGTACTTAACGAAACTACTGTACTTTAGTCTCTAAAATTAGGTAAACATTAAAGCTTCGCGCTGACCTAAGCAAAACCGTTTTGCGATTGACTACCGCCTTACAGAACAGATGAAGTCGCGCACACTGTTAACGACAAGTCTGTGTTGTGACTAAAATGTATTGAAACAAAATACTTTACTTCAATCAGCGCGAAGCTTAATCTTTGTCTATGTTCTAAGCAAATTTTATGTTATTCTAGATATAATGCAGCAGTTCTCGCACCCACATATCATCGGTTTAGTCGGTGTGTGCAGCTCGCCGCCTATTTGGATCGTGATGGAGCTGGCCACACTGGGGGAGATGCGGGCTTATCTACAGCAAAATGCTCATAGGTGAGCTTAGCCTTTACGTATTTGTTAATAAGCTGCCCGCTGGTCGCATAATCAATTTTCCCACAGTAAAAAGTAGCTTTTGTCCTTTACTGGGAGATTATGTTTATACATGCCAAATTCGACTCAAATCGGGCTTTCCTCGCAATAATTGTGTTTTCCCGAGAAAAGCGGTATTTTGCGGCGGTTAAATGTAGCCCATGTGTTATTCTGATACGTAAGTTATATTTTTGTGAAGTTCCATCAAAAAAGTTTTTGCGTAAAAGAGACAACAAATACATTTACACACTTTTACCATATTTTAGCTTTTTTATTCTTAGTATACAATATACTACGAGAAAGAACAGTCCATATCCCTGTTAGTTTTTTTGACATTGAGTTTACATAGACAAAAGATTTATGGATATCCATGTATTTAGGTTATTTTTTTGTCAAACTTCCTCTACTTTTATAGGTATTAGGACTGGTATATCAGAGAGTATATAATCACTACGTTTTATGGTATATCTTTGCCATCATTCAACATCATTTCAGCCGTAGGTCATAGGCCTTCCTCAAAGATGTCTAGTAATTTCGGCTGGCGGCAGTCTGCATCCATCGTGTTGGTGGAGTTGGTGGACGTCCAACGTCTTGTGGATCCAATCAAATTCAAAGTCAAAACGTTTATTTTCTTAGACGCACAGGACATAATTACATCTACAGGATAACGCTAATTTAAATAAAAACTAAGAATAATCAAGGAAATAACATTGTCTTGACAGTTCAATTTTTTAAAGTGAATTTAAAGGGAAGAGAACAACCCAGCTTTCATCTCTTATGTTGTTCAATCCATGCCGTGGTCTCCATTCTACAACGTTTCAACCCCAAGGACCAACTGTTCTGCTTGCCTGCCCAATGACAATTCAAAGAGATAAGACGGATTTCTTTGTACTAAGCCATTTATTCGTCACAGGTTAGAAACATGTACCCTAGTCCTGTACATCTACCAGCTCTCAACTGCGCTCAGTTACTTGGAGAGCAAGAAGTTCGTCCACCGAGATATCGCTGCGAGGAACGTGCTGGTCTCCACGCCTACTTGTGTCAAGGTAAACATTCATCATGATCATCATCACCCTATCAGCGTTCCCACTGCTGGGACACGGAGACTTCTCTTTTGGCGAGAGAGATTAGGCTTTAACTTACCACGCTGGCCAAGTGCGGGTTGGTGAATGTCGCATGTCCTTCAAATTTTCCTTTTTAAGTTCTCAGCTCATGCCTGTTTTCTCACGACGTTTGCGTGGCGTGGAGGTGCGTGGCGGGGTTTGAACCCACGGCCTTCGGAATTAAAATCGACTGTCCTCCCACTTAGCCAACACGGCTGTCTTTATGTCATAACCATGGCGGCAGCTTAATATTTTTTGTTGTGTGTGTATCATATTTATAAAGGATTTTTGAAACGGTACAAGTACATAGGTTTTATTGTAACAATAACGGTAATATTTTATAAGAAAACCTACTTCGATTATAACTATTCTGAACTGCATTAACAGATATTCGGAAAGTCGTCATAATGCTAAAACGGCAATTTTTTTTGTGTCTCAATTCTACTTCATATACTTAGAAACCAAAAGAATAGTTGGGGGTCAGTCGAGTTTTAGCTCAGAAATCCTTATATTTTTTCTCATGTCCCTTGGACCGGATCGTCTGATCTTGGACTGCAGTCCAGACACTGATTGAAACAGGCTCGAGTATAAACAAAATATTTTTGGCATTCGATCCCTGACGACACTTGAAATCAATTGATTTTGCTAAAATGCCTCTGCTTTTCAACAGTTGGCAGACTTCGGACTATCGAAGATGGTGGAGGACAAGTCGTACTACAAAGCCTCCCGCGGGAAACTGCCTATCAAATGGATGGCGCCAGAATCCATCAACTTCCGCAGATTCACTTCCGCTTCCGATGTTTGGATGTTCGGTGAGTTTAAATGTGGTCTAATTATTTCAGCAAAATTATAACAGGGCGTTATACAAGGTAAGTCAAGTTTTACACTTCAGAATCAATATAACAATACAATTATTTAACATAAAAATTATTATTTAAATGCTGGATACCGTACCTATCAATTTAATAATTCACAAAAAATGCCAAAAAAATATATAGAATCCGTCGTTTTATACAGGGTGGAAAATTACTTTTAATTCCCTCAATAGCCTCGTTTTAATGATGGCAAACATTCCTGTATTTTTATAAAGAACATTCAAATATTTTCAAAATAAATAAATTTTCTCACACCGGAATCGAACCTAAGAAATATCAAAAACCAGCTGTTTTATCTTACCTAAACGTTGTTCTTTAAGATTTGATGGAGATAAATGTCTTGAATTTGAATTGTTTTTTAAATATTTAATGTTTTTAACAAGTGATAAACCTCATTTTGCAGGTTAAAGCTTTTACTTGCGGTTACGTCTGAATGGGTTTGCAAAGTAGTTTTAAGCTAATTGAATATTAATAAATTAGCTTTATTTAATTTAAGATTTCAAAGTGTATGAGTTTTTTACCAACTTGCTATTCAAAGATTTTAATTTGGGAAAACATTTACTTATAATTTATGCTGATAATAAATATTAATATCTCAGAACCATTGTCGTGTATCAGGATAGAAATAAAAAACTAAGCATCTTAGAATATGCTCCTCGATCAAAATTTATTTATAATAAAAGTGCACAGATTATTTATAAACCGGTAAATTGACAAAAAGTTTAACCGTGTTTATCTTACACTTGTTTTAAACAAGTGTAAGATAAACACGGTTTGACTCAAAGAATTAAATAAATTTGATAAGTATAAGATGGTGTCATACTACACTTAGGGTTCCGTGTGAAGTTCATACACATTTTGCAACAAAAAAAAATAAGTAAAAAAAAAGTTTTCTAAGTGCAGAAAGATGCAGTCAGAGCGGTCACCCATCCAAGTAATTTCCGCGCTCAACGTTGCTTATCTTTTACACTTTAACTTTAAAAATCACGTTTGTTTTATGAATTATATTAATTACTAGCGGCCTGCCCCGGCGTCGCACGGTTAAAAAAAGTTCCCGAATATTTTTCCTTATTTGCTCACCGTTTAGACCTACCCTGGACTACGACAAACATTTTAAAACCAAAATCAGCTCAATCGGCCCAGCCGTTCTCGAGTTTTAATCAGACTAACGAACAACAATTTATTTTTATTTATATATAGTGTATTTATTAAGTGTTTTTAGTACATATATTAGTTGTTATACCGGCTAGAGAAATACACCATGTATTTCTTCAAATATTCAAATCTCTAGCTTCCACGGTTCTTGAGATACAGCCTGGTGACAGACGGGAAGACATACGACGAAGTCTCAATATTTTACGTTTTACCCTATGGGTACGGAACCCTAAAAACTTCATAAACAAGGTGGTACCGAGTCATTTTACTGACCAAACTGCCTTGATAAACTTAAAAAAGGTTATCTTAACCACTGAATATAAGATTTTTGTTTTGGTCCCGTGTAAAAATTTAAGTATTTATATTTAAAGTCAAATTCAAAACGTTTATTTCCTTAAAAACACATGGCACACATGTACAGATCAACTTAAAATTAATAAAACAATTTTTTTAAACAATAATTTTAAAGTAAACAAAAATTGTTGTCTCAAATTTTAATAATTCATAATAAAATAATCCCTGAAGAGATTTCTATGATTTCCTCATTATTTGAAAACTAGTGTTTCCGAAATCTACCTGTTTAAATTTGATAAAGAATGATCCAAGTTTTCATAGTATAGTATGGAACCATTAATTATCAAGAAATATCTATCTATACCTAAAAACTACTGATATATAAGTGAAAGGTTACATAATAACCTTTGACATTTTATTATATAAAATAACGTAGATTTGTTTTTAGTTTTTTGTAACCTTCAGAAGACAGAAAGACAGCAATGTAAGTACAACAGTAACTCTTTATTATCCTCATCATCAACTTTCATAAATTATGTTTCGTATATTTTTTTATTAATTAAGGCCTGACGCTGCGTTTGACGATGTCATTCACCAACCCGCACTTGGCCAGCGTGGTGAATTAAGGCCTAATCTCTCCCGCGTCCCTCTGAAGTCGAAGTCGAAGTCCCTATGTCCCAGCAGTGGGAACGTTAATAGGGCGATGATGCTGATGATCTATAACATAATATGTACAAACATAATATTATTGTACAAGCTATGCTTCTAGGATTACATCGTATCTAAGTAGCAAGATCTCCAGCAACATTAATTTTGAAATAAAAAATGACAAATAAATAACAAAGAAAACAAATAGATAATAATTGCTTTTAAATAAATTAATATTTCTGGACCACACGACAAATTCTAGCCCCGTGGTAAGCTCTAAGCTGGTTTACGGAACTGATGATAAATGTATGTACTTAATACATAGCATCACCTCACCCCAAAATAAGCAGAGATTGTACTATAGGTGTAAGGTGACTGATATACTACATAGATATTTTTTTTTGTATATACATACATATGATACATAGAAAACACCGATACCCGAAACCAGAAATTGTAGATCGTACAAAATCTGATACCCCGGAGTGAATCGAACCCGCAACCTCCTGCGCCTCAGGCGGACCTTCGCCCACCAAGCTACAGAGGTCGTCACATACATAGTTGCTTGCAGAACATACAAACATTTGACCCATTAAACAATTTATAAAAAATAGCTTAATTTCCAGATGATACTCTTCACATTTCTAGCCTTTTTGGCCTTAACCAACCTCCCAGGGTATGATGCGAAGATCCCCAGAGGAATGTTTGAAATAGAAAACCTGGTGGAAGACCTCAGCACACCTTTCTTCCTAAACATCGACTACAAAAATAATATACTGTACTACGGCGACGGTGCTAACCAAAACAACAATTACAAATACCACATTGGAACATACAACTTGAAGACTAAAAAGCAAGAAAACATTTTAAGCAACGATGTACAATATTATTCTATCAGCGTCGACTCAACAACATCTGATATATACGTTGGAGACAAAAATGGTATTTATAAATTAGATGCTAGTAGGACGAACAAGGATTTGGTTCTATCTACCGCAGAAAGCGACCTCTACGATATATTTGCCAAGGGTGACATTTACTACACAACACCAGGAGATGGAGATGCAATGAAAGCTGAAGGTTTTGTTTATAAAGATGGAAAGGTATCCAAATTAGACGGTGTTTATGACCCAAAAGGCGCTTGTCTCGGAATAGATGAGAACGACAATCTATTCTTTTCTAACAGCTCCGGCATTTACCTGCGTTTGAAAAATGATGAGAAGATTACCCGTGTTGGAGATTACAGAGTGTTTTATTTCAAACCAGACGTTAATAATAAACTTACTTTCACTGCGAAAGAGGGCTTCTACGCTATTAAGATGGACGCCGACAATAAAGTGGAGATTTCAAGTATATTTTCGGCTATCGACAATTTGAACGAAGCTGTTCTTAATAGTGATGGGTCTATTATTTTAGCTGATTTCTCGAAGATTATGAAATTGACTCCTCGTTATTAACTTAAATTAAACAGATGGTAAATTAAATACCAAATTACCACAGCTCTGTTTTTTTTTGTTATAATTTATAGTGAATTTAATTAAATTAATGCAGAAAATAATCGCTTTCGGAGTATTTATTTGTGTTTGTTTGAAGGAACTAAATCAGAAGATATCCTTCTTTGGTTCCCTTTCGCAACCTGTACCTGCCTATTTATATACCATAATATATTTATGCAAATTTCACTTTATTGATGATATGCTAAAATTATTATGCAAACTAATTAATGATATAATCTACGTAATTTTAAGTAACTTTATAACTTAACTATAGTTTTTTTTATACAAGAGTAATTGAAGTTTTATTAACGTGGAATTTATTATTTAGCTAAATAGTATCTGACAAAACACAGGTAAAACATATACAAATAGGTATTTATAAAGGTACATGCTGTAAACAGGCTACATAGCTTTTTTAATATACATAAGTGCCGGTGCCATAGTTTTATCAAAATGACTGATCATACAAACAAAATCTTTTTTTTTTATGCTGGATAAGCCTTCATTTGACCACAATCTCACCTGATGTAAAGTGACGATGTGGTCTAAGATGGGACATGAAGACCTAGAAGGTTCTAGATCCTAGATGGCTTCTCCGGGCCAAATTACGAAACACGAAAAAATCTCTTCACGCACTGGCCCAGCCCGGAGGGTGGTGACAAGCTGCGGCCGAAGCCTACCACCAGAGACTGTTCTTAGCACCACCCGGAGGTCACGTGTAAGGATTCAGAGGGTTACCACTTACGGGCGTGAACAGACAAAACCTCCAAATCATGATCATGATGGAGCCGTTTGAATCCACTGCTGAGTATAGGCCTTCAAAGCTTACCAATAGGCTAGTATGACAATAATTGTGTCCGTTATATAGATTAAAAAGCCGTGTTGGCTAAGAGGGAGGACACCCGACTTTCATTCCGAAGGTCGTGGGTTCAAACCCCGCCACGCACCTCTGGATTTTTCTTCTTGAGAAATTTATGTGCGCTTTAAACACGTGCTTTAACGGTGAAGGCAAACATCGTGAGGAAACCGGCATGTTCTGAGAACTTTAAAAGAGTTTGAAGGACATGTGACATTCACCAACCCGCACTTGGCCAGCGTGGTGAATTAAGGCCTAATCTCTCTCGTCAAGAGAGAAGTCCCTGTGTCCCAGCAGTGGGAACGTTAATAGGGTGATGATGATGATGATGATATAGATTATTAAAAACACCGTAATTCTTTTCTTTTAAAAGAAAAATGAAGACGCAACAGTGTATTAAAGTTGCGCGCGACATTACGCTGTCGTGTGATTTTTACTGTTTTTTTATTTTGTTTGTGTGTGTGTGTTGTATATCGCAGTCACAAGCCCTAACTACAGAACTTTGAAGCTTTATATCGTTGCTATTGATAAAGCAAGAAATAGGTGTTCAGTATTTTTAGAGGGGCTAACAGACTAAATGAATATAACTAGCAATTATATTCATTAAGTCTAATTAACTTACTAGAATTGCTATTTGTTTCAGTAGTTATCATGCCTATTCTTTCGATCACCCGCGAGTGTTATAGTGATTATGTTGATAGGTTGAGAAAGGATTATCGAACCTATTGCATAACATTGGTACTCGTGCTTATACTGAGAGGCCTTCGTCAAAAAGGCGACTTTAACTGATGCAAAGACAAGTTATAAAGGTACATGTGTAGTGACATAATAAAATGGAAATAATAAGTAATATTGAATTATTATGACGTAATAATGTCCTACTTATTTGAATTTTGTAATCTTAATCTCTACTAGAATAAAATTAATAAAATCTCATCATCACCATCACCTAACCCCAAACTAAGCAAAGGTTGTACTTGGGTGTTATATACTACATTGATACATTTTTCTTTGTAAATAAATACATACATATGATACATAGAAAACACCCAGACCGGAAATTGTAGATTGTACAAAATCTGGTCCCCCGGCATGGACCGAACCCGCAACATCCTGCGCCGCAGGCTGATCTTCGCCCACCGAGCCACAGAGGTCGTCAAATAAAAATAAATAAAATAATGGCATATGTATGTATATTAAAAATTAGAATAAGTGTTAGTTTTGTACATGCAAATAAACTATGTTCAATATTATTTTTTTTTTTATATTGCTTTTATTTATAAAGAGACACTTCGATGTATGTGTAAACACTGAGTTCAAAATGTTCTTGTTAGTATGTAGAGAGTCGGGAGTCTAATTAGACCTAAAAACTAGATAACTTACATAACACGAGTACCTAACTCTTCATCTCCCCTCCAGGCGTCTGCATGTGGGAGATTCTCATGCTGGGGGTGAAGCCATTCAGCGGCGTCAAGAACAACGACGTTATAGGCAAGCTGGAGAACGGAGAGCGGTTGGCGCTGCCGCCGCGATGCCCGCCCAGACTGTACTCCGTTATGTCGCGGTGCTGGGCGTACGAACCCAGCCAGCGGCCCAGTGCTACGAACCTGAAGGAGACTCTATTGTAAGTGAAAAGACTCTATTTACCTTAAGTTTAACTCCTTTAATCGCGTTAGTAGACGTAATTGCTAGTAATGCTATAAGCAATTTTGTACATAACCACTATATTTTCAACTCTTTTAAAGTAAATCTATAGGTGATTATGCCACAAATGAGCATTATCTGTCTGTACTATAGATATATACTGATACTGGCCTTATTAATAGTTGATGATAATTATAAGACCCAGCGTGAATTCAAGGAAAGATCTATTGGTCGATACTTATAATAATAAAAAATATTTATTTAGTTACAAAGCATAACAAAGGTTTAACAAACATGGTACACATATAAATAGAAAATATGTAACAATAATGGCTATCACTCAGCATTATGCTACGATAGAAATTAATCTTATAACGTATATAATATATCTACTATCAAAATTACTATACAATTAAAATAAAAGTATACCTACAAGTCAGTTAAGGAAGCCCAGAACGGGCATGCCACTAGTTCTATTACGAAAAATGTCTTCTTGCGTAATTTCCTACTTGAAGCATCAATAGTCAAACCATTAAATTCTAGATTAATATTATTTAATTATTTTTAAAACAATAAAAAAAAACACTTTATTGTACACCAAAACAAAACAATAGTACATTGTACATTTTGTTTCCTACGTGTTGTTGTATTTTGTTTCCCTGTGTGTGCAATAAAGTGTTTTGTATTGTATTGTAATAGTAACAAAATTCACAGACAAGAAAGAAGTACAAATGGCGGCCTTATCGCTTAAGAGCGATCTCTTCGATTCAGTATATTACTAGTTCAAAATCCTTATTAAATTACCTGTTCATGTCCTTCCAGTGAAATCCTGCAAGAAGAAAGGAACACGGCTTGGGACACGATGCGCAGAGAGAACCGACGCGTCGCGGCGGCTTCGTGGGAGGACGAACCCCCTCCCAAACCCACCAGACCCTCCACTAATCTTACAGGTACGGGTTTAAACCACATAGGCCATTTTACAAAGAAGATTTTGTTAACAATAGTACTAGTGAATTAAGGCCTAATCTCACTCGTCAAGAGAGAAGTCCCTGTGTCCCAGCAGTGGGAACGTTAATAGGGTGATGATGATGAGTACTAGTTAGAGGCCGGCGTGAAGGATTAGTAATGGTCAAATTTCTGTTAAATGAATATACCTCTAATATGCTAATTATTTAGGCTTGCTTGTGAGTTAATACTCACATACAAAAAAAAACTAAATTAAAATCGCTCCATCCGTTCGGGAGCTATGATGTCTCAGGCAGACAGACAGACAGACACGTCAAACTTATGACACCCCTCTTTTTTGGTCGGGGGTTAATAAAATAAGTTAATTACGAAGAACATCCACAGCTAATATGGTTCTCTGTCAGTAGTGTATTATGTTAGAAGATCCTAACAGCCAGGCGCGAATCGACGTATCAAAATAGGTTGTGGGCCACCAAAAGTTTGACGAAGTGGTTGTCGGAATGCTTAACACGATCAATAACTTATTCCATTTTTTCTATATATTTTTATTATTTCTATATATTGGAACACAACCTCAAATTTGTATTAATTCGTCATGATGTAAGCAATGACTGACAAGAGATAATTTGAAACCACTTTGCTAACACCAAGAAGTCATGTCAATATTTTTTTAATGATATTATAATTGTACTGGCGCTTTTAAATGCGACAACATTCAATAATTACACTTATTTACAATTATTTTAACCCTAATTACAAACTCAATTCTCGCTTAAAAGAGAGAAAAGGTGTACAATTTTAATTGCCTATAAATAAACTGTTTTACATGCCTTAACATAATTAAATCTGAAAACTTTAAAAGCACCTACTATCCAAATTTATATCATACCAATATTATTACATTAAGCTTCATTTAACTAAATAATAATGTCAAGTTTATTTAACTGTGATCGTTGCAAAGCAGTCAAGTAATATTTAGATTTATAACGGGATATTTACCATGATTTAATGTCTTTCGAGTATCCCGATATTTCGGCACAGTTACATGCGCCATGATCACGGTTAAACTTGTAACTGTCATGGCACATGTAACTGTGCCGAAATATCGCGAATATAACAATCAATCATGGTAAATATCCCGTTATAAATCTAAATTATATTGATAACCATGATAGTTTCAAAAGTTATACAGTCATGTAATGTTGATTAAACTGTAAATGGTAGCAATAAAGCAAGTTTCCCCTGCAGGAGCAGACACCCCAGCGCAGCAATCCGGAGGTCCACAGACCTACATCGTCGCACAAAACCCGCTGGTCCTGGCCCATCTGCTCCGCGAGAACCAATCCCGCTCAATCGACCCGCAGGCCTACGTGACCCCCGCCTCGGTATTCAACACAGTCGCTGTGGACTTCGCCGAACAACTGCCGGAGAACCCACAAATCGTCGACAAAATCATACACCCCAAGCCCGACGAGATACTCGACATCCCCCTCCAAACCGTCCCTATCCCCGCCCACAGCCTGCACAAACTCGACCCTATCGTCCCAGAGGAGACTCTTACAGTCGTCATCGATGCCAAAGAAAGCGTAGACAATCTATGCGAGAATGTAGAAGAAGAAACCTACCCGAATAGAGTTAGGTCTTTAGAACGAAACACGAGGTTAGCAGAACGCGTTCCCGTTCGCATGGGCTCTCTGGAGCGGAACAATCGCGTTTCTAGAGCTTCTCCCGTCCCTATCGCTCCGTTTACAAGACAACATTCAGTCCCAGCATCTCCACCACCTAGGAGTCGTAGAGAACAGGATGTAGGACAGTTTTCCGTTCAGGGAACCACCAACGCACAGTTGGCTGCGAGTGTCGTTAACAAAATGCGGACACAACCAGAACCGCCGTTGGTGGAGGAGATCTACGATTTCGGAGGCGATAATGTCAAAAGTTGCGTCGCTATCGCCGCTCAGAAAGCCATGTCCAAACCCCAGTACAGACCCAGCATGTCCGCTTCCCACCCCACAAGCTACAACGTCCCCGTAGGCATCGTTCAAGGCGTGCCTTATTCCCAAAGCCCAAAGTCGAAAATGTTTCGCTCTGGCAGCCCCCAATTTCAATTCCCCCAAACTTACATGTATAACCAAATGCAAGCGCAGCCTATGATGTATAGACCTCAAGTTGCTACGCAGAATGCTAGTCAGTTTTCCTTCCAAGGTCCATACCAGAGACCTCAGTTCAGTGGTATGGAGCAGGAGTTAGGGTTCCAAGCAAGACCGCAATTTTCACAGGATGAGAATGTGACGTTTCCGCCAAACGTTGAAGCTTTTCAGCCTAACATCCACGAAGCGAATGCCTCTTTCCAAGCTAACATTCGCCCCCAGTTTAGTTCAGCAGTGGAGGCACCCATTGCTGGTTTTCAAGCACAGCCACGGCCTCAATTTGTGTCAGCGCAAGCGATGGACGCTCAAGTGGCGATGAAACAGGAGTGCGCGCCTGTCGTTACTGAGGTGATTGTCTGAGTGATATGTAGATAGAATGCTGCGTGTTTTTATGTAAAAATGATCTCTGGGGTTAAATAATAATTTTAATGATTAACTAACAACTGATTTCTGCAATGTCTATATAAGGTATTAAGAATCTTTTCTGATTTCATAATGCAAATTCATAATTAGATACTTAAAACGTTTTAATATAAACTGACATTTTTATGTCCAGAGATTATATTATGTAGTGTTTATAGACTTGATTGTTACATACAGACATAGTCGTTTCATACCGCGAGCTGTTATATATTTACCACGGTATTAATCGCACAAGGGCTCTTTTGCATACAGATCACTTTTTTTTTTAATAGATTTCAGTATTTAGAGAATTATTGGTGTTTATAAAGTGATTTAAAGAAAGATCTATTGTAGTTTTTTCAGTGTGTGAATTGCATGTTTTTGGGTATATAGTTATTGTACAGTTTTTCGTTTATTTTTATTTATTTGAAAGTTTGTTGTAGGTTTTGTTTTGTAGAATAGAATTTTTTGTAAATTATTTATTTGTTTTGTAAAAGAGTTTCCTTTTCTTTTTCCAGAGTTTTTCCTTGGGTTTCTCCGGTAGTTTTTCGGTTTTTATGTTTTATTATTTTTAATTATTTGGGACAAACCATTTGAATACATTACTTTGGACTCATATCATAATCAGTATTTATTTGGCCGTGTTTCCAAATAATTATTTTATATGTTTTTGTTGGTGTCCTTTATAATTTAATATTATTTGACTAATTTGGTGATCGGCTAATGTCTGAATAACAATGTGACCGAATTTTAATATTTTCTTAACATATTTTATTTAATTTTGTGACTAAATGTAAAATTCTTTAATAACTAATTAAAATAGGGACACTAACAAAAACTTAAGAATGGTTATTTAAGAGCATAAATTTAAGTTCCACCTTGCAAATACCAACGAGCACAATCGAAATTCACTATTTTTTGAAAAGCTTTGCATTTTATCATTTAAATAAATTAGCCAGAGTCAGTCCATGTATGAGATTTTCTTTACTTTCTGGCAATTGTTTATTTATTTGATATTGTGAGTTATATGACTTTTGCACCATTTAAAACTTCCAGTATTTAAACGTAGTTTACATTATTTAAAAAAAATGCCCAGGTAGGTATATTTGTATTTTTTTTTGCAAACAAAATATGTATTACACACACACACATACAGATGTTACAGTATGTAGATGGTAGTATAGATGTTAGTAGCTATAGTGCATTAAGTTTCGCGTGATCGATTTGTACTAAATTTCTCAGTGCTCATTTTCTCTCAATTCAATATATTTTCCACCAACACTATTAGCAACATAAAATTAACCTTATTCTATTCGCAACAGAGTCCAGAATTCGACACGGAACAAGCTGTAGAGAGGCGACTGTTAGCAGAACTAGCGAGACAGCAACACCAGACGGAAGAGGACAGACGATGGCTGCAGATGCAAGAGGATAGCTTGGTGAGTTTGAGTCTTAATGCTATAGCAATAGAGTCCAGATTCCGAGATGGAACAAGCCGTCGAAAGACTGAGATAACTTTTAATCAATTGACGCTAACACTTCGCACTATTACACTGAATGAATTTCTAGGACAACCATGAATAAATTAAGCTATAATAGAAGTAAATAGATAAATTATTATATTAGGTAAAGTCTTGTAAAAATAGTTTAGCAGTAAGTTATGGAAATAAATAAATAATAATGTATAGGACGTGAAGTCATTAAAAGACGGTTTTATCATCATAACACATATTCACGTTTATTCATATACTTAGTTTAGGTTCTCGATACAAAATCAAGCGACGCGACGCGTATCGTCTAGCGTCTAGTGCATTACAACTGAACGGCCGAACGATCGAGCCATAGATCGTTAGGTTAGTGCCGCGGCCGAGTAATCGATAATCGATGGCACAGAAAATAAATTAAGGATGGCGGATTGGGTACCACCCTACAAATGTTTAATTTTTCTTAAGACAACTTAACGAAAGAGTTGAAACTATCATGGGCTTTATCATTGTTTAAAATTTAAAAAAAAGTAGAACATGATAAAGGAGAATTTATGAGTCATACAATATTTAATTATTTCAGTTTAAGGATACAAATTAAGAAGCAGTGCTACAAATAAATTTCAAATAATCTTATTAAGAGCTAACTATCAATCATAAAATTGTGAATGTTGTTTTAGAAGAAACGTCTTTCCAACGTGCAGCTGTCAACTGAAGAAACGGAACAGAACTCGGATAGCCAAAACTCGGGCCAAGACAGGACTTCTAGTCAGCCGCAGTCAGGTGAGAAACTTCTATTTAAACACTAAGCTGTCAAGATAGAAACAGAAAAACAATCTAGATGTTTTTAAAATGGGCCTTTATCAATCCTTGCTAGTTACCTCCTGTGCTAGTTATAAACTATGTAACAGCAAGGTAATGCCCTCAAACCACATATACATAATAAAATACCTTACAAAGGCATATAAATAAATACCTTAGACTAAATGTACTATGATATGATAACTTAAAATTATTTAGGAATTATTCTTCTTAAAGGCGACGTTATACGAATGATTATTACAAATTTAAACACGCTGGGGTTTTGTGCTTCTATTATATAACGGAGATTAATATTTCGGAAACAAAATTATAAGTAAGAATCATTAATTTGCATAAAACATATTAAAAAGGACATTTTGCAGTTTTGTCACATTTATGATATGTCTATATTACAGATAAAACTTTACTGAGTTCAAACAAAAATTTCTACATTTATTAAGGAACGTATGTATATATTTTTTTTGTATTTCTAGCGGCAAACTCTTTAGAGACAAGTCCTGCGAACACGGTGCGGTCTACCGACAGACAACCCAGTGAAGAGAAGGTAAATGTTTTGTTTTTATATTTTGTCAATATAAAGTTTATCTGTAAATTATTTAGTCCATTAGCAAGATCATTTCTATAAATAATATGTTACAACGGTCCTAGGAGTAACCCTTGAGCTACACCTGTTGCTGTTGGCTTTCTCTACATACCTCTCAGTTTAAACGTGTAACCGAGAATTGTACCTGCTGCGGTTTCTTCTGAGAAATTGACATATTTAGATTATATACTATTCGGTTAGTTAACTGTGGATGTTAATCAGTCATATTATTTTGGGGATCTAAAAACTCTGATCAATCCAATCGCCTGGATGTAGTCCATTTATTTGATATGTCCCTATTGCAGCTATAAATGCGAAATGATTGGTTTTAATACTTTGGAGTACGGAAAAGGAAATTGACTTTTCATCCCGAAAAAACGATCTATCCCCGCCGGATTTACAATAACCGATTCTGCAAATCCACTCGGGTGAAAACGGTACAATAATAAGGGGATTTAAGTATTTGAAACTGGGAAGATCACGCTCTAATAAATAACTTTTTCAATCAGCGCGATGTGCAGAGCGTGGACCCGGTGTACGGCGGCACCACACTAGTGGTCCGCTGCGTGATGCGCCTCGCGCACGTGTCCCAGCGCGCGCCCTCGCCCGCCGACACGCTGGCGGCCGTGCGCGCTGTCGGCGAGCAACTGCGCACTCTCTGCGCCACTGTGCTCGCTCTAGTCGCGCCCTTCCCGGCGCAAGCTCGCAGGTACGACCTACTGACATGCTGTATGATGCTGAGTGAGAAGGGCGATCACACACTCGCACCTCTCGCTCTCTGTTAGTGTTCAGTGCAACGCCGTGTTTCGCTTAGTCCCTTAGCGAATTATCGTTGTTACGTGTCGACAAACTAGCGTAAAGTTAGTACAATCAGCCAAAGAACAACTAAAAAAAATAGCTTTTTAGCGATAAGCACCCATTGTACATTTGTTTTTCTACGTGTTGTTGTATTTCTATTTTCCTGTGTGTACAATAAAGTATTTTGTCTTTGTGTAATATGGATCTACCAAATATATAAAATGTTGTAGTTAACCATTGGTATGTGTTTTCAGAGAGGTAGAAATGGCTCACCAGGTCCTGAGTAAGGATATGGCGGCGCTGGTGGAGGCCATGCGCCTCGCCATCGAGTACTGCAACACCACTCTGCAGCATGAGTACACTAAGTTAGTATCCTATTGTTTATTTATTGATTGGAGAGTCTCTGAGTCCTTCATTATGAAATTTAATTAGACCAATTTGAATTGAATCAGGAATGTGCATATACGTAAAAGAACGCCGGTCAATGGCATAGCCAAACGGATTAGCTCTTTGAAGTGGCAGTAGACAGGTCATTAGCACGAAGAACCTATGGTCGTTGAGCCTGAGAAGTTCTCTAATGGAGTTGGTTGGGTCTCGGTGGTTGCAGGCCGCCCTCAACCGAAATACTCGAGGTCTATAAGGGAAGTTTATGGCCAGCAGTAGGAAAACTCTTGAGCATTAAGGAAACAAACTTAAAAAATATACACGTTGAATGAGGCCTGGTTTTGGAGCTCCTAAGGTCCTCAGCCATAGTCAATTACAATTTTTTTTGATATAATGAACCTCTCTCAACGCCAGCTCCTCTAGCGACCTCCTCTATTTTTTAAGTCAGTTGAACAACACCGTTTAACAACAACGATTTCTTCCAGAAACATGCTAGCAGCCGCTCATGTACTAGCAATGGACGCAAAGAACCTCCTAGACGTCGTTGACTGCATCCGCCAAAGACACCCCAACATCGACTGGCGAGCCGCTCTCGAACACGACCAATCACAACCGACCCAAACACACATCAGCCAATCACAGAACGCAACCCAGTCAACCCACCAATCACAACGGTCAGTCGAGTCTGACTTACACGACCATGCGGTGAACCAAGCACAGCATGTGATGAACCAAACCCAACATGCGATGAACCAAGCGCAACATGCGGTGAACCAATTACAAGGGATGAATCAAGGCGAGAATCAACCTAGTTCTTTTACGTCGCTGCCAGGACAGGAGTTTAATAGACAAGATTCAGCTGTCTTTGAACCGAATAAGGTAAACCATTTTTAGACCATAACATAAATAGTCATAGTTTTCTGTTGAATAACTATGAATATAGTATAGTATGTAATATGAAAAAAATAGTGTCTCAAGTGTGTGTGCCCTATAAGTGTCTAAATCACAGGGAAATATAGGTTGTCAATGACTTTGTTGTTGATAATTGATAAGAGAATGAATAACTACACAAATTCTTGATAAAATTATTTATCAAGAATTTATTTTTGATATAAGTTATCTACTAAATTATTAAAAAAAAAATTTAAACTGTTTGCAAATTTTCACCTACTTTACAAAACATAGAAAATACCCGAACCTTCCAATCCACTGAGGTCGTCAAAATAATAATCTAATGTTTTTCCATCCAAAATGTCAAATTATTGAGTGTTTTGTCCGTCAGTGCCAATATAATGATAATGAAAAAGAATGATTTAGAAGACGCAAAATGGCGTTCTTCTGAGTAACATTTTTTTTAACTTTATTATTTTGTTTAACTCGACAATGGCAAATTGTCACTACTAGCGCAAAGTCCAAAGTACAAGAAACTGAACTGAACAAAATGATTTAATAATTTTATTTAGTATTTAGTTGTTTTAACTGTATACACATCCAGATCTGATAACCAAATTTATTTCACAGGAACAATTCTATCAACCAAACCCCAACGAAGAAGACTTACCAAAACCTGACTTCAAAATCAACCAACCAGTGACAACCAGCCAACACATAACACCGGACATGTCCAAAGAACACAGCCTGACAACCACGTCTAACCGAGTCTCAACCCTCATCCAAAACTACAACTTATATGGCAATGTGCAACCCCAGCATATTTACGGTAACACTGAATTTCAATCATCGAGTATGGAGGAAGTTAAAGTTGATTCAGCTCCGATGGAATCGGTAAAAAGCCGTGTGCAAGCTATTTCCGGGAAAATAGACCCGCCCCCGATATATTCGGTTAGTAAGAAGGTTGTAGTTGATCAGAATAGCGATCAAGGGTGAGATGATTTTTTTTGTTCCAGAATTGTCACTTGGATGTCGAAAGTTATTGTTTCATGTTTTTTTAGAGCTGTGCTGTACAACCAATGTTTCTTAGTGTTGTGTGTGTGTGTGAAGAGTACTTAAAAAAAATAACAACAAAGTCTCATGAAAACCATATTGCCTAAAGACGCAAAATGGCGTTCAACCGAGTAACATCTTTTACACTTTAGAACTTTATTTAATTTGACACTGGCAAACTGACGCTTCAAGCCCAGAGTCCAATTATAAGAAATTGAATTGAAGATACCATAAAATAATAAAACCTTTGATTCCTGAAATTTGTATTTTTTTTTATCTAAATTAGTTGGATTTTTACTTATATTATCTGTATAGTTTTATGATCGAAAACTCGTACTTATTTTCAACAAAGCACAGCATGTTATGCTAAAACATGACATTTCCCAACAAAACAATCTTCAAGTGACGATTCTGATAGATAAAATCAATCTCAAAGTTTGAGAGCACATAGCTTGTAGGTTCAGCTTTACTTAAGTTACGGCTATGATAGAACAAGCAGTTATCAGTTCTCGGTGCTTTTTTGCTTGCTAAGACAATATGCTCAATTAGGCAGGACACTTATTGTTTCTGTGTTAGAAAAGTTCAAAAGACCTGTTACATATTCCTTAGAAGTTTGGCCCCAGTTGTTTCATAACATAATATTGTATATCTATGTATATTGTGTATGATTTTATAGCTTTTGGTATTATTACCATAAAATGTATAACTACTTATGTATATTTGTTGTCTTTGTTTCCCATGGTTATGGTTACCGATATGTCGTAGTTACCGATATTTATTTTAAAATATTTCTTCTGAATTAAATAGATTTCTGCTAATGTTGCCCTTCTGACACACTAGTATTTAAATAAGAGCAGATGCAATATAAACAATATAAGGATCATTGTTATTCAACAGTGTAACTAAAATAAATATTTCATTTGATTTATTTAAATTGTAAAGCAGATTTATATATATATATATATATATATATACAATACAGTTAAAGTAACACGAAATAATTTCTTTATTTTTCAGCTTATTATCTGGGTATAGCTACAAATATTATTACAGTAAATATTTAAATTATGTAATGATTTTCGTTTCGTTTTATCAGGCAGTTTTGAATTTTACTGAAACAGAAACAATAGTTGTTTATATAAACAATATAATCTGATAGTGAATATATTTATTTTCGTATAGTTTGAGCCTTCTCCATCCTGTATTAGTATTGGAATTATAATCAAATTGTTTAAATTTTAATAATAGCGCACTTTACGCTTAATTTTAGATTAAATAAGAAATTATATTTGCGTTATCTTTTATTTTTGAGGTACATCTACATAGAATTCATAAAGAAAAAAAACTTTAATTTTCTTATTATTGTGATTGTAAAGACTTTATTACATTTGCCAAATTTATTAAACGTTTTAAGAAAAATATAGATTGGTGTTCTAAAAGAGTATCTTGAAAATAAATGGTGTATTTTGTTAAAAGTGCGCTATTATTAAATTATGTAAAGTTGAGTCGTTTAGATAATAATTTATCAACATATCATCGACATTGTCGTGCTTGAACTATTATTGCATCATTGTAACTTATTCAATGTTTAAAATTTAAAACCGTACATCAGCTTATTTCACAAATTATCGAGACATTTTCTTTATGTTTAAATTCAATAAGGCTCAATGTTAGATGTTAGATTTTTTAGCATTTCTTGCAATGGGGCTTGTTCCCTAACAAGAAAAAGGTTCAAAAATATATCGTTCTAACTGCCAAGAGGGCGCATTGTGACTATTCTTCTTAAATGTCAAATAAAGCAACTATAAAAATAAATATCTATGTCATATCTTTTGATCAGTCACATTTTTGTTATTTAGCAATGCGACCCCTAACGAGTATCGAGTACTAAGGTAAACTGTGTTTTTTCTTTTTTGGGAAACGCCTCATTCTAATTGAAAAATTGTGAAAGATAATATTAATTTGTGATATTATTGCCAATATGACCTAATTCGAATAAGGTTCAACTATTTAGACATGTGGCAATCGAAGCGTTATACTAAAGTGACTGTGGTTTATTAATTAATAATGACAGCGTCTTTTTATGCTGTTTGTCACTTGCCTAAATGTCCAGGTACTATATTCACAATACAGAGCACATTCCTTGACTTTCGCACCTAAAATTAAGGTTTTGTAGTTATTTTTCATACAAATTTTATATTTTTGGTGTAACGATGTTTTATACATTATGTATAAGTAAATCAATTCTTCCATAAATACAATAATGTCAATCTTTTGAAATTAATTATTAACGTATTCATTAATTTAATGTAAATGTATATTTTAAGGTGCATACACACTGTCACAACTTAATAATAATGCATTTATAACATTCTCACTCAGTATTCTCCGAAAAAAAATATTTTCTTTGTAAAAATGTACAAATTGATTATTTTAATTTCTTATCCAAAGTTTATTATAAGATCTAGATCTCAAACGGTTTTTCTAGAGTTGTAGTTTCGATTAGTTTAATAATGATGACAGAATTTATTTATTGATGTAACATTTTATTTGTAAAGTTGATTTTCTCTTGGCCTTAGCTACGCTCAACTCTCAAACTTACAGTTATTCTATCAAACATACTATGTGTACATTATATATCAGAAAAACTTTATTACACTCCAAAAATGCAGTGATCGTTTAATTTAAGTAAAACAGGAACATAACTACACATTCGCAAAGAGATACCTATAAATAATAAATAACGAGTAAAGGTATCACTTAATTACGTATTAACTAAGAATTACATAATTTATAATAACACAAAGATAATTTATAAAAGTTCGAATCATTTATGTAAAAAAGAACTTACAGTGCTGCTATTACGTCAATACATAAAGTTGCGTTTTCGATTTAGCTATCGTTGAAAATATGTTTTTTAATAGAAACTGTAATGTTACGAATTCTGTGTAGCTAAGGCGTTTAGTATTTAAGCAGGATTCATTCCAAAGTATGAGCCGTGTAGGACTGTAGCGCCCGAGATTAACCCGAACCAGTGGCCCGGTTTTTGTTTACGCAATAAACTGATTAAAGGACAATTCTGATTTTATTTCCTCCTATTTCTATAATTATACCAGAAGATTTTTAGATGAGTCAGTGGCAGTAGGACTCTGTGTTGATAACATGAGTCAGGCAGGAAGTATGTATCAGTCTGTCTGTCAGTCTGAATGTCACAGCCCACTTTATTCCGAAACTTTAAGAACTGTACTGTTAAACTTGGAAAGTAGCTTGTATTATCTTATTCAGTGGACAACGTTAAGATTTTCACGGTATAATTTAAAAATATTACAATATCTTTAGGGGATTCCCCATTCTAAGAACAGAAACTAAAAAAAACTAATAACCCATACGTACCTCACACGTAGGCATAGGTCTTAAAAAATGGTACAATATGTGTCTTGCAATAGGCAAGCCATATACCGCACGAATCGGCGAGCGCAGCATCATCATCATCACCCTATTAACGTTCCCACTGCTGGGACACAGGGACTTCTCTCTTGACGAGAGATATTAAGCCTTAATTCACCACGCTGGCCAAGTGCGGGTTGGTGAATGTCACATGTCCTTCAAACTCTTTTTAAGTTCTCAGAACATGCCGGTTTCCTCACGATGTTTGCCTTCACCATTAAAGCACGTGTTTAAAGCGCACATAAATCTCTCAAGAAGAAAAATCCAGAGGTGCGTGGCGGGGTTTGAACCCACGACCTTCGGAATGAAAGTCGAGTTTCCTCCCACTTAGCCAACACGGCTTCATAGGACGCAGCATAGGACGTTATCATATTAGTTGGTAAATACCGCGGGCTTACATAAAATACAGGACTCTTCATACCGACTCTAACAGGTATTTGTTTGCTGGACATTATTATATAATATTTTCTCAGAAGGCGAAATACCTACCATACATAAACCAAATTACATCTCCATTGTTTCTGCTATCCGAGGACTATCTGGTATCGAAGATTGTAATTTTTATTTAAAGGTAAATGTATGCCTGGTATTTCGCCTTCTGAGATAATATATATAAAACTAATGCTTCACGAGTTCTGAAAATCCATTTGTTAAAATATTATAATTATGATATACTGTAATAGGGTCAACCGGGGTTATTATTAAGACATCCAATATTTCGGGTAAAAATAAGACTTAGGTAGACGAAAGACCTCAAAAAAAACTTATTTTATTAGCCAAAATTCAGTTTAAATTGAACCTTTAAATGTATTTATTAAGTTATGTATTTTTGGTCATCCTTACAAATAGAATTCAAGAATTATTTAATTTAGTCATCATCACCCTATTAACGTTCCCACTGCTGGGACACAGGGACTTCTCTCTTGACGAGAGAGATTAGGCCTTAATTCACCACGCTGGCCAAGTGCGGGTTGGTGAATGTCACATGTCCTTCAAACTCTTTTAAAGTTCTCAGAACATGCCGGTTTCCTCACGATGTTTGCCTTCACCGTTAAAGCACTTTGTTAATTTAGTATTTCTGATCAATTAATTTGGCTTAACTTTACGTCAGTGTTGACAAACTTTGTTTACTGTCGCTCGCTTGTAGCCCGCGCGCGCACGGCCTCCCGCCCCCCAGCGCTGCATGGGGTGCCCTTGCGCGGGCTGTACGCCATTTTCGTCTATCTTTCGCAAGTAAACAGTGACGACGAATTCTTATTTAGGGAAAATATGAGACACGCTTTCGGGAAAATATAATACAGCTGTCGTTTAAAAATAAGACAAGACCTTAGAGAGGATTACTACGATGCCGCGAAATTACGTACCGAAACCAATGGAATATAGTAAGAAAAATTTACAAGATTCTATAGAAAAAGCATAGAAATGCAAAGAAGTATTAAATAGCTAAAATTGAAGGATAGCGACAACTAAACAGTGATTTACCTACCTAAAACGAACAAAAAAGATTTTCTTTACATATCCTGCTATGTACTAAAATAATTTATTTGATCCTCAAAAACGAAATTGTCATGAAACTGCCAAATCCAAATCAAAATAATAAAAGTATGAAAGAAAAATAATAATATAAAAATAATAAATAATAATATAAACATCAAACATAAGCGTGCTTTATGTTGACCTAGAAAAGTATCCTATTAACTAACTTGAAATTGTCTCATATTTTACCCCATATTGATTTTTGTACTTCAATTTTAACTTAGCGGCGTCGTCGTATTTGTATATGTGTTTTAATTGAGAACTCAATAGTCAAGTAGGTAGTATTAAGTGTTTTCATTTTGAACTTACAGTACAAGTACTTACAGTACTTGTTTACCTAGTAATCACATTACAAAGACATAGAAAATAAGCTAAGAATTATAGAACGTTGATTTTTCTAATATGTATTAAAAATAAAAATAATGAGATTTTTTAGACTGTCAAAGCTGTTTTGTATAATTTTTACCCCTCTCTGTCTTAAGATAACTCGAGCGGTAAAATAAGTCGTAAACTGTAGAAATTGTATGCAGTATTATATTTGGACAACGATGTTTCATATTTACCCCATAGAGGTGGTAAAATATGAGACACATATTTTATGTCAAAAGTCTACCCCGGTTGACCATGTTTATTTTCTGTTTAACTGAACGACTAGTTTTTTGAAAATATAGAATTTATGTTAATTGTACCTTACAAAATAAAACAGGGGATAATTAAAAAATGTTTCCAGAAATGCCCTGCTACTGCTCGAATGGGTCTCGCAGGGGATACGTGGAAAGTTTTTCAACTATCCCTTTCGCCGGGGATACTCGCAGGGCATTTCTGGAGAAGGCCATTATTTCCTAGACCAAAGAGGCCTTGTTTATTATGAATTATCTAATATTTTATTGGAGTAAAATTAAACATAGGTAATATCAGTCATGGATACTTTTGATAAGAAACATCGGACACCTGGTTATGTATCTAGTTTCTTCCATGATATTCGTCTTTATTTTATCGCGGCTCATAAAACTCTTAACTTCAGCCAACTTTACCAATAATAGCTCAAACATATTTCCTCTCTTTGAGATAGTCAACCCATGTTAAGAAAATCAAACAACATATATTTTTTAGAACTTTATTAACAAAAATTACAAAGCAAATTTAATCATAACTTTCGAGACATGAGAAAATAATAAATAATGATACTACAGACTTACGAATGTACAAATACGACTGAAAAGGAACCACCAAAACATAAAATAATTTAAAATCTATTTTATCTAGACTTACATGAAACACCTACGTTAATTTGAAGGATCAAAAGGCATACGAGATAAATCTTGACTTCTTGTATTATTTTATAACTAAGCCACTCCCATTTGCACACTGAAAAATGTCTATCATTGGTGCTAATGTTCACAATTAACCAAAGATCTTACTGAAAAACTATTCAAATAATTCCCTTTATATGAACTAAGCCTGCATTTTTTTAAGGTTTATACAGTTAGAAACGTCTTGTGAAAGTTAACAACATTTTAACAAAAAAAAATTAAGCATTTAATTTTTTCATCACACAATTATTATTGATATAAGGTGCTGGATACAGTAGATAATAAAATAGGTAAATAATTATTATCACACAACGAGACGTATATCTTACTGGCTTTACTAAAAATCGAGAGTACTATTATACCGCCATAGTGACAGTGACATAATATAAATTTAAACGAAGTGTTAAATTGAAGTGTGAATCTAACGGTAACAAAATGCATTTAAATTAAGATATGATCAAATATTTTATTTACCCAAACGGAAATTATAACCAAACATAGCATAAACATAGGTACATAGCGTTTTAGAAAGTACCAACTTTCCACGTTACAAAAGGGTTCCAACAAATTTTCGTAATGATTCAAATTACCCATAGCACCATCCGCTTCCAATATCTCTTAAACCTCCCACTCAACATCTGTCGACGTTCCTGAGCAGTTTTGGCCAAAAGGAGTCATATTTCGACGGTTCATCGGTCGCCTACACTGCAACTGACACCGCCGTGACATTTGACGCCATGAATCCAAAACGGTGTTATTTTTAAGATTTATATTTGTATGTCTGATAGTCTATAAGATAAATTTTTATGTTGCACTCTGATGCCTCAATTAAAGGATTTTAATTTATTATTATTATTAAAATAATGATGTTAGCTAGTTACTTTATATTTACTGTCTACAAAACACTTTATAAAACTGTCCATTCAGAAGACTATTGAAATTGGGGACTTAAACGAAAAAATTGGTTGCCTGTAAAGTCGGTATACGGGCGAAAGTTTGACAACGACTTTGAGTGGTAAAATAATTTTAATGTGAATATTCATTCATATAGTAGGAAGAAGGATCTGTGCTCGAGTGGAAGGGACGCGTGACTTTTTATGTCTGTCTCTCTCGCTCTTAGGCGGGCTAACCATGCCCGAGTGGAAGGGACGCGTGCCTCTCACTCGCTCTCATTGTGAGCGCATAACGTGAGCGGAGCGTAACGCAGTTTCTTGAAGTGTCACCCGGCAAACCAATTTATAAGACGTTGTCACGTCAAAAACGCTTGTTGGGGTTACACTTAAATACATTCCCCCTGTACAACAACCTCATTTCTTATCGAACGATTAATGATGAATTTTAGACTTTATTTGGGCTAATAAGTTTTAATGTTGTATTTTATGGCCCTTTTGTAAATAATAAGACCCATTTTAGCATACTGGAAGTCTTATCAATCCGCAAAATTGAATTTGACACTAAAATTGTCTTTGACAGCCAATTTATTAAATTTTACTACAATAAGGGCCTGTTTCACCATCTCCGTGTAAAGACAAAAGTATCTAATCTGTAGTTACATATAGCGCTCGCTCACGCAAACTGTTTTGTCTCTGAGCAAGACAGCTGTGGTGGATTAGCTACTCGACAATATTACCAAGATGTTGACATAAGACCTAAGTTTTAGCAGCATTTGAGTAATTTCCTATACCTGTAATTCAATCCAATCAATTTGACTCTCTCGATTAACTTTAAGTGCTTGGTTACAATCTCATAGCTATAAACATTGAAATAGCCAATAATGTAAAGATAAATTCATAGCTATATAAATACCAAATGTTCTAAAAGGTATTTCAATAGGTACTGTTCATTAACATTTCAATTAATGTTAGCCTAAATTGAAGTAACAGTTTAAGGGTTAAATTAAGTAAAAACTTTTGTTAATTAACAATGTATGACAGATGTTGTGACAAAATTAAATCTATGATTAATCAATTTTGTATGGGCTACAACAGGATATCCTGACACAATCATTTCATTTGATGAGATTTACTGTATGAATATCTTTTATTATGTGTATTAATATCCTAATATAGGTTTGAAAAGTGACCACATAAGTGCAAACTATTTTAAGTAGTGTCAAGAATGTCACAAACCCCTTTCTGACGCACTAACATCAACATGTAACAATGAGGACCATCGTGAATTCAACACTAGAGGTGCTGATGATGATTGAGGAAATAATGTTGTTGTTTAAATGGCTAAAGCAATTCGAGTTATTTCCTTTAAATTTAATAACCATAAGTTCGTCTCTCACGGTGGCCCTCAGGTATCAGACAGAAAATGGAACTTCTTCCGTTTTGTATGTGTGTTGTAAGGAATGCGGAACTTTACACCTGACAGCTCCCTCAATGAATAGCCATCATGCAATATTCAGCAGAAATCATAACCATATAGCTACAGAATCAGGGTCGTGGTCCAGGGTCTAGCAGTCCAGGAAGTTGGCCGCCATCAGCAGTTCCAGGGCGATTTCTGGGGCGATGGGGAACTCCGGGATCTCGGTGGAGGAGTTGGTGTAGCGCACTTTGTATGTAAAGTACATGCAGACTTTTTGGAGGACGTGAGATCTGGAACAGAAGGTTATTCAATATTTATCACAGTAAAGACCAAACTGACTCAGAAAATGGGTTTGGTGGTGGTGATACCGGTTCCAAGTAATCTACAAGAAATAAAGTGTTCTTTAGCAATAGATTAACCCCGTTTTTTTGTTTATTGTCATGCCCCCTAATTAATTTTCATTTAACGATTATACTGGCACGCGTGAAGCACTTAATCCAGTATTCGAACGAAACGAAACCTTCCACAGACAGACTGACAGATACACAAACACACACCCATACACACTTCAAACTTAAAAAAAAAACCCTCTTTTTGCGGTGGTGGTTATTGATTCTATTAAAGGCTTTTTTATAGTCTGCTTATTGCCAATTTGCTTTATTGGCTACCTCAATATCTTTGTCTGTATCTCGTTGCTCGTGTAAGTTACTAAAGAAATACTCAAGTAATCTAACATCATTCTCAGCAAAATGGCATCCACATCCGAGGACACCACCCTCACCTCAAGTAGTAAGAAGTACTGTCTAAAGTTAAACTTATTGACCTCATTCCCCGCGAAGTGACCAGGCGCCCACAGCATAGCCTCAATAGTGCCCACGTTAGCGCTTGTGAATTGGTGAAGGTAAGCAGAAGTAATACTCACGGAATCTCCCTAAAGTTGACCTCATTGGCTTCGTTCTCAGCGAACTGGCCGGGTCCCGACAACATAGCCTCAATAGTGCCCACGTTAGCGCTTGTGAATTGGTGAAGGTAAGCAGAAGTAATACTCACGGAATCTCCCTAAAGTTGACCTCATTGGCTTCGTTCTCAGCGAACTGGCCGGGTCCCGACAACATAGCCTCAATAGTGCCCACGTTAGCGCTTGTGAATTGGTGAAGGTAAGCAGAAGTAATACTCACGGAATCTCCCTAAAGTTGACCTCATTGGCTTCGTTCTCAGCGAACTGGCCGGGTCCCGACAACATAGCCTTGATAGTGCCCACGTAAGCGCTTGTGAATTGGTGAAGGTAAGTAGAAGTAATACTCACGGAATCTCCCTAAAGTTGACCTCATTGGCTTCGTTCTCAGCGAACTGGCCGGGTCCCGACAACATAGCCTCAATAGTGCCCACGTAAGCGCTTGTGAATTGGTGAAGGTAAGTAGAAGTAATACTCACGGAATCTCCCTAAAGTTGACCTCATTGGCTTCGTTCTCAGCGAACTGGCCGGGTCCCGACAGCATAGCCTTGATAGTGCCCGACGTGAGCGCGTGTTCCCTCTTCACGATGAACTCGTGCCCATCCGAGGACACCAGCTTAACATACATCGCGTCGGGGCCTTCGCAGCCGCCGTAGTACTTCTCCTCGGAGTGCACGCCGCCGCCCGCTGAAAAGGTAGGTTACTCCATATATTAACTATATAAATAAATATGGCTGGACAATCCCCACAGCAACATTTAGCCATGGGAACAAACACCAATTTCTCGGCGGGAAACGCTTCTCAACAAACAACCTTCCAAAAAAAAAATTTAACTTAATTACCACAGAACTGTATGCTGCATCATGGGATTATGATGACTACATTTTATATGATAGCTGTAAATGAAAATTTCCATCCAGTAACTTGCGAATTATATTAAACTAGCTGTGCCCTGCGGTGCTACCCGCGTTATAATGGATGAAGTACTCTTAACCAACAACATATATTTATTTGAATAAAGATTAATATTATTATGTTGATACAACTTAAACAAATTATTTCGACCAAATTAGGTACCATAAAAACGGTTTTTGTGAGTTAATCTTAAAAGATAGACATATACTATTGCGGACTGTTTTTTAGATGATTAAAAGAGCTATTATTCTTTAAAACATATTTTTTGTGTATCTTGAACCGTTTTCACGGCGCACGCAACGGAAGGCTTCAAAGATTCATTCAAGAACAATTTCTCCCGTTTTTTACACATTTACCACTATATCTTTGCTCCTATTGGTCGTAGCGTGATGTTATATAGCCTATAGCCTTCCTCGATAACTGGACTATCCAACACAAAAAGAATTATTCAATTCGAACCAGTAGTTTCGGAGATTAGCGCGTTCAAACAAACAAACAAACAAACAAACAAACAAATTCTTCAGCTTTATATATTAGTATAGATAATCCATATTTTTATTACCTACTAGAAGTTAGTTGATTTTTTTGGCTTGGCTTTAGAATCCAGCCGCAGGATTTTGGGGGTGCTGATGCGCGATTTAAGATGGCATTGGTTTCCCCTTTCCAAAAATACCACTCCCTCACCGCGGAGATGCGTACTTTTTTTTAATAAAAAAAAAATTTTTTTCGTTAAATGGAACGTTATTTTGTGTAAAATTTTATAATATGTAATGTTTTTACCTTAAAATTACAATGCAATCATATAAGTAGCGTCGACGAGTCGCGGGGAAGGTGAACCAATTCCATCGGGAAGTCAAGAAGGTAAGAATTACAATTAGATAAGGTTAGATTGTACCTTTATAACCTCACTTCAATTTGCAAATCCGAATCAGTGCACACTACATTGGGTTGATTTAGGTCACTTTAAGTTGCAAATCCGAATCAGTGCACCCCTAATTCCACGTGGTCTTGTCTGTCACACAACTAGTGTATATAAAAAGCCGGAGGCGCGGAGGGAGAGCAGCTCCCGCCCGCCGTAACAAAGCGCAGGCACCCGTTCGAGCCGGAGCGGCTGAGGCTGGTCGCCGAAGGCGACCAATAAGCCGAGGCTGCGGAGGTGAGCATGGGTGACTGCGCTTTGTTACGCAAGGGCGAAGGGGCTGCACTTCCCGCAGCGCCGGAGCAGTTTATTAATACTTTTTTTTTTATTAGAGCCTGGAGATGATGGTGTGCCTGTAAAGCGCCATTTATATACTTCGGAAATTGTGGCGATGTTAAATTTGGCTCGTCTGTCTGATACGACAACTTGACACTCGCCTACTCGAATCGCATTTGCTGAAGAGCATGGGTTGATTTTATCAACAAAAGAGTGTAGAGTGCACCGTAAACCAATAAGGGTTACTTAAATATTGTTTTTTATTTAATATTTGCAACTGAGAAGCTAGGAAATTATTTAAAACCATATTTTTGAGGTTAGATTTTATTGAATTTCAAATTGCTATATCTCCTAAACTACATATTTCCGCGGGGGGGGAGTGGTGCAGGGGGTACCTCCCCCTCCCCCCCCCCCTCCCCCCCTCCACCTCCCCCCCCTAAAATCGTGCGGCTGGATTCTAAAGTTTTACCATTTTTTTTGTTAGAATAGAGAAAGAACATGTTACCATGACTGCCGCTCCCCGACCGCTCATCACCAACACTCGCGGGCCCGGAGCCAGGGACTGCCATCGCCACCGCGCCACCTGCCGCCACTTGGTCTTGAGACATGACCTGACAATAGATAACACATTTATTAAAATGTAACTCCACACACGTAAAATAAAATGAATAAATTAATATTTCCGGACAATCCACACAACAACATCTAGCCCTGTAGTCAGCTCTAAGTTTGTGTTACGGGTACTAGGCATCTGATATCTATATAAATAAAAATAAATTGTTGTTCGGATTTATCTTATCATAGTCTTGAAATGTTCGTGGAGGTTTAGGGAAGGTTTAAAAGGCGAGAAAAAATCGAATAATTGCCGGTAAAAAAAATTGAATAAAAACCCGTGCGAAGCCGGGGCGGGCCACTAGTACTTAATATAATAGACATACATAATAATAGAAATTTGGTCTTGAGTACAGACAATAAGCTCCTGATCTATAAAGTCATTCTAAAGCCAATTTGGTCATATGGCATCCAGCTGTGGGGATCAGCATGCAATTAAAACTTGGCCATCATCTAAAGAACACAAAATGGTATTTTTAAAAACATTGCAAATGCTCCATGGTTTTTAAGAATCACAGAACTTCATGAACAATTACAAATTAGCACAGTTCCTGAATAAGTCAAAAAGTTTTCAGCAAGCTATATAGCTAGACTAAACCAACATCGAAACCCCTTGACTGATGATTTAACAGCTATCAACTACCCTAAAAGACTGAAAAGGCATCACATAATGGAACTCCATAAATGACATCATAGGAAGAAGAAGCTACTGGGCTTCCCTATCCTGAAAATTCTGCAGTAGTACCAAAACTCATAGTTTCAAGAACTGACTGCAGATACAAATAGTGAATAAAAAAATATATATAGATATTTTTTATTATACATATTAAACACCTGAAAGACCAAGGAGAAAAGTGATTGCAGAACATTCAAACACTTGACCTTTGCCCAAAGCGCCACTGAGGCAGTCAAGGCAGTCAGAGCATGTCTGTGTTGCAGTAAAACAAAAAGGCATAAAGTTGCTCAAGAAGCAAACACTGATTATTGCTGTCCATTATACCACCATTTAAGAGCCTAAATGCACATATTGAATATGCGGACACAGAATTTGTAGCAAATTGTTTAATTCTTACAAAAAATGTATTATAATGGTCACTAAAAGGTCAGTAGGTATAAATCAAATTAAAAGTAATTGTTATTGTTTGGGCTAGAGAGTTAGTGTTCATTATGATTGAGTAATTTATCCATATAATAAAGGGTTTTGATTATATTTTGGCATTAGGGTACATAAACAGAAGCTTCAGAACAGATTGTGAAGTCAAGTTATGTGAATACTTCCTAGTTAGATTTTAGAGAAACATTATATAGATCTACATGATAGTAATCTTTGGGACTCCTTAATAAATTAGACTTTGATATAAAATATATAAATATCATTTATTACATGAAGATAAGTTATCAATGTGTTGCTGTTGCTATCCTAAGATATAGATTATAGAGTTTAATTTATTTAATGAGAATTGTTGAATATACATTACAAATAGCTTAGCCTTAGCCTTGGAATAAAGTAATATAAATAAGCAATAGGGTAGGCAGCAAGAACGTCAAGTAAATATCATGGAATCGATAAAACAATATGCTTCCACTTCGTATTACTATAAATAGAATAGAAGTGTGTCTGTGTGAATACTGGATGAGTTTTCGCTCTAACTGAGTGTACCAGATCGTTTCATGATAAATAAACAAAGATATAACATAATTTATCTACAATGTATTAGTATTTTGTATTGAAATTATAGGTAATTTATAATAGAAAACAAGAATCACCAGCACTTTTTTTAGTGACTAGGCATTATAATTTAGATTTTTTGAATATTTCCCTAATTACTGAGAAATATACTTACTATTGGTTTTACTAAACTGCGTGGAATATTTACAAATCCACTATTTTTTGTTCAAAAAAAAATAAATAGTTGCAAAATTGTGTGAGGTTAAAAACGAACGAATGAACTTATGTTGTGAATCGCTGTGAAGATAGCAACAAGCAAACTGTTTGATAGGTTTGATATCAGTTTTGATGTTTGACACTAATAAAGTCAACCTCACACTTTCAAGCTATTTGTATTTGTCTATGCTACATACATATTATGTAAACCAAAATAAAGTAAAAATAAATTAAATAGTATTGTCTGTGTCTTGACTTGTCAACTGTTATAATATTTTCCCGTTCACAATAATATTTTTACTAAGCGTAATATAATATTGCCTAATTAATATTCTGCTATACCTTACTTTATCTGCATGTTGCTTTAAAACCCAATTTACCCGATTTCCATGTAAAACCCTAGGTTTTTCATAGTGCTATATATAATGCATTCAATTTAATTTAATCGAACTTTCATATTAAACACATTATATAAAATGAGAAATAAAAAATACTATTCTAGGCAGAAAAGAAAAAAAAAAGGTGTGTGTGCGATTCACACACGATAGAAGTGAAACTTCAGTAAATCGACGAAGGAATAAAAAAAAAGTGTGTGTGTGTCAGCTACGACGCACGATTGGAGTCTACTACTTACGAACTATAATATTATATAAATTTCGAATAGAAAAAATGGGTAAATGAACGCATCTGCATTGATAAGAGAAACAAACATATATCTGTAATTATTCGGATTATTTATTATTACTTCAATAAAGTGTATTACATAAAGTATGTTACAAAATAATATAAATATAATACAGCAATACCTCCTTTGCGCGATACTTCGTAGTCTCAACTACGAAGTATCGCGCAAAGAAATTTAAATAAAGCATTGTATTTGTGTCTCTTACCATTTCCGTTTCATCTTTTTGCATCCGGTTTGAAATCACTACGATTTTAAAGAAGTTTCACTTCAAAATTTTTTTTGGCACTGCGAAATGATCACAAATCCATTCTTTAACTTTAGATTTTCGGTAAAATCGAATATATTGGTAGTGTTATCTAATTATCTCTATGGTCAGCTGGTTTGTAATCGTGTGGAAGCGCACTATTTAGGTCAATGATCCACAGCTGACGATTCGGCGGACTTTTTTGACAAGGCTATCGGCTGCATCCATTATTTTGACATTTCGTGAATTTGATGTCAAGCGTCTACGTATTTCTTTGGTAAAAGTGAATTTTGTAAAGAATTTTATCGTTTCTCACGAATTTTCAACCAAATTCAGTCGCAGAAAGTCACGATCGATTCGTCCTCGCAAAACTGGATACTGCGAAGCTGAGATATTCCGCGAGAACCATGTGACACGAATACGAAAAAGGGCTTCCAGATCGTCAATGTGACAGAAATGTTTTCTGCCATCGCGACGATCCAGCGCCACAGCACAGCCACCGAGAGGCACACGCGCGTTCCACAGGCCGATATATAGGCGAAGCGCGGCGAAGATGAGCGCGAGATGGCCAGTCCGCCACCCAACCCTAGAGACGGCGAGGAGGGCGGCCCCGAGTCGCAGGAGGCGGGCGGGGAACGCGCGGCCGCCCCGCAGAAGAGATTCATAGCGCCTCCCGCCAGCCAGCTGGACTCGAAGCTCTCGTACGTGGCGTTCGGCCCGCCCGGGCCCAGTGGGGGCATCAAGCAGCTCTTCCGCACGGTGAAGGTAGCCCGCCGAGTGCCCACGCTGCCGCGCAAGCTGCAGGAAGACGAGGGCGGGGGCCCGAGCCGCGCCGGGCCTGCGGCCGCCCCGCCCGCGGCTGCTGCCGTGACCGATGCCCCGCGCCGCGCCCGCCGTGACCGCGACCAGACCAAACGCCACGCCTGCACCACCTGTAACAAACGCTTCACCAGCCCCGGGAAACTCAGCCAGCACGTCCTCTCCCACACTGGTGAGCTCCCGTTCCCATGTGTGTTTTGTGAGAAACGCTTCAACTCCAAATTCAAACTAGCTCGCCACAACCTCATACATAAGGAGGAACGCGCCTTCGCTTGCAGTGTTTGTGGTAAATCATTCAACCGAAAAGATCATCTTACGAACCATGTGAGAGTCCATAATCCTGTCAAAAAACTGTACACTTGTGAGCGACCAGATTGCAGAAAATCATACACATCTCAGATGAGCTACCGGAAACACGCAGCTTTACATTCAGCTGAGGAAGGCAACCTACAGTGCAAGATTTGTGATAAAGTGTTCACTAACCGTCATGATATTGTATACCACTTAAAAGTCCACACTGGCAGCCGCACTGTTAAAGATGAGACTGATAAAAAGTTCACTTGCACATTCTGTGATAGAAGGTTTTTCACTGCAAAGGATGTGAAAAGGCATTTAGTGGTGCATACAGGCAGACGTGACTTCTTGTGCCCTTACTGCCCTCAGAAGTTTGGCAGGAAGGATCATTTGGTCAGGCATGTGAAGAATGCTCATCCTGAGGAGTCCTGGCGCTCGGCCGCGGTAGGCACCTCCAGCGAGCCCCCACCCGAGGCATCAGCTTTTGAGGAGACATACACTGACTACACCTTAGAAATTCCTGCAGCCCCAGTTCAAACACCTGTTCCCTCCTCTAATATCATAGTGGAACTGGCTTCTGAAGCGGATATCAAAGTTGAGCCTTTAGAAGTTGAGCAGGAAGAACCACAAGAGAAGTTAGAGCAGCCAGTATCCCCTCAAGCCTCTTTATTAGGCACTGTGCCAAGCGAGTTCCAGGATATAGTGTTTGTGATGCCTCAACAGTTCCAAGCTCCTTTGGATTATATCACGACACAAGATTTGCCAGGTGAGATGGAGACTGACTTGCTTGATCCAACATTGCTGATTGATCCTGGGGAAGGTCCTTCTGGGCTTTCCAGTCAGATGCTACGAGGACTGCTGGAGGATCGCAGTTCAAGGTATGGAAGCGATGAAGGTGTTAGTGGAAGGGTGCAGCAGAGATTGCCTGCATTTAAGCAGGCCTTTCATACTGCGCAAAGTCCTAAGCCTCCGCCCCCTCCACCGCCGCCACACTAATTCCTTGTATTCTTTAAACAAATTTTAAATAAATCAAGAAAGTGATTTCATTTTAAGGAAGTAAATCTTTTGTATTTCAAAAAAATGGAAAAATGTAAATATGCTTTTCTTGATTTGCTTTAAAATTTATGGAATACCCAATATTCTCCACCTTTTTAAAACCCAACCCATGCCCATATTAATGAGAGTATTATAGTAGGAGTAAGTACAATAATTTGTCAGGCTCTCTATTAATATGAGAATGTGATGGGCAACCCTGCATTTAGCTTGTGTAAACTACCTCACTAGGTAAGGTTCGCCTAAGCTGTAAATAGTCTTGTGCAGTAGTAATACGAATTTTAAATTTTGGACTTGATATTTTGATAAGACCGGAGGCACTCCTCCGTTTTGAATTGCCAAATTGTATATTTGTATGTTGGTTATACCAAAATACTTCCGAATTCTGCATGAATATGTGATCTAGTCGTGTATGTACTTTCGGAACCTTATGTTTTATGTGTAGCATACAGTTTGAATGTTTATGGAGTGTAATGGGGACCAACTCTGTAAGCTGTAGATGAGGTGTTGTGCTTAGTTCAAACTACTTGGTTGAGTTCCGAGTAGCTGAGTTCTAGGGTACAGAGCAGAATGTAAGAATATAGCTCTTGAGGGCAGTAGGTTATTATAATATGTTAAAGAGAAGCCTGCTGCCCTCCACGCGATATAATACAACAGAGAGCATATTCCTTATCATAACTTAAAGTTTAATTTTCTGCTAGAGTAGGTTTAACACCAGATCTGTTATAGAATGTGTATCATCTTAATGTAAGTGAACCGAGTAAAAGTTGAATGTTTAATTGAGAAAGCTCTTTAATACAAATCTTAAAAATCAGTATACCTCAGATGCTTTCGTAATCTTCATAGAATTATTAGCTCGAAAATTGGAGTCAATAGAAAATGTGGATTAAATACATTTCATCCTTTTGATAAAACATTAAATATCCAACAATTATTAAGAGGCCAAAAAGAAAAGAAAAATGTCCTAATAACACAAAATTCTAGCTTTATACAAGAGAAAATAAACACATATAAATATATATTTCTCATGTATTTAATAACATTTTCCTTTCTAAAAACAGAAACAAAAGTAAGGATAACTATGAATAAAGGATAGTTACGAGCCAAATTAAATTAGATTTTGTAAGTGAGATTGTTGAATGTTGATTGTTTTATTTGTAAGATAGGATGAAATGGAAGGAAAAACAACAAAAAATACCTTGCATTTCTGGACACAGCATCACCGTTTTTATTATGCATACATAAAAAAAAAAAAAAATAAAGAAAAATATAAAAAATCATAAACTTAATAATGTTTTGCATTATTTTTTTTGTAAGCTAAGTTTTTATTAATATTTGAATATTATTTAGCAACCATTTAACTTTCTAAAATGTTCAATGTTGGCGTCTAGTTATTGCAAGGAGAATACACTATCAAAGCAGAAGGATCCAATATTGTTCACAATTAATTCTTAGATTATGTTTGTACATAATTCTATTTTTTTTTAGGTTAATAGGACTGTAAAAAATTTAATCTACCTCAAAAAAACTTATCTTGTAGTAGAATGTTAATGATTATGTTAGGTTAGTGACCAAAATTAAGTTTTCTTTATCATGTGAAATACAGGAACCAAGGGCTGGTTATATTTTAATAATGTGTGTGTTGCAGGAAATCTTTATTGATATAAAACTTAAATATGTATGATTATTTTTTAATTTGTGCTTTATTTTTTTATTACGCTCTATAAGAGTGGCTAGTTGATAATTTGGAATGGAATTTCCACGATTTTACAGAGGATCTGGATTTTGAAAAACTGTAAAAAAAAACAACAAACAAAATTTAATAAATAAATAATTATAAGTCATCGCACATGTATCTATAATTTTATGTAAGGCATAATAATAATATATATTATTTTTATATTGATGATTATACATATTTCCTAAAATATCAGAAAAGATTTCAGCAAAAATGTTTTCAATGAAACTAGTTGTAATTTTTTTATTGAATACATGTTTGTCACATCATTCCTTAGTCTTAGACTGTTCAGAACATTATTGAGCTTATCTAGACTATATTTTACTCAGTCTGTTTCCTTTTCTGCTAGTCATAGAACAAGTAGCAGCGCAATCTCTCAAATATTCTGTTAAAATAGTTTTATACAATTAGCAATAGGGCTCTCAAATGTTGGCAATATTGATTTTACTACACCATCTTCAGATTTAATTTTATCCCACCACTAGAACTAGCCAAATTTGATGATTAAACTTATTTTATTGATTTATTTATTATACCTTTGTATTTCTGTAGCAAATAGATATATAATAAAATTGCCAACATTTTCACTGCGAAAGTATTGAGTGCAACACAAGTACAAATAACATGGAACTTATTCTTGTATTATATTAGTATTGATATAAATATACAACGATTTAATGCAATATATTTTTGATAATTATTTAGATCTTAACTTGTATCTATAAGTGACATATCAAAGATAATTTCACATTTTCATATATACTATTTGTTGATTGACCTTTCTCTATATATAAGATATGTTAACAGTAATTACTGTCAAAATATTTATTGTATATAATATAAAACACAAAGTGTTCAGTGTCCCTATTTTTAATAAGCAGTATGTTGGGCAAGCTTGTGATTTTTCTATGAATTCCCATACTAAACGCCAAACCTCAAGTGACTAAATTTTATTCAATTAATATTATTTATCGAATTGAAACAATCTTACATGAGCTATGATTAAAATATGGTAGTTTCTGTGTTATTTTAATACTAATCATTCTTATGGAATGTTAGTACAATCCCAATTTTTTTTACAAGATGTTATAAAAATCACAGCGAGCCATACTTAAAAACGAGTTTATTCAATTGTTGTGCTTTTGCATTTTGACATATAATTAAAGATATTTCAATCCATTGTAAAAACTGATAATATTAATAAAAATACAGGATGCCCTCTGAGTTGATGCATAATATTTTGTTATCAGCATTACCCAGTAATAGTGTAAATAATTGTTTTTTTTACTACAGTTAATGAGTGTGACTCATAATTTGTTGTGTAACATACCAAATACTTATATTATTTTTATGTCTATGCTTACGTTTTTCGAATATTTTTTTGTACCATTATTTTTTTAAGTGTTAATGTTAATTATTTCTACATAATGTAAAATTAGCGTGTTTTTTTTTCATTTTGTAGAAAAAGATAACGAGTATCATTTTCTTTAAATTTTATTCATTGATCAGTAGGTTTATTTTCAATTTATATTGTAGTTGTGTTTTAGGATCAAAAAGTTTTAAATTTTTGCCATTTAAATGTCTTTGTACCTATTATCTTTTCATACAATGTTCGAACTTCATACTTTAATGTTAAATGATATACGTAATATTGGTACGTAACATAGAGGCCTTGAATATTAATAAATATTTTTTCACTTTTATGGAAAAAAACTTATTTTCGTCGATATACCTCTAAAAAAATGTGTATATTTGTTACTTGCTTTTTAATGACGCATTTCATGTTGAATGTTATAAACATTTTGTATATTTCTATGGAATTTAAATAGTTTTACTAGTGAATTAAAATAATCAACCCTTAAAAAACTCTAAGATCTATCGTTCTAAGAGGTTCCTCTATGTCCATAGTCTGATGTCTCCACATGTGGGAGTGTAATTGATTTAAATAAATAATATAATATATGAATTGTACAAGGGTTTCTTTAAAATAAATATATTTATCAAAATATTAACAATTATGTTTATTTCGATGTAAGATCATTCAAATCAGTTATTAGAAAAAAAAAATTATATAAGATTTTCTACTTTTGAGTGTTTCTTACTTTTTACCAAAATTGTTTATTTTTATTTGCTAGTAAAACTAAATAGCATTTATAATATTGTACGCATACTAACAATGTCCTTACAGGATGGTTTAATATTTACTGTACCTGGTTTACCACAATGTAAGTCTTCATTTTTAATAAATTTTGGAACATCATTCAATAACTTGTTTTATTTAGTCTTCGGCCGCACCTACGTGCCAGGAACGCGTGAAGCGTCTGCAACGCGAGAACTTTTTGCTTGTCCCGTCCCGTCGTCCCGCTTTGCAGTCGCATGGGTGTGCAAAGGGCCATAGTAAAGCATAGGTAGTGTCCGCCGCGCGGCAGACGCTCCCTTCGCAGTCGCTTTGGTCGCAGAGGTTTGGCAAAAGCTTAATTGAATTAAATAATAATTCGACGCCAGGGGCGCTGCTTTAGCGTGAGGACTGAAAAGTCAAATCAATAAATCCCCTAGAACTCTAGATGCATGAAAATTAAGCCCAAGTAAGGGCTCATTCACATTCATTCCGCCATTGACGATTCGTTAATACAATACTTATTAAAATAGCAGTTTCCCAACCAGCTAAACCAATTTGCCTGAAATTTGAAATGGTGATAGATTATAACTTGAAATAGAACAAAGGCTACTTTTTAACACTGAAACTTATTAATTATAAAGTTGGCAACACTGGCTCTGCTAGTATTAAAATAAATACCCACATTGTTTATTGTTCTTTGATTTGTGAGTTAAGTTGTAAGATTTATATAATCATGAAATTCATGAATATCAATCAACATCTCAACACAGACCCGACATAATTGGATCTTCATTAGGATGTCTCATCAGGAAAATAAACTCCTAATAGGGGACGAAAAATGGTTTTCAACTGAGTAACAGCTGTTTCACTTTATAGTTTTATATTACTTGACACTGGCAAACGGACTCTTCAAGCACAGAGTCCAATTAAAAGAAATTAAATTAAATTTAAACTCTTACGAAAAATACTGCTCCACCTTTCAAAGCCCAAATGAAAAACCAAAATACAGCCAATAAAGATGAAATATATTTATTGCTGATCAAATCATAACAAAAGACATAAACTTATTATCCAGATTTAACAAAATAAATACCTATTCCATGGTAAACAGCAACAAAGAAATGCAGTCAGAAATATCTAAACACGAATTTATCTATACATTATATTATAACTATCAATTTTACTATACACATAAATACATTCATATTTATCACCTACCGGAATTTGAACTAAATCATAAATTGTACTAAAATACAAAACCCGAATCCGTTATATGAAACACTCAAAATCGTGAATAGGTTTTAAATACAATATTATATCAAGTTCCAACGAACTTAAGAAGTTCTGCCGAAAAACAGGTCGACTCATAAATGCACATATACACCAGTCACCGAGTAAAAAGGAATGTTAGTGTCTGTTGGATACCATTCGCCTCAATCTGTGAACAAATTGAAACACTAGAAGGAATCATTTAACAGTCCGCTTCTTGTTCTTTCTCACTTTGCCCGATTTGGGTTTGCTTTTAAGCGAAATGCTCTCCACGTTTGGTAGTTCTACATCTGTTGTTTTGGCTTCCTTTGGGTTGTCGTTCGCGTCGTGGTCAGAGCTGTCGATCCCGTTCTCCATTTTGACGGTGTTCATGTATGTTCTAGGTGGATTGGTGTCCATATCCTCTTCGGAGTCATAGTTACCGTTCGGTTCCGGCCTCTTGTACTGAAATGAGTGCATGTAGTTTAGTTCTTCGGAATCGGAGTCGGTTCTTGTCACTCGGTAGTGCCTGTTGATGTTTTGTAGGGATTGGTTTTTGAGCTCGGATTGGATCGAGTCTCGGATGTTGATCTCTGAAGTGGATTTGGCGCAGTATTCTTCTTTGTCGGACTCGGAGTACTTGCGGGATAGGCGTCTCTCCGGTTTATCTTTGGTTTCGGTTTGTGGGGACTTGAGGCGGACCTCGGGGCCCCCGCTGTAGATGTCGGTGAAGAACCTCCAGAGCTCCTCCGACAGTTGCGCGTGGTCGGAGCCCTGTTTCAGGATGTGCGTGGTCTGCCCGTCGACTTCCTGCAATGAGAAATATAATTTGATATAATAAAAAAAAAAAAAATATTTCCGGACAATCCACACGACAACATCTAGCCCCGTGGTAAGCTCTTAGCTTGTGTTACGGGTACTAGACATCTGATATACTTAATATAATAGACATACAAACAGAGATATTTTTTATAATACATATTAAACACCCTGACCAAGGAGAAAGTGCTTGCAGAACATACAAACACTTGACCCCCCGGCGGAAATCGAACCCGCTACCTCTTGCGCCAGATATATATATATGTATATATCATATATTAGTCAGATAGTCAATTTATTGTTAAAAATCATGTTTACAAGTCATTTTCTTGTACAAATGATACAAACATAAATAATAAAATAATTAAATTCAGTATGTAAACTAAACTATACCTAATAACTAATCATAATCTATCAAAATAATTTAAACTAATAACAATTTAGTGTAAAATAAATATGTGAGGAGAAAACATTTATAAATTTAGCACTAGATACTCCCCGCGTCGTTGCTCGCGTTTCAAGGAGTTCCCTCATAAAAATAATATATTTTATACCACATATTAGTGTCAGTGACGACCAGCGTGGTCTTCTATTCCTTTATTCTTTGAGGCCTGCTGGACATATCTACCACTGGAGTCCCAAAGCTGCAATGATTCATGATGACGTCAACACGCGGTGTAGATGACTATTGATGACTAAAAAGTTTGGTAATTTATCTATGTTAGCATAAGGATAAATTTAATTTAGTATAGGCTAGTTTTAGGTTTAGCATTAGATATTATAATAGGTATTTATATTGTTTAAGCCACCGTCCATAAAAAATATGTAATATTTTTTCTCCATCCACGGTTGTCTGGAAGAAATAGCTTTTAGCAATAAGACCGCCCATTACGCATTCTAGGTTTAGTTTTAATTTCATATTGTATTGTTCATCTGGTGTGTAATAAAGTATATTCTATTCTATTCTATTGATGATGGTTGTAAGCGACGCGTAGTGTTTTCATAGTTTTAAGTTTTAATTTGATTTTCATTTCTTTAGTTTATGTTAAAAAACAGACCTTATATTTTTGATCTGTAATTTAAAAACGTAAAGAAAGATATATGCTGTGGCGCGCGGGGCGACGATCGGTGAGGTACGCGGGAGGGGAAGTCAGTGTGCATGACGACGGCTCGCGCGAACGTTCGTTTTCTCGCTCGCTATTGCTTTTTGGTACAAAACCCATGTTTTATTGATACAACACCTACAATGGTCATACCTGCTTAGTGACGATCCCCGAGTTGTCAACGGGCGGCGGCGGCTGCTGTGTCTTGTTGCGCACGAAGGCCTGCCATTGCCGGAACCAGTGCATGCTGATGGCGTAAACAGCGCGGGGCTGGTTCTGCTCCTGAAAGTATCAACACTGAAGTTATATAATCTACCTATCATCACCCTATTAACGTTCCCACTGCTGGGACACAGGGACTTCTCTCTTGACGAGAGAGATTAGGCCTTAATTCACCACGCTGGCCAACTGCGGGTTGGTGAATGTCACATGTCCTTCAAACTGTTTAAAGTTCTCAGAACATGCCGGTTTCCTCACGATGTTTCCTTCACCGTTAAAGCATGTGTTTAAAGCGCACATAAACTTCTCAAGAAGAAAAATCCAGAGGTGCGTGCCGGGGTTTGAACCCACGACCTTCGGAATGAAAGTCGAGTGTCCTCCCACTTAGCCAACACGGCTTTTAGATTTTAGATAATCTATATTAAAAAAAAAAACGATATCATAATAATAATAAATAATTTATGTCAGGCATCTAAGGCCCATATAAACATATACCTTATAGACTAACATACATAAAACTATAAATCTTATAAACTAAACTAAAGTGTCAGCATCGTGGATCATCTGTTACGGCGGTGTCGCCTTGCAGTGTAGGCGACCGATGAACCGTCGAAACTTGACCCCTTGCGGCCAAAACTGCTCATTCAGGAACGTCGACAGATGTTGAGTTGGAACCCGCACCATAAATGAACCGAAGCTCACATTTCTGCGAGATTCCAACCTTTCGACGCGAACCAAAAATGCAGTCTTGGTTCGGATGTATTCTACCATAACCTTAGTTCCATTCCATTAATCACGTATGGAATGCCTATTATATATTTATACTATACTATACTAGCGGTCCGCTTCCGCTTCGCACCTAGTTGACCGTATTGTGAATCTAAACCATTCTCTAACCCACTTAAACACACACAAAACATTTCCAGCCGTTTTGTAGGAGTTCAATGACTAACACACGTAAAGAACTTTTACATTATATAGAGATTTGTCATGTGTTTTTAGTATTTGTTTTAATAGCGATAAGAGAAATATGTACATCATATCTCAAACTGTTCAGGCTCATGGCCCTCCAAATATATTATAAACTAGCGGCCCGCCCCGGCGTCGCACCGGTATAAAATTTTCCCGGAAATTATTCGAATTTTTCTCGCCGTAAAAACCATCCTATCTCTCAAGTTGGATCGAACTGCACATGGTGTGCGAATTTTATTAAAATCGGTTAAGTGGTTTAGGAGTCCATTGAGGACAAACATTGTGACACGAGATTTATATATATTAAGATAGTAACACCTTAGCTTTATCTGATTTAAGAAAGAAAGAAAGAAACTTTTATTTGTCACATACTTAATCAAAAAAACAAATATAACATAGAGAAGCCATTGCTATGAATATTGTATCCTTATAAAAGCTCATTTAAATTTGTGCTCACACCCCTTTCTCTTGGCATTTACGCAGCGACCCCAGCTAGACGTACTCAGTATCAATAAATACAGAAAATTATGCTGGAGTATTAAATAGCTTCCATATGTAGCACAAGCGCTATCTATCTATCTACCTGGTGACAGACAAGCAGATGACATTTCAGTAACAGGGTATTTCCTTTGAGTACGGAACCCTGGAGCACTGATGATTTTACTGATAATATTTGTCATCTACAGACTAGCTACCCCGAGAGAAAATGTTGACTCTTAAAAATTTTTGTGAAACCCGTGAATATTGAACATTGAACGATAGTTAGTTTCCTAGCTTTCCTTCGGTATCCGGGCAAGAATCCTCAATAAAAAGAAACGTCCACGCACGAGGACTGGACAGATTCCATTGTGACTTTATTTTAGAGGAAACAATATATACGATAGTCAATTTTAGTATAACAATAAAGGCAAGACGACTACATAAAAAAAGTATTTGTTTAATCTGTCTGTTAGTCCGTCCAATATACTGGACACCATATAAATAAATATCTCCAGACAATTCTCTATATAGAAAGATATTTGATATACTTAATATATTATGGGGGTGAGAGTGTGGAAGGAAAACCGAAAATCTGCAAATATACTAGTGCGGGGTATCAAATGAAAGCGCATCGCGTCCACATTACATAGCATTATGTTTTTTTACATTTAACGAAATAAAGGCATTGGAATCGGGGGTTTTTCTTAAATTTAAAATTGAGATTTATATCAGTATACTTTGTCCTCTTATTCCACTAACTAAAGAATTGAATAGGTAGGTAATAAGTAATAGGATAGGACGATCAAAATAGTCCAGCCTCTAAAAAGATTTGTCGAAAGAAACTGACAAACAAAAGCTCAAAAATGCTATGCTTCTTTTGGTGTCTATTGTTTATGCAGTTAGTAAAGAAGAGATCATTTTATTGTTACAAGCAGATACCCCCATCCTGTTTATTTGTATGTGTGTTGTGTACATTGTATAAATATTTATATACTCTTAGATTTAGATTAGATTTAGATTTATTTATTTCACCTTATTATAACAATGGTTGCTATACTAGGTAAGTCATTTTGTACATTATTTCTTAGTTAAATTATTATCCATAAATAAATTACAAAAAATCAGATGTCAATTAATTAAATACATTTTCCAAATAAATGAGTTCAACGTAAATATGCACAACCTTAACACAAGCATAGAGCTTACCACGGGGCTAGATGTTGGTGTGTGGATATTGCGGAAATATTGTTGTTACTGTTAGTTGTGCAGTTGACTGTACAACTAACAGTCGCATACCTGGAAGGAAGCGTGTAGATCGCAGAAGGCCTGCAGCTCCCTGGCGCGCCGCGTGCGCAGGCGCAGGGCCGCGCGCGCGCACACGCCGCACTCGTGCACGTGCGACACCGCCGGCCCGCCGCCGAAACTTAAACAAAACAAAGATTTTTGGAGGTTTTGTCTGTTCACGTCCGTAAGTGGTAACCCTCTGAATCCTTACACGTGACCTCCGGGTGGTGCTAAGAACAGTCTCTGGTGGGAGGCTTCGGCCGCGGCTTGTCACCACCCTCCGGGCTGGGCCAGTGCGTGAAGCGATTTTTTCGTGTTTCGTAATGTGGTCCGGAGAAGCCACCTTCTAGGCCTTCATGCTCCATCTTAGACCACATCGTCACTTTGCATCAGTTGAGATTGTGGTCAAATGAAGGCTTATCAATATTAAAAAAAAAAAAAAAAAGGATAAATATTTCCAAAATATTTCCGGACTACTCACACAGCATCACCTAACCCCAAACTAAGCAGAGCTGGTACTATGGGTGTTAGGCGACTGATATACTACATAGATACATATAATATAATAAGTGTTAGATATCTTAATATATATAAATCTCGTGTCACAATGTTTGTCCTCAATGGACTCCTAAACCACTTAACCGATTATAATAAAATTTGCACACCATGTGCAGTTCGATCCAACTTGAGAGATAGGATGGTTTTTACGGCGAGAAAAATTCGAATAATTTCCCGGAAAATTTTATGCCCGTGCGACGCCGGGGCGGGCCGCTAGTATATGTATATTTTTCAAATAAATACAGTACATTATTTAACAGTAACAGAGTAAGACTATATAATTGAGATTGCAAAGCTTTAGCAAATTTTATTTGGATAGATAACGAAACAAAAATATCGGGTGAATATCCATTTTTTTTATTTTATCTGTGGTTTTTATGACATGTATTTCATTTTTAAGCCCCGACCTAAAAAGGTGTTATAAGTTTGGCGTGTCTGTTTGTCTGTATGCCTGGGACATCGTAGCTCTTGAACAGATAAAGCGATTTAATTATTTTTATTGTCAGAAAAGTGTGTTTTTGAAGTGAAACTTCTATAGAATCGTAGTGATTTCAAACCGGATGCAAAAAGATGAAACGGAAATGGTAAGAGACACAAATACAATAGTCGCCTGTAATTAGTGAGCCAGAGCGAGAGAGCAGATTTCGGTGTGTATGTATATTCACTCACACTGTTTAATACTTGCTTACTATTCGAGCATTAATAACGTGTGTTAGTGTGTGTTAGTAGTGAAAACTACCGTGTTGTTTGTGTAGTATCGAATCGAAACAAAATGGCGATTTTATAAACAGTGCGTGCGTTTTTGTTGTGGTTTTAAAATAATTTTAGTCCTCGTTCAAGATGCATACGCTGCGTTTGCTGTGGTCAGCTCAAAATGAAAATGTTTGGCTTATACGCCACAAAATCTCTCGGCAATTGGAAAGTGTTGATGAAATACTAGAAATATTATCTAATTTATTTAAAAAACTTTGTCGTGATTATGGTTTTCAACGTCGTTAAAAGGATCTCTAGAGATATCTCTGGAAATAAAGGTAAATATAGGTGAAATATTTTTTTTGTTGTATCTGCCTATCAATACCCAATTGTTGTACTCTCAACCATAACAACTTAATTAAAAAATTGATTGTTTTCCCTCAAACATCACAAGAACATTCTCAAATCAAAGCAGAAAAATATGCTAAATAAATACATCAGGTTTCCTGATATACCTGCTGCGAGGCAAACTGTTAGCATAATAAATTACTGCCAAAAGTAAAGTGGCAAATTAATAGAAAAAATTATGTGTATGTATAACTGGGCTATTTTATTTGAAAAAGTTTGAATGTTACAGGTTCTACAGGAAATATGGCATCCCGGGGTTGTAGGGTGCAAAGACTCTAGCCACTTTCATATATTTAAACCGGTACAAGAATTTGTCCTTCATTTGGGGAAACAGTAATTTGAATGTTTATATGCAGGAATTACATGCAGCTAGAGAAACTGTGTGGCTTTTAGGTATGTTATTACATAATTGTGATGTATAATATTGGCTTTGAATAGTTCACTACATTATAATTTTCTTCTAGGTGATTCTGGCCATCCACAGCAGCCCTGGCTTATGACACCTATTTCTAATGCAGTATCCGCTACACCTGATGCATATTACAACAAGCAACACATTCAGGCCAGAGTTGTAATTGCAAAGCAAAGACTGGGTGCTGCATTATCAGCCAGACAAATGTGCCAAAATTATACAAGCATGTTGTGTGTTGTATAATATTGGGTTGGATTTTGGACTTGAAGACTATTCTGATAATATAGGTAGCTATACCTTATGACTTTAAATTAATAGTAACTACATTTTCTTTAAGAAGTGTGTGTGACTTCAAAGTAAATTAATTTGTAATTTGTTGTGAAAAATCAAAGTATTTTAATAAGAAATAGATGACTTAGTTGGATGATGATGATGATAGTGAATTAAATTATGTTTATTATTCCTTTTCAGAACTATGGAGCCTCAGGAGAGTCACACTCCTCTGTCAGAAAATGATTCCACCACCGATCTCCTGAGAGGAAGAATAATGAGGGATCAACTTGTTAGGAGGTTATTCCAAGCAAATTGAAATTCTGCTGTAGTTTGTAAAAATAATGACAATGTTCAAGAATAATTTGATAAACTAAGTACAATAAAAGATTTAATTTATTTATTTAATTTTTATTTTATATTTTATCTGGCTTATCACAAATACCAAAAAGGTCATAGTGTGAGCGCCGGCCCACTAAACAGTTGCAACATCTTCTAAAACCTGTTAATATAAATTATATTGTAGTTAGGTAGGTACTGCTTCGTTAGCATAGCGCAATTTTTTTGTATCCGACGCCACGATATCGCCGACGATCTGCCATTGTCCAAGTTCACAACAAAATCCGATTCACACGGCAAAATCAAAGTCCAGAAAGAAATAATGTCAATCAGTCCATGCACTAAAAAATTGATAGAAAACCGATTCCGAAAGAGCACACAACAAAACACAACACAACCGAAACGAAAATCGCAGAAGTATTCTGTCTGTCAATTCAATCTGTCATTGTCAAAAGAAAATGTAGTGCGAACTATCGATTCGATTTTATTTAAAATCGATCAACATTATAACGAATGTTAATAGGATTGCAAGTTGCATTCCTTTAAATATGGCTTTAATATCAGGTTATTATAGATAAAAGAACCGTGCATTTCAATAACTATTGCAAACAAAGCTAACCCTTGCCGGGTCGATCGACCGATCGATTTTATAGATCATTCGCTTACCTATCGATTCATATTTCAAAAGGTTCAATCACTATTTTATAGTCATATTTCGAATGCAGATCATTTGATATGCTTTCTAAAACAGAAATAAAACTCACACTACCTACTGTACACTTTATGCGGCTGCGTATTACAGCTTTTTAGTAAGACGAAAATGAAAAAGTTTCACTTCTATCGTGTGTGAATTGCACACACACCTTTTTTTTTTTAGACATGTTTCATGAAAATCTGTTGACCCGTTTAAAAGTAATTGGGGTGAGAGTGGGGAAGGAAAACCGAACATCTGCAAACATGAGTATGTTTACACTCGAGTGAGGGATCAAATGAAAGCGCATCGAGTGCACATTACAAAATATTATCCTTAAGGAAATTAAGGCGTAGAGAACGTAGGGTTTTCTTAAATTTTAAATTTAGACTTATAATTTACAGATTTTACATAACCTTATTGTGACTAACTATGCCAATCAAAATGTAAACAAAGTTGAAAATTCAATTTTATTTTTAACTTTTACAACAGTTTCGTGTTGTTTACAACGTTGAAAGGTTTTTTACAAAAAGGGGTCCCGAAAATGTTGCATACCAACAATTTACTTAAAAACAACAGTTTTTCAGTATTCGCTTCACTTGTAATGTAATGGTAATATAAATCTTGGTAAAGGGTAAATAAATATGTTCAGAAGACTCTCAAATATAATGAAACGATGGACTTGGTAAACTGTGTGGTATTTTAAAGATCCCGCATGTGAATTTCGAGACTTGTATCACATGTAATTTCTGAGATTTCGTGTTAAGTGATCTTCAAGTTTATGAAAGTCTGGCAGGAAAGAGCCACCTAGCATGACTTCAGCAATGGCTGACGTGATTAATAATGTTATCCCGATTTTCACTTCAACATATTATGTAAGGAATAAGTTAATAACCTTTACCGACTTTAGTGTCCAAAAGTAACCAAACTTATAACTACTCAAACTCCGTTTTCGCTCCGGACAAAACTCTCCTATGCAAGATTAAGAGTTAAGTTAAATGATCTTACTGCTTACTGCATTCATAAGAATAGCAAATACTGCGTATCAAACCGAAACTTACTGCAATTAAAAGAATAATTTTAGTGTTTAAATATATATATATATATATAGTATTTTGTACTTAAAAACTGTGTTTTGTCATTAAAGCCTTTTTTCATGTACACTGCATCTCTACCTACTCTTATTTGTATCAAATTTCTCCATCACCATATGTTCGCTGTAAGTAAACTCTTATAGGGTTAAGCTCACCTTTGTACATGACCACTGTTACTAAACCTTAATGTATCCTTTTTGTGTACAATAAAGAATTTATGAAGAATTAATGACACTTACTCCGTTCACAAGAATGACAGATACTGTGTGTAGTAGTGACACTAACTCCGTTCACAAGAATGACAAATACTGTGTGTAGCAGTGGCACTTACTCCGTTCACAAGAATGACAGATACTGTGTGTAACAGTGCCACTTACTCCGTTCACAAGAATGACAGATACTCTGTGTAGCAGTGCCACTTACTCCGTTCACAAGAATGACAGATACTGTGTGTAGCAATGTCACTTACTGCGCGTAGAGGAGCTCCCAAAGTGGCTGCGGGACGACGCAGGCGAGGCTCTGGAGGTGCGCGGCGCGGTCGTGCCGCACGCCGCCGTGGCAGCAGACGAAGTCGCTGTTGTCTATGGGGCCTGGCTCTGCCCATGTGTTGAACCTGTTCAAATATACAGTATTGAAGAGCGAAATGAGACGCCAAGGGGAATGTTCAGAAGGTATATTCAGTGAACTTACGAAACAGAGATAGGACTTATTCTAGTCGAATACCCTAGCCTTTTATTGGTGTTCACTCGAGGCATAGCATTGGCCGTCTCTCGAGCTAGACCGCTAGCTATGAGCTTAAGACTGGACCGCATTGGCCGTCTCAACGGAAAGTATTCGAGCGGGCGGAAAGTATTCGAGCCCGCGCGCCTTGTTTATTAAAGCGGTTGCTTATGTCGCTTCAGTATTAATAACTATAATAATATGCATGTAAATTAATTCTAAATCTAAACACAACACAAACTAAGCAGAGCTTGTACTATGGGTGTTAGGTGACTGATATACTACATAGATACATTTTTTTCTAAATACAAACATATTATGAGACATAGGGAAAATAGATACATATTTATTCAGTAACTTTGTCTTTTAAGAGTATTAGGGATATCCAGAGGTGCGCAGCGAGGTTTGAACCCATGATCTTCGGAATGAAAGTCGAGTTTTCTCCCACATTTACGGGATACAGCTTTTATGTTCGACGGTGCGTACCAATCACACTCCTTCCGCTTTATATACCAATTTTGAAACACCTTGTATACTAGAATAACATAAAACAATATCTTACTTATATTCTAAAGTTGTGCAGAAAAAATGAAGACGAATTAGTTTAGTTGGTCAGAACATCCATGCGCGTGTTTCTACAAGGAGGAAGAACTTATGTTGTCCATACCAACCAACTCTAAAGGTCGCAAAACATTGCTCTAGGTACCAAATAGGTTTTATTGTTCAATGCATTACCTACTGCCATGAAAACAATTGAAGATCCTATAGTATTTAAAAATAAATTAAAGGAAATTTTGTTGAAAGGGTGTTACTACTCAGTTGATGACTTTTTTTCTGATGACATTATCTATAACTAATTTATTTATTGATTGTATTGACATTTTTAATTTTGATTTAATTTTATTTGTTACTGTTATATAATTTCAGCTTTATTATGTTTTGTTTTTATTTTTCATTTTTATTTTTGATTTATATTGTTTTATTTTGATGTTACTTTGTTTAATTTTTCTTTTATAAGTGGACTAATTTATTGATTTATTATTATTACTTTTTGACATTTTTGGTATTATTGTAAATTTCAAATACAATGTAAATATTGTGGAATGAAATAAATTTATGAATTATTATTATAATGGAAGTGTGTGTTCGAGTGCCGCATCTCGCTCTGGCATGTTACGTTACTTCGTCTTAATTTTTTCTGCACAACTTTAGAATATTAGTTTCAACCTCTAAGTGGGGTTTATCACTTTGTAAAAAACATAATAAATATCTTACTTGTTAATCCATTGTTTTGATATGAAGAACTTGATGTCGTTGGGCTCAATGCTCGTGGAGTCGATTATTTCAGTCGCCTTCCGACGCAGTTCCACCATTTGTGGATTCACTTTTCTGCAAAAACACAATAATTATACAACTACTGTCATTTTTTTTATTCTAATTTATTATAAGGCCTTTGAGTTATTAATAGACTTTGTCAGTTCCAAAGGAATACTTACTATGTTAGCTTATAACTAACTTAAAATATTTCACTTTATGTACTTATTTATATACATTGGCATACATGGCCGCGACGCGGCTGGAAGCAGATAGATAACACCGGTATTCATAAGGTTGATTGACAACTACTGTCGTTGAATGTGTTAAATTAATAATCTAAATTGAAAACAACCCCCTATTATAAAACATTAGTTCCCTTAAAAGTAAAAAGGCGTCAAGAGTCATTTGAGACCCCATACGAGTATATTTGCAGATTTTCGGTTTTTCTTAACTTTTAAACCGGTCAACCGATTTTCATCAAACATGTCTAAGAACACCCGCCCAAAAATCACACTTCATTAAAAAAAATTGTAATCGCTTCATACGTTCGGTAGCTATGATGCCATAGACAGACACGTCAAACTTATAACACCCCTTTTCGCGTCGGGGGTTAAATATGATTCTTTACTTTTAAGGAAACTAAGGTTTTAAAATTGTTTTTTTAGTAATGTTATAGACGGTGTATCGTAGGAACACTCACTTGTAGAACAGCACATAGGCCTCCGTGTGCGTGAGCTGGTGGTGGGACAGCGGGGTGACCGTCGCGTCGTCGTAGCAGTACCAGCCGCGGCCGTTCTTGGCCACGCAGGTGTAATGGCCGCCGCCGGCCGTACCCGCGTGGCAGATAACCGCGCAGAGCTCGTAACGGGTTATTTTCGATGTGCAGTCTGCAACACAGATGGATGGACTGTGTAAGAAAGGAGTGAGTGTTGAGATGACGAGTGACAGAGGAAAGTGGAAGGAAAGAACATGGTGGAAGACCCCACGTTATGTGGGATGAGGGCAGGAGAATGATGTGTCTGCAACAAAGTCAAAGTCGAGCTACCCTTCATTTGACCACAATCTCACCTGTGGTATTGACGATGTGGTCTAAGATGGGGCATGAAGACCTAGAATTTTTAGAAGGTAGATGGCTTCTCCAGGCCACATTACGAAACACGAAGAAATTGCTTCACGCAATGGCCCAGCCCGGAAAAGCGAAATTGAAAACTCAAAGTCAATACATTTATTTCCTTCGAAGCACACGGCTTACATGGACAGGTCAACTTAAAATTCGGCATCATCATCATCACACTATTAACGTTCCCACTGCTGGGACACAGGGACTTCTCTCTTGACGAGAGAGATTAGACCTTAATTCACCACTCTGGCCAAGTGCGGGTTGGTGAATGTCACATGTCCTTTATCTATACTATCTATACTAATATTATAAAGAGAAAAGGTTTGATTTTTTGTTTGTTTGTTTGTTTGTCTCGAATAGGCTCTGAAACTACTGCACCGATTTAAAAAATTCTTTCACCATTCGAAAGCTACACTATCCCTGAGTGACATAGGCTATATTTAGTTTTCAAAAATAATATGATTTCTTACCAAACTCCGATAATGTAACCCATGGTGAAAAAAAAGAACCTAAAATCTTTCTTTAATCGCGAATGCTGCGAAAACTATTGAATATATAACAAAGTGATGTATTACAACTTTGTAGAACTTATCATTATCTACAAAAAACGTTCTTACATCATATCTCTAACTATTTTAGTTTTGTGACAATAAGCGATTTTTTTGAATAAATAAACCTAAAATCTTTCTCTAATCGCGAATGCTGCGAAACTATTGAATATATAACAAAGTGATGTATTACAACTTTGTAGAACTTATCATTATCTACAAAAAACGTCGTTACATCATATCTCTAACTTTTATAGTTTTGTGGCATTAAGCGATTTTTTATATTAAAAAATTAAAATACCACTGTTTGAAAAGGCTCTTTATTTCTATCTTGGTATTAATCCTTAACAAAATAAATTATTTATTATGTAAGATTGCTTTAAAACCTTTATATAACTTTTTGAATTATTAGATTCTGACATTCCATTCAAAAGATATCACGAGTTAATTTTTTTTAAAATAACCGCTCCGCGGCTAACTATGCGTTGTGGAGTGGCAGCCGTCACTCGGGCACTACGGGATACGGGAGGGGTTAAGATCACGAAATAATCTGCCGCGCGGGGACGGCTCCCTACTGAATGGTCGTGTGCGGAAATAAAAAAATTGTCGCTTGATAATATTTTGTCGCTTAGTTAGTAGTTAATAATTCGTTAACAGGTAACTAATCCCATTCAAAAAGTTATTTTAAGAACTAAACCCTAGCATAAAGCATAGATATCGTACATATCGTCGGTTGCAGGTTCAATTGGGTTAACCATCAAAACACGTAAAATAAGTTGAGTACCTATACAGTTTTTTTTAGTTTTTTTCTGCTCTTTCGAATAGCATAATAGAATACTAGCTTTAAAAAATACAATTACGCTACACATTTTTACTGTTAATTTTGCAGACTTCCGTCGCAATTATGTTGTAACTAAGTAGGTATGTGATCCATTTACATAAGTCTGTTGTTGTATTCCTATGACCGAAGAAGGTTAAGTTGGTGTATGTATCTTGGAAAAACCAGCATTGCTCTTACACTAATTCTTAGCTTGAACTAAAAATCATAACCACGCATTCACCAATATAAAACCAACTTTCTTCAAAAAACGAACGTTACACCAATTGACCCGAACCAAGTTTATGTTTGTTGTCGGTTACACCAATTTGAGCATTGCAATCAATAGTATGTTTTCTCTTACCTTAATCTTCGTAAAAATAATAAATCTAAATTTAAAATATAAGAAAAACCCCCGATTCGAATCCTTCAATTTCCTTAAAAGTAAAACACCATAATAATGTGAAATGTGCACGCAATGCGCTTTCATTTGATACCCCACTCGAGATTTTTGCAGATTTTCGGTTTTCCTTCCCCAAACTAACCCCCACAATTTTTAAACGGCACAACCGATTTTCATGAAACATGTCTAAGAGCACTCGCGCCATACTCACCTTTTAAACAAAAAAACTAGGTTGAAATCGCTTCATCCGTTCGGGAGCTATGATGTCCCAGACACAGACACGTCAAACATATGACACCCCTCTTTTTTTGTCGGGGGTTAAAAATGAATCGCAAAATGTGTTGCTAACCGCATAACTCAACAACGCCCAAACCAAATTAACCAATTCAGTTTTTTATATGTTTGTTGGAGTTTAAGGATGGTTTTTACGGCGAGAAAAATTCGAATAATTATGAAACAATTTTGAATAATTACCCGTGCAAAGCCGGGGCGTGCCGCTAGTACTCTTTAAAGTTCTCAGAACATGCCCGTTTCCTCACGATGTTTGACTTCACCGTTAAAGCACGTGTTTAAAGCGCACATAAATTTCAGATCTAAAAGACGCGTTGACGCGCGGTCCCCTTGTCGACGTTAAAGTAAGGTGTCGGTAACAGTGTCCGTCGCGGCCTGAAGAACAGAAAATCTGTGATTTCTACTTATCGATGAATATTGTTAACTAGTTGACCCGGCGAACTTTGTTCCGCCTTAGACGCCATAAATTAATGTAAATAGATAATAATCTTGTTATGTTAGTAACATGTATGTTAGTCTATCCAAACTTACCAAAATTCCATGTTAAATTGAACTTTTAATATTAGGCTTGATGGCTCTAAAGTAACCGTCATGTGAACTTAAAAAAATCAGGTTTCTTAGATCCTTTAAATTAATTATTTTAAATGTATTGTTTATCAATAAAATAAGATTGACAGAAGAATCCGTTTTAAACGTAATTTTTTTTCATCCTCTCTGACTATATTTGCAGCACGCATTCAGTCAATTCTATGTCAAATGTCTTAAGGTTACATTAAAAAAGTTTAATAATTTTATATGGTGGTTAAGTAATTTTAAATTTTCTAATTTTTCGCGCAATTTCCTTATTTTTTTCTTTCATATGAACATTCTCCTGATAATAACGAACAGAACAAAAATATAATTAGCAAAATCTGTCCCGCCGTTCAGGCGTGATGCCGTGACCAAGGGAAATAGGGATTCATTTTTATATATATAGATAATGAAAAGTTACCTTTATGAGTGTAGGGCGCCATGTTGAGGTCTGAGACGGGGAAGGAGACCCTGGCGGCCACCTTCGCGCTGAACATCAGCTCGTGCCGGAAGCGCTTCAGGTGCACGCACAGCACTTCCGGCAGCCGCACCACGCCGGACATCTTGATGCCGTTGCGCAGCTTGTTGCAGCGCGAACAACTGTCGAGAACAATATTTATTGGAACGAAGTTCCTTATCGCGCGTTGTGAAGGGGGCTAGACGGAAAAAAATCTTACGAAAAGTTGTCACGACACTTTTTGCGATAGTAAGCTATTCTAAGCTGTGCGGCGTCGCATGTTTCTCTCTCTCTCTCTCTTATAGAAAGCAAGCCAGATATTTTCATTTCCATTTCGCATTGAACAGTGTGGTGTCGCGACGATGCTTTTTGTTGAGTGTATACAGGTTTTTTTGTAAATAATAAAAAATAATAATAATAATGAATCCTGACAGTGTTTCTGCACAAGTTCCGGATATTGCTGATGGAGTTAGGTAAGTAGAGATTAAACTTATACAGATAATAATAAATGCTTTTGTATCTTTAGCAAGTACGCACTATAACCTCTCTTTATTATTGTGCTAACCAAGTCATACGAATTATAACTTCGTTCCATCCGGGTGTCCCTTGACACCTCTCAAGTTTTTTTTATATATTTATTAGCCCATGTAGTTCCACTGTTGTGCCAAGACCCCGTTTCTCTTGGTGGTTTGAAGTGGAATAGGGCTAGCTATGTTTTACGTAAGCCTGATGATCACTGCACCAAAACTATTGCGGAGCAAACAATACGTATGACACATACTTCACCGTTAATAACTGTAATAATTGTGTTGTAATGTTGTTGTTGATCAATAATTAATATTTTTAACCAACTTAAACAACAGGAAAATATTTTATTTTTAAGGACCTACTTATCCATGTTTTTTCTCCGCTTACTGATACTGATAATTCTTTTGGTACATGAAATAGAGTAAGAATAACAGCCAAACTGATAATTCATAAATTGATCCCAATATAATCTAAATTTAACCTAAAAAAAAACCCGATTCCAAATCCTTAGTTTACTTAAAAGTAAAAAATCATACTATTTTGTTATGTGCACGTGACGCGCTTTCATTTCAGACCCCAATCGAGTATATTTGCATATATTAACCGATTTTCATAATTTGAAATTGCTTCATCAGTGCGGGTGCTATTATGCCACCGACTGACAAACACGTCAAACTTATAACACCCCTATTTTTGTGTCGGGGGTTAAAAATACAAACTTACCTATACATGTTGTCGCCCTTCAGTTCGTCTGCGCTGAAGAAAGCCGCGAGGCAGTCCTGCAATGACACCACCGGCCCGTAGAACCAGGATCGAAGCCAGCTTAGCAACCACCACACCTGAAGAAATTAAAGGAATTGAGCCTGGAAAGATTGACTGCCTCAGTGGCGCGGTGGGCGAGAGCTCGCTAGCGGCGCAAGAGGTAGCGGGTTCGATTCCCGCCGAGGGGTCAAGTGTTTGTATGTTCTGCAAGCACTTTCTCCTTGGTCAGGGTGTTAAATATGTATAATAAAAAATATCTATGTATGTATGTATATTATATTAAGTATATCAGATGTCTAGTACCCGTAACACAAGTTAAGAGCTTACCACGGGGCTAGATGTTGTTGTGTGGATTGTCCGGAAATATTTATTATTATTATTTATTTATTATATTAGCTACAGAATATGGAAGACTCAGAATGAGATGTTAGGGAAGAGCTCGGAGCCTGCCTTTCATCCTCAATCAATCAATCTATAATTTATTAAAAACAAAAAAGTATTTCATACATTTTCCTGAAGTAGCAACTTATATAGAGGAATGTAAAGAATATAAGGAGGCATTGGTCCAGCAGTGGAAGCTGCTGAAAAGCTAATTAAAAAAAAAATAAGAGATGTTTTGGTAAAAAAAAACTTTTTATTAATGAAATTGGAGTGTTTATTATATTATGTTATTTAGCTAAATAATACCTTATGAAAACACAATAGGTAAAATATTTTTTTTTTATCTTTTTAAAGAATAACATCATTCCTATTTTTCTATTAAAACCTGCATAGTAAATTTCATATGAATTAATTCAAAAGCATAGGCCATTCATACAAACTTCCGAGCTCACCTTATTTTTTGTTAATCCATTCTTAACGGACACTTCACAATACAAGAAACCTACCCCTGCGATATTTCAAGTTTATAGGTATTATTGTTTCTGAGATTTCGTTAATCAGTGTGTGGTAAAAAAAGCCTTTTTGTTAATTTAATAACTAGTACAGAAATCCAATTTAACTAGCTAATCTAAGTTATAACAAACACAATAATAATACATTCCAATCAAAGACAATGTCAAGTTACATTAAAATTATAATACAAAAATAAAAAATCGAAATCGAAAATCACAAACAATTATATACAAAGTGTTTCCAATCTTGTATGTTAAGCGGAAAGAGTGATAATGGCAATAATAAATAATATCTTATTTGTTTTCAGCCTTATCGAATCACTAGGTCTTTACATGTAAAGCCTCATAACAGATGATTTAAGTTTTTTCACCCCAGCAAGTCGCTATATCTTTACCCATCTATATACATAAAAATGAATCCCTATTTCCCTTGGTCACGGCATCACGCCTGAACGGCTGGACCGATTTCACTAATTCTTTTTTTGTTCTGTTCGTTATTATCAGGAGAAGGTTCTTATGAAAGAAAAAAATAAGGAAATAGCGCGGAAAATTTAAAATTACTTAACCACCATATAAAATTATTAAACTTTTTTAATGTAACCTTTAAAAATTTGACATAGAATTGACAGTACCAATTCGAATTCAATATTCATAGACATAACTATCGGGTCAGCTATATCAACCTGAAAACTTTATATAATAAAACAATTAACTTGATAAAATAAAAAATCTGCTCATTTATGGCGTCTAAGGCGGAACAAAGTTCGCCTGGTCAGCTAGTCTTTATATATATAATTCTTCTGTGAGTGTGTATGTCACTGAACTTCTCTCAAACGACTGGACCGATTTTGATGAAATTTTTTTGTGTGTGTTCAAGGGGATCTGGGCATGGTTTAGATTCACAATACGGTCAACTGGATATTGTTTTTTGAGACGTGGATTTTTGAGACAACGTCTGTCGGGTCGACTAGTTATTTTATAAAAAGGAATGTATTAGAGTGTTGCATACCCATGAGTCCTGTGTCGCGTGCAGCATAGTGTTGTGACTGAGCAGAGGCTGTTGCGAGCGGATGACCGCGAGGTGGTCTCGAGAAGGGATCGGCAAGGACAGGTCTTGGAACGTCTCTACTCGCGTCGAAACCTGCAACAAAGTTAAATGCTCGATTAATAAAAAAAAAAAAATTATTTGCATTCATAAATCTTAATATAAGTAAAACCCCCGTATCCAATGCCGTAATTTCCTTAAAGTTAAACAACATAATATTTTGTAATGTGCACGCGATGCGCTTTCATTTGATACCCCACTCGAGTATTATTTGCAGATTTTCGGTTTTCCTTCCCCACTCTCACCCCCATAACTTTTAAACGGCACAACCGCTTTTCATTAAACATGTCTAAGAACAAGAGCCAAACTCACCTTTCATACAAATAAAAACTAAATTGAAATCGCTGCATCCGTTCGGGAGCTATGATGTCCGAGACAGACAGACAGACACGTCAAACTTAGAACACACGTCTTTTTTGGTCGGGGGTTAAAAAAAAAGACATTGATAGGTACTAAAAAACTAACAAAAACTAGCATTTCTTCGAATTTTTAAAACAAATAGTGAAAGTACACTAGTCTATGATCTGTCCCTCGCAATAGTTCTCATAAGAGCCTGAATTGTAAAGTTACAGTTGAGTTGGACCAACTCTATTATAATTTTAATCAGTTTATCATAATATTTATAGATGTAATAAATAAACGGCAATGTTTATTTATTACATCTATAAATCTATAAATATTATGATAAACACCATTACCATTACCCCGTAGTAAGCTTAACCTAAGTGTTACAGGGTACTAAGCGTCCTGCATAAGCATAAAAGCATAAGATTTCTCTCTTGACGAGAGAGATTAGGCCTTAATTCACCACGCAGACTAAATGCGAGTTCGTGAATGACACATGTCCTCAAAACTCTTCAAAGTTCTAAGAAAATGCCGGTTTTCTGACGATGTTTGCCATCACAATTAAAGCACGTGTTCAAAGCGTACGTGTGCAAGAGCCTTGTTCGATGTTCGGCAGCGGACACAACAGGCCGGTGAGGTTAGCTCCGGTCTCAAGAACTTCGTTTGGAACCCCTAAGCTCCCTAGCATAAAATAAGAATAATAATAAATATTCCCGGACTTATCACACAGCATTAGCTAACCTCAAACTAAGCAGAGCTTGTACTATGGGTGTTAGGTGACTGATATACTACATAGATACATTTTTTGTAAATACATAAAAACTTATGATACAAAGAAAACACCCAGACGCGAAAACCAGAAATTGTAGATCGTAAAAAATCTGGTTCCCCGGCGGGATTCGAACCGCAACCTTTTGCGCCTCAGGCGAACATTCGCCCACCGAGCCACAGAGGTCGTCACACATTATCATACACATTAAACACCCAGGCCAAGGACATAACTGCAGCCACATACGGGAAAACCTAGAAGCATTAACATAATTATTGCCATTTATAACATACCCTGTTGCATATAAGACACTGCACGGACGAGAGCAATTTGCCGTCGAACACGTCGGATATGACGCTGCGGTAGCGCGGCGTTCCGCCGCCGCCGTCGCCGCCGCCGCACCCCGCCGCCTTCCTGCACACACATGTCAATATACATCATCACCCTATTAACGTTCCCACTGCTGGGACACAGGGACTTCTCTCTTGACGAGAGAGATTAGGCCTTAATTCACCACGCTGGCCAACTGCGGGTTGGTGAATGTCACATTTCCTTCAAACTTTTTTTTCAAGTTATCAGAACATGCCGGTTTCCTCGCGATGTTTGCCTTCACCGTTAAAGCACTTGTTTAAAGCGCACATAAATTTCTCAAGAAGAAAAATCCAGAGGTGCGTGGCGGGGTTTGAACCCACGACCTTCGGAATGAAAGTCGAGTGTCCTCCCACTTAGCCAACACGGCTTTTTCCTATGGTACATTAAAATAGGTACTTATGTACAATGACTTACGGAGGTTCTCTCTCGGGCTGCTTGGAAGGCACATCGCTAGCTCCACTGGAGCAGGTTTCATATCGTTCCTCCGCCTCGCTGGACCAGGATAACTCGGACTCGGAGCCGATCAGATCATTCTGATTGGATTCTGTTGGACCTGTCATAACGGAGTTTTTATAAGCTATTTCATAAGATTTTTGGAGTTTACTCCTTATGAAACGATTTGAGTTATAAGGCCCGGTACGGAAATTTTATGAGGAGTAAAATCAAGTGTAACACGAAAAGTTGAGGCGTTACGTAGAAAGAGACAAACACATATATCTGTAGGATTTAACGTGTAAAAGAATGAGATGGAATACATTACACAGCGTATCTCATTCTCGGGGTCTCCTCTTTGCGCGATACTTCGTAGTATCGCTGTATTTTATTTATATTATTTTGTAACATACTTAATGTAATACGCTTTATTGAAGTAATATAAATAATCCGAATAATTACAGATATATGCTTGTTTCTCTTATCATTTTAGCAGATGCGTTCATTTACCCTTTTTTTCTATTCGATATATATCATAATTATAGTTCGTAAGTAGTAAACTCCAATCGTGCGTCGTAGCTGACACACACACACTTTTTTTTAATAAGATTATTTCGCTGAGCAACTTCAGCACATGCTGAGTGGCAACCAATACGTTTCTTTAGTTTATTATTATTTTCATTAAGAATGATGCATGTTGTTGTTTCTATTCTATCCTTATTTATATTTTGGGTAGGTGATTACCTACCCTCATTATATAAACTACTCCCAAGGGGAGAGATTTAAGATAAAAGAAACGTGATAAAACGTCAAAAAAGAGATCGTTTTAAAAACCGTTTCTTTACCAACCACAATGTAATAAGAATATTAATAGAAGAAATGTTTATAATATGTGTATTTTAATTCATAATAAACTACCAGAACAATTTTACAAAGAACAAAGGAGTTAAATAGATATATTTTTAAGACAAAATTATGTAGTTGGTTGCTCGAAAAGTGTTTTTATAGCGTAAGTAAAAATTTAAATTATGACATGTAATAAAAAAGTTATTATATTTTGAATTACCATTTGCACGCCTACTTGTAGGCTGAATACATTGACTTTTTACTTTTTAAGATCCGACATGTATTAATAATTTTGTATTCTTGCATATAAATCATTTCATTTAAAAACGATGATTCTATCTATTAGATCACTTACTTTATGGGTGTTTAATATGTATAATAAAGATATCTATACATATTGTCTATTAAATTAAGTATATTGACTGCTTCAGTGGCGCCAGTGGTCGAGGGTCCGCTTGCGGCGCAAGAGGTAGCGGGTTCGATTCCTGCCGAGGGGTCAAGTGTTTGTATGTTCTGCAAGCACTTTCTCCTTGGTTGGTTGGATGTATAATAAAAAATATCTATATATGTATGACTATTATATTAAGTATATCAGATATCTAGGACCCGTAACACAAGCTTAGAGCTTACCACGGGGCTAGATATTGTTGTGTGAATTGTCCGGAAATATTTATTTATTAGATGCCCAGCACCCGTAACACAAGCTTTGAGCTTACAAAGGGGTTAGATGTTGTTGTGTGGATTGTCCGGAAATATTTATTACTTTACTAGCGGCCCGCCCCGTCGTCGCACGGATATAAAATTTTCCCGGAAATTATTCGATTTTTTCTCGCCCTAAAAACCATCCTATCTCTCAAGTTGGATCGAACTGCACATGGTGTGCGAATTTTATTATAATCGGTTAAGTGGTTTAGGAGTCAATTGAGGACAAACATTGTGACACGAGATTTATATATATTAAGATTTATTTACTTACCGTTACTAGTGACTTGCTGTGTGAACATGGTGTACGCGAATTGTGGCGTGCCCGCGAAACTGGCCGAGCGGCGGTGCCTTGTGCTAGCTTCTTGTGCTACCCTGTTACAAACAAACATACAATATTTATAATACTCGCTCCCTGCTGTGTTTCCTGATACCTACAACCTCAGTATCTTCAAGTCAAGAGTGAATAGGTACCTTCTAGATCTTTGTGATCAATCCTCGTCCACATCGACACTTACCATCAGGTGAGATTGTGGACAAACAAAGATCTATTGTCCATTAAAAAAAAAGAAGTTAGTGATTGCATTCGATTTGTTAACTACTTTAAGAAGTTTTATTAATCTAAGGGTCAGGGCAAGATCGATTAAGAACTATTCAAAGGTTACGCTTGATACTTAAAATTTTGATTACGAAGGAAATTATCTACTTGCATCAATGACAGTATCATAAGAATAACAAAGCAAAAATAAATTTTAGCAACTTAAAGTTGCTGCCGATGTCTGTCTGTCACATAATATGGTCGATATTTATTATATCTTCGGTTAGCTAATTCAATATAAATAAATACATTATTTTGGTACACAATGCTGACACGAAGAATGATGAGCCTCGCAAAGTAGTTCATCATCATCATCATCATCATCCTGCCCTTGTCCCACACTATGTGGGGTCGGCACAACATGTGTTTTTCTTCCATTTCCCTCTATCACCCGTCATCTCAGCACTCACTCCTTTCTTACACATATCTTCTTTCACACAGTCCATCCATCTTTTCTTTGGCCTCCCTCTTCCCACATATCCATCCACTTTCATATCTAACGCTCTTCTCGTAGCATGACAAAAAATAAGTAAAGTAGTTCATCATCATCATCATCATTTCAGCCGTAGGACGTCCACTGCTGAACATAGGCCTCCCTCAAGGACTTCCAGTAATTTCGGTCGGTAGCAGTTTGTAACCACCGCGAGCCCGCTACTCTCACCAAGTCGTCCGTCCATCTAGTTGGTGGACGTCCTACTCTCCGTTTGCCGATTCGTGGTCTCCATTCAAGAACTTTCCATAAAGTAAAGTAAGTAGTAAGTAAGTAAAGTAGTTAACATGCCCAAATTACACAAATAATGAGAGTAAAAACAAACAAAAACGGAATCCGTATTAACGACTCATCATTATCAACCAGTTGCATTATACACTGTTATTACCTGAGATATCCATCTGTCCGTGATTCGCTGTATGAGGAGCCGGTGGGTGATTTTCTCCTCATTCTCGCGAAGAGGGGTGCGTCGCTGGCTGTCAAATTAACATAACATTTAATTAATTGACGTTTATGTTTACATAATTATTATCTGAAAAATGTTATATGTATAAGAATCCATCAAATGAAATTAAACTCGTGCAAAATTTATGCGAAATTCGCAAAAATAACGACGAGTTATATTATGGTTGCAGAAATTAAAGACAAAGGGAATTGACGAAATTGGCTTAAAAATTAAGACTTATAAGCAGAAATAAAGAACCATATTTATTTTGTACTCTCGTATGTCTGCAGACCAAAATCATGTTTAGCCGGTTTGAATTATGAAAAAATCATTAACAATTCGTAAATGTAATTCGGATAATCTTAGTTTATGTATCGATAATCGGAATAATAATACACTTATGTTTTTTCTGTCGGTTATTTTTATAAATCTTCTACTTTTTGTTGCTCTTTGTATAGACGGTGTCAAAGTCTAGTCTAGAGTTGTCAAAATAATCTGAGAAACATAAAAACTGCTTGTGATGATTCTAACTGCACTGTCTTTTTTGTTACTCTTGATCCTGTCCATCCAATGGTTGCCTGGAAGAGATCGCTCAAAGCGATAAGGCCGTTCATTGTACTCCAAAATTATGATTATTTATTAAGTCTTATGTTTATTTTTTGTATATTTTGTGTGGTGTGCAATGATGTGTTGTCTAATCTAACCTAACTGCTTAAATAAGTTTGGTTTCATGTTTTTTGGATTAATTTGACCTGGTAATCTGGTAGCTTATATCAATTTATCTAGTAAATAGTAGTATTTATCTAGTAGCTGACTGTACTCACCTCCCGAGGAAGCCGCGCGCCGTCTGACATGCACATTTCTGTTCTCCTGGTGGTCGCCGTCGGCTTCAGTACTGAGCTTGTCTTCCGATGGGCTGTCATATACCTGCATTATTATAAAAAAATGAAAACTTGAGAGGTGTCAAGGGACACCCGGATGGGACGATGTTCCTTTCGATTAATTAGTGAAAGAATTGTAATAATTTTTTTTTTTTTCAAATGTAATTTGAACTAAAAATAACTTACACTAAAAACTGAATTTTACCTAAAACTAAATTTTGGAAACACAAAAAAAAATTGACTCCGACGTGATTTGAACACGCAACCTTTTGATCTGGAGTCGGACGCGCTACCGTTGCGCCACGGAGTCGATGACGGTAAGCGAAATTAAGCAACAGCTTATCAAAAGATGTTGTGATTCAAAAAGTGTCGTGTCGAAAGTGTCGTGTCGTGACAACTTTTCGTAAGAATTATTTCCGTCTAGCCCCCTTTCACAACGCGCGATAAGGAACTTCGTTCCAAAATAATAATTGTTTGAAATACGAATAAGCTTTTTGATTTCGATTTATTATTTACGACGACAATAGTCCTGAGATAAGTGAGTTCAAACAAATAAACTCTTCAGCTATATATAATATTAGTATAGATGTTCTATGTATACTTACAGGTTCCTTCAACTCCTCATGGAGCTGATCCATGAAGCACCGTAGGAACTCCTGAGTGTCGTGCTGGTGGTATCCTCGGAACATCGGGTGCACCTGCAGAAACGCCTTCATCACAATTACATAATAGTAAGAATAAGAATAATAGTAAGAATAATAATAAGAAAACTTTATTGTAAAATTGTGTTGCATGTACATCTTAATATATATAAATCTCGTGTCACAATGTTTGTCCTCAATGGACTCCTAAACCACTTAACCGATTATAATAAAATTCGCACACCATGTGCAGTTCGATCCAACTTGAGAGATAGGATAGTTAAATCTCAAATTATAGTCGCAATTTTAATTTATTGCTAATTATTTGTCTGTTATTATTTGACAGTCACAATTATCTGTTAACTCCAAATGATTCTAACAGACATCTATTTTTCATTTTGAAAAAACAACGTTTGCTGGGGTCAGCTAGTAATATCATAAAATGTAGAATAGGTTTCAACAATTTTGTCCATTTCGGACATGCAATAAAAGGACAGGAACAGTATTATCACTAACACAATAAACACGAATTAAACGAATTAAGTATACACATATAAAATATTTTAACGATAAACTTAACTTATAAACTTAATTCTCGAGATATTCCTTTAAACTATAATGGCTACAGGTTGTAAGCCACTTCTTTTATTTTACTTTAAATAAATTCCCTTCTAACTTTTTTAATTCTGCTGATAAGTGGTTTTAAACTTTAATAGCAGTTATAAACGTACTTTTGTAAAACATAGCATTATTTATATGAGTATACTACGACACTGTGATATAATGACAGGGCTTTAAACACCAAGCTCGTTTTTATGGGACTGAGCTCCATAATAGCGAGGGGCGAGGTTTTTAAGGCTTGATGATATTCAATTGCATACGTTCGACAAAGAGAATACTCAAAAACTATTTCTTTTACGGATGCATATCTCTAACTCGTACGGTTTTTGAGATACTTGGATATTTTTTTTTACTTTTTAACTAAATTATATCGAAAACCGTATACGTTAGACATTTAGTTCTTTAACACTTTTTGTTTTTAAGCATTTTTACTCTATCAATTGACATGGGTTTCGTCACTGGTCGCAAAATCACGTTTTTTCAAAATGGCGGATGAGTTGGTATGACAAAATGTAGAAACCCCTTTGATAAAACCATTCAATTCTCTTTTTTATCATCTGTTATCGTTTAATTTGTTTATTAAATATGACTTGTTCACATTTCTACCTCTTACGTTTAATTACATTAATTTACTTCAGTGGCGCGGTCAGGACTGCTTCAGTGGCGCGGTGGGCGAGGGTCCGCTTGCGGCGCAAGAGGTAGCGGGTTCGATTCCCGCCGAGGGTGAAAGTGTTTGTATGTTCTGCAAGCACGATCTCCTTGGTCTGGGTGTTTAATATGTATAATAAAAAATATCTATATATGTATGACTATTATATTAAGTATATCAGATATCTAGTACCCGTAACGCAAGCTTAGAGCTTACCACGGGGCTAGATGTTGTTGTGTGAAATGTCTGGAAATATTTATTTATTTTATTTATATTTACTTACATTTCTGATGCCATAGAGGATACCGTTCGGTACCACGTAGCCTCTCGCTCGCCTGCTCCACATTTCTTTAATTAGTTTTTGGTATGCTCTGTAACAGAACAGTACAATTAATATTACTGGAAATTCAACATAGTAAGATCTTAATGATTTTTTATATTTTCCTGCATATAAAAAAAACATCTAGCCCAGTGGTGGGCTCCGAGCTTGTGTTACGGTACCATCCTACTAATATTATAAACACGAAAGCTTGTGAGGATATAAGTGTGTTTTTTGCTTTTTCACGCACTAAATACTGAATGGATTTTGATGAAACTTCACAATAATATAGCTTTCATATCAGAATAGCACATACTTTTTACCGCGATAAATACCACCTATCACGGGAAAATACAATTATTACGAAAAAAAAACGATTTATGTCAATTTTGGCATGGACAAAGCTATTTTCCCAGTAATGGACAAAATATCACACGAACAGGCAGCTAGTAAAGAAATAAATAAGTTACAAAATGATTAGATAAATAGAAAATATTTTTAATCTTTTTGGATTTTTTATGAAGAAATAGTTGAATCTAATAAACCTAAACTTAAAATTTAAGAAAAATCCCAGATTCCAGTGCCTTGGTTTCCTTAATAGTAAAACACTATAATATTTTGTATTGGGCACGCGATGCGCTTTCATTTGATACCCCACTCGAGTATATTTGCAGATTTTCGCTTTTACTTCCCCTCTCCCATAACACCCCATAACTTTTAAACGGCACAACCGATTTTCATTAAACATATCTAAGAACACTCGCGCCAAAATTATCTTTCATACCTAAATAGAAATCGCTCCAGCCGTTCGAGAGCTATGATGTCATAGACCCACAAACAGATAGACAGACACGTCAAACTTATAACACCCCACTTTTTTGGTAGTTAATAAAAAATGAGATTTATCAATTATTCAAAATCATTAAGATTTTATTCTTTATTCTTTTTTTTATTCAATAGTTGTACGGCACTGACCTGCTGATGGCCGGTTTCCGGTCGTTGGCTAGCACGGCGACGGCCGCGCCGCACTCCAGGAAGTAGGATGTGAGTGGTTGTGTGTTACTAAGCGCTTGCAGCGCCGCGTTCATGTAGCATGTGTTTCCCATGTTTTGGAGGCCGATTAGACCTTAAAAAAACATAAAAGACACCTTAAAAAACATTGTTGTGTGGCTATGCATCAGGTTACGACATTATAAAACCTAGTTTTGACATTTTAAAGGTCTCTTTCACAATCTCCATCCTACAGATCCAGCGAACCTCACCGGTCCATTGTAGTGTCCGGTGTGTAAAGAGAGAGAAGTCCCTGTGTCCCAGCAGTGGGAACACAAATAGGGTGTTTATGATGAGGATGAAATAACGAGCGACTCAGGCTGAGAGAGGCTTATATCCAGCGGCCAAGGCCTAATGCTGATTATGGTCTAGTTTAAGATTTTCGTCAATAATCAAAAGGACGGTTAAGGTTCCTTATGGGCGGAGTGATGTTGTTCCAGCATTTCGATGCAGCTTTTTTATTTTATCTGCGAAAACTACTAAGTTTATTACTATAACGTACCTCTAGCACGGTCTTCCATATACTCCGCGTCATCAGACTCGTCGGGACTCTGCAGCCCCACCGAGTTGAGCCGGGAACTGTACGACCCGTCTAGCGTTGAGTCGGGTAGCATCTGTTAATGTCAAAGTCAAAACGTTTATATCCTTATAAGCACATGTATGCCCTGTGTGCTATATTTAAATAAAAACTAAAAATTATCAAGTAATAACATTGTCTTAACATTTGCTTAATTTTTTACAATGAGTTGAGAAGCGAATTGAACAACCCAGCTTTCATCTCTTTAATGGAGTTTAAATCTATACTAATATTATAAAGCTGATTAATTTGATTTGTATAGCTGTTTTTTTATTGTTTGCTTGAACGCGCTAATATCAGAAACGACTGCTCCGTTTTAAAAAAATCTATCAGTGTTCGATAGCCCATTTATCGCGAAAGTCTATAAGGCTATTTGAACTGCGGTAAAATACGCTGTTCCCGCGGGAATATCCAATAAAAATAGTCAACGCCGTAGCGTGGAAAGCTAGTATATCAATATTTGTGGGTCATTAGTACTTACTGTACTCTTATCCGTGTTTCCTACACACTCGAGTCATGAAATCAACGAAGTTGCATATCTATGTCCAGCAGTGATCGTCTTACGGCTGAGATGATGATGATGATGAATCTCTGGATATGCCTGTAGACGGACTGGCTGCTCCGAAGTCAAGAATTAATGGCAAACAGCACCAGAAGGTCGAAGCGTATGTCCCTACTAATGACCGAATATACTTATTGTATCTGTATATTTGCAGGCACAAACAACTCACTGTGTGCATATGAACGTGTCTACGGAGAGCTAAAAATAGCTTACTAAAGTTAGCACCCAGAGAAAGCACTTGTCGGGCTATACTTAATCTTCGGCCAAACCTGCGCGAACATAGCGACTGCCGCGCGGCGGATGTTACCCAAACTTTACTTTGGCTCTTTGCACACATACGCGACCATAAAGCGGGACGTTGTCAGACAAATTTGTCTCGCGTTGCAGACGCTCCCGCGTCGCGTCTTTCCATAATAACTTTTACTGTAGTTAAGTCAAAATCTTTATTTGCAACCATGTTGTTTTACAAGTTGTTTTTAACCCCCGACCAAAAAAGGGTGTTATAAGTTTGACGTGTCTGTCTGTCTGTTACATCATAGCTCCCGAACGGATGGAGCGATTTCAATTTAGTTTTTTTAATATGAAAGGTGAGTTTGGCCCGGGTGTTCTTAGACATGTTTCATGGAAATCAGTTAAGCCGTTTAAAAGTTATGGGGGTTAGAGTGGGGAAGGAAAACAGAAAATCTGCAAATATACTAGTGTGGGGTATCAAATGAAAGCGCATCGCGTCCACATTACATAATATTATGTTGTTTTACATTTAGGAAATAAAAGCATTGGAACAGGGGATTTTTCTTAAATTTTAAATTTAGATTTTATTCAATATTAGTTGTATCAAACATGACCCGGATTGTGTATATTTATTGGAAGTGATCGCAAATGTTTTTATCTTTTCTATCATAATATATATATTATGATAGGAAGTTATACTTACAGACTGGTTCACAGCTGACATGGCCGCTTTTATGTGGACTTCTTTCTCGCAGACATAACACCATATCCTCTCCGTCGACACGTTCATATGCACACAGTGAGTTGTTTGTGCCTGAAAATATATAGATACAATAAGTATATTCGGACATTAGTAGGGCCATACGCTTCAACCTTCTGGTGCTATGATTTTTTTTTAATGCTCGATAAGCCTTCATTTGACCACAATCTCACCTGATGTGAAGTGACGATGTGGTCTAAGATAAGACATGAAGATGAAGAACTAGAAGGTAGGCTTCTCCGGACCACATTACGAAACACGAAAAAATCGCTTCACGCACTGGCCCAGCCCGGAGGGTGGTGACAGGCCGCGGCCGAAGCCTACCACCAGAGACTGTTCTTAGTACTACCCGGAGGTCACGTGTAAGGATTCAGAGGGTTACGACTTACGGACGTGAACAGACAAAACCTCCATGTGCCATTAATTCTTGACTTCGGAGCAGGTGATGTAATGGCAGTCCGGGTGCAGGCATATCCAGAGGTTGTTTAGTTGAAAATAGTAATAATAGCTGGTAGGCATACCTTTTGATGCTGTGTGCTGTGATCATTCTTGACTTCGGAGCAGCCGATGTGGTGGCAGTCCGGCTGCAGGCATATCCACAGGTTGGGTCCGGGGCAGCCGCAATCGAAACATGTCAGCGTCTGGAACGAACAAGTTTGTATATTAGTGGAGAAATACCCATTAACACAATCTAATCATAAATTCTAACAATATACAACTATAATTCAATGCCATGGTCACAAAAATATCCACCAATTTTGTATTTATTAGCACATATATTCCATTAATACTAGCTTATCCTAAATTATAACAAAAGAGAACTATTATTCGATATGAAGTTCATAAAAAATATTAATTAGATTAAGTGAGAGATAGTCTGTTCTGTATATCTCACTTAATCCTTACATTCATCCGCAAACTCATCATATTTAGGGTGGGGATTATTTGAAGCGGCCCACATATCTTCTATTCTATAATATAAAAATGAATCGCAAAATGTGTTGGTAAGCGCATAACTCAACAAAGCGTGGACCAATTTAGCTAATTCCTTTTTTTAATGTTCGTAGAAGTCGAAGGATGGTTTTTACGGAGAGAAAAAATAAACAAGAACCCGGGGCGGGCCGCTAGTATTATATATGTTATATTATATAGGGTGTAACAGTTTCGGTCAGTACGAAAAGTCTGAAAATGTAAAACTTAAGAAGATTTGTTCTTAAGAACCATCGATTTTAGCAAAATGAACAATTGCATTCACACATTTCAATAAAACTTTATGGAATCAAACCATTGTTGTGAAAATTGAAAAAAACACTAATTGTTGCCCGAGTTGATTGTTTTTTTTCTTGGGTAATAAAAAAGCTACATCCTCGTCCATAAATATGCTATCTAAAACTGAAATGCTTTTGAATGAAAGGAGAAGTATTTCCCGTCAATAGCTCGTTTACACAATAAAAAAAGCTTTTTACTATAAATAACGTTATTTGGTTAACATAAATTAAGTACAAATCGTACAGGAACTTTAAGCCAACAATCCCCCGATTCCCGCCGAGGGTCAAGAGTTTGTATGTTCTGCAAACACTTTCTCCTTGGTCTGGGTATTTAATATGTATAATAAAAAAATATCTATGTATGTATGTCTATTATATTAAGTATATCAGATGTCTAGTACCCGTAACACAAGCTAAGAGCTTACCACGGGGCTAGATGTTGTTGTGTGGATTGTCCGGAAATATTTATTTATTTATTTTATTTTTATATAGTTTAGAATTTTCGTAAGCAAAAAAAAAATATATATAGGAGTAAGTAATTTTTTTTAATAATTTGAACGCCGGGTGATTATTTTTTGTCTTTGAATTAACTGGAAGTCATTATGGAAGATCTAGCAGTCGCCGTTCTAATATTACATACACTAGCTGACCCTACTACTATTATTAAGTGTGTAAGGATATATGAGTGAAAAATGCATGGAGCGCTGTGAAGAATGAGGGAATATAAAAAAACTTGTTATCGAGCGGAATGAAAAATGATTAAATTACTAAAAAACTATTGAGAAATTGGGGTTGGTGATAGAAGGGTGAAAATATTGGGTTGTATGTATCCTTTAATGCCACATTATAAATATTTTTTTAAATGTGAGAAATAGTTTTACTTAGGGGTATGAAAAATAGATAGTAGCCGATTATCAAGCCATTTCGGAGGAGTATGATAACTAACACTGTGACAGGAGAATTTTATATATTAGAAAGAAGATAATCGATCTTGCCCGTATTTTTGGATATAACCGTGGTAAAATGTAGCCACAAAAAAAAATAATGGCTTCCTAAATAAATGGGCTATCAAACATTGAAATAATTTTTCAAATGGGTCCAGTAGTTCCTGAGATTATCGCGTTCAAACAAACAAACTCTTCAGCTCAATAACATGAGTATAGATAGAGACACCCAAACAACGAACATCATCATCATCACCCTATTAACGTTCCCATTGCTGGGGCACAGGGACTTCTCTCTTGGCGAGAGAGATTAGGCCTTAATTCACCACGCTGGCCAAGTGCGGGTTGGTGAATCTCACATGTCCTTAAAACTATTAGAACATGCCGGTTTCCTCACGATGTTTGCCTTCACCGTGAAAGCACGCGTTTAAAGCGCACATAAATTTCTCAAGAAGAAAAATCCAGAGGTGCGTAGCGGGGTTTGAAACCATGATCTTCGAAATGGAAGTCGAGTGTCCTCTCACTTAGCCAACACGACTTTTTTTTCAACAACAAACACATGCTTGCAAAAGGAATCAATCCCTTACTCCTTGCGCCACAGCGGATCTCTGCCCACTAAGCCACAACACGCAATTATTTTTAATGTATGTCTATAGATAGTTAGCCTCATTATAATAAGCAAATGTTATATTTACAGCACATAATAATAATCCGCTCGAGTCAATAATACTGAGTTCTGAGTCAACACCACAATGTTTCTTTGTTTAACGTTATTCAGCATTTGTTTGGACAAAGGAATGGAAACGTATATGTATTTCGCTCAGTAAGAACTATGCCAAGGGTATTCCAAGATGCATTGATTCTCACGCAAAAATTAGAAACTGATTAATTCAAACATTATTAGAAATGTTTTTTTTTTTTTTATCTATACTAATATTATAAAGCTGAAGAGTTTGTTTGTGTGTTTGTTTGTTTGTTTGTTTGAACGCGCTAATCTCCGAAACTACTGGTTCGAATTGAATAATTCTTTTTGTGTTGGATAGTCCAGTTATCGAGGAAGGCTATAGGCTATATAACATTACACTACGACCAATAGGAGCAAAGATATAGCGGTAAATGTGTAAAAAACGGGAGAAATTGTTCATCTTTGAAGCATTCCGTTGCGTGCGCCGTGAAAACGGTTCAAGATACACAAAAAATATGTATTAAAGAATAATAGCTCTTTTAATGATCTAAAAAACAGTCCGCGCTTTTAAGATTAACTCACAAAAACCGTTTTTATGGTACCTAATTTGGTCGAAATAATTTGTTTAAGTTGTATCAACATTAATAATATTAATCTTTATTCAAATAAATATGTTTTTGGTTAAGAGTACTTCATCCATTATAACGCGGGTAGCACCGCAGGGCACAGCTAGTGATTAATAAGTCTTCATTTGACCACAAACTCACCTGATGTAAAGTGAAGATGGGGTCTAAGATGGAGCATGAAGACCTAGCAGGTATGGCTTCTCCGGACCACATTACGAAACACGAAATAATCGCTTCACGTACAGTAAAAGTGATTAATTTAAACATTATTAATAATAATCGATACTTAATGCACCACCAGCCAAGTGCGGGTTGGTGAATGTCCCAAGTCCTTCAAACTCTTCTTAGTTCTCAGAACATGCCGGTTTCCTCACTATGTTTGCCTTCATCGTCAAAGCACGTGTTTAAAGCTCTTATACATTTTTCAAGAAAATAATTTCAGAGGTTCGCGTCGGGATTTGTACCCACGACCTTTAGTACTTAATATAAATCAATCAGTTGATTTATATATCTATATAAATAAAAATGAATTGTTGTTCGTTAGTCTGATTAAAACTCGAGAACGGCTGGGACGATTGAGCTGATTTTGGTTTTAAAATGTTTGTCGTAGTCCAGGGTAGGTCTAAACGGTAAGCAAATAAGGAAAAATTGTCGCGAACTTTTTTTACCCGTGCGACACCGGGGCGGGCCGCTAGTATATCATAATTAGATAGTAATAAATCATCATTCTTATTATTGTATATTAAATTATTTGTTGTTTTATTAATGATGCATTCTTTTACTTCTTATCATGTAGTCAAAATAATCAGTGACTTACTACTCTCTTAGTACTCTTTTAAATGTTTAATTTATTAGCGGAAACTAGTAATTGGCCTTCAGTCTACATGTGCCTATTTGTTTTGGCACATGTTGTTATTAATATAATTAGATACGTAATTTATAACCTAGCTGTTACTTTTCCAAAAATTGTGTAAATAAATAAATAAATTATAATATCAACATACTTTGTAATCATCTATACTAATATTATAAAGCTGAAGAGTTTGTTTGTTTGTTTGTTTGAACGCGCTAATCTCCGAAACTACTGGTTCGAATTGAATAATTCTTTTTGTGTTGGATAGTCCAGTTATCGAGGAAGGCTATAGGCTATATAACATCACACTACGACCAATAGGAGCAAAGATATAGCGGTAAATGTGTAAAAAACGGGAGAAATTGTTCATCTTTGAAGCATTCCGTTGCGTGCGCCGTGAAAACGGTTCAAGATACAAAAAAAATATGTATTAAAGAATAATAGCTCTTTTAATGATCTAAAAAACAGTACGCGATAGTATATGTCTATCTTTTAAGATTAACTCACAAAAACCGTTTTATGGTACCTAATTTGGTTGAAATAATTTGTTTAAGTTGTATCAATTAATAATATTAATCTTTATTCAAATAAATATGTTGTTAGTTAAGAGTACTTCATCCATTATAACGCGGGTAGCACCGCAGGGCACAGCTAGTATGTTTATATGTATACTTTAGAATCAAAACATTGAAAATATACTATGCATTAGTATATTATCTATTTAAATAAAAATGAATAATTGTTGATTAAATTGAAGTTGTTTGTTAGTCTGATTAAAACTCGAGAACAGCTGAACGGATTTATCTTATCAAAGTCTTCAAATGTTCGTGGAGGTCTAGGGAAGGTTTAAAAGGCGAGAAAAAATCGAATAATTGCCGGGAAAAAAAATGAATAAAAACCCATGCGAAGCCGGGGCGGGCCACTAGTATGTAATATAAATACCAACTATTTCAATGATAATAAGATCATAGTCTCATTTAAAATAAAAAAACTTTATAGTTCTATAATATCAGCAAACTTGTTAACACATCTATAAATACTTCAGGTGTTCTAGCATTTATCACTCACTTAACAAGTGATACTTGAATTTTATGTAATGGATTGTTAGAAGGCATAATTGTTTTAAATGAGTATTGTAACTTGAACAATTTATAATTTTTCTAAGTTTCTAGAGATCAATATTAAATAAGTTTAAAAATTAAGATTTTATGAAGCAGATATGTGATACTTAACAGTTAACTTATGGCGACATACTCATTGAATCAAATCCTATGAGACAAAGCACCACTTATTTTATAATAATTTAATTTGAGATTACATGTAACTCAATAAAATGTTACAAAAAGTTCTGGAACTTTTAAAGAGAGATTTGAGTTTTAAAAATCTAATTTATAGTCATAATGACTCGGCCAATTTACATTAATCTTGAACATAATTCAAAAGTTAAAGATAGAGATAAAGAAAGTTTTATTCATGTAACATCTACATTACAAAACTACACATAAATTCTAAATATTAAAACCTAAATGAACACAAAAGGGTTGCCGACTTAATGTTAACCTTGTTAAAATTTTACTGCAATTTATTGCACTGACATCTCAAGTATGTGATTTTTCTCAAGTGTGTTTTGTGAATAACCTTTAACTAATTTCGTGGTACCAATTAACTTTTTAAGTGGTGCTCATTTTTATCATAAAAGAAAATTTTCATTGAGTTGCTTAATAAGTTAAAAATTAAATAAAATATTGTCATGGTTTCTTAACAATATGAGTAATTATGAATTTATGTGTAGTTATCAATTGTTTAAGTAAGTTAATAATAAGGCTTAACATTTTTGAACTAGCCAAATCATTAGTTACACAATTTAAGTTCTTACATTTTATTACATCAATCAACTAACATATTTGATCCGTACTTTAAATAGATTATGCACTAAGATAGTAAGTACCTGCTTCATTTTAAAAAATAATGACAACAAATCCTATTGGCCAACCTTTGCAAGTTTGTAAACAATAAAAATTCAAGTAATGAGTTCTTAATCAAAATGGAGTTCTATCTATGGTTATGGTACTAGGAAGGTTCGCATGCAAGGCACAAAGAACGCGCTCAGTTACACAATACGAACTGGACCAAGTAAATGATAATTATCTACTACCTATTACTGAGATTTGAGGTTAGTCAACAAGCAAATTTATTTACCTCTTTAGATTGCCACAGCTCCTTTCCGAGTATATCAGTCAGTTTATTCAGATGCTCACACGTAAATCCTTTATCCATTATGTTTTTTTAGCAGTTTTTACCCTTCAAAGCAAAATAAATAAGGTTTTTTTAATTCACAAAACACAGGACATATACATCTTACACCTCCGCGGGCCGAGGTACGAACGAAGAGATTGTTAGGTAAACCGATAGCCAAGATAAATTATTTCTAGAAGACATTTCGGAAGAAACAGCAAATAATTGAATTAGATTACAGAAATTTTCACAAAACTTCCGTGACGAGCGAAAAGTCAGCCAGAACAGCTAGTATACATGTTCCTATTCTGAAGTGATTTGACTGTCAATGAATATCGCATGTGATATTTAATGTTACTACAACGTACTACAGCAACAGTATCACACATAACTATAAATCAAATTATATTCAAATTACTCTGGCTTGAAATAAAAAGAAAATAATATATTTTATATTTCTTGTTTAATAATGTCAGTAGTATATCTATCCTTCTCTCTTGTTCATTTTGTTTATTCAGTCACAATGGTTTCTTGTGATATTCGAAAATTTTCACTCATACGAACTTTAGAATAGCCACCGTTCAACTTCCATAGTGCTGCTAGCTCAAAAATATATCGTATCGTGTTGTGATGTCAATGTCATAATGTCAATTTTGATGTAATGTCTACATTATCTGTGGTTGGAAACTCTGAAAATTGTAATACATTGTAGATTTAGCTACGATGAACCTATTGTATGATATGTATTTAGATAATTACGTTATTACTGGAGGAAATCTATTATAATTTGTATGACAACTCAATTGACCTGTCTAACCTAGAAATATCTAGCTTTGATTTTGCATTTTTCATGGTTCAGTTCTTATCATCAAGTGTAACAAGAAAGTAACTGTACACGTTTTATCTGAACGGCAAAGTGTTAGATTAAAAAAATATCTAGGTAAAAAAATGATTTTGAAATCGAATTGAATACAAAACCAAAAACGTAGTGATTATATACTCTGTACAAAACAAATTGATCCTTTTGATTAAAAAAAAATCACTTTGTTTCACGATGACACAGACTAATAAGTTGTGGTTGACATAAATTTGACATGACTGTTGGTCAACTGATGTTTTTTTTTTGTTTTGATTTCAAGCGCTGCGCTGATAGAACGTAGAGGTAGTGAATATAAATTAGTGTTGCCGAAATTTCGATAGTTTGGCTATCGATAGTTGACCTTGAAATTCAGTAACACTATCGATTGTTCTGTCGATATTATTGATATTATCGATAGTATCGATAATATAGATAGGTTGAAATACGGTAATCAAATTTACCTTTTGTAATAAAATCGATAGTATCGAATTACAAAGTTACAAAATTATCGATAACATCGACAATATCGATAGTATTGTATAAAAGCTATCGATACAATCGATACTATCATTATGTTGACATTATTATTACTATTGATAGTAGCATATATTTCAATAATATCAAGACACTGTGAAGGTGAAGATAACAAACATGCGTAATGGGTACTAAAATTTTTGATTTTTATGTTCCTAAGTAATCCGTTTTCAAATTATTTAAAATAATATTTAACTATTATTTAACACGTACCCACTTACACTTGAAAATACTAACGATACTATTGAAATATAAGCCACTATCGATAGTACCAAACTATCCATAGTATTGATAGTATCGATAATATTGGTCGTTTTCATGGAATACTATCGATAGTATCCATACTATCGATAGTTTAGTCACATTAGATGTGCAATACTATCGACAATATCGATAGTATTTGTCAAATTCAAAGTTATTGCTGCATTTCATACTATCGATAGTATCGATACTATTTATAGTATCGATAGGCCTATCGATGCTATTGATTTCTCGTGACTATCGATAGGCTATCGATAGACTATCGATATTTGACTATTGTATGGCAAGTATGGCAACACTAATATAAATATACTCTCTGCTCTGCTCTGCTCTGCTGATCTGCTCTGGCTCTGCTCTGTGGCGAATAATAAATCGATTGGCGTAAAATATTACATTTACATTTTAATAAACAAGGAAACATAATCTGAGATACACGTCACAGCACAATCATCGCTATGACTTCGGCATCATCTAGCAGTGCTCGGTCACTGTTCGCGGAGTCTAAACAACGATTAGCCGAGCGGGTACAAGTCAACATGAACAATATTTCGTCCTTAGCGCGACAGATACAAAGGGGTTCTAAATCTAATGAGGTAAATCATATTAAACGTACTTACTCGCGACTGAGATGGGAAGATAAATAATTTTAGTTTTAAATAAACAAGTTTTTTTACCTATTAATATGTGACTTTACTCTAGCAATAAGCACCTATATAAGTATTCGGCTTGACAACTATGGCTACTGGCCACCTATGATAACTACATTATGAAATGACACTGTCCCTTGAAAATAAAAACTTATATCATCTAGAGGTTCAGTAAAAAAAGAGACCCTTATACAATCATGCATGTTTATTCTTAGTTCTAATTTTAAAATGTTCTCGTTTCCAGCTCCTTACTAAAGCAGCCCGGGACATGGCAGGCACAGAGAATCAAATGCAAAATAGCGAAGAAAACCTTAAAAAAATGCAGCTCATTGCTGTTCATATGGGATACCAATATGAGAACATACTGAAATCTGCACAAATGCTCACAGAAGTACAAGAACAGCTTGAGTCTATGAAGAGATGAGATTACTTACGTATAAATGGTTAAAATCTTGCTTGTACTATGTTATGTAATTGTTTTTTGGTTGCTGATGCAGTAAAAAGGCCAAACAGGCTTTGGAAGAAGAAAATAAGATAAAAATTCTTAGTTGCATACATAAGAAATTAAGTAAATTACATACATGCTTTCAACTAACTTAAGATTATGGTAAATCTACTTTCTTAAGAGTTTTAAAACAACTAAGCTTTTAAATTTTGTCTTTCGATAGTAAAACTTAACATGAAATTAAATAATGCTTGAAATAATAACATTGGTATAGAAATTATGTGAATACTCTTTATTGGCACTTGCTAGAATAGAATTTGGGAAAATAAGTGAGCATATTCATAATTTAGTTATTGTATGACAAATCATTTTTCAAACTATGTTAATTATTACTAAAATGTAAAGAGTTTTTTACCATTATTGTACCTTTATTAATTTAATATATTATTATACTAAATTCTTATAAAATTTACATCAAAATTTAATAGCTGCCTGCCTGACTCTGTAAATCCCTAAAATTCTACTCCAGTACATCAATGAGTTGGGGCCTAGCTAGGCATGCGGTTAATGCACAATACACTCCAAAGCGAGACGTCAGTGCAGTTCTTGATCCCCGCTTCAAAGAATTGAGTTAGATACACTCAGTTCCAAAAATAATGGGCCAGTCAATAAACTCTATATACAGATAAAACAGAATATAGACATTTTAATTGCGCTTTGAATATCAGATTATTTGAACTGGTTGTAAATGAGTTTGGTGGAGAAATGAGAAGGTATTCCTCAGCACCAGTACAGAATACCTAATCGCCTGGAAGTTGTCAAAAAAGCTCATGGAGGCAATACAATGTACTATAAAGAAGAAAGTGAACAAAACCCAATCATAAAAATGTATTTAATTTTCCGAAAAATATAACTTTTTTTTGTTTCGTGGTTGTGCACCAAGGGTTTATTTTAACTTTTTATCTTTATAAATAAATTCTCCATTGAACAGTCTTCGTTTCATTAGGATAACATACCTAGTTTGGGAGATATTCGGGTTTACGTGACTGACCCGTTATTTTTTAACCTTATCCCCAATCTTATTAATAAGGTATTTTTATTTAGATTTTTGTAGATATCTGAATTCAAAATTCAAAATTCAAAATATCTTTATTCCAGAGGCAAACATAATGGTGCACTTAGAATAGTCACAAATTACAAAGCATCTTAAAATAAATAGGTATTTATAATAAATTACATAAGTATAAATTACAACAATTACATAGTCAATATTTCTATGCATTCCTAAGTTACACCAACCCAGGCATTTTTATCTGAGAGGAAGTCCTTGATGGAATAGTACGCTTTCTTTTGCAGTGTCTTTTTAATATATGTTTTAAACAATTTTCCCTTTAGACTTGTAATACTTTCTGGTAAAGTATTGTAAAACTTAACACAATTAACCGCATACGATTTGCTAACTTTCGAAAACCGGGTATTTGGTTGAAGTAGCTTATATTTAAACCTAGTATCGTAGTTGTGACAGTCCGAATGCTTATTGTATTTGTTAAGATGTTTCCTTGCATGCATTATATTTAAATATATGTACAGTGAAGGCATTGTTATAATATCGATGTCGGAAAATAATGATCGGAGGCTGTCTCTTCGTCTGAGTTTATATATTGCTCTAACCGCTCTCTTTTGTAGCACAAATATTTTGTTAGAGTCCGCGGAATTTCCCCACAAAATGAGACCATACGACATCAGGGAGTGAAAGTAACTGTAATACACTAAGCGCGCTGTTTTGATGTCTGTAAGGTTCCTTATCTTGTAAACAGCGTAAGCCGCGGAGCTCAGTTTTCCCGCTAAAATGTCAATATGTTTGCCCCATTGGAGCTTAAAATCAATGGTAATGCCTAAAAATGTCGTATTATTGCAAATGTCAATGTCATTATCATTAACTTGAATAGGTGTTGTCATGATATTATTTGCTAATGTAAATTTAATACATTTAGTTTTGTCAGAATTAAGCATGAGATTATTAACATTAAACCAATTGTCAATTAAATTTAAATAATTATTAATAATTGAAATGTCAGGATTCTTACGATTAAGTTTAAATAATATTGAAGTGTCATCAGCAAATAGTATTATGTCAGCAAACTTTTTGACTAGAAATGGGAGATCATTAATATAGACTAAAAATAGAAAGGGACCAAGAATAGAACCCTGTGGGACTCCAATATTTGAAATCAAGGCTTTCGATAACGCACCATTTATATCTACTGACACCTCTCGATCTGATAAGTAAGATTTAATCATGGCCAAAGCGTCTCTACTCACTCCATAATGACTGAGTTTTTTGAGCAGTATTTCATGGTGGACACAGTCGAAGGCTTTGGACAGATCACAAAACACTCCTAGGACATCGAATGATGATTCCCATGCGCTATAGATAAGATCAACAAAATTAACCACTGCATCATGTAAAACCATACTGTTGATTAAATAAAAAAATTCCCTTATTAAAATATGACACAAGTTGCAGTAGCATAATTTTTTCATAAATTTTACTGAGAACTGGAAGGATAGAGACGGGCCTGAAATTACGAGGATCTGTTTTTGATCCAGATTTGAACACAGGAATGATTTTAGCATTCTTCATCAGGTCAGGAAATTTATTGTTGTCAATGCAGCTATTGAAATTATAAGCAATTTCCGACGATATTCTACCAATTATATTTTTTAGAAATCTGACCGACATTCCCCAATAGTCCTGTGAATCCTTAAGCTTTAGCGTCTTAAAAGTTTTTATGACATCACTAGCATTTATATGATTAAAACTGAATTCCTCTGTTATTTCAAAGTCAACATTATCAACTACCAGTTTAGCTGCTGATTCTGGTGATGTTTGCAAGTGTTTGGTTGTTTCATATGGAATTTTAGCAAAATAGTTGTTAAAGGTGTCAGCAATTGTTTGTTCATCTTTCACAATAATACCATCATGCCTTAACTCTAGTACTCGAGACGGTTGAGCTACAACTCCAGTTTCAGCTTTAATAATTGACCAAACTGTTTTCACTTTGTTATTTGATGTCTGTACCTTTTCAGCAAGTAAATTAGACTTCGCTTGCCAACAAACTTTTTTAAAAGTTTTACTGTATTCTCTTACATAGTTAGCAAAAGATTCTGTGGTGTTTACTGTTTTTAAATAGTAGAGTTCATACAAGCGATCTTTACTAGTTTTAATGCCTTTTGTAGCCCATTCATTAAAAGATAATTTAGTTTTCTTTTCATATTTAACTATTGGAAATAAATTATTAAAATCATTAAGGATAATGTCAAACAAATTATTATAATTAGTATTAGGGTCAATATTATTAAAATTAAATTTACTCGCTAAATTAGCATTAATGTTATTCTTAAATTGAAGTAATTTCTTATTAGTAAATTTTCTGGTTCGAATTAGTTCGTTTTAGAATAATAAAGTACTATTGGAGGATATAGGGAAATCGGAGGGTAGGTATAGTTGCAAAGGCATTACCAATTGTGAGAACCTGTGAATACTATTTTTCGTTAAAGGAGTGATCTGTCAGGAAAGGAAAATATATTTTTAAATATTTTTTTTACCTCTGACGCCAAAGGTAAACCCGCTCTGACGCCAAGAGGGTTTGATTCCCGCTGAGGTGTCAAGCGTTTGGATGTTCTGCAAGCACTATCTTCTTGGTCTGGGTGTTTTATATGTACTTATAATAAAAATATGTATGCGGTATGTCTAATATATTAAGTATATCAGATGACTATTACCCGTAACACAAGCTTAGATCTTAACACTTGATGTTTGGGGCTTGATGTTGTTGTGTGAATTGTCCGTAATAAATATATTTATTTATTACCAAAGATCACTATGCTAAAACCTTATTTATAGAAGTTACAACACGTACTCAAACAATGGCGCGCACCGAGAGCTTGGGCGCCGTAACAAAAAGCAAAAGTAAAAATATAAAGAAACGTCACTGACAAACTCTTGGAGATGGTACCGTTCTGGCAGCGTTGTTTTTTTTATGCTAAATAAGCCTCTAATTGACCACAATCTCACCTCATGTAATGTGACGATGTGGTCTAAGATGGGGCATGAAGACCTAGAAGGTGGCTTCTCCGGACCAGATTACCAAACACGAAAAAATCGTTTCACGCACTGTACCAGCCCGGAGGGTGGTGCTGGTGACAAGCCGCGGCCGAAGCCTACCACCAGTTGTAAGAGGCACGTCGGTAGGGAAACGCAAAATGGCGTTCAAATGAGTACGTAACATCTTTTCACTTTATACTGGCAAACTGACGGTTGAAGCAGTGATTTAAATTTACTTGAATTGAGTTGAGGCACGTCGGAGGACGCTACATAGTTAATTTTAATAATATATTCCAGTTACCTAATAATATTAATTCTGCTCTATTGAATTTATTGGCCGTGTTGTTATGCTCGGGTTTAGCTAGCCTACAATTGGAGCTACAATTCGTTACGTAACGCCTGTAGATATTAGGTACAGTCGGCATTCGAATTGCCTAAGTCTTATTAAAAGTTGAAATTATTATGGCAACTTTTAATAAGGCTTAGAGCTTATTCCACAAAATTCGAGTAAACTAAGCAATGGTTAGTTATGCCAATTAATACGTGTCTATAGTTAGTTATGATAAGAGCTATCTCACTTTGTCACATGGAACTGAGAGAAAAGGCACTACATATTAATAATAATTATTATTATGAATACTTTATTGCACAAGATAAATACAGAGTTGTACAAAAGGTGGGCTTAATGCCAAGGCATTTTCTACCTGCCAACCTCAATCAGTAAAATAATTGTCTAATTTTACTCGGAGATGGTGAAACGGGACTGTTTCTAACTAAAATGATTAAACTTATTAAAATTACGTATTAAAAGTTAGTCTATATCATTATATTAATATATGTGTAATAGGTTACACATATAATAATATAATGATATAGGCCTACTGGTATTAAAATGACTTTATTCATTAGCAGCGCAGAGTGTTCTTTTAAGTTTCTTACTTTGTAATTTTGATTAAAACAAACACAACGCTTTAAGTTGTGAGTCCAATTTTATGAAACTGAACTAGCAATTTCAATATTGTATCGTAGCTAAATAAAAAAAAATATTTACGTACACAGTGATACCTTATTTTAGAGTAAGCGTTTATTACTTCTACGACGGGAAAGCAATTTTTAACATTAGAAGTATAATTTTTCTAGGTATCATTGAATAGGTAGTATTTGATTTAATCGAATTAGATTTTGAAAGAAGTCATTTTCAGAATTCTTTTCATAAGTTGCCATCTGTTGTGTTTTAAGTGGAGTTGGAACATAATTTTATTTCGATTATGAAGGCGATCAAATTTTTCTCTAGGTCAATAAATAACTAATAAGGTAAGGCGTGTTTGGGTGCCCGGGGCACTGCCCCACTTAGCCCGACTTAGTCATGCTGAAGTCTGTTCTATTGTTAATCATTTTCGCGCATGTACACATTTTATGTTGCTGACTGTACTAATACCTATAAATAACTACTAGAACGGGAAGCTTTAATCCTAGACTTTACTTTCACTGCTCCAAATCTGTGAGGTGATTACTTCCTCGTCATAGTACCCTACAAGATTCTAAATTACCGATGTCCTGTCATTATTCCGAACAATAGCCACGTTTTGAATTTGTTAGATCACGCGAAGGACTTTGTTTCACGGATTTTGTATCTTTGTTTAACCAATAATTAGTATACTTCAGTTTTGTACCTACTGTTTTGAGTAGTATGTAATTATGTTCATGAAAACAAAAAGCAATCGAGATACTTCGGGACGAGATGCTCGGGGAATGAGATGCACTGACGTTTTTCATGCGACAGCGATTACAATAAACATTTCTGGTACATAAAATGAGTTGCATTATTCATTTTAAAAACAGTCTATCTAACAATATCTTTTTATAAACGTAAATTGTGATGTTAATATGCAACTATAAACGACGTTTCGTTTCGATTGTAGAGTGCCGTCGTTAGGCAAGCCTTTATTCCCAGACGGCGCGCACATTGCAGATAATCGTAGGATTTGGTATAAACATTAGAAATAAAGTCACTAAACACGTGAATAACAAAGCGGAGCTAGAAGACAGGCTGAATCTCGGATCGCCTTTGAATCGACCGCATGTTTAGGATCGCAAGTCTCCAAATCATTTTGGAAACTTGCGTTTCCTGTCTAAACAAGATCCACGATCCACCCCGTGATCCTGGAACGCGGATTATTAAGAATTCTTTATTGCACAAGAAAAATACAGTGTTGTACAAAAGGTGGGCTTAATGCCAAGGCATTTTCTACCTGCCAACCTCAAACAGGTATAAGATTATAAGTTGGCGCGCAAGAATGTACAAAAATAGCTTAATCTAAAGAGTTACAATATTAAAGTGTAAGGTGTACATATATCAATCAAAATATACAGGGTGTGGCGTAATGAGTGGATAATCCTTTACCCACGGTTGGGGGGCGGCATCGCGACTGTTCGGAAAATGATAATTTGTATTCAGTAAAAGTGTCACGGTTTTCGAGTTATCAGGCATTTTAAAATTTTTTTTTAAAAGTTAGACCTGACCCACTCTTTTAAGTACCAAATTTACAATACAAAGAATTTTCTGTCTGTTTTCTGAATAGCATTCCTAGATAGTGGTGCTATCAAATGTAAACTACCAATTTTGTACGATAGCCATATTTTTTTCTATTTTTATTTTTGAACGTAAAATTTGTGTTTATATTTATTTTTATCAAACTTTGGTATCTCGTGGCGAAAAAAAATGTATGGTGACATGAGTGCCCAATAGATAAATAATTAGCCTATTTCATTAGGATTCCAAAATGGTATAACATACGATATCTCTAGCTCTGAATTAAAAAAACTAATGAATTTAAGATGAGTTAGAAGCATTTTTTGAATTTGGGAGCGAATAAACAGGGCAGCGGCGACCATAAGTCAAACGCGGCATGCCCGAAATGTTAAGCGATCGTTTATTAGAAGGTGCAGGGCATGCATTCGAGCTCACGGTGGGCAATTCGAACATTTATTGTAAATAAATTGAATAAATGTAATTTTGATGACTTTTTGTTTCATTTACACGCTCTCATACAGTTCCTAGTTGAAACATTGGTATGAATTATTAGAATTAAATAAATTTTAAATTATCTTGTAAATTCAAAAAATGCTTCTAACTCATCTTAAAATCATTAGTTTTTTTAATTCAGAGCTAGAGATATCGTATGTTATACCATTTTGGAATCCTAATGAAATAGGCTAATTATTTATTTATTGGGCACTCATGTCACCATACATTTTTTTTAAACCACGAGATACCAAAGTTTGATAAAAATAAAATTAAAACACAAATTTTGCGTTCAAAAATAAAAATAGAAAAAACTATGGCTATCGTACAAAATTGGTAGTTTACATTTGATAGCACCACTATCTAGGAATGCTATTCAGAAAACAGACTGAGAAAATTCTTTGTATTGTAAATTTGGTTCTTAAAAGAGTGGGTCAGGTCTAACTTTAAAAAAAAAATTAAAAATGCCTGATAACTCGAAAACCGTGACACTTTTACTGAATACAAATTATCATTTTCTGAACAGTCGCGATGCCCCCCAACCGTGGGTAAAGGATTATCCACTCATTACGCCACACCCTGTATAATAAAAATTAATAATAATTCTAAATATGTATTTTATGTTTAAAACACACACGCATATATATTATATATATACTACACACATACATAAATACATACATATATATATATATATATATATAAATATAAATAATGACAAAAAGATATGAATAAAAGGGAAAGAATAATAAGTTATGTATATAATTTATCAACATAGAAGTTTTTAGTTGCTCGTTTAAAGTGGTCTTTTGTTTCTGCTTTTCTGATATGAGGTGGTAAGCCAATCCACAACCGTGCTGCTTCAACAGAGAAAGAATTTCCTAAGAAGGATGTAGAGTGGGAGGGAATAACGAGTAAAAGGTTGTCAGAGGATCGAAGGTTTCAATTATGTTCATCAGTTAAGAATGAGAAGCGGTCTTTTAAGTAGGAAGGAGTAAAAAGGGATCCTTTAGAATTGAAAAAAGTAGGCATAAGATTCGAATGTTTCCTACGCTCCCGTATCTATAGGTAGCCATTTAAGCATTTGGCGATATTTGATAACATGGTCGTACTTTCGCAGGTTATAAATAAATCGGATGCAAGTGTTAAGTAAGCGATCAAGTTTGTTAAGGAGAGCTTCGTTGAGATCAAGAAATACTGTATCGGCGTAATCGATTATAGGGACTAGGAGAGAGTTTGCGACTGAGTTTGCGGATCGCGGGAACGCCGATTCAAAAGGGTGTAGACCCACGTTTTGAATTGTTCAACAAAAGCAAGTGTTTCAATTAAACAAGCAATAAACACACGAGATAAGAGCGTATGTAACAGTTAAGCTCAAACACCTTTCAGTTCGTCTAATAACTGAAAAATCTTGGCATAACAATAGTCTACTCAGTCCGCGGTTAGCTCGCTAGAATCCCCAATCAGAGAGTATATAATCACTACGTTTTAAGAGACGGGACTAGGAAGGAAATTTTTGATCTAGGCAAAATGTCAAATCGAAGTTTACTATAAGTGAAACACCAACATAATAAATAATCTGTTAGAAGTTTAAAAGCAATGGTACCAACATAAAGATAATTTTAAACCTTAAAGAAGAAGAAGGGTATAGGGTTGCACTCGTACAGAATCGAGTTTTATCGATATCGATGATTTAGGTTTCTCTCAATAATAGGTTGGACCTACATACTGAAATTGGGAACAGGGAGGAGGATACTTAGTACAAAAACAAAGTGCAAAGCAAAATATTTATTTATACAATATATTATGTTCATAGTGCGTACCCATTATTTATGGCGAGATGTAAAACATCATCACATGATCATGATGATAACATGATCTATTGAATTGAATTAAATAATACATAGTATATTATAATGTATTTTGAGCTACTCTATTGCACTAGGAAACATGATGTAAAGAATGAGAAAGTAATTTTGTTGTTGAATAAATAAATAATTAACTTTTGGTATTATGATCAGATAAATCAAAGAAAATGTTCCGCTATTGCAAAGTGTGTTAAAACTGCAAATTATTTTTCATCACATCGAGATGAATCTAAGAATATGATACTCCTCCTATAATGTGTCATTTAAATGAGGTTGACCAAGCATCATCTGAAAAAAAAGTTTAATTATATTCGGAAAAACAGCACAACAACAAATTAATTAATATATAGTATTTAAACTCCTGATTATATTGATGGTTAATGGTTTTAGATGCCGTTGAACTGAGGATGTGGGAGACAAATTCGTTATATTTATGTTCAAATAAAGAAAAAAATAACAGGCCATAGCATATTATCGTGTTATAGATACAATTTTGAAATGAGGCTTATGTCCTAGTATATTAAAAATGATGATGAATAATTCATATTTAATTTGTAGCATAGAACCATTTAGGTCTGGTGGACTTGTAATTTTGTGGTATGAAAATATATCGATGATAGGCGAGCAAACAAAACGCCTATTGTTTACAGAAGCATTATATAACATATTGGTAAATGTACTCACCGATCTTCATCCAGGGCAAATATTTGATATAAGCTTTTTGTCTTCACTTGTCTGCTGTATGAGTTTCTTGCAAATTTCGCATCGAATAGAATTTTTATGAATTGTTTTGTTCTTCATAATTTTCACAAATTTGCGGTCCTAAATGACAATTAAAGGTCAAGTACTAGACTGATAGGTGACAAATTGACAATGATCCATGAATATTAAAACCTATTTAGCAAGAAGAAGAAGAATAATAATACCACTAATCTCAGAAGTAGCAGTTACAAAAAGATTTGCGAACCATTAAAGCGTATTTAATATTTGGAAGTATTATAGTCGCGATTAGTTTTATTAAGTTGGCATTTTTTTTTATTAAGGTGGCAATTTTTTCAAAGCAATGCCTTAGCAAAGCTTTATGTCAGATTCTATCATAGACACTTGCACCAGCCTGTCCCCAATGCCACTGTGACCATTAAACGCTCTACTTCTTATACTTTCGTTTTTTTTTCTGTGACATCGCCAGTTATTCTATTGAGAACGAGGTTACGCAACCACCAAGAAGTTTTGATATAATTTTTACCTGCATTTTGCCAAGCTAGGGTCGTTCCTAAAGTCTTAAAGTGAAGAGAATAGAGTTGGAATTTGTGCGGATGGTTAACCTATTGTTGGTAGAGGTTGATCGTGACTGCAGAAGCGACTATGGTTGCGCAAGATTCGCTTATAATTATCCACGTTGAAAGTGCAGAATTAGGTTCTGGATGCATTTTGTTGTTGCAATGTTATTGAGTGGCTTCTGTCTTGCTGAATCTTCAACCTCATTCGATCGTTTTAAACAACAATGGATAGCGTCTTTCCGACCCCTTGTGCTGCGCCGGAGAAGGTTTCGAGGTAGAGCCTCTTTATTTATAATAATTTAATATACAAATTTAACCTCCCGCTGCGTCTGTCTGTAAACTCAAAATCTACAAAACCAATCTTCGTGCAGTTTCCAGCAATAGGTAGAACAATTCAAGAGGAAGGTTTAAGTGTATAATTTGTTAAGGATGTGTGAGAATTAGTTAAATTATGATGATAATTATTGAAGAAGTTGCATTCAAATTCAAAATTCGTTAAGGTAAAATTAATAAACCGAAAATTTTATAAAATATAAGCAAATAATAATAGAAACTTAAACTTAATAAAATATTAACAATTTAGAGATAGCTATCATAACCGAAGGCCGGGTCAGCTATATTTTCTTTATTGGTAAAAAAATAAATAAAAAAGCCTTTGTAAACGGACATAAAAGATTGCGTGAAACTGATTTAACTCCTAAATTGAAACTTGTGAAATCCAGTTCAAAGGTCATCATTCATTTCTGCAAATATTATTAAAGTAGCTCTTATTTCAATGAAGTTTGAGTCTATTTGGTGAGAGAATGTCATGGTCACCTAAAATGTCTTAAAAAGCAATTATTGATAGATAGGTTCAGATGTTGGATTCAGAGCAAGGTTTGATTTAGTTTATTTATATATTCAATAGGAAGGCTCACAGTTAATAATGTAACACAACTTGCGAACGCCCGCGAGCGCCCTTCGTACGAGTAGAGCTACTTGTGCACTTATTTTACAGGTTCAGTAGGTACCTAAATACCTTTTAAACGTACACAAAATCTAATCCCTTTGTTAAGCCTAAAAGGGGTATTACTATCCCTACTCACTACATAGTATAAAACAAAGTCGCATTCTCTGTCCCTATGTCCCTTTGTATGCTTAAATCTTTGAAACTACGCATCGGATTTTAATGCGGTTTTTTTTAATAGATAGTAGTATATATAGTATAGATAGTAGAGAAGTAGGTACTGTTATTTTTTTGGTTTCTAAAGTGATGTCGTAAATAATTACATTTTTTCCGCTTACATTGCAAACGCAGGCTGAACCCTACGAGTTTTATCAAAATAATTTACTGAGTATTGTACACATTGAAAAGGTCTACAGAAAAGTCCGTAATGGTATATTTCTATCTCTTATGGATAACTCACAATAACTTTTTTTTGTCATTTACTTTTTAGGACAAATAATTTTCGAAGCGATTTTAACCAATACAGCATTAATCCCTAACCAATGAAATACCCGTAACACCGTATGATTTAAGTGAATATTTTCGAAGATATTACAGATTTAAAAATTGCGGGACGTAGCGTTTGCGGCGGCACCGGCGCGGCGGCCGGCCGGGCCGCTCGGTGTGGCAAGAGCGTGCCTTTAAATAGCGCGTCTAAGGTCACGGTTTTCTCAAAACTACTGGATCGATTTTAATCACATAGGCTATATATTTTATACCCGTGCGAAGACGGGGCGGGTCGCTAGTTTATTCATAAATAATATCTACATAATATACCTCCACGCAATCTATATATAGAGCACACATTTATATAATCTCTTAATTTGAAACACTAGACTTTGATACAACATTCCAACACCCCTGTTTTCCCCTCTGTGGTAGTGGAGTTTCGTAAATGGCATTCTTAACTAATGTTGACACCCTATAAAGAACATCCCCGAAAAATTGCAAGTTTCTCACTTCAAAACCATAGGACTTTTATACAAAGTTCTAACCTCGTTTTAATCCTGAATATTAATATATACCTAGGTATTCTGTTTAGTCCGCGCCTATTTGCCCATCCAAAGTAAAACAAGTATACACAGTACATTTTTTTGGAAAGCAATACGGCACGAGAAACTTCAATGCACTGTACCTATCGTCATGATTTTTCGTTAACAAGAAAAATAAAAAAAAAAAGTACAATTTCTTTTTTAATCTAAACGACGACGGTATAATAATCATTATTTTATTAAACTTTGTTTTTTTTTAAGTGAAACTTCTTTAGAATCGTTGTGATTTCAAACCGGATGCAACGGAAATGCGATAGTTAAGCCAATCTTAAACGCTAACAAGGTTAAGCAACTTTGCCCGACGCCAGTACTTGGATGGGTGACCGCCCGAACAAAATCATTTTGCACAGTATTTTTTTTTTATTTATGTCATTCTTTTGTCGATTTACTGAAGTTTCACTTCTATCGTGTGTGAATCGCACACACACCTTTTTTTTTATAACAAAACGTTATATTTCGTTTATCAGGGGTTCAATGTATCGATCGATCCACCGTTTAGGGTTTATTTAATTTGGTACGGAACTTTTTTTCTTGAACAGATTTCGATGATTTAATTTATAACTTTTCCAATCGACTTCGTAATTTTCGATTGTACCAAATGTTGAAGATAAGTGTAGAACTAGGTACTAAGTCAGAAGTATAAGTAGATACCTAGTTCTAAAGTTATCTTCAAAATCGATCAAACCTTTCACAGGCTCGTGTCTATCATTAGTACCTAAATAGTCCACAGTGCTCACGCGCATCGCATTGCATAAAGTATTACGTGATGTCTCCGCTCCGGTAACTATCATATTATGCATTTACCTAGTATAGATAGATAATACCTATTATAGCTACATTGCCATCATTGTCACAATCATATTGAAGTCCCATAGTAGCTTTATTTCAGCTGTCTTTACGACTATGACAACCTTATGCTAAGCTGTAAGTAGCCTTTTTTACAACTTCCACATAAATTTTATACTATCGGCCCGGCCCGGCGTCGCACGGGTAAGGTAAAAAAAGTTCCCGGCAATTTTGCCTTATTTGCTCACCGTTTAGACCTACCCTGGACTACGACAAACATTTTAAAACCAAAATCAGCTCAATCGGCCCAACCGTTCTCGAGTTTTAATCAGACTAGCGAACAACAATTCATTTTTATTTATATAGATTTATGCTATAGACAACTAAACAAAATGAAAATTTCACTAACATTACCAAGTGGTAATGTTTCTAAAATTTTCATTCGGAAAACACGACTTAAAGTTGAGACAAAAATGATATATTTAAGGCGAAAGCAAAAGGCTGGTAATGAATAAAAAAAATGGAATAATTTTAAAATAAACTGCATTAAAGTACTTACCTACATTCATATTTCATAGTATAACCAACATTTTGGCATAAGTAAATCTATTATCCTGATGCTTCTTAATCATTTTCTGCTTAAAAAAATAGTTCAACATAAAAAGGAGAGGTTTATCCCTAATTAAAAAAATATATTAATATTTACTGGTTCGCAAGTTTGACAAATAACATTTTTTTTCTCATAGCTGTTTTTATTTTAAACAATTACTTTTCATGATTCGACAGAGAATCACGTTCCTTAAAAGTAGGCTCCATACTAGGTTCCATACAAAATTTCAGATCCCATTAAATAAATGACTATCTAATAAAATTAGAAGCAGTGTCACAAAAGCTTTTTTTATAAATATATACAAATTGATTTATTTGTCAGTTAATATTTGTAATTACTGGATACATACATACATATTATAAAATGTTTCGTATATATTTTTTTATTATTTTTCCCGCGGTAAAAGGCCTTTTACAATAAATATTCTATCTAAACGTGCAATAATTTTACACATCGGTCAAGTAGTTCCTGAGATTAGCGCTTTCTAAAAAAAGAAAAAATAAACGAACTCAGATTTATAATATTATTAACTAATAATATTATAAGATTTGTTTGTTTGTTATGAATAGGCTTCAAAACTACTGAAAAGATCAAAAAAAATAATAAATGGGTGACTATACAACCCCGAGTAACTTAGGCTATTTTTACAAAAAGAATAGGGATCCTTACAAATTCTTAAATTATGTAACCGAATGTGTAAAAAATTATCTGCTATCTGCTATCTTCTATATCTTCTATCTACATATATAAATAAAAATGAATTGTTGTTCGTTAGTCCGATTAAAACTCGAGAACGGCTGAACGGATTTATCTTATCTTAGTCTTGAAATGTTCGTAGAGGTCTAGGAAAGGTTTAAAAGGCAAGCAAATATCGATGAATTGCCGGGGAAAAAAAATTGCAAAAAACCCGTGCTAAGTCGGGGCGGCCCGCTAGTAGACAATAAATACAGCAACGGGTTCACATAATGGCAAAGCAAAATGTTTAATTGTCTGAGGTCGAATTACATTTAATTTTTTACCATAGATACGGTACTTTAAGAAAAGAGTTCTTCCTTGGTTGAGGTTGCCACCAAAGTGAATTTAAATCAGTAGATATATTATTTTGTAACATAAAGTATCTATGGTAGATTCTCTTACACAATATTTATGTCATCAGTATATTTACATTATTAGAAAATAACGTTCAACTAAGTAACATATTTTTCACTTTATCATTTTATTTGTCTTGACACTGGCAAACTTACGCTGCAAGCGCTGAGTCCAATTATAAGAAATTGAATTGAAGTTCTTTTTCGAGCAATTAACAACCTTAGAGTATCTATGGTAAGGATAGAGCGCGCGTATCACACAAATTACATTGTGCAGAACGTAGGCAGCTAGGACCATAGACAAACGTAAATGAGCGAATGACAGGTAGGGATGGGGCGTGCCGATAGGGAAAAAGCTATCGATAAATTATATTAATTAAGCTCTCTGTTAGGTAATAAGTTACACACTTTTTATGTTATTTGGTTTCGAGTTCATTATATGAAATATCTAATATTCATATTATTATCAATTTACCAAATTATAATGATAGTTCCACCATTTTCATAATCATTTTCGGGTTGTTTCATGTGGTTAAATTTATTGTTATTATGAATACTTTTTTGCACAAGAATATAAATAATTGTACAACAGGTATGCTTAATTTAGGTGTAACATAGCAGTATGATCCTGACATTAGGTACTTAAATACATAAAATATATAATGGGTAAAAACATAAAAAAAAATCGGTATTTAAAATTATGGACCCGAAGAGGCTTTGTATGACCAATTTGAATGTGAATTATTTTATTTTTGAATAAATAAACAAATAAATTTGAAACGTTGAGCTCACAATACGTCGGTGTCATGGTTTTATTCGTGCGCTCCACTCGCCCGGTTTGCACACTAATAATAGTATTAGAGGTATTTATATGTAATATTTAAGACAGCTCAAAAATGTATAAACTACTTTTACACAGTTTATAACAAATTAGTGACTAACCTTAAAACAGTCTTAAACCAGCCTTAAACCAGCACTCCACCAGTGCTCACTCTATCCTTACCATATATAATCTAATTTAACAACTTTTTAATCATGAACGTAATTCCATAAGAAAAAAAGAAGAAGTAGAACGGAGTACATTATCTGGTCTCTGCTCAACTGAGGTGCCTGGGTGGACTGTTCGTAAGTTATAATTATGTTATTTCTTATTATAAATCTTCTTATTTGTCTAAGTAAACACCTATATATAATCTCGCATTAATACTTAATCAACGACAATATTCATTAATAAGACGACACGTGAGGCATTTAATAATTACATGTCAAGTGAAATGAGGTACACGCGGAAAATTAAACATTACTTGCCTTGTAATCTATTCTAAACTAACAGAAACTGGTTACTATGAGTTGCAGCTGGTAATAAAAATCTACTTCAATGAAGGTGACATGTTCCATTCAATATTACATTACCTACTTGTACCGACAATAACTATGTGTTATTATTTTATTATATCGTCCTCCGCGCAAACCCCACTATCAAGTTTGGCGACGGAGTGCCCAAAGGGTCAGTTTTGACCGCGACGAGGCAAGGAAAAGCGCTTAGATAGGCAATGACGTCGCATCTCGGTCTGAACTGACCCTGTGATAATGTGGCTTGCTAAGCCGAGTTTAGTTTTTATATTTTATTATGCACATGACTTTATTTCGTGTTTATGTCAATTTTATTATAGTGGTAACATAAATAATGTCTTGAATTTTTTTATGATTTTTTTTATTTTTTACAACTGACCACTCAAACTGGGCATGCTCTTATGGTATGGTCACGTTGTATTTATGCAAAATGTGATATGCACACGGAAGTAATATTAACATGAGGATTAATTATGTGCAATTTTCAAAGATACGCGTTGTAATGACAAAGGTTTAGAGATCATCAATCCATCAACAATAATAACATTGATATTAGGAATCAAATCAAACACAAGTGGTTTTAAAACATTTTACAAATATTTGAAAATAACAATATTATACAAAGTGTTTCAAAATTGGTATATAAAGCAGAAAGAAAGAACCGACGTATCTAATGTGGGATAAGGTCAGAAAGATGATGAAGATGATGAAGTAGAAAGAAAGAATGTGCATTTCGACAAAAGGCAATTTTTTAGCCACATCTAATATCTATAAGTTTAGCCTCATGTCAATCGATATAATTTTTAAGCCCCTGGAAATAGTAAAAAAGTTGAAAAGAATGTGTTACTAAACCTAAACCACTATTTTATTGGTGAAATAATAAATGTGTTAGGTTTAAAAAAAAGGTAACCAATAAAAATAAAAAGTTATAATCACGATAATTTTGTATTCTAAGATTTAAACTTTAAATATTGTTCTTCGAGAAATGGGCTTCGAATTTTCAAACATTTTATATTTAATTTATTTAAGTCAAACACTGATAGCAATACACGTCTTGCAATAAAAAACCTATAACTTTATAATAGCAATCACTCGCTGTTTCACAACTTGTTTATAAGGTGCAAACACAATGTGCAAAAAGATTTTCCCGTACCGGGAATCGAACCCGAGCCTCCTGGGTGAAAGCCAGGTATCCTAGCCACTAGACCATACGGGAGATATTGTTAGTCTCGAAATTAAGTAAAAGTTTGTCTGCTTAGGTCTTACGGCGCTTATATGTCATCGAAACGTCATTTTATTGGTTTCGTAATTTCAATAACCACAATTCGTTGGATCTTTATTGCACTTATCATAAAATCCGTATACGATTTATCGTAGTTCCACTACTCTTCTGTTTTCCTGGTACGTGGCACATACATTAATTTTATACATAGGGTGGTTTTAATTAATAAAAATATTAATATATAGTTATGGCTTGCTCTGGTGGGCCACATGTCACTGAGCGAGATAGCTTTAACCATTGATTAACTTTACTCGGCGAAAGTAAAACTGGCACTTACCATCCATATTAGTATAACAAACGCGAAAGTAACTCTGTTTGTATTTTTTTATTTATTTATATATATTATGTGTACCTATGAGTACACATATCGACTCTACTGATTAAACATATTAAATAAAATAGAGTCGGTATATCCGGGTCACTAATTAATTATTGGTGAAATTGCATCTGTTTTTTTTATTTGGTTTCGATTTGATTGACGTAATATGGTCAGCTTTAGCATATAACATAAGATAATGCAGGTTCGCTTATGGCTAAAGTTCTAGATTTATTTCGTTTCACAAATTTTGATTCAATTAGCGTTTTTAGGTCTGTTGTCTATCTGTCTGACCGTCTGCCACCAGGAGGATGTATCTCAAGAACAGAGATGGATAGAGAGTTAAAATTTTGAGGGATGATTTATTTCTGTGTGTATATAACATACATAATACATAAATATATAAGGGGCTCCCATACAACAAACGTGATAAAGTTAAGCACCGTTGCGCCGGGTCGGTACTTAGATGGGTGACCGCAATTTTTGCCTATTCACGGAATCCTAGGTGTATTATTACATAATTATGTAAGTCTATGTCGTACTTATCAATTTTATTCTGCATCATAATTTAAGTATACAAAAAAAATAATTATTAGGTTGGTACTTATACATACTTCAGGCCATAAATACTTTAGCGGCTCTGCAAATCTATCTATATATATATATATAAAAATGAATCCCTATTTCCCTTGGTCACGGCATCACGCCTGAACGGCTGGACTGATTTCGCTATTTCTTTTTTTGTTCTGTTCGTTATTATCAGAAGAAGGTGACTAATACTTACTCGGAACTTCCTTCAGAAGTTTCAACAGTATAGTTCTTAGAGATTCGGAGAAAATTGGCTGTTACGTATGGACGGATAGACAGACAGACATGACGAATGTAGAAGAGTTCTTCTCTCCAGAAATCCAGAGGTGCGAGGCGGGGTTTGAACCCACGACCTTCGGAATGATAGTCGAGTGTCCGCCCACTTAGCCAACGCGACTTTTTAATCTATATAAATAAAAATGAATTGTTGTTCGTTAGTCTGATTAAAACTCGAGAACGGCTGAACGGATTTATCTTATCATAGTCTTGAAATGTTCGTGGAGGTCTAGAATATAGCCGGGATTTTTTTTTAATAAAAACCCGTGCGAAGCCGTGGCGGGCCACTAGTTAAGGATATATGTATATTGATTTAAAGTGGCGCAAACAACCATTCTCAAGATCTCTTACTTAAGACTGTAATAATTCCCAAAAAAGATCTGTAGCAGTCGGTTATATTTTTTTTTAAATTTTAGCTTGTTAAATGTTCAATTTCTTTTTAAACTGAGGTTGTTTTTAGCTAGTTAGCTACAATACTTGACTAAAAACTAAACCAAACCTGTGTTAAGGTACCAAATGGAGCATGCGCTGAGGTAACTCGTGTTATGCCACCCATTACCACTTGTTGCATAGCGTAGCTGAAAACTAGTCCGTTAACTAGTTAGCAGTTACTTATGTTGGTTATTATAGCACCTTCTATCACTATTATTTGTCCCACTGCTGCGTATAGTATCAACGGTGGAAGAAGAAAAAGGAATCTTTAACTTTTTTTGGTCTGGGTGTTTAAGTATATTAAAAAATATATTTTCAGTGGATATCCTATGATATAAGCGCTATTTATACTATACTACTATGTAAGTCTATATATACTATACATAAGTCAGGTTACACCTACATGGGCTCTGTTATCGGCACGACGGATTTAAAACCAAAACAAAACGATTTAAGAATCTCTTTGCTCCTCCGAAATATATTACGGGTCTCAAGTATACTATATAGTAACCTATAAACAGGGTTTTAATGACCTAAAAAAAGTGTAGATTCTATATTTAATAATTTATTTTAATATTTTAACATCAAATCGTCATCGGTACAGTCAAGAGCACTAACTGGTAACTATTTATTTTAATACCATTCAAACGCATGCGGGTTCAAACCTACTAAGTTACATTTCTTCGTCAATGTATTTTGACACTTTTGTGTTATTATAACGCTTAATCTTAAATTTTATAACCAAGACAGTATTTATTAACAAAATATTCTCAACAAAATCTAATTTATATTGTATTATTAACATAATATAGAAACCGGCTTCTAAATTTAACATTGTCAAGCATGTGATGGTGGCGCAGTGGCATTATTGACATGATGTTCACGATATGCAATATGACACCCGTGTTCGAATCCTCGCAAGGTTGTCTGTCATTTTGTTCTATTGATTATTTTTAATTCTGTTTTATCTATTTATAAAGGATTAGCGAGAAGCGTTATTTTAGATGATAGATATGTTATATAATAACCTAACCTAACGAATAATAAAACAAAATCATTTATAACTTAAATTTTATTTTGTCTTTTGAATACTCGCATAAAGTTTACACAACGATATCACTATTTAATGACAAAACATTTTATAATCTACATAACGATACACAAATTAGTCACGGAACCTATTTATATCATTTTCATATTACATTTATTACTTGAGAATACACATGTTACCATTAGTTTTTGTCGCGAAAACTAAACTAATGAATAAAACAATTTGGATCTCCAGTAACGTATGAAATATTATTATTTAATTAGTTGTATAGTAAATACGTAAGGCCAAATGGTATTATACTGATGGTTATCTCATATTTTATAATTCTGGCAATAAATGGTAGATATGTGTAGTAATCGCTTAATTGTGTAAAGGATAACCATCATTAATTATAATGTCTTCTAATCTATTTTTCATTTGAGTTACCATTTTCCACCCCATATTGTTACCTCTCATTAGCTCCCAGGTCCTCATGACCTCTTGTTGTAAATTGTGTTTGGACCGCAATTCACTTGAATCCCAATTTAAAACCATTTGACCCCACATATTTTCTATAGGGTTCAGGTCCGGACTTTTAGCTGGCCAAGGTATGACAGTAATGCCTTCTTGAGCAGAAATCCATTGTGTCACCATTCGCGTACGATGCATGCACTGCACAATTATCATGGACAAAATAAATTTGTCCCTCTGGATAGGCGACTCGGACAGAAGGTAACATAACTTCCTGTAGGATTTTCAAATATTGTTCACCATTCATCCGTCCACTTATTTCAGTTATTTCTCTAGGCCCCATAGAGGACATCTATCCCCAATAACCTAAAAATGAACGTTTATTTAATTTAATATACTTAAATAATAATAATGAAAATTTTTATATTTATTTAGTGTAATATTAATTCACTTTATTACTGGATACGAGTGTGAATGTGAATCTAAATATATATTATAAAGAAATTTGTTTAATCACATTATGAAATTAGATTTGTTTGACATAATTATGACTTACCTAACGTTATTCTGCCACTTGCCCTTACTGGTATTATATTTTGTGGATTATAACGATCATTATGTTTTCTCCACAATATTTTTCGTCCGTCGGTGTCCGATCTAAATGTTTTTTCATCAGAAAAAATAACTATGTTATTAGGCCAGTCAAAATCTAAATACTCTTGGGCAAATCTCACTCTTGCCCTGCGGTGGAGTTCGGATAATTAATTTTTTTTAGCTGCTCGGTAATTATGAATGCCAGCCGCATGAAGGTGTCTTCTAACAGTTGAAGGGGAAATAGATAATTGATGAGCAGTTGAACGAGTTGGCGTAAAAGGTGACCGTGAGTGAATATCGACTATAGCATAATGCCGGTTACACTGATTTGTATAGACTCCTGTAAATTTTCTTCCAGTCTTTCTGGCATTTACTTCCCCTTCTTCAAGAAATCTATGCACCCACAGGCGCACGGTTTTGATCTACAAAAAAAACATACAAAATAAAAAAAGTTGTTAACTAATTATGGGAAATTTAAAACTTACATAAATATAAAATAGATGTATTACTGTAACACCAAGCTGATGAGCAATCTCCATTAAACTCATTTGTTGTTCATATAGAACTGCAATTTTGGTTCTTTCGAAATTACTAATATGCGCCATTTTCTTCGTTACACTTCACCAAGTCAAGACACAATACGAGAATAGGCAGCTATCTTTCTTTATCCATCAAATTTAAATGTAAATCTACCCTCAAAAACATATTTTATTGTATTCAATGTCAAGGAAGATGTAAATATATTCCTTCAATGAACAATAACATCATAAAATTTCGCCGGTTCCGTAACCAACTAGTTGTCTCAGTTGGTTAGTGCAGTTCATGACTGTGCTCTTGAGCGAAAAAGTGCCTGGTTCAAATCTTTGTAAGACAATACAATTTTTGCTTTATATTATTGAGTAAAATTTTCTAAGTTGAGAAATCGTGCAGCAGTGATGCTCAATGTAAACTTTAGCTATTTGAAATGTTACCAGTTGGTGAAGCATACTGTACCTAAAGGAGGATAACCATCAAAATAGACAAAAACTTTAGTCAACAAACTGCTATTCGCTTCCAAAATAATGCGCAATTTTCTTTCTAACGAAATCACGAGATAAACCCAGGAGCAGTGGACGTCCTACGCTCAATGATTTTTAGAAACAAGGTTACAATGATGATAATAATGATTGATGGCAGATGCCTTTCGATCTTCCTTGAGATAATAGGCAAAGTTGCTAATAAATAAAGATTATAATGATTTGAAACCGGTTTTAAACTATAAAAACAAGTATATAATGACACATGTTGTATTATATACATAACGTAGTACCTTACGTTTGTACCTCAAGGCGTCGGAAGATAGGAAGGAAGTGTTTTAAATAAACACCACGTATTAATATATGAGTAAAGTTAATTTTAAATGATTTGTCATAGGGTGACAGTGCAAGTAATAATTTATCCCGAACTTATGCTAACTAGGCAAAACCTATATACTTAATATAAAAATGAATCACAAAATGTGTTGGAAAGCACATAACTTAACAATGGACCTATGGATATTAGATAATTATTTGTTTAAATGATCGTAGAAGTCTAAGAATGGTTTTGAAGGTTTTTTTCATGTATGTGTTTGTCTGGGTGTTCTATGTAAAATGTATTTTTAAATAGAATTTATATTGAAATTACACTCGGTTCCAGAAATAACTGCCCAGTCACATAAACCAGAATATCACCAGTACGTATGCTTGCTATCCTAATGAAACGAAGACTGTTGAGAATTTAATTAAAAAGCAAAAAAGTAAAATAAAACTTATGTGTAGAAATAAAAACTTAAGTATTGAAGTCATATTTTTCTCAATTTTTTTTAAATTATTTTTTTGTTGTTTTTCATCACTACTTTTATTTTCAACAACATTACATTTCTTGACGAGAGAGATTAAGACTTAATGCATAACGCTGGCAAAGTGCGCAATGGCGAATATCACATGTCCTTCAAACTCTTCACAGTGACAGACTACTCGGGGTTTCTCACGATGTTTGCCTTCACTGTTAAAGAACACATATATTTTTCAAGAAGAATAATCCAGAGGTGTGTGGCTGGGTTTGAACCTACGACCTTCGGAATGAAAGTAAAGTGAGCTACTACTTAGCTAACACGACTTCTTTTAATAGATGTATGAATTTAATACGGAGAATTTTGGAGGTTTTGTCTGTTGATGTCCGTAAGTGGTAACCCTCTGAATCCTTACACTTCACCTCCAAGAACAGTCTCTGGTTTAGGCTCTGGCTGGGCCAGTGCGTGAAACGATTATTTCGTGTTTCTGATGTGGTCCGGAGAAGCCATCTACCTTCTAGGTCTTTATGCCCCATCTTAGACCACATCGTCCCTTACATCAGATGAGATTGTGGTCAAAATGAAGGCTTATCCAAAATTAAAAAAAAAAAAGATTAATAGCCTGAGACAGTTTATGTCAAATGTCGTTTCTTATCATTTAACTACAATATAACACGTCATTCAGTATATAGGTACATTCAACTAATCTCCTATAATTATTATAAAATTATAATAAACCCCTCGGGTCAAGAATTCCTCTCCGGAGCCCGGAAGAGTCGTGTGGCGGATTATTATTAATAATACTAGCAATTGCATATAATGTTATAATTATGCTGGTATCTCTAAGGAAATCAAATAATCTTAGTAATGGCAATATTTATAATTCTATTATAGTAATAATGAATTACTATAGATGTTGTAAAGACACTAGCTCGTTATTAATGCATATTCTTATCTTCGTCTTTATCGTTAAGGTATCCTATATATGATACACGCGTCACCAATATCTGTTAATAGATTTACAAGCAGACATTAATCTAGAAATTAGAGATGGTCCACCGATCTGAGGTCTTAGGTCCCATCCTAAGGCAAACAAATAGGTAAGTATACCTACCCTTCTCTGACATGGAAACATTATGTTGTATCAAATCAATCCTTTTTGTATATATTTTTTTTTGCTGTAGAAGCCTTCCTTTGACCACAATCTCACCATATGTAAAGTGACGATGTGGTCTAAGATGGAACATGAAGGCCTAGAAGGTGGCTTCTCCGGAGCACATTACGAAACACGAAAAAATCGCTTCACGCACTGGCCCAGCCCGGAGGGTGGTGACAAGCCGCGGCCGAAGTCTACCAGAGACTGTTCTTAGCACCACCCGGAGGTCACGTGTAAGGATTCAGAGGGTTACCACTTACGGACGTGAACAGGCAAAACCTCCAATATGTTATAGGTATTGTGATTATCATTCTTTGTGTTTTTTTTTCTTTCAGTTTTTGTGTTTTTTAGTCAATATATCAATCAATGTATTTCCTTAAAAGTACAGGACATACATGGACAGGTCAACTTAAAATTAATAAAACTAAATTTTTTAATCAAAAATTATTAAGGAATTAAATTGTATTGACAGTTTGCTTTCATATTTTATTTGCTTTGACGACCTCTGTGGCTCGTTGGGCGAAAGCTCGCCTGAGGCGCAGGAGGTTGCGGGTTCGATTCCCGCCGCGGGACCAGATTTTGTACGATCTGCAATTTCTGGTTTCGGGTCTGGGTATTTTATATGTATAATATGTATGTATTTACAAAAAAAAATGTATCTATGTAGTATATCAGTCACTTAATTAACACCCATAGTACAAGCTCTGCTTAATTTGGGGTAAGGTGATGCTGTGTGATTAGTCCGGAAATATTATTTATTTATTTATATATTCTATAATAAAAAAATAAAATCCTGGACACCTATTTTTTTGCTACAAAATCGAATAAGCTTTTCACTCCACGGTATTTCCCGACATTTATGGATTTTCACACGGGAACAACTTATTTCCCGCGGTAAAAATGGGCAACACAACACTGAAATATTTTTTAAATCGGACCAGCAGTTCCTGAGATTGGCGCATTCAAACTAATTAACAATATCTTCAGCTTTATAAATTTGTAAAAACAAGTAAGATTTTTGTTAATATAGAATAAAACCGCGTCTGTCTGTCTTTCATCATCATCACCCTATAAACGTTCCCACAGCTGGGACACAAGGACTTCTCTCTGGGCGAGAGAGATAAGGGCGCTGGCCAAGTGCGGGTTGGTCAATGTCACATGACTTCAAACTCTTTAAAGTTCTCAGAACATGCCGGTTTCCTCACGATGTTTGCCTTCACCGTAAAAGCGGGTGTTTAAAGCGCACATAAATGTCTCAAGAAGAAAAATCCAGAGGTGCGTGGCGGGGTTTGAACCCACGACCCTCGGAATAAACATCGAGTGTCTTCCCACTTACCCAACACGGCTTATTGCTGTCTGTCTTTATGCTCAGAATATACTCAAAAGCTACGAAACGGATCTTCCTGAAATTTTAAGCAATAGATTGAGTAATTCAAGAGGAAGGTTTTGGTGTTGAATTTGTTAAGTATGTGTGATAATTAGTTGAATTATGATTATAATTGTTGTAACAGTCAAGAAAAATCAAGCATTCACTTCGATAATTTAGTTTTTATTGCACACAGTAGAAGTCACATAGCATTTTGCATACGGCAAAATAACGATTTCCGAGTCAGTAATCATAAAATAAATTAACTCAAAATATTAACAAAATTCACTTATAACAAAATGTATAAAACATGTATGGATTACACGAGCCTTAACTATGCTAATCCTGTATCTTCAAAAATACATTAACAATAGGCTAAAACAAACTAATGAGCAATATTTCTGCAAACATCATTAAAACAAAAAAAAAATCGGAAAACTCAAAAACCGTCAAATCATGGTATGTTACCCGTTTTAAATAATAATAAAAAAAAAAGTCTGCGAGAGTAACTGTATGAAATTTGGTATGGTTACAGTTGTGATCTCGTGAAAGGTGATGTATTATCTGATTCCGGTCTATCACAATTTATAGTTTAGTTGCTCTTGGTTTAGCTGACAGGTGTAAAATTCGAAAGACAGCGTATAAAATTGAGGAAATTGGCAAGTTTTTAGCGTGGGAAAACGAGGTATTTCTTTTCATTGGCAACGGCACAACTAGCTGCACTACCAGTTGTATCGTTTACAATTATCGACACTACAACCCCTATTTTAGATTAATATGTACAGTCATACCAAAGTACATCATATTATTTATTACTAAATTGAAGCATTATTTGTTAACCCCCGACCAAAAAAGGGGGGTGTTATAAGTTTGACGTGTCTGTCTGTCTATGACATCACTGATGGAGCTATTTCAATTTAGTTTTTTTTGTATGAAAGGTGAGTTTAGCCCGGATGTTCTTAAACATGATTTATGAAAATCGGTTGTGCAGTTTAAAAGTTATGGGGATGAGAATTTGGAAGGAAAACCGAAAATCTGCAAATATACTTGTGTGGGGTATCAAATGAAAGCGCATCGCGCCCACATTTCATAACATTATGTTGTTTTACATTTAAGGAAATTAAGGCATTGGAATCGGGGGTTTTTCTTCAATTTTAAATTTAGATTTATACTTAATCTGGACACATAGAAGCGACAGTACAAATTCCTAAAATTACTAGAAAAAAGTTATTTGACTGATTTCGGCAAACTGTTCTATATTATTCCTTATTAGGTACCTACATTACAAACATTCCACAATCATGTTTTTGTAAAAAAATAATACATCTTAAAAAAGAAATAATAAATTGCAAATTTAAATTCGACTAACGGTTGCCTCCAAAATGGCGCGCGTGTGACGTCACGTAGCAGTAAACTGCTAAGAGTCGGTGTAGGACATTTATTGTTTTGACAACTCACTGACGTCACAGGCATCCATACCAACGCCATTTTGAAAAATATCGTTTTTAATCACATCATACAGTGGTTTATATAGAACCACTTGTAGCACTTAACCGCCGAGACGGCCATCCGCTAGTATGTAACAGCTCTTACTTTACCGTACACCGTAAAACTCGTTCATGGATTTGTAGTTGGACTACTGATGAAAATTTATATAATTTCAAGCTCAGTATTTTATCAATAGCCTTTCACGCCGCGGCGTTGAACGTGGTTTATGGATATTCCCGCGGGAACAACGTATTTTCCCGTAATTATTTTTTTCCCGGGAGTATTTTGTTTTTATTTTTTTTGTTTTGGGTTTTTCTTTTCTGCATTAGCAAAGCACATCATAAGGTTTTTTTTGTTTTTTGGTGTTTTAATTATTTAGTTGATTGTAATGTAGTAATAATCTTTTTTGTTTTTAGTTTTTAACGCATTTAGAAAGTGTCTCTTTTTTTCCTTGGTTTATATAAGTATGAATATTTGTCTTAAGGTTTACTGTATTTTTAATTGTTTAAATAGTTTAAGAACAACTAGCTCAAGGTGATCATGGAAGAACAGCGCTGTGGTTTGACTCGCTCAATCACAGCATAACGCTGAATGATCACCTTTTTGTCACATTCATTATTGTTTTTTGTTTATTTTATGTTATATTTGGTTTTTGACTATGTGACAAATAAAAGTTTCTTTCTTTCTTTTTCTTTCTTTCTAATTTATAGCCGTCCTCGATAAATAGACTACCTAACAGGGAAATAATTATTCAAATCGGACGAGAAGTTCCTGAAATAAGCGCGATTAAACAATCTCTTCAGCTTTATAATATTAAGTAGATACCTACATAACGAAAAATTAAATAAGAAGATACCTAATTTAATTTATACATAAACGATATATATTAAAGTAAATCTTCTAATATATAAAATTTCCATGTCACAAAGTTAGTAACCGTACTCCACCGAAACGGCTTTACCGATTTTTACCAAATTTTATATGCGTATTCAGTAGGTCTGAGAATCGGCTACTATTTATTTTTCATTTTGCAAAACAACGTTTGCTGGGGTCAGCTAGAAGTAGAAAAATTTAGAAGTGATTATGTCTACGACACATTATTGTGTTTCGTCAAAATAATTGAAATTTTTTAATGTCTTGCTTAACTGAATATAAATAAAAGAACGAAACACAATTCATACAAAATGGGAAAATTAATTAGCGTTGGCTTTTAATTTAATTAGCTAGTGTAGCAAAATATTATAATCAACAAATGATACCAAATAATTTTGATTGAGATCCCGTTGAAATCTTTTGTAAGGCGTTATACGAAATGTCAACAATAGTTAATTAAATGTCGACGTCCCCCGCGAATAATCCGGTAATGACCTATTACGGGGTTTTTCATGTTATGCGTTTTTCGGCATCTAGAAGTCAAAATACACCATGTGAATTTTTTTCAGAATGTTTCTATCTTTATTTACGAAGATATGAAAAACTACGCGTATATTCCATAAAAAATAATTAAAAATTATTTTAAACGAATAATATGGTTTTAGATCTTTACGAAACAAAATATCAATATGATTTGACAGTATACATTGTTACGATATTATTCGGGTAAAAAGTTTTCTTCGTTATTTAAGTAAGTGCTAGTACAGGTTTATTCGGGGTTTTATTTAGAAAACGATATCCAGCCATATTAATTATCGAGTGGCTCCTTACTTCGGTTATGCCTATTGCAACGGATTCTATGCAAAGATTAAAAATATACAAAAGAGGATTTATGAAGAATTCTCTACAATCCTTTACAACGAAAGATGGAATTCCATCAGGACCATACGACAACTTCGGCTTAAGCACTTTCAATGCAAATTTGACATCGGAGTATGTCAAGCGCTCTACTACCACGCGTTGAGCGCTGCTTCCTACCGCCGCGCGCATAGCCTCTGCAACATCAAGTCTAGGAGGTTTATCGTTGTAGACTGAATGGAAATAGCTCGCAAATTCTTGACTACATTCTGACGGAGACAGCTCATTTCCCTCTTTAATGATACAAGAGCGGCGTAATTTAGACTTTTTAGATTTTATAAAAGTCCAAAACGACTTCGGATCTTTAGAAAAACGACTTTGTAACGTATTTATATATGCATCGTAAGCCTCTTTAGTCATTGTTTTTACAAGCGCTCTCTTATTTGAGAAATCATGGTAATCATTTATATTCTTACTAATTTTATATATTTTGTGCAGTTCACTCTTAGATTTTATCTCGTATTTAATATCACGGGTATACCAATCTGGATAACAGGGACGTTTTTTATGACTATAGTTATCCTTGCGCGGCACCGACCTATCGATAGCATTATTTATTAATGAATAAAAGTATGGTACAGCTCTATTTATATCTTTCATGCTATATAACATCGACCAGTCTATAGTACCGATTTCAGTATAAAGACTTAGCATGTCCCCCCTCTTATAATCCCATTGACATCTTTGATTCCCAGACTGAACATAAGTATGGCAGGGTTCACCACTCAGCCGGTGACTATCAAAATATCTCAAGTTTACAACAAGTGGAGGATGTTGATTGTCAATTGGTACAATCGGGTTATTACAAACATTTACCTCTATATCAAAATCATCTAAGTTGGACAAAACTAAATCTAAAACTCGATCGTTACAATTCATTATATTATTAGCCTGATGAAATCCACAGTCAGCAACAAAATACTCGTAGTAATTATTTATATCAGTTGAGGCCGAGTATAAATTAAAATCCCCTACAACTAGCATTTTAAGATAACGAGAGCATAACTTCTCGATTTCTTTAAACAATGATACATATTCTTGTTCTTTACTACCAGGAGGTATGTATACAACGCAAAATACAAAAAGGTTTTTACTCTTTCCTGTTATCATAGAGCATACAAGTTCAAATACGAAATCATTTACATTAATGGACTATCCATTATATCCAATATTTCTCAAGTCTAGGCGGGACGGGGCCGCGGCTAGTAAAGCGCCTCCTTGTTTCCGTCCATCCGCACGATCACAACGATGAACAGTGAAGCCCGGAGGTATAAGCTCGCCATCGCTGAACGAGTCATTCAAACCCGTTTCAGTAATCGCGAATAGGTCTTCTGGCGATGCCAGCATGCCCTGGGTAAACACGTCTAGTTTTGTCCTTAATCCTCGTACATTCTGGTAGTATATACTCGCATATTGGGGGCGAGGCTTAGAGCGAAGGTGGTTTTTGTGCTTTGACGGCGTTGCGATTTGCTGTGTGTTTTCGAAACCACTGCCATTCAGAGAACGCAGCATTCACAGGCCATACGGAACCATTAGACAACAGCTCGTAAGCGCTTTCAGGAACACCTATTACGAACGATGAGTAATCACCTCAGAGGTTTTGCACACAGATTGAACGTGATCTGTCAAGGTTTCCACGGTAGTTTCAGGGTGTAAGAACCAGACATGAAGGTGTTTTTTCCTTTCTACAGCCACGATGGTGTTTAACAAGTTATTCTCCCCTTTTTTTATTTCGGAGAGCCTCTTATTTGAAGTCCAACCTCGAACATTCGTAGAAGTAGTCATCTCGGTTTCATCGCCCTTTCCATTATTGTTTGTCACCAACAAAGTATTGTTTGCCGATATAGGAAACTTAGACACCGCAGAGCTCTTTGCTCTTCGTATACTATGGTTATTTGTAAGCGGCTGCATAGTAAGTGGCAACACCGGGAACTCGTCGGACGACAACGGAGTCTCAACTAGTTGTATTGGAGCGACCAACGTTTAGTTACCGTCAGATGACCCAAGCGGAGGTTGAAAATACCGGCTTTCTGATTCTATAACCTTATTATGTATAAATTGTACATGATCGGCATACTTTTCCAGTTTGGACTCATAAGAGACGATGGTCTTAACGGCCAATGCTAGGTGTTGTTTAAGATCTGCAATTTCCTCTCTCAGGATACGTAAATCACCTGATAAATACATCTGTTCCACTTTTAACTCCTCATCTCGTTTAGGTTTGGATGCAGGATATTGAATTGGATTACTATGCAGGCAGAAGTAGACAGCGACGGCAGGAACAGGTGTCCAAATCAATTGAAAGTATTGAATTAAAGCCAGCATACGACAAGCCCCTCCCTATTAAGAAAGCTCTGTATAACGATCTCCTAAGCCTGTGTTACTCCCAAGCAATTCCCCACCATTATCAACAATTTTATAGGAACTTAAGCTTTTGTGATACTGAATCAGGTCACGATGAGGATTCTGATTAAGAATTTTAACTGTAATAGGACCTTATTATAATTTTCATGATTGTGTAATCAAGTGTAATAGTCGTGTCTTCAGTGCAGTGTCATTTTTTATAATAATAATAACTATCGTGCTTTCTCAAACTAACCAAAGTTGTTTCGTTTACTAGAATGCCCTTTATTTTTATAGTATATTTCATGAAATTAAGGCTTTATTTCATAAAATATTTTATAAAAATCACCAAATAATACTTTAGTAAACTATTCGAATAAACAGTAAAAGTCATAACAATTAAATGTACGTTACTCTCAAACAATCGAATAACCACATAATTGGCTTTTACAAATGTTCAGTATACAAAACAAATTACACGAATAATAGCGTTACACGATTTTGCCATTGCCATCGAAAATATAAATTTACACGAATAATATCGCAAGAAGATTTTACTGTTGCCGTCGAAAATATAAACTTACACGAACAATATCGTAAGTGACATTACTGACCAGACCTTCACGTACACTAATATAGTAAAATGCATCCAGCTTAATTATAAGGAAGCCCATGGGCCTAGTTAAATTTTGTTGAAATAACCAGATAACTGAAAAAATTAGCTTCCTTATGCGATATAAAAAGTCTCTGATACTTGTTGTTAAATGGAGTTATTAAGGAAAAATGGTTTTTTATTTTTCCTGAACATTTACACTTTTACGATTACCGGATTATTCGCGGGGGGCGTCGATGTATTCTTTAATATTATGAATAGTGCAACTTCCGTAGTAATTTATTATTCTATGCTAGTAGTATTGAGCGTAGTTTCACATATTTTTAGGGTTCCGTACCCAAAGGGTAACACGGAACCGCATGACTGCGACTTCGTCGTCTGTCTGTCTGTTACCAGGCTGTATCTCAAGAACCGTGATAAAAAGAAAGTTTAAATTTTAAGGGATTATGTATTCTGTTATTCCTGTTGCCACTATAACAACAAATACTAAAAATACATAATAAATAATTATATACGGGGGCTCCTATACAACAAATGTGACTTTTATTAAGTTAAGCGACGTTGCGGTCTTGGTGAGTGTTGACTATGACTAAAGCTTTTTGCACTTAAAAATTCTGTAGCTTATTTTTTTTATCATATCATATTTCGTGTTTATTTATTCATTTATTTTCCTTTATGTATTTATTCGGATTAACAAACAATTATTCTCTAGTCTAGTTAAATAATCCCAAACACACACCCTTATTCTTTAAGTAGAGGTATAGTCCGTAACCGCTGCCCACAGATTACCTACTATTATGTGAATTTTGGCCTCAAATATCGATTGAAAAAGAGGAATCAATGAAATGTTGGGAACAAGAGACTCTATGGGACCATCAAAGATAAGAGATTTGAGAATAATAAATAAAATAAAATAGCTTTTATTGCTGTTTCTATCTTACATTCATTTTGATATATGCCTACATAAAAACTAAAATATTTTTTTTGCCAAAATAAAACCAACTTCAAAACGGAAACTAAAAGTAAAAAATAAATTTACTTCTACAAATTATTTCGACTTTATGAGTGAATTATTAAAAGAAACATAAACAATTAAATACTTAAGAATTTAATAATTCTAAGGTCGGTGCCAAGTAAATACTTACAAATAACGTAATAATCCTCCTTTTTTGAAGACCGACTTCAAAAAAGGAGGATTATTACTAACATAATTAAATTAAGTAATTCTAACATGTGCTAAGTATGTTATCACTTTTTAGCGATAAGGCCGTCCATTGTAACATTTGTTTTTTATTTTATTTTGTTTTACGTGTTTATGCTCCTGTGTTGTGTACAATAAAGCATTTATGTATTGTATTGTATGTGCTAGAATGATCGGCTGAGCATATATATATTAAATTCCATTTTTCCCAGCCACCCGTCATCGCAACACACGCCTCTTTCCCAAGACTTTCAATGTCAACCTTCATACATACATACATGCATTTTCTACGCCTTACTTAAAAAAAACGGGAAAGTCTCTATGGATAGGTGAATGCACTTGTCTCTTTCCACAAACGTGAAATAATATTTGATGGAATACACGGCTTATAAACTGGAATACATACACTACTTTTTCCACAGGTACATATATATTGTCACGGAAAATCAAATTAAAAAGCTTATTTGTAACTAAAAATTTTCAATGCCATGCTAATTCAATAAACGGACAAATAATTATAAAACAAACAAAAATTCATTAAAATAATAAAAATTGTGTCACATTTAATATAAATTAATCAAATAAAATTGAATTCAAGCAATTATTTAGTTATAAAAAATGAATTATAAAGCGGGCAACACAGCGAGGGCCTGCTAGTACTACTTTGTATATATCGAGATTTTCGTTCTCAATTCCGTAACCTTAAACTTGAAAATATTTTTAGCCCTTCCACCCACGAATAAAACATTGAAAAAAGATAGAATTTCACAGCACAACGTTTTCGTCTTTAGACCTGTTTTAACCAATAAAATGACAAAACCTTAAAATCAAACAAGTTTTTGATGGCAAAAAGTATGAATCATCTGAATAATATAAACGCACGACTTATTATATATATACCTTTAATCACCATAAAATATTACCTTTGGTTTGTTTTTTAAGGCTCGTTTTTTTACAACAATACTTATAGAAATAGTACCTACCTATGAAATTTATAGGTAAAATGCATTTTAATTCTTTAAAAAGTTGTTTAGGTTCGTATACATATTTTTATATTATTTATTTTTATACAAAAATGTTTATAACAATGTAAATTTAAGATTATTCACAAAACATTAAATTAACCCAAAAACGCCGTACAACTCTCCAACAAGACCCCAACAAGATCGTAACATAATCCACAAACAACATTTTCAAAAATGGAACCCAAATCCAGAAACTTTTTTCGAAAAAAGAGCAAAGCCCCCACTCTTGAAAAGCGAAGGTTTTATTGTGTGGGGGAGAGCCGTACCGCGCCAGTCGCTCGCTCGCCGTCTTACGCGGAGCACGCGTCGTGCGGCAAGAATTTCCCCCACCAAAACACGGAAAAATTGTGCCGCGCGTACCTTCACACTGTTCTAAACTTGGATTATGTGCATGGCTGAAAAGTGCTCTAGTGACTACCTTTATACCAGTGCTCCTGGGCCTCCCTGCTAAACCTTCCCAGGTGAGCTGAACTAACTTATTGTATAATTCAGTTGCGTATCAATAACATTTTGAAACTGAAAGTTGCGACAGGACATTGCCGAAGTTGAGGGCGCTAATTAATAGACATAGACAAGCGTTCGCGCAGCCGGTTGTAATTTATAATTTTGCTGGAAGGTCAAATCATACCTAACTAATTATAAAAACAGATCTGTTCGCATAAATCAAATATTGATTTATAAAAATATCGTATCTTAACTATCGAAGTAATAATAAAAATATACACTTAAAAATATGGCTGATAAAATGAAACTACTATAGCTGTCACATAAAGGGTTAAATCGACAAAAAGGCGACACTTTATTTGATTGACAGAATCGTTAAGGACAATGTACGGGAATCAATTAAAAAGGTTTTATCAATGTTTTACATTCCAATTGGAACTAGTCATGAAATTCAAAATAGACCCTTGAGACGAATGACTCCGTCACATTACAATCTATAAACATTTTAGCAAATCGTATCTAATGTTGTTTTAAATATTTTATTGATCCGGTCACTTGCAAAACCAGTATCTACAACCTTTGAACTATAAAGGCTTGTTCAGACGCGGTCCGGTGAAATATGCAATATTTGAGAAGATGATTGAGTTGTTTTCGTAAGTTTGACGACTCCTATTGAGTTACGGGTAAATTAATGGATGCATCTATTCATTAAATATTTTATTTTATCAATATTTTTTACATAAATTTAGTTGCTAGTTGTAGAATTAAATGATGAAATATATATATAAATTATAGCTTATTGATTGAAAATTAATTATTACTCGGGGAAAAGTTTAATTGAAAATAATCTACGAAGATTACCAATAATTTTGCGTTTTTAATCTCAAATTTAGACTTAATCTGAGCTATCTAATTTAACAAAATAGGTCGTGATGTAATTACAGAATAATAAAAAACCATGCAATTTCACTAAAATCTCACTTCAAGAAACTGATTTTTTTTTATAAAATTAAATAAAATTATTCTATTTTTTATTTATAAAAAGGATATAATATCAGGCAATAGGTCGGTTGTCTGTTATTTTTTGCCGAAGAATCATAGATTAATAATTCGTCTTGCCAATATTTCGACAGTGTTACCGGCACTGTCAGATTACAACAGTTTTGGCAGTTTTATCGTTTTACAGTTCATTTAACCCTACGAAACGTGGTAAAATGAAACGTCAAATTTCGCAAATATGTTCGCCTCTTAAGGTCACAAGGATTATTTTCTCTAGTTGTGGCCTCTGTTGAATAAATATTTAAAACTTGGCCGGGTGTCATCCGGATTTAACTTTGTTTATTCAAACGTCAAAATTACGTCATTCTGTTATAGGGCATAGAACCCATTTATTCGGAAATCATGTTGTTCTTGTCATTTTTTATTGGTTTGTCAGTTGTGTCTTGTCAAATGACAATGTTTAATCATGTTTTTTTATTTATTGACCGTCATTATGTAAGAGTATAAATATGTTTGTGGTTAATTTTTAGTACCTCTAACATCATCATTCTTGAAGTGGTTAATTTGTGTAGATTTAAATGTGAAACTTTATGTTAGTTAACGGTTTTTTTGTGAGAAGCGTCTATTAGTACGATAAAACATAAGGTTAACGAACATTTCTTTTTTTTTCAAACTAGAAACGTAATTACAAATGACAGATAATGCCGATAAATCTATACTAATATTATAAAGCTGAAGAGTTTGTTTGTTTGAACGCGCTAATCTCAAGAACTACTGGCCCTATTTTAATAATTATTTAACTACTAGGTTGCCTATTTATCTATAGGCTTTTGAATGCGGGTAAATACATCATTCCCGTGGGAAATTCAGTGGAAAGGAAAAACGTGAAAGACCAGAAAAGTGAATTTTTAATAACAAATTAAAACTTTTGACAAACCTATTCTTACGGTATAGGATATCTATCAGTAAGTGTTTTTCCTCTTCATCTATAAACTCGATGTATTTTATATTTATAATCTAAATTTTAAATAAAAAAAAACCTAACGATTCCGTTACCTTAGTTCCCATAAATGTAAATAATCATCTATTTTGTAAGATACACGTAATGCGCTTTCATTTGAGACCCCACTCGAGTTTATTTGCAGATTTTCGGTTTTTCTTCCCACTTATATCCCTCATAACTATTAAACGGGTCAACCGATTTTAATCAAACATGTCTAAGAACGCTCGGGCAAAACTCACCTTTTATACAAAAAAATAAATAAATTGAAATCGCTTCATCCGTCCGGAGGCTATGATACCACAGACAGACTGACAGACACGTCAAACTAATATCACCCCTATTTTGCGTCAGGGGTTAAAAAGAGGGCTGGGTTTTAGTCAATGGTTTTCAACACAGGTGATGATGATGACAATAAATCTTCTCTCTTACGCCAATTCGTATGTACTCGCTAATGACATATGTATGTAGTTACATGAGTACATGTACATGGTTGAGACATGACAGATTTAACACCTACAAGTGCCCGAGCACGCTTTTTTCTTCTATTTTAGTTACTGTTTATTTCCTATGCTTGTGTTTGGTATTGAACATTGTGTGTTTCTTATAAGTACAGTCATCAGCAGAATAAACAGATGAAATAGGGTCCCAAAATAAAATACTAACAATGTTTGAAGCTAGGTCTTCATGCCCCATCTTAGACCACATCGTCACTTTACATCAGGTGAGATTGTGGTCAAATGAAGGATAATCTAGAATAAAAAAAAATCTCGAGCATCATTATTACGATCATTTCCTTTTGACCAATAATCAATTAATTTGAAATTGTCATTTTAGTATAATTTGTTACACATCTGGCACGTCAGACGTCACGGCTAGATGTTTTGAAATGTTGATTTTGATCACTTACTTTTTCAGTTGACTGTACTATATTTTTATGGTATGTGTAGGTACGGTACTATAAATATGATATGTGTACAGTAATTATCTTTAAATGACTGTTTCAATTAAGTCGTTATACTCGTTGCAACTATAAATATATGAGAATAGATAATAAACATTACTATTTTTTTATGTGACTAATATAATCTGTGTAAAATGGAGTCGCTTCTATCGCTTCCCTGGTCACATTTATCAAATTGCCCAGGCTGAAGCTGAAAGACTATGTTTAAAACAAGGAGGAATAAATTTAAAGGAATTTAGTAGATATAATGTTATTATTTCCCGTCATTAGTCCGACGAGGCAAAAGAATAATGATTTAGTCATGATAAGTTTGAAGTTTTTTCTTCTTGTAAATTGTATGTGCGCTTTAAAAGACGTGCTTTAACGGTGAACGCAAAACATTGTGAGGAAACCGGCATGTTCTGAGAAATTTAAAGAGTTTGAAGGACATGTGACATTCACCAACCAGCACTTGGCCAGTGTTGAATTAGGCCTAATGTCTCTCGCCAAGAGAGAAATCCCTGTGTCCCAGCAGCAGTGGGAACGTTAATAAGGTGATGATATATAAGTTTGAATGGTAGATTGTAATTGTGCTTGTAAACAATGAGGGTGCATGTCACCCTCAATCTTATCCAACCCTTTTTAATCAATAAAGAAATAAATTAAAATCAAATTAATCAACTTATTTTAAGGCAGTATCAGTTATATGACAAATGCAAACTAAACGAACCTTGACAAACATAATTCTTTTCTCTTCGTTGTTTTAAGATTATTGCGAAGTTACAGATAGATAAACGGGAAATAAAAATATATGTATGTGTGACTGCTCTACCGACTGATATTCTACAACTGCGGGAAAATCCGATAAAACCTATTCAGTTGCAAGTTTCATTTCATTTATTTAACAATTTCGTTACATCACATAACATAGGCAAGTTATTTATCCATTAAGACAGATATTAAATAAAAAAACAAAAATTATACAAATTAAACACTTATATATTATGTTAAACTTATAGATAGAGCCTAAATATCAGAAAATTACCATAATAATTTAATTATGTATTAATATTATATTTTTTCGTGTTTCGTAATGTGGTCCGGAGAAGCCATCTTCCTTCTAGGTCTTCATGCCCCATCTTAGACCACATCGTCACTTTACATCAGGTGAGATTGTGGTCAAATAAAGGCTTAACTTGCATAGAAAAAAAAACAACTCTGATGTAAACGGATAGGATACTAAAAATATTTTACTATTTTGTTAAAAAAAAAGGAAAGAGTAAGAATAATATTATAGATATATATGATACTAGTATATATAGATATATCAGGTAGTACCTATTAAACATACGCGACGAATTGATAACCCCCTTTTTCGTTGAAAGTCGGTTAAAAGTTTTGAAATATGTCTAAAATCTAAATACAATTGGAAAGGTTCATCAACAACTATGATGTAAATAAAATACTAAACAGGGAAAGAGAAATAACTTCCTTTTTCGTTGAAAGTCGGTAAAAAGAGAAAGAGTAAGTTTTGAAATATATCTAAAATCTAAATACAATTGGAAAGGTCCAGTACATACATTACATTCGTGCAATGGCTAGTCCCGATACAGACCAATAGGTAATATTACGCGAAAACCGTGATTCAACTATTACGTAGCTCTCAGAAATCTACTCTTGAGTAACATACACTTACCACTATTGGTAAACCATGGACAAAATATAAATATTTGTCATAGAATAAAACAAAGCCGTTTTCTATCTGTCTGTCTATTTGAAACGAACTGTCAAGACAATGTTATTTCCTTGATGATTTCTGTATTATAAGTCATTAATAGTCATTAATAGTAGTCATTAATAGTCATTTATTGATAATATTATTATACGTCACAATTACATTTTGTTTACACTGGTTTTTCAGTACTAATAATGTCAAACCAAACAAATCATCAAATTCAATTACTTAATAAATATGTCAAAAGCTGACCTGTCCATGTAAGTCTAGTGCTTCTAAGGAAATAAATGTATTGCCTTTGAGTTTTTGACTTTGTCTGTACCTGTGTAAAAATAAAAATGTATTTTAAATTTAGATTATCTTCTAAGTGATATATTCTGTGACCGAGATCCACCTACTCGTAGTTACCAGTAATCGAACGCCAAAATTCGGAATTCAAACAATAGTAGGGATTACACAAACCCGATTATTATAAACTCGATTGTACAGCTAATTGATAGTTTTGTATGAAACATTCCGATATTGGTAAGTACTCGATTTTGCACAACAGCACGCGTGATCAGTTCCGATAAATATTTAGAACGATTATTTAAAACCCGTAACGGTCTTTGTCAACTTCTCGATTGAGGTTTGTGTAACTTTTGTAATTTAGAACGAAAACGCAAAATGGCGTTCAACTGAGTAACATCTTTTACACTTTCAGTTCAGTTTCTTGTAATTGGACTTTGCGCTTGAAGCGACAATTTGCCAGTGTCGAGTTAAATAAAATTATAAAGTGTAAAAGATGTTTCTCAGTTGAACGCCATTTTGCGTCCTATTAAAATTACTTTTAATACATAAGTTTCCTTTTACACTTTATAATTTTATTTAACTTGACACTGGCAAACTGACGCTTCAAGCGCAGAGTCCAAATAAATGGAATTGAACTGAATTGTAATTTAGAACGATTATTGATAGCAAAACCAATCTTAAATCTTAACGATTTTTAATAAGTGATAATCTTCACTTTTTAGGTTAAACTATTTTAAATATTATGCGATGCGTCCTAATCTTTGTCTGCATAAATTTTAAAACTGTCTAACAGTTGAAAAATCGGCCCTAAGCGTTTTTAATGAGGTAATTATTGAAATCGCTAATACAATTCAACCTTTTTGCCAGAAATGTGTAAAACTTTTTTAAATTCTGACTTCTGCTAATTTAAATTAGGAACGATTACATATTTTCCGGCGTATTCACAAATTCGTCGTCATTTCGATTGTGACTCAATCATTTTGATGTGACTCAAAGACCGGTCGCAAAGAATTGATTGAATAAAATACATTTATTGTATAAATGCTACTAGCTTGTAATTACCATATGAGCACTTCCTATCCACGTTTCCTTATAACTGTGCATAGCTGCCATAAACGCTTGGATTATCTGATTTCTTTATGCAGAGATTGTGTTTAATTTTTATTATATTGTATTCTTATATCCTCTTCTCATTGTCCTTGATTATTTTTATTTTATTTCTCCTGTTGATAGATTTCAAACGATATTGATTGATAACCAAATACATCTTCAGAGTGTTTCAGACCATATTGATTGATAGCCAAACACCTTTTCATCTTATCTCTCCTCAGACCTCCTCATCGATTTCAGAAAATATTGATTGATAACCAAGCACAACTTCCGGTGATTTCACGAAAATATTGAGTGTTGGCCAAAATAATTTTATTTCTACACATGTATATCATTATAGCAAAATTAAGAAATAATTTTGTTACCTGATTTAAGTATTATAATATACAGATTAAATCATTTATTCTTATTAATTAATTACATTTAATAATAAGTGAACTTACATGAGAAACAAGCACTTTATAAACACCTCACACACAGCGATTACTGCAGTTATTACAATATTATAATATATTTAATATTAATATATAAAATTTCCATGTCACAATGTTCCGAATCGGCTTTACCGATTTTTATTATTATTATTCAGTAGGTTTGAGAATCGGCTACTATATATTCTTCATTTTTCAAAACAACGTTTACTGGGGTCAGCTAGGCTTAGATAAAATACAGTAACTATAATGTTTAGATTATATCATATGTTTTAATCAGAAAAATTAGAATATAAATGTATAAGTCATATATATTACATAAATAGGAATACACAGTTAATAAGACAATGATTCAGTTTACACAATATAGAATTCGTATAAAATCGAAAGTCTGCAATATGCAATATATGGCAATATACACTTTCCAAATTGCAACAGACGTCAGAAATATATTACAGATTTATATCGGTGACTGATATAACCCAGCGGGGTTAAATTTAGCTGTGTGAATTATAGGTATGACGTCAGTGTCGCAGTGAAAGAAGGTCGGCTTTATACAAGATGTTTCAAAATTGGTATGTATATAAAGCAGAATTTGGAATTTTCGAAAAATTTTTCGTATTTGAAGCAAATTTATCAGATTTTTTTTTTAAAATAAAGTGTTAAGTAATAATCTTATTAAAAGAAATATTTCCGGACGACTCACACAGCATCACCTAACCCCAAACTAAGCAGAGCTTGTACTATGGGTGTTAGGTGACTGATATTCTAAATAGATACATTTTTTTTTGTAAATACATACATAATGATACATTGAAAACACCCAGACCCGAAGCCATTGTATATCGTACAAAATCTGGTCCCCCGGCGGGAATCGAACCCGCAACCTCCTGCGCCTAGCACCGAGCTACAGAGGTCGTCATAAAAGAAAGCAAAAAAATATATAATGCGGTTCACATAATATGGTCTTACTACTTATCCACCTTGTCTTACCAAGTTTTTAACTGTAGGTTTAGTTCTTATAGTCTCAGTAATAAGATATATATTTGGCTTTTTATATATAAGGCTGTGACATACAGACGGGCAGCCAGACACGACGAATCCATAATGGTTTCGTTTTTTGCCATTAATCTACGGAACCCTTAAAATCATTAAATAGATGACGGATGGAAATCACCTACCTCATTTTGACGTCGGTTAAAAATGTGCAAATTGTAAAACTCCACAAACGAATTGTAATATGATTCATAAATACCCAAACGTGATGTTGTCAAAGAATAGGTCGCGATAAGAAAATAAATGCTTACAGACAAAATGACCTTTTGAACTGAATTCTTTATCAATTTTAGATAAACACATTATTATATCTACTGATCGGATCTTAAAAACCGATTAGGCAAATATTACAAAATGTAGATAGGTACATAATAATATTTCGTATTGTTATGGCATTCTTATGATTTTTTTATGCGAAATTAATTTTTTTTCTTGTAAGTTACATTTTATTTCTTAATATGAATAGTAAAAATGGAATTTATAAATACCTGGGTATTTAATTTTCAATGTTTTACGAGTTTTTATAATATTATAAGTAGATAATTATGTAATAAAATTAGTTAAGTTTTTGTTGCGTTAAAATATAAAATTATTGAACTAAATTTATTACTTGAATATTCTTATTTTTAAGTTTTCTTTGATTGTAACCGATATTATGTCAAAACTTTTAAATCAAAACACAATATAAATATACAACGAAACAATTGTAGATAAAAAAAAACTCAAGAAATAGTGAAATAACAATAACCTTACCTTATGAAAACTGAAAGAGTTATGTAGGTCAACCCTTGCACAAAAACAGCACCAGCAGTTGTTCAGCCGAGCGCGGCGTTGCGCCAGCGCAGGTTGACGCAACATTGGTCAACTACAACCCTGGGGAAATTAGATTCTAAATAATCATTCATAGGCCAAGGTATTTTATTTTCAAAAACGACTTTTTGATTTTATAATCAGCATAATAAGATTATGTTTTTTAATAAGTCCCCCGTCGCTTCTGTCAGTCGCTCTGTCTTTATGTTCTAAGGCGTTGGCGAAGGACCTTTTGAGGCGCTAGAGGTAGCGGGTTCGATTCCCGCCGAGGGGCCAAGTGTTTGTATATTCTGCAAGCACTTTCTCCTTAGTCTGGGTGTTTAATATGTATAGTAAAAAATCTATATACATAATGTATGTCTAATATATTAGGTGTTTCAGATGTTTAGTACCCGTAACACAAGCTTAGAGCTTACCACGGGACTAGATTTTGTTGTGTGGGTTGTCCGGATATATTCATTTATTTATTCAAGAGAAGAGAGAATTTTGTATCTCCTCTTATTCCGATATAATAAATTGATCTATAGTTTTTCATGAGATCTTCAGCAAAAGACGATTTAAGAGGAAATTTAGTCATTTATAAATCGCTATACTTTATTTTATTATATCCATAAAATAGCATGTAATCTATAATACCAATTGCACCAGCGGAAGTCAGCTCGTGAACATTAAATCAGTAAATTTCAAAATTATCTATAATCTAAATACTCATCAAACATTACATAAATGCACATGCAACTTACATAAGGCCGACCTTTTAATACAAATTTTGCAATACAGTGCTTCTTTAAGCATTAATCTATGTTGCAACGGCTTTCGCTGAGAATTGACCTTTTTTGACATGACCCCTCTGTACGTTATTTACTCTATGCCCGAGAGATCAAACACTTGCTTTTGCGGTTGACTTGCGCAATTTTTTTATTTATAATTATCAACGGTGATTAAATAGTGCGCGTCTTGACGGACACCTGGATAGATTAGTTATGTTACATTAATACAGTAGATACTTAATTGTAATATTTTAATATTTATATAATACTTATTATTATTTTCTTATTCAATATTTATCTAATAATTATTTCCTTTACAATGTTAACTTGACAATGTTATATTAATTCACTGGCTTACCATTACAATATAATATTAAGTTTGTGTTTTGTATAATGAATAAATTTTCTATCCTATTATATTATTATTCAGAAGTGAAAGCTTCTAATACGGTTAGCGCTGTTTGTAAGTTTGTGTTTGTTTGGGTCTGTTGAGTGTTTGGGGACTCAACTGATGCTTAAGAGGAACGGATTCATAAATAAATAAATAATAAACAAACCTTTATCAAACCGCCAATTTTTATATTATTTTATTAGCCGGGAGTCTAGCCTCTTTCATCATCATTAAATAAACTCCCAAGTAACTTATCAGTAATTACACATAGAGCTGTCTCACTCAGACGAATATATTTCGTCTGTTGTCGTTGAGGCCTCTGTTGTGGGTGCAAGGTAGGGCTTCACGCCGGGCTCCTTAAAACGGCTACGACTCGGGGGGCCTCCGGAGGTGACTACCCCAGGTCTCTTGATGATGCCCTTTAAGGGCAGATTCCCAATGTTTCTGAGTGAGACAGCTATTTATGAAACTACTGAATACTACTTTGGTTGTTACTCGGCCTTACTACAAGGAGTTACTAGCACATCGCCTCTTCAAGTGCCAATGCGCATCCCGTATGACAAATAAGATAACAGTTAAATGTCAATGACCCCTTCCGAATTTGTATGCGCAAGCATGGGGCTTCCAAGAGATACTTAAGTAGACAAGAGTGCTTGAGTTACGGTATAGAATACGTAGCGGAATAGCATTGTTGTAAACTTTTTTTTATGAGAGAATAAATGAAGGGTTTATCTTTCTTTTTGAATTATTAAGTAATTAAGTATTTAATATGTATAACTAAAAATATCTATATATGTATAACTATTATATTAAATATATTAGATGTCTTGTACCCGTAACACAACTTAGAGCTTACCACGGGGCTAGATGTTGTTGTGTGAATTGTCTGGAAATATTTATTTACTTGTGTTAGTTGATAGTATTTAATTTACAATAATTCTAAGTCCTGAACTATTTAGCTAATGGACGTCAAATTAACTCTTTATTGAAAAAAAACCCAAAGGCTCATCTCTTCTACGTTTGAAACCTCGCAACGACAACGCACCGACATCGCAGCCACACAGTGTCGACAACGAATGCAAAATGTGGTACGTGTGAATAGCCTTACGTAAAGATAAATACAAAAATACGCCCAACGGTTGCGTCGGTCGTTTTGTCGTGTGGTTGTGGAACGTGTGGGTTGACCCTAAGTGAATTCTTACTTAAGATGATTAAAACATTTAAGAGACCGGTGCTTCATGTATAAAGTGAGTTATTTAACTATACTTGAGATTGATGGATTCGCTAACCACTTCCTACAATTATTTAATTTTCATGTAGATAAAAATTTACGCTGTCTTAAGTAAATTAAATACATAATAGTAGTGCCTCTTAGCGCATTTCCTTAATTAAGTACTCCAGTCTCGTTTTACTTCAATAGTAAAACATTACATATATTTTTATTCCTTACTAGCGGCCCGCCCCGGCTTCGCACGGGTAATTATTCAAATATATCATATTCGATTTTTTCGCTGTGAAAACCATACTTGGACTTCTACAAACATAAAAAAAATTTACTATATTTATGTATATATACATATAACAGTTGTGAACAAGAACAAATTACTCCTGTCAAATATTACACATTTACTACAAGTGAGAAATATCCGTTATATCAAAATAAACAAGGAAACGAATTAAAACACAACATAATCTAGAAATAGTGAGAAAACTATCGTTCTCTTATTATTTCCTGATTAAACTGTGTTTTACCTAGGTCCTAGATACAATTATAGTTATTTTACTAAAATGTCTATCAACCATTCTGAATAATATATTAACCAAAGTAAAAAATTAACAGTCTAAAAAAAAAAAAGTTTTAACCCTAAAAAATCAACTGTCTACATCACCCCAAAGGGGTTACAAAAACCCCACTAGATTTGTGTCGCTATAACCCCGGGCGAGTAAGGACCATTACGGAAGCCTCTACCTAAATACGACAATGATCTAATCTGACCCCGCGTTACCGGTTTTGACACGTTTTCCCCCAACAAGACACGTTTCAATAATAAAATAAAATATACTTTTTCTTAAAATAAACTCTCGAACGCTTGCGGATTTGTTTTTATTTAAAACGTTTTGATTTTATAGAGAATCGAAAGATTTTTATTTATTTTATAAATATTCGTATGTTAATAATTATTACAAGATGTGTTAACTCGAGGCTTAGCGTTCCTCAATTAATTCCATTGTTAAAGAAAAACCACTTTTGCTTACTTACTTTTTAAATGTAATATAGAGTTTAAGTCAAAACGAACATATGTTTATATGAATTGCAGAATTTCTAAAGTTAATTGTAAAAAATGGGATTAATTCACGTTTATAACTAGTGTTCAAAACCTTTCGTAAAACCTGTATTAAAATGAATAGTGTATGCATCTATATTGTTTAATATTTAGATATTAACTAAATAATTTTGTGTGTATTATGTAGTTGAGATTTAGTAAACATATGTACATATACCTTAAGCGAGCTTCAGCTATATTATATGAATGCATGTTAACATTTTCATCCTCAAAATAGATAAATCTTGTTCAACGGCCAAGGTTACACCAAAACATGTTGAACAGATATTCTACTCATTTCCGATTTATATAATTTGTTCCATAAAGTATCGGTTTATTACCTTTTTTGGTTATTGACTTTAAACCAGTCTTGGCTTGACAACGTATGTTTGTACTTTTCAATGTCAGTTGTAAGTTACTTTAGATTTGAGTCTTTGCTGAAATTATCTCTTTACAGAAATGTATAATTCTATATCTTTATACCTCGACCTTATTTGTGTTTAAAATCGTCATTTTTATACCTCGTTTTCAATATTTAGTCATCTTAGTCATTTAAGGAATCTACAAGAATTGTTTTTAAATTATGTGCGTAACCAAGGGTTAGAACAAAAGTTAGAAATGGTTTGAATATAAAAAAAAAACGCTCAGTTTTAAATGTCAGTTAGCGGGGTATTCAAATCATATGCGATATTAATATCATTATTTAGTTCTCTTGACAAGAGAGATCGTGAAAAACGGTTTCCTCACGATGTTCCGAAAACTTTAAAGAGTTTGATGGACTAGTGACATCCACCAATCAGCACTTGGCCAGATTGGAAAATTAAGGCCTACGAAGCCTTTGCCCAACCGTGGGATATTAACGGTGACTAAAGATACGATAGCTTCGTTCCGTTTCATCTTACCTTGCCTTGTTTTAATACATAATTTGTTGTCTGTTGATCTTTATACAAGGCAGAAAGTACCTAATTCAAATGGCGAATAACATGACAACAATGAGAGGTTTTATAAAATTTTCTTTTTAGATTTGAAATGAGACTACTTTGAATAAAATACGCCGTTTACTCAAACAGAAACGAAGAAAAAAACCAGATGAAGTAGTTTTCATTTAAAAAAATATAAAATCGGCTTTTTTTTAAATAGCCTACCTACATATAATTTTTTTTATCCGATATTTATCGATAAATTTATGTCGTGTATCAGCACATTTCGTTTAATCAAGGTTAGAAAATACACATTGTATACCTAGATTTATGAATAATCTGTCCAAGTCAATTAATTATATAATCCTACTAATTATCTATTAACGTTTGTGAGGTGTGTTTGTTGCTCTTTCTTTCAAAAACTACAGGATGGATTTTGATGAATCTTCACAAAAATATAGCTCACATATCAGAATAACTCATAGGCTACTTTTTACCACGGTAAAATACCGATTTTCGCAGAAAAATATTGCTAGCACAGCTTGATTTGACTCAAATTTGTTACATACACATAGTTGTTTTCCCATTAAACGACAAAAGCTTTAACCGAGGGACAGTTAATTTTTCCGAGAGCTACGCCGCGCCGCGGGCGGGCAACTAGTAAATAAAATGTAGACATTGGTTTACTTTTTAAACTATTTAACATCAATATCTAAAGTAAATGGTAAATGTATTGAAGGTCAAAATAAGTTATAAAAAAACAATAAAGCCTTCCTTTATTGTAGTTCACGGTCATAAGGAAAATGGTTTTTAGATTCAATGAACAATCGTGCGGGGTCAGAAACGCTTTCCATTTGTATTGTGTTGCAAAATACGTAAGATTCTGCTCACACTTAAATTCTTAATAAAGAAACGAATTATAAATTTATTTAATTTGCACGGATAAGCCTATTACACAAATTAAAAAATTACAAATTAGCTAAACAACATTATTAGAAAATATAAAAATTAAAATGTCCCGCGTTACTGACGCGAGGTCTTAAATTGTTAAACAGTTCGTGGTTTTCCCTATTAGGTACTTACAACATACTTGGTACGAGTCCGAACGTACGTGTGAGTTGTAAGAATTTTCAATATGACGTGGTCAATTACAAAGCAAATGACGTTTTGAAAAATATACCTTGATATGCTACAAAACAAGTCCAAATGGATTGACAGAATGAATAAGCTACACATAAAAAAATAAGTGTACAAATTTTGTTATAACATAGATACAAGATACAAAATCATTTATTTCCATAGTTTGGTTTTACAAAACTTAGACACGTCAAAATAAATTACAAAAAAACATATAGGTTAAAGATAAGTAGGAAATAAATTTATGGTATCTGGTCGCTTCGCTTTTTTTACACTAGAGCAAAGAAGCGATTAGAAACTCTAGCTCATTTTTGTATTGAAACTTTACAATCATTATTTGTTTGTTAGTCTTGTTTTTGATATTGTGTTGGAGCAGATTCCGTCTCAAGCAGTTTTGTCCTCAAGGTAATCCGATATATTATAATAAGCTTTTTTACAAAGATTGTTTTTTACAATTTTCTTAAATTTAGTAATTGACAACTGTTGCAATTCTTTGGGAATCTTGTTGTAGAAGCGTATACATTGCCCTTTGAATGATACATTAACCTTATGCAGCCTAGTGGTGGGCAAAGCGAGTTTATATTTATTTCTTGTATTTACATTGTGTTTATCACTATTTTTTGTAAACAAATTAATATAGGCTTATAAATAAAATAATATTTATATAATAAAATAAACTAATTCTTTTAGTCAAATCATATTCAAAGCATTTGTTTCCTTAAAAGCACAGCGCATACATGGACAGGTCAACTAAAATTAATAAAACTAAATTGCTTAAACAAAAATTATCAAGAAAATAACATTGTCTTGACAGTTCGCTTCAATATTTTATACTGAGTTGAGAAGCGAATTGAACAACACAGCTTTATCAGTTTTTACAATTATGTAGTTATTACAATTTTGAAGTGCTTATTTTTAGTCATCTACCCTATTGCTGGATCTAGTGGTTTTTGATTTTTCATGAATATTCGAGAATTTACTAATTAATTTGCTACAAAATGCCTTATTATATTCAAACTTCGCAAGTAAGCACAACTTAGAAGCATTTTTAAGTATCACGGAAAACATAAATGACATACTGAACATAAGTACTGTATAATAATATAGTTAATAGTAATAAGTCATTTATTACAGGCATCTCAGGCTCATATAAACACATAAAATATAAATCTTATATACCTACTAAAATATCATCGGTTTTATTTTGTCTGTCAGTGTGTCGCCTACCTCATGGTATTGTGTAACTGACTTGCGTTAACTTTAAGTCTTTCAAACTTTACAGTCACGAGAGCATTCAAGCAAAAAAGGCACCTAACAACAATGAAAATTGTAGAAAAAAAATTACGAAATGGCGTGATTTGTATAACAATAAAACCTTGGGATTTTTTTACAAAGAGATATTAAAAGTTACATGCTTCCTTAAACAGTTTTGTGGAAAGAAACGTAATGTGAAAAAATTGTTTATTTGTTTTCAAATAAAAATATGAGAAGAGAACACAACAAATTAAGCAACTACACACTAGTTGCTTACTAACTTCTTTATCACTTTGTGGGCAACTCAACCCCAAAAAAATCTACCCGACGGGATGATTGACCCCTTTCGGTTTTTTGTAGCCTTGTTGTCCCACCTCTCGGGTCCTCTTAACCCATTTATTGCCATCGAATCGGTATTAATGAATTTACTTAATAATATGAAAATTTAAATGTTGCTAAGTAGGATTTCTACTGATTCATATTATCTTGAGAGGCTGGTCGAATTTGAAAACATGGAATATTTTTTAGTTTTATGACCAGTATCTGATCATCAGAAGCGGTGGTACGAGTATAAAAACAAAGTTTTCAAATATATAGATAATTTGAAAACTTTGAACTAAGTACTTGAAAAATTTGTTGTTATTTATTGTATAAAAAGTCACTGTCTATTATTATTATTATTATTGCCTACTTCTCATAAATACCTATTATTGTTTAGCTTTGTAATTTTCTTGTTATTTTCAATGTTCCAGTTTCCTAAAAGATACCATTGTTAAATCGTTGTACCCTTGATATTATTTACAACAATAAGGTTGTTCTCAAGAAACATTTAACTAAGTATTAACCATGACTAAGGCCGACGATTAACGCAAATCAGGGTTAACTAAACCATAGTAACTCACACAAATAGCAGGTTAAAGTTAACAACTATTTTCAACCGGAAGTACTATCGCTCGACTTTATAATATTTTTTACTATAGACAAATAAATATTACTTATATAGGTAGAAATTCTCCACTCCGATTTTTTAAGCATACGATCTATTGAATATAAAATGAGAAGTGAAATCTTTCGGAGTATTTCGCTTAGGGATAACTTAGAGTCCTAGAAAGTACTTTACTACATTTAAAAAAATTCATTATTATTAATGATAATGTATTATGTTTCCAAATTCCTTAAATTAAGTTATAAGGTTTTATAATTCGTAGGTTAGGGTAATCTGTTACCTAAAAATATTATGATAAAAAAAATATAGTTCTACAAAATCATTATAGATTTTGGAAGTCTCATATACCTGTACAATCAAACTCTGGGAGCTGAGTAAAACCATAATCATTCATTCCTCAAGTTGTTTAACCACACAAAATATAACTCACTCTAAAATACTAATAACATTACAACACTCGCCAATTTCCGAATACCTCGTTAAAAATATATATGTTTTAGCCGCAATTCTCTAAACTATATCCAATGTGTATCGGCCAGCCCGCTGCGCATGCGACGAAAGTTAGTTCTGACGTAACCAAGCCCTACTTCCGATAGTACTCGCACTTATACTGTGGCTTCACTGTCACTTACTGGGTAATGGGTAATGACTGCCTCTGGCGTGGTGGGCCGAGGGCTGCTTGCGGCGCAAGAGGTAGCGGGTTCGATTCCGCCGAGGGGTCAAGTGTCTGTATATTCTGCAAGCACTTTCTTCTTGGTCTGGGTGTTTAAAATGTTTAATAAAAAATGTCTATTATATTATGTATATCAGATGTCTAGTACCCGTTACACAAGCTTATAGCTTTCCATGGGGCTTGATGTTGTTGTGTGGATTGTCCGGAAATATTTTATTTAATGTATCTATGTGCTGTTTGGCTACTTAGATCATAGAGCTAAAATGTATGAAATGCGCTTGCGCCTCACTTATAGCATAAATTTAATAAATAAATATTTCCGGACAATCCACACAACATTTAGCCCCGTGGTAACTCTTTTAAAGTTTTCAGAACATGCCGGTTTCCTCACGATGTTAGCCTTCACCGTTAAAGCACGTGTTTATAGCGCACATAAATTTCTCAAGAAGAAAAATCTGTACACACGACCTTCGGAATTAAAGTCGAGTGTCCTCCCACTTAGCCAACACGGCTTTTTTTCAAACGTATTATTGTGTTTGATTTGATTTAATTTATGGCTGAGCATTGTTTTGCCTAATATATATTATATCGAGAATATAAACTACCTTCATTCAAATAAATACTACATACGGAAATTAATATTCACTTTCGCATATAATTATATACAACACGTGTTTCACGTATATGTGACATTTAGTCAACCCTAGAACTATATCTACATACCATACTATATCTAAGTTGTCTTAATGTTACTCATAAAATTTAAATACGTTTGAATAATGTGCAGATATAGATCTATTAAATCATTACTAAATAGACAATTTGATTTTAGTCCTCATTTAATTTGCATTTAAGATATTATAATTATAAAGCCGGTATAATAGGCATGATGGCTACATAAGTATTAAGTAAGTATAGTTATTCTGTTTAGTCCTTCCAAATATAGACATATATTTTTTGCTTTATCGAGAGTATAAAAGTGCCGGATAATTGATACTATCTATCTGTCTCTTGTAAGTAGAAATTTGGTACAAATCGCACAAAAGCGTTTGATTTTTCGTTGAACATATATTTTTATGCCTTTTAAAATTATATGTGTATAATTTTAGTACATAAGTAAACAAGATGAAAGACTATTTTTTTTTGTCATCTACCTATTATGGCATTTTAGTTTAATTTGACGCTTGAATCATTATTATGCAAAATACTTTTAGGTTTACGAATATCATCTTTATAATCATTTAAAGGGTGGAAAGATGATGTCAAAAAAATCACCAAAATACATTCAAGAAAAGTCTCTCATTAAATTGCTGAAATTTTATACATCGATTTTTGAATTATACATAGAAAAAATCATCAACTCTCTTAACAAATTCAATAAGAATGCCGAATAATGTCGTAATTTCATTAACCGTGAACTTAAAAATCGCATTAATTAGCGTTGCGAGACTATAAAACGCGAGATTTACCCTGAATAACCGCCATCTTGGCATTAGACAATACTTTTAAAATCGACCTTTGAAAGTAAAAGTTTGACAGATCTAGCGAGAGTTCACGGACACGACTTAACGGACAGTTAAGCCAGCGGTTAAATCGTAAAAAACACGAAATGTAAGATTAAGTGTGGTTTAGATAGTGGTTAAGATGGAAATCTTGAATTCTTATACCCCTAGTTTATTTTCCTTTAAAATTCAATCATTCTTTAGTTAGTTAGATAAAACCCCAAATTGAGTAGTGCTTAACTAAGGATGTTAAAAAATTAATTAAAAAGTAAAGACATTTATTTTTAAATACTTCTAAGGATATTTTGGCTACAGAAGCGTGCGTATCATATCGTATCGGCGCGTATCATCAGGAAGTTCCTCTCTCTGCAGACCTTTTCTGAGGTGATTCTCCGTTTTGATATATTTTTTAAGGTAGGTAGCTTTTCATGTAATCTATTTTGAAACATATATTTTGACTTGTTTTAAATGTAATAAAGATAATTAACCAAAATGAATACAAATCAAGTTTATGTTAGAAACTATTAAATTTAACTTAATATACCTAATTAACATGCAAGCATTTGATCTCCATGGTCAACCAAGTTAATTTAATGCCTTCATACCTAATATGCAAAAACTTTCACATTATCATACTAAAGTGAAAAAATATTATTGGTTTTAATAAGTGAAACAATTAAACATGAAATATACCTAGTTTGAATGTAATGATGCTGCTACATTAGCAGCTATGGCGAATATTCGTGCCAATGCGATGTGTGTGGCCGGGTACATCGTTGTAACGCGAAGTATTCGGGCGTAGACCATGTTTAGCGTGGACGTCGCTACAATTACGTCACTTCCTAATCTTTTAGCGCGCAAACCGACATAAATCTTTGTCCGCTAATGTGTCATGTAGTAATGCAATATTCATTACGCTGCGGCTGTCAAATTTCAAAATTAGGCACTAATTAATTTCCTGTCCAATTTGTATTTCCAATTTTTTTCCATCCTTAGGTTGCCTGGAGATCGCTCATAAGCGATATGGCGCCGTTTTTTTTTTTTGGTTTTGGTGTACAATATAGTGTTTTTGTATTGTATTGTTTTGTAAATTACTAGATTCTAAAAAAAACATTTCAGTATAGGTAATATAGTCACACCTAAGTGATCAAACCATTAAACCGTTCCGATTATAAACAAAAATGTTTTACAATTTATAAATATTTAAGGGTAATAAGAAAAGAACCATGTCCCGCAACTGTTATGCAATAACCGTTCCATTAGCTGGTTATTAGGTATTTACAAATACCAGTTATTTTGCTATTACATTGACTTACTTTTTGCAATGCTCAAACTGGTTGAGCATCAAAACCTGTTACTTTTTAATGACGAGTAATTAAAATTGCTATTATGTAAGTACACGAATATATACTAATTATGCGAAATTTACCGAAGGGGGAAGGTGAGATGCTCTGGAAAAAATTTTGCGATTTGAGTACACTTATACTATTATTTCCGCCGCCATTGAATACTAAAATAACTATTCGGTAGCAAAAACCGTTTCCATAACTAAACCGCTCGGAAACAGTTTTCTGTCACGCTATTAGTTAAAGACCTGAGTGCTGAGTCTAAGTTCCACAAACGTTTTCGAATGACTTTACTATCTCGTTAATCGAGCTAACGAAATTCGAATCGAAAAGCAATGGCATGCAAGTTGGAGTTCCTATCGACAAAAACTATACGAAAGCGTTCACTCACCGTGAGCATAGTTAAATATTTTTGTTAGGGTGGTAGCATGACGTCATCAAATCATTAACCGGCCAAATTCAGAATGATATTTTTACTAGTATTTTGTCAAGAAGCAGCTGTCTATCAAAAGTGTTATGATTATTCTGTGTTTTGTTTACGTTTGAAATGAAAACTTTCGTTCGAGTAGGAAGAAGTGGCCGACCGATAAATTAATAATAAATTGAAACTATGAGTTAAACAGTCTAAAAATGAAGACAAGTTCATGGAGCAGTGAGTGTTTGATAATTTATTTGATGTTTAGATCTATTTATGTGAAGTTGTTTCATCGACGAAGAAAAAACTAAGTTTATTTTGTTTCTAGGCATGGAGACCTCAGACAAGTCAGACATTGGGATGAACCTGTGCCATCAAAATCATATGTTGCCCCAGTCCTAAGCCCCAGTCAAAGAATTACTGTAACAACCCCAGTTCACAATATTGTCACAATATTGGATTTGTTTTTGAGATTTATTTCACAACATTGGAAGCACTGGAAGGTAAGACTTAACTTTTTTAAGGATAACATAATTATAATGTTAATAAGATTATAATAACATTAATGTATTTTTACAGATGCCCATGCACTCTCTCCTATAAGGCTCTGTGAGAGCAATCTGATTCGGCCTGAGCCTGCTTGCTTTGGGCAAACACCACCTTGCCATGCAAGAATTCCTTGAAGAATTTTGAGGCTAGCACATAATTTTCTACAAGCTGAAGAGTTTTGGAGAAAGTTTATAATAGAGTAACATAAGCTTGAGGAGAGAGCAAAATATGATTAGGGAGATGGAAGCGCAGAGCCAGAGATTGGCAAGCAATAGGAATAAGAGTTTAAGATAAGTTAGTTAATAGACTCTGTAATGATTAGTTTATATTTTTGTAAATATAAGTATATAAGTTTATAAATTTAACTTGTCAATTCTGACTGTCTAATTAGGTAAAAAAATAAAGTTCATCTTATATAATTTTGTTTATTTATTCATTGTCACAATACAATATCCTTAACCTTATAATCCTAAGCACACTTCTATAAATAGCAATAGTACATTAACACAATATATAACTGAGAACTACATACATATATATATCACACACTATTTATCAGTCTTCTTACTAAAATGGGTCCGCTGGCGCTGGTAGCTCCAGCTCCTTCCACATAGTCATTGTAACCCGGTTCACTATTTAAGTTTCCTGGAACTAGATATGATTAATTGTAACATAAATAGGTATTTTGTTATAATATCATATGAAATATTTTACCTTAACTAGACCCACCTAAATCTTACTCGGACACCGAGTAAGATTTAGATCAATGCCAAGATTGATAACTATGTTATGCAATACTGAGTATGCTATAATAATAGAAGCATATTTGAGTGGCTTGAAGTGGATGGAGTGAACTCCATCCTTGTCTAAGCACTACCATCTGTTTTTCAGCATTTTAAAATGTATTTTCTATTATTACTCTAGCCCGCCCTTGCTTGTTATTATAATTGGCCTCTGGTGTACCAGTATTTGCATCTAAAATTGGAGTCATTAGCCTGGGCGCTGAGGGTATCCAGAGTCTCCTAAAAATAAATAATTATGTAAAAGATAGAATAGTGAAAGGGATCAAAACATAATGCATTTTAATAAATCAAGTACCTAAAGATACTTTACCTATATAGAAGCCAGACCATTTCTCTATTTTGGTGCAGAGATTGAATTTATGTATTCAAGTCACTGTTTTCCCATACAAAGAATCATGCTTTGCACCTCCAAACTTAGGGTTAACTTTTAAAATGTAGTATTGATCATCACATAGGTAACTGAAAAAAAAATCATTGCATTGTTTTGCTACTCAAATTGGCTTTTGTATGAACCAGAAGCAAAAAAGAAGAGAGCCGTGAACACCTGCGAAGAACAAATTAATTAGGTGTCGAAACTATAGCTAGGTACTTTTCAATATTTTAATTAATAAATAACAAAAAGTACATAATATAAGTTCCAACAAAACGAGTTGAGAGGACCTTAAATTCGTCAATTGTTTTAATTCTCTGCACAAAAACTTAAAAGCTGTCTTTGTAAGACGATATCCAAGCGAAAAAGAAACGTCCGGCCATAATTTATTTGTAAATATTAATGATTTTACTGAATAACTTTGCACTCTCACCTCTACTCACTGAGAAATTCTAAGTGAATGCTAGACGAATACTTTTTCGAGCGCGTTTACTATTCGAATGTCAAAAATGGTAACACGAACTCGGGAAAATTTTCAAACAACCAATCAAATGCGTTAACGTTCTCACTTTCGAACGTGAGCGTAAACGAGTCGACGATCGACGGTCGATAGTGAATCTCAAACTAGCAAATTATGTTTCTCAAGTTTGCCACAAGAGGCGCTGTTTCGATCCCATACAAATTATAGTTAACGTTCTCACGATCGAGAAAGTTAACTACAATTTGTAAACTCAGACTCAGCACCCTGTTTCACTAAGTGCTAGTAATAATCAACTTTTAATATTATTGAATATAAAAAATTAGACTTAGGGTTGCCATTATAATCAATGCTGCTAATATTCTGGATACCGTCTCTATGTTAAAGGTACAGCTTAGATTATTAAGACTTAACGGGCAACGTACATACCATGATTTGACGGTTTTTGGTATGTTACAAGTTATAAGTATCCATATTGTTAAAAAACATGATATTTTAAAAAGTTATACGGCTAAGATTGTGAGATGACCATTTCACGTACTGCAGCACACACAATGTGCAACTGTTCATTCTTTTGCAACATGTATTTCCTGTATTATATTGTAACTGTATTATTTTGTATTTCTTTTTTTTTCTGTATCTTTGTGTGTCTGTAGTCGGAAATAATTGTTTTTTTTAGATGCTAGTTAAAATAAAAAAAAACTTACTCCTGTCCAGCATTATATTATTTGTCATCATTGGTCGATTACGTAGGTAAACATGGCAGCTACGAGTATATTGACATTTCCTGATATAATAAAATCTAGCTAGGAAAAATGTTTGACCTACAAAAATAATGATTCTACATAAACTTGAAACATACCAAGATTTGACGGTTTTTGAGTTTGGTCGATATTTCGGCTCTATTGCAAGCGCCATGTATGCAAAAACACAGCCACGGTATGTTTTAAGTTTTAATAAAAGCTATGATAATTAAAAAAGTTCAAATAAGATACTTTCGTCTAAAATTTATTAACATCATTAATATTTGGCCAATTTAAATTCCTAGATGTAGTTAAATATAACTGTACCCAGTGCTGGCGTAATTGGGCTCGCCCCAGAGCGCCAAATTTGAGGGGAGAAAAAAACAGGAGCTACATAACTTTCTACGTCCACGCACGTCATTAGCTGCCTCGGTGGCGCGGTGGGCGAATGTCCGCTTGCAGAGCAAGAGGTAGCGGGTTCGATTCCCGCCGAGGGTAAAATTGTTTGTATGTTCTGCAAGCACTTTTCTCCTTGGTCTGGGTGTTTAATATGTATAATAAAAATATCTATATATGTATGTATATTATATTAAGTATATCAGATATCTAGTAACCGTAACACAAGCTTTGAGCTTACCACGGGGCTAGATGTTGTTGTGTAGATTGTCCGGAAATATTTATTTATTTATTTTATTAGCTCTGGGTCACGCTAAAGAAAAGATAGAATTCTTAATACACGTTCACATTGGTTCAGAAAAAAGTAAAGTCAGATTAAAATAGCGGTTATTGATGTTTTTTTCTCGTTACGAAGTTTTCCTCGCTGAGGTTAGTGAAACAATGCAGGAATTCAAATCGCGCTCCATATTTACAAATGCGATCATATTTGGGTTGCTTACGTAAAGGCAAACAGTTTTCACGAGTCTAATTAACCTATTAGTACAACCCTTTCTGAAATACATATTAAACTCAAATAAGAAGTAACAATACATAGCAATTAACATTTGTACTAAAAGGCAGCGTCTAGTAAATCATAATCATCACTAAGCGGTTTATACTTTGGTTACTTAAGACGAAACACGCACACATTGCATCAGAAGCAACTCTTTGACTAGAATTTTCTCTCTAAAATCAACTTTATCATCAAAAGATTACTGACTATTTTCGTGTACTGACTGTATGTGATAGCGTGTAGGTATTTATTATCTATTTCGGCAGTGGAAATGACCACGGTTTCGTATACTGTAGTGCTTATTACAATCGCTTAAGGTTCAAATTCTTGTTCGCTTGACATTTAATTTGAAAAGGTTATTTTGGTAGCATCAGTTAATTTGCGATTGCAGGCCATTCAGTTGACCTTTTGGGACAGTTAATGGATTTCCCTGGTACTATGAAAGATCGAATGCAACTTCTTTATGGTTAGTTAAAATGTTTAACAGATACATTTTGCACATAAGTGTTATAATGTTTATGAACATTCTTAAGCATCTTCACTTAGAATCGATGGTAATGGTAATCAATAGATAATATATTCATGATAATATAGGACGGATCTTTTCATAAAAATAAGTAGAATAAGCCGCATTTTATTCAAATAACTTTATCATTTCAAGGTGGGCTGTTCTTTTATAAACGAATGTATCGAGATCAAATCGATAAGTGATTTTGTAATTAGTGAATTCCGAATAAATAAGGAACAAGATCGGTCCTTGATACGAGCCCTATCAATATCGAACTTTATGTACAGTATGTGACGATAATTTGATCTTTGATATTAATTAGATAATAAAAATGCACAATTAAAGCAAAATCACGTCTTATAATTAGTATTTTGTTGTTATCAGCAAGATAATGTCGTGATACACGCCATCAAAGCCTTTGGCGGAATCGAATAATACAAATTTAAAAGTTTTATTGATCGAGATTTGAGATGTGTCAGTATTTTATGGGATATTATTAAAACGTTTTTAAAATGGCAAACATACACAATTGTATATTTTGATGAAAATAATAAATCCTTTGAAAATGGTTTTAACACATTTGTTTTGTTTACAGGTAAGAATTTTGGATTCTAAATACTTCTGTGCTGATTTTGGTAAGATATTTAGGCATTTAATTATATTTATAAACAATTTTAATGTTTTGTATTAAATAGGAAAATATTTGACAACACCACTCTTTTAAACTGAATGTATTTGTAATAATTCTTAAACGTAATTACATTAGCTGCTTTCTGATGTACTCCGACAGAGTTTTAAATAATATTCTTGGTTTTATTTCTCCTGTATGGTTTATTGTTCTCCATTCGCATACCTTCAAGGCTACAGGAGGCTGCTTCCCAGTACATTGACCTGTTGATGTCGCATTGTGGTTTCCTGGGCTTTTCTATTCGATATTGAATCAATATAAATCGCTCAAACCCGGAGATTTGCAACAACTTGATCTTTCTCACAATTTGTGTTGATATAGATTACTAGATGTGACAACGTTTATAATCAGTATTGTATAGCTATAATCATTAGATATATCTATTTATTTATATAGTTAAAAAGATTAATCTGCCTGTAATTGAGTGTTATCTAGTTTTTATTACTCATCTATTTTTATTTCAAGCTATTCTAAAAAACGTGAGCAGGAAAAAAATACAAAATAACAGCAAGCAAAATGCACATTCATAGCAAAAGTTGCGATTAGGATCACTAAAAAATAAAAAAATAAATGTTTTTTTTTGTAGTTGATTCACAGAAGATTTACCTACTTGTAAGATTGCCAGTTAATGGAATAAACTTAATAAATAGTATTTAATATTACTTTATTTATCCAATCAAGTTCTTTCTCGTGTTATATGGGCTCGCGCGCTCGCTTCAAAACATTCATGATATAATTATTGCCATTATCTTAAATCAATTATAAACCTACATAAACAAAATAACTCAATAAATCACATCCAGTTAACGCAGCTCCGTGTTAAATCTGCAATACTTCCTTGCGCGTGCGCACACAAACACGTGCCTCGTACGTGTGTGTGTGTCTGTATGTGTGCAACGTTCACTTTCAAACTGAGGTTAATTGCAGCTAGCCACTGTAGGTTCATTTAGTTGTAAAACGATCTAAAGTTAGCCAGAGTGTTTTTTTATTTTGTAATTGTTTTGTTGTTTTCATCATAATGTCTGTAGATTATGCGTTTTGATGTATTTGTAGTTGTTTGGAAATCTACAAGATTCATTCTAGTATGGGAATAATTTTGACGCGTTAATAGTTTGTTCTTCGTTTGTCAACATAATATACTTACCTAGTTATAGACACTGTGTGACGATATAATCTAAAGAGAGTACTCCATACATTTATTCAAAATAAATTTTAAAAGCATATTGTGGTTGCCGCCTCGGTCAAAAGTATAAGAATGTTGCTCCCCATCTCCTGTGGGCGTCTTAGAATTCATATAAGTTAATCTTACCAAGAGTGTAGATGGGCAGCAGCATCTTCTTAGATCACAAACACTACCCAATTATAGTGTGTTTTGACTTGTCAAAGTGTGTATGCAAACAAAAGAATTAAATTGACTGCCTCAGTGGCGCGGGGGGCGAGAGTCCACTTGCGGCGCAAGAGGTAGCGGGTTCGATTCCCGCCGTGGGGTCAAGTGTTTGTTTGTTCTGCAAGCACTTTCTCCTTGGTCTGGGTGTTTAATACGTATAATAAAAAATATCTATGTATGTATGTATATTATATTAAGTATATTAGATGTCTAGTACCCGTAACACAAGCTAAGAACTTACCACGGGGCTAGATGTTGTTGTGTGGATTGTCCGGAAATATTTTTTATTTTTATTTTAAATAAATGAATACTGAATAACAATACCGGCGGTCGCTAACCAGCCTGCGTAACATGGCGATTATGGACCCCACATTGTAATTCAGGGAGACTTATATCCTGCAGTAGACTTCCTACGGCCGAAACGAAGAACATAAAAGTTGATTTTATGTGTGAAAGACACTGTTATGTGTAAATCAACCTTTGGTAGTACAGTCAAGAGTCGGGGTAAAATAAACGGATGAACTAGTGTCCCAAAATAATCTATACAATAAATTAAGTAAAAATTTAGTGATTATTGTAGTTTACTAGAAGTAAAGGTACAAATAACGTGTCATAAGTATGTGATTGCATTTATTTCGAATCTCGGTGTAATTGTAATCATTTACTTTTGATTTATTTACAAAAAACAGGTGTGTTATTAGTTTGACGTGTCTGTCTGTCTGTCTGGGACATCATAGCTCCCGAACGGATGGAGCGATTTCAATTTAGTTTTTTTTGTATGAAAGATGAGTTTGGTCCGGGTGTTCTTAGACATGTTTCATGAAAATCAGTTGAGTCGTTTAAAAGTTATCGGGGTGAGAGTGGGGAAGGAAAACCGAAAATCTGCAAATATGCTCGAGTGGGGTATCAAATGAAACCGCATCGCGTGCACATTACTAAATATTATGGTATTTTAGTTTTAAGGAAATTAAGGCATTGGAAACGGGGAACGGGGGAATTTTAAATTAAGATTAATTAAGACTTCATTTAGACACTTTGGTATAACTTGTTACATCTGGCACGTCACGCTAGAAGATGTTTTGAGGCGTTGATTTTGATCACCTACTTTTGCTGTTGACTGTACTACTGTACTTGAGGTGCGTTAGATAGAAGTCTATTCTATTAGTCTATTGTTCTGTTGTAATATAGTGAAATACCCATGCACGTCTATTGTCTCTGGTATTTACTAACAACTCATGTTATTCAACCACGGGTACTTGTGAATTTAGTTATTGTGTAGGAGTATTCCACTTATCCATCGATTCAGTTTTATCCTCGTCGCTCGGTGTTATAAATCATACTGCCATTTTGTTTTTTCAAACTTTAAGATGACGTTAGTCTTGATTTACTACAACTATAATACTACTATAAGGCTATATATAATAGGAATATATACCTCCCTCAGTTGGTTAAAATCATAATTGTAAGTTTTGCCAAAACGTGGTGCGCTTGGAATGTGGGTTGGAGACAGTATTTGGTGTTGTGTTCGAAGAAGCATTGTATTATTAAGATAAAATTAATTTATTTGCTTGAACACAATGTAGGTCACACAGTTACAAAATTATGGTATCAAATATATTCTACTAAAAATTTCATACAAAATTAAAATCAGTAAGCTTAAAAATATCTGTAATTATTATTATCTGGTGAGTTACACTTGGTCGGGTCCTACGGGCGCTCACTGGGCAATACCCCGTAAGAATATACCTACCTACCATACCTACGTAAGAATATTCAAAGTTCTTTATTTAAAACAACATTGTTGTACAAAGGTTTTCATATATTAGTAGATTATTAAACATTGAACAGGGCACAATAAAATTAAAATTGGAGTACTGAAAATGTGTTGCCTTCAAAAATTCTCGTTGTCGGTATGCTATTCTTTAACGGAAATTGATTTGTGAGAGATATGAGTCAGTCGAGTATTTGTGTTGTTGAGTTGCTAGACCGTGGTATTATGAAAGCTATTTCAATAATCTATCAGTAGTATATTATAAAGTGTTTGTTTGATTGTTTGGTCAAACGCGATAGTTTCAGGAAAGCCAAGGCAGTGTTAAAATAAATTAAACAGTGTAAAATTACCATAATACCCCCCAGAAAAATTTAAAAAATGGGTAACGCCGAGTCGTGACTTTAAAAATAAGTTGCTCGAGTACCTTAATAGGTATTAGTTTTGGAAGACTGAAACAAAAGGTTTTTATTATGTAGGAATGACTAGAGATTTATGTTCTCTTTGGGGAAAAAACAACAATTAAATGAATGAAAGAGCCATCTATTTATGAAAGAAAAAAAAAATCAGAACAAGGAAATGTTTTCACCGTGAAGGAAACTTACAGTTGACATTTTAGTCTATGAGTGAGAATGGAACGTTTCAAAAACCAAAAAAGTAAAAGCTACGTTCCAATTGGCGTTCTAAATCCGCGTAAAATTACATAAATCTCGACAACAGCTGTATTATTATTTTATCTATGCCGCTGTGTCCCCAACCTACATGTTCAGATCGTTGCATTGTTGCGAGGAAGTCGTTAGTCTTCGGCTGAGGATGCGTCGCAATGCTATCGCAATGTTTAGCTCATCCTGAGGCTAATATATCTTGGTAGGTCTATATTATTAACCTGAAGATGAAATACTTCATTAATAACTAGCGGCCCGCCCCGGCTTTGCACGGGTTATCGCGTCTTGAGACTAATAATAATAATTAAAAAAAATTGGCCAAATTTTACTAGGCGTTGTTGAGTTAAATGCTTATCAACATTTTTTGTGATTAACTTTTATATTATAGATGAAATTAAATTTAGTTGAAGACGATATGAGGATGTATTTTTCTTATGAAAAATGTTAATTTAAATGCTACTCTTATTTCCCTAGTTCTGTCATGTTTATTTAAAAGTTATGAAAATAACTTTTGAAATTGTATTCATAAATTACCTAATTGTTTTGTAGATGACAGTAAATACCACTTGTATTTTCGCTATTTACAAAAATTATTTAAATTTCGTTTGATTTTTTTTCGATATTAGAAACTTCGGTATATAAACACGAAAAAATTGCTTCACGCACTGGCCTAGCCCGGATGGTGGTGACAAGCCGCGGCCGAAGCCTACCACTAGAGACTGTTCTTAGCACCACCCGGAGGTCACGTGTATGGATCAGAGGGTTACCACTTACAAACGTGAACCCAACTGTATACTGTATATACTGTTTCATTATCGATATTCTTAAGTTGAAATACTAACTGCCCGTAATTGTTCTCTAAGAATGTAAAAAGGATGGTTGAAATCCAATATTAATACAATAATTATTAATAAAATGTTGTAAGTTATTAGTGAAACGGTTAATCTATATTAATATTATAAAGCTGACGAGTTTGTTTGCTTGAACTCGCTAATCTCAGAAAATACTGGTACGTTAAAAAAATATATCACGTTTAAATAGCCTATTTATCAAGGAAGGCTAATAGGCATTTCTACCGGTGGAAAATACGTCATTCCCGCGGGTAGATCTACTAAACACAAGCAACGCCGTGTCTTGAAAAGCTAGAATTTAACATAACAGAAACCTCAATTTTTTTAAGTCGGTATAAAAATTCTACATTATTTTTGATTTCATAATAAGGATATAGTCATCAATGGCATGCCATCCAGAAAGCAGTGATGAAATATAACTTGTCAGTTGACTATTGAGTAGACAAGCCCACGCGCCGTCGCCATTTTACTAATGCGCGCGCGAGGTGCATTCTACTTGGTACTGCTTTTTGTTCTAATTTTAAACGGACTAAGATCCAGTTTCTACTATAATAATAATTCCTGACTAATCACACAGCATCACCGAAACCCAAACTAAGCAGAGCTTGTACTATGGGTGTTAGGTGACTGATATAGAGGTACTACATACATACATTTGTAAATACGTACATATAATACTAACATAGAAAATACCCAGACCCGAAACCAGAAATTATAAAAAGTACAAAATCTGGTCCCGCGGCAGGAATCGAACCCGCAACCTCCTGTGCCTCAGGCGGACTTACGCCCACCGAGCCACAGAGGTTGTCACTATAGCCGAGATAAGTCCCTAGTAGCTTATCAGCAATTGTCTCGCTGACAAGCATAAGCATGATATCAAAAAAGGATTATTTAAAAAAATATATTATTGTACTTTCCTTTTTCAGGGAAAACGAAAAATTAAGACAATACAGTTTATTGAGGTATCTCGTGACGCTTTCGCGCGATTTGCTCTAAATTTATAAGTTCTAATTTGAATATATAAATTAAAACAACAAAAAAATAAATAAAACAAAAAATATATCAGTTATCATTTTTACATTATTTCGTTTAAAAAATAATTTCGTGCATCGCGAGTGGTATTCGTAACACTCCATATCCGAACCAACACAAAGTCATACGAAGATATAAGACACTTTCTACAGCACAATAGACATTTTATTATGTTCATTCCAATTCAATGGCTGCTTTGAGGAGAAGTAGGTACATATTTACTTCTCAAAGTGATCATGCTGTTCAACAGAGTGTGGGTATTTACCCAGGGCATTTAGAACCTCCTTGCGTTTAATGTTAACCTTTTTCGAGCATGTCCAACAAAGGAGGTTTTGAAACTGTAAGGCAGAGAGTACAATACAATCACTTATGAACCAAGTTTTGCTACTTTGCATTACATCAATGTCCTAAAATATTATTATCTCCGTCCTCCTAATCTCAGATCAAAATCCAATTTTAGAAATCTGCATTAACAAACTTAGAAACTCAGGAAACGGAAACTCTATCAAAACATTGTTATACGTCAGCTTCCGTTAGAACGCGTTGGTTATCAAATTAAATTCTGACAGCTCCTACAAGATGTCACCTTAAATTATTATGCTTGCTAATTGCCATGTTATGTTTAGAATAACATTATTATAAACGTAAGATATTTTTTAAATAATAAAAAATAGACGTTGTTTAGATCCATATTTAAGTTCAAAGAACTCTTTTCAAAATCCGCAATTTCAAACTCAAAATCCTAACAGATACATACTTCGAATACTTTTCCATTTTTAAAAATAAAAAGTGTCCCGATGATATAACTAACAAAACGGTTTCATAAACCTGTTTCAGTTGCGAAACTAAACCAAAATAATAAAAAATGGAAAATCCAAAATTTTAACGAAATAAGAAACTGCCATGACATTGAGCACGTTTGAACATCACATGAACATTACTTTATAATTTTATGATTATGGCAATGACATAACCGCGAAATGATAAAAAATAACCAAGTGTGTGTTGAAGTTTGACAGTTCCGTATTATTTTTAACGGTATACATTCTGTTATCGCTTGAGTTTCATTCGAAAAAACATCAAAACAATACGATGCAAATTGTCGGTTCAAGGACAGAGGCTAATTACTGTCGAGTTAAAAAAAATTATGAAGTGAAAAAGATGTTACTAAGTTGAACGCCATTTTGCGTCCAAAACAATATCAAAACAAATCTTAAATAAACAAACTGAATGTCATGTAGCACGCAAAATGCGTTGAACTGAGTAACATATTTATCACTTTATAGATAGATAGATAGATACTATCGTTATTGCATACCAATGCTTACAGACTAACTTAAAAATAACAATCAATAGCCACATTTGTTGTACAATCGGCGGCCTTATCGCTTAAAGCGATCTCTTCCAGGCAACCTTTGGATGGATAGGATCACTATAATTTTATTTAACTTGACACTGGCCAACTGACGGTTCAAGCGCAGAGGATACGCTCAGAAATTGATTTGACTTCAGCTACTCACAGATTAGATATAAAGAAAAAAATCTATTGTCCGGAGGTTATACTATGTATACTGACAAAGATTAGGATGGCGTTTCGCGCTACAAAGATTCCGAAGTGACGTAATAATATTTAGAGCTTTAATGGTGTCGTCTAAATTCTCACACGACGCGAAAAGGAAAAAATAAAGATTGACAAAAATAATAATGAGAATTTTTGCACGAGACATTACACGAAAACTTGAATTAAAAAGTATTACGCAACTTGATACTTGATACTTGACAGTATTTTCAAGTAATTTGCAACAGGTACCTTTCTTTATGGCCTTGTATTTGGGCCACCTTGCACTCGCTTCTTGCTTGCATTATATAACTGGTAGGCGATATTCCTCGGATTGTCCCGCTTTAAATTAGTACCTACTACATCGGGACTTTTTAGAAGCTCAGTTTTAAATTTTCTTAGTCATATAAGCTAAATAAATAGTGAAATCATTTGAAGTTTCAGACCTTACTATACAACAACGCCTATAACAGCGAATTCACTTGCAATGGCTTTAAAAGATCCCATAGCTCACTTTTTTTTTATAAGTAAAAAAATATGTGGGGATACTTTTATTGGTGCGGTCTACGGCGAATATTCGTATCAATGGCCGGATACATCGTTGCAACTAACTAGTAAAGTTAGAATTTGTCTGCTCATTTTGTGATTTTGCTTTTGAAAAACAATTTGGTAAATTATCTGAAATCTAGCCACGATAAAGCCTCCAGCATCTGTCTTCAAGATCGTGTGACCGCCAGCTGTTACAAAACCATTGTTTCTTCGTAATTGCTGTGTTGTAACCGCTGCCAAATGTTTCAAGTTTACTTGCTTTTTACTAATTGCTAATGTTGATTTGGAGACCTGAGTTTGTGGTTACAAAGAAGATAACTTGGCGTCTTATACTACGCTGGACTATTAGCGGTCTGGCAAGTTTCGGAGCGCGAAGCGTAGAACGTCTTGGTCAAGGCTGTCTCAAGGAGTCTTATGGACTTATCCTATGGTCCCACAGGATATCTTCTGTGCTTGTATCATCCACTTAGAACTCAAATAGAAGAACCTATGTCTGGATACCTTACCATTTCTAATGACTTAAGGACGATCCACACATATCAGTGAGCCCACAGTTCCGGCACAGTACAGCATCAGTGATAATTATTCTTTCAAACATTCTCTATGGATGTATTCAAACTTGTCAGTGTCAGTGTCGTCTCAGTACCGTCAGTGTCAGTACTGGCACCGGCCATCACGGACGTGATCGGCGACGACCATATTTTATCATGGATCACTGACATTGTATTGAAGAGTGCCATCAAAACAATCGACGTCAACGCTAGTCTGAAGGGAATGTCGTGCAAGAAGACCCGCAGAGAACTGTACTGTGCCTGATATGTGTGAATTGAACGCACCACACCACTGTAGCACGGGTACGGAACTGTAACGGTACTGTGCCGGAGCTGTGGGTTCACTGATATGTGTGAATCGACCTTTAAGCTTCAGCCAAACCTGCGCTACCAAAGCGACTGTGAAACGGTAGAGTCTGGACGCTACTCATACTTTGCTACTCTTTGCACACCTACGTGACAGCAAAGCGGTACGTTTTAAAAAAAAAACTTTTCGCGTTGCTGTCGCGTGTGATTTACCGAAGCTCTTAAGCGTCAATGCCACAATGCATGTCTTGTTAATGTTAAACAAATATAGCCGTAACGTGATGTTACACATCGTATTTACATTTAGATAGATAGAAACTACATTGTGTACTAGAAAAAAAAGCAATACACAGTGTCAAAAGAGAATAGGTACAGAGCGCTCAAAAAGCTATGAAAATCGCAGTCCTTTAGGGTTTTATCTACGGGATCGGGGGGCTATATAGAAAATGAAGGTGAGACGAGTCTTTCCCCTATGATTATCTTCGAGTAACTAAAAGCAGTAGTTTCAGCAATATAACCTTGTGTTAGACACGGTCTGTGGACACGAAAAAATAGTGTCAATGTTCGTGGCACACTTCTGCAGTTGGCAACACAATAGAGTTAGGTCTTGATAGGTTAAACGAACTTACCTGAGCTCACGACGATTCGTGATAACGTCACAAAGTATTAAAATAACTTTACATTTAAAGGATTCGCTTTATATCTTATATTTCTTCTTCTGATATATAAAAATGAATCTCAAAATGTGTTGCTAAGCGCATAATTCAACAAGGCCTTGACCAATTTGGCCAATTTTTTTTTAAATTATCGTTGGAGTTCAATTATGGGTTTTTACGGCGAGAAAAAATCGAATAATTGCCGGGATTTTGAATTACCCGTGCGAAGCCGGGGCAAGCCTCTAGTTTTTGATAAAATTGTGAAGCTATTTGTTAATAATAATAAAATTCGTTTATTTCCTCACACAAACCTTAATGATTATGGATACTAGTAGGAATAACGTAACATTAATAGCTTATTAGTGACTGAAAATACTATAAAAGATGTAAAGATGTTTGTTTATTTGGTTCAGAGTGTCTATATAAGATTATTTCAATCGAAGCCGTTTAACAAAACAGACTAAAGTATTTTTATGTAAATAATGAAGACGTATTATATGCATGATGACTACATAAAAAATGGTGTTCTGTTTAGTCCGTCTGTCTGTTAGCCCGGCCAAAAATACTGGACACCTATTTTTTGCTTTATCAATTTAATAAGAAAGTGTAACGATAAAGAGCATGATAGTTCCGGAGTCGGGGCTTAAGACTGTGATATTTTGTACAAATAGCACAAAACCCTTACGTCACGCGAAACTTCAATGCAGTATAGCATAGTTTTTAATAAAAAAGAAAAAATTGGGGCCAATATTTTGAAATATTCTAAACAACGGACTATTTTTTTATAATCTTCCCCAATATTACAAATTAATCTAATTTACACGAACACAGCTGCTTTAGACTCCAAAATCTTAGTGAAAAACTTTGTTGACAAAATATAAATTGAATGACAGTTCTATACATAATTAATAGTTAATATACATATGTATATTATTATTAAAAGTAAATTTATTTCTTGAACATTTTTATTAAAGCTAAGTTTTGCCTTTGTAAGACCTTTTGAGGTTTTGTCTGTTCACGTCCGTAGTGGTAACCCTCTGAATCATTACACGTGACCTCCGGGTGGTGCTAAGAACAGTCTCTGGTGATAGGCTTCGGCCGCGGCTTGTCACCACCCTCCGGGCTGGGCGGAAAAAATCGCTTCACGCACTGAAGCGATTTTTTCGTGTTTCGTAATGTGGTCCGGAGAAGCCATCTACCTTCTAGGTCTTCATGTCCCATCTTAGACCACATCGTCACTTTACATCAGGTGAGATTGTGGTAAAATGAAGGCTTAACGAGCATAAAAAAAAACCTTTATTTACTGACCTAAATTAAATTGTGACACACTTTAACGGTAATCAGCAAAATGAGCAAACTTAAGCGATATAATATTAAAACGTGCGTAATGAACTTAATAATATGATTTAATGGTTTAAGTACTTGTACTTACGTCCCATAGTGCGTATTAACTTAGTTAACTAGATCTTATGCAATATTTATGTAATTTCCGTCGTGTAACTGTGGGTCAGACTGTGCTATTAATATCACAATTATATTGGTCATTTATATAAAAACTTTTAACGATGAAGCCGTGGTGGCTAAGCGGAGAACTATCGACTTTAATTCCAAAGGTTGTGTGTTCGAAACGCGCGCCGCGTACCTCTAATTTTTTTTTCTTCTTGGAAAAAGTATGTTTGCTGGCAAAACATCGTGAGCAGGTATCATCAAATAATGTTTTATGAAAGATGGAATTATAATAACTTGTTCCTTTTGCTTTTTTTTTATTTCTATAAGCTAGCGGTCTTACCATAAAGACTAAAATATTCAACGACTAATGATATTGTATTTTATTTTTCAGGTAATGCCGTCTATCTATCTTCTTCAATAAATCTTTAAATAGCCAAAATTTGTAAGTACAATTAATATAAAAGAGCAATGTCAAGATACTTGTTACAATAACTTTAATCAACTATTTTAACGATACTGCCGTATATAAATAAAATTCCGAAAATGTTTTATATAAAATTTCGTCATTCCCAGCGAGCATCAGCGGGAAACATTTTAATTTCGCTAACGTACATTTGAATTAATTATGGAAACCCCACGGTGTACTTTCAAAGAATAGTAAGATGTCATAAAAAACTCTGTAGGTGTTTTGTTTTGTTACATTTTTATGATAATTTTTAATTTAACATGTAAAAAAGTTTCTAACCTGTCAATGATTGGAGTGAGATACAACTTATCAGACTTTTTACCGCGACAAAATATAATTACGGGGATAAATCACAAGTAAATACTAAGGGGAACAACACAACTAATAATTAATATCAAATCAGATTTTAAAAACACTGATTTTAGGTACGCATTTCCCAAACAAACCAAACATATAAATGTTTTACCCATTATTAGGTCTCGGATGTTTTTTTTTTGTTTAAAGAGTACAGTAATAAATTATTATTAAAAAAGATTTAGCGCATAAATAAATTCATAATTTATTTTGTTAACAATGAACTGAAGAGTAGGACCAACACCGAAACACGTCACTATTTTACTAAGTTTTTCTGCCCACTAACCCTTATCAACATGTCATAATTGCACTCATTTATGTTTTAATGAAAGGTTAAAAAAAGATATCAGTAATGTTTATAACATTACTGATATCAATCATTAGGGTCAAATTAGTATTTATAACCCTTTCAATCCATTATTATTATTGTCAATCAAATTTTTTGCTGGTTAGCCTTTTCAATGAGTGTTTTAAACTGGATATTTTTTGTTTCCCTACTTGTTTTGATGATTTTATTTATATTACTGCGGTATTTTTTTCTGATGTAAATGATATTGTATTCAAAAAATGTCAGTTTTGACACCATCTTTAAAATTAATTGTAAATACACTACTTGTATTATATTTAAATGTCCTGCTAAGTATTGTGGGAACGCGACCTATGGTTTTTTCTTTATTTGATGGATGATTTCTTTTTTTACAAACGTAGATAAATATGTACAAAAAGTGTCTTAACTCACATAGTTGAATAAATTAATAATGTCAAAATATTATGATTTCCCGTAAGGTCTTGATAAAAAAAACCGTAATATTTAACATGATATTTAGATGACAGGTTGATAAATAATACATTATTTATCATATTATGAAAAATTCAAGTGTTTCCTACAAAAAAATAATGCAAACGATATCTTCAAGGTTAAGTTTAACCTTAAACCTTAAACTAAACTCACTAAACCGTTTTTGTTAAATATAACATAGTTAATAGCTTGAATCAGAAGACAGAAGATTGAATACTGTCCAAGCGTAATCTTCTTTTCCGTGTGATATTCGCACAAAAGACGCTGGTAGAAATCTCGTGAGTATGTAAATTTGTCACTTATGTCAGAATATTTAATTGTTCCCATGCAAAAATACCAAAATACTTTCACACGCAAAACGTCACGACATAGACAACAGATGCTGATGAAAGTGAACTTATTCTGGCAACATTTGGATTCGGCTCACGCCTTGTTTTCACGAATGTTGCCAGTATTATTATAATTCCGCCGTCTTCCAAACTTTGCGTATAGAATTCAAAGTTATCACTTTCTTTTGAAAGTGGATTAATGAATTATAAAAGCTTAAATTTAGTCTAGTAACGTTATTTTTTGAGAAATCAATAATGTCAAGATAAAACAAAATTTTACAAAACATGTTTGAAATACATTTTTTTCAATATTTTTTCTTAATGCCCTGTTTTTTATAATTGACAATAAATGGTATCAAGAGAGTGCGTAACTGTAAAAATCTAATATTATTCTATCCGTTTTTATATGTAATATCCAAATATACGAGCATCAGCTGTCAGCGCCGATGATTAGCGCGACACAAAAATCAGGCGGCTTCTAACGTCTGCTAAGGTAAACAGAGATTACTCCTCTTATAGAAAAGTCATAAAAATATTTGACTTGTCAATTATATACAAATATTGGGCTAAAGAAACGTCCAATACCTAAAAGGTTTTTTAAAAATATGTGAATATTTCGTTAACAACAAAATATTTGCCAAAGGCTATAAACATCTTTCGCCGAAAAGCCCATCTGGTAATATTTCGCGCCATTCAGTAACGTCCCGGTTTACGCAGAAGTGCTGTAATATTATAAAATCGTATGACACAATGTAAATTTGCGACGGCATGCTGTAAAATATCAAATTTAAATTAAGATGTGCTGGCTCCCTTTATTAGTTCGCCGCGAAAATTTGGGCATTACATTTTATCGCGTAAGAAATGAGGCTTACTTCTTTTCAATTATAAAATGTGTTTTGCGACTTATCCCATTATTGTATAACGGGATAATTCAACAGGCATCTGTGTGGAGTTCAAGAAACCTTAAACAAGAAATCGGAGGTCTCGTTTGTCTTTATTTTGTTTCTTCACGAAACAGATGGAAACACGAATTACCATAGACAACTCATTATTTTTTTTTGCAAAGGTTTTATTAGTTTCGCGAAATTTATATTTGTAATTAGAACACCTGCGATGTGGTTTGGGCTTTCGTATATTTATGATTTTTATTAGCATATTTTTGGTAATTGGCGATTAGTTTTATTATTGTGAGACTTTTAAGAATTTTCAATTGAAAAAAAAGTCTTGGTAAAACATTACATAATATTAGGAAATATCAATCACAGATCATGATTTTATGTAAATGATCACCAATAAGATGTATGATTTCGTCCAAACACAGTGAGCATTTAAATAAATTAATAAATATTTCCGGACAATCCACACAACAACATCTAGCCCCGTGGTAAGCTCTAAGCTTGTGTAACGGGTACTAGACGTCTGATATGCTTAATGTAATAGACATACATACTAGGTGGGCCAAAAGAAATCACCCTATTGGAAGATGCTCTCATTTTTCGAAATGGCCGCCAATGTCAAATCTGTTTGGACATTTGTGTACTAGACAGATGTAGAATACAAGGGAACAAGCCATGGAGCGATACAGTCCCCAAGAACGCGGAATAATCGTGTCTATTTTTTTGCGTAACAATTCGTCTGTGGTGTTGTCGCAGCGCGAATTCCGTCGCCGATACCCCGGCCGTCCGACACCGACTGCGCAAACACTGCGCCGTTTGGCCACCAACCTTGAAGAGTATGGGACCACACGAGACGTTGCCAAGAGTGGCCGGCCCCGGAGCGCCCGTTCTGCCGAGAATATCGCCGCTGTTGCCGAGGATGTCGAGCTGTCGCCGGAAACATCGACCAGACGCCGTGCCACGCAATTAGCCATCAGCCGGACGTCTCTAAGACGAATTTTGGTCAAAGACCTGCGCATGTTCCCGTACAAAGTCCAGTCTGTGCATCAGCTGCTGCCTGCCGACCGCCAAACGCGCGTAACCTACGCCCAAGCCATCCTCAATCTCGAGGAAGAAGTGGATGATTTTTCGACCAAAATCATAATGAGCGATGAGGCTCATTTCCACCTCAGCGGGTACGTCAACAAGCAAAACTATCACTTCTGGGGCACCGAAAATCCACGAGAGATGCACGAGGTGCCATTACGCCCGCTCAAAGTGACTGCAAGGTGCGCTGTTCACGCTGGAGGAGTCATCGGGCCATTTTTTTTCGAGAATGCCGCTGGCCAAACGACAACAGTGGACGGTGCACGCTATAGGGCCATCTTTTTCTGCGTAAAATTTAAAAATTGTTTAACTTAAAATTTGAGGTTTATCACCTATTAAAAATCATTGATAGATAAACAAGAACTTTTGTAATATTTACTTCAAACCACAGCAAGCCACATTGTTTGACATTTTAAACTTGTTTTCCATCTACACAAAATGACATAATTTTGCAGGAAGCTATGAGATCTATTGTATGATTTCTACACATAGCTGAATGTATTTCCTCGATAATTTAACGACACAAAGCCTTCAAGGCTGAGCATTTATAATTATTATTTTATAATTATGATGATTGTTTTAAAATATTAAATATAATAACTTATATTTATACAACCTTGTTTGGAATGAAACGTGTTTTGATTATCATATAATCCATTGATTTATTGTTCTCTTTATGAAAGCGATGGCTATTGTCAAAATATTATTCTGCTTCTTTTGATCAAAAGCGTGCCGAAAATATAAATAAAGTTGATAAATATTTGATGGACTCATACTACACCTTTTAAAGTATACAAATTTTACAATTAAAAAAAAATATCTCACCTTATGTAAAGTGACGATGTGGTCTAAGATGGAGTATGAAGACCTAGAAGGTAGATCGCTTCTCCGGACCGCATTACGAAACACGAAAAAGTCACGCACTGGCCCAGCCCGGAGGGTGGTGACAAGCCGCGGCCGAAGCCTACCACCAGAGGCTGTTCTTAGCACCACCCGGAGGTCACGTGTAAGAATTCAGAGGGCTACCACTAAAGGACGTGAACAGACAAAACCTCCACGTTTGTTGTATAGAAGCCCCCTTATACCTCTATATTGTGTGTTTAGTATTTCTTGTTAAAAAGGCAAGATAAATACAACATCCCTCAAAATTTCAACTCTCTATCTATCACGGTATTTGATACACAGCCTGATGATAAATTCTCAGTTATATGCCATTTTACCCTTTAGGTGTGTGAAACATGTTTAAACTTTTACTAACTCTGCCAGCGAAGCACATTGCCAAAATATGTACTATGCCATTATCATTAATTCTCTACCAAAACATCTCCCCGCCAAGTTCAATGTCCTTGAATTTATCTGTATCATGTGATCGTCAAAAAGAAAACGCCAATCAGAATTTACAGTAAAAGCCGACCGATGGTTTTTATCTCAATTTCAATTAGCAAGAACAAGAAACGTCTTTTCGTGCTTAAGCTCGAAAAAATGCCAAAATGTGGAAAGTACTAATGTTTGTGATATTTTTTAACGAGCGATTCGTGAATGGAGTTTTTGTGTTAAAGGTATTAGTTTTATCGGATGGATTACTAATTTTAGCGAGAAAGGTTCCACCTTGTCTGCACATTTTGGGATTTTTTTTTGCATTAACCTAAATGTTGTATTGTTAATAGTTGTTGTAACTTGGATGTTTAAAGTCGTGTGATCAGTTTTGTTTCTTATAGGCTCTGCGCTTAAAGCGTTAGTTTTCCAGTGACACGTTATATAAAATAAAAATTAAAAATATGTTACAAACGCCATTTACGCGTCATCAAAATCATTTTCATACATCCTACTTAATATTATAGACGCAAAAAGTTTGCGAGGATAATAATAATAATGATAAAAAGTTTTATTGAGTAAAAAAGTCGTTTATAGCTAGTACATTCATGACACCTTATCTAATTCAATAAAGGATGTAAGTGTGCAAGAGTGTTCGTTGCTCTTTCGTTGTTCAATCTGCGGAAAGGATTTTGATGAAACTGCACAATAATATAGCTTACATAAAACATATCACACTATTGCAAGTAAAGCCTGATTTCGATCAAATTTGGCACGAACATTGGTGTTTTATACCATTATGTGTTTTAGCAAATATCTTAGAAACAATATTACTTAAAGATTTGATTCTTAATTTTTTCATTCAAAATGTTGGTAGAAATGTATGCATTACTAAGTAGGCCAGCATACCCATAAAGTACAACAATGACGGGCATTATCTGTACTTTTAAGAAATTCAGGACTTCATTGACATGATTTTGCACACTACACTATTTTGTACAGCTGTCGCACCTTATGCATTTATAGTAATCTTTTGACACCATTTGACAGATGCTGAAGATTATATTTATTTGTTTGGTTGGTATGAGAATGGATCATAAAGTATAATTTAATACCGCTAGGCACCAATATTTATATTTACGCGACGTAACAAGGTTTGTGGTCAACCTGTGGCTGTACCAACTAGTTTTATAAATAATAAAGTAAGTTTCTATGTTGGCTCTGTAAAATTTAAAAAGAATATTTAAGTATAAAGCTTGATGTCTTCTCAACCAGCATTATTTAGATTTTGATTACATTAGTATGTAGTACGGAGAAGGATTTGTCTTTTAATTATCCCGTAAAAAACATTATTCCCGTGAGTAATGAGATTTATGATAAACAACTATGACAGATTTTTACTACACTACTAGTAAATATTTTCAAACCCAAATAGCTTACACGGTATTTTAAAATATATAAGATTTTAATCATGTGGCCAAAAAACGCTGTTTATCAAAATGGCGTTGATATGCAAAAGCTATAATGTGTCCTAAACCATCTGTAGCATTTTACTGGCACGTGACGTCACACGCGCCATTTGGAGGTAGCCGTTATTTGCGCAATTTTGGCATTTAAATAAATAAATATTTCCGGACAATCCACAGAACAAAATCTAGCTTGGTAAGCTCTAAGCTTGGGCTACGCCGGGTACATAACTTCTGATATACTTAATATATTAGATAGATTTTTTATTTTACATATAAAGCACCCAGACCAAGAAGAAAGTGCTGACAGAGCATACAAACACTCGGCGGGAATCGAACCCTCTACCTCTTGCGCCGCAAGCGGACCGTCGCCCACCGCGCCACTGAGGCAGACATTGAAATTTATTTATTTATCAAACAAAATCCACAGCCCTTAATATAATATCTTAAAAAATAACTTATAATTATGTCATACGGCCAAAAACGGATTTACATTTTATAAAACGTACATAAACACAGACTGTTACTAAATGAGGAATCATTTAAAATAGTTATCCGAAATTAGTCAAAGCGAGCTAACCCGCGTAATTCAGATAGGTAGTGCCATCGTTTAAAAACTACCTTACTATTTAAGTGTTAACCCTCTGAATCCTTACACGTGACCTCCGTGTGGTGCTCAGAATAGTCTTTGGTGGTAGGCTTCGGCCGCGGCTTGTCACTATCCTTCGGGCTGAGCCAGTGCGTGAAACGATTTTTTCGTGCTTCGTAATGTCGTTAGGAGAAGCCATCTACCTTCTAGGTCTTCATGCTACATCTTAGACCACATCGTCACTTAACATCAGGTTAGATTGTGGTCAAATGAAAAAAAAACTCGATCTATATGGTAATATTTCAGAATTGAACAAGCGCGTTGATGTCTTTTATAGAAAAAAGTACAGGTAGCGATACAAAGCGTCTCTTGCCAAAAGTGAATTATTTATTAGATTTTTCTAACCCGTTCCGACTTTGATCAGGTTTATAAACCTTCCTAATTCTAATTGGAGGAACTGAGATCTGCACTGACATCTCGCCTAGGAGTGTTTTGTGCATTGTCCCCCTGCCTAACCAGGCCCCAACCAGCCCAACTCCCTGATGTAGCGGAGTAGGTATATATTTTTTTTGTTTTCTGCTTGAGTATTTGACACAATGTCAAAACAACCTGCGGTATGGCTGAAATAGTGTTTCACAAGATCGGACATTAGTGCTTTCGAAATTGTCTGTTCACACGGTGCGGATGAAAATTTCGCAATAACTTGTAAAAATTACCAACTGACTGTGTTGTACTACCAATTTTTGGGTTGCGTTTGGCTGCAATGGTAAGCAATTATTCACATTTCACAGAGAAGTTTATGACAAAGGGTTTTTGACAGTGACGCAGTGGACGGAGTCTGGGTGTTTTATGTGTATAATAAAAAAAAATCTATATATGTATGTAATTTTTTTTAAGTATATCAGATGCCTAGTAACCGTAAAACAAGCTTATAGCTAAAGATATCTGTTAAAAATAAGATCCCAAGAAGGTTCCAAGTTTAAGGTTTTAATAAATAAAAAATATTTGTATGATTATTTTCGCTCCATAGAGGTAGACGTATTCAAATCCTCTTGGAATAAAAATGGCGTTTGCGCTCAGATATGGAAGAGCAAGTGTACTCGTTCCGACATGGAGGGATGTTCAATTGATTTATAACCCACGCATATTTTAACCAACATTATGATTTTATATTCGCTATTAGGAACCATGGATTTGCATGGGTACAATCTAATGAATAATTTAATTAACCTTTCTTTTGTATCACTGAATATTGATGAAAACTGCATTCAAACCCGTTCAGTATTTTAAATATTGCAACGTAGGAATTATCGGGTTATTATTGTAATACTTATATGAATACTAAAATATAGTATGTCTATTATAATAAAGTATATCAGATGTCTAGGACCCGTAACAGAGCCTACCACGGGGCTAGATGTTGTTGTATGAAATGTCTGGATTATTTTTTACTTTTATAGGTAGTAAAAACTGAATGCTTTTTACTTCAATATTAGTGGAATACATTATGTATGCTTCAGATTTGAAACATAATTTTTGGTAATAAATTACCCTAATTTTCACTGGAACTCCATGAAAATAAGGAAATATATTTCAATGAGTAGCATTTACGTACACAAGTGTTGTAAAAATCATCTACTACACTTTTAATGAACCAATGTATATTAATTTACCCTTTTTAATTGATTGTCAACACTGAATGATTTATTAAATGTCAAAATACAGGTTACCAACATTTATTATGTAAATTTCTCATAATTTTCTATCTTATTTACAACACTGTGGAACTAATGGATATAAATTATAAAAAATTAGGTAAATGCAATAAACAAATCAATTAAGCGTTCAAGGCTGTTTTTGTAATTAATTTTGCCGAGACAAAACAAATTGTCGATTTTCAATTAATTTACTGCCGTGATAGATGGCAACATTCGATTTCCTGGCGCGATCAGCTGATTCTATTGCACGCAACATTTAACCATTCACGTCATATGGTGCTTTTGATTGGATAATCTGACTTATATGTAGATAATGAATTTGATATTACCGTGACCCAAGCCATAAGTACCCATTTGTCAAAGTTTAAGAATAACTTTTTTTAATGATTATGATATATGTACCTCTATATTAAGTAACTTGTATGTAATGAATGACGGATCTTAAAACGCAAAGTCCATTTTTGCTTTCCGTATAGGAGAGAATCAGGCGAGGCCTTTAGGGATATTTTATCAGTCTAGTTTATAAGAACCGCATTCAATTATTTATAATCTATATAAATAAAAATGAATTGTTATTCGTTAGTCTGATTAAATCTCGAGAACGGCTGAACGGATTTATCTTATCATAGTCTAGAAATGTTCGTGGAGGTCTAGGGAAGGTTTAAAAGGCGAGAAAAAATCGAATAATTGCCGGGAACTTTTTTTACCCGTGCGACGCCGGGGCGGGCCGCTAGTTTAATATAAATATGGATGTTACGAAAAAATATAGTGAAGGAACATTGAATGTTATCACCACTTCAGTACTAGGATAGGATTTCCATTTCTGGACGTGTTCAGTTATTTCTAGGTATATTTGAATTGTAATTCTAGTTATGTTTATGTTTCTGTGAGCCCAGCCATGTTGGAAAAGAGCATTGTTCCTTACATTTCTAAGAAGTGGCGATGTCCTTAAGAAGGCCAATGAACTTCACTTGCTGAGGATTTCTTATGAGCAATGAATTTTAATAGGTTTCTTCGAACACGACTCTAGGAAACATCATGAAATCCTACTAATATAATAAACGCGAGAGTTTGTAAGCATGTAAGTGTGTTTATATTTACACGTATACTTGCCAACTTTTGCTACACCAACTTTTACGATCGGTCCCGTGAAAATACAACCCGACCACTTTTAAGACCCGAGTAAATAGGCTTTTTCTGGGCAAATTTGTTCCATCGTTGACCTCGTCTCTGCCTTATGGCTAGATTGTAGTCAAAAGCTAGCCCATGAAAAAAGGAAAAAAAAGAAGGTTTTATTCGGTTAAATACTAAATTTAAATAAAACAGATGAAAAAGCCGTGTTGGCTAAGTGGGAGCACACTCGACTTTCATTCCGAAGGTCGTGAGTTCAAACCCCGCCACGCACCTCTAGATTTTTCATCTTGAAAAATGTATGTGCGCTTTAAAAAAACACGAGCTTTAACGGTGAAGGCAAACATCGTGAGGAAACCGGCATGTTCAGAGAACTTTAACGAGTTTGAAGGGCATGTGACATTCACCAACCCGCTCTTGGCCAGCGTGGTGAATTAAGGCCTAATCTCTCTCGTCAGGAGAGAAGTCCCTGTGTCCCAGCAGTGGGAACGTTAATAGGGTGATGATGAAATAAAACAGATGAACACAAAAGGGTTGTTGACTTAGCTGTATTTAGACACTGGTGTAGGCACAGCGCTGGTTTTCAGCGACGCCCATGTTCTGAGCATAGCACTCTAAAAAGAACATTATGTTGCTTAAATCTCTTATATTTGAAATCACATTTCGTTACAATCATATAAATCCTTCTTGCTGTACTAATTAGGTGTACTACTGTCTCATATAGTCTCTAAAACAAAATCCAACCAAAAATGGCAATATTGCTTCGACTCTATGGTCTTTATTGCACTTACCCATATCGGACCTTATAGGATCGTATAAATAAAGCTTCGGCCAAAACAATGGCTTGCAAGTTTCATCTGAAAACGTCAAATGTATGTCAACTTACATTTTCGATGCGCGCATTGTTTTTCGTTACGAAACTTACGAAATACGCGGTGATGCGCGCATTGTTCCCTATTACGAATCTTGCGCATGTTAGCGGATTCACACGGCCCGGCTCTGCTTGTGACATTTCGATTTCATCTTTTTCGTAATTTTGCGATGATTTCATTGGCAGATTTGTTAAAGTGAAGTTTATTATATGTTTTTGAAATCTATGTTACTTATTTGCTTGGTGATGATTGTATGTATTACATCAACAAATATGTTTAGCATATGTATGAGTAGTAAAATTAGACACTGCTAAAATAAAGAGTTATTTCGATCAGTCACATGTGACAAAGCGAGATGGCTCTTGACATTGCTTAGTTTACGTTTTTCCTTGGTCTGGGTGTTTAATATATATATTAAAAATATCAATAAAATGTATATCTATTATATTAAGTATAACATAATTATGTCTTGTACCCGTAACATAAGCTTAGATCTTACCACTGGACTAGATGTTGTTGTGTGGATTGGCCGAATATATTTATTTATTAACTTGAATTTTGTGAAACATGCCCCTAAACTTACAAACATTCGTGTCACATTATAATATAACCACCTTCTTCGCATTGTGTAATAAAACCTTCTTTACGAGTAAGTAAACCCAACTCATGATTAACATAGCACAAGGTTCTTGCATAACTTAACCCACCTATTGAAATGTCACTGTCAAAATGAAGCATAAAATGGCGGTAAAATCCTCGTAAAACCGAGCAAACGTCATGATGTGTACAAAGATTACTGCATCATCATGATTAACAACGTAACGCGAATTCAATGAGTATTGCGGAATCGTAAAAAGTATATTTCCGGTTGCGTGTACTTCTATAGCTAGTTTTTTAACCAGCTCGGAAAAAGGAGCTTTTTAAATCGACATTTATTTTTACTTACCGCAGGCCTTTTTAACTATTTTATTGTTTTTTAGCTTCGTATACTAGGTATAAAATAACAAGTTTAATTAAACATGGTTTGTATTATATCTAGTATCATCATACTATAGCCGGCCCGCTCTGCGGTTTTGCAAGAATGCAAAACCCTTTCTTTTGAATCATTCTACCTGTTACTGTAAACCGCATTAAGATCCGTTCAGTAGTTTTTGAGATTATCTCAATCTAGGTGGATATAGATTTTATTGCTATACTGTGCTGCCTGAAAAGTATTTTTAAATTATATACAATTATTGCTTAAGTATTTTCGATGATGACTATGCATCTACCATTTCTAAAAACAAACATTTGAACGAAACAAACGCGTTATATCTGCCTCAGTGGCCCGGTGGGCGAAGCTCCGCTTACAGCGCAAGGGGAAGCCGGTTTGATTCCCGCCGAGGGGTGAAGTGTTTGTATGTTCTGCAAGCACTTTCTTCCTGGTCCGGGTTTTGAATATTAATAGGTAATAAAAATATCTACGGGTATGTATTTGATATATTGCAGCTGCCTAGTATCCGTAACACAAGTGAAGAGCTCACCATGGGGTGAGATGCTGTTGTGTGGTTTCTCCCGTAATATTTATAATTATATCTACTTACCGGTCCCACAAAGAAGCAAACAAAATAATTGTGGTTTATACTAACCCTTTTTGCATCTTAAATATGACGTTTACCGTTTAAATCCACATAAACAAACACTAATTGGAAATCCCCCAAAGAAATAAATCGAAAATAATCCAAATGGCCGAGAATAAACTGTCCCATGCCATGCGGAAACGTGACCAAGCCATATGGCCAGCTTCTTGTTTACGTTGTTAAGGTTTACATATGGCTATATATGTGGCTTGGACAGGTTACATGTCATTTATTTTTTTAACTAGCTGTCCGCCTCTGTTTCAAATGAGTAATCATTCAAATATCATATATTTAAACCACCCTTGGACTTCTACGAACATTTATAAAATAGAATTGGCCAAATCGCTCTCGGTGTTGTTGAGTTATGCGCTCACCAACACATTTTGCGATTTATTTTTATATTATAGATTATTTAAAATTTTTATGTTGGTTTTGTTTATTTTTGTAGTTTATAGTTATATATAACCAAGCGGTTACAAAGTAGTATCATATCAGCAAAAAAAATTGCAACATAAGTTTTTTTTGACAAAGACCAAGAAATATATATTGGAATGGTAATTTCGAACAGGTGTCGACTTCTATTAAACAGTCTTAATGCAAAAAGTATTTGAATAATTTTTTTTTATAGGTTTTAAACCAAAATATCTCAGAAACTGTTTACGTTAGATATTTGGTTCCTTAACAATATTTGTTTCCTAGCCTTTACTCAGTCAGATTGACATACGTTTCATCACTGGCTGCGGAATAAAGATTTTTTTCGAAATGTCTTCTTTGACTTGTATGATTTGATAAAAAAAAAGTATTGGGCCAGTACAAACTAAATAAAGCTTATAATCAGAGATATTCCATATCGGGAATAAAGTAATAAATAAATCTGTACAAATATAAAATAAATCTGGACCGCCCGTAGAGCGTGGTGAACTGAAAGGAGTCTTCTCTTGACTTCCGAAGTCCAAAAACTTGAAAGAAGAAGATGTAACCTCATGTAATACGTGAGTAACCCCCGTTATTGAAATAAACGAATTCATACATCAAAATTATAACATACAACCTTTTAAATTTATTAATGACTTCTCGTATACTTTCTTCAAATAATTGCCACAAAATGCCTGACAGCCAAAACCGCAAGCCATACACACGCCATCCATTTCGTCCCGATTCCGAGAAGACTGCGCCTGACCGGGCAATGAACTTGCTCTTTTTATTTTTATGCTAAACTGTATAAATACTTAATCTGGCCTGGAGGCTTTCAATAATAGTAGGTATTAGTAGATTTAACGGGCCTGCCAGTAGTGATTATTTATATATATTTACATACAAGTATCTTTCATAGAACAAAATTAGTCGCTAAGTTCGCTGGTTGTTTAAATCTATAAATCTTCTTATTGCATTTATTTTAATACAGTTTTAGCAATAACCATAGCGATCAACAAAATAAATGTTTCTTTACAAAACATTCTTTCTTTGACTGCCTCAGTGGCGCGGTGGGCGAGAGTCCGCTTGCGGCGCAAGAGGTAGCGGGTTCGATTCCCGCCGAGGGGTCAAGTGTTTGTATGTTCTGCAAGCACTTTCTCCTTGGTCTGGGTGTTTAATATGTATAATAAAAAAAATATCTATGTACGTATGTATATTATATTAAGTATATCAGATGTCTAGTACCCGTAACACAAGCTATGAGCTTACCACGGGGCTAGATGTTGTTGTGTGGATTGTCAGGAAATATTTATTTATTTATTTATTTATTTATAAAAGACATATCTTTTGAGGGTGTTCTTTTTATTATAAACTGAATTTATTTTGACTACAGTCTAACCAAAAGGCTGTTATATGTAACTAACTCATATAAATATAATTATTATTGCAATATTTAAACATTGCAATAATTTTATCAGTGGACGCGTAGTGGTCGAAATACAACCTAAAAATATAGCCCCACTTCAAATTTCACGTTATCTGTTCTCGCAATTTCCTCTATGGCAAAAAAGTGACTTGACGTAATATTATACAGATAACAAATCATACTTTCAATATCGGAAGTGGCGACACTTAAATGTTATTATTCTATAAAACATTTATCCGAAGCAGTTTATCACTACAAACCGTTGATTACGTACCGAAATAAAATAAATAATAACTCTTATTTACAATAAAAAGTATTTCCTCTGGACGGTTTGATTAACGACTTAAGCAACGGTGCTACAGTGTACGTCAAATATTACTAATTGATTTATGTAATTTATTTTACCAGCTGTTCCGCGAGAATTGGCATGTCGTAAATCCCATGAGTGAGAATAGTACCTTTTTTGTATAAATTAAAATTATTATAACCTTAAAGTGAGGCTCATTGATCAAAATCATTAATAGTAAATTATTTTTCGAAATGAATTGTTGCCTAAGTTTTTCTTCGTACCGTTACTTATACTATGTAATATACTTCTATGTGCCATTGTAAATTTATTGAGTAGTGAAATTATCAGGGTTTTTAACTATATTGTAACGGTTAACATACCATGATTTAACGTTTTTTGAGTTTCCCGATGTTTTGCTGTTGCAAGTATTTATTTTATTTATTTATAAAGTAAATAAATAAAATAAATATAAATAAATTGATAGAGCAAAAAATAGTTGTCCAATATTTTTAGACGAACAAACAGAATTAATAGGCATGATAACTACATAAAAGAAATCGGTATTCTGTTTAGCCCGTCTAATAGCCAGCCCCAAAAATACTGACACTATTTTTAGGCTATAACAATTTAATAAGACGGTGTCAAGAAATAGAGCATCAACGTTCAGAAGTGCAGAAAGCCTTTGCCGTTTTTAACCCCCGACCAAAAAAGTGGGGTGTTATAAGTTCGACGTGTCTGTCTGTCTGTCTGGGACACCATAGCTCCCGAACGGATGGAGCGATTTTAATTTAGTTTTTTTTTTTTTGTATAAAAGGTGTGTTCGGCGCGAGTTTTCTTAGACGTTTTTCGTAAAAATCGATTGTGCTGTTTATAGGGGTGCTGAAAGTTATAGGGGTGAGAGTGGGGAAGGAAAACCGAAAATCTGCAAATATACTCGAGCGGGGTATCAAATGAAAGCGCATCGCGTGCACATTACTAAATATTATGGTGTTTTACTTTTAAGGATTATTAAGGCATTAAAATCAGAGGTCTTTCTTAAATTTTAAATTTAGATTTTGACATATCTTTTTTTAATTTTTATGGTTTTTAACAATATTATGATTTAAAACGGGTAACATACCATGATTTGACGGTTTTTGAGTTTTCCGATATTTCGACGCTGTTGCAAGCGCCATGGTCACGGAAACAACTGAATTGTTATTGTCTTTGCGATTTGGGCAGACGGTTATTCAAAAACGAAACGGTCTATCCTTTTTCTGAGTCTTTTATTGCGAGGTTGACCAAATCATGGTAGGTAACCCGTTTTAAATCATAATATTACATTTTGACGTATAAATTTAGCACCAATCACACAAATGCGTTACGCACTACTTAATACTTAGTAGTGTGCACTGAAGTTCCTCGTGACGCGTTTGATGTTATGTTTCTTTTACAAGAAAAAATAGGTATTTAAAAAATCTAAATGACGGATTTTTTTTGTCGTCTACCTAATTATAATATTGGCCTCCGTAACAGTAAACAAAAGGCGATATATAAGGTTATATGGGTCTTACCAACATTTTAAAAATAATCACGTTTTCGAAGACCTTCCTATAAGTTCATTGTTTGATGTGTGAAATTGCCACTTCCTCACATATCTGTTATCTGATGGCACCAAGGTTCGATCCTGCTTCCTATCATTGTATCTTGTCGATTTGTTCAACATTTGCGTAACGCCTCTTTCGTGTATTTTTGGGAAAGTTTTGACATTGACAGTTGAGGAAATCGAGTGAAGTGAACTTTGTGTGATATTGATGGTTGTCTATATCACGTAGTGATTAAATACTCTCTAACTCTCTGGTCTATATTTTGGGCAAAATGGTGTTCACTTGAGGAACATCTTTATAATTTTATTTAACTCGACACTGGCAAATTGTCGCTTCAAGCGCAAAGTCCAATTACAAGAAACTGAAATGAACTGTGTGATATTATTGATGGTTGTTTATATTTTGGGCAAAATGGTGATCACTTGAGTAACGTCTTTTTCACTTTATAACTATATTTAACTTGACATTGGTTGTTGTGTTTGGGATTTTAAATGAGTTTTAAGTGATATCGGATGGGGACAGGTTTATCTTACGTTATAATAATATGTTTATTTACATATTATCACATAGGCTCGACAATTATGTATTACATGCTGTCAGAAAGAACATCACAATCTCAAGAAGTTAACTTGCATAGTGACGAAGCGCATGTCAATCGACAGAATAAATTCTAACAATTAAAACGTGTTACGGAACCAAACAATAAAAAAATGGCTTCTGCCAATTTGGATAAAACATGTTACTACAGCCAGTGATATAATTCACGCCGCAACATCACGTTTTTTTTTCAAAATGGCTGATTAATAAGTATGCTGATCGGAACATTCTTTAATTTTTTTTACTGATGCAATTATTTATTTGAAAATTTATTTCTTAAGGTGTTTCATAGATTTTGTACTCAAATTTCCGTGAACCCATTTAAATAGAATGAGATTGACTTAATAGTGCGCTTTAATTTTAAACGGTGTTGTTGAGAAGCATAGTCACAATGCATTATATTCATGTGAGAGCAAAAGTGTATGGGTAAAAAAAAATTGTCAATATCATATACGATGCATAAAAATGACAAGACCCATGGTTTCATTGAAGACTTTGGGTCAAGGCTGTTATGTAAGTTTGGCTACTGCAAGTACCGAGCCTAGTGACATTTATACTGTCTGTGTCTCTGTAAACGGCAAACACGGCGTAGGTCACCGCAGTGATGGATTGCGTATTTGTAATCACAAATGTAGTTTTACTGACGACCTGTAGTAGACAATGTGCGTAAAATGTTAACAAATAAACTAGTGATTAAAATTGATCAACTTGTTTATAAGTATGTAAAAATGTTATGTAATAGGTTTTTATTTTATGGTCTTGTTACAAAAATATGAAGGTATACCTACTGATTTTGAAAGATATTGGGAGCTAAAATGGAGTTGGGCAGGAGACTTGGCGAGACGAAATGATAGTAGGTGGAGTAAGGCAATCACTGAGTGGCGTCCAAGGAACGCCTATAGGAACGTCGGTCGTCCAGCAGCGAGAAGGGCTGACGACATCGCTAAAGTTGCAGGACGCACCTGGATGGAATTAGCACAGGATCGAAACCAGTGGCGAGATCAAGAGGAGGACTATACCCAGCAGTGGGTGAAGTCAGGCTGCGGATGATGATGATGATACAGATTTTATAGATAAGCTTATAGAATAGCTTTTCACGCCACGGCGTTGCCCATGTTTTATGGACTTCCCACGATAAAATAACCATCCTCGATAAATACGCTATCTAACAGTGAAATAATTATTCAAATCGGACCAGAAGTTACTGAGATTAGCGCGTTCGAAGAAACAAACTCGTCAGTTTGGATATTTAATTTATTTATACATAAATACTTATTCGTGTTTCCTTGTCCACAGACACATAATGGAGTTCCCGCATTATGTATCCCCCTCTTGGCTCTCCGCGTGTGTCATTCTCTGCTCTCTTCTCTCCACTCACACGCTCGACACTAAGGTAAGTGCTTATAGTATAACATTAAATAAATATAAATAGGGCCAAGTTAAGCTCTGCTGTCATATATCTGAAACCGCTATGTAAATCAGTCCCTAAAAACTAAAGCGCTTGTGCATAAAGGCCATGTAAAAACAGGTGATGTTCTTACAAATCAGACACCGAACACCCATAGTACAAGCTCTGCGTAGTTTGGGGTTAGGTGATGCTTTTGTAATTAGTCCGGAAATATTTATTTATAACTTATTTCAATTGAAATATGGATGTTTATAATTATCTTTTATAACATAAGGAGTAATTGATAAATTCTTTAAAAAAAAGACAGTATTCTGAAATAAAAATCTAGGTATATTCAACAAAATCTGTAAATGAAATGGTAAAGTATAATACTTTATACGTTCCTTCTGAAAGGGTTAAAAAAAAGTTTTACTTGTATAAAAAAATTGACAATAAAATTTACTACTACTACAACGTTAGCCGTAATTTATGTGATGACTTATATCTGTCAAAGTATTATTAATTATGTTTCTATTATTGTAATTTTTGAGGCCCAATTCAATAGTCAATAATTTATGGCAGGAAGTGATGACATTTGGGTGTTTTTTGAAAAGTATTCACGTTGTGTTGAATCCATGATTTTAAGCGCGTGTGATTTGCTAATTAGTAATAAATATTAATTAATTCTAATTTATGATTATAAAAAGCTAATGATTGTAGCTACTCTATATAGCACTTTGATTTAGATAAAGATTTTATAACCGTATTTAGATTTTATTTTTATATAAGTAAACATTAAATTTTTTAATGATTTTTAATTAAAAAAAGTAGACATGTTTTCTACGTCATTATAAAAAAAGAAAAAAAAAAGAGTTATTTAACTTGCAGTCAGAGTGGTCACCAATTCACATTCTGACCGCTTTCAACGCTTAACTTTAGTATGAGATGGACACTGAGGGTCTAGTGTAAATTAACAATATTAAGACTTATTGACATTAAAACATTTAAATAAAACAATTTAAGTGGAAAAGAAAAATTCGAAGGAAAAAAGCATTTTTTTTTGTATTTGTATGTAGGGGCTTATTTAATTATTACCTCATGAAAAAAAAAAATTACATTACAGAACATACTGCGTTAGTAATTTAAACTTTCTAATTTGTGAATCGTTGCTGTAACCAAACAAAATTTAACTTATAATGCCTACATCGTTCGATTCACTTTAAAACAATAAAACCTTTTGATAACCCAAAATTAATTGTTGTTTGATACAAATTTAAACTTATCCTTCTTAATAAAATTATAAATAACACAATGGGATCAAATTAACAAGTCATTTAGATTTTATTATGAATATTGACATAAACATGGGGGCCCTTCTCACAAAATTATAAAATCCCTTGATTATTAAAGATATCAATAAAAATCAAGGTAATTAAAACTTGATTTCATACTGGATCCAGTTGTTATCAATAAAAGCGTTAATTAAAACTTTGTGTTTGTTTGAGAATTGGTTTCACTTTTTTTTTTATAATTGGCACACCTGTTCATGAATAACTTTTAAAGTTAATAGTACAGTGATCAGTGGTGATCATCATTCTTAATAATTTCGGCCATATGGGATGTCGACTTCTCAAGATAGGCCTCAAAAGTAGGGGATTATCCATGACGCTGGTCCAATGCGGGTGGGATTCAGGTATGGTATACAAAGCTATCCATTCCTTTAAATATCAGAGATACAATTTGCTGTTGTGTTGTTGTAACGTTGCGGCGACAACAGCGGGCGAGGGTTCATGTCGCGTCGGCGCGCCAAATACATCGTCTACGTACACGCGATGTTCTTGTCTACAAAGTTAAAGTCAAAGTCAAAACGTTTATTTCCATAGAAGCACATGGCGTTCATGTACAGGTCAACATAAAATTGATAAAACTAAGTTGTTTAAACAAAAAATGTCAAGGAAATAACATTGTCTTGACAATTCGTTTCAATATAACTTTTGAAACTATCATAGTTATCAATACTATTTAGATTTATAACGGGATATTTACCATGATTGATTGTCTTTAGAGTTTCCCGATATTCAATCATGGTAAATATCCCGCTATAAATCTAAATAGTTCATTTCAATGTTTTATTCTGAGTTGAGAAGCGAATAGAACAACACAGATTTATCCGTTATTACCATTATGTATGTAGTTGTTACAATTTTATAATTCTTATTTATAGGTAACTATTATAAGTTTTATAAGTTTAATATTTACATTAGTGTGCAATGGGCCGTGTCGCGTTGAGCGCTATAATATTCTGAACCGACGTAAGTGTGGACGTAGGCCATGTTCACGCCAAACATCGTCTAAGCCCGAATACTTCGCGTTGCAACGATGAAGCCGGCCACACATATCGCAGTAGCACGAACATACGCCATAGCCCGCCTATGTAGCCGCCCATAAAGGCAATGTCAGGAACTTCGCTAGCGATTTCAAAGATAATCTAAAGAGATAAAACAGTTTACTTTGAATGGATGTTGCTGTTGTAAAGCAGTTTATTCAAGAAATCTATAGACTACTGACGACGTGTTTCGTGTCGGCCATTTCAAAACCCTATATTGATTGAGAGGTACAGCTTGTAATAATGGGAAAATCTTCGAAAAAAAGTTTACTAAAAGCATTCCTTTATAAAAATTCAAGAATTTTATAAATTGTTGAAAGTAGTTCTTAAGCTAATTATTTACTGTAAGGCTTAATATCAAGTTCATTTTGAAAACGGGTTTTACTCATTTGTAATTGTAACGAAGGAATCGTCATCAGGAAAGCGGGAAAGCCAATAGCCATAGCCATAGCCATAGCCAAATTTGAGAATATTTTCAAATTCTTTAACATTATTTGAAGAAGGTAAAAGCTGAGTAAAAGTCACTTTTTAATCATTATTTTTCCTGAAAAAAATATTTTTCCCTCGGTAAAAAACATACACAGATACTCGCTTATATCTTGTATCTTGTTATCTAAAAGCCTTGCAATTACCTATATTTACAACCAAAACAAACATAAATTCCTCTGTTAAATTGTGAACAGAATGAGCAAGAGTTTAGTAATTTCTACGCCTCAGTTGCAACATTTCGCCCCAGATCCGAATTTGATTCATAAACCAGTCGAGCTCTTGCGTTATAGTCATTACTTGAAATGCAAAGCCATTTCATTTTGGGCTTATAATAATAGATGTTTATGGTCTATGATATCCTCTATGGCTGTGATTATTTAATTAAGGAATTCATTTCGTAATCATTAATGTATGTACAAATACTAATTTCATTCAAAACTATCTATGTACCCAGTTATTATTATCTACTAGTAGTGCTCTGCGGTTTTACCCGCGTTATAATGGATTTTTCCACGGAATGGCATTTGTAAAAAGTAGCTTATGTCCTTTCTCAGGCTGTATAGGATCTGTGTACTAAATTTCATTTAAATCGTTTCAGTAAGTTTTTGCGTAAAAGAGGAATAAACAAACAGAGTTACTTTCGCATTTACAATATTAATATGGATTATTATTATCTATCTTAATTAATGCGATCACAGAGCACACAAATAAGGAGAAATATTAAAAAGCTCAGTTTGCAGCGGAGCCGATGTCGCCAGTTACACTAGAATTCACACAATTTCAATTGTTTATCTAAGAATTATCACATTTGCATGCCATTTTACTGGTAAAGTATGTGAAACCTTATATCAGACTAAACATCTATTATTGTACCATACAATCGTAAATTTTGAACATTTATGTCCAATATTCCAACAATGACTATTTCAGATAAACTTAAGTGAAAAAAAAAGCTGTACTTCACTAACTGGATGTTGCTGTGTGGTTGTCCAGTAATATTTATATTATCTATTTACTCTACTCATAAACCATCTGATCGTAGAACAGTTATCAATAAAAATTATTGTATTTGTATTGGTAAACAACTGATTTGCCTTTAAAGGTTAGTATTTGTAAAGATTTCATTCAATTTCCAAACTATATCGATTCTAAACATTGTACAAACAGGTTTGACATTACGTTATGGAACCAGGCGTGGCTGGTTGTCCTGCCCTTGCGAAATGGACATTATACCACAGAATATATAACCGAGTTATAACTTCCGCAGTTGCCAATACTCAATAGTCTACCTTTGGCGTAATGAACGGCCTCAGCTGAGCATAACTCTCTGGTTTGTTCCTCAGTTTTGACAGCTGTTGCAATAAGTCAGTGAATTTGCCGCCAGAGGCGCCGTTGTAACGTGAGGCCTGAAATGTCAAGCTAATAAATACACGCGCGTAATAATAACAATAAGATCATGTCTAATGTTTGTTTGTAATTAATTATACAAGAATAGGAAAGACGAATACAAAAAAAAAGATTACATTAATAAATTGTACATGTAATTGTTTCCTTTAAATAACTTCCTAAATAAATTTGAGTAACTTTCCGGTTTCCGATAGGGCTAAAACTTTGCAAGCCCTTGTCAATCGTGTGACAGTACCGTAGTAAAAGCCGACATTTAAATTCAAAACGTAGCCATAAGAATAGAATGGAGCACTGGAATGGGCTACGCTTGGGGTTTCTTTACGAGATTGAATCAGGAATGGGGAGATTCTTAGTAGTATGCTGTTTTCCGACATGTCAAAAGGATTTGTTCGTTAATATGGCAATTATATGTGCTCTAGGGCCAGCTCATCAGCTCAGCATTCTGCATTGGAAGTACCAAAATGATGATGAGTATTCAAAAACATATTTTTAATCTTAAATTTCTGCATTGTTCGCTACTTTATAGGTAGCATTTTGACCTGCATATGGTAAACTAAACCTTCTATAACTATATAAGAAATATACATTGACGCCAAGCAGTGACATTTGACAGTTTTCACAACACCCAACATCATGACAGGTCGCACGCCTTATAGGGTTGCCATAAAAAGCAGTGTTGCCCCGTGACTTTTAACAACAATTAGGTATCACGTTAATAATTTACGGAGATAAATGATTCATCATTTCGGCGGTTCACAGGTTCATCTTGACATTTTAAATAATTACGGGTCATTCCGATTGATTTAAACAAAAAGTTGGGTCAATTAAATAATTTTTACCTTGGGGGAAAAACTTATTAATATTGAAAGAGCCATATGGTACAGTCAGCGGCAAAAGAAACTGATGAAATAGATTATTTATACAATAAATAAAATCAAAAATTACTGACGATTGTAGTTTTATTAGAAGTAATTTATAAGAGCAAATAATCTGGCATAAGTAAGTTGTAGGTGTTGTATCAATAAAACATGGGTTTTGTACCAAAAAGCAATAGCGAGCGGGAAAACGAACGTTCGCGCGCGCCGTCGTTGTGCACACTGACACTTCCCCTCCCGCGTACTTCACCGATCGTCGCCCCGCGCGCCACAGCATATATCTTTATTTATGTTTTTAAATTACAGATCAAAAATATAAGGTCTGTTTTTTAACATAAACTAAAGAAATGAAAATCAAATTAAAACTTAAAACTATGAAAACACTACGCGTCGCCTACATAAGTGATTACATTTATTTCGTGTTATGATCAGTGTTGTTATGATTCAGAGTTGTTATGATCATTTACTTTTGACAAATTAAAACTTCATTTAGAACTGACACTTTAGTATAACTTTTTAAAACTGACACGTCACGCTAGAAGATATTTTGAAGCATTGATTTTCATTATATACTTTTGCTGTTGACTGTACATTAGCAAAGGCACAGCCCCATGGTATAATGGATTTTCTGCTTATAGAAGTAGTTTCCGGACGTAAGAAGTTTATTTCACAAAATAAAATTAATTCAGATATAATGTGAAGTTTGAACCTCTAGTTCTATTTAGTTAGCAGCAAAATCATTATCCGAGTACATGGTCTGCTAATAATTCCTAATTTACAAACAAGTAAAAATAAAACCGTGAATTTTAGAACGACAATCGATATTAGGTACCAAGATAGCAGAAACGATGCAGAGGTACGTACATTCATAGAGTCAAGATCACGGGTCACGAAAACCTCTCATTGTTTATGAAGTTCTGGTATTTAGCTTTGGAATAAAAATACTATGATCAATTATTTAAAGCAAATTTGGGTAATTTTAGACATAACCGCTAACTTCATAAATTTTTTAGCTATGTCCTTGTATGATTCAATTTTGCAAACATTTTTTTGTTAAAATCTACATTAAAATCCGTTGAGTTGTTTAAAAGATATTGTTTAAATGAATGATTAAATGAAACAAAGGGGCAACGAAAGTGACTTCATTCTCTCATTATAACGATTGAAAAGGGTGGATTACTAAAAAATAAATAGTCCGTCATTAACATTATTAAAAATAATATATTATATTTTTTTCTTACTAACGAAGCATTAAGACGATGCACGATGCACTGTGCATTGAAGTTTTGCGTAACTCCTTGAAATGTGGATGAACCTCTGAGACGTTTTAGAAATAAAGATACATTATTGGAATAAATCGAGAATTTCATGGGTATCACTATATATCACTAGGGCTAATCATAACAAATTATTTTGATTTTCCTTATGTTGTTGCATGTACATTTGTTTTATTTTACGTTACATCGACTTAGGATATTGACCCATAAATTTAAATAATATGTTTATTTCTATGTGGGATTTAGAATGCTTAGTAAAGTTATATATCTTCATACCATAGAATAAAAAAAAAAACATATGGGTTTAAATTTATTATAATCTATATTGGTTGTTTGCATTACTTTGTCACAATACAATATAGATAGTACAAGTAACTGAACATCCCATTCTGAGATTAGGTTTTTGCGTATTTTATGGACACACGGCCATTGCCTTCCGGCGCAACAAAACATCAACAACGGTGGCAAATCACATCCGAAAAATTCTCACCCTTTCACAAAACCTCTGTCCGATTTTTTTGGCGGTGTATTACCAGTAAAATGTTAATGTATTGGCTAGTAAAGGTTATAAACCATGTCATTATGACCAGATGGCCTGCGGTATGTCTTGCGCAAATGCATGCGTGGATATCGCTACACGGTGTATTGTTCGATGATGTTATTGGCTAACATTTCGTATTTGGTTCTGCTACTATCTGATTCAATCTGAAAGTACTAAATAATGGATCAACTATGACGTCTTAAATAATGAGTTGAATCTTTAGATCTATGCAATCAGTATCTATTCTTATACACTTACCTAACTAATTTCAATCACATGCTTAACATTGTTTAAAGAGCTGTCTATGAATGTGAATTCAAAAAAATAATTCAACCGACTGTTCAATTATTTTTTTGAATTCACAAACAAAAGTTAAGTATACTTTTGTATGTAATTAAATACGCGCAATATACAGATTTTCGAACAGTCGGGATTAAGACGATTAGGGCCAGTTTGTATATTTAATGGGGTATTATTTTGAATGCCAAGACATAAACACTTACTCGATCTTATTTAAACCGTTCACTAGATATTAGTTTGTTCAATTACATTTCGAAATACGACACTGCAACTCAACTGCGACAACCTGTCAGAAATAAACCAAAGTATCATATAATCAATTGGAACCAGACTGCAAAGATGCATTTGACGCATAAATCATTATTTAGCAACACCAAAACACGTATATATCAAGTGAATATTAATCGGTTCTACGGTTGCCAGCCGTGTGTCGATCATAAAGTTTAAGATTGGGCAAGTCGATCGGTCATCCTTTCTGACGCGAACGAGACCTTTATTGATTAGATTTTGAACGCGCCTTGTCTACAAAACACAATTATAATTGATTGCTTTGTTTAGTTCGGCTTTAGAGACAAAAACTGATGTTTGTTTCAAGTTTCAAGATATTATAAGACATAATCACAGTCTTGTTCACATTTTCATTACTCAGATCAAGGGTAAATTTCCACGTTACCTTTTCGCACACATAAAGTTTTTAATATTTTATGCGGACTGAAAGAGTCTTTGAGTTTGACCATAGATGCAGGATATACAAGATTCACATGGTCTGCTCGGAGATGTGACAAAAAAAAAGTATACATTCATATAATTTTCGCAAATTGTGTTTCTCATCGTGAATAATATGGAATATAATACACGTCCCTTGCACCTGGATTTTTCGGAAAACTCTGTAAACTTAAATGAGCTTAAAGCATCACCATCTTTTTTTTTGTAAGATATCCACTGCTCACTAACGCAGGCCTCCCTCGTAGTTTGGAAATTGGATCGGATATAACCGATCGAAATATGTCTGTTGCAATCAAATACTACTTACTACATAATTATTTCATTATGAATATAATTATGACGAAGATTTCAAAATTAGCATATTTTATTTTATTTTATAATTTTAGGAAAACTAACAGCTAGGTAACTAAATACTAAACACAGTGTGCAACTAACGGCTAATTATAAGTTTCCACAGATATGAGAAAAAGTTAAGTTATATAAAACAGTCGAATAGAAAAGACAGCACATTTGGTTTAAACAAACTAAGTTACAATAAATATTTACGCAAAGAAAAAACTACTCAACCAGTGTTTAAGACGCTTGGTTGAGGTATTAAATAAATCTAAATCTACTTCATCGTTGCCATCAATAAATATAGTATTTGCTTGGATGTTATTGAATGATTTGCATGCCCTTAAGATGAAAGAGTTCTGCCTGTAGTTCGTCCTCACCAGTGGTTCATGCAAGAGCTTAGGCTTTCGAAGTGAGCCTATGTTCGTGCGCAGACCAATCAGCTCTAACAGCTCTGGACAGTCCACCGTTCCGTTCGCTAAATTCATAAGATAGCATAAGTCAGCAATATTCCTACGTTCAATAAGGGGTAAGAAGTGAAATTTACGACAGCGTTCAATATAGTCTGGTAAAAATATCTTTGCTCTAAACTGCAAGTAGCGTAGAAAACGTTTTTGAATGCCTTCAATTCTAGAAACATAGATGTCATAGCGCGGGTTCCAAACCTGCGAGGCGTACTCTAAATGACTGCGAACATACGCACAGTACAGAATCTTGAAGGTCTTAATACTGGTAAACTCCGATGACATCCTAAGTACAAAACCTAACGATTTTGATGCTTTCTTGACAATGTGATCGATATGATGATCAAATAAGTGCTTATTATCGAAATTAACACCTAAATCTCGGATAGTTTTCACTCTAGATAAGACAGTATTATTCAATGTGTAGTCAAAGTTAAGTACATGTTGTTTTCGCGTGTACGTAGATACATAGCATTTGGATACGTTTAACTGGAGGTTGTTAGTGGTGCAGTAAAGTTGAAAACGATAAAGTTCATTTTGTAGGCGCAGAGCATCATCATTGCTACGAATAACGGTAAGGATCTTCATATCATCTGCATAGAGAAGTACTTTGGAGCTATTAAAGCAGGTGTGCACATCATTGACCATAATGAGGAATAGCAGTGGACCTAGAATGGAGCTCTGGGGTACTCCAGAAGGAATGCTCATGGCAGAAGAAGAGTAACCACTGAGTACTACAGTTTGGCATCTGTTATGAACATAAGAAGTGAACCAGCGGTAAAGGTTGCCTCTTATTCCAATAAGCTGTAGTTTTTTTAAGAGAATCAAGTGATCTATCCGGTCAAAGCATTTGGTATAGTCGGTGTAAATTATATCCACTTGAGACAGCTCAGACATGTGGTGTGATATAAACTCACTACAGATTAAAAGGTTAGAGGTGGTAGATTTTCCTCTGATGAAGCAGATATGAATGAGACTGATTCTTAGATTTTACATAGGCCCAAAAGGCACGGGGATTTGTTTTAATATGTTTTTCAATATTTAGTATGTAGGAGTCATAATACTCCTTTTCTAGTAATTTAACCCTGTCCCTAAGCATTATGAATGAATTATAATCACATAGATTTCCATATTTTTTGAATTTACAGTGAAACTTATATTTCTCCTTTATTATTTGTATTAAAGGTATTTTGTACCATATTGGGTATTTGCTGGAAGGTGAGAATATCTTAGATGGTATGTGCAGGTCACGGAGGTTACCCAAGGTATGGTACAAGTAAGAAACTGCATCCTCAACAGATTTATTAAAAAGTACTGAATGCCAGTCAACGGAGTCAAGTTCCTTACATATTGATTCATAATTGCCATCCTGATAGATGAATTTAGTGTAAGAGAGAGACAAAATTTTACAAAGTACTTTAGTACTTTGTTTATACAAAGTTTCTTAAAATACGTAGAGTAAAGGATTATTTATTTTTCCAAATTAAATATTTATTGTTGCCGCTAAATGTCTGGTTTAGTAATCTTAAGTGGTCAACAGAAACCACCTTCAGCAATTGTTATATTGGTGTCAGCTTGCTTAAATTATTACGAGTTGCGTAATACCTAACGTACACCGCGGGTGTGGAAAAGGTGCGCGGCCACTAACCCTCAGGAGCACACGGAATCCTGCTGAGTAAATAAAATTTAATGCATATTTAGTTTTAATGGTCGATAGTCCTTATCTGCATCTGCATTGAAGGATAATTGAGCTTAAGTGAATTTGGAAATGAATTAATCATTAAGATCTAGAAGATCAAGTGTCTTGAAGATCCTCCAATAGCAGTAATGTATCAGGAAACTTAGCAGCTGAAAGTGTTCCAAACGCTTGCTAGATATTTATTAGTAGTAATAATGAGCCTCTGAATTAGCCTTGACAATTTCGGCAAAACGTGAGATTAAGGAGAAAGGATTATAAACTGATGAAACGGTTAAGAAATAAGGCTATCATTATTATGGTTTTAACTATATTCAAAGGAATATAATTTACGAGAAATGAGCATATAGGATGCCAATCAATATAGCACAAAACATTCAATATAGTTTTATTGATAATTTGATGAAAGTCCAATGCCTAAGATACGATGTTTTTGCGAGTCAAACCCAATTTTGAATATAGCTAGAAATGCATGCGTGAGCCGCAGTGTCGTTTTAGCTTAACACCAACACGCCTACGGATACCTACTTACCCACTATTTATTTATGAAGTTCTAGCTTCGCTGCCTAACAGGGTCAATGTGTTTTCGACAGCCGATCCGAAGGAAATGGCAAAAATAATTAGATAAATTGCTGTGTACAAACAATTTCTACACAAAAATCGGTTGTCTTCTTGTTTATAAAATAAAATGTATGGATTTTATTCGAGAACTAGATTGACTTTTACAAAATTTAAATGTACTGTAATACCATAATTTGTTTCATTTGTATAAGTAAGGGCATGTTTAACCATTTTCGAGTAAAATTAGACAAGGGTAAATATAGAGCTATATCGCTCGGTCACAAAATTGTGAAAAGCAACTAACCATCGCTTAGTTTACTCGGAATTTTGGAAATTAGCCCTTATTTATTATAACTTACCTAAAGTAACAAATAAAAACAAAACAAAAAAGCTGTTATCAAACCTCTACAGCTGAGACTTATAAACCACTCGCAAGCAGCAAAGAGGAAAGTATTTAATTACTCGCACAAGCTAAGTCCATAAATAAACGAAACGTCAAATTAATTAATATTCCTAAGCTTAGGGCTAAGTGAAATAAAAGATAAGAGATAAAGAAACATAAAGGATGCACTTGTGCGAGAGGATTTATTTTGCGGTCACGTGCTACATTAATTTTCGCTGATTTAAAGCGTAGGTAATTATATTGATTATTTATCTTGATCTGGGTTGTTCCTAAAACAAATAATAATCTATACTCATTGTTAATAAGTCTCCCCTCGCGTCTGTCTGTCTTTAAGTTTGGTATAAACTCAAAAAATGCTTATATCATTTCTTTTTCGGTTTTCGGCTGTAGAGTGATTGAAGAGGAAGGAAGCTCGTAAATATATAAAACAAACAAATGTATTTCTTATAGTTGATATGGATGTATAATATACCTAACATATGAGTGTATACTCATAATGTTCTATCGAGAGTCCATTTTTCATATGACGCGCGACGGATCATCTTGTGCACGCCTTTCGATTTATTAAAACGCATCGATTTTATTCCTACACAAATTTTAATATTTTATTTTCAACTAGCGGCCCGCCCCGGCGTCGCACGGGTTAAAAAAGTTCCAGGCAATTTTTCCTTATTTGATCACCGTTTAGACCTACCCTGGACTACGACAAACATTTTAAAAGCAAAATCAGCTCAATCGGCCCAGCCGTTCTCGAGTTTTAATCAGACTAACGAACAACAATTCATTTTTATTTATATAGATGAGATATTTTTCTTTAATTATATCAAGTACCTAATGATATTTAAACTGTAAATCAATTTATTTTCTAAATTATTGCTAAATAGTATTCCACCTACCACTTAAATGTCTCTCTATTGCATTAGCAATAAGCTGCATTCAAATCCGTTGAGTACTTTATAAGATGAAATCGGAACAACAAGTTCTTATTTCTTTAAATGGACAACTAACTTATGAATCTGTTTCAAACCTACTGTTATATTTATCTGGACCGGTGCGAATTACATCTGGCGACTATAATTCATCAGTTATGTACCACAGAATTTCGCCAGGCAAACCCACGATAAATTATATGCAAATGATACGACCGGGCCAGACCAAAACATAACTCTTATAGTTATCCTATAGCACCGTGAAAATGACGCATGGGTTTCTTTCAAATTTGATTTACAGATGTTATGAATGGGGTTAGCTTGTGAACGGAACGTAGCAGTATTTTTTTATGTCGATATTTTATCTGTGGCAACGTAGAAAAAGGTTTACTTCGATAAAGTGACTGGTTTCAAAGAGTTTTATGACGCCTATCGCGCACAAGATTTATTTATTTTATTTATTTAATTAGACCTCCGAATAGAAAATACACTTTAGAATATGAAGATGATTTCACAAGATGAATTGTGTATGAAGATGGGATGTGATTTAACTTAGTCGAAGTTAAGGAACTTCGACTAAGTTAAATCACATCTATTCATAAAATTTTTGATCAACCGCGTATTTCACAATTATTGGCAACAGCTATACTAAAATTCATACGAGGTCGAAAAATCTATAAAATTAGGTAAAAATAATAGTACAAGATTTTTACAGAGAAGTACAAGGCTATTTTGTTGACCTTCTTTTAATTCAGCGAAATAAATAAATCCGAGTTTTTCATAATGGGCCGCTTTAGCCATCGAATACGTAACTTTGGTCAGCTAAAACCTTGTTTGATATTTTTTAGCAAGAATCCTGTAAAACTTTATTGGGATCTTATAGTAATAAATTATGTATCTTACGAAGTAATTGAAACCTATAATTCCGGTTTGAAAGTAACTTCTGTGCAGGCTTTGTTTTGAAGTATTCTCACGATAAATCGTATAAACGGGTAATTGTTCTTTTATAGTACTTATATGGCAACTCTGTTGAATCCTCATTTCTAACAAAACCATAAACTTTTATGAACCAATCTGTCTCTTGGAGAATGTCAGATCAGGGTTGCCATTCTATTTTGATATTTACTGCTAGAATAAACGTGGCTGTGTTTTATTTGAAGTAGCGCTTACGATTTTTATTAGCACTCTACTTTAAAAGGTATTTATTTATGCATATTTTTACAGATACTAATATTAGTTCTAGTATAGCTAAATGTTATTTAGTAAATCTTCACTCAGCATTCTAGTCATCGTCTATTATATTAAGTACTAGTGGCCCGCCCCGGCTTCGCACGGGTTTTTATTCAATTTTTTTTCCCGGCAATTATTCGATTTTTTCTCGCCTTTTAAACCTTCCCTAGACCTCCACGCACATTTCAACTATGCATTTTCGACTATGATAAGATAAATCCGTTCAGCCGTTCTCGAGTTTTAATCAGACTAACGAACAACAATTCATTTTTATTTATATAGATATCAGATATCTAGTACCCGTAACACAAGCTTACCATGGGCCTAGTGTTGAGTGGATTGTGATTGGACTAGAATCGAACGACAAGTTTGATGTAGGCAGCATGTTCTAATCCTTAGCTTAACGAATAAATCACTTGGTACATCAAATAAAAAGAATTAAGAATTATCATCATCACCCTAATAACGTTCCCACAGTTGGGACACAGGGACTTCTCTCTTTACGAGAGAGATTGGACCTAAGATTCATACAAGAGTATTATTCCGAGTGTATTATTCCGCACCGAACTTCTTCCTTTTGGTCATCTTCCGGTAAGCCTCTGTGTGTAGTGGGCGGGCGAGCGGTGTAGTTGCGTGATAATTTTGTAGAATCTTGCCAGGGAGAAGTTCGGTGCGGAACTATTTCTTAATATTGGTTCCTTATATTAATTAAGAATGGATTCCCGCAAACTTACGTCTGAATCTATCAATATTTTCATACAAGAGATAAACCCTTAAATTCCATAAAGATGCGCCGCTATTAATTAAATACTTAAGACTGCACTACAAGTAGATCTCCTCTGATTGATCTAGCCATAGTAAAGTAAGTTGGCAACCCTAAATAGAGTGTAACGACCTTTGTCTACCGTTAAAGTCGAAATAATCAATCAAAGTAATATCATTCAAATTGATGCAAGTAGGTTTATTGCGACATCGCTTTGGTATGAACTATTGAACTTAAGATGAGTCAACGTATTGATTACCGTAGGACAAACTGATGTAGGCCTCTTAAGTGTTCTAGCTAGACAGCTAGGCTGGTAAACACTTAACTGAATGCATGCCAGGCTTCTAGCAGACTATATGTAAGCTTGTTTATGGTTATTAGATGTGTAAATTTGTTTATTACTTTTAAGTTAAGAATTGTCTAAAATTTGAATACAGATGTGTTGGCTTTTTTTTTTATTATTGATAAGCCTTCATTTGACCACAATCTCACCTGATGTAAAGTGACGATGTGGTCTAAGATGGAGCATGAAGGCCTAGAAGATGGCTTCTCCGGGCCACATTACGAAACACGAAAAAATCGCTTCACGCACTGGTCCAGCCCGGAGTGTGGTGACAAGCCGCGGCCGACGCCTACCACCAGAGACTGTTCTTAGCACCACCCGGAGGTTACGTGTAAGGATTCAGAGAGTTACCACTTACGGACGTGAACAGACAAAACCTCCAAAAAGCTAAGTGTAAGTCGAAAGCGTGGGTAGCCCGCCGCGCGGCAGACCCTCCCACTTCGCAGTCGGTTTGGCCTAATCTTTACACTCCTAACAGCGTTACACGTGTATTCTAATTGTAGGTATCTGTTAAAATTACAGCAATTCGCTGTTAGTTGATTTTTAACCGCAGAACCACATAATCAGTTCTGCAAAGTAATTTCCGTCGGGAAATCTGCGAAATCTACTAAAACATGCTTGGTTTGTAACCTTCGTGGCTAAGGTGTGAAATGTAGAAGGTTGCTGGTAAATATTTCCCTATATGATGATTATTTCTAAAGAGGTTATTTCATTTAATTAGTCAGAAATCATATCTTTTAAGCAGTATTTTGTCTGCCAGAATTTTGCATTTTATTATTTTGCATTACTTTTAAAATAAATTATTTTATTTTAAGTGGAACTGGGCTGGACACATCTGCCGAATGGCTAGCGACTTGTGGGCAAAGACTAATACTGAGTGGAGCCCACCCAACGCTAGAAGGCGACATGGAAGGCCCAGGATGAGATGGCGGGACGAGCTCGAAGCCCACCTAACATCGTGGCCTGAAGTAGCAAGCAATAGAGGCGAATGGAAAGAGAAAAGGGAGGCCTTTGCCCTGCAGTGGGACAGGATGGCTAATAAATAAATAATAATTTAAAATAAAATATAAATCCGCTAAGAAAAAGTCTGACTCGGGCACCTACCGCGGTTAGGTACTGGTCGGCCGGTGGTCGGATTTCTACACAACACCATGGGTGAGCGATAAGAAAGGGTTTTTCGAAATTCATCCCCATAAATGCATGGAGCTAACAAACCTGATGAATTTAAGAAGTTTTGAGTAAGAAGGAACGCTTTCAGCTTTTAAACATAAAAAGTACCTACCGATTACTTTCCAAATATAAATATTTACTTGATAACTACTCTATCGATACTTTTTAAATCTTGCGTGTCCCTAAATACATTGGTAGTTAATATTGCTTGTGTTTTAAGTTTAAATTATCTACGAGTGCAATAAATAAAAAATCCAGTTGTAGAGGTATTATCTCTCGGATAAGTAATTAATTTTATTAATAATTTAAACAATAATTTGGAAATATCCCCGGGTTCACAGTGTATTTAGGTTAATGTTCAGCAATATGCATCCTTCTGCTAAAATGATGATTATTTTTTGCGAACCATTAACACTGGTCATTAAATACTATTACTTTTAATTTGTTTGTGCAATAATAAAAATGTGGTATAATGCAGTAAAGAACTGAATACTTTATTTATACAAAGCCTTACTTTGTACAAAAAGGTGGGTTTAATGCCATTTTCTACCAGCCAACCTGTATTGATTGCTAACTTTTCAAATTAATATTTAACATTGTCCATTTCTTTAATAAACGATTATGATTATGATCAATTCACAGAGAAGATGTTATAATGATCTCGCATAAACTATATTATGTGTAGGATTGAGATTGCGAACCTCCCAATTTTTTTAAGTCGGTAAAATAGTTTTTATTTTTTTTTGTTGTGTGCATTGTCCGGAAATATTTATTTATTGTGGTATATTTTTTTTACATCAAGCAATGTAGCTTATCTTGCAAAACCTTGGCTCCGAACCTAAACTTAGCATCGAAACTTTTAATATTAAGTATCTTAAGCTTTCCACTTATTAAACACATTTATGCAAATAAAGAGGATATCATTAAAACGCCGGTAAAATAAATGGCGTATATAAGTTTCTTAGAAATGTTTTTTGGATTTTTGCCTCAAATTGAGCTTTTCCTGGTATTTTTGTATGATACCTATTGATGAGTCAAGTAGCGAGTTCAGACAGTACGGCTTTGTTTAAACTTAGTCATAAAGTGAAAAAAATATAGAATGAACTCAGAACGAAATGTGAGTGAATATTTGAACGCCCATAAGAGAAACCTCACAATTGAGCCTACAGGATTAGCTTTCGATAAATGTTAACTGTGTCTAAAGAAAAATCCCAATATATTTGAAAATTAATACCTCGTTTCGTATATTCGTGTCGTAGTGAAGATTCGTGTAGCGTTAAGTCATTGTGAACAGCTATACCATGTTCTTGTCTCCATTACCGGACACAGATGTGTGTCGCTTGCGCGCCACAAGATTCTGACGTAATTGTGGCCACGCCCACCGCCAGACATCGTTTACTCCCAAATACTTCTCGTTGCAACGATGTGCCCGGCCACACATATCGCGTTGACACGAATATTCGCCGTACCCCGCTAATGTAGCCGCACCATTATTCAAAAACTACTGAATGGATTTTATACAGCAATAGATAGAGCGATTGAAGATGAACGCAATAAAAGCAACAATCGTTTACAATTTATTAGTTTAGTTGTGTTGGTCATGCAACTTCCTCACCTTTGGCTCCCTCAGGTAGCAGGTTCAATTCCCGCCAAGGGGTCACGTGTTTGTCTGTTCTGCAAGCACTTTCTCCTTGGCCTCATTGTTTAAAACATATATTAAAAAGACACTGCAAAAGAAAGCGTACTATTCCATCAAGGACTTCCTCTCAGATAAAAATGCCTGGGTTGGTGTAACTTAGGAATGCATAGAAATATTGACTATGTAATTGTTGTAATTGTGTAGTTTGTAATTTGTGACTATTCTAAGTGCACCATTATGTTTGCCTCTGGAATAAAGATATTTTTCAATTTGAATTTTTGAATTTAGGAGTTTAATATTCATAATCATAAATATCTATGTTTGTATTTAGGTCTATTATATTAAGTATATCAGATGCCTAGCACCCGTAACACAAGCTTAGATCTTACCACGGGGTTGGGAGTTGATGTGTGAAAAAAAACCTCCAACCTGATTTGTCACTTGATCACAATAAAGATGTTTAAAAATCATTTCCTGTCTGCATTACTAAGTGGCAAAGTAGAGCAAAAATATATGGTAAAAGTTTATCGACAACCATTTATTTGGCATATAAAACCTGAGATGATTCTACTAAAGGTCAGAGACCATATGAATAAATATTGAGTAGGTAGGTAGAGTTAGGATTGATTGATGCGAAACCGAGATTAATGAATGGCAAATGAAGTGCGTCACATGGAATCTGGTTTTTATTCACGATATAAATAGATAATATTTGGAAATAAAAAGTTTTTTTTTTCAATTTATAGTTTTTTTTTCTATCTCCAGCATGAATAGGTCTAGTTGGATTGATGATGCTGTGTTTTCGTACTTTTGAATGGTCGTATATATTATATTTATCCTCTAGCTGTTCAAAAGCAGTGTTGGCTAAGTGGGAACACTGGTCTTTCATTCCGAAGATCGTGCAATCGTACCCCGCCGCGCACCTCTGGATTTTTATATTTCGTGATAAAAAAAAACTTCAACTGAAGGGTTAGTTCCACTATGCTCGGATTAATCGGCCTGTCGAAATTAAAAACATTCTGTAAAATATAATATTTAAAATATTCTAATAAAGGTAGATCGCTAGTCTATTAATGAATTAACGTTCAACGGAGTTACCGAAATATTGGCAATCTCTGAACTATAAAATAAGAAAATAGCTCGATAAAATTACCACCGTATGCATAAAAATGTATTTAAACTTAAGCAGACTTATATGAGGTTAATTGGACGATTGATAAAATATTCATAAATCCAAATAAGTGCCAAATCTGTTGTTTTTATTTTTTTTTCCTTAAAATAAAAGGTTTTCACCCTGGTTAATTTATATAAATAGTCGCAGAATAATAAATAATTGGGCGTATTGTGTGTTTTAGCTTATTCAGTTATTATAAGCCAGAAATGGGAGAATTTATGAATACGAGGTAGTCTATTCACAAATAAACTTTTGACGCAGTTTGCCGATATTTCTCCGAAAAAAAAAGAAAATATATACAATAGAATATCTATACTAAAGTATATTTCATCTAGTCTTCATAACCGTAATATTTTCAAAAGACTTCAATTGAAATCGAAAGGCCAAAAATGTAAACCAAAAACCGTGATAAATTGCAACGCGTGCGTAAGCTTTCTCAGTTTTGTTAAAGGTTTTCGTAAACTCTCAACGATTTCACGCTGAGCTATGAAATAATTTCATTACATTTTATTGCGTCGTCTATTCACAAATAGATTTTGAAGTTGATAGAAAATAAAAAATTAATTAAAAAGAGCTCGAAACTTCGCGACTTTAGTATTCCCCTCATTAAAGTTTTGTTATTTTTGGTCTAAATTGTTTGTGACATTATTGACAATAATTTAATAATTTCCACCAATTGGAAGTTGTTATTTATGGAGTTGTTGAGTGCAACCGCGAGTTATGGCGCCGTTAATGCGCTTCTAATGAATAAATAAACTCCATAGAAACAGTAACACTGTTACCTCAGCCTGTAGAAAAGAGGGACGCAAAATGGCGTTCAACTCAGTAACATTTTTTTCCCTTGACAATTTTTTTTAACTGGCAAATTGTCGCTTCAAGCGCAAAGTCCAATTACAAGAAACTGAACTGAACTACCTCAGCCTAGTGACAGACGGATAGACTGGCAGACAACGTAATCTCAGTAATATAGTCCCATCAATTAAATAATAGTGTAGCGCGAAGGGAATAAACCCTTTAGCGCGGTAAGGAACACACCCTTTATGGATATAGTTCGCACCAGCTCCGCCTTGGACGGCGAGATGGCGCTAATGTCGCGTAGCAACGGTCCGCCCGAGCCCCGGGAACCGGCGCGATACACGCGCTGTGAGATTATTGTGTTTTCCCTTGTTTTATGTGTTTTTATCTCTTTACTCCTTTGTTATTGTGCTCTATGTTTATTTTATTATACCTGTGACTGTTAAAATCGTGTTTCGAACTCATTTCCTAGCCCAAAACGAACCCTGAGAATACCTCATCTTATAATAGTAAATTTCGCCTTTGTACATGACCATTGTAACAAAACCTTCATGTTTTATGTGTACAATAAAGAATTTTTGAATTATTGAGAATTCCCGTTTTGCCAAAGGTCCAAAGCGGTACGTAACCTTAAAAAGTTATGACATGCCCCTAAACGTTGGTGATTAGTAAAAGAGCCAATTTCTTGGTTATAGACCCAGTTTCTGCCCTCGTCCCTGGCGGATTGCGGGCGCGCTTGCGGTCGCGGCATTGCTACACAGATGTGCAACACTTTCTATCAGGGGAAGCACGACTTTGCCACAGTGTCTAGTCATGTAGATCAAAACTTTATAATAATTACAAAATTTGAAGATATCTCTACTATTTACGTTTAATATGTATAATAAAAAAATATCTATAAATAAAAATAAATAAATAAATAAATAAATATTGCCGAACAATCCACACAACAACACCTAGCCCCGGGGTAAGCTATAAGCTTGTGTTACGGGTACTAGACATCTGATATACTTAATATAATAGACATACATAGATAGATATTTTTTATTATACATACTAAACACCCAGACCAAGGAGAAAATGCTTGCAGAACATACAAACACTGGACCCCTCGGCGGATATATCATATATCTTACTTCTATATATGTATGACTATTATATTAAGTATATGTATCAGAAATCTAGTAACCGTAACACAAGCATAGAGCTTACCACGGGGCTAGATATTGTTGTGTGAATTGTCTGGAAATATTTATTTATTTTTATTTATTTATTTATGTAGTGCGCGCTTGCAGGCATTCACTCAATGACTGCGCAGTATTTATGTCAGATTTGTTTATTTTGTACTTTAATTAAGAACTAGTATATAAGGGTGGCATGTTCACAAAACCCTGTATAAATAAATAAATTATTTAAAAAAAAAATATCTACTATTTACCCGATTTGCAACGCAAAGGAGTGGTAATATGTTGAACAGTGTATGTATGTGTGTTCCTTTGTCTCACTATGCAGACCAAACGTCTGGGCTGAAGTCTATGATTCACACGTCAATTGATTCCTCTTAGTACGGCGTTCCTTAAATAGACATGAGGTTGGTGAAAATTCAACATGGCGACTAGTGTATGCTATTTTTTTTAAATAATGAATAATGATGTCTACAAACTATGTCATGTTTGGTATCATTGAATAAGTATTTAAAAATCGTTAAATAGTCGTGTTTTTTCATCTTTTTATAATATATAATCTAAATAACGGACTAATTATTTTTTTAGGCTTTAGATCATCATCATTGTTAAGACAGAGCAGTAGAGAACCTCTAAATTTTCCATAGCATAATATGTAATAAAATCCTTTCATTGAGGTGCATATGAGTGTATCAACGTCAAAGTGTTTAATTCCTTAGAAGTACTGGACATGGTCAGCTCAACTTATATAATATATAATATATTCATAAAACAATTTTTTTTTATAAAAATGACTAAGTAAACAACATTGTCTTGACGGTTTGCTTAAATTCTTATACTGAGTTGATAAGCTAATAGAACAACACAGATTTATCACTTTTTAATATTTTGTAGTATCCATACTACACAAACTAATATTATTGATGCGAAAGTAACTCTGTCTGTCTCCTCTGTTCCTCCTTCACGCAAAAACTTCTGAACCGATTTAAATTAAATTTGGTGATTTTGTAGTCTGAGAAAGGACGTAGGCTACTTTTTACCACGAGAAAATCCCTTATAACGCGGGTAACAACGCAGGGCACTACTAGTTGTTTATTTATCTTTTCATAAATTTCATAATTTTTTTATTGCACAAACAAAAAAACTCATAAAAGTTTTATAACTAAGCCAAAGTGTACAAAAGGTGAGCTTTACCCTAAAAGAGTTTTCTTACAGCGGACCCCGACTTACAAGAGACGTGTTAAAAAGAGGGGGTTGACAATGTGCACATTATAATAGGTCAAAAAGAAAAAAAAAAAACAAGCTAAATACTATTTCATTTATATAATTTGGAGCCATTCGTCATGAACTTTCAAAACATCGAAGTCCTGCCCTTAATCTGCTCGTTTTCCCTAAGCGACCTCAAAACCAGAACTATAAACATTTTAATGTCTAATTTAGTTTTATTTTTGTTTAAGGTTAATATTTATGGCTTAATGTTTAATATTGTGACAACTTTTGTTCGATTTTGAATAAGATCCAACCTTTTAGGTTGGATCTTATTTGGGTTGGTAAGGTTGGGCTTTCAAAGTTTATTTTCTTTAATATTTGATGACTAGCGGCCTGTCCCGGCTTCGCACGGATTCATAATAAAATTGTTTTCCCGTAAAACCTTCCTTGGACTTCTAAGAACATTAAAAAAAAATAGCCGAATTGGTCCAGGCTTTGTGAATTATGCGCTTACCAACACACTTTGCGATTAGTTTTTATATTATAGATTTGACTGCATATTTTATTTCTAACCTTGTTTTTTAAATCTTGACTGATTTTGTGCGATTGATTTTATGGCACCTAGAATTAAATTTTATTAATGGGTAATTTTTTTCCGTTTATGAATTTGACATTGTTTTCTATTACTTGTATTCATTTCCATTTTTTTAAATCAGTTTATTTATTTAAACAGGTTTTCGTTTACATGTTATACCCTTATAGACTAGTTCTTGATTCAATTCTATTGTTATTTTGTGTTTTATTTAATCAAGATGTAATTCTTCGAATCTAATGATATGTTTTCTATTTTTTCAGGTAAGGACAAAATCAGGTCTGAAAATTTACTACATTATATGTCTCAAAATTAAGTTACAGTGTGAGTAAATGTTATTGTGGCTTTTTATATTTCCTATTTTATATTATAAATATAACACGCAAATTCGCAAATTCACACAAATTCGCGGTGGTTGCAAGCTGCTACCGAACGAAGTCACTGGAAGTCATTGAGGGAGGCCTATGTCCAGCAGTGGACGTCCTACGGCTGAAATGATGATGATGACACAAATTCAGCTTTATCAACATCAATGAAATTTTACCATACCAAAAATTAAATAAAAGCTACGCTTGGCAGGCTGTTATTTCCATGAAGAGGCTAAGTACCTTCTATTTTCTGGAGAGTTTCCTAGGCTAGGATGATTTATATAATGACTATTAGTGGGGGAGATGTGGGCAACATTATTTCGCCGGATATCGTGGCATTTATATATATATACATAAAATTACTCCTTTTAAAATAGATGAGCCTGCAATAAATAAATCAAGTTTGCCAGTTAATTACATTTCTCCATAGAAGGTGGGTTATAACACCATTTAAGCCGTAGATAAAAGGTAGCGCGAAACGCTCATATATTCTAGCCATTTCGTTTATTTATTGCTTCAATTTGCGAAATTGATAATTTATTTAGGTATTATACTTTGGTCAGAGTTTTTATAAAATAATACTGTGCTTACCTCAGCACCCTTTACTATCGATTTAATTATTTTTCAATTATGTTATACTTTTGGTGAGGTATTTTGATTTAAAACTGTTTAAAAAGAGAGATTGTGGACAAACATAGATATATCTAAACAAAAACAAAAATCTTAATAGGTCCATTTTATTGAGTATATAGCTTAGAGCTTACCACGGGGCAAGATGTTGTTGTGTGGATTGTCCAGAAATATTGATTTATTTAGTTATATATCTCCCATAAAAAAAATTAAATGGTGGATTTGAAGGTATTCTAGCCTCAAAACGAAAATGTTTGAAAACTTAAAGAGATTCGCATCCACAAAGTACAATACTGGTGCAGAAAAACTGGTTTATCATTAATATTTTCAGTCAAAAGCGATCTCACTCGATCATGGAGAAGCTCGATTTATGTGCTATCGATAGCAGACTATAAATTAATTGTTGGACGCCCTTCCAATTTGCATTGCTTAACCTATTCAAGACTCGGACTAAGGTTTAAAAAATAAATTGACAAGGGCAAGTTTAAGCTGTTGAAATGGTTCCTTGTTTGTCTAAAATGTTTTTAATTCTAAGGTGTTGAAGTTCTAAGTTTATAAGGATTAGTTGATATGGTCAAAGTGAAAATCCAAATAAAGACAGAAAGTACATTTTTTTTTTGTTTTTACAGAAAAGATTAAGACGCTTCCGTAACACACGCAGGGTATTAAATAGTTTAACTTAAAAATGGTGGTTATGCCACTTATTAAATATCATTAAAATTTCCAATATACTTATAAAAATTCAGAATAAGTTTATCTTTGTGTATATTTTTTCATAGCCGTTATCAAAAGCGGGCCTTGAACTATGTGGTGACAGATTTACTTGCAAATTGTTGTATCATATTAAATATCTTTCTTATGAAAAGTCCAATTCAGCTCCATGCTTGTAACCTTGGCAACTAAGACCTGAGTTTTATATTTGTTTAAAGGAAAATATATTCTGCTACCTCTAGAGAACATTGCGTGTGCAGACAGTAAGACACAAACAGACGGATGAAGGTTCCATTGTTTTTTAAAAGGGTGGAACTCTAAAAACTCACGTGAACTATTTTTGTTTTGCTATAATTAAAATGGGAACTGATAAGATATGAAATTGTTTTTGAATTGCTTATTAATTTTGTACCATTAACATAATTCACTTGGTCTGGTCCAGAATAAGTCGTCTTGATAAACAAAAAATTATCTTTTATGTTTTATCGTTGATTGTTTGCTAAAAGTTATAATAATACATGTTGGGGCGACCACACATAAAGATTGCATCAGTGCCATAGTGGGTAGTGTTTCGCCTGCAAATTAAAGAGTAGAAGGTTCAATTCCCAGGAACAGGGTTTGTATGTTCAGCTAACACTTGTTCTTTGGTTTCATTGCTTGCTTATCTAGAAAACAATATCTATTCAAGCCCTACCACGAGTTGCCACTTACGATTGTTGGAGATTACAACATGTTACAATCCCGTACATTTGACAGATAAACATAATTTTAGTTTTCTTTATTTATATTTTTAGGGCTACTTATTACGTTTATCAGATTACTGTTACCCGGCATTTTAGATAGTACTCGGAGCATTACCACGGAACTAAAGATGTGTGAACAAGTCAGCCAGTCAAGCAATATTTATTTATGTTGACATAATTTTATGTTGGAAAATTCAAGAACGAACGAAGAAGAAGATTACCTAGACGAAGAAAACAATAGTTGCTCTTCATACTGTGTCTATATTTTCTTATTATTATTTAATCTTCATAATAATAATCATTTTCGTCAGCAGATTTTTTCATATTATATCATTTTATTCAGTGTTGTATAAATACATCCTGATAATGATATTGACAGTAGTAATTGCAAAGCGCTTTCGCCTAACTGGCCATTTGTTTACAGTAAATAGTTTTTATACGCGAAAGTGGAAAATGCAGTTCTACGGGATGTGTGGACTTGCTTTAGAAATTATGAGGAATCTAAAGGGCTTGATGCTTAATGCATAAATAGGGTCACTATTAATACTTCTAGGGCTTTTAGCACGATACTACAAAAAAAAATTAAACATAGGCTTATATTTGCGTAAAAAGTAAATAAAAACGTCAGTCAGTTGTTCATAACAATACAATATAATTTTTACATCTCATTTTCAAAATGTCTTTATTCAATCTCTTTTTTTGACTGCCTCAGTGGCGCGGTGGGCGAATGGCCATTGGCGACGCAAGTGGTAGAGGGTTCGAGCGTCGAAATATCAGAAAACTCCAAAACCGTCAAATCATGGTATATTACCAGCATCAAGTTCTAATAGCATTTTGGTTTGCGGTACCTAATACAACACATTTGCAGATTTAAACAAACTATAAGACTGAATATTACTCTTTTGTCCATTCATAGCAAATTAACCTAAAGGTCATTACTTCAAGTTAAGCCTATTAGACTCATCGGCACCAACTAAAGTACATCACCCACTGGACCACTTAATGTGTTTACAATGTTTTTTGTTGGTCACGAGTTTGCACTTACAACGGTGAAAAACGCTCGAGGTAAAAAAGGTCTTTGACTCGTAAAACTTGAGTAAAGGTTGTATTGACGTTGAGGAATGCGTCAACTGAGGTTATAAAGACTTAAAATAAGAAATAATATAATTAAATATTTCGTGGTATGCTCAAGTTTTGTGTTACGGGTACTAGACATCTGATATACTTAATATAATAGATATACATACATTATAGAGGTGTATTTTATATTATACATATTAAACACCCAGACCAAGGAGAAAGTGCTTGCAGAAGATTCAAACACTTGAAACCTTTGCCGGGAATCGAATCTAGAATGAGTTTTAGACAAAGGTTTTTTTACGTATAGTCTAAACATACTTAAAAATAAACTTAAAAATAAATGATTTATTTAAATAAATAAAAAAAACTGAAATTTGTATGTGAGTTCTGAACAGATATTTTGTCTGTAATAGATTGAGTGATGTGAATGTTTCGTCGGAAAGTCGGAACTGGCCAATTAGTGTGAAATAAATATGATAAACATACCAACCCACACTTGGCCAGCGTGGTGTATTAAGGCCTAATATCTCTCGTCAAGAGAGAAGTCCCTGTGTCCCAGCAGTGGGAAAGTTAATAGGATATAACACTGTGGACCAGTTCTATATAGCGCTTATTGTCATTATCGAGTTACATGAAAATAATTATATTTTAATGAAAATTGAAGATGCTAGGAAAGAAAAAAATACTAACAAAACTGCGATCAAATACGTGGCTATATCTATTTTAGGATTTAAATAGATAAGAGTTAGCCATCTATGTATTATTGTATTGGTTTAAGCTTGATTCGACGGTTTACCAGTGTCAGTGTATAATTAGTATAAAATTATAAATCAGTTACTCAAACCAACGATATTTTGCTATATTATAAGTTTTTTTCCATCTGACGAGGGCTTTATCTTAGGCTATCGTAAGTCTATGTTGTACAATCACCTCAAAAACCCTAGACCTTTGCTGACAGGTAAGAAAAGGTCACTCAGCGATTGTTTGACCATTTGCATAAAGACCAAAGCATCCGCAGACCAGGGACTAAGAGCCTTCCAGTCCCTTCATTAGTGTCCAATTTGTATGGTTAGCACGGAGAGTGCAGGTCTCAGCGACTGGCTGTGTAAATATTTACGTATGGGTTTAAAGGACTTGTAAATTAGTTTATTTTTAGAAAGGATAAGGAATTTCTTTTGTTTCTGATAATATAAGCCACGGTGAGATTTTTCTTTACGAAACACGTTAGATTTTTTTTTTATTTTACTTCTAAGTGTTCGTCTGTTTTAGGATTAATTACTGTCATATTCAAAAGTATAAAGTTGACACGTACGAAGTATTTATATACCAAGTCAAGATTTGTTTAGTTTTTACAACGCTGTGTGTTTGTGATTTATCATTTTACGAGATAAACTCAAATTATGAGATTATGACACAATAACAGAAATCTTTGTTTTTTCAAATACTCAGATATACATTATGTACTATGAAGATAAGTCTAAGCGATACAGCAAGACTTCTTAAACCCAATAATATCACAACGTATCTATTGACCATGTTTTGTGTTTTTCATGTTGAATGTCGTATTTTAATAAATAAATAAATAATATTTCCGAGTACTTTGTTCTAAAGAGATAGGCAAGATTGATTTTTGTAAGTATTTCCGCCTAAAACCAACTTTGAGCGTATTAAATCAATTAGATAAACAACACCGGCGCTCTACAAATTATCTAGACTTCAGATCTTGTAAATCGATTTAAACAATGAAGTAATCGAGTACGTAATCGAATAGAAACTAAGCTAGTTACGTTTAGACTTCAAATGTAAATAAGCGCTAGTCGGATCTATTCTAACATAGTTTTGCACCCGGATATGCCTGCTTTCCGGATATGATAAAACGACCAGGATTTGACAGGTATTTTGTTAGTGCATTTCTGACTCTGTGTAGGACATGCTTTTTAAGATACGGCGTAATTATAAGGGTTTGATCAAATGTGTGGTACAATTTATTTGTGCCTGTTGCATTCTTAAATCTGAGCTCAACAAGGGACAGTTTTTATTTTTTTTATATTAAAGGATCCTACTTTTTGTCAGTAATAGTGATTTGGATATTGTCTGATGGCGATGTTTGAAACCATTACCTGTTAAATGATAAAAATATTCGAGGTAAACATGCTTAGTGATAACGAAGCCGTGAAAAATCTTAGAGCCTGTGTCACCATCTATGAGTAAAGTTAGACAATGGTTAAAATATAGAGCTATTTCCCTTAGTCACATGTGACAAAGCGAGATAGCTCTTGACATAAATAATAATTGACACGTATTATGAACATAACTAACCATTGCTTAGTTTACTTGTGATTTGTGGAACCCTTGGACTGATCGAATCGGGATTTAACGAAGCTCTTATTAATAAACGAAATGTGAAAATAGTCTTATTTTGCATTCCTACAATTTTAGACTTTATTTCCATACGGTAGCTGATTTCAAAGAGACAATAATATAAACGAATGGTCAAAGAAAGCACATGAGCATAACGACAACAGACAGTCTTGGCATCTTGGCTGGAGGAGGACTGTACCCAAAGAGGGGTTCCAAACACCGAGAATTGATTACCACAATTTCTAATTGTAAATAATTTACTGGCTTGGTACGAACGGGTTGAAGGTATGGAGGTATCACCATTAAATCAGGCTTTCATTCAATTGATTATTCACATATCTTTGCGAAAGATGATAACCTAATCATACTTACCTATCGGCCATTTCAATTTAAAAGCTATGGTATGCATTTGCAAATGACCAGTAATATTGCACACGATAACAGCACATTTCTGTGTCAAACCCTTACCCTAACAAGCTTGTACAATTCCTAGTACAAATCCTATTGTATTAGTATTTAATAGTTGTCAACGCAAGCGCAGGACTTGCTTAATTGTACCGCCAGTCACGAATGCCGTGTTCGGCAACATTATTCAGTTCATTCAGGATTTTAACGGAGTTATTTCAAAATGTGTAGTACCTAGAGGTTTTCTTCTAAACTCTAAAGATAGAACTTCTATTTCTGAAGTTTCCTTGTCATTATTTGTGGGGTTCACATACTCACCGCTCTTGGCAGAAGGTTTGGGAGTATTGTCATTGGTGTGGGTGTTTAATACCACCAAAATGTAAAGTAAAAAAAAAACTATATATCTATTATATAAAGTATATCAGATATCTAGTACCCGCAATATAAGCTTAGAGCTTACCACAAGGTGAAAAAAGTTCCCGGCAATTATTCGATTTTTTCTCGCCTTTTAAACCTTTCCTAGACCTCCACGAACATTTCAAGACTAAGATAAGATAAATCCGTTCAGCCGTTCTCGAGTTTTAATCAGACTTACGAACAACAATTCATTTTTATTTTTATAGATATATTGTGTTTGATGTATTATTGTGTTTGGAAGACGCTGCTACACATATTTTATCATCATAGGGTATTTTTTCTACACAAAAACTCCTACTGATATCCTTGCAATTTTTTTTTTAACTGCCCTTAAACTGTCCGCTATTTGTCAGCATATTGGAGACGTCATCATGATATGCCAACGAAACTGACATGGTCGCGCGGCGCCTCATCTCATGACTGTTTTAATCCATGTTTTAAGTCAAACGACACGACATTTTGAGAGCTATATGTATATTATGGCGCTTCAGGTCACGTGATATGCAGATTTAAAACATAGGGTTTTCAATTAAATGTTTTTAAACAATCGTAGGAAAATATAAGTCAAAATGGAAACGTTTGTGTTTATTTGCAGTTTCGGTCAAAATTTTAGTCTGTTTTGTTCACCCCGAAAGTACACTATTAAAGCAATGAATTTACTTATGCACATAGCTATGCATACCATACCGTATATACCAACATGTTATAAGCAAAGATATAATAATAAATTAAAGTATCAAGGAAAAATACTGCCGAAGTTATTGATCCTTTTGCGTTATTGGGGTTAGAAAGATAAAATACAAAATGGCACTTTGATATGTACCTACGTCAAAATTATCGTTGTCCTTGCAAGTCATAGCAGGTCGAGTTACTAGCGTATTTAATAATATAATTGTGATTCGTAATAATTTCGAGTTCTTTTGTGACTTATGTTTAATTATATTGGTTATGGCAAAAAAAATAATATGGAATTTATGTCTGCGTCGAGCTCCAGCCTAGTTTACATATGAATTTATGATTATTATTGATAGAAGATGATGAATTGAAAACGCCTGTGAATTCATAAATCAGAAAGACGATTGTAGTAATTGAATTAATTCATTAATATTTTTAATTCAGTAATTGAAAAATGCCTTTGGTAAAGCCCAAAACGTGGTGAAGAACAGATGCGGCTTAAAAATATTGAAATAATTTTTAAAGTGCATATGATTTAATTTTTTATCTATTTCTTCCTAAAATTTGTATTCAATAATATATCATGTAGTATTTTTCTATAATTAAATTTAAATTTAGATGAGTGCAGTTTTTTGTTAGTAAGTATACGATTCCGATTTGTCAATTTTGCATTTTTATTACACCATATCGATGTTGAAACAGAACACGCCTACACAACACTTATCTCAACAATCCAAACTCGATTTTCATAACATTCGATTTACAATCGACGACATAAAATCGAATGACTTAACTCGACTCAAAATATTCAAATAATAACCCATTGACACAGAAAGTAACATTTCTTACGTCAAAAAATCAGAAATGTGTGCCGTTCAAGTTTCGAACGAGTTTTGGCGCTTTTATGTGACCTTGACCTCCTTGTACCAACCGGAAATTAGATAACGAACGAGTCAAGCGAACTACTTCCGTCATTGCTGTCAATAGCTTTCTTTTGTTTGTATGACATTCATACAATGATGTCCTTTGTTGTACGTGACGTGGACCTTGTGATAATCTGATTATTTGGAACTGATACAATATCCGCAGAAGGAATTTCGGATTAAATTTCAATTTGGTTACGTTAGTACGTGTTGCATTCATGTACTGTACACACCTACATATTTATTTTATAACACCTGTTTGTATTACTTACTTGTTAAACAATATGCACCCTAATTTAAAAGAAACTTTATTTTCGTTATCTTACTGTGTAAATAACGTGCCCATGCAATTATGTTAGAGTTTATCATAATTTTATAATAAAATTTAATAATTAAAAGTGACTTTTTTATATTCCTTCGCAAATTTCCAAAACGATTTGAATTAAATTTGGCACGGACATAGATAACTGACTAGTACAGGACAGAAACTAGCTAGTATTCTCATACAAACATAATAACATATTTGAGCTAAATGAAAGCGAATTTCTTATGTTTATGTTGTTTTATAATTATAAAGTCTGGCTTTGACCGGAACTAAATACCTATTACTCTTAGAACACATTCAAATGAAGCCATTCGTTCGAAATTCAAATTTACATTCACGTACCGTAGCAGCCGTCAAACCAATGTCATGTTTCTAAGCAAAACGTAAACGCCTTAACCAACACAAGAAATTTATACTCTTTAACAAAGACTTTAAGGTATATTATTGTTTGAGGTTTTTATGAATGGTTATGAAAGGGTTATTGGTGTTACTGGGTAAAGGGCAGACGTGGAAAATGCTAAACTGCTTTTGATGGGGTTTTACTTTTGCGGTTTGAATATTAATCGCAGAAACGTGAGCTTTTAGGAGAATTAAATATAAATGTTATATTAAAAGTAAGAGTAATTTTGCGATTGCAGTATCTTGTAAATATAAACAGCATTCTAGAAAATTCTCATAGAGTTGGAAAATACGGACTTATTTCACAAAACCCAATTTTCCAAAGTAAATAAAGAAATGGTAAGTTATGTCAAGAAGAGCTATATCGCTTTGAAACATGCGACTGAGCAAATTAAAACTATATTTTAACCATTGACTATTTGACTCGGAGATGGTGAAACAGGCCCTTACTCTTTGTATGAAGTACATATAGAAATGTTACTTATGCTTATCTATACCACTTAGCTTGTTTCATCATATCCGAGTAAAATTGACAATGGTTGAAATGTATAGCAGTCTTGGTCACTCTGTCACTCACAGTTATAACTACAAAATAGTAATAACTTTTAAAGCTGTGTTGTTCTATTCGCTTCTTAACTCAGTATAAAACATCGAAACGATCTGTTAAGACAATGTTATTCCCTTGATATTTTTTGTTTAAAAAAATTAAGTTTTATTAATTTTAAGTTGACCTGTCCATGTGCTTCTAAGGAAATAAACGTTTTGACTTTGACTTTGACACAGTTGTTGGTTGACTTTGTCATATGGCAAAAAAAAAGTTAAGTGTATAAATATTTATTCGGAGTTGTTGCATTTGATAAAGCGGCATATAAATACATCATCCCTCAGAATTTCAACTCTCTATCTATCACGGTTCTTGAAATACAGCCTGGTGACAGACAGGCAGACGAAGTCTCAGCAATATGTTCCCGTTTTACCGTTTTGGTACGGAACCCTAAGAAAAGGTACATAAACCTAGGAACTACGGTCGACATTTTTCCCGCTATAAAAGTGATCATTGCTGCCAACGTAACGCGCACGCAAGAGGTGACATAATGTTTCCCACTTCCGATGTAAGTTGCGTCATGGTGGCAGCACTGGCGACAGTTTTGTCTGTGGTTTCTGTCTTGTTAGGGTGATTTATTATTTCTTCAATAAACCTGTTAATTATTATTATTACTCGTTTATTTCAGATAATATTAAATCCATATAAAAATTAAAAACACATAAAACTTAAAAATAAACATAAAAATTAAACAATTATCGATTTAATTGATTATTAAGTTATATTATATAAATCATAATAGGAATATCACAAAATGTCATGCAAAATTTACAATTGAATAAAAATCTATATTAATAAAAATTAATTGTTGTTCGTTAGTCTGATTAAAACTCGAGAACGGCTGAACGGATTTATCTTATCATAGTCTTGAAATGTTCGTGGAGGTATAAGGAAGGTTTAAAAGGCGAGAAAAAATCGAATAATTGCCGGGGCATTACAACTTCAACTTAAACTAACATGTATCATAAACTAAGTTAATTACCTAGATAATAATCTACCAAGCTGATCATTGGACCCGTATTGCGGGTTGGAGATGTGATAAGACTAAGTAGGAACTAACTATGGTGTTAAAAACTCATCGCCCAAATCCAAACAATACAAAAACAAGTACCTATATCTATATAGTTTTTAACGGGATCTTTACCATGATTGATTGTTCAGCATTTTTTTGCATTGAATTAGCAGTTCAACCGTCATCGGGAAACTCAAAAGACAATCAATCGTGGTAAATATCCCGCTATAAATCTAAATAGTATTGATAACCATAAAAGTTTCAAAAGTTTTAAGCATCTATATAATAACTAGTTTTCCATACTCTTAATAATTGTTTTTCTCTTGGTAAAAAGTGGCTTTTGTTCTTAACTGGGACAGTAGCTATCTATATCCGTCAAACTTGATTCAAATTGGGTGACGGTCGCAACGATGGATTTTCTCGTTCGCAATGTGGTATTTGACCGCGGTAAAAAGGAGCCTTTGTGTGGATGGATGAAGGAGCCATGGACATGTCCATGTATGAAGTGCATTTAAGGAAATAAACGTTTTGGCTTTGACTTTATCAAAATAACACAAAGGCTCCTCAGGTCAACAAAAAAGTAAATAAAAACTAAGAATAATCAAGGAAATAATATTGTATTGATTATTCCCTTGAATTTTTACAATGACGTTGGAAGCGAATAGAACAACCCAGCTTTTATCTCTTATGTTGTTATGATAACAATATTCGTGTTCTTAGCAATACAACATAGTAACCACTTTTATATTCAACATCATAGTAATCACAAACAAATATATATGTAAGATATAACTGTAAAGTAACATCAAAATCCCTTCAGCAGTTTTGCTTGAAAGAGTAACAAACACACATTTTTGCGTCTATAATATTAGTAGGATGTTAGTATAACAGTGATTGCCCGTAAGACGAGTTTAGTCTGAAAACTCTGTTTAGTTTGAAAGTTTGGTATGAATAGTCCAGAAATGTAGGTAAATTATTATTTGTATCTAAAATATTTATATAGATTCAGTATCTAAACAAAAGGCGCTACGGAAGACCGGTACTACTAGTGTACATTGCGCTCTACAGTAGAATTTAACCGAGTAGTGACCATTTTCGTTGTCTATATAAGTTATAAGCCTTAGTTATATTTCTGTGACGCAAAATAAACATTATTTTATATTTTTTATAAAATTACAATCAAATAAATTTACGTGCCTCGATTTAAAAGCAGTTTATCGAAAAACGTGACGCGATCAAACATTTAGATGTCGAATGGATGCCGTTTCAAATAAAAAACAAAACGTTAAACAGTATCCCATAATTTAGCCGAAAAGGCTTTATTACTAAAAATAACTCTGTTTACAAAAAAGACATTTCCAATCTGTCTCATAAAGTTAAAGAAACGTAGCCTTATCAAAGCCTTAAGGTGATACAGAACAGCATTTATAAGTACAGTGAACAGCAAAAGCCATTACGCAGGCTAGGTTTAATTAGCTATTAATAATTTTATATTTTTGTTTATTGGTGTGTGTAATAAAGAATTTTCTATCTTTCTATCAAAAGTAAGTAATCAAAATCAACGTTTCAAAACATCTTCTAGTGTGACGTGCCAGATGTAACATGTTATACCAAAGTGTCAATTGCTAATTAAGTTTTAGTTGGTCAAAATGATATCGAGGATCGAAATACATACATACTGTTGGTTTAGCCTCATCATCATCATTATCATCAGCCTATATTAGTCCACTGCTGGACATAGGCCTCCCCTAATGAGCGCCATAGCGCCCTGTCCGCGGCTTGACGCATCCAGCATCTGCCAGCAGTCTTTCGTTGGTGTAGCCTATTTTAATCTTTTTAAATAATAATGAATTGCTGTTCGTTACTCTCACTAAAACTTCAAAACGGCTGAACGGATTTATCTTATCTTAGTCTTGAAGTATTTGTGGAGGTCTAGGGAAGGTTTAAAAGGCGAGAAAAAATCGTATAATTTCCGGGAATTTTTTTTAATAAAAATCCGCGCGTAGAGGGGCGGACCACTATTAAATAAATAAATAGAAATAAATGTGACCACATACTTATGGCACGTTGTTTGATCCTTTACTTCTAAGAAAGTCCCTTACCAATATATCTTTATATATTATATATTTAAATCTTCTGTACGTGTGTTAGTCATTGAACTCCTCCTAAACAGCTGGACTGGATTTGGATGAAATATTTTGTGTGTGTTTAAGTGGGCTCGAGAATGGTTTAGATTCACAAAATTCAATTTTACAGACCGTCTCGCATAACAAGAAGTAATGACTTGTTCTACCTACCCTATGCAGGCACGAATTATCGTCAAAATTCATTTATCTATCGTACCTGCAGGAAATGTAATCTTTTGTGCAAAGATCACGACCTTGATCTCTTTCATTCCTCCACATCCACCCTAAGAACGAAACTCAATCGTTTATTCTTTTTGCAGTAGATTGTTTTTATCTATACCTTTCATTTACTATATTAGTTTGATGAAAATTATCGTGTTTGTTTGGAGTGGGTTAAGTTTTTGCCAGCCTACGAATGACAACTTACGGGCGCGTTAGTTTGTACGTTGTCTGTACCCGTAATAAATCAATTTTTCGTTATAATTTTGTTTTTTCTGTGCGCTGTGTGTTTACTTCTTTTTTTTTTATTGTTTCTATTTATGGATGTGATTGATGATCTTTATTTTACCTTTTTTGTACCTTCGGTAACATATTGTGATTGTGAGTGATATCCTATCTTTTGTTTATTTTACTGTTTTTCGGTATAATGTAGAACGCTATGTATCAACTTTAAGTACTTTTTGTATTGTGTGTTTTGGGTAAGAACTAGTTACATTAAGTAGGTACATTACTAAGTACCTCCAGGTTACATTATTATGTATCTATCAGTGGATTCCTGTAAATAGCCCATCAATTTCCATTGTATCACCCATTTATGTTTAATGTGCTGATGGTTTCCCTAAAATAAATAAATAAAATAAATAAATAAATAAATACAGTCAACTAGGTGCGAAGCGGGGGCGGACTGTTAGTTAGTAGTATAGATCTTATCCAACCAAAGGTTGCCTGAAAGAAATTTTGACCGCTTTTAGCGATAAGGCCGCCGATTATACCACTTGTAGCGTTATACTGTTTTTTTTTGTAATTTTACTCGTAAGTAATTGAGTTGTGCAATAAAGTTGTTATCTAATTATTATACAGTAGTCCAGAAAATTTTGATAAAATTTTTTGTTATTAAATTATTTTGGGTCCCTATTTTATCACTTTTGCTGTTGACTGTACTTGTAACAGAAAAACAAGTAACAACCGCTAGATAATTGTTACAGATTAATTGTAAATTATTATATTGGTGTTTAAATTTTATAATAGAAATATATTTAAAATGTAGGGCTATTGTATTAAGTATATCAGATGTCTAGTATTGGTAGATGGATTTTTCTTCTTGAGAAATTTATGTGCGCTTTAAACACGTGCTTTAACGGTGAAGGCAAACATCGTGAGGAAACCGGCATGTTCTGAGAACTAAAAAAAAAAGAGTTTGAAGGGCATGTGACATTCACCAACCCGCACTTGGCCAGCGTGGCGAATTAAGGCCTAATCTCTCTCGTCAAGAGAGAAGTCCCTGTGTCCCAGCAGTGGGAACGTTAATAGGGTGATGATGATGATGTCTAGTAACCGTAACTCAAGCCTAGAGCTTACCACGGGGGTAGATGTTGTTGTGTGGATTTTTATTTAGCACCTCTTTTACGTTTCCAACTGCTGAGGCACTTATCTCTTGATGTGAGAGATTAGGCTCTCTAGGGAGATACTCACCGCTCTAGCCAAGTGCAGGTTGGTTAATTTCACATGTCCTTTTGTGTTTTATTGTAAATGTTAAACTTATAATAGTTACCTATAAATAAGAACTCCAATTGTAATAACTACAAAATTGTAATAACTGATAAAGCTGTGTTGTTCTATTCGCTTCTCAACTCAGTATAAAACATTAAAGCGAACTGTCAAGACAATGTTATTTTATTTCCTTGATATTTGTTATTTAAGCATTTAGTTTTATTAATTTTAAGTTGACCTGTCCATGTAGGCTATGTGCTTCTAAGGAAATAAACGTTTTGACTTTGACTTTGTCCATCAACGTTCACAGAACATGCCGGTTTCTTCTCGATGTTTTGCCTTCACCGTTGAAACACGTGTTTAATGCACAATTTTTTTTTCGGGCTTGAACCCAAGATTTTCTGAATTAAAGTCAACTGTTTTCCTACTTAGCCAACACGGCTTTTAGTATATCGCTACCTTATTATAGTAAATGACGTAAGTTTTTCGTAATAAAACCGTCCTTATATAAGTGAATTCAAGTGTTTTACGATTACTATCAGTGTTGTAAATTATTTTTCATGTCGTCATCAATTTCCGAATAACGACGTCTACTCAGCTCAAACAACATAAAATTGATAATAGAATTATCTTGTAATGAGCACTTAGTAAAGTATTTCTGACGCGGCTCTTGGGTAAGATGTTTTTTTTACAGAAGCAAAGTTTTGAAGCGGCTAGGCCACTTTGTACCATATTTGGAGAAATCATGTTTTTCTAATGATTTAATGTTATCGGTATCGGCAGTCGTCTTTCTCACTATATTTTAGTGGGCCTAATAGTACACGCGCCCACGATGATAATTAGGGATTCACTCGAACGTCATAGAGACCTATTAGGTTATTAAACTTAGGTGATATGAAAAATAAAGTTATTGTGTAGGTACCTTTTCATCGGTGGAGTGAACCGCTGGTTTTTTTTTGTAATCCTTGAATTATTTCCTTCAAAATGGACAGAGATGACGTTTTTTACCAGTTAGTAGCCTTCCACCATTTTTACATCATACTTAAATTATCAGATTAGTTATATATAGACTTCTAAGCATGTTACATTCTACCTTAACCTGACGTGCTCGAGAATATCTGTTGATGAATTTTTTTTACTTAAGTATCTGATCCTGTATCTTGGAAGCGACGATATATTATGATGCTAATATTGGTGACGGTGCTTGGCCGGGTACAAGGTATCCCTCCGTATATTAATCTGCCACGCTCGAGTCAATCCCGAAATCCCCTCTTGGGCTCCCCTACTATAGTATGCCAAACGCAGTTGGAGCGTAGGTGTAATGTAGTTATTGGCAGCACAAATTTACGTCAAGTTGTCTCTGCAATAAGATTTTTTTTGTATAATCAACAAATTAATTTATTTATTCAATTTACTTTTATGCATAACAGATATTAATAATTAAACAAATAAAGACCAAGAAATCAATAAAAATGATATGTTGTAAAAATATTACATTGCCTAATTATTTGTCCGATCCTAATAAATTCATTTTAAAGTAAAATGAAGTACTGTTTATTTTTATACTATGTCGCTGTGATCTCGTGTCAGGCGCATGACAGAGCTACATTGCTGGATGTATGGGGATCCCCGCCTTAAATCTAAGTTGAATTAAATAACATTTCATTATCATCTAGATTTGTATTCACAAGACTTTTGGGTCTGGTTCAAAAGACTTAAAATAGTAACAACACATGAATTTTAAAACTGAATTTTCATACCTAAGAGAATAATTTTTATACTCATCTGAAAAAAACTGACTAGAAGATTTACTATAAATAAACAAAAAATAATAGCGGCCATTTTAAAACGTATAAATATTACACATTCTATCATCCGCTTCGCAGACAGATCCTAATTATTGCCATAAACAAAAACCGGGAGAAAATAAAAAAAGAAAATGGCGCCCACTAAGATTCATTGATATTATGGAACATTATAAAAAAAAACGGTTTATAATATTGTAAAACATGCAAATTAACAAGTCTTTATCCAAATTCGTTTGGTGAAATAAAATGTGTTTCTGATTTTGAATGTCAATCGAATAAATTTAGCATTTATTGATATTAATGTTTGTCTATCAGATTGGTGTATAATATGCATGATGACTACATACAAAAAATGGCATACTGTTTGGTACGTCTGATAATCTGTCTAAAAATAGTGGACAATATTTTTCGCTTTATCAAATTAATAAGAAAGTGCCAAGACATAAAGTGTCAATGTTCCGGAGTTGTTGCGATTTAAAAATTTAGTACGAAACGTACGAAAGCGTTACGTCACGCAGAACTTCAATTAATTGTATAGACAAATATATAGGTAATTAATTTTTCGTTTTTTAAAAAAAAACCAAGAGTACACTTTATTAAATCAACTATATTACTGACAACATTTTAATCATCTACCCTATTGTATATACAGATTTTATGTGAAAGATTATTATTATTGTGTGACTGCTTCAGTGGCGCGGTGGGCGAGGGTCCGCTTACGGCGCAAGAGGTAGCGTGTTCGATTCCCGCCGAGGGTGAAAGTGTTTGTATGTTCTGCAAGCACGATCTCCTTGGTCTTAAGCTTAGAGCCTTACCACGGGGCTAGATGTTGTTGTGTGAAATGTCTGGAAATATTTATTTATACTAGACATCTGATATTCATAATATAATAGATTGAACACCCAGACCAAGGAGAAGTGCTTGCAGACCATACACACAATAGACCCCTCGGTGGGAATTAAACCCGCTATCTCTTGCGCCGCAAGCGGCCCACCGCGCCACTGAGGCAGAGTAAACAACTAACAATTAAGTTTTTGTATGTGCTTGGGTAATCTAAGAATGCGTCACTAATTGTTATTACGAGTATGGTTATATGATATACATAATGTATAAAGCTGTTGATACACTAGAGTATTAAGCCTCGAGTATTTCTATGTAACACTCTTCCGAAACTTCGAGGCTGTGTTCGTCGTTATGCTCACTGTGTGTGTAGGTACATTTCCGTAACATTTCGTTGTACTTTGCGTTTACTCTCTGTTGAAATGTCGCTCTCTGCATGGGACAGTAACTATCTAAGTTGTATATTATTTATGTTTATTTTTTTTTAATTTTGTAATGTTTCTTATCACGTTAATTTAATTTATGGACCTGTGTCTGAAATAATCGATTTTTATTTTTTATATATTTTATTTTTATATGTGATCGTCCGCGCTCGCGCAAAGGTTCGACTAATTATTACACCCAAACGCTCTTTGGTTCGTTAAATTACGCTGTAACAAACTGTTGTAGTAATTACCTAAGGGTATCTTTACCTTTCGACTTAATTACTTTACTTAGGTACTTGCCGTGCTGTGGTCGATAACCATTAAACTTGGTGTGAATGATAGCTCGTCGGCGTAACGTATACATAAAGATACAATGGATCAAATCCACTTGTGTGTAAGGCCTGAAGCTGCGATAAGCGGACGCGGGCGCGGTTTTATGTCATCACTAAAATAAAAAATAAATAAAAACTAATAATAAATTATTATTTATTTATTTATTTTATCACTTACCAAAGAGATTCGTCACCGGCCCCGCGGCGTGCACATTTGTATAATAAATTCCTCCTTTCTATTTGAAGTAAAGTTTTTTCCATCCTAAGGTTACCTGGTAGAGATCGCTTTTTAGCGATAAGGCCGCCCTTTGTACCACTTGTTTTATATTTATTTTTGTTTTACGTGTTTATGTTCCTGTGTTGTGTACAATAAGGAGTTTTTGTATTGTATTGTATTGTACAAATTTAAATATAAAGTTTAAGAAAAACCCTTGTTTCCAATGTCTTAATTTCCTTAAAAGTAAAACACTATAATATTTAGTAATGTGCACGCGATGCGCTTTCATTTGATACCTCACTCGAGTATATTGCAGAATTTTGGTTTCTTTCTCCTACTCTCAACCCCATAACTTTTAAACGGCTCAACCGATTTTCATGAAACATGTCTATGAAAACCCGCGCCAAACTCACCTTTCATAAAAAACTAAATTGAAATCGCTCCATCTGTTCGAAAGCTATGATGTCCCAGACAGATAGACAGACACACAGACAGACAAGTCAAACTTATAAACCCTCTTTTTGGTCGGGGGTTAAAAAGGCGCCCGAGTCTGTATTTTCAACCTGAGCGAGGAGATCGATACAGTAATGAGGTCTCTTCCTCAATAATCTTCTCTTCCTAATCCGTTTGGCTATATCGGCTATAAAGCCCAGCGGATAAGTTCGCTAAAGTGGTTATGACTTGGTAAGAGTTGCGGGTTCTCGGGCTGAGACAGCTCCTTTTTTGGTACATGGCAGCACAGCCTGGCAGCTAATTATCTGTTTGTGGATTTAGCCTATATTGTCCCACTGCTGGGCAAAGGCCTCCCCTAAAGTAAAAAAAAAAAAAAAAAATTTTATCGAAATAAGTGAAAATCTTTAAGGGAGGCCTGTGAACAGTGGACTTCCTGCGTCTATAATGATGGTAATTTTAAAAACAAAGTTTTTTTAATACCTTATTAAATTTACGGGAAAAATCTTAAAAAAAAATTGTATATAAAAATCGAATTGGCCCTTGGTAAACTTAACTACGGGGGCGTGTCGTGAGATGAAATCGAAAGTACTCGAGGAGGAACGTGGCCGGCCGAGCTCGTGTTCTCATTGTTGTAACCGGGTTATTAACAATTACGACTATTATCGAACTAACTTGAGCTCAACTTGCAAACTTAAAAATAAATTATCAAAATAGGTTAAAAAAAAAATAGTTTTCGGTGACACAAAAAACAACAGTTTGCACTCCGGGGTGGCAAGTGAAAACTTTAGCATAATAAACGTTGCGTATTTTTTATATTTTGGAATAGTAAGGGCGCAATTTGGAACAAATTGTTCTCTCTCTCCGTCTTACGAATGGGGTACGTCATATGGGTAATAAATTAGTCCGTCATTCATTTTAGATTAATAAAAAAAATAACCCATATTTTTTTCCATAACATAATTCTCACTGGGCGCGGGCGGGGAGTAAAAGCCGTTTTCAAAATGTATAGTGTAACTTACATAGTTATTTAGTTTTAGTTAAGACTGCTTCAGTGGCGCGGTGGCCGAGGGTCCGCTTGCGGCGCAAGAGGTAGCGGGTTGGAACCCCGCCGAGGGTTCAACTGTTTATATGTTCTGCAATCACTTTCTGCTTTAATATGTATAATAAAAAAATATCTATATATGTATGTACATTATATTAAGTATATCAGATCTACCCGTAACACAAGCTTAGAGACCACCACGGTGCTAGATGTTGTTGTGTGGATTGTCCGGAAATATTTATTTATTTAGTTAGTAAGTTATTCGTTATTCCTTCCTCTCTTTCATATCTCCTCACTTTCTGCCTGTCCGAGGGCGGTTCGTGAGCTGATGAAAACGAAAGTGGAAGGTGCCCAGCCCAGATCGTGATCTCTTTGTTGTAACCGGGTTATTCGGTTTCGTCACAGTTATTACAGCATATCTACTTACAATCAGAACGGTGGGCCGGTTTCCGATCGTAAGTATAAATTTTAAATGTATCAATTATTGTAACAAAACTTATGGAATTGAAAAATATCTAAGCGTTTAGCTGTTTTAAGCTTCGGCCAAACCAGCGCTACCAACGCCACTGTGTAAAGGAATCGTCTGTTGCGCGGAATTTGAAGTGCAGTATAGTCCAAACCCGTCCAGAAAAATCTAAAGATGGGAGGACGATTTCAAGAAAATAGCCGGCCCAGAATGGTTAAGATTAGCAAAGGACAGAGAAAAATGGAAGGCTCTAGAGGAGGCCTTTGTCGAAAGACAAGCTGTGAAAGGAAACAATATGAAATAATAATGTAAATGTAGATTAAGTTTCACTGCAATAAAGGCTTATTTTATTTATTTATTTTTTATAGTCCAAACAAACTGTCCACACGAGGCTTTGACTGCGTAATAATCAATTTTCCCTCAGTAAAAAGTAGCTTTTGTCCTTTACTAAAAACAGCCGTCTGTCAGTCTGTTGACCCAAAAGCTATATTATTGTATAGTTTCATGAAAATACTTGCTGTGGTTCTTTTTGCATGAAATAACTTAAAACGCACCTCAGAAACTTTTACGTTTAGCATATTAGTAGGATAGGATAAGGGACTTCTGCGTTCAATATTCACTTATTTACAGTTACATTTTAAATACGCCTTCCTGTACTGTATCTACGCCTAAAAAAATATGTAGTTTAGTAGTAGTCTGTGTAAACAGCCAGCGGACATGTCTTTATTTTTACCAGAAGAGAAAATAAATTAATGCTTTAAAGAAGACATGTAAAAAACTTTCAGATTCTCTAAAAGCCTCCCTCGTCATATCTCGTGATTATCTTCAAAATTTAAGGCTACTTAACAATATTATTTCAATTATACACTGCAAATAAACCTTGGGGTTTTAATTGAATAAAAACAATTATCCACCCGGAAATGGATTAAATACAATCATTCGTACGATCGATTTTGCTTATTGGCATTTCTTATCTGTGAATTGATTGATGAATGAGTGAATGATAAGATCGAGAATGGTGTGAAGCAAGGGTAGACATTGCGCTTCCGCATTTCCGGTTTGATTCATAAGTATTATCTGCAGTCGGTATCAAATGACTTTTATTGTAAGTCATTAAACTGTTAATTGTTATTATTCGTGACTTTATGTTGATAAGGCATAAAGTTGAGTCACGTAGACTTCTTTTTGACCAGGTCATACTGACAGATACTTCAAGTTGTAACTTCAAGTTTATATATACAGAGGTCAAAAACTAAGGTCATCCAAGTGATTTGCGTTTTGTGCTCATATTATAATGTCATTTTATTTTTATTGTGACATAATTTTGATTATTTTCTGAAGCCACAACTATAAAGGTCACATATAATGTAACTAACTAAATGGGCTAATTTTCTATAATACAAGCAATTTCGAGTAATTTATTTGAACAGTAGAAACTTGCAGGTTATTACTAAGTAAATCTATGATAAGTAACCCACATTACACATAACTCTTGGCCACTCTTACCGTGCCGTTACATCACGTCTGATTGTTATGTAGTTATTACGGTTATTTAATTTTGACAGATGGTATTTACACGTCGGAAAGTGAACTTAGCTAGAATTTACATAATAGCTTTCTATTGTATCTTAGAGCGCGTGGTTTTGATGCGCTTAGCTGTCAAAGTGACGTTTTAGAGAGGTTTTTGATATAGATATAGCATGACTTTGCAATATTCTTTCTAATATGATTATCTATTTTTTTTATTGAATTTCTATATTAGGAATGGCATTTACATTGCACATGCTGTCAAACAATATGATGATCATATCTAAAACGAATTAAGATGATAGTTTACAATTAATCTGATATGTTATTTGTAATATTTCCAATCTCCAAGAGTCTGTTTTTTTGAAATATAAAATAATTAAGTCTTATTTACTTACAATCATTCTTTCAGACAACGCTTCTTTTTGTAGTATTGAACGGATTCATGCCTAAAATATATTTTTTGTACTGATAAATGTTATTACCGGTCTGAACCAGCGCCTAACGCTCACTTTTACATAAACACGTTCACATTAATTATATGCCTACTAACGAGCATTGTTCGAGGTTACATAACAGAATTCACTTGGACCATGTCTGTCTGTCTGTTCCCACCTGGCCTATTGTTGATCGACGAAATCGTAACGGAAGTTGGAGGTTGATTAGCAATTCTGTTGCCAAAAACTCCAAGTCGTTACGAGACAATTGTCCAACACCTATGTTATAATTAATCATCATGAAATTATATAATAAATCTTATGATAATGCAGTTTAAGAGCTTGTCTATTAGACATTACTGGACAGACTGGCTAGAAATTAATCATAAACTATATTGCTAAGAGGAAAATATGAAAACACTACAAATTCACGTAATTTGCTGCTGTCTGGAATACATTTTACGTTAATTAAGACTTAATTATCTAAGTCCAATTATAATTGGAAAGCACTCACCCGCCCAAAAACAAACTCAGTGTCTTAAAACCCTTATTCATATGCCAGCACCACAAAATACTATGAAAAGGAGATAACAAAACTGATTGAAAAGGAGATAACAAAATTTATGACATGTCGCAGCTATTCGCAAATCGAGTTTTTAATATCTCTATGACAATATATGCAAATCATACTATCTAGGATTCAGCGCCTGGCGCCTAGCCAAAGTAAATCAACTTTGAAGCGAACCAATCATTTTAGTAGCAAAGTTGGAAAACACAAATATTCATGTTTATCAAATAGGTATCATTTGATGTTTTTCTTTAAACAGGCAAAACGAATAAAGAAGGTAAAGCACTATATATTAGCTTTTAGAGAGCGTATAAAAAAGTTATTTAACCCTCAAAGTTATGATTAACTATATTGTTACCAAATATTTAATTGCTTCTGTTCACAATTATTGTTTTATGGAGTTTCGAATTATTTTTTATAAATTTAAAGTATAGGATTATCCATATGAACATTATTTTACCATCATGAGAGATCAATTATATTATAGCCAACAACAAATAAAATATTTTTTTATAAACTCTTTTTTTTTAATAGGCATAATATAAATTTAATCACATTCTCATTCATTCTTTCGGGTGAACAGTTTTATGACAGTCGAATCACGAAAAAACAATTGAACGAATGAATACAATCTCGCTCCCGAATAAGGTCCTTGTACATTCAGTTCCTTTCATTGTACATTTTGATCTATTGTCCGTAGGTATATACCTAGGTCATTGTCTGCACATATTAACATACAAACGAATTGTACTACATTTCACATTATGTAAAATCGCCGAGCGAAGGAAGTCCTTTCTAGATCACTTTACGCAATGTATACATTAATATTTATATTGCTAATAAGTTAGAGCTTTTTTTTATAAAATTTAAGACACTCAGTTATAAAATTTATGAGGTGAAGTGGATTTAAACAACGATATGTATAACCCTATTAAGCTATCAAAGAAACACTTTTTAAATCAATTTGATAAGTATAAGATGGATTTGTCCCGTTTTACTCTTTGGGTACCTATGGATCCTAAAAATACCCGAAGTAAATTACAAGACATTCTAAAAAACTAGGTTGGTAATAGGTAAGTAGGTATTTCGCTTGTATTTCATTGCCTTCGATAAAAGGTATCATCATAATCTCCAAACAGACAAACCATAATTTAGTTCAAGGCACCAGAGCCTTCATGCATAGAAAATGCATCTATCATTACCAAAACAACGAGAGAGCAATAAAAAGATCGAATTTTCTCAGCGTCATTGTGAAACAACCGGTGTGTTTCTAGAGCAAGGTCGGGCAATATGGCGGCCAATATGGCGCCGAATGTCAGAGGCTTTCGCGCCAAAATGCGCGTCATTGATTTTTCGCGCTTTTTCCTACTAAAAGGGCTGGGAACTATATTCTATAGATTTAATTATTCCTGCTAGTATTAGAGAAAATTGGAAAGTACGATATTGTAGAAAGATTTCTTAAAACGTAATTTAGGTAGATTAGGTACTTACGCTTTAATTGGTTATGAAGTTATTACTATGCATTTATCTTTATCTCAGCTCTTTGATCTTTTGTGTGACTTATGAAGTACTGCTCAGCTATATTTTTAACTTTATGTCAGATTTTTTCTATTCTTTAGAAAAACTTTAGATTTAATAAAAAAAGCAATAATTATTTGATAAAATTAAATATACCTAGGTACTTAATAAATTACCTACTCTATCTTTCACTATCATTAAGTCTCTAGTAGCTAATCAGATATTACTACTTGCCACCTTTAGAGAAGACACGTGGGCATAAAAATTTAGCCCTATTTTATTAAAAAAAAGGGTTCTTTTTATACCTTTTTTTAAATAGTTTCATGAATGAAATTTCACACATCTCAACGTTCTAATACATGTTGAAACATGAAACACAAGGTCGGCAAACACTTGCATGTGTGAAAAAAACTGTTGCGACGGTCGGAACCGACGCGTTACGCGTTGGGAAATATCCGATATTTAATATTAAGGTTGTGATTGAAATGTGAACTGTGGCTGTAATGCGAAATGGAAGGTATACACTTATTGGGTGAGGTAGTTATTAAGCTTTCCTACTTAAGTGAACCTCAAATTATAGTGCCGCATTGGGTGAAGGTCCGCTGCGGCGCAAGAGGTTGCTTGAGATAGGGTTTGATTCCCGCCGTAGGATCAAATGTTTGTATTTTCAGCAGAAGTTTTCTTCTTGGTCTGAGTGTTTAATATGTAGATTAAAAATTAACAAACAAATATGTTTTTATTTTTTATCAGAAAGCGCATGGAGCGTATGGAGATTATGTTAAATAGAGCCAACCTGACGGTTTATTAATGGCCCTTAGAAAACTAAGGGGTAATTGTAAATCTGCTGGGTACCTATTTAAAAATATGTTCGCTATATGTCTCTATTGACAAAATATCTGAAAGAGCCAGTCGATGAAAAATCTGATATATTGGAGAAAATACGTTTGATATCAAGCAGTGATTAATCATCTTGTTCAAATATAGATAAAACAGGCTAAATTTAAAGATGTTTTAATTTTAAATTGCATAAAATTAACGTAAATCTCGTCAATCTTAAATTTTGTAAATTCGTTCAAATCCAAATTTACATGTAAAAGATTACAACGCGCCTGCAAACGTTAAGCATAAGTTTTTTTTGAGTACGTACATCACTATAACTTATTGATTTTACTTTGTATTCCTATATAGGAGTTATATTTTAAACATAAAAATACCAATTGAATGCTTTAAGTATCCAAGATGCCTCGCTAACCAATTACTGTGGTATTATTCGGTCAGTTGCAATCATTTCGTAACTGGTAGATAACCCAGAGTAACCATCTGGTGTTTTATTAATAGCTAACTATCGGACTGACGTTTTTACCAGCATTCTACCCCTTCTCTCTTTGAATTATAGTACTTTCCTGTTGTAAAAGTTACAATACAATACAATTCAAAAGTTCTTTATTGCGACACCACAATAAAGCAACATACATAGGAGAAGTTATCATTGATTCAAGAATGGTGCGGCTACATATGCGGCCTACGTCGATTATTCGTGTCAACGCGATGTGTGTGGCCGGATGCATCGTTGCCACGCGAAGTCTTCGGGTGAAGACGATGTTTGGCGTGGACGTGGCTACAATTAAGTTTCTTAAGAGTCTGGTATCGCGCAACACGACATATATTTGCTGCTAAAGTTGACAAGAATATCGCGTATACCATAGTCAAAGTCAAAGTCAAAACGTTTATTTCCTTAGAAGCCTATGCTTACATGGACAGGTCAACTTAAATCTAATTTAAATAAAAACTAAGAATAATCAAGGAAATAACATAGTCTTGACAGTTCGCTTCAATTTTTTACACTGAGTTGAGAAGCGAATAGAACAACTCAGCTTCCATCTCTTATGTTGTTATTATAACAATATTGGTGTACAACATGGTTACTTATACATTTACCATTTACAAACAAATGCTAGTCAAACATGCACATAACAGAAAAAAAAACTAAATTTAGCTATTTTGTCCATCCTAGTGGAACCGAGCTACATCTGACCAAGCATTATCGTCTTTGATATAGTCCTCTGTAGAATAATAGACTTTTTTCAAAAGACATTTTTTAATTAAAAACTTAAACTTTCGAATGGGTAGGTCAGTTATAAACTGCGGAAGTTTATTATAAAAACGGACACAATTGCCCATAAAAGATTTCCCCACCTTACGTAATCTAAATGTAGGATATGTAGTTTATTCTTATTTCTAGTATTAACATTATGGAAATCACTCTTTTTTAGAAAATCTTGCTTATTTTTGTGTGTGTACAGCAAATTCTCATAAATATATTGTGAAGCATATATAAATATAAATATTAGATTTATACCGTTTACGATGATTTTAACGATGTAGCGACATTTTTAAAGAGTTCATGTGGTCGTATTTTACTGACACATCCAGAAATTAATGCAATAAAATAATTACCTAATACGTTAAATTCTGGGTTATTAGGTAATTATTATTATTATTTTTACAAAATCAGGTCGTTTTGTGATTTATTATTAACGAAAGCCATTTATTTGTAATGAGTTTTGGAAACGTGGCTAGTTCCCTTTTTTACAAATAATCATAGAATTTACATTTAAAACATGTACGCAAACTTTCTTCAATATTTACCTACTGCGAGAATTATCATTAAAATCTGAGTAGCAGTATTTGTGTTTATATAAAATAGACACAAGACGAGAACTTGATTTTTATTATAAACTAGCGGTCCGCCCCGGCGTCGCACGGGTAAATAAAAGTTCCCGGCAATTTTTTCTTATTTGCTCACCGTTTAGACCTACCCTGGACTACGACAAACATTTTAAAACCAAAATCAGCTCAATCGGTCCATCCGTTCTCGAGTTTTAATTAGACTTATAAACAACAATTCATTTTTATTTATATTAGGTCCTTACATATGAATTTGGCGTTTTTCGTACTGGCCACTTTAATCACAAATTTCTCCTCTTTGGTAAGGAATTCCAAATTCAAATTTGTACAGCTATAGACTCATGTATTTGTGCTTCGATGATCGTCATTCATTTGTTTTTTTTCTTCTGTTTTTTTCTGTTTGCGTCACTCATTTTACAAAATGGAAAACTTAAAATATCGCATTATTTACGAGTACGAGTTCCGCCGTGGCACTAGTGCTGCGGAAACAACTCGAAGGGTGAATGATGTGTATGGCGGTCGTGTTGCAAAAGAAAACACAGTTCGTTTTTGGTTCCAACGTTTTCGTTCTGGAAATTTCGACTTGCAGAACAAGCCCCGTGGACGGCCTGAGACTCAAGTTGATAATGAAGAGTTGAAGGCTATTGTGGAAGCGGATCCATCGCAAACCACGTCCGAGTTAGCTGCAGGCTGCGGTGTTAGTGATAAAACTGTTTTAATTCACTTGAAGCAAATTGGGAAGATTAAAAAGCTTGAAAGGTGGGTACCTCACGAATTGACTGAAGCAAACCGGCAAACGCGCGTCGACTGCTGCGTTACATTACTAAACCGGCACAATAATGAAGGTATTTTAAACCGAATCATTACCTGTGATGAAAAATGGGTTCTTTACGATAATCGGAAGCGCTCAGCGCAATGGTTGGATCCTGGCCAGCCAGCCAAATCCTGCCCCAAGCGAAAATTAACCCCAAAAAAGTTACTTGTAAGCGTTTGGTGGACTAGTGCCGGTATTGTTCATTACAGTTTTCTCAAATCTGGCCAGACTATTACGGCTGATGTCTATTGTCAGCAATTGCAAACCATGATGGAAAAGCTAGCGGCTAAACAACCTAGGCTGGTCAATCGCTCCACGCCACTGCTGCTTCACGACAACGCTAGACCACACACTGCGCAACAGACGGCTACTAAATTAGAAAAGCTTCAATTGGAAAGTCTAAGACATCCTCCGTACTCCCCGGACCTTGCTCCAACAGATTACCATTTTTTTCGAAATTTGGATAACTTCTTGCAAGGGAAAAAATTCAACTCCGATGGGGCAGTCCAAATCGCCTTCAAAGATTTTATTGATTCCCGTCCGACTGGTTTTTTTAGTAAAGGGATCAATGAACTACCTATAAGATGGCAAAAGTGCATAGAAAATAATGGTTCATACTTTGATTAGGTAATTAAATATATTATATTAAAAAATATTCGACTTTTTGTTCCTCCCATACAAAACGCCAATTTCATATGTAAGGACCTAATATAAATATACTAGTTGACCCGACAATCGTTGTTTTGGCATCTCACTATCAGTTACCATTAATACCTAAATAAACAATACTTACGAAGTAAATGCTTGATTTTTCTTCTACTCCTTCAACAGTTTTCATTATGATTCAACTAATTGTCACACATCGTAAAAAAATATAACACTAAAAACCTTACTGAATTCCTTCCTTGAATTGCTCTACCTATGGCGCGGGTTCGATTCTCGTCGAGGGGTCAAGTGTGTGTATGTTCTGCAAGCACTTTCTCCTTAGTCTGGGTGTTAATATGTTTAATAAAAAATATCTACAAAAGTATCCATTATATAAAATATATCTAGGACCTGTAACACAAGCTTAGAGCTTAACAAAATGCTAGATGTTGTTGTGTGGATTGTACGGAAATATTTATTTTTGAAGTGAAACTTCTTTAGAATCGTTGTGATTTCAGACCAGATGCAATGGAAATACGTCAGGTAAGCCAATCTTAAACACTAACAAGGTTAAGCAACTTTCCGGAACGCCAGTACTTGGATGGGTGACCGCCCGAACAAAATCTTTTTGCACAGTATTTTTTTTTATTCATCTCATTCTTTTGTCGATTTACTAAAGTTTCACTTCTACCGTGTGTGAATCGTACACACACCTTTTTTATATTACTGAAATCTTAATGTAGCTTTTGAGTTTACAGCGTTCATTAGGACTGACAGGCGCGGCGGGGGATTGTTATTTATAATATATATAGATAACAGTATACTTATGCAAGTTTAATTGATCCGTGTGTGGTTATTGCGTTAGAAAGTTATCAGACAATGGTATTCTCTCTCACCAAACAATGGGGATACGCTGGTGTTTTTGCGCGTCGGTTTGAGCGTCAATCAAATTGATGGTTTGAATAATTTGATGGTTTGATAGTAGCCGTCTATTTATTGGGTACATCTTTTATAAGATATCATTGTACTTTAATATGAAACATACCATGGTTTGACGGTTTTTGAGTTTCCCGATATTTCGGTGTGTTAAACGTTATAAGTTTAATACTGTTGAAAAACACGATAATAGCCTTCGATACATGTTCAGTACAATTTAAGTTCAGGTTAATATAGTACAGTACAAAGAAATATCAAGGTACAACCATATTCTTTATGAATTAGCTTCAGTATTTGTTACCCAAACGTAATGACCGTTGATGTTGGATAGAAGATCCAATAAGGGTTCTCTAAATTTGAGTAATATTTCTCCAAACTATTAGTTTATAAATATCTTCAGCACAATCAACATAACTTATTATATCTTAATGTTTTTTAATTAGTGAAACCTCACTTTCGGTTACACTATTTAAACTTTTTCTGCATAATAAGTTAAAATAACTATATTTTATCATTATCTCTATAGGAACAATAAAACGTCCTCTGTTAGATAAAAAATATAACTGGACTTAAATTAAACTAAAATGAACAATATACTTAACTTAAAAACTATAGTTTCAGTCAAACAGAATATAATCACTACGTTTAGTTTCATTATAATAATAGTCATTTATTGATAATATTGATTATAAGTCACAATATGGGTTTTAAAGTGGTTGCCCAATGCCACAAATTTTTCAAAATATAATAATAACGAATAACACAATTCATTCAAATGTCAAAAATCTGAAATACATTCATAAATTCATATAAACAATTAAAATAATGTCTAATTTATAACTAAGTACACGAAATATAAATAATGTCAATCATCATCTTAGAATATTGATACAGTATCTAAATTGTAATACAAACAGGACGTCCGGCCTTCTTGGTACTAAAATAGTTCGAATGCAAATGTTTTACAATCGTAGACAATATTTGCGCTGGTGGAACGGCCCCGTCCGGCCGACAAGGTTACTTTTATGGACTGTTCAAATTGTTTATGGTTAAGTGGTATACCTATTGGGTTTTGATAATTACTTTGTTAGAATTCAAGATTGTTTGATTTCTTTTAAATTAGAAGATAATACGGTACGGTACGGTACGGTTACTACGAAATGTATCCGATCCGAGTTAACAAAAATAGGCGAAACGAGATTTTTTTGTTTAAGGAAAATATTTGTTTATTGTTTCTGGAAAATATAACTTTGTGATTAATTCAACTTACTTTATTACTGAAAGAGTTGTCCTTAAAAATATTATTTAATAAGATTCGATAGTAATCCACTAAAATAACGCTAATATTATTTTTTTTTTTATTGACTGCCTCGTTGGCGCGGTGGACGAATGTCCGCTTGCAGAGCAAGAGGTAGCGGGTTCGATTCCCGCCGAGGGTAAAATTGTTGATGTGTTCTGCAAGCACTTTTTTCCTTGGTCTGGGTGTTAAATATGTATAATAAAAATACCTATATATGTATGTATATTATATTAAGTATATCAGATATCTAGTACCCGAAACACAAGCTTAGAGTTTACCACGGGGCTTGATGTTGTTGTGTAGATTATCCGGAAATATTTATTTATTTATTTATATTGAAAGAGTTCACATATTTTTGTGTGGATGTTGGCATAGGTGCAAGACGTAAATTAAAAAAATTTGGAAACAAAAAGTGTCTATGGTGGCTAGGCAATGGTTTGTTATTTCAAGAGCTATCGCGCTTTGTCACAATACATGTTACTGAGCGAAATAACTCTATATTTTAAGCATTGTCTAAATTTACTCAGAGATGACGAAACCGGCCCTTACTGTAAAATTTTAATAGTAATATCTACTTAAAAGCGACAAAATCGGAAATTGGTACTTATGCTATTTTATTAAATGTTTACTTTCTACCGACAACCTTGCCATGAGTTCCGTTCTGAGTCAGACCTACGTGTTTTATTATGCTTACACTTGAAATGTTAAAGATAGTGTGTTTGTATGGTTAGGTCACTGCCTTGGAAAATTCCTACGAGTTAAGGTCATATGTTTGCTGACTTACCCCATAGCTACTTGACAAATTCGCAACAGACAGTTTTTTAACTGACAAAAAATATATCAGTCGCTTCAGTGTGAACTTAATTAAGGGTCTCTTTTACCATGTCTCAGTTAGGCCCAAGTATCTAATCAGTATCTAAATAACATGCTGTCTCACTCAGACTATCCTACAACGCGATAGTTTGTGAGAAAGTAAGTGTGTTTAATGTTCTCGTTCACGCAAAAGCTACTGAATAGAATTGGATTCCACTTCACAATAATATAGCTTATCATCATATCAGAATAACACACAGGCTACTTTTTATATAGCGGTTAAATACTAGATTTTAAGGGTAAATCTATTGTTGCGAGCACGGCAGAATTTGGATGAAATTTGGTCCGGTATTTAGCTGTTTTCCCAGTAAAGGATAAACGCTGCTTTTTACCTCGGGAAAATCTATTGCTACGCAGACAAATCCGGGGTGGATTGCTAGTTAAGTAATAGAGCAAAATAGCTCTATTACTATTTTTATTATTATTTATCTACTGCTTCGCTACTTGGGTTTTTACTCGCAGATGTCGAAATCAGCCCAAATACTTTTGTTTTAAAAATTAACTGAGTACTGGAACGGAAACAGATTTTTTTATGAATAAGAATCCATAGGGATTTTTACTCGGTGAAAAAATACGATTTAGCAACAAACTTGTACAAAGCAGAAAACGTAGGTAAGCTTTTAAACAAAAGAATAATAAGGCTTTAATTATGGCAGACTAGTGTGAGTACACCACAGATATCGATTTTTCCACATAGCATGAATTTAACTTGACATTGACAAGAGAGAGTGATGAAAAATCACCTGTCATGGCGCATTACATCACTAATCCGATTTAAATGAAAAAAAAAACTACTTTATTTGTATATGGTACAAAACTGGCTCAGTAAGGCAAGGTAATCAAGTTTCGTGGTTGACATATAAAATGCTCTATATCTTCCGCGTAGGTAATGGTTATGTCTGTCATTTCTATGGTAATCGTGGCAAAAAGAATAATCGTAGTATCGATTTTTATCGAGTTATAACCGTTTTTGTGGGCGTGGATGTCAAAGGCCAGGGCTTGAATTACACCGAATATACAATTCCAATCTTGAATTGATTGGGTTTGTATTTTAGAATTTGAAATAGAATTTCACAGTAGGGCGGGCTTATACACGGACTGTTCGCACGGACCTAGAAATTATTTTATTTATCCACCTTAGGAGCTAATAGTATATAAGCAGTACACTTGCTTTCGTTAGAGGCATCAGCGGCTTATCAGGAGGTAGTGATTAATATACAAGGACCGCTCTTACAGTAAAGGGTCAGCTTGAGGCAGACATTGATAACTGCTAAATCAGTTAACTTAACTGCTCGAATAGTTGGTAATTTTAGAGGAAAATGAAGAGGGCGGAGGCAGGTGACTGCCCTAGAGCTGTCGACAGCCATTCAGTATATGCCTGGTAACTATTGACCGCCTAACCGCCCGAATCAGTTGGAACTGCTTGAGGGATATGTACGTACATAGTTACTAGTAGTTGGTAATTGATTATGCAGTTGCAGCTTCAATCAGTCAGTCATTATTTTCGTCTTATCTTTTCGAGTTTGCAACCGTATTTACAAATGATACTTATGTGTAAGGTAGTAACACTATGCGAGGACATTTTTCAATAGTTTCATATGGTAAACGCCACTCATTTTTTTAAAGGTTAATTTAATAATAAACTTTATTCATGAACTAAATTGGTGGTAAATTCGCCCTTGTTTATCTCAATAATATTTGGAAAGTGAGGCTTGAACAGGCTTATGGTTTTTTTTTAGTCAATTCAGTTATATAAGGCAGTAATAGCGGTTTTTATGAATACGGGGGTAAGCTTTTAGAAAAATAGGTTTGATTGGTTGGTATTTTAACATTTGCAGCTCATTATGTGTTTAATATCGAAGGGACTGACCTTATACAAGGCCCAGCGTATGACATTAAGGTGTAATTGTCAATACATGCTCAATACGGATGTACTTAATTCAAAACTTGATTTTACTTGTAGATATGCTCTGGTTTGTTTTTTTTTTGTAAAAAGACTGAGACTGGTTTTGTCCGTTTTTGATTTTATTATACATTTTTTGGGTGAGAAAACGAGAATCATGTCAATTGCATGTTTCGAGTGTTCTTAGCGCTTGTTAGAGTGCCTACGTCTGTAATGTCTATGTAATAGTCTATTTTTATGTTCCATAATACAACACTACAGGCAAGGGAGTCCGTACCCTTTTTGCTTACATAATACAAAAATAATTAAGTTGCTTAATTCATAACTACATCTAGATGACTAAAAAACAATAATCAGTCCGTAAAAATTAGATGCAAATTAGATTAGTAATCTAAAAATCTCCGTCCGCGTTCTAAATTCCAAAACTACTAAAACAGCTGACCAACAAATACCAAAGAGTCTTACCATCTTCTCTCTCTTTCCAGATACACGAGCACATGACAGCCGACGAGCTCCGAAGCGTCTTCCACGTGGACCATCACACCCTCGTCCCCCAATACCACCTCATCCAGCTCACCCACCACCTCACCCGAAGACACATCCCCACCTCGCACTCCTCCAACAAAATCCCCCACGAGAAAACACAAGAAAAAGCAAATAAAAAATGGCGCGACCCGCCATCTTTGCTCAACGACGAAATGTTTACGAAAGCGCGTGAATTCATTCAAGACGTCGACATAATCGGTGATTTGAACAATACAGTTAGTGTTAATTTCAGTGCCAATTCTAGTGAGGTTAGTGATTTTAGTGATAAAGAACAGGTGAAGGATCCTGAGGGTGGTAGAGAACAGTTGGAAGCTGAGGATGATGTGCATAGGATTGAGATGGAAGCGTTTGGGAGACAGTTGAAGTTGACGCTGAAGAAGCAAGAAGGTCTGGTGAAGAAGGATGGATTGAAGGTGTGGAAGGTGGAGGGGAATGAGACGCAGCCTGATGGCGTGGACTTCGTGGAGATGGCTTCGGTGAGTTATTTGTTTATCTCCACAAATGAAATAATTAGCTGAAGAGTTTCAAATTCCAAAACTAACGCGAATCACACTGTTCATTTTGTACACGGGTATTATATTAAACTTACTTACACGTATATTATACAATATACTTGAGTGATAACCGTTTGCAAAAGCTGAAGAGTTTGTTTCCTAATACGCTCTAATCACAGGAACTACCAGTCCAATTAAAAAAAAAACTTTTTAGTGCCATTTATTGAGAAAGGCTATAGGATTTTATTTTTACGGGGAAATACGTAGTTCTTTCGGGAAAATCAAAAAATACGGGCGTGTTCAGCTAAGTTTCTATAATGTAATCAAACGAACTTTATAATATTTGGTAAAGACATTTAAATTTTTTTGTTAGTTCCATTTTGAGCATTCAAATCGAATCAAACATCATACCAAAACGAAAAATAAACATTTATCTCTAAACTTTATTTCACAGCTCTAAAGTGGTACAACTAACACATTATATCCAATATTAATATAAATGCGAAAGTAACGTTTCTGTCTGTACCTCTTTCAAAAACTACTTAACCTATTTTAATAAAATTTGGTACACTTATTCTCTAGAGCCTGAGAAAGGACATAGGCTTATTTTTACCGCGGCAAAATGTAATTATAACGGTAAATCCAGTATAACGCGGGTAACACCGCTAGGCACTACTCGTTTTTTTATAAAACCGAAACCTCTTTGCTAATTCAAATATTTATGTAGAGCGTCAAATGTGCACAACTGGATCAAATATGCATAAACCTAGATATATTCTCGGTCTGCATATAAAACTATTTAAATTTTATGCTAAACAATCGTAATGTTTGCTGTGCTTTATTTATTATAAAGAACTATCATCATTCTCAGCGTCTTTTGAACGATACTTTACTGAGTGGATGTATATATAAATACAGATATAAATAAAACATCTAGCTTCGTGGTAAGCTCTAAGCATGTGACGTGCACTAGACAATAATATAATAGACATACATCTATAGATATTTCTTTATATAGAAATAGTTCTATATTTCAACCATTATCTAATTTTACTCGGAAATGGTGAATCGGGCCCTAAGTCGAACTATTTGCAAGTATAATCGCTGTCTTCAACACCACACTTACAGCTGACTCTAGTATAAAATTAGTGATGATTTTTTGCCGAGATATCACCCAGTTTCCAAGCATCTTCCAAGATGTCACGTAAGCTAGTGCTGTCACTGTTCCCAGCACTCGAGTAAAAACGCGCAGTGAAAGTGCTCCCACGGCTCTTATCTAACGCACATCACTAGAACAATAGTTTAATTTATATACATATGATGATATTAAGAATTCTGGCGCGCCTGTCGATACTAAAAAACTTGGATTCTCAATTGGTTTATGTGTAATCTGGATGGAGAATGCGGAAAAGGAAATAATTTGAAAGGCAAAAAAAAAGTTAGTATTTTGTTAAAGTATTCATATTTATTTTATGGTAAGTGTGGGTAGCATGAGTTTTTGTGAATCGTCTGTTGTCCAGAAACACTTGTTCAAAGTGGGAACATCGAATAATGTAATCTAATCGAACGACGAACGCATTCAAAGCCACGTAGCACAATCACAGCTACAGATAAAATAATTATGAGTATGAGATGGACTCATACTACGGTTCCGTGTACAGTTTATGGATATTTTCTAATTAAATTAACAAAAATAACATTTAAAAATCTATAATGTGCAAAAAGAATGCAGTTTAAGCGATCGCCCATCGAAATACTCGACTCTCTCTCTCTCACTTATGATCCAAGCACTTTACTTTATAAGAACCACGTTTGTTGTATGGGAGCCCATATTTATTTATTTATTTATTATGTGTATCCGGTATTTGTTGTTTCATCGGCATGAGTAATATGTACATCAATCCTCAAAATCTCAACTGTCTATCTATCATGGTTTTAGATACAGCCTGTTGACAGACAGACAATCAGACAGACGACAAAGTGTCAGAAGGTAATATGGTCCCTTTAAATCCGAGGTACAGAATCCTAAAAAAAAGTATATGAGCCTTAGATGCCTGAAATAAATAAATAAATATGTCTGGCTGTTCACTAAAGTACGAAGTTTTCTGGTATATATATATAATGGAAGGCTTATTACACCCTTTGGGTACGCAACCCTGAAAATCATTTTATCTGCTGATCGTAGTTTTTAAGTTCTCTAAATATTATTATGTTACCCGTTATAAGTTTCACTATAAATAATTAAAATATAAAGATGTTTTGATTTCGCAAATTAGTATGGTCACATCATCATAGTACCGCTAAGTGCTATCCTGCACCATAGTTATTACAATGATATTACTTTCAAACATAACCAAATTATTTATGAGCACTCTGATGTAAAATACTGTGTTACGTCGAAGTAACTCTTTAATCCCCAACTCAGCCAAAGTTAATTAGTTTTTGTGTTGCATTGTACTACACAATTACAAGTTATTTAACTACTAATTTTATAAACAATATTATAAAAAAAAGACTCAATGGATAAAATATTTAACACTAACACAAGTTTTTAAGCTTAAATGAGGGTCTTTACAGCATAAATCGCACCATGTAATTTGTTACAGAAATAAAGATGATTTTATTTGTTTTCAGTTGTTGTTTACCATTAGTGTTGTCCAGTAAACAAACCGTTAATCGAGAATATCTGTGCGAATAACCGAGTTACAAGTTCACTAATCAAGTTTACTTGTTAAAACATGTCGGCCTTCAGAGTTGCCCTGAATAATATAACATTATTTAACTGAGTCGAATAATCCAAACAATTTAGTGTCTCTTGTATTAGAGATCTTTTAGACTAGGTTTGTGTATTGATTTAATGTAAACCTATAAAATGAGTTTACTGATGTAAGAAAGCTTTTATTTGGACGAAATGTTGCAAACTAAGGAAAAAGTTACAAAAATGAGATGAGAAGTGATAAAATACTGATTTATCTTAGGTTTCGGCCAAATCTATTCGTCTGCAACGCGGGAAGCGACTGAGACGCGGGATTTTTGTCCCTGAAAACGTCCCGCTAATGCTATAGTTTGACTATGAATTGGCGTAGGCATTGTAAAGATTTATGTGTTTTTGAAATCTTATGGACTACAATTTTTAAACCTCCGATAAAAATATAAATTGAACAATTATCCATTATCGTTACGTGTAATAGGTAAAGGGCCTAATGTTTGTGCACTGCATTGATTATTGTTGACTCAATCGAGCTAAATACCAGATTGAGACAAATTTATTTTGTTTCAAATTCTACACATTCCATTCCGGATTTCAATTTAAATCTAAGTATTATTTCATCAATCTAAAACTATTGTAGTGTAACTATTATAGAGAAGTGAGAATTTATGGGACATTATTTTGACCATACAAAATCGTAAAATATTTGGACCAGGATATTACACTAATGTTATCATCATCATCCATGACCAATACATGCCATAAGCATCCCTCAATGACTTTCAGTTACATATTTTGGTCAGAAGCGGCTAGCAACCACTGTAAATCAGCAGTTTTCGTCAATCCAATGATGTGTTTCCCAAACCTCAGTTTACATTATACAAGATCTCTTCGGCGCAAACTGCTTACTACAAGCTATAAGCCCCTGCAGGCAATTCAACGAAATAATTAATTTAGCTATGCCAGTAGACCCTCGTTCTCTGACTTATCTCCATATTTCTGTTTTAATCCCATAAAAAAGCAACTGAATCGTAGCTACTCACCGCCCATGTTTCATTCATAAAAAAGAATAAAATTAATCACAGTGCCTCGCCTATCAAAGTTAAACAAAAGGTTTTTAATTTCGCTGATAGGATTGTCTTGTAACATCAAAAAAGCGCAGGTAGGTTAATGAATTGCAGTGGGCTAACCCAGCGTGCACGGTAATTGGCAAGCTACGTGTGGCGATGCTGATTGTTTCTATAGCCTTCGATAGCCACGAAGGTCGTTTGTACGCTCAGACTAAAAAATCTACCGTTTAGTACTAACATTTTTATTTAACAGTATTTAGGCATTTTATTTTCAAACTAAGTTGAAGTTACGCTAATCATTTCTGCGACGCGCTGAGTAATACCCGTTTTCAAACTCAAAAGTCCCTCCGGTCTATTTAAATAAATGACTTTGACAAGAGGTTCGATTTCCGATGAGAGGTCTATTGTTAGTTCTGCAAGCTCTTTCTCCTTTAGCTGGGTGTTAAATATGTATAGTAAAAACATCTATAGCCTATTATTATTAAGTATATCAGATGTCTAGTACCCGAAACACAAGCTTAGAGATTACCAAGGGGCTAGATGTTGTTTGGCTTGTCCGGAAATATTTATTTATGTAAACCTAATACATATGCGGATTGGTAAGAGCAGCATTGGACATCCTACTATGTGGAGGACTTGTAATTTGTAAATCTCAGTAATTGGATCTCGTTTTCTCCTATGGGTACGTAACCCTAAAAACCGATATACCTACGACGTAGACATTTCGTTGACTGTACTGAATAGACTAGTCAACTAGAAATAGCAATTATGCATTCGGAGCGTTCGCGTCAAACGACGTGTCACACTGCCCGTTAGCGTTTACGCAAAACGCGAATAACTTGTCTTTATAGGTAAATTGAGACACTGTTTTAATTAAGTTCTATTTACAAAGGTTTTTTTCTGCTCATGAACGTTAAAATCCCAATATAAATAAAATAATTTTAAATTACAATCTTACATTTTTAGTTTAACCTTGTAGGTGACAGAATCATATCAATAATGCAAATTTATCATAATCAAGTTTAAAAAGCTGATGTTAACATTAAATAAATATATAAATCCGGACAATTCACACAACACCTAGGCATGTGGTAAGCTCTAAGCTTGTGATACGGGTACTACACATCTGATACACTAAATATAATAGACATACAAATTTAGATATTTTTTATCATACATATTAAACGCCCAGACTAAGAAGAAAAGTGCTAGCAGGACATACAAACATTTGACCTCTCGACGGGAATCGAACCTGCTACCTCTTGCGTCGCAAGCGGACCTTCGCCCAGCATTCGAGTCAGTCAACATTGGTCCGACAATACCATTAAAGTGAAATTAAACAATACAATTGACTATGTGGGAACAATTAACTGTTTGTTCACTAGAATCCGAATTACTTTTATAGTTATAATTTTTTTTTATGGATACTGCTCTATTTTTGTCCACAATCTCATCTGATGGTACGTGTCGATGTGGACAAGAAAGGATCACAAAGATCTAGAAGGTACCTGTTCACTCCTGACTTGAAGATACTACTTTTTTATGTATGACACTTGAAATCGTCAGTAATCTATTTAAATAAAAATGAATTTTTGCTCGTTAGTCTGATTAAAACTCAAGAACGGCTAAACGGATTTATCTTATCTTAGTCTTGAAATGTTCGTGGAGGTCTAGGAAAGATTTAAAAGGCGAGAAAAAATCGAATAATTGGCGGGTTTTTTTTTTATAATTACCCGTGCGAAGCCGGGGCGGGCCGCTAGTTCTTAATATATTATTAACATGAAGTATCAGATTATGGTAATTTCAATTTTATATTGGTTTTGTACTAAATCTTTATCATAAGTTGCAACATAAAAATATTCATTAAATTTTTTTATTAAATCGTTATTGTATGTTATTATGATAATATGTTATTAATCAATGTAAATATATGTTAAATGGTCGCTTGTTTTAGTCACGTTATGATTAATATATTATGTTACGATGATAAAAATAGAATTGTTCAAATTATTATTTATTTTATAAGTGGGAAAACCGTCAACTTTATATGTAGCCAAATTGCATGTTGGGTGTGACGTATTTTTCCCAGTAAAGAATCGGCTCTAATATATACATTTGTTAATTCAAAGTAGACTAATGGTAAAAGTACTACACTTTTTGTTATTATTACATAAACATTTGTTATTGTTATTTTTCATAGAAGTTAAGTTTAGTTTAAGTTATTTTGTATTTTTTTACTGTATTCAACCGACATAAACTGATTGTTTTAAGGTTGTAAAATTTGAATAAAAAAAAAAAAAATTCTAGATATAGGGTTTTTGTTATAGGTAATAAATAATCGATTCCGGTATTTATGTAATTTTATCGATATATTGTATCATCGAAAATATAACAAAAGGTATTGTTTACTAAACTGTGAATATGAGTAGACAATACCCTTCTTAGATATACACCAGTGAAACAACTTTTGAAATCGGTTCTGTAGTTCTGGAACCCACAGCCTTACAACATCAAAAACGTTAGGTACCTATTCATCATATTAGATAATGCTAACCATTGCACATAGTCCAACAAATTCATTCTTCCTTGTTTATTCCAACAGTCAAATATTTATACAAGAGTACACCTCGCTTCGCTCTAATAATTTGATTTATTAGAGCAAATAAAATATCTTAATTCAAATAATTAAACCTCATTAATGAGCAATTAGTGGGTTTGCATGTGGACTAAGTTTGAACTAAAAGTTTTTATAACGGTCTCATTGAATATTCAAAGTTTTATCATAAAATTCTATTTTTAGTAGGCTATTTTGCGACTTTTATAAGGTTATGAAATTGAGAGGCTATATGTTATTATAACTAGATTTTTATACTTATTTTAACCTAAATATTTCATAAACCGTAATTTATTTTTTGTATGTTTTCATTTATTGTCATGTGTTTGATCACAGACCGCAATATATATTTTTTTCAAAATGACTGAGTTGTAGAAGTACAAAAAAGTTGCCTTTTAAAAAAAATCAAGTACCTAACCACCCCACTTTACTAACTTTATACTTTACTAGCTGTGCCCCGCGGTGTTACCCGCGATTTAATGGATTTTCCCGCGGAATGACGTTTTCCCGCGGTAAAAAGTAGCCTATGTTATTCTTCAGGCTCTAGAGGTTCTGTGTACCAAATTTCATTTAAATCGGTTCAGTAGTTTTTACGTGAAAGAGTAACAAACATCCATACATCCATACTTACAAACTTTCGCCTTTATAATAGTAGTAGGATTTTCAAATATTACTTTTATTAACATGAGCGTAATATATCATAAAAAGGTTATAAACATTAAACTTATTTTTGCATTTAGTATTATTTAGTTACGAAAAAGACTCCATTGCAGCGCAGCCTAAAAATAAATAAATCATGGCTTTAACTTTTCGTGTATAATGTTTTAAATGAAATGTTGTAAAAAATCCATAAGAGGATTATTAAAATCTTAAGCCTCTTACGCCCTTCTTAACTAAATAAGACGCAATTTTATATTGTTGTAGCTGTAGGTACCATCTTTGTTGACGGAACTCATTATTTTTTAAGTAGGTATCCATTATTTTCGGTTAATCTTTTTGCGGCCTAAGCATATCGAATTACGGTGACATTTCCTGATTTTATTAGATACTAGCTGTGTCCCGCGGTGTTACCCGCGTTATAATGGATTTTCCCGCGGAATGAAGTTTTCCCGCGGTAAAAAGTAGCCTATGTTATTTTTCAGGCTCTAGAGATTCTGTGTACCAAATTTCATTTAAATCGGTTCAGTAGTTTTCGCGTGAAAGAGTAACAAACATCCATACTTACAAACTTTCGCCTTTATAATAGTAGTAGGATTTATAGTTTAACCTAAACTTATTATAAGCTAGCAGTGTACCGTGGTGTTACCCGCGTTATTATGAATTTTCCAGCGAAAACAGAAACCAATGTCCTTTATCAGGCATTAGTGAATCTGTAAACCAAATTTAATTTAAAACGGTTGGACAGTCAGTCTTACCTTTCGAATTTATAATATTAACTAGTATTGATTGAAGTACCCACTAATGTCTGTCGCTCTGTTTGTCTGCGCTAAACTCAAAAACAACTGAACTGATATTTATGCGGCTATCGTAGGCGGGGAGATTGAATGTGAGGAGGTGAGGCTGGTATTTTTATATAGGGTAGATGACTAAAAAATAATAATTACTAAATAAGTAAATAACGGAGATTTTTGCATAAAATTAGATAATCTACAGTTTAAATGATAAAGATGACTTGAATATTACATTTTTGGGCTTCGATGCGGGCTATTCTAAGACCACCAGGTGCGTAGCTGTGAACACTGTATTAAAATCTACCAATTGCTTATGCTAATAACAAAATGCGAATCATCATCACGTGTTCGGCACAAAAACAGAATAAAATCATTCAAATTATGATAATCTATACAATAGAATAACTAAAGTTTTGAATTGTATGTGATTTTCAATGGCTTTGAGCCATAGACGAGAAATCACGGCATGTTGAATTATTTAAGAGAAAAACAAATACCTTTTATTTTATCATGAATTCGACTGTATGAAGTAAAGAAACAAAATGTTCAATAAAACGGGATTTTTTAATACCAAAATAAGGAAAAAACTCAATTTCTTTTTATCATTAGACATCTACCAAAAAACTGGAAATTAACGTCCGCTTGCGGTGAGTTAGAGGGTTCCATTCCCGCGGAGGGGTCAATTGTTTGCGTAACACAAGTTAAGACCACGGGGCTAGATGTTGTTGTGTGGTCTGTCCGGAAATATAAATGTTTTTATTTATCTTCGCGTAATAGATAAGGACCTTATCTAAGGATATCATCATCATAATATTCCGTGAATCTGTTAAAAACTTACTCTAACCCATAAGGAAAACCTTATACAGGCAGTTCCTTGAAAATATCTCAATCTTTCACGCTTCTGTAATCTCTCGCAGATCGTCCTCACATACAGCATTACTCGTATCTCCCATCGGCACACCAGAGAATGCATTATACAATATCAAAGCATTACCGTCCTGATATTTATCTAGATATTTGCAACTATTTTATTTTATGCTATTGCAATTTTCGGCGGCGTTTCGAAAGAGGTTTTATGTATAAAATAAACCCGAAAAGTCAGAGATGCACTTGTACACCGATGGTTCCGTGTAATTCGTTACCTGCGTAGATAATTTGTAACACCTTGGGCGCACACGATATTATGATGATTCGAAATACAAATATCATTTTGGTTTATTTTGACATCTCATTTCTCATTCGTACCGCTAAGGACTGGAACAAGCTGCCTACATCTGTATTTCGTTTAGATTAGAGCCTGGGTATCTTCAAAGAAAAAGTAAATGGTACCTTCTAGGTCTTCATGTCCCATCTGAGACGGCAACGTCACTTTACATCAGGTGAGATTGAAGTCAAATGAAGGCTTCTTAATTAGCTTAAAAAAATCTAGGTGAATAGATCAATTTGACGCTGATTGCACTTAAAATTAGGGAAATAAATCTAGTTTTAATGGATCTGCAATAAGCAACAAGTTAATTACTTAATTCGTTAATGTTGATTACTACATACACTTCCTTTACAATTTAACCCAATTTGAAAACACGCAATATTTTTATTAATAAAATTGGTTTATGAACCATGATTTGAAATATTGTATTGATTTAATTTCGCACGGAATGTTGTCTATTTATTTTTTGCACACATACCCTAAATAGATTGACCATTGTCAAATATTCTTATTTATGTTAATTTTATCATTAGAAAATATTTTGCTGTATAATAGGATGTATGCGTACAAAATCATCCAATCGGAAATCGGTAAATTGTAACTTGCAAATTTAAATATATTAGGCAGATTCCGAAGTAAAAAAAAGAAAAAAAAATTACAGTATACTCACACAGCATCACCTAACACCAAACTAAGCAGAGCTTGTACTATGGGTGCTAGGTGACTGATTTACTACATAGATACATTTTGTAAATACATACATATGAGTTGGTTGAATTTTGTCATTAATTCAGTATAGGATTCTTGTGGCTTCCGGACTTGGAGTCCCCTTGGCACTGCTCCGTCCAGCTCGCCGGTAGCTAAGCCACTGCTGCTAACGTAAATAAAGGAACTGACAAGATTTTTCCGTCGTAAAATGCCACAGCATTCTGCGTCAATTATGAGGAGCGCAGTATTTGATTCTATGAGACTCTGCTGAGCATTTTCTAGTGATGCTCTCAAGAGAGGAAGTACGAGTATCATGTCCGTTGGTGTCTGTGGTGTTAAATTTAAACTCAAAACGTTTATTTCCATTGGACCATAGCAAACACATGGGTAATCAAAAATAAAAAAATACTTATATTATAAACGCGAAGCTTGTAAGGAATTAAATAAGTGTGTTAGTTTCATTAGCTTCTCAACTCAGTTTAAAAAAATTAAGTGAACTATCAAGAAAATGTTATTTCCTTGATTATTCTTAGTTTTTACTTAAATTAACTTTAAGTTGACCTTTCCATGTATTTTATTATATTATATTTTATTATATTTTTATTTTATTTTTTCTTTCCTTTCCTGTGCGTCTGAGGAAATAAACGTTTTGACTTTTACTTTGTTGATCTTTCAAGCTAAAACTGCTGGATGGATTTGATGAAACTTCACTATAATAATACATTACATATCAGAATAACTCATACCGCTTTTCGCAAGAAAAAAAGTGTATTGCGGGCAAATCCCGATTTGAGTCAAATATGGCATAGACTGTTTTCCGAGTAAAGGACAAATGCTGAATTTTCGCGGGAATGTTTTTTATTATGTAGGCAAAGCCGCGGGGGGACAGTTATCTAGTTATAAATAAAGTAGTAGTAACGTTTGTCGTGCAGTCAGTAGATCAATGGGTTAATTACGACAGTTATCGGCGTTGAGTCACGGTGAATGCGTTTTCCGGTTTAATACAGTGTTGTACATGATACAGTATTGTACAGAATACATATATTGGTCACCAGTTGTGCAGGCTTTGCCCGTGGTTAATCCTAATATATATAAATCTCGTGTCACACTGTTTGTCCTCAATGGACTCCTAAACCACTTAACCGATTATAATAAAATTCGCACACCATGTGCAGTTCGATCCAACTTGAGAGATAGGATGGTTTTTACGGCGAGAAAATTTCGAATAATTTCCGGGAAAATTTTATACCCGTGCGACGCCGGGGCGGGCCGCTAGTGTATTTATGTATTTTCCCTTAGGAATAAACGAATGGCTCTGTGAGCTAGTAGACCTCGCAACTTCAAAAACCTCAAAACCAAAACCATCGCTGTAGCCAGCTCTCCTAGCTTCTACAGCATTTTGCTGAGTGGAAACCGATAAAAGTTTAAATATTTTTACCATGGTATTTTTGTTAAACTGCTTTTATGTTAATTTTAATTGTAATAATTGTATTGTGTGTTTATGACGTAAATAAAACTTTTTCTATTCTATTCAAGTAACTTCACGAAATAGGATTATCATGATCATAAATAGCACTTATCTTATACAACATCTATTTTTTACTTTGCAAAACAACGTTTGCTGGGGTCAGCTAGTTGTTATATAAAATTAAAATATATTTTTCAATATGTAACATAACGTAACGGGTACTAATATAATACTTATATCTTTAATATCCGAAATATAATATTCACGTATAAAGAGTTTTACATCGTAAAAGGTTTTTTTATAATGCACTTGAATTTTAACCGGCATCGTCATTTTAGCCGTAGAACGTGCACTAATGAACATTGGTATCCTATAATTGCTAGTTAATCGCTTGGTGACGATATCGCGGCCTTCAATCGTTAATATCTTATTAAGCCGAAATCCTTGAGATTTTAGAATTATCTTAGGAAATCTCGCAAAAAATTGTTAATTTAGAGGCGAAAACAAATCCTTACTTCTTCGTAATGTCTGTGTCAGGTTTTTCTTCTAAAATCGTACCGAAGTTTACTTTTAGACGTTTATTTGAAGTAAACATTAAATTTCAATCACGATTTGCCTTCTTCCCACGGTCACGTGACGTCTTTACAGTTTTAGCATCTACTATGGCACTTTTAGAAGAACATCTCAGCTGGTAATAGGCTTTTTACAAACATCACATAAATCTATATCGTTATATACGTTCAAGATTTCTGATTTGAGTATTGATTTCTGATTGGAGGTTGCGGGTTCGATTCCCGCCGGGGGCCCAGATTTTGTACGATCTACAATTTCTGGTTTCGGGTCGGGGTGTTTTCTATGTATCATTATGTATGTATTTACAAAAAAATATATGTATCTATGTAATATATCAGTCACCTAACACCCATAGTACAAGCTCTGCTTAGTTTGGGGTTAGGTGATGCTGTGTCAGTAGTCCGGAAATATTTATTTATTTTATTATTTATTCATAAATAGAAGATTAAATACAACGCAGCAGTAAAAATAATATTAACCTTTAAAACTAGAGAATTTAAAGTGAATAAATATATAATTACTGGGCAATTCAAACAACACCGACTGAGACAAACTAATCAGAGCTCCTAATATAGGTGATGAGTGATTTTTGTACATTATTGTTAGGCCAAAACCTACGATAGATGTCATTATTAAAATACAGGTAACGTACAACGCTCCTAACGTTAAATATAAGACCATACAAATACAAGGCAACTGTCGGAAATCTAACCATACAATGACTTAAATTTTAATATGTTTGTTATTATCATCTTACATCATAAATTTTTTTTTTTTTTACTTGCGTTGCTATGACTTTCGACACAGAATTATATATTTTCCCGCGGTTAAATCTAGCCTATATCCTAATCTAACGTATAACCCATCGCCATACCAAATTTCAGGATAATCCTTTCAGCCGTTATGCCATGAAAGACGTACAAACAAACATACACACACACATACTCTTTCCCATTATAAATTTATTATTATGGATCATGGCGCCGTGGTATCAACCGAAATGTGTAGCTCAATATTTGCTCACAAAAAGTAATGTTTTTGTGCTAATATTTTGTCAACGTCGCTTATACAGAGATTTGAAGGTGACTTTAGATTTTAGATAAAAGAAGACATTATCTAACTTTGAGATTTAGGAATTACAGCATAGGACTAGGATTAAATAGTTTAACCTCATAATTGTGTTCAATTCTGGTTTTCTATGTATCATTAAAATAGCTATTACAGCGTTAAGGAATTATATACAATACTTAGCTACCTAACTTATCTTTTTTTCCTATCCTACGTTGATACCTCCCGACCCTTTTGGGAAATTGTCAGACTGACTGACTTAAAAAAACTTACAGTAATGAATTTAAATGCGAAAGAAACTCTGTCTTTCAGAATGTCTATTCCTCTTTCACGCTAAAACAACTCAACCGATCTAAATGTTATTTGGTACACAGTTTCTCAGGAGCCTGATAAAGGGCTAAGTCTACTTTTTACCGCGGTAAAATTATAACGCAGGTAACACAGCGGGGCACTACTAGGTATTTATATTGAAGTAACACACAGAGAATTACCCAACACCATTGAGTCGGTAATTAAATGACCGAAATTGGCAACATTTTTACCGCAACCACAGCTCGAACCTTCGCTGCTTCCGGTGATTGTGTTGCCAAATATAAATATAATTACCGAATTGAAATTAAATTGTTGACGATTATAAAAGTTTTGAATTTTTTAATTATAGAATAGAGTTGTTGGCTTCACCATCTCCGAGTTTAGTCCTGAGTCTGTCTCAGTCAGACTTTAATATAACTGAGCATATGTTTTTGTACTGATTAGATACTTGTGCTTTTATTTTATTTTGACAGTCTTATGAGAACTAACAGCTAGATGGTGTAAACTATATAATACTCAAAGGCTAGGTAATTACAAGTTTCCACAAATAACTTACAGAACAATAACAAAGAGAAACAAACAAACATGCGCACTATAATTAACTAGAAACATGAAAAGTATTTACATTACTCAAGATATGCTAAATCTAAATGTTTTACAACTTACACAACACACTTGGGCATGATTTAGCCTTTTTCCTCTTGATTTTTTACCCCCGACAAAAAAGAGGGCTGTTATAAGTTTGACGTGGCTGTCTAGGATATCGTAGCACCAGAACGGATGTAGCGATTTTCATTTAGTTTTTTTTGTATGAAAGGTGAGTTTCGTGCGAGTGTTTTTAGACATGTTTGATGAAAACCGGTAAATCTGTTTATAAGTTTTGAGGGTAAAAGTGAGGAAGGAAAACCGAATTTCTGCAAATATACTCGAGTGGTGTCTCAAATTAATGAGTCACGTGCACGTTGCAAAATAGTATGACTTTTAACTTTTAGGGAACTAAAGTTCTGGAATGAAGAGTTTTTTTTAATTTTTAATTTAGTTTATAACAGACTTAAAGGCGCGAGCGCGTTTGATACAAATGAGCTACGTCACGTGGCCCGACCGACGGATCACTTTTGTACGTGTTTGACATAAAAACGCGTAATTTTTATATTTGTTACCGCAGAACGTTTTAGGCGTTTTTTTTATATCCGTGAATGGTTTCTATTGGAAATCTGTTAAAATTTCGCAGCTTTTATAAGAATACTCATACAAATTAAGAATAAAACTGGTTTTAGTTAATATGTATAATAAAAATATCTATATATGTATGTCTTTTATATTAAGTATATCAGATGTCTAGTACCCGTAACACAAGCTTAGAGCTTACCACGGGGCTAGATGTTGTTGTGTGGATTGTCCGCAATTTTTTTTTTATCGTTACGCTGACCGTCAGACCGCGGACGGCTCAGGCCGTAGCATTCTGCATGTTACGGTCGCCGTTATTCATAAGTCCTAAATACTGCGTGAACTATGTTATACTTTCTTTGGTTTTTAATAAATGATTGATTGATTGATACAGTTGATCACGCTTTGATACACGCCGATCCGTCAGTGCCGATATACAGCATGCCATTTTAACCTAAAATCTAGAACTAAGCCAATGTGCTCTAGTATTAAATGTCTGGTGTGGTGATTACAAAATTAATAATACATGTATTGTTTACAGGAAGATGAAGAGGATGTGGGTGACCTTTACCAGGACGAGGAGAACGGTGCTGCCCTCCTCATCAGAAGACATCCCAAGCATGGGAAACTAGTGGTGGTGAGTCTACTTGAATATAACTTATACTTACGTATTACGTAACGATACTTCTTGAAACTTTTCTTGAAACTTACGTAATGATACTTCTTGAATATAATTATGTTCTGCTAGATCTTATCATCCAGGATGAGATGGCGGGACGAGCTGGACTCTCACGTGACCGCATGGCCCGATGCCGCGATGAACCGCGAAGAGTGGAAGAAGGGAAGGGAGGCTTTTGCCCTGCAGTGGGACAATAGAGGCTAAATAATAATAATATAATAATAATAATAGATCTAGATCTTCATACCTGGTGTCCATTTACCTTTTTTTTTTTTTTTTCCGTGAGAAAATCCTGCATGGATATCTCCCGACCCCGTCTGGGAGATATGTCAGACTCCTACTGACTAAAAACTCACGGTAACCATCGTACACCTACGTAAGGGAGCGCGAGAACTATCGTGAGTGCTTCCGCGAACCCTAACAGTGCCGCTCCTTGTGTTGGAGCCCTATCATATGGGGTTCTACAGATATTGGTGCGAGTTCAATTAACTTCGCGGATCGTCTTATGTTACATATGTTAGTGCATTAAGTTACGGATGAACAAGGGCAGCGAATGCCCTTCTTCTCCGACCAGGTCGTCTTCGGCGTCTTGGGTCAATGGATACATTTTCCCTTTGCCTCTCTGCCGCTTCCTTCAGCAGCAAAACTTCTTCGCAGAACATTGTTATTGCCTGCCAACAATCTTCTTTCTCAACCATAGATTTGACTATGGATGACAAGGAAATTTCGTCTCCTACAGCAGCTCTTAGGATTTGACGCTGCTGATCCCACGCAGGACAGTCCTCAAGTGTATGCTGGGCGGTGTCTTCGGAACTGTCACAGTGGTGACATCTCTCCGTTTGCTCTCTACAAGCTATGCGGCACAAGTACCGCCCAAAACAACCATGGCCTGAGAGGACCTGCGTCAACCGAAACGTTAGTGTCCCGTGTTGTCTATCCAACCATTCCAGCAGCACAGGTGTCCATTTACCTGGCTTAACCCTGGCGGAAAAATACTATTCGCTGAATATTGTTAGATGAAAGATTCATATTGATAAGTTCCGGATACCGTTGTTGCCGGATTCCTTTCTGGTCGGACTTTTTGTCGAAGTAAAACAATACAGATATCGCGAAAAAAAGATCACTGCATAATATGTATATAAAATAATAATAGGCACACAATTTAACAAAAACCTTATATTTATTTCTAACTAGCGGCCCGCCCCGGCGTCGCACGGGTAAAAAAAGTTCCCGGCAATTTTTCCTTATTTGCTCACCGTTTAGACCAACCCTGAACTACGACAAATATTAAAAAAAAAATCAGCTCAATCGTACCAGCCGTTCTCGAGTTTTAATCAGACTAACGAACAACAATTCATTTTTATTTATAAAGATTAATTAGACATCATAACTTTTTAAACATTCTACAACTACAATTTTTCCTTTTTTGTCGATGTTTTCCCAAAATTAACTCTACGCAACGTTGGGACATCCGGGCAAAATGTAGCTGCATTTATCGTAAAACAAATTCTTGCTGAAGTGCTTTGGCACTGATTTTTTTATGATTTTGATAAGTTTTGATTTCTTACGGTTTCTATGATGACAATTCTCGAAACCATAATGTACCTATTTAATAAGAATATAAATAAAATCGATTTCTAGTTGATTGAGATATTTTTATGTGATACAAAAAAGTAATTTATATCTACATATAATATAACCAAATGCTTTCTTTCTAACTGATTTTATTGTACACAATAATTTTCGGCGAAGCATGAATCCAACAAAATAGGAAACCGGCGAAAACGGTTAAAACAAATCAGAAACAATTAATTTACTGGTCCGCTTATCTGTTTATTACAACATAATTGTACGCCTACCTATTGTAGCGCGGGAGATGCACACGGGCTCATCACCGTAAAAAAGAGTGAAAGCACGGTATTTATTTATTTATTTAAAACACTTTATTTGCACAAAATAACCAACTGCCAACCTATAATGGTATAACAAAATGTTACGGGTAAATGCTCGCTTGCAGTGAGCATTGCGCCGAACAGACCGCCAATATAAATGTGCCTTCGAAAGGAAGTGTAATTTTTTGAAAAAGTCGCCTTATTTTACAGTGCATGTGTCAAATGTCATTAATAGTCATTTATTGATAATATTATTATACATCACAATTACATTTTGTTTACACTGGTTTTTCAGTACCTACTAATAATGTCAAACCAAACAAATCATCAAATTCAATTACTTAATAAATATGTCAAATTGCAAATAATATAGTCAATAACACAAATGTCAAGTTTTAAAAAATAAATAAATTACAATACAAACGTCAATCCGAATCCACAAAACACGTAACTATAGAAAGAAAAGAAAAAAGAAGGAAAATAGATTTATTCAGAACACAAAAACAGACACAGTTATAAACACAAAAGACACAAGAAAAACAGAAAATAATACTATAAAAAAAACACACAGAACAGATTAATTATTAACTATGCTTTTACGATTTTAGTGTGAGTGTAAATTTTAGTTATTGTAACTTACATTATTATCAATTGCTCCTATATAAATGCAATTTAAGTGACGTCACAGTATTGTAGTGTAAAAAAAGTAATTCGGCCAAAGATTCCGATCAGACTCAAACTCCAAACATCAAACCCTGAGACCATTGGACAATGGTGCTAAGTAGAATAAGGTCGCGCGTTTGCGCAACTCTGTAGGTGTGAACTGAGACAAAATGTCTGAATAGCGTTTAATTAAAGAATTAGATTAGACGAACAGACAGGCGATTTCTTATGGCATTGCGATAAGTCATTTAAAGACGTGATCACGACTTAAAGTTGGAGAATTTGTTTCAGTTTATTAGTAGCCTAAATCTTTTTGGTGGTGGTGGAATTATGTTAGGTTGGCATAAACAGAAAATGAAATATATATTATTTCCTTTTTAACACGCAACAGCATAGGTAACAAACATTATGTACAACACTGAAAGTAGGTTAAAAAGGACTGTGCTCCGGGTTTCCTTGCGAAAACGAATCAGTGAATTTTACCGTTTTTTTTTAAACTGTTAAGAATAAGAATATTTATTTGCATCAGCATAATGTAGATAACAAAGGTCTTAAAAATAATTAGTCTCAATTATGCTCTACTTAGGGTTAAGCATGCAAAAATTAATTAAATAAATAAATTTAAAAAAAAAATCATTTATTCAGGTCAAAAAATACATTGAACTTAACTAATTACATACAATTACATAATGTCATTAGAATATACTATTCCAAGATGTCAAACAATTAATACGTCAAGAAAATTATGTTAATATGTTCTTTAAAAAACATTCAAATTATAATAACACTTACTACTGTTGCAAAATTATTTTGATTCGCTACTAAGTACCTGCTTGGTTACTAATCCAAAGACTATGATAATTAGACGTCTAGTATTTTGTCTGCTCGTCACGTAGAGGACCCAATTTATGGCTAAGTTCAAAATTGAGCACGTGTTTAAAATTTAAAGGACTTGACAAGATACATCCTGTCTAGGTACATTAACTAGTTGGGAAAACCCGGGTACCCAATATGGTTTCATACTCACATATTAGACATAATTTTTTTTTATAAATATTACCAGACAATCCACACAGCAAACTCTAGCCCCGTGATGAGCTCTAAGCTTGTGTTACGGGTACGAGACATCTTATATTTTTTATATATGTAATAGCCATACATACCAAGGAAAAAGTGCAACATAACATACAAAAACTTTAACCCTCGGCTAATCGAAACCTTGCGCCGGAAGCGGACCGTCATAACTATTACGTCACAAACATACAACTATTGACATGGGAACCTATAGACTTTGACGGCACATGCCATATTTAAGCCAATTGATGCTATTTGGAAATTAGATAGATAGATAGATAGATAGATAAAACATTTATTTGTCACCACAACACAGAACATAGGTAAATAAAAATAGAACACACAAAAAATAAACAATTTATAAAATAATTAAATAGAGAACATAGATTAAAATGGAATAACAAATTAAAAATAAACATATAATAACAGTACTCAAAGATTAATAAACCTATGTGTGTGCTGCAGCGTGACAAAAAGGCAAAAAATTTGCGAGGGAATATAAAAACAGTCACTTTTTGATTATTAACTTTATGAAATTATGGCAAATTTTAAAAATTATTGTGCTGGTATGTTTCTGAAACAATACAGATTACAAGAAAAATGAAAAAGTCAATTTTCAAGTTTGGTGCATATGAACTATTTGGTCGAATGTTATCATTCAAATACATAGGTGCCATGAATCCACGGCAACAGGTTTATGCCGTACGTTCGCGACACCTGATATTTGTATGAAAACTAGATAAGAAACCAGATTCTGTCCGTACGAGGACGTACGACATACGTACCACATGAAACGCCTATTTCGATATCGCCTTTAGTGCACTCATTTCATTCTGTGACTGTCAAGCAAGTTACAGTCAAAGTTGGAGAGCAATGGCCACTTGAATTTGTATCACGGGCCGATTTTTCGATTGTTGAATAGGCTTTAAATTGAAGATTATTGAATAAATGAGTAAAAAGTTTTTGTTATTAAGGGAACGAATACTATTTATATAATTTTAACAATCACAACCTAAATAATCTCTGATGGAAAGACTGCCTTAAACAAATGGGAGCGTTTTGTTCTGTCAAAGTAAATATCTGTGTTGGATTCGAAACGTAGGTACTGAATTTATCAATTTAGCTTTTCACATGTAAATAATAGGTACACTGCCAGTTAAAAACCTTTGTTTCAAGTCTCCAACGTGTGTTTCAAGTACTTAACCCGTGTTTCTGTTTCAGGAAGGCTCGATAGGTCACGACCTGGTGATCAGACCGATACCGGACTCGATGACTGGCGCGCAGGATGACGAGATGTTTATGGACCCAGCCAACATGGCGGATATGGTGTCCATTGATACTGGACTGCCCATCGGTAATGCTGCCCCTATAGGCGTTAAATGTTCTTAAATATTTAAATATTGCGTACATTATAATCTAAAATCTTTAAATATAGTTATTGCAGCAGCTTGGATATTGCTCCTTTGATAGGGGCAAAGTAGCAAAGTTGCCGGATTCATACCGGCTAAACCCCCACTGTGCTCCCAACACTGCACCATTTGCTGATGGTGCAGGCAGTAATACATTATAGCGTAATATGTTCTCTAGGCACGCATCGGTGGATTCGTAATAAATATATCTATATAAAATCGTATAGAAGAAGAGTGTGTGAATAAATGTGTGGCATATGTCGTACCTATTGATAGTTCAAAGAAGAATGTGGCTTAATGTTGCGTAGTGTAGCGTGGATGTTGTGTTTCAGCAAAACGCGACAAAGAAGAGCAGGAGCGGTTGAAACGAGCGTTGAACGGCGCCCAGCACATCGTTATCCGGCGGGAACCTCTCGAGGGCGACCACTACAGCGATTTTGGTGAGTTTGAGATAGTGGAAGCGGGTGTAGAATGAAATAAAAGGAAATTAAATTTTCCTTCGATTAAAGTATCGTCATGAAACGAGGTCGAGCACTCGATCTCCAGGCCTTCTGGGAATGCTGGTGGCATCACATTGTTGGAAATTGTGATGCCCTGTTATTACGAGAACACGAGAGTTATTATTCTTTTGGAGGTTTTGTCTGTTCACGTCCGTAAGTGGTAACCCTCTGAATCCTTACACGTGAGCTCCGGGTGGTGCTAAGAACAGTCTCTGGTGGTAGGCTTCGGCCGCGGCTTGTGACCACCCTCCGGGCTGGGCCAGTGCGTGAAGCGATTTTTTCGTGTTTCGTAATGTGGTCCGGAGAAGCCATCTATCTACCTTCTAGGTCTTCCATCTTAGACCACATCGTCACTTTACATCAGGTGAGATTGTGGTCAAGTGAAGCCTTATCTAGCATAAAAAAAACACATCGCATTTAATAATTTGAGTCACGTTTATTTTATGTTTGTGTGTCCTTTCTTAATAAATAAATAAAGTGGTGTAGGCCTTTGCCAAACAGTGAGATAAAATAGGTTATCTATAAAAAGTAGCCTAAATTATTTCTTGCAACTGACTCCAGACATTTCAGTGATATATCGGAGAAAATAAACAGACTGCCAAAATTCAACGGTTTAAATGTTATCTTAAACGGCTTAACCAATTTGACTGAGACTAATGCGCCTACATTTAAATTTTATTTTATTTAGGGGCGATTTTTCCAATGTCAGTTAAAAATTAACAAACCAATAAAAGGTAAGATGGCGGCATGGCATTGTCACTTACCCGTTAAACATTTAAAAGAGACGTTAGACAACTTCAATCTGCCATATTATAGTTTATTGACCTGTTAACTTTATCTGGACGTTGGAAAAATCGGCCCTAAGTGATAAATCTTACTTTTTCATAGATTCAAAATAATTTACGTTTGTACTCCGAAACCAGTTCACTCACAAAAGAGGGAGACCTATGTCCAGCTGTGGACATAAATACGGCTTATTTAACGCGGGAAAATTCATTATTACATGGTTCAAGATGTCGCTAATAATAATTGTGAGTGCTTACCCGTTCAACCCATGATTTTTCTACCCAATATTATTTTTACCCGTTCAACCCAAAACATATGCCCCGTTCTACCCAAAGCAAAAATCTGAGTCACAGTGCCTTCTAAATAGTACAGACACCGTACTCCGTATATAAACACCATACTCCGTACGAGTGTTAGTCATTGAAAACCTCCTAAACGGCTGGACCGTGATTAAATTTTTTGTGTGTTATACTGGGTTTGAGAATGGTTTTTATTTCGACAAGACTAGGTGCGAAGCAAGGGCGTAACGCTAGTATTTATAAAAAAATCTTGATGGTATTAATAATCACAGTAACTACAAATTTTGTAACTACAATAAGGAGGTAATAATAGTATATGATCTCTTTAAACGAGTGCACGTGCAACACCTAGAAAAATTAAGGAAGGAGAACTTGTTGTATGTACAATACATAATCCAATCAACAACGGCAAGGATTACTATTGTTTTTCTTATCTATTGGTGTGTATGGATCTATATCTGGTAGTGTATGGATTTGGCTACACCGAAAATTTCAGTTGGACATTGTTTATAAAAACTGTCAACTTTTGTATATTAAATGTGTTTTTTTATCTATGTGTGTTGAATAATTTAGATGATTTTTATTTAAATAATAATCAAGAACATGTTTTTATATCTATTATACCATCGATAGGTTTCATAAAGTTTATTTTGTACCTATTGCTACGTATAATTAATATATATTTTATTGAATCAAAAATGTGTAGGTACGTGTATCAGAGTGTTTAAAATGTGTGATCACAAAAAAAAATTGATTTTGCATGACTGATATTATGTACCAAGATAACGCAGAAAAGTAACTTTATATTGTATTGACCTACCAAACCTGAATCTGAAGAGTGATGTACTATTTTTTATAATATAATTATTTGATTATGTTTGTTTCTTTAAAGGTTGATTTTTATTATAAGACAAGTAGACAAATATTAATCTGACTATTATCTAAACAAAAAAATAATAATATTAATAATGAAATATTTTTAATGAATTTCTGCGTTTCTTGTCTAATGTAATGAATGACCCTGCCTCTTTAGTAATTCACTATGACATTTATTTGAATTCAAACAATAGAAATTAGGAATAAGTAGGTGTGGGTAGAACGGGTAACTTGAATCTATTGTTTTGGGTTGAACGGAGCAAAATACCTATTGGGTAGAAAAATCTTGGGTCGAACGGGTAAGCACTCATAATTGTATTAATAGCTTATTTATTTCCTGTCATGCAAGTACATAAGTGAGTATATGAGCAAATCAACAACATAAATATAGCAGTATAATCATTAATTCGATTATAAATCTTTATATTTATTATGACATTAACGTACGATAATTAGCAAGAATATAAATCGTTTGTATTTCTTCATCACAGCCTAGATATAACAGCTAGGCAACTTTGTAGTCATTGAATATTACCCAATGGTAAAAATTAAGTAGGTAATTAAGATATTAAAACATCTAATTAACCCATAAACACATATATTTTTATTTATATGGAGGTTATGTATCATTAGTAACTTATCTAGTTAAATATAAAAAAATGACTTGAAAACCGACGAAATAAATGAGGTTTTGTCTGTTCACGTCCGTAAGTGGTAACCCTCTGAATCCTTACACGTGACCTCCGGGTGGTGCTAAGAACAGTCTCGGCCGCGGCTTGTCACCACCCTCCGGGCTGGGCCAGTGCGTGGAGCAATTTTTTCGTGTTTCGTAATGTGGTCCGGAGAAGCCATCTTCTAGGCCTTGGCCTAAAGCTAGAAGGCGACGTTGAAGGCCCAGGATGAGATGGCGGATCGAGTTCGACGCCCATCTTGGCTTGAAGTAACAACTAATGGAGAGGAATAGAAATAAATCAGGAATGCCTCTGCCATGCAGTGAGACGGAACGGCTAATAAATAAAAAAATATGAATATATAAAACATATAATAAAGTTTTCTCTAAGATAGAAGCGTATTTCTAACATTTATTGTGATGTTATGAATAATAAAACCGCTTACTGCGCATGGAACATCCACCAAATAGGTTGTTAGGAGGTAGGTACATTTGGATATTTTTATCATAGTAAGTACCTACCTGTTATAACATTTTAAATTATCATGGTTTTTAAAGTTAAAACTTTTTATTTATTATACTGTTATCGAGTATACCTATTTGTTATCGTTATAGATAGACCAAAACTCAGTTACTGGACGCAATATATTTTTATTTAAATTATTTAAAATACTTTATAACAATAAAACTTTGTACATGAAGGTGGGCCTAAAAGCCTAGGCGTTTTAAATCTTGTCAAAAAACATCATTACGTTTTGTCAATAAAACTGGAGGCTGATTTATCAACTATATTTTTTTCCACACTTTTGACAATAGCAGAGGATTTAAAAATAGATTCTAAATTAACTAGCTATCTTATAGCGTCTTCACAACACTAACAAACACATGCCAACTAGCAAACCAACAATCACGTGCGACGCGCATCCGATTTCGATTATGCGCGTTAAATCGATTATGGTAATCGATGTACGCTCCTCTACCGCCTCCCTAGTTACGTAAATATCACTGCACGCGTTCGACTGTTTGTGTGTTTGTCTGTGACCATTTATATGAATAGAGTATCGCTAATTCGGTAGAAATTTACTTATTTATTTATAGGAAAACAAAAATAAAATAATTATTAGATACTACGCGGTAAGAAGTAGCGTTATGTCCTTTCTCAGGCTGTCAAAAAACTGAGTACTATATTTCTTTAAAAAAAATTAAATAATTTTGAGTGAACGAGAAGTTGACAGACAGACTTTCGCATTGATAAATAATAGGTATTAGTATACTTAGATACGCTGCCTAGTTAAAGTTTTACACAGATTTCTATTATTAATCTATTGATCATCATAACCTACCACCTATTAAGTATTAAGTACAAGCGACGCCGCGAACAAAATCTAATATAGAAAACAGTTCAAGGTGCAACTTTAAATAATACCAATTGTTTTTATTATTCTTCGCTTTTGAAAGGCATCAGAACACTAGTTAATGACTAACCCACTATGTGTCTATATTACTGTCAGTAACCATAAAGTGTTTAACATCATTATTGATTTTAGTGTTGGTGGATTTCTTGGGACTTGCCGACTAAAATGAAATTTAGTCAACAACAATGGAATAAACTGGGCGTAGTATTAAAAAAATTGTAGTAGCGATCATTTAATCATTTTAATCAATAATTTAAAAGTTGGCTGCATTTGAAGTAGAGATTGTTTAGTATAGTGTTTTTTTAATTTCTTTTTAATTTTTAGGTTATGCTATTTTATAAGAAAATTTAGTTTGAAAACCCAACAAATAGCTTAATTTTAGGTACTTAAAATGACCTGATTTTTCTTATTAAATAAGAACAGTCAACATTCTGTATTCCATACTGTTTTTTACAAATTATGAAAAAAAACAACGCACAACCAACTTACGTTACATGGAATTAGCAATTTACTCTTAGCAAAAATCAAAATGGCCGAAACGAAACATAGTGCCGCCTTGGCGTAAAATTACAGCGAGACGACCGATTAAAGATAATTTAACTGATAATTAACTGCCGCCGTGCTGTCTGTCTGTTACTGACCTTAGAGTTGATTGATTTGAGGTTTTGGGTAAAAAAACATTTTTTTAAGATTTTCACTAACGCTTGAGGTCGTGTTTAATGTCTGTTTAAGATGATTTTAAGGTTATTTTGTTTATTATCAGAGTCACGGTCAATGCGGTGTGAATGGATTAACTGTTTTGTATATACCTATTTACTTAATTCTAGAGTAACTGTGAAATTCATTTTTATTACAGCGTTAGGTATGGAGACAGAATTCCCACTAGGGGTAGTCGATTCCCAGTTCTACTAACGAACTTGTCAAAGACCATAAGTCTTAGAAAGATCGTTTATATAGTTAGTGGTCTTACGCTGCACTTACCGAATCAGTCACTTAATCGATCTTAATCAATCACTTATCCGAAGTTTTCATTGAAGAACTTTTTTGCCCTAACACCCATATGTTCTATTTACGTGCTTCCACTGCTACAAGTCATCACTGAAAACATATATCTACTAATCATTAAATTTCATCTCACTCGTCTGTTTAAATAAAATAAAAACTAACTCCATTTATTAAGTTATCAGCGCGTGTTGTATCTTGATATATATGTTAATTTTAACTGACAGCTGTATAATTAGTGGATGCATAGACCAAAACTGATTTGTCTTCCTCCAAAAATAAAATTAATCTAAGCTGACCTAAGTTTTAAAGTCCGGAAATGTTGTATTGTAATAATCAAGTTATGCTTATTTGACAGGCGTATATCCTAAATAATTAATGACTAGATATCATTATCACTAATTAGCAAATAATTATGTCAACACCTTGCCAAAATTAGTTATAATTTATATCGTATTACAATAGATACCACTGTCGTTGGATGCCTTAAAATTTAATTCATTTGAGGTGTCCGAATCGCACTCGGCAACGTCATTTAATTTGTAATCAAAACGGTCAATCACAGTTATTAGTTTTATTTTGACGATTATAATAAATTGTTAGGGTTCTGTTTAAGATTTAGAAAACTACAATATAAGCGTGTTCGATTATTATTTGTTTCCCATCTATCTGATGTCTATTTATCTATGGGATTATAACATAGCAAGGATACCTTTCTTTACCACAAAATTTCAACGAATTTCTTTAAATTTGGAATACATATGTATATTATGTAGCTTTAAACGCCATGGCTTTACCCTGTTCTAAAGATTTTCCTATGGGCCTATCCTATAGCATTCTTCGATATATGGGCTGACTAAACCTGTATTATTTTTTTAAATGTGGACCAATACCAAGTTAAAAATAAACTCATCTAAAACTCTACAAACAAACTCTCAGTTCTCTTAACTACCTAATATTAGTATACATTTTGATCTATGCATAGGTACATGAAAAACTTTTTTTTTTAAATGTCAATTTCAATATTTAATATATGTACAACTTATTGAAAAGGTTCTATAACAACCAAAGAGGCAATGAGCGGCCGTATTACTGAGAGTAATTCTAAAAAGCTAAATAAAACGCAAAAATATAATCACAAAAATAATTTAATAAAAATATAATCGTTATTAGTATGAAACACAAGTCAGACCTATTTTAACAATCGCGACCTGCCCTTGCTTAGCTATTTCTATCTACCCAGTTATATTATTTGATTTTTATTGCGTCTCAAAGGCAGGGGTCATAAGGTCAGACCGAATTTATGACGTAACATATTACCTATGTATATTAATTATTCATGATTATTTAATAAAACCAGTTTATAATTTGTTTTGGAAAACCCGTGGTTTACTTAGGAACCGACAGAGATAATTAAGAGAGGTTCACACATTTTAGGAATATGTTGTCGGTTTTTTCTAGTCACTTTGGCATGATTTTAAAATTTACCTTTACTAATAAAATAACTGAGAATTTAATTTTGTTTTAGAAACATTATTCCTAACATAAAAGCACTAAAGATATTACTTATTTACGTTCGTTTTGTACAATAAAGTGCTACCTAATTCATTCATTAATAATTAATAAATATTTCCGAACGTTCCACACAACAACATCTAGCCCAGTGGTAAGCTCTTAGCTTGTATTCCGGGTACGAGACATCTGATAAACTTAATGTAATAGACATACATTGCAACGAACGCATGCTAAACAAATCAGCCCTAATTAGCCATTTCGCAATATGTTGTCAGTTGTAGTAGGTACTTATCATAATTAGGCAGACCCTCGGCCTCTGGTGGGAAAAACCCGACTGAGAGAAACCGAAGCCAGAACATGGGCGCAACTCTACCCATATAGGGGTGTCTCAGCGAGTGTGTACAGCCGCCATAAGAGAAGCAAGCTAGATACTAGCGTCTCAACTTTACTAGCCTTAGGCTTACTGAAAACGATTCCGCCACCACGCTGCCGCCGCTGAACCATAATAAGTCAACTAGCCTATTGGTAAAGGTCCATTCCATTTGTAATATATTATCTCCACCTCCAAAGTATTCTCTATCTATCTATCTAAAGATTGCTACTAATCTATTCTGTCTCTATCTATCTTACGAGATAGGCGTCCTACGGCTAAAATGGTGATGATAATGATGACTTGAAGAAATAATTTAGATTTTCTTAAGAAAATATAAGTATAAAGAATACTTTATTACCCACTTGTTTACCATCGGAAGATGGGTAGGTAACAATAAAATTTAAGGTTCTAATAAATCTAATAAATCAAAATGCAAAACTCCAGATGATTATCGCGGCGATTATAAACACACATCGAGTTGCAAATATCAAATAACTTCATAATAAAGTCACATGTTCTAAAATATTGGCATGCTTCGAATGTCCAATGATTTCTAGTCAAATCCTGTATTTTGCATTTTAAATTATTATCGTAGCTGTTTTGTTACTGAGGTAGAACGTCTACTAAACCGTTTGAGTGCGTATAATGATGGCGCTGGCGCCGAAAATGTAGATATTATTAAAAAAAAGTCACCTCGTATTTGTTAAAAATTAAAATTATTTCACTTTTTTGGAGGTTTTGACTGTTCACGTCCGTAAGTGGTAACCCTCTGAATCCTTACACGTGACCTCCGGGTGGTGCTAAGAACAGTCTCTGGTGGTAGGCTTCGGCCGCGGCTTGTCACCACCCTCCGGGCTGGGCCAGTGCGTGAAGCGATTTTTTCGTGTTTCGTAATGTGGTCCGGAGAAGCCATCTTCTAGGCCTTCATGCTCCATCTTAGACCACATCGTCACTTTATATCAGGTGAGATTGTGGTCAAATGAAGGCTTATCAATAATAATAAAAAAAAAAGGTGTGTGTGCGATTCACACACGGTAGAAGTGAAACTACAGTAAATCGACAAAAGAATGAGATGAATAAAAAAAAACTGTGCAAAAAGATTTTGTTCGGGCGGTCACCCATCCAAGTACTGGCGTTCCGGAAAGTTGCATAACCTTGTTAGCGTTTAAGATTGGCTTACCTGACGTATTTCCGTTTCATCCGGTCTGAAATCACAACGATTCTAAAGAAGTTTCACATCAAAAAAAAAAACTTTTTATTTTATATTATTATAGGAGATCTATACAACGTTGGATAAAAACCTTTTTCATAATCCTAAATTATTTCTAAATATGTTGAATAACAACTCAACAAAAGCTATTCACCGCTTTTACCCTTGTCTATGTCTATAATAGTCGCAAAATAAGACTAAATTAGGGTTATTGAGGGTTATTTGAGCCAAATCATTTTTATATTAACCAGAATTAGCAAAAAAATAGACAAATATTATCAATACTCGAATGCATAAAGTATCCGATCTACAAATACTCTAGTATTATATTCAAAAGCATATTTTATGAATCTTAAATTTTCTAGCGAGCAATTTTATACAAGTAGTTTGTTTGTGTTTAGTAAGTTTAAACTATAGCTTCTCGTGATAGTTTTTTCAGACAGTGGCCTTTAATTGAGAAAATCCAAATCCATAGACTACTAAAAACTTTTAGACTTCGATAAAATCTCTGATCATCTGATCTTTATGGTGTAAGAGTTCGTTTACGATGACATAAAACAAATCTATTATTTTTGTTTTAAAGACGGAACTGACGCAGGTTTAAAACAATTCAACAAATCCATTGATCGGCTAATACCTACAAAACATCATGTTATCTTTCTAAATCTAATTTATGAAGTCATCTTTGACATTAAGCTATATGCTCTGTTCTTGGAATCGACTGAGCCTTTGATACTAGAACCGATAGTCAAACTAGGTCAGAAAAGTGGTTTCGTATTTAAAACACGAATTTTACATAGACATTAACATATTTTATAGCTCTAGTTTGGAGTAATCGGAAATATTCAGCGAGTAGCGTTGCTAGCGTGATCACTTTCGACGGGGGTCACGCAAGGAGCAGCATGAGTGCCTATGCTAATTACCTGAGACACATTGCTGGTTTGACGGGTTGTTGTTTACTTGTTTAGTTGTTTGAAATAGGTAATTAATGTTAATAACTCAATAACTTTTAATTGTTTATCAATACGCCAAGTGGCCTAATTTTAATTTGGTTCGAGTTAAATATTACTAAAAACGTTATATTGGACATTAATTTTTCTTTATAATTGTCTTTATATTAAAATCAATACTATGTCTTTCGAAGATCGTATGCCGTAACGTTGTGTGACATTTTGCATGAGAACACAACAATAGGACCTATTACGTTTGTCCTCATGGGTACGCCACCATAATACTAGCTCGGAATGTTATTCAAAAGTCTTATATCGTTCTCCCGTTCTCCATACCTACCAATTTTTCATGTAAGTTTAGCAACCCAATCATGCACGCACGGGTGCAAGTTATACATAGGTACCCTTTCTCGTTTATCAGTTATTCTATTAGGAACTCAAAACTGCAGTACCATCGGTTGAAATGTTTCAAAGATGTAGACAAACAGACGGCTCAAGCTTCTATATTTGATAGTTGTAGAAACTTCTATTTCTAGAAACTAACAGTATTTTTATTAACTTTGTTAAAAGTATAACTGTTTAATCTCGATACTCCTTCCATTATTTCATAACATGACCTATAACCTGACCGAGTACATAATGTACACAAGATACACAGTCTATTTTCCCAAGATACAGATTATTGAGTGCCTTTTCCTAACCAGCTTTTCCCTGTTACAGCATTCATGGAACCGGATCACATCGGCAAACGGTACAGGCGGAAGCGCTCCACCGACGGTCATAGCAGGAAGAAACGGGACGCGCCCTACGTAATCTACCCGGAGATACTGGTCATTGTGGATTATGACGGATACAGGTAAGGATTTCTAGTAGTTTGATAGGTATAGAGATAATTAGCTGTTCATGTCGTACATTTGTAATGATTAGGTAAAGTAAAATAGCCTGGTACTGACTTGAATATGATGATTTGCAAAAAATTCGTCGAGAACAATTCGCAGAAAATGAAGACGCTTAGTCTTTAAGCTCGTATGAGTAATTTCAATGAGTACGTAAAAGATGAGAAAACTTAATAAGGCATTCAAACTTTCGGCCGATCCGCACAGGTTTTCAGAGTACTGAACGACAAAATTACAAAGTTGCCTATCTAGTAAAGAAAACAACGTATGATTTATGTTTGACGACACGACGACCTCTGTGGCTCGGTGGGCGATGATTCGCCTGAGGCGCAAGACATTGCGGGTTCAATTCCTACAGATTTTGTACAATCTACAATTTCTGGTTAGGTACTTGTCTGGGTGTTTTCTATGTATCATAAGTAATTACTCAAAAAAATGTATCCATGTAGTGTGTGTGTCACCTAACACCCATAGCTCTGCTTAGTTTGGGGTTAGGCGATGTGTGATTAGTCCATATATATTAATTTATAGATTACACGGCGGAGACAACGTCCAGATCAAGCGTTATTTCGTGTCCTTTTGGAACGGCGTAGACCTACGGTACAAGCTGCTCAAGGGGCCGAGGATAAGGATATCCATCGCTGGAATCATTATATCTAGGGTATGTATACCTATTTTTTTTCTTCTCATAAATGTCAAATGAGCCTGAGCGCTTACCTATAGCACAGAAGGTAATGTGCAGGAACTATAGGTGGCAGCACTTATGCGACATTTAGAATGTCAAATGTTAGGCCGATATGGTAAAACATTCAAATTAATGGCACCAGTTGGCAGCACCGTCGATGTTCACGTTCCCCATAGAGTTATCTTGCTCAGATACATAATAAAACTGGCGTTTCTCGTGCGTTGCCAGTGTTTTAAGGATTTTCTCCCGGGAACAAAGTAAAATATTTTGTAATATAACACTTTGTGTTATTACTATTACCCATGGTAAGATAGCCTGTAAACGTTCTCGATAAAAAGGCTATCTAACAGTGAAATAATTTTCAAATCGGTCCATAAGTTCCTGAGATTAGCGCGTTCAATGAAACAATTAATCGAATTGTTCGATTGGTTGTCTCTTCAGCTTTTAGAGTTTCGCCATTATTCCATGCATAATAAAACTTTTAAAACTAGTTTTCTATTTGTCAGATTGGCTTAATCTGAAGCTATTTTCATATATTTGACAGACAGACAGTAACGCCTATCTAACTATTAAAATAAAAAAATGCTCTATAAGTGTACCAAATTAATATAAAACCTATAAAGGTACATACATTTATGAAATGTACAAAACGAATTACGCCGAAATGTTTCTTTAGCAATCAATACAAAAGTTCAAATTGTTTTTTATACTTGTAATGAAATAAATTTTGTAATAATTTACATATTATTTTATTTCATACAAATTATTATTTAATATATTAATCAATTATTTTAGCTATTTAAAATAATTACAATATACTTAAATCTAACTCGCAGATGATACTTTGAAGTTTGCCATCTCATCAGTTTCAACGCAAAGCTCTTCCAGTAAAGTTTTCTTAGATTTAGGATACCCTTCCAAAATGGCGTCTAACATATCGTTACATATTCTTTTTCTTTTCCTGAAATTAAAAAAGGTTAATCTATTTATGATTTATTATGAAAAATATATCGTGTCTGCAAGATTCGCGTGTTTTGAAGCAATAAAAAGTCTTGATTGCGTTTTAAAAAAAACATTGGCTAGTAAGTAAATATTTTATTAATTACCTACTTGACGAATTATATACATAAGTGAGTGGATTTCTAAGTAGAGCACTCATATAGGTACCTACAAAAATACTAACCAATGCAGCGATAAAATGGTTCTTACCGTTATTTAGGTTAATTAGGGAAATTGTAAACGTAAGTATTTTTTCATTTTACTTGCGAAACGTAAAATCAAGACCATTCATTGAAGTGACGTCATCGCATTTGTCCAATTTAGACTGAATTAATACGTCACAACCCCCCACTCTCTCTCTTTCTCGCCAAGATAGAAGTCCCTGTATCCCAGCAGTGGGAACGTTAATAGGTAAAGCCTACACTCCTGATCTTTGTTACTCTATGATACTTGGCACTTACTTATTAAATTGATAAAGGAAATAATAGATGTCCAGTATTTTTGGTCGGGACAACAGACAAACCAAACATAATACCTATTTTTTATATAGTCATCGTGCCTATGGGTAATGCGATCAATCTATACGATATGTTATTCTAGTTCTTTATAATATATAGATTGAGATATCTTTTAGTATTTATTGACTAGACGAGCGCGTTTAAATCTTTTGTTTGATGACTAAATACCTAAGTAATACATTACCTATACTCCCCAAACATTTTCCCATGTGCGTCCAAAATCTTCTTCTTTTCGTCACCACTAACGACCTCTACGGAGTTCTTCAGAACCTCTAGTTTGTCTGTCATAGACAATATAACAGACCTCATTGTTTCTATATGGAGTTTAGCTGTGTCTGTGGTCGGCGCGGATGCGAGTGTTTTGAGGGCTGTCTCAGCTGTTTTTAGAGATGAGGAGGTCGTTTCTATAGTTTGTGTGAGAGTTTGTAGCTGCGTTTCGTAATCTGAATATTTAAAATAACATAAAATCAGAGACAGACAACTTATATTGTACTTATGCAATATTTTATTGTTTACTAAAATACCCCTAAGAATAGCGCTAAGTATTTTTTACTTAATTTTTTATGTATTTCATCATTTTAAGAGAACTTTGTTTCTTCTTATGAGAATAAGAAGGAGGTTAGGAGGTTTTGTCTGTTCACGTCCGTAAGTGGTAACCCTCTGAAGCCTTACACGTGACCTCCGGGTGGTGCTAAGAACAGTCTCTGGTGGTAGGCTTCGGCCGCGGCTTGTCACCACCCTCCGGGCTGGGCCAGTGCGTGAAGCGATTTTTTCGTGTTTCGTAATGTGGCCCGGAGAAGCCACCTTCTAGGTCTTCATGTCCCATCTTAGACCACATCGTCACTTTACATCAGGTGAGATTGTGGTCAAATGAAGGCTTATCGATCATTAAAAAAAAAAAAAAAAAAAAAAAAAAAAATATCCTTAAACCAGACAGTCTATCATAGTATATTCAAGAGACAGCTCCAACGAACACGTACATTGCACTAAAATTCTTTGAAAAATAAAATTAAATAGGCCATAAGGCTAGCAATTGATCGTACTATAATATATTGATTGTTTATTAGATTACAGTTTATCTCTTGTTTTTAAGCACGCTGATTTTAGTTTTGTTGATACCCTGAAGTAGATAAGTTTGTTGTTTACCATATAGAAAATCACATAGATAATAGATAGCTTCGTTAGTTATATAGGGGCATATAAAAAGCCTTATAGAGGATTCAATGACGTTGTTAAGTCTTCTAAGTGGAAGCTAGGATACGTCTGCGGATTAAATATTACGACTGCTTTTTGATTCCATTCGATTTTATTGTCATAATGTAATATCTACACACGATTTTCTACAAATAAAAAAGATAATCAAATCGGTATAGACAATCGGAGTTTTTTTTATGCCTTGCCTTATATTAGCCTTGATTTGACCACAATCTCACCTGATGTAAAGTGACGATGTGGTCTAAGACGGGACATGAAGAGCTAGAAGGTAGATGGCTTCTCCGGGCCACATTAAAAAACACGAAAAAATCTAAAAAAATATTATATATTTATAGGATATTTAATATTATCTCACCTTCAACATCGTCATCCCCAGCACAACTATCAGTTTGTATAGCCGCATAAACCTTTTGTTTCCCATACAATTTGCAACGTATCTTTCCGCCTTCACTCAAAGCGTCTAACGATTTTTGCACAATCCCCTTAGAATACAAACCGCGTAGGTTGACTGTCACATCGGCGCATGAATACGGACGATTTGTGTCCACTAAATACTTCAGCACCGCTTCTTGAGCCATTTTTACTCACACAAAATAAGTTATTGCAACAAAACTAATCCTTGCAAAATATTTTGGCGCCGTTTGTGTTTTTTTTTATTTTCGTTTGTGGCTTAAGTTTGAAATGCATTCTACCATGGTTGTTTTTTTTTTATTCACACTGAAGGCAGGTAAAAGTCACTTAATCATACAACCTCGTCTTGCATGTTTCTACGCCGCAAAATAATGAATATTCACCAATCTTCATTAGTACATATGATAATTTAATATAATTCTAATGTGCCTATATATATTTTATTACAACAATTTGTAACTTATTAATATCTAAGAAATTTTACGCAGCTACCACGGTAGTTTTGAACAAGCTGAATTTTTTTGCGCCTATTTTTACTTAGAATTTCATGATTTTGTTAGTGTGGCTAAAATCATAGCTACATTCTATGGTATATAAAATGGTATAATTTCTTACCATTTTCTACCACAGTCTATTATATTGGTATAAATTTTATACCATTTTCTACCACGTAACGTAACATTTATTTCTGCCATATTTTATTCTAATATAAATTTTACTGCAGGGTAGAGACGCGACACCATACCTCGAAAGAAACCGCGTAGGTAGAGACGCGATAGACTCCGCCGCGGCGCTCACTGACATGGGCAAGTATTTGTTCCGGGAGCGCCGACTGCCTGTCTATGATATCGCCGTTGCCATCACGAAGTAAGTTTCTGTTTAAAATATATGTTTAAATCAAATAGATCAAAGAAGGGTACATGTATTGGTTATTACGGATAAAATATAAAAAACTTAGTACTGCCTACACGACAAAGTGAGGGACACATTTAGAGGTACATATTATTAACTTTTAATCAATGAAAAATATTTAAGAGATATGTCGTAATTCCATTTACGTACTTCTTGCACATGAAATGAATAGACAAAGATTTAGTAAAAAGTAGCTGAAAATTATATTGTTTTGATTGCTGATGGATTTTAACACAAAACCATCCCATCCGTCCGAGAACCTTTTTCTTTATTATGGGAAAGACTAATAGAAGCTGCGACAAAAATATTTTTTTTATCAAACTTTTGCAAGCTGATGCAAAAGCCTTTTAGATTCATCGTTTAAAGAATTTACATTCAAGGATAGAGAGAACATATTGCAAAACAATAAATGGAAGATTAACTAGGCAATTTGGATGCAACCTACAAAATAGAACCTTCGTAGGATGGTGCTTTAAAATACATAAAGCAGATATAATCTAAAGAAGGCTAAATGCTCTTTATGGAATAAAATACGTGCATTTATAACAAAGACTACGAAATACGGGTGGGACGTAAAAACTTAGAAGTTATTCAAATTTTATTACCTACACTTAAGTCCATTCAATCTCTGGTATATACATTATGCAAAGTGATTGTTTCGACACATGAAATGGTGTTTCTGTAATGTGAAAATTGCATTCAAATTCTAACACTTATGTGCGATTTTTACGATTATTGTGGCCATGATCTTGATACAACTAGACATACGATTTGCGTACGTACAACTTTATTATTTTTGACACTCTGGCTAATTCAAACTTTTTTAGGTCAAAGATTATTTATTTAACCTTTATATTGTGAACGCAAGAAAATACATTTTGAATGGTATCTTTTTTTAAATATTTTACTGTTACATTTCAATATCGATAAAATTTTATCAACATTTAAAATATAAAAAAATAAAATAGGGGTACATTCTTTTTTTTATGGTTACATACAGGCCATAATATTTACAACTGTAAAAGCGACTAATTACAATGCTTATTTTTCATGCTTCACAGGTGACACCGTAAGTATGTTCAATATAAATAAGTTCAATAAATTTAGCGCCATTTTGCCAAGTTTATATAAATTTCTGGTCAATATCAAATAAAAAATTTACCAACAGGTACGACATGTGTCGTCGTCGCAAGGGTGGTCGCTGCACAAAAGGCACCGCTGGTAATTCTTTCTAAGACAGGACTGGCAGCATTAACAGAATGCTTGAGGAATTTATTTTGGCTTTTTTTTTTAATTTATGAGGTAAAGGATTTGGTAATGGCGCTGAATAAACACTAGGTTCTGGTTTTTGAGGTTAGGTTCGTACGGGTTTTAGATGAAAGAAGTTCTGTTTTTTTAGTTTGTTCGACTAGAGTGAGACAATTCTAAATTATCCTAAAGTGTAAGACGACCTAAGTGTTATGTGATCATACTGTATGAATAATTAAATTGAACTAAAGATATTATTTTTAATCTAAACACCATTTAACGTTTTTGTCTAAAAAAAACTTTTAGCTCGGTAGATGGCGCTCATCGTTCAACCGCCAACAGCCGTTTCAAACCGTCAAGGTGTACTATTTAGTAATTTAAAATTATTTAGCTATAATATTTCCTGAGCGAGAAAAGAAGAAAAAAATAAGTTTATGTATTTCGCTAAAGAAATTTTGTCAAAAGAACAGAACTTTTTTCCTAAACCCACTGTGTAATTCGACGTGAGATTGTTGTAGTTCAAGTAGTATTGGGGTTTTCATAGATTCATGATTTCGTAATATTTCAGACTAGACATGTGCAGAAGACAATTTCCGAACGATGCGTGCAATAGAGGGACCGCAGGTAGGCGTGTTTCAATTTAATTTCAAGCACGCCCTATCATCTGTCCCATACACCCATTCACTTGGGACCAGCCCTCGATCCCTACAAATTATCATATTCGCACTTGTGAATAATACTGTCTTTTCCGCAATTATCGTTTACCTTCTAGATTGACCTTCCCATTAATTTTTAATGTATATTTTGTAGTTTAGTCTGCAACGTCCTACCTTTTCTATCTTCATGAATACCATTGAATGCCTCTCATGTTTTATTTTTTTCTAGACATTTGCAATCATCGTTTTGTATGGCTTGCAAAACACGTGAGCGATTAGCTTTAGTTTATTTTACTTACGCGAGTTTGCATGGGTCGCTTGGTAGGTAGAGCCATTTATTTGGTATTTTAGGGATATTTTTATAAAGTGCTTATTAAGTATTATAAGCAGATTTATATTGTTGAGCGAAACAATGTTTTACCTGAGTTTTTTACTTTTTAATGGGTTAAAACTTTTTTTAGATTTTTGGGTACAAAAAAAATACTAGTTTAGGTTACAACTTTTTGTTTTGATCCTGAAAATGATGCGTAAGACCTTACGCATCATTTTCTCGCAAAATCTTAAGAAAGTTAACTTCAATGGTTATAATGGTGTTGGTTTCTTTGTATATTGTCGCTTTTTTACACGTAAAAATAAGAAATTAAATCTATCGATAACTGCATGTTTACCTTTTAGTCGATATACAACTAACATTATTGTAAATTAACCGATGAGAAGATATTTTCTGTATATACAAATTATGCAAGCTGTATATTGCTTGGGGAACTTAACATTTTGTTTTATTTTATTGCGTGGTGTTGGTCATAAATTACCTATCTTTATCATTATGAGTATATACTTAAGTACCTATTTTGTAAGTGTTTATAGATAAGCATCTTGACAACTGCTATTTGTTAGTACTGTACTATAATATCTAATTCTCTATTCATGCCAGATACCTTATTCCTACCATAAAGATCATATTCGTTGAACATACCCTTCCTTTACATTAAATCAAGCTTTACCATAAACTCCGATGTATTTTTTAAATGTTTGTGTAAGTATTTTGATCCGTTAATTAGTAAAAAACGCGAATCTATTGTTTTGTAGTATGTAACTTCTTTGAATATCAAAATTTACTTTGTCATCGTATTAGATAAAATTGAAATTGTATAAAGAAAAATTTAACATCGCCAACATACGTTAAATACTAGTACTTATATTAGTGAGATACTCTGAATTTTGCAAAATAATAAACTATTTCGTCGTTTTCCTATAGTATCATTGCGGAGTAGAAAGAAATTTGTCCATTGACCTGTACTACCTATCTCCGTCAATATATTACCATCCTTCTCGCACAAATAAACAAGCGAGTTGACACTATTATTACGGAAGCAAATTTTGAATATCACTGGCCTGTTTAGGTACCTATTAGATAGGCCAAGCTTAACATTTCAACAATTTTTCGTCGGTTAACACAGCCTTATGTGTCAGGTTTTGCGTACGTCGGCGGCGCATGCGTCGTCAACAAACGCCTGGAGAAGGTCAACTCCGTCGCCATCATTGAGGACACTGGTGGTTTCTCCGGCATCATTGTGGCTGCTCATGAGGTCGGCCATTTGTAAGTGCACATCCTATTTTCATTGGCAGGGAGAAATAAAAAATATTAGTTATAAAATATTAGTTAATAAGAATATTAGTTAAAATATTAGTTAACAAATAAAATTAATGTTTTCATCACCAGCCACATTATTATAAATAACTTTAATACATCATTTAAATTTGATATAAATTGAAAAGATAGTTTATATAAGTTACTTACCAACTGTTCCTATTAATAATATAGTATATCTAAGTAAATATAGTATAGGATACATCTTAAGTTAAGTTGAAGTTGCAATGCCCCAACGGGGCTCATGTCAGGGAATTTAGTATGTTAACACCTTTATGTAACCACATGATGCAACAAATAAATAAATAAATATAACTTGAACGTTTTATGAAACTCGGATTGGGGTAAATGATCTGAATTTTTGGCTCCTGGGTATTCGTAATACATTTTCATACAAATGACGTAAAAAATCGTTTGATTTTCTTTCACTCTAGATTTTTTTTTTATGGAGCCTTTTTAAGTTGACCTTATAAGTTGACATTAGCAAACTTTAAAAGCCACTATATCAGTGGCTTGGGCAGAGGGAGATCGAACTAGTATCAGTTCAGTTCAATATCGTCAAAGAAAATAAACCTATACCCTTGATGAGGGTTAAACTGATCAGTCCACCACTTCCTCGTATTTAAAAATACGTTTTTCTATAAAAAGGTGAATATGTGTATTAAACAATTTCACCTTTAACTAGCTTTTTGTTGTATAATTTTTTTTCCTTCGACAAAGAGCAGAGTAAAAGTAAGGTCTTCTCTCTCGTCAAAGTTGTGGACCCTGTCTCCCAGCAGTGGGAACGCAAATAGGTGCTTATTATAAAGAGTAGCCTATAATCGGTGCAATACTTCCTGGGATAAGCGCGTTTTATCATAAAAGATGAATTCCTAAACTTTATATACATATACATAAGTATACATAAACTTTTCTCATCATGATTAATCCCTCCAGACTCGGCGCAGTCCACGACGGCAGCCCCCCTCCCTCGTACCTCGGCGGCCCCGGCGCGGAGAAATGCCGGTGGGAAGACGGCTTCATCATGTCGGACCTCAGGCACACGGAGAAAGGGTTCCGCTGGTCTCCGTGCTCCGTGCAGAGCTTCCATCACTTCTTGAAGTAAGACCTTAACCGGCCTAGTAGCGACATCTGTTGTTTGCAGACACATTCTGCAACCATTAATGTTTAACCATTCAATATAATGTTTCTACAAGAGGGCGCTGAAATTGTTGTTATTTCTTCTTCTTCTTTTATTTGATGATTGTTGTTAATGTGATTAACATTATATTTTTGTGTTTTTTTTTTTGGTAAATCAATCAATGTTTTTAATATATAGATTTTACAAGGTATCTGACAAGCCGCTGAAAATAATTCACAGTAACTCTTACGAACCCTACACTTGGGTTCGTAAGATTCTATTAGGTAGTTGCTAAAGTGGATGAAGAAATAAATTACTGAAGTAAATTATTTTAGAAGACAACATAAAGTACACAAATTGCAAACCCTTTAAAAAGTTAAACTAATTCTTATATTTTTAGTTACCTATTACTTTATTATAAAATTTCATATTTTGTCATACTTAAGTCTTTAATACCTGTCAAATACTCTATGGTAATCATGTTATTAAATACAAAATCAATAAATTTGATACTGAAGTGACTTACCTGGGAGACGCAAAATGGCGTTGAACTGAGTAGCATCTAGTATTTCACTTTATAATTTTATTTAACTCGACACTGGTAAATTGTCGCTTCAAGCGCAAAGTCCAATTACAAGAAACTGAACTGATACTGAAGTAAAACACGCTTTATCATAAATGTTATTTGACATTTTAAATTCCACGGTACACGAGTCTCTTGAAGCATATTCGCTTGCGATGGCTTGCATTGAAAATGTTTTTTTTCAGCGGTGACACAGCAACCTGTCTATACAACTCTCCTCACGAAGACGACTCCTTACCCAGGGTGCTGCCGGGCCGCCTGCTCACACTCGACGCTCAGTGCCGGAAGGATAGAGGCACTAGGTAAGTAGGGAGGGTAGTCGAAACACTACTTTCAATAGGGTATCACTTATGTTAAGACTTTAAAATGAAAGAGCATTTATGAAGAGCATTTTATATCTTTGGTGGCAATTCCCTACAGCCTATAAACTTAAAGCTTAGACATATATATTACTTTTAAAATGTTCATGGTGTTCAATAATATTAAAACTTGAAAAGGATAAAAACTTAACATACCATGACAGGCAGCAACAGAGCATCAGGGCTTGAGAAACTTGAAGCTGCCGCTCTAGTTCGGATATGCTGTCCGGAATGGACAGCCAAGTATTTGATACGAATATTCATTTGAAAAAACACTCAATATTAGTCCCTAAAACAACAAAACGACAAAGCCTGAGCCCCTATGACCTACTACAGGGACTGTGCAAAAGCTTCAAAAACCTTTTCACCGCCCTTTTCACACTTAAAAATCCTAGATCCTCCATTTTGTCTATCTTACGCTCATCAGTCATCGTAGGCGCCGGCATACTTTGTATTTTACTCCCCATGTCTTCTGTCACCCGTCATCTCAACGCCGTTCTTCCCCAGTAGTACAACAAATTAATTAATTTGTTGTATTTCCAGCGCATGTTTCAAGGATGAGCGAGTCTGCGCTCAGCTGTTCTGCTTCGACGCAGCCAGTGGGTACTGCGTGGCGTACCGGCCCGCGGCGGAAGGCTCGCCATGCGGAGATGGACAGGTAAACATTGCTCATTTATTGTGCCCCATAATGTCCGTTTCCAATACTAAACGGGCCGGCAAATAGAAGGGAGCCAGACAGACTAGAGTCGTCACGTCGTCGAAAAATAATGATGAATTCAATCAATTCCAGTACTGCATAAACGGGCGATGCATAACGGAACACGAGAACATAATCCCGGACTACTCGCAGCACACGCCGAGCTACGTGCGTCCCGACACGAGTCCTTTCTTCCAGAACGCTACCAGGTAAACATGATTTATCACAATATATTATATTCTTGCCGCATTTAATAAAAACAAGCATCGATATACACCGCAACATTATTGAGTAAAGTTCTTGGGGATACAGTTTTTGCCAACAGTACCCTTCTGTTGGCAAAAACAAACTAGCAACCGATGAGAGAATCTGAGAAAAGAGAGTCATGAGAAACAGCAACGCCATTCGCTTAATTCATATAAAATTATAAAGAATCTACATAAGTTCCTACCTATCAACGAATCACAAATTGAAACATCCAAATCACACATCAAAACCACAACACTGGCAAAAAGATGAGAATACAATTGTCTCATTGACGCCAGCTTGTGCACATCCTCATACAAACCAACACAGATACTAATACAAGTTTTTTTTACCAACACACACACAGTTACGAAGCTACAACGCCATTCGCCCCTAGCACAGTGAACCCAAACAATTACTTCTACCAATCTTCGAGCCCAAACCCACCAAGCCCATCCACAGAAAGCGTATTCAATTACTACTTATACTCAACAACAAGGAAACCCTACAACTTCTTCGCCGACAAATCAACAGCAAAACCCACGAGCACCTTCCCCCCAACGGTCAACAAATACTCTATATCGACTACGAAAAACCCGTACGATTTCAAAGACTACACGAATCCTCCAAAGGTCGAAAAGGAAAAGTGGTCTTTCAACAAAGACGTGTTCGATAGCTACCTGAAACCAACAACGAAAAGCCCCTACCAAGATAAACTGGGAGCGAAACCCGTCTTCAAAATAGGCACGTTCTACTCCCAGAAGTCCTACGACAACTCCATAAGACCTGATGCAAACTCGCAGCAAGTTCAAATAGAGCCTATCAACACGCAAGTTCAAATAGAGCCGGCGAGACTGGTGTTCTCTTACCAAAGGAATCCTGCAACAGGAGAGTTGATACATCAATAATGTGCCATTGGTAAGGATGAGAGAGGAATCATGTTCATGGAATCGACTTTGGGACTCATGGATTCTTCTGATCACTTTCTTACTCGGCCTTGGACCCCAAATCATTGTGTGTACATAAACAGTAAACATCAAACATACATTTACATCCTTCGATAAAAATACTTGTTTTTATCAAAGTATACATCTATACATTTAAACACTACATACCTACCAGCCGATTTCAAATCTATGTGTTTCTAAAACCCGAATGTTACTTACTCTTAAACTATACTATTTCAACATCAGCTCTACATACATTTTAAGCATGGTTACCTTATACAATGTAAATAACATTTCTTAAAATTGTGTGCATATCTGTAACTTCTTTTCAGTGCCTTTTTTTCAGAATATCAACGACTTAAATATTTGGTATTTTTCTAAAATTTACGCTAAGGCCCCCACTACGATCTTCAAGCGCAAAACGATAAAAAAAGGTCACAAAGTCTCAAAAAACAGCATATGCGGCCGCCTACCTACCATACCTTTTCTTTACTCACAGGCGGTTTAGTCGTAGTTAGGCCTTAGCGTAAGGGCCGATTTCCCATTGTCAGATGGTCTATAATAAATAATTAACACAGTTAACATAACTAAAGTCAATTTGAAGATATCAGAGGTAAAATCAACACATAGTCAAGTTCTTTCGCTTTTCGATTGTAATTTTTATAGCTTGTTCTGGTAAAACTGTAAAGCGCAAATATGGACGGATTTCATTGGAGTTTTTAATATGTAGATATATTAAGAAATATGTATGTATGTCTATATTAAGAAGCAGATAATATGTCTAGTACCCGTAAAACAAGCTTACCACAGGGCTAGATGTCGTCGTAGGATTATCCGGAAATATTTATTTTGTTGCGTGCATTTTTCAGTTAATATGGACTACTTCTTTTAAAAATATATATTGATCATTTACTCTAGGTGGTATTTACTGTCTATTTCTTGTGACAAATCATTTTCCATGGCCTTTGATGTGGTGATTTATTAGCAAACATCCATCTTTATATTAATCTTACATTCTTGCGAGTGGGCATTTACCCATAATATTTCGTTAAGGCTTGCGTTCATTCCAAAAAATGTCGAGCTCATCAAAGCCCGCGCTAGTAGAAATAGAAGAAAGATAGGTAACATCTGTTACAAGTCTCTAGTCAATCATCAACTTTAAATTTTATTGACAGTATAATTATATTTTTACTAATTCATTATTATTTCTAGCAGCCGCCACTAACGTATGGAGCGGATAATACATGAAGACTGCCTAGCTGGTCCCAGCGTGCCCTCCCGCCTTCGAGGGCGCCTCGGTCCATCAGCTAAGAACTACAATAATGAATGTGTATGCACATACCCTGTCTATAGCAGAGAAATAGCAATTTAGACACTATGGCTAAACGGGAATCAAACTTATAGCCAACTGGGAATATAGCGGTTATGGTTTAAATAGGTTCCATGGTTCAATATGGAAACGGAAATAACTAGCTTTTTTATAAAGGTCATGACTTATAGAAGTTATGGCTGAACGAGAATTCATTATTATAGCCAAATGAGAATTCTTCAACAAAATTATTTTCTTATTATGAATGATATGCAACTTCCTTTAAAGATTTTTTGATTTCGAGTTATGGTAATAGAATAAGAAATAAAGAGAAGCAGATGATATTTTTGCTTGTTTTTATTGACGGGTCCAGGTATGTGCTTGCGTGTGTATAAGTGTCTGTTGACAATGTCGGACACTAAAAGTGGGTGATAAAAATGTGATTGTGTTTCTTAAATAAGTACAGTTAGCTTAATGTATGTAGATCTGACTTTGGGGGGACGTATCCCGCTAGGATATTCTAAATACTCCTAAATAATAAAATTGTTGTATAATATCTTTATAAGGTTACTGCCAAGATGTGCCTTTTTACACTTATTAAGCAATGTAAGATAGGTTTTAGTCTCCTTAACAGGGCGACTGGTTCGCGTCAGATTGATCAAAATAGTTTTATTCTTTAATTAATGAGAAAATTATAGTTTTGCTCTACTCAAAATCAGATTTGATAAGTCTGCGTTTATCTCTAAACTTTATTTATGTGACATGGATCTTTAGAAGTTACCAATAGAATAAAAATTGAAAAAAGTGTATATTTTTATGCAATTTGACTCTTTTTTGGATTAGTGAATATGTAACTGAGACATCACTTGCCTTGGACATACATAGATTATTTATTTTTTATACAACTATTTATGTATGAAATCTACCTAAGTTTCACAGAAATTATGTACATTGTAAGAAAGAAAATAAAGAAAAGTGAATTGTAGTTGTTGTTTTATTTCATAACTATGTATTAACTGTTGAATATTATGTTGTTCTATTTATTTCCTGTCCATCCAAAGGTTGCCTGGAAGAGATCGCTCACAGCGATAAGGCCGCCCATTGTACTCCGATGTATTGTCTTGTAACTGTTTATTGTTTTTATATTATTTGTGGTGCACAAGAGTTATCTATTTATCTATCTAACATTAAAACTATAAATAAAAAGTATTATTAAAATAATCCATTTAGCGCCGTGGTAATCATTAAGCCTAAATTATAGATCTCTACTCGAGATCTGATATATTTAATACAATATACACTACTTATGTGGTTCGATAATCTGTTATCTATGAATTAAAAAAAAATACAGGCTTGATCACAACGAAACTCCCCGAAGTTCATCCACCGTGCCAGCGCTGTCCCGATACACTCACAGAGATGCACTGTTACTGTTATTTCTATATTTTCATAACAGTTCAGTTCAGTTCCTCTATATGGCTCTGCGCTTGAAGACAATGTTCACGTTTTTAAGCGAGTTGTCAAATACCGCTGGCAGTTGCGCGAGGCCACGGATAGGTGGCGCCTCTCGGCCGTCCCATAAAGCTTATATTGAGAGATTATAATCTGTTTCCGTCGATGTTTTAGTGTTTTGACTGATTTTATACGGTATATCCGGTCTGAAGTGGCGTCACCAGACGAAGACGCGAAGTGCTATATCTACGTAAAATTGATAAGGCCATTTTAATTATATTGGCGTTTCCGTTTCCCGTCGAAGAAACATGTGCACAGAAGCTCCGGCCTTGCCCCGACTAAAGGACTGTTGCAAGAGTCTGGCCACGTATATACACGAACAGTGAAAAATTATAAAAAGTGAGAGTGTAAGTGTATAGAGCTAAAATGTAAGTATTTTCGTTTAAAAAATCCAATTCCCATGTTCTATAATTTTCTCTGACGGTAGTCGTATGTTCCGACCAGAGAGTATATATAATCACTACCGTCGATTTCCCTAACTTCGCCTGGGTTTTGACACTTTTTTTAACGTACTTTTTTAAATATTACCACTGCAGGCAAATTATTAACATTTTATGGAACAATTAAGGTTTCTTAATAATCACAAGCTAAAGTAACTCTTAAAATCATCGATTTAGACATAAAAATACCTTGCCAAAGCCAGTAGGCGAAGATCGGGCCGTTGGCTTAACTTCGCCTACCTATGTTTCCTCGCTTTTTTTTAAGACGTCTATGGCTAGTATTTTTTTGGCTATAGAGAGATGTAGTAGAAACGTAACAGAATCTTTTTATAAGTGCTTAAAGATCAATTTTCTTAATTACTATCGAGTAGGCGAAGTTTGGCACGGTAATTTACGCTTTCCATACAAATGTGAACAACCAACCAGGGTTGTCACAATTATTATGAGTCGCAGTTGTAGGTAAAAATGAGTTCCTAAATAATAAAAAACAAAAAGCGCCTAAAAATAAAACAACGCTTTTATTTACTTATTTATCTATTTACTTTTAGGAGTAGATACCTAAATCAGTTATCTATAGGAGTAAGTATCTCTATCTATCTAGTCTCATCATATCGAGAGCTAAGTCCATCATTTGCTGATCATGATGTGCAGTATACGATCTTTTCTTTTTTTTTTATCGAGGCCATTTTGCTGAAAAAATAAAATAAATAAATATGTATCTTGACAATTACAAATCATCACTTAAAACATTTCCTAAAAAACATCGCTGTCATAAGGCCATCTATGTACTAGGGTTCTTCAATAACGTGGGTGGTAAAGTTGAAATGGAATAAAACAAGTTGTGTATCAGGTATTCACGAAATTATTTTTTTATTTGATAGGCCTGAATATATGTAATATCCCTAAGGATACTAAGGATAAGGATCTACTACTAGATACACATCAAAAACATATTTTTTATTGAAATATTTGTTTCTGTGTACATATGTATGTACTGTACACACATAATGTATAGATACCTACCCAATAAAAATGTACCTAACAAATTTTTTATAATAAATAACCGTTGGATGAAATTGGTTTAATATGTAAATATAAAATATACTACTACTACTAAAATGTTAATTGCATTTAAATTAACAATGAAAATACTTATAATCTTTGCGACAACCCTATGGGTAGGCGAAGTTTGGAAAATTATGGCCACTCATGTGTCTCCGTACTTAATTTCAATGATAGCAATTTATTCTTAAAGATTATTGACAAACTGATTACATTATAAGAATCTACGATAAATTTACTATATGATACACTTTATAGTATAATATTACCTGTTCTCTGAAAGCGGATACAAACGAAGTTTTTCGCACTTCACTTAAAACACCTCACACCACTGACACTTTCTGATGTAATGACCGCCAAACTAAACGCATTATTGGGTTGCTATCAGCAAAATATTGCCACGACTAAATAGAAATTTGAATGTGGGTGTTTATTTTGTAACTTACTTCTAAGATTTCGGTGATATTGAGAATTTTATAAATTCAGGCGAAGATTAGGCGACTAGGTGAAGTTAGGGAAATCGACGGTACGTTTTAAGAGACGGGACTAAGAAGGAAATTTTTGATATAGGCACAGAATACATAATAGTACAAGTAATATAGGCAAAATGTCAAATCGAAGTTTACTATAAATGAAACACCAACATAATAAATAATCTGTTAGAAGTTTAAAAGCAATGGTACCAACATAAACATTATTTTAAGAAGAAGAAGGTTAATATAGGGTTGCACTCGTACAGAATCGAGTTTTATCGATATCGATGATTTAGGTTTCTCTCCTTAATAGGTTGGACCTACAACTGAAATTGGGAACAGGGAGGAGGATACTTAGTACAAAAACAAAGTGCAAAACAAAATATTTATTTGTACAATATAATTATGTTCATAGTGCGTACCCATTATTTATGACGAGATGTAAAACATCATCACATGATCATGATGATAACATGATCTATTGAATTGAATTAAATAATACATAGTATATTAAAATGTCTTTTGAGTTACTCTATTGCATTATCAAACATGATGTAAAGAATGAGAAAGTAATTTTGTTGTTGAATAAATAAATAATTCACTTTTGGTATTATGATCAGATAAATCAAACAAAATGTTCCGCTATTGCAAAGTGTGTTAAAACCGCAAATTATTTTTCAACACATCGAGATGAATCTAAGAATATGATACTCCTCCTATAATGTGTCATTTAAATGAGGTTGACCAAGCATCATCTGAAAAAAAAGTTTAATTATATTCGGAAAAACAGCACAACAACAAATTAATTAATATATAGTATTTAACACTTAAGCAGTCGCTAAAGGGTCTATCAGACCCAGTCGCCAGTTGTTTGCATGGTAACTATTGAATCTTAAGGATTGCAACATTGCCGCTCTTAGTACCTTCCGACGTTGGATTGAGACAGCGAATAACAGTCGCAGCAATCAGTTGACGCGCTGCGTTCGAGTGCTAAGGACTTAAAAGGTGCTTATGGGTTCTTTGGACCCGGTAGCGACTATATACGTAAGTGATTTTTCATAACTTTATAACCCTTAATTATTATTTAAAATTTGTTTTTATTATAAAAAATGGACACCAATAGGCCCTTGAGGTTATGGTTTATTGAAGAATGCTTGAACGAAGGAATTGATAATTAAGAATACTCAAACAGAAGACTATTTAGAAATAAATTACCATGAAACAGTTTCCGAACGAGATGGCGACGAAGAAATGCAAAATGCAGAGGGACCTGAAGAAACTAGCTCCTCAAGGAGTCAAGTTGTGCAGCAAATTGAAAATTCACTAAAGCAATATGTGTGTGAACTGCAATAACAATATTTGACTTGCAAAGTGACAAAAGAAGGTTTAAACCGTTGATTTTTAGAGAAGTTTAAAATTTTTTTTTACCAAATAATGATGGATCTCTTATTGTGATTTGGAATAAGTACATTATAGTAGTATTAGAAAAATAAAGAATCTTATTGCTATATTCGTTATTTACTAAGATATATGATAATGGTTAAAATGTATCGATAAAGTTAGTTGAATTTTAGTATGTTTTTAGATTGCGTTTTTTTATGAATAAAAGTAATAAATATAAATGTTTAATACCATTTGTAATTTTATTTTATAATATAATTACTGTTAGGAAATACACAATAACATTAAATTCAGTAATTACAGAAAAATCCAGCAATATTAAACTGGGTCCGGTGGACACGGTAGCGACTCCTAGCGTATCAAAACAGGGCGCGACTGCCCAAGTGTTAAACTCCTGATCATATTGATGGTTAATGGTTTTAGATGAACTGAGGATGTGGGAGACAAATTCGTTATATTTATGTTCAAATAAAGAAAAAAATAACAGGCCATAGCATATTATCGTGTTATAGATACAATTTTGAAATGAGGCTTATGTCATATATTATATTAAAAATGATGATGAATAATTTCATATTTAATTTGTAGCATAGAACCATTTAGGTCTGGTGGACTTGCAATTTTGTGGTATGAAAATATATCGATGATAGGCGAGCAAACAAAACGCCTATTGTTTACAGAAGCAATAAATAACATATTGGTAAATGTACTCACCGATCTTCATCCAGGGCAAATATATTTGGTATAAGCTTTTTGTCTTCACTTGTCTGCTGTATGAGTTTCTTGCGAATTTCGCATCGAATAGAATTTTTATGAATTGTTTTGTTCTTCATAATTTTCTTCTTCTTCTTTTAATAGATGGCGTCCGTGACCTTCATAATTTTCACAAATTTGCGGTCTTAAATGACAATAAAAGGTCAAGTACTAGACTGATAGGTGACAAATTGACAATGATCCATGAAGAATAAAACCTATTTAACAAGAAGAAGAAGAATAATAATACCACTTATCTCAGAAGTAGCAGTTACAAAAAGATTTGCGAACCACTTTAGAGCGTATCGTATTTAATATTTGGAAGTATTATAGTCGCGATTAGTTTATTAAGTTGGTATTTTTTTTTATTAAGGTGGCAATTTTGTCATAGCAATGCCTTAGAAAAGTTTTATGTCAGATTCTATCATAGACACTTGCACCAGCCTGGTTCCGACTGAAATCGTAGAGATCGTCGAATAAACACAACCCAAACCTTTTTTACCCAACAGATATTTCTCATAACTCATCATCACCCACTGCTGGGACACAGGGACTTCTCTCTAGGCGAGAGAGATTAGGCCATAATTCACCACACTGGCCTAGTGCGGGTGGGCGAATGTCACATGTCCTTCAAACTCTTTAAAGTTCTCAGACCATGCCGGTTTCCTCACGATGTTTGCCTTCACCGTTAAAGCACGTGTTTAAAACGCAATAAAAACCAGAGGTGCGTTTGAACCCACGACCTTCGGAATGAAAGTCGAGTGTCCCCCCCATTTAGCCAACACGGCATTTCTCATAAGGTCACGGATAATTAACAGAATTGATGAATGAAAAAAGTTATAAACCTGCACCTTACCATTTTATTCAATAAAAAAATCCAGTTCATTCTAACTAAATAAATATTTCAACAGTAACATTCAAGTAAATGCAAAATTAAAGACATTAAAACTCAGTACTGATGTAAAGCACTATTAAGCTATTTCTCTAGTAAGTAAATATTTATTAAAAAAAGGCATATAAAAAACTCTGCGTTTAGGGCGCCTTCAATTTGAGCGTCCCGAGACGTACGTCGGCGGCGCGTAAAGCGACGGTAACTGATTGTCAGTTCGAGAGTTCTCATAAAAAAGCGATGGTAATCGCTTGATTATGATCATGATGCGCCGCAGATGTAGGTCATTCTCGAAACGCCTAATGTGAAAGCACCGTTAAACACTTCTTAACTCTTTAACAAAGTTATGCTTAGGTCTAGCATTGAATAAATATGTAGTTGGATTGACTAACAATCACAATTTTGTTTACTTAAAAGAACAATGATATTATGCCTTTCTCTTGTCAACTATTCATTATTATAATAATCATAACAGGATTTACTTTTTGATATAATGAAGGCATTTTATAGTAAAACTTTAGCACTCTCGTCAGATAGGATAAGGTAGGATTTAGATATAATTTTTAAATATGTATATGCTGTTTTTACCAAATGTCTTACAACATTCTTGTGTTGATGGTGTTTGATTTTGGCAGTAAAATACCTCACCGCGCTCTCTGATAGTAAAGTCGAAGTATTTACTTTTCATACAAAATATGTCAAGTCAATATTAAAGATAATATAAAACAACTGGGTACCTTTTTTATTAAACTGGTTTGAATTGAGCTTGTTATTTAAACAGTATTAGGAAGTCATTTTTAACTGGGTAGTATTTACTACTGAAATAGCCCATCTTATAGTACTCAAGTCTATGTACAAAGTAGGTGCAAAGGTACCTATTTAATTGTTTTGAATGAGGATTGTGAGCCTAGTACATTAGTCATTAATAATCTTGTAAACATTCCAGCAGAGAGGATGAAGATTAAACCAGCAGGCATGAATTTTCCACTATTGTAAGCTCTGAAACGAAATGAGATAATTTATTTAATTATGAACTGCATTTTTTACAAACATAGGTTTAAAGTTGGTAAATGTCATATATTTCTTAATCCAAGTATTATTTTTAATTTGTTAGGGAAATATGTAAGAAAAATAAAATGTATAGATTTATAGATAGATTCTTTATAGCTTTATACGCCACGCCCAAGTATTGGTACGCGCGGTATAAAGTGACCTATTCCTCGGTAAATGGGCAATCTAACACTGAAATATTTTTTTTTAATCGGACATATAAGTTCCTGACATTAGCGCATTCAAAGAAGCACTTTTTCTTTATATTAGTTTAGATTAAAATAAACTGTCTTCAAGAGAAAATCATTGCTGTATTGCCAAGATTCATTTTAAACTTAGTTATAAAATCCATATATACTAAAAAACCCAAAAAAATATTATGTCCAGTTTGTTACTTTGCTAAAATTTGTTTGATTACAACAATTTTCGATCCACTTAGTATAACTAAATAATATTAATGAAGAAATTGTACCTGTAACCCATTAGACCGCCTAGCGCTGTGGTAGTACCCAGCATTAGGCCATAGTTTGAGGGATTCTGACTAATCTGGTACGCTCCAACACCTGTAACAGAAATCATAAATTTAAAACTTTATCAGACATAACATAGACAATAAGTCAAATTTTAACAACAAATCTCTCAGCTACAATTTTGTATAAGAAAATGGCTTTTCTTAATGTTACTCGAGATCTATAAGACTTAAAATTTGATGGGAATCAACTCAAATATGTTTATGGAGATAAGAGTCCTGAGATTAGCAGATATAAAAAACACATGTGTTGAATTGACAAGCTTCTTTTTTGTCTTGGCTGATTAAAGTAGTCGCTATACATAACTCAGTACATATATGTAACAGTATCTTATCAGACCCACTTTTGGAGAAAAAAAAAAACTTTACTTCTTAGTACCTAGTAATAATAAGTTATAAGTTCACTATGAAAGTGTTTAGATAAAGATGTGAATTATTTTTCTTTGTTATACCAGGTTGTCTTATTCACATCAGCTGAAAACTCTTTTAGTTGACAAAAAAAAAACTTGGCACAGGTACCTTATCTCCGAAAGTCAGAGGAACAGAAGATACAGTTCTATTAGGATCCAACTAAATAGGTATGAGGGAAATGTTTGTTGCTGGACAGAACCAACCTTATAAATATTATTAAACAAAGTCTATAATACTTGTTTAAAAAAACAATCATGCTATCAATAACTTATAAATTCTAATCAATAGCGGGACACAACAGGCTAATGAAAGTACATAATTATATTACCTAGAATTGATCCAAATATTAAACCAGCCCCCAAAGAAGGTATGGATCCTGAAAATAAAAAACAGCAACATAAGATAACTATAGATTAATAATATCATCAATCACTTGATTATGATAAAATACCAACAGTCTGATACCTAATTAAATGTAGATTCATTTTTTTTTTTTTTTTTTTTTTTTATGATTGATAAGCCTTCATTTGACCGCAATCTCACCTGATGTAAAGTGACGATGTGGTCTAAGATGGGACATGAAGACCTAGAAGGTGGCTTCTCCGGGCCACATTACGAAACACGAAAAAATCGCTTCACGCACTGGCCCAGCCCGGAGGGTGGTGACAAGCCGCGGCCGAAGCCTACCACCAGAGACTGTTCTTAGCACCACCCGGAGGTCACGTGTAAGGATTCAGAGGGTTACCACTTACGGACGTGAACAGACAAATAAGTGATTTTGCGTTTTAGAGGCGGAGAAAGTGATTTTGTTTTATCAATAAATTCTTGATTTTCATGTGATATTTGGTCAAGTTCATACATATTAAATTATTTATTTATCAAGATGTAATTTACACTAACAATCATTAGCAATATTGCAATAATTAGACATTACAAACTTAACTATTTATGTTATGCCCCTGTAAATATAATATGGTTGGCAAGTAGATAAAGCCTTAAAATAAATTATCTTTTATACCCATCATAGATCATCGACTAGGTTAACTATAGTTATTAGTAACAACTTCATATTCTATATTCAAAATAATAATTTATGATCAAACACTACTTCAATAATGTACACCATTCAACAACTAGATTCTTTTTTTTTAATTTTAATTCATAACTTTTATTGTTGTGTAACTTGGACGGTCTTGGCCAGTCAGTAGATAACATGGTCTGTACTTGTGTTGAATTCAATAACATCAATGCATGATATATATGTTGCTAATCAGACAATAATTTTCGAACAAAAAATTAAAAAAGGTCAATGAATATGTACCTAATCAAAATCCGTCGATAGTAAACCGAAAACCAGTTTCTATGTACTCTAGTGTGTTTTTCTCACCAGCTTTAGCATAGCCCATGATTCCTCCAGCCGCCACAGTGGCTGCGTAGGCAAATCCCAGAATATCGACACCCATTTCAATCTTTAGATAGAATAAAGATTAAATCTTTTATTTTATGCCGCAACAACCCGCGACAACAATGATGTTGATGAAATGAAATGAAAATGAACCCAGAGAGTATATAATCACTACGTGATGAACCGTCCGCGTCCGGTCCGTGCGTAAGTGAATTGTAAAATATCATTTGACAATGACATGACACATAATGACACCTGTCACAGTGATGTTATCACGACAATGTTATACCTATTGCCATCTATTAAAAGAAGAAGAAGTTATACCTATAGCCAGTCACGAATGCCATCTATTAAAAGAAGACGTCATAGTTCTTACTGAGTCCTGGTTAAATGACAGCATCTATGATTCGGAATTGTTTGATAATCGCTACAATGTTTACAGACGTGATCGATCTACTAGTATTCTTCATAAGAGAAAAGATGGAGGGGGAGTGCTCATCGCAGTTACGAAGCAATTACAGTCGAGTAGGCTTTCTGATATTGAAAGTCCATATGAGGATCTTTGGGTTCGCATAGATTATAAATCGGGTCATAAAAACGTTAAACTACTTTTGGGCGCAGCGTATTTACCATCTCCCATTCATGCTAACGTTCTTGAATCTTTTACTGAATGTGCACAAAAAACTGTTATTAATTATGATCACACAATACTAGTCGGTGATTTCAACCTCACAAATATCAACTGGTTAGATGATAATGCCACTTTAAATAAAGTCCCTCAATGTAACAACAATATCAAACTTCACTCACTTTTCTTAGACTTTATTGCACTTAATGCACTTAAACAATACAGTTCTATTCCTAATTGTGATTCTAAATCTCTTGATTTAGTACTAAGCAATAAAGACATTCTTCAACTCAAAAACTGCGAGCAGCCTCTTGTACCAGAAGATAAGTTTCATCCTTCATTGGAGTTTTTAGTCCCATTGCAAAGCAATTTGAAGTTTTTGAGCCCCATTGTAGATTTAAGACCTGCTTTTTTCAAGGCCGACTACGATAAAATAGTTTTAGAATTTGATAAAATTGATTGGGATGATACATTTTCAAATTCTGCTAATGTAAATGAGATGGTATCAGCTTTTTATACAGAGCTTCGTACAATCATCACGAATCTCGTGCCTTTAAAAAAGAAATCCCCTAATATGTATCCAGTCTGGTATTCCCGCGAACTTGTACGGATGTTTTAAGAAAAGCACAAACTACACGTTAAAATTAAAAAATATAACAATCCCTTAGATGTCATTAATTTTGTAACTCTTAGAGATGACTGCGCTATAGCCCAAAAAACTTGCTATACAAAGTACATAGATTTCGTGGAAGTTAGCATTAGAAAGCACCCTAAAATATTTTGGTCGTTTATTAAAGGTAAACGAAAAGGGCTTACTTCGTACCCGGCAAAAATGAAACTTGCTGATAAAACTGCAGAGAACGGCGACGAAATATGTAACCTTTTTACAGAAAATTTTGTCAAAACATTTAATTCATCATCCAGTATAGTAACAACATCTCTCACTTCTTATCATTCATCAGATAAATCAAACATTTCTAACTCACTGTGTCTACCCAAAATTCATATAAATACCGTCGAAACTGCATTACAAAATTTAGATATAAATAAAGGAGCTGGTAATGACGGCGTACCTCCCATTTTTATTAAAAGATGCGCTTCTGTATTATCTGAACCACTCTGTTATATATATAACAAGTCTATACAGCAAGGTGTATTTCCGGATCTGTGGAAGGAAACTATTGTTATCCCTATTCACAAATCTGGTGATAAAACGTTAATAACTAACTATAGACCTATTTCAATTCTGCCAATTTTTGGCAAAGTTTTTGAAAGGATTATTGCTGTCCTCTTAACATGGCACATTAAACAAAACATAACAGATACGCAGCACGGTTTTCTGCAAAACCGATCAACTTCTTCCAATCTTGCATGCTACACTTCTTTACTTTATGAGGCATATGATAAAAAAATTCCTGTTGATACAGTTTATACTGATTTCAGTAAGGCTTTTGATAAGGTGGATCATTCCATCTTACTTACCAAACTTGATCAATTGGGAATCTCAGGTGCTTTGATAAATTGGCTTCGATCTTATATTAATAATAGACCATCACGTGTTGCTATTGGTGGTTTTTCTTCAAAGCCATATGTGGCTACTTCTGGTGTGTTGTGGCACATCTATATTGGGGCCTATACTGTTTAATATTTTCATCAACGATATTTACGAATGTTTTTCAAACTCAAAAATTTTCCTCTATGCTGATGACCTTAAAATTACTAAACTGATTGAAACCCCTCTAGACTGTCTTTTGTTACAAAAAGATTTAGATCATTTTTCAACATGGTGTACTTCAAATAAAATGACCCTTAATATCAGTAAATGTTTTTACATTCACACCAGTCCAGCTAAGATTCCCCAACTCAACAAATATGACCAACTACTGAACACTGTTCATCAAATACGTGACCTGGGTGTTATAATAGATTCCAAACTAACTTTTCAAGCACACTATCTTAACATCGTCACTAGGGGTTTCAAAACATTAGGATTCGTCATTCGAAATAGCAAAGATTTTAAAACTAGCACAAAAATTAAATTATATAGGTCTCTCGTTCTTCCAATCATTGAATATTGTTCAATAATCTGGAACCCCACCTATGATATCTATAGCAATCGTATTGAGTCCATACAGAAACGCTTTTTATTCCATTTATCGTATGGTGATCTTTTGGCCCGCAAGTTAATTAGCTACCACAAGAGGCTTGAGTATTATAAATTGGCGCCGCTAGCACTACGCAGAAAAACGGCTGATATTCTATTTCTACATAAAATGTTCAGTGGTAAAATAGACTGCATTGAACTTAATAACAAAATTCAAATAAACGCTCCATTTAGATTACCTAGACAAAAATCTTATAACCCTTTCTCTCTTCCTTACTGTAGAACTAGACTATGTAAAAATTCTATTATTCCACGAATCTGCAATAGCTATAACACTTTATCTAAAAACACCGATCTTGACATATCCGATCCTCAAAATCTTTTCTTAAAAAAATTCATAATAATTGTTAATAATTTGCAATCTTAAACATCTACTTATGAATACATATATATATTTAAAAACTTTTAAATCTATTATCCTAACCCACATCTCACATTTAACTGCCTTTGTAACAAAATTGAAATTATTTTACTCTATGACTAACCCTGTATATGTAAATTAAAAAACCTTGCCTATATTATTTTCTTTATTTAATTGTTTTTATTTTTATATATAAAATGTTATACAGGGTGTAATTAGACTACTATCGAAAAATGAAAGGGGAGATTCAGACCACGATACTGAACAAATTTATCGAAAAAAAAAAGGTTTTTTTTTTTTTTTTTCATATAATTTTTTTTTCTATTTATAGGTTTTTTAGTCATTGTACGTTAATTTAAGAACATGCCAACGTAATTAACACACTAATAATAAAAAAAAACCATTAAAAAAAATAAAACATCAGTGAATATAATTACACTCTCGCGCTCGCTTTCGCGGCCGGCGCGCCCGCCGCGCCGATATTCATTCTAATACCCTAACACATAATCACAGCTGATGGCATCCACACAGTGATAGCGCTTGCGTGTACGACCCATACGCACACACGCAAGCGAGCGCTATCCTGCTCTAAGCGCAATGAACTCTGGTGACCTAGATAATGGATTTTATTTAAATCCATGCACAATTCCCGCCACATCATAGTTAATTTAAAGTACCTACAAAATTTATTTTTATTACTCAATCTTTTAAAAGATTGAGGGAGGCCTATGTCCTGCAATGGAGTTGCTAGGGCTGAAACGAACTCAAATCAACCTATTATTAGATTATCGGCCTACTGCAATCTTTGCCTACTGCACGAACGACATCTAGATAAAATTGTTAATATTCATAAAAACAGTTTGGTACCTAACCTAGGTAGGTACTTACATAAGTAAGTATTTTATTCTAAGTCTTAATAACAAAAATCAAATAAAACTACTCAGATAACAGCATTTTAAAAAAATATTATTTTAAATAATACACGTAAATCTAAAACAGCTGTTCGAGCGCAATAAACTCTGGTGACCTAGATATGTAATGGATTTTATTAAAATCCATGCACAATTCCCGCCACACATAAGTTAGTTAAGTTAAAGTACCTACCTACAAAATAATTCAAAATTTATTTTTATTACTCAATCGACCTATCATAAGATTGAGGGAGGCCTATGTCCTGTAAAGGAGTTGCTAGGGCTGAAACGAACTCAACTCACCCTGTTATTAGATTATCGGCCTACTGCAATCTTTGCCTACTGTACGAACGACATCTAGTTATAACATTGAGCTAATATTAGCTCAATGAGTTATAATTGTTAATATTCTTATTAAAAACAGTTTGGTACCTAACCTAGGTAGGTGGATAAGTAAGTATTTTATTCTAAGTCTAAATAACAAAAATCAATTAAAAACTACTCAGATAACAGCATTTTAAATAAATATTATGTTAAATAATACACGTAAGTTTATCTAAACCAGCTGTTCGAGTTCGTTCGCATTAAAAAATAGTCAATTATTTTTTATTTTTGTAGTCATACCTAACATAGGGAAAGGTATTTATCAAACTGAGTTTGTTCTAATTATTTTCGTAGGCATAGTGAACACGGCTTTTGCAAAGAATAAATGATCCTGTTTGACAAAAGACGCCGGCAATGTCGGTCGGCACCCTTTGCCATAAGCCGCGCCGCGTGGCGGCGCTTTTTGAAGATATGTACCTATTATTGCCTATTATTTTCGTAGTGTTTTGAGAATCAATTCAGTCGGTGTTCATAACTCGTATTGAATACTTGCGCGTCGCATCGCAAATCTATGCACTGTTCAGCTTATTTTTTCTAGTATTTCTCTTTAATTAGTTTTAGTAAAATCCTTTCTTTTTCAAAAAAGTTAGTTAACGTTTTTCATTTATTTTATGGTAAGAATAGATGGATAGATTTGTCTATTTCGGTTAGTAGTGTTACGTAGTAATTTATTATTCTATGGTAGTGTAAAGTGACGAGTGATTGTTATTCAAATGTTAGTGTGATTTGGTTTTGGCAATGTTTAGTGCGAGAGAATATGGACAAATGTTAATGTGTTACGGCGAGGCATGATAAAATGCCTCCAGAGGACTACAGAGTGCCAGTGTGTGTGTGAGTAGGTACAAGATGTGCCATGAAAGAGGAGCTCAATTTGAGCCATTTCTAGTGCGACCGAGGCGACAGCGAAATTAGGTAAGTAACTAAGTACATTCAATGCCTTCAAATGTTATTCTATTAACGATCCCACTGCTAGGACACAGGGACTTCTCTCTTGACGAGAGAGATTAGGCCTTAATTAAACCACGCTGGCCAAGTGCGTGTTGGTGAATGTCACATGTCCTTCAAACTCTTTTAAAGTTCTCAGACGATGCCGGTTTCCTCACGATGTTTGCCTTCACCGTTAAACCACGTGTTTAAAGCGGACATAAATATCTCAAGAAGAAAAATCCAGAGGTGCGTGGCGGGGTTTGAACCCACGACCTTCAGAATGAAAGTCGAGTGTGCTTGCACTAAGCCAACGCGGCTCTGAAAAAAACAATAATTCACAGTAATAATAATAATAACACCACAAGTGTTATTATTATCAAATCAAAATCGTGACATTATGTTTCTAGAGTATGTTATTATGAATGTTGAGTAAGTTCAATGACCTGAGAGATTTTAGAATTACGAGAAGGGTATCTGCTGTATATTATTTTAAAACAAGTTATTACTTTCAAAACCGCGGGAAAGCTGTACCGCGTACTAGTACTTTCCCGCGGCAAAATCCAATATTTTCCTGCATAAATGGGCTATTTAGGTAGGAGGACACTCGACTTTCATTCTGAAGGTCGTTCAGAATTTACGGCGCCCACTGCCTGCCTGCTACTACTAACGTTTAATACAGCTACGAAACGATGCCACTTATCGCTAAAAACATTGCAGCTACATTGCTGGTTGGCTAAATAGTCAGAAAATTTCAACCATCGATATCTCCGGCTACAATTTTTTTTTTGGACTGCGGTTTTTTTATATTGATTTGGTTTGGTGTCCTGCATACCCCCCCTTTTTTTTCGATAGTCGTCTGATTACACCCTGTATATGTAAATTAAAAAACCTTGCCTATATTATTTTCTTTATTTAATTGTTTTTATTTTTATATATAAAATGTTATGTTAATATTAAGTGAACATTATTATTAGACATTAAGTTTAATTTAGTTGAGTTGCACACATAATTGCGCTTCCTGTGGCTACCTATAATTAAGAAAGCACTAGCACATAAATATTCTGTACCTTAATTTTAAGCTATTTTAGTGTATTTTCTTGTTGGTGGTCCTAATAAACAAATAAATAAGAAGAATGTTATACCAGTCACGGACGCCATCTAATAAAAGAAGAAGAAGAAGACAATGTTTTAAATCCACAACATAATACTTTTTAGTATTAATTAATCTGTGCTTACTTATTCTAGATACCGCCGCGCCGGCAGCGCCAGCGCGGCGGACAGCCAGCGGTGATACTTTTTTAACTAAGTACCATTAGAGACTGTTCTTAGCACCACCCGGAGGTCACGTGTAAGGATTCAGAGGGTTACCACTTACGGACGTGAACAGACAAAACCTCCAAACCTTCAAATATTTCAGCAACCGTATGATTGACGACCGACACGTAGAGATTTCATTTCATATCACTTTTTGTTTGTCACCATTAATAACTGGTCGCAAAATGTTTTTTTAAATGTGTGTTGGCAGTGCTGTGCTCAACACCCAGACTAGGCGGGCGGGTGTTGAGCACATATTTTTCTTTCTTTCTTTCAAAATAACTTTTTTGAAATAACAGACTAAAAAGTAAACTAGGCTCCATAAAAGTATTAGGTATAGGATATGTAATATTTACCCTTGTAATTACATAGTATACATCAAGACCCTTGTAATAGAAAGTGCACCACTTTACATTTATGCAGACCTTGTCACTTTGTTCGTGACATTGACAATAAGAAAATCAAAAATGTTTGACATTAACCAAAAAAATGGTTTTTGACGGCCATATAGCCAGTCACGAACAGCGTTGCCATTTGGCAACTTTGGTTGCCATTTTGGCAACATTTGACCCTTCGTGGCAACCAAATGGCAACCAAGCTAAAATGGCAACTTTTTGGCAACTTTTAGATTTGTCAAGCGATCATCATTAAAATTTTATTATTCTTATTCTCAAAAATTAAAACAATATTATAAATACTATAATAGACAATATTTATTAGACAAATATTTTTACCAGTATTACTACAGACAAAAAGTCTATTATGGTCAAGCTAGAGATAAAAATATGGATAAAGTCTAAAACAAAAATGGATTATATATTGATATGGGTGTCTGTGTGCAGCAAGGAACATGTGCAGTGTGCTGTAGAGTGCAAAGGAAGTTTTTTTGTGGTTTTCTAATACTTTTGTTTATAAACCTACTGGTAAGTTCTCTTTTTATTGTTTTAATCGAAGAAGCTACAATTTGTAAAACAAAAATTGGTCTAATAAAACAAAACTATGCAAATGTACCTAGTTGCATTCAGTTGGATCTATAGAAAATGTTTAACTTTTTGTGGAAAACTTCTTTTCTGTTCGTTTAATTCTAGAACGTAGAAAATATAAAAAACTACTTTATATTTTTGAAATTTCGCGCGTAATATTTGATTTTTCGCGTATTTGTTTCGATTCCGAGCAGAGAGGTTGAATAGGTAGGCCTGCTGGATGAAACAAATTGGTTGGTCTTGACATTGACAATTGGATTGTCAATGTCAAGAAATGAAAGAAGGAAAGTGATACCATTTTATTATTTTTTTAATAGATGTTCATTTCATCCAATTATAGGGTAAGGCGAAGGTTTATATTTTGTTAATACATTTTACGATATTTTTATTTTCAGGAAAACAATGATTTAAATTTTCAAGTCTAACAAAATAAATAGGGTTTTATGAACTTAAATGTTTATCAATCAAAATGTAGAGCAATTAGCAGTACCCAATATGTATGTATAAGTATTGTTATACTAATAAAATAAAAACGCGTAGTTTTTTTTACAGATTTTATCTAATGGCAACTTTTGGTGTCAGATGGCAACATTTGAAGTTCAAATGGCAACCTGGGCTGAGTAGGCTCTGGCAACACTGGTCACGAATGCCATCTATTAAAAGAAGAAGAAGAAAAAATTGTTTGACAAATTCGGGACAGCAGAACTGAATTTTCAATTTTTCACATTTTCTTCTTCCTGTTCTGTCTGATAACTTCTTTTCTTTCTCTTCTAAATTTTTAAACGTTGTTCAGCTTCGTTCTCAAACATGCTGATCAATTCATAAAATTTATCAAGAACAGCTCAAGTCATTTAATTAAATACGCTCTATACAGGATTACTGATGTAGGCAAAAATGATATCACTCGTGATTTCGTCATCATTTGCAATACGCGTCTAGATCGCTACATCTGCTGCCTTGAGAAAAGAAACAATGAGTTTCTGCGCACGACAAGGCAGCTATTCAGTAACTCGACACACTCGCTTGCGTACAGTCGTATTTGCCTAATTAAACAATCGCTCGATTTTTCTGAGAACTGTGACCATAGCCGGTAACCTTGGTTGCCGTATAATCATAAAAAAAGAATTACAAAGCAAACTAGGCGGTCACGATGCTTAAAAGCGCGTCTAAAGTGACAATAAATACCGGAAATGTGCTTAACTTGATTGATATCAAGAAGAAAGCTGGACAGAATGTAACAGAAGAGGTTAGTGAATTTTTCGATATATTTCACTTTGTTGTATCTTGAAACAATGACCTTCTAAGTTGGCTGAATTATCACAAGGAATTACATAATTACCTACAATACATAGTTGTAGGATATCAAATTAAATTTTGTGATTGTTCAAGTCTGGAGTTAAGTAATAATGAATGATAGATAACAATTTATTGTGGCTAATTACTTCACAAGTAACCATGAAGATAAACATAATCACACAACAGTATTCTAATAAGATATTGAGTATAGGGATTAAGGGAAAGTTCTGTCATCTCATTAAAAAAAGAATAATAGCTCAATTATTCATCAAAATTGGGATTCCAGTTTTAACCTGTTACTACATACCTATTAAGAATCAAATATACCTAAGCTAAGGCCTCTCTGATTTATGGCTTCATATTAGCATATCTTTTTAAATGTCTACGGTTTTAAATTTTAAAACTGTCAGAAAAAGCAAGTTGTGTCGGCTAAAACATTAAACATTCAAACAGAAAATACCATCTCACAGACAACAAGTCACAGTAATTAATCTTTGGAACCAATTGCCATCAGCTAAAAATAGTAACAGTACCACAAACAGTGAGCTACTAATGGTACATTGGAAGTTATAGTAGGTATTTGTAATAATACATTATGGAAGCTCGGACAAGTGTATCTTATTTTTAATACAAAATAGAGATGGCCAAATGTCAGATATTAAAAAAAAATGTAAAGTGGTTACTATTTATTTTATTAATGAAATAATAAAGGAGGTTATAAATAAATAATTAATTTGAGAATGACTTTGATATTGTGATTTTGATAGGTTTAAGATGGTAATCTCTAAAATTCTTCTTTTTTTGGATAGTCTATCATAATCACTGAGTCTTTTTATTAATCCATTGGGTCCCTTAGCCACTGTACTCTATCATCAAAAGAATTTATCCTCTTGCATAGTATTATATTATGAGAAAGAGTTTTTCAAGCTACTTATAAATTTTCTACCAGAGAATGACCCATAACATAACTAGTTATATGCATCTAACATAAAATATCTATCATTACCTTCTGTAACACCCAGATATAAGGGTTGTGTGGATTCATATATATATTTATAAAATGTATTTTTGCATGTAACTCAAAATTATTATACAAGGTAATATAGTTCCCTCATGGAACAAAAAAAAATTTGTTAACAATGAGCGCCCAACACTTAAGTGGTTAATAGGATCAATTTGGAAAAATAATTAATCAAAATTATGTTAAGTTTAAAATGTTAATATTTTGAGTCAACAATTATAAAAAAAAACATAGATACTATGCGCTTGTTTCATGGATTTTCTTGTGGGAACAATGTATTTTCCCTATAGCCTCAGTAAATAGGCTGTCAAATAGTTAAATAATTATTCAAATCAGACCAGTAGTTCCTGAGATTAGCCTGTTCAAACAAACTAACAATCACACCGCAACATTAAATGTAGATTAGGAGACGATTTTTCAATCCTCTGATAATGTTTATATAACAGACTGTAAAATTTGTGAAAATAATAAATAAATAAATATTTCCGGACAATCCACACAACAACATCTAGCCCCGTGGTAAGCTCTTAGCTTGTGTTACGGGAACTATACATCTGATATACTTAATATAATAGACATACATACATAGATATTTTTTATTACACAAATTAAATACCCAGACCAAGGAGAAACTGTTTGCAGAACATACAAACACTTGACCCTTGGCGGGAATCGAACCCGCTACCTCTTGCGCCGCAAGCGGACCCTCGCCCACCGCGCCACTGTGGCAGTCGGAAAGAGCCTCCTGACGAACGAAAAATGTCTCTAAAACTAATAAAAATGATACTTTCCATGTTTTTTTTCAAAGTTAAAACATTTTGGGCCTACATGATACATGTTGACATAACTTGAGAAGAATGTTGAAATTCAACATTTTACACTCAATTAAGTGTCTTGACTGTGAAAATTCCGAGAAACTTCTATGTAGTTGAAGTGTAAAAGTGAAATTTCATTGGTTATGCAGTGGGGCATAGACTAGGATCAGGACTCTTTGAGCCTATGTGTGTAAAATGCCTGCTAATTGATACATTTAAATAGTAAACATCCAAAGGTTAGCTGGAAGTGCTTTTTACCATATAAATAATTACTAAAACCGTCAAATTGAGGAGGTCCTCTATTGACGCGAACTTCTGTTTTAACGAACCAAAGAAACAGGTTCTCAATTTAACCGTAGATTTTTTGTGGTTGTGGTTCCAATACATACTGCCTCTACCTGACTTGCGTATAATATAAATTAGCTGACCTATTCCGGCAATACAAGGTCGCAAAAACCTTCCTCTTAAATGACTATAATTATTGCTGAAAATCGCATAAAGATCCGCATAAAGGTCTATTACGTAAAACTTTGCAGTAGCGACAGCAACAGCAAAGCGACTTTGCTGTTGTTTTTGGAGGTTTTGTCTGTTCACGTCCGTAAGTGGTAACCCTCTGAATCCTTACACGTGACCTCCGGGTGGTGCTAAGAACAGTCTCTGGTGGGAGGCTTCGGCCGCGGCTTGTCACCACCCTCCGGGCTGGGCCAGTGCGTGAAGCGATTTATTCGTGTTTCGTAATGTGGCCCGGAGAAGCCACCTTCTAGGTCTTCATGTCCTATCTTAGACCACATCGTCACTTTACATCAGGTGAGATTGTGGTCAAATGAAGGCTTATCGATATAAAAAAATAAAAAAAGCGACAGCGACCGCTACGCGATTGGTTGCAAATAGTTTCTAGCCGGATTCTGATTTGCCCGCCTATTACGTAAAACTTTACAGTAGCGACAGCAACAGCAAAGCGACTGCCGCTACTGTCGCTACTGCAAAGTTTTACGTAATGAACATAAAGGCAGACAGAGGCGGCCCCCTTCACTTTAATCTATACTAGTCCATGACATTAGTAATTTTTCTCCCCGTCCACGGTTGTCTGGAAGAAATTGCTCTAAGCAATAAGAGCGCCCATTACGCATTCTAGGTTTATTTTTTATTTTCAGTTTTTATTGTTCCTTTGTTTGGTGTGTGATAACTGGTAAAGTATTTTCTAATCTATCTATCTATCTAATATTATAAAGCTGAAGAGTTAGTTTGTTAAAACGCGCTAATCTCAGGAACTATTGGTCCGATTTGAAAAAAATATTTTAATGTTGTTGATAGATTTGTAAAGCAAAGTATTCAAACGATCGAATTTAAAATAAATTGTTTGAGGCAAAAGACGGTATATATTATGCGAATAAACCTTGAGATTTCATTATTAGTCATTGGTTGAAGTACCTATGGTAGGTGTGTTTGTTTTAATGATCTTCCATTCTCCTATCTTATCAAACAATACATACGAGCGTATGACAATCTGGAAATCTAGAGTATTTAAATGATTAGATAATATATATATATATATAATGTCCAAGTACCCACACTAGTATTATTTTAAGACTAGTTGTCCAAGTTGCAGTGTTGTTCTGTTTTATTAATTTTCCCTGGAAACAATTGGGTACCTAAATTACCCGCGGTGAAAGTAGCCCATAACCTCTGAATCACTTTTGTAGATCCTGATAGTAAAAGGTATTTTTCCTCCTGAGCAGTAATTTCATAGATGGATGCCATTATAATAATGGATTCATAATTTCATGATGTAAAACGACCGACGCCGCAATAAGGACTATCCACCATTTTTCTGTACCTTTATATTTGGAAAGTATACATATACACGTATATTTATGAAACGGAAGCATTTGTACGACTAACATGATTCATAACATGAAATATCAACATTGATTAAATTCGGTATGATCACATAATATTTATAAATACTCCTCGATGATACAGGCAATAATGACTTTACAAAAAGTTGTTGGTAGTACGTAGCTATAGGAACTAATCGAAACGTCAAAGGCTAATAACATAGGTGAACGGAAAACGGCTTGTCATGGCTAGTGTTGGCACTGTCCAAATAGGTAGGTAGGTACATACCTACTTAATCATTGTTAATGGTGTTCTACGAAGGTTGATTGGACCATGTCGGTATGTCTATTATATTAAGTATGGTAAGTTTGGGAGGTTTTTTCTGTTCACGTCCGTAAGTGTTAACCCTATTAATCCTTACACGTGACCTCCGGGTGGTGCTTAGAACAGTCTCTAGTGGTAGGCTTCGGCCGAGACTTGTCACCACCCTCCGGGCTGGGCCAGTGCGCGAAACGATTTTTACGTGATTCGTAATGTGGTCCGGAGAAGCCTAGAATCTACCTATCTACCTTCTAGGCCTTCATGCCCCATCTTAGACCACATCGTCACTTTACATCAGATTAGATTGTGGTCAAAAAAAGGCTTATCTAGCATAAAAAAAGTATATCAGATGTCTAGTACCCGTAACACAAGTTTAGAGATTACCACAAGGCTAGATGTTGTGGTGTGAATTGTCCGGCAATATTTATTTATTTGGTAATTTAGTTTTGGTCAGTATGGGAAGGACTGAAAATAAAAGACATACGAAGATCTGTTCTTAGAAACCATGTCATCGATTTTAGTTTAATGAAAAATTGCATTGAAACATAAAAAAAAATTGTAAGTAATTTGCTTGGGATTAGAACCCGAACTTTTTGAAAATAAAACTACAAACCGAAACTCATGCTCCACAATGTATACTTAGATTGGGATCTAACTGATCCGCGATTGGCGAATCGAGACTTATCTCTTACTTGCTCAAGTTGAGTTGTTACAACATATATCCTAAATCATTAAATTCTGTTCTTCGGTTCGTTGCAAAAAGTTTTTATTGTAAATAGTTACTACACAATAAATTTGATTGTAACCTGCGTTTTTATCGAATTGGGACCGGTTTGAATGATACAACTTTATTTGTTTTTTTACGGATTTGTAAACTTACCAAGGACGCGTATACTGTAATATGCTGTATGTCCGTCTATCTCTCTCCTGAGCTCGGGAGCTGATTGGGCTAGAGCAGTTTGATGGTGACCAAGACTGCTAGCTGTTCGAAGGTTCCAACGGAATACCAGCGCTGGCTTCACAGCCCGCATTATGCTGAGTTGGGACCTTTTTGGAACTAGATACATTTAAATATTCTGTAATCGTTAGATCAATAAAATTAACTGTCACTATTTCCCTGCATGTATTTTTATGTATTTAATTCTGAATAAATGATTTTGTATTTATTTTGTATTTAAGAAGACGCTGGCCCTCTGGTTTAACTTATCAAATATTTCCTTATGATAAAAAAAAAAGTATTTTTGTTTATATTTTTTGGTCTGCAGAAGTGTACTAACGCTTTAGGGAAACTTCCACGAAGAAATATTCCAAATTACTTTTGAGTTATATATCATAGTATATTTTAGACTGTGGGGTATTTTTTCATATGCCTTTGTAAGGTTTTTTATAATTATGCAAAACACGTATATGGTTTGCAAGGCAATCTTAATCTTTCTATTACACAGTGTCTGACTAGCACAGGAGATAAAGACTGCGTTGATTATGCAATACTTTCTTTTGGTTTATATAAACGATTGATTGATTTCTATTAATTACTATTTGAATAGTAGGTAATAGAAATCAATCAATGATTTTTATTTTTTAAACACTAAAGTTAAAGTTAAGTTTGATTGTTGGAGGGAGTTGAGGGAGGCCTTTGCCTAGCAGTGGGAAAACGTAGGCTAATTAAAATAAAAATAAAAGTATAAGTTGTAACTTAATCTACTTAATTTTTATGTATTTGGGAGATCGAGGTTTTCCAACACAGTTACTTTCTTTACATAACAGCTACTTCAAACACTGTAAAATCAATGTAAATTAAATAAAAAAGGGGTGTGTGCGATTCACACACGATAGAAGTGAAACTTCAGTAAATCGACAAGAGAATAAGAAGAATAAAAAAAAAACAAAAATAAAAATACTATGCAAAAAGGTTTTGTTCGGGCGGTCACCCATCCAAGTACTGGCGTCGCGCAAAGTTGCTTAACCTTGTTAGCGTTTAAGAATCTTATTTCCATTTCCGTTGCATCCGGTTTCAAATTACAACGATTCTAAAGAAGTTTCACTTCAATAATGTTATAAGGTTTTTTTTTGTATTACAGCTTTCGGAAAGCATCAAACTAACTCTATCAGAATGGGGCACGCTGAACTCGCGTCCCATGCAGAACGGTCACCATACAGAGGATTTCCCACACTCCTCCGAGGAGTCCGACTACATGGTGGTGACCGGCCCGACTGTCACGAACATCACCAGGCCCCACGACGATGTGCACAACAAGATGGCGGAGGAGGAGAGGAAGAACCTCAAAATTGGCGTGAAGATATTCATAAATGAGGATAGCAAGGATGCTCTTACGGAGTGCTTGGAGAATGGTGAGTTTTTTTCACTAATTCTTTTGAAATTCTATCTGGACTAACTTGAAATAACTAATAAAATTTACATAAAAAAGAATCTTCGAAATCCATCCATGGGAAATCCTTTTGTTTTAATGTATATGATTCTTAAAACACGTTTTTTTATAGTCACTAATATACCATAAATAGGACTATATCACCATTTCCGAGTTAAATAAGATTATGGTTAAAACATAGAACCATCTCGCTCATTTACAGATGACAAAGCCTAGATGGCCCGGAGAAGCCACCTTCTAGGTCTTCATGTCCCATCTTAGACCATATCGGCACTTTACATCAGGTGAGATTGTGGTCAAAAGAAGGCAAATCGATCATAAAAAAAAATTAAAAATGTTTTAATGTGTGACGTCATTTCAAATACAACATGACAAAACATTAATGATGGTTGACAATTTTTGCTTAATGCACTTTAATAATATGTGAAATGATAGGACTTGCGGAGAGTAACTAAAAAAATTAAATAAACTGAATCATATATTTACTCAAAGCTTAGATTTATAACGAGCATTAATAATTGACAATGTCTAATTTATAATTATTAGCAAGATTGCCATAAACCCGGCAGTGGGTATACCGAGCATAAAACTTGGTTTATGAGACTTCAAGGCAATTAAGTTTTAATTACGGCTTGTTTTAGTCCCGAAAAATAATCTACTTGATAGGTACGGTGAGTAAATAAATGAATAAGAACAGTCACGGTATACCAGTATCTATACAGTATTCTAAGTACAAGTTAGAGGTTTGATTCCTTAACACTTTTTGTTTCTTAGCTTTTACTCTGTCGATTGACATGCGTTTAACCGCTCCTCAAAATCAAGTTATATTGTTCAAAATGGCTCAAAATGGCTGGCTCCATACTAAAATATCATATCCCCTTTGCGACAGAATAATTCGCATCGACTGGTTTATACGGAATTCCACAGGTATAGGTAGGTTATTAGGTAAATTTTAAACCATAAAAATAAGCATCGAATATAAAGGTTAGTAAAAGGCGTAGGTTAGCTCGCGTTTTCGCGACCGTTTGTATGAAGTTAATAGAATACTATACAAAAATACAAAAACATTTATTCAACAACTTAATATACAGTAACAAGGTTTGAGATCCTCTTTTAAGTAAAATAAATACCTGTGTTAGAAGAATCTCGCTCTGCCATAAATACTAACATTACAGTTAATCCCCAAGCGGTAGCCGGTTACCGCTTACCTGACCTTATTACCTGAGGTGAGGGTCAAGGAGTTAAGTGTCTATAAAATTAATTTAATATACTAGCGGCCCGCCCCGGCGTCGCACGGGTAAAAAATGTTCCCGGCAATTTTTCCTTATTTGCTCACCGTTTAGACCTACCCTGGACTACAACAAACATATTAAAACCAAAATCAGCTCAATCGGCCCAGCCATTCTCGAGTTTTAATCAGACTAACGAACAACAATTCATTTTTATTTATAAAGATTATAATATTATACTGTATAGACTGTATAACTGTGCGTGTGTGCCTAACTACTAAATATTATGATGTTTTACTTATAAAGAAATTAAGGCATTGTCAGTACTAAGAGTGAATCATTGCGCATTTAGTATCTCATAACGATAAAGTATCTGTAATGCATTGATTGAATACAGTCGAATATAAATATTTAGTAGTTACATACTAAGATGTTAGTAGAGTAGATTATAATATTTTCATTCAGTAAATAGCGATTTAACAGTACCTATAGGTACACACTAATTATAACTATCATAAAGAACACTACATATAAATAATTTAACCTTATACTTATACTTAATATAATAGACATACATGCATAGATATGTTTTATTAATTACTAGCTGTGCCCTGCGGTGCTACCCGCTTTATAATGGATGAAGTACTCTTAACCAACAACATATTTATTTGAATAAAGATTAATATTATTATGTTGATACAACCACAGATACAACTTAAACAAATTATTTCGACCAAATTAGGTACCATAAAAACGGTTTTTGTGAGTTAATCTTAAAAGATAGACATATACTACCGCGGACTGTTTTTTAGATCATTAAAAGAGCTATTATTCTTTAATAAATATTTTTTGTGTATCTTGAACCGTTTTGACGGCGCACGCAACGAAAGGCTTTAAAGATGAACAATTTCTCCCGTTTTTTACACATTTACCACTATATCTTTGCTCCTATTGGCTGTAGCGTGATGTTATATAGCCTATAGCCTTTCCCGATAACTGGACTATCCAACACAAAAAGAATTATTCAATTCGAACCAGTAGTTTCGGAGATAAGCGCGTTCAAACAAACAAACAAACAAACTCTTCAGCTTTATAATATTATAGTATAGATTATACATATTAAACACTGTGCTTGCAGAACATTCAAACACTTGACCCCTCGACGAAACTCAAACGAATGCTCTGATTTTTAATGGTTTAACTCATTACATATACAGTCCAATTACATATACAATCAATCTTTTATCTCTATCCATAAATTATAGCGAGTAAAAGTTTTAATTAAGTGAGTTTTGTGATGTCCCCATGACAAATTACCTAATTATAACTTATAGAGAATAAACGACATGAAAATATCATACACATACAAAACAATAAATAAAATTAGTTAGATGACGTATGCGGTTTTTGTTTAGGTATTTGTGGTTCTATTATCTATTAAGTATGAATGACATCACCAACACGCGTCCTTGGATAAAACCTTCCGGCTAGATAAATATTGATTAGTGCTTAATGATTTGCGCTGATGGGCTTATTGAAACTTGAATGAAATAAAGATATAATAATAAATAAATATTTCTGGACTAATCATAATCACACACCATCACCTGACCCCAAACTATGCATAGCTTGTACTATGGGTGTTAGGTGACTGATATACTTTTATATACATTTTTTTTTTGTAAATACATACATATAATACATCGATAACACCACCCAGACTCGAAACCAGAAATTAAAACTTAAAATATCAACACACAAAACGGAAAATTTGACAGGTATGAAGTTGCCCCAGTAAAGAACAATAGCTACTTTTACCGAGGGATACTATTAAAACGCGGGCAAAGCAACGGGAGTAAACCTAGTCATAATATAACATTTCACAATATAATATTGCAAAATTTCAGCTCAATCGGAAACAGTGTCAAATTTGACTCAAATTTGAGTCAAAGTCAAAGCGTTTATTTCCTTAGATGCACAGGCATATAACATTATGGGCAGGTCATCTTAAGATTAATAATACTAAATTTTTAAACAATAATTATCTAGGAAATATCATTGTCTTGACAGTTCGCTTTAATTTGGCGAAGCGTATAGAACTTATAGCTTTATCAGTTTTATAATTTTATAGTTATTACAATTTCTGAGTTTTTACTTATAGGTTACCTATTATAAATTTTACACTTACAAAAAAAAATGCTTGTCATATCAGGGAACTCTTAAAACATGAGCATATCAGTCCTGGTCACTTGGCACTATGCGACATCTGTCCAAGCAAGGTTTGTTTATAAACAACATCGGGACAGGTGATACTAAGAAGCCTGTAATTCAATAATAACATAAAATGCCTTATCATTCTAATGATGCAATGGCCGGATATGTAACGAGATTGCTTAGATAAGATTACGAGTAAAAAATAACGGGATGGTGACGAAATATCTGCTACTATTGCGTTCGTTCACGTGAGACAGCAGTTGGTCGAATTTGTGCTATTTCATGGTGTATGGTAAAAAAAATTGTATTGCTTGCAAATACTATTTGAGTCAGTATTATGTTAAATATTTCTGACGCTTCGCGAGGAATAATTTTTTTTTCCTGTAGTTAAGTGGGCTTATGTTGAAGATGAGTCATTATACCATATTTTTAACCCCCGACCAAAAAAGAGACGCCGCCAACGCAAAAAGAGGGGCGTTATAAGTTTGAAATGTATATCTGTTTGTCTGTGGCATCATAGCTCCCGGACGGATGACGCGATTTCAATTTAGTAGAAAGATGTGTTTTGACGAAATCACATAGACATGTTTGACGAATTCGGTTGACCTGTGAAAACCCGAAAATCTGAAAATATAGGTATTTGAGTGGGTTCTTAAATTAAAGCGCATCACATGCACGTTACAAAATAGTATGGGTTTTTCCTTTTAAGGGAACTAAAGCTTTGGAATCAAGGTATTTACATTGAGATTATATATAGCAACTAGTGGCTTCGCACGGGTTTTTATTCAATGTTTTTTCCAAAATTGTGAATCAAAACCATTCCCAGATCCCCTTGAACACACACAAAAAATTTCATCAAAATCGGTCCAGTCGTTTGAGAGTAGTTCAGTGACATACACACTCACAGAAGAATTATATATATAAAGATGGACCATCTAATAATAAAAGAAACAAGATACAAAATAAAGTGTTTCCATTGTTTGTTTTAACAAATCTAAGAAACGTCAAAATTAAAAATGTTTAAACATTTTTATATATATTTGTTTAAGTAAATTAACACGATTACATAACCAATTACATTAGTTACACATAATTATCATATATTTTAAATTAACATACATTTCAAAATTAGTGATAAATTATTAAATTCAATCAAATATAATTATTTATCTATTATATATAGGGTATATACATAATAAATAATTAGCAAATGTTGTTCTGCAAAATGAAAAATACATAGATAGTAGCCGATTCTCAGACCTACTGAATATGCATATAAAATGTCATAATAATCGAATAAGCCGTTTCGGAGGAGTACCTACGGTAACTAACATTGTGACATGAAAATTGTATATATATAAGATTTAAAAGTTTTAGTGCATTGGATAGATTAATTCGAATTGAAATTATAAAATCATAAACAAATTGAACTTAAAGATAAATAGGAAATAAATTTATCGTATCTGGTCGCTTCGCTTTTTTTACACGAGACCAAAGATGCGATTAGAGTATAGCTCATTTTTATTCAGAAATTATACACGAATTATTTAGCCTTGTTTTCAATTTGAAAGAACTTTGACCTGTAGTTCCTAACTTAAGCGCGTTAAAACAAACAATCAAAAGGAACTCTTTAGCTTTATAATATTAGTGTCTATATATCACAAACAGTATCACAGTATCTATATATGTATATATCACATTGGGAATTCCTTGGTAAGAGGAAAATGTAGCAGTAGTTATTATTGTAAAATGTTTGGAACTAAATTGTGTATAGTCATGGTGCGTTGTATAATATTTAAGTACGAGTATCGCGAGTTTCGGCGAGTGGTGTGGGGAATTGCACTTATGATACATGTGATTTTATAACCTCGGACGCAAAAAGAGAGGATTTTTATACTTGATAATTAACCTTCATTTGACCAAAACCTCACCTGGTGTAAACTGAAGATGTGGTCTAAGATGGGGCATGAAGACCTAGAAGGTAGATGGCTTCTCCGGGCCACATTACGAAACACGAAATAATCGTTTCACGCACTGGCCAAGCCCAGCGGGTGGTGACAAGCCGCGGCCGAAACCTACCACCAGAGATTGTTCTTAGCACCATCCGGAGGTATTATAAGTCTGTCTGTCTATGTCAGCATAGCTCCTGAAAGGTTGAAGCGATTTCAATTTAGTTGTTTTTTGTATGAAAGGTGAGTTTGAGTTATGCGCGAGTGTTCTTAGACATGTTTAATAAAAATCCGTGACCCGTTTAAAAGTTATGAGTATCAATCTGCAAATATACTCGAGTGGGGTCTCGAATGAAAGCGCATCACGTGCACATTACAAATGCCTGACATAATTCTTGAGATTTTCTAAGATAGGTAAAACCAAACAATGGAAATAAATGATTTTGTATCTTTGGAATGGGGGTTATTTTTTTATTATAAATTAAGATTATTACATAACATAACATAAAAATATTTATTTGACACTTTTCACAAATTTACAAAAACACAATGGAACGTTGAACTACTGCGATAGTTTTTAATAAATCTAAATTTAAAATTTAAGAAAAACCCCCGATTCCAATGCCATAATTTCCTTAAACGTAAAACAACATAATATTATGTAATGTGGACGCGATGCGATTTCATTTGATACCCCACACTAGTATATTTGCAGATTTTCAGTTTTCCTTACCCACTCTCACCCCGATAACTTTTAAACGGCACAACCGATTTTTATGAAACATGTCTAAGCACACCCGGGCCAAACTCACCTTTCATACAAAAAAAAACTAAATTGAAATCGCTCCATCCGTTCGGGAGCTATGGTAGAACAGACACACAGACAGACACGTCAAACTTATAACACCCCTCTTTTTTGGTCAGGGGGTTAAAAACTGTAAGAAGCCGAAGGTCAGACTTACCGATATGTTCTGGGTTTTGTTTAACGTTGAGTAATAATATTTGTCTTGGATATATTATACAAGTAGGTATAATGCAGCCATTTTAAAAACTGACGGAGGTTTCTTATTATATTATAGTTTAGTTACTTTGAACAAGGAAAATTTATTCTTAATGCATTACGTGATTTACAAACAGGTACCAAAACTCTACGATGATTTTAAATATACCTAAGTCATTATAGAATACTAAACTATACGTTGGAACGTAGAAAATGTATAACGTACCTATGTATTATATGTGATAATACAATCCATAGAGGAACTGTTTTTCTTCCACCTCTATAGAATTGGCTGCGCGGAACTGCTAGTGGCATTATGACGTCATTTTGTTATGAAAATACAATTGTCACCGTGACAGGTGATTGATAAATGTTCGCGGACATTGTAGAATAATTAACTTATTCGATTGATTGTTGCCAGTAGCATTGTGTATCTGGTTGTTAGGGTTCCTTACATAAATGGTAGAACGGGGACCCTATCACTGAGACTTCATCGTCTGTATGTCTATCACCAGGACGTAAATCAAGAAGAAAAAAAAAGATTGAGTTGAAATTTGATGTATTAAACACATAATTAATAGATATATAAAGGGCGCTCCTGCACAACAATACAATACAATATTCTTTATTGAAACACCATAAAATATAATATTACAAGGAATTGTGCGTAGCAAAAAGTGAGACAACGGGCGGCCTTATCACTAAAAGCGATCTCTTCCAGGCAACCTTTGGATGGAAAGAGATCATTGTACACACAGAAGCAGTGGCGTCTACAACAAAATTGTAGAAATAATAAAAATATAAATAAATGGCTACAAAAAGATAAATTTAAGGATAGCATAGTAAACATAATAGTTAGAGAAAGAAAATAAAGATTACAAAACAATTTAGTTTAAATTAAATACAGTACAGAAACACTAAAATAGAAAATGAAAATAATAGGTACAAGGTGTTTACAGTATCAGTACAAAGATTATTACACAACAAACGTAGGCCAGTGCTTTGAAGCCAAAACTACACTTACAACTTTGCACGTTAAAAAAAAAGATTTATTTATTGCCAAATATGTATTACACACATTTAATACAAATTTTGATTTTGACAGAGTTCATGTTCATGTCATACTTATTAAATAAAGGATTAGTTAATAAGCTACGACATCGCACCGAAGCTAATTATTGAATCACTAATGTAAACTGCGCGGTTTACAATGATCCTTTTAATAATAATATAATAATTATATTTAATTGTATTTAATAATTTGTTACTTATTTTTAAAAATGATGTGTATTTTTCTATGTGTACTAATGTAATTGGTTGCTAATCGTGTTAGTGTACTTCCATAAATAAATAAATGATTCAATAATTAGAGTTCTACTCGAATTCCGTGTAGTTAATACAAATTTTGACAGTCCAATTACCAGAAAGTCGATTTTATTATAACGTTAATCTATATAAATAAAAATGAATTGTTGTTCGTTAATCTGATTAAAACTCGAGAACGGCTGAACGGATTTATCTTATCATAGTCTTGAAATGTTCGTGGAGGTCTAGGGAAGGTTTAAAAGGCGAGAAAAAATCGAATAATTGCCGGGAAAAAAAATTGAATAAAAACCCGTGCGAAGCCGGGGCGGGCCACTAGTATTTAATAAAGATAGCAACACCATAACACCAGCTGTGTTGCTGAATTGTAAATTGGTCAATTTACAATTTTCCGGTGACATTTTTTGAAGTAGGTACCCATAGAATAAGTAAAGTTATAATTTTGTCTGTTCCAGTATTCACAGCCCTGCAAACGGACTACATAGACAACGTGACCCTGGCCTACAACCCGGACACGCTGCACAAGGAGCCGGTCGGCACGAATCTAACGAGCAACCACTCCACGAAGGCGTCCCCTATATCTCTCGGCAGCAGTAACGTCGGTGAGTTGTCAAAGTCAAAGTCAAAGTCTAAACGTTTATTTCCTTAGAAGCACATAGCCTACATCGACAGGTCAACTTAAAATTAAATAAACAAAAAATATCAAGGAAATAACATTGTCTTGACAGTTCGCTTCAATGTTTTATACTGAGTTGAGAAGCGAATAGAACAACACAGCTTTATCCAGTTATTACAATTTTGGAGTTATTACAATTTTGGAGTTCTTATTTATAGGTAACTATTATAAGTTTAACATTTACAATAAAAAAAATGCAAAATTTTATATAATACTAGCTGACTCCAGCAAACGTTGTTTTGCAAAATGAAAAATAGATAGTAGCCGATTCTCAGACAGACCTACTCAATATGCTCACAAAATTTCATGAGAATCGGTCAAGCCGTTTCGGAGGAGTACGGGAACGAACATTGGGACACGAGAATTTTATATATAAGATACAAATAATATTTATTGCCTTGAAAGCATTGGGCATTATATGCACAGGTCAATTTAAAATTAATTAAACTAAGTTTTTGAAATACAAATTTTCAAGGAAGTAACATTGTCTTGAACGCCTCTTAATCTCAGCAATTATTGGTCTGATTAGAAAAAATATTTTATACTTAGATAGCTTATTTAAATATTTATTTAAACTCAAAAACTACTAAACGGATATTATTGCTGTTATCAGCAATAGGAGGGTTTTGCATCAGTTATTTATTTATTATTTTATTTATTTACCAACTCGCACTCGGCCAGCGCGATGAATTAAGGCCTAATCTCTCTCGTCAAGAGAGAAGTCCCTGTGTCCCAGCTGTGGGAACGTTAATAGGTTGATGATGAAGATTATGTATTAGTTTTAATACTCGTTTTTAATATTCCAGCCCGCAGATCCAGTGGGGAATTCGAAGCGGACAGCGAGGCGGACGCCAAGAAGTGTGAGGCCATCTTACCTGGGATTATGACGTTGTGGGCCGTTCTAGAAGATTATGTCAAAGATTGTAAGTGCAAAAGTATATATTCGATATTCGAAGTATAGTTATATTTGGAGGTTTTGGCTGTTCACGTCCGTAAGTGGTAACCCTCTGAATCCTTACACGTGACCTCCGGGTGGTGCTAAGAACAGTCTCTGGTGGTAGGCTTCGGCCGCGGCTTGTCACCACCCTCCGGGCTGGGCCAGTGCGTGAAGCGATTTTTTCGTGTTTCGTAATGTGGTCCGGAGAAGCTATCTTCTAGGCCTTCATGCTCCATCTTAGACCACATCTTCACTTTACATCAGGTGAGATTGTTGTCAAATAAAGGCTTATCTATAATAAAAAAATAAAAAAAATATTCTATACTAATAAAAAATAATAAAAATAAATAAATAAATATTGCCGAACAATCCACACAACAACATCTAGCCCCGTTGTAAGCTATAAGCTTGTGTTACGGGTACTAGACATCTGATATATGTACTTAATATAATAGACATACATAGATAGATATTTTTTATTATACATACTAAACACCCAGACCAAGGAGAAAATGCTTGCAGAACATACAAACACTTGACCCCTCGGCGGGAATCGAACATAATCTATGCTAATATAATAAAGAAGAAAGATTCGTCATTCTATCAACCCATAGCGGCACTCTGCTAGGCACGGGTCTCCCAAGAGAACCTATAACAAGTCTTTGGGATAGGTATAATCACCTAAAAACTTTGAAACTCTGTATCTTGTTTTTCTTTTGCAAAAAAGAAGGAAAAATAGTGTATATATATTTTTTATCTTAATGACGTACTAATTATTTTTTTTAGTTATCTACCCTATTTCATATTGAAATATTATTTTCATCATTAAAAGGGATTTACTAGCCAACACAAATATTTTACCCCAAAAGGGGGTACCCAATACATTACAGTAATAAACATATTACAATTAATTTTGAAAGATAAAATTTTAAGAAATTAAGCAGTGGCTTTAGTAAATATCCCTCCGGGCTGGGCCAGTGTGTGAAACGATTTTTCGTGTTTCGCGTGTGTCACTTTACATTGTAAAGTGACGATGTGGTCCAAGATAAGATAATTAAGATTGTGTAAAGTTTACATCGGGTGAGATTGTGGTCAAATGAAGGCTTATCAAACATAAAATATATGTTGTTCTCCGTTACAAGGTAACGTCGTTGAATTTTAATGAACTGCCAAATTAACCGTTAAGTTATATCTCTCTCAATCAATCTATCAGTCTTAAGTTATGCATATCTCGTTTTGTAAAACCAAACAATGGAAATAAACGATTTTGTATCTTGTATCTCGTTTCAGGTCGCGTCCAGCAGCTGGGCGTGGCTGTCAAATTGCCCGTTAAGTTGTATCACTCTCAATCAATCATCAATCTATCATCATCATCATAATTTCAGCTTTTAGACGTCCACTGCTGGACATAAGCCTCCCTCAAAGACGACCAATCATTCCGATCGGTCGCCACTTGCATCCACCGTGAGCCAGCAAGTCTGACTAGGTTATCTGTCCATCTTGTTGGTGGTCGTCCGAAGCTGCGTTTACCAATCCGCGGCCTTCATTCGATCAATCTAACAGTCTTAAGTTATGCCTATCTCGTTTGAGGTCGCGTGCAGCAGCTGGGCGTGGCTGTCAAATTGCCCGTTAAGTTCTATCTCTCTCAATCAATCATCAATCTATCAGTCTTAAGTTATGCCTATTTGGTTGGAGGTCGCGTGCAGCAGCTGGGCGTGGCGGACGTGGGCGGCGGCTGCCTGCGGCGGCTGCACGCGTGGGCGCGCGTCAAGCCGGCCATCGCGCAGATCAACCTCGCGTCGTGCTGCGTCGTGCCGCCCGCGCTGCACGCCTTCTGCCGCGCCAACGACGTGCAGCTGCTGACGCACGGCGACCCGCCAGGTACTAGTTTAACCCTATTTTATTTATTAACCCCCGACCAAAAAAGAGGGGTGTTATAAGTTTGACGTGTCTGTCTGTCTGTCTGTCTGTGTCACCATAGCTCCCGAACGGATGGAGCGATTTCAATTTAATTTGTTTTGTATGAAAGGTGAGTCTTGCGCGAGTGTTCTTAGACATGTTTCATGAAATCGGTTGGGCCGTTTAAAAGTTATGGGGGTGAGAAGGGGGAGGAAAACCGAAAATCTGCAAATATACTAGTGTGGGGTATCAAATGAAAACGCATCGCGTCCACATTACATAATATTATGTTGTTTTATATTAAAGGAAATTAAGGCATTGGAATCGGGGGTTTTTCTTAAATTTTAAATTTAGATTTATTTACTAGCGGCCCGCCCCGGGTAAAAAAAGTTCCCGGCAATTTTTCCTTATATGCTCACCGTTTAGACCTACCCTGGACTACGACAAACATTTTAAAACCAAAATCAGCTCAATCGGCCCAGCCGTTCTCGAGTTGTAATCAGACTAACGAACAACAATTCATTTTTATTTATATAGATTTACACTTTTACGTTGTCATTACAGTATTTAAATCTTAATTTAAAATTTAAGAAAAACACTCGATTCCAATCCCTTATTTCCTTAAAAGTAAAACACCATCCGGGCTGGGCCAGTGCGTGAAGCGATTTTTTCGTGTTTCGTAATGTGGTCCGGAGAAGCCATCTACCTTCTAGGTCTTCATGTCCTATCTTAGACCACATCGTCACTTTACATCAGGTGAGATTGTGGTAAAATGAAGGCTTATCGAGCATAAAAAAAAACATAATATTTAGTAATGTGCACGATGCGCTTCATTTGATACCCCATTCGAGTATATTTGCAGATTTTCGGTTTTCCTTCCCCACTCTCACCCCCATCACTTTTAAACGGCTCAACCGATGTTCATGAAACATGTCTAAGCACACTCGCGACAGACTCACCTGTCATGCATAAAAACTAAATTGAAATCGCTCAATTCGTTCAGGAGCTATGATGTCCCAGACAGACAGACACGTGAAACTTATAACACCTCTCTTTTTTTGTCGGGGGTTAATAAATTAAAACACATAATTACAAAATTACTAAATTCTTATTTCTATTTCCAATTGATTCTGTTTATTTTTTTAAGTACTGGGTCACGGCACTATTATTATTTTTTTCCGATATAACAAACAAGTTAACATCCTCGCGCGCACTGCAGAAGCTATTGAGAGTTCGTAGAGCCCTCTGAAAAGGAGACATGCTCCATAACTTAGTTCTTGCCGTTGGTATGGCAAAGTCGTCTGCGTATATATACAGTCGTGGTCAACTAATTAGGGACACTCTTTGGTTAAACCGAATTGTGAATTTATTTTTTATTTTCCAACGAGTCTAAAGCATATTCCATATTTCTTACATGTAAGTATAATTAGTAATTTATGTGCCCGATTATACAAACAATAACAACTTCTTAAACATTAAACCTCTTTACAGTATAGCTGATAGATTATCGTAGTGCTATTGTTCAAATAATGCTGGCTGGCCATTTAATTAGGGACACTGAGATATTGCGTTCTATTTCCAAAATTTGAATCTCAATACTTTTTTACTTCTTCTCTTATTGTTTCGTGGTAGTTTTGGCGGCAATCCCGATATTTATTTTAAGTTTTGAAAAATATTTTGAAGAAAAATGGGTAAAAATAAAAGTTGCGATCCAACACTACGAAAAATTATCATGAAGTTTGTTGTCGAGCATGGTTGGCCATACCGAAGGATAGCAGAACATTTAAATTGTTCAAAAACTATGGTATACAATGCAGTGCAACATGTCAGACGCAATAACACAGATTTAAATGTGCCCAGAACAAAAAGATCGAGAAAAACAACTCCGCAAGAAGATAGAATGATAACCAGGTTAGCTAAGAAAGATCCGTTTCTAGGCTCTATTTTAATTAAACACGAAGTGTTTGGGACGGACGAAAGAGCTGGTGTCTCAGCGAGAACCGTTCGACGACGTCTGGTAGAAGCAGGGTTGTTCGGAAGAGTGGCTCGCAAAGTACCGTTGTTGAAGAAAGAACATAGAAATGCTCGTTTGGCGTTTGCACGTAAATATGGACATTGGACCTACGCCCAATGGCAACATGTATTATTCTCTGATGAGACCAAGGTTAATTTGATTTCTTCAGATGGAAGGCAATACGTACGGCGTCCAGTAAAAGCGGAAATGAATCCAAGATTCACAAAAAAGCAGGTGAAACATGGCGGTGGAAACATTAAAATGTGGGGTTCATTTTCTGGACGTGGAGTGGGACCTGTGAGGAAAGTTCAGGGTAACTTAGACCAACATCAATACAAGGCAATATTAGAGGAAACGATGCTTCCCTATGCTGAGGAGCATCTCCCTATTATATGGACGTTTCAGCATGATAACGACCCGAAACATACCGCCCGTTCAGTCAAATCGTTTCTTACCAGTCAGTCAGTATCGGTGCTAGATTGGCCAGCAAATAGCCCGGACCTTAACCCAATCGAGCACCTTTGGTACGAAATCAAGAAAAAAGTAGCCACTTATCGTACCACAACTTTAGATGAACTTAATGAAGCTTTTTGTGAGGCATGGGCAAACATTCCTGTCGAAACATGCCAGAAACTGATAATGTCTATGCCACATCGGTGTCAAGCGGTAATTACTAACAAAGGTTTTGCTACTGGGTACTGATTTTACACGTAATAAAATGGAGCTGTTAAAGATATTATAATACTGCAGATTATTAGTTTTGTTTAACTCTATTTTTCATTATAGTTTACTGTCCTTAATTAAATGTCCAGCTACAGAATTATACCTTAAAATTGAATACATGGTCAACCTTTGATATTAAATACTTTTTTCTATTTATTTATTCTTTTATTTACAGCCATTTAAAGCATAATAATCGGACCAAATTATGCAAATAATAGTTACTGAGAAATCAATAGGGTTTTATATTTGTATGTACATAACCGGTTATTGTTCTTCACTATCTTGCATGTCCCTAATTAGTTGACCACGACTGTACATATTTCGTGGGTACATAAAATCCTATATGCGCCAGGAATGGTGGATTATTAATGGTGGAGTTAACCCAAGACGCAAGTGTCAACGTGTCTGTCTGTATAGTAACTCTGTACGTTTTTATAATAAGCTTCCTCATAAAGAAAAAGCATATGACTCTACTATAAATACTTTACCTTCTTAACTCAGTATAAAAAATTCAAGCGAACTGTCAAGGCTATGTTATTTCCGTGATAATTTTAGTTTTTTATTAATTTAATGTTGACCTGTTCATGTATGACTTTTGACATTTCACTTATAACGCTGTGTTTAATGTCTCTACCAATTTTCAGCTCTATGCGAATTATACTTATGTTATAGATTATTTTTACCTTATTTTGACTGGATAGCCTATGATAATCTTGTATTTTTAATTTTTACATTCTAACGAAGAAGTACTTGCAACGTACATACACTTGTATCTCTGCGAACTCTTAACATTAAAACATTAATTTTAAATTTAAACATTAATTTACTTTACATCTTCTTCCAGATCTACTCTCCATCGCCGCAGTGAAAACGCTATCGGACGCCGGAGTATTCTGCGACACCCTAGAATGGTGCGCTCGCTACCAAGTCCACATCAAATGCCGAGGCGTCCTCGCCTTAAAGGGCTATGTCTGCAAAGCCACCATAGGCAACTCCAACCAACCAACCACAAACAACTCCAAAAAAGAGGAAATCTCAAATAAACACCCACAAAACGCCTTCAAAGAAATAGAAGATTCAAAGCACCAGGCATCTAGAAATATAACAGAGAGTCCTTCGAAGAGGGAGAAAGACTACGCCAAAAGGGGAGAGGTTTCCGCTAAAGAGAGTCCCAAAAAAGAGGTTCCTAGAAGAAAGAGCTTGGAGGCTAATAATGTTGGTAATTCGAAATAGGTTTTACCTAATTGTTTTTGATATAGGTTGAATTTATCTCGATAAAAAGGTTTTAGTAAACCAACACTATGAAAGGGCATCATACCAAATTAATTCAGGTCACTAACGAATTATTTAATATTGAAGAACATTTTATTTGAATAAACAGAGTGAAACATTATGTCAGAACTCAGTGATACTTAAAATTAAACGAATTTATTTGATTTTATTTTTAAAGTTTGGTTGTGTTTCTTACTAGCATTATTATTTAAAACACATTTTATATTCGCACACATACCAGTGCTTTTAAATAAAAACATGATTAATATACACATTTTAATACACACAAGTTCTATCAGAATAAAATTGATTGGATTGTAATCTCACAGAAGTATTAGGGAGTTTTTAATGTAACTAAAGTTATATAAAAAAAAATCAAACATAGCCCCAAAATCTCTAGCTAATATAATTTTCATTATAAAATAATGTAAAAATTATGTCATAAGAACATTCCTAATGAAAATTTTATATAATGTGTTGAATCCACTTAAATCTGCATTATATACTTAGTATAATCTGCGATAAATGTTATAAGTTCAAAAGGAGGTATTATACTTTAGGGATTATAATACTTAATTTTCTGTGTAATTTTAAGAAATAAAGTATTTTGGTGCTTTTTTATATCAATGGGTATATAATAAATACCTATTTAGGTATGTACTTACCTAGATATAAAGAAAACTTAATATTCAAATACACATTTTAATTAAATATGGGTGAAAGTTCAAAATCTTACAAATTAATATGTCAATGTATTTGAATAGATTTACCTTAGGTATTTTGAAGTCAAAGCGATTGAAAACGAAATGGAAGATTAAAATTCTACACAAGGTTGCCGTTAGCATTCTGAAATCCATATATAGGTACTTCCTTTATGTTATTGATACAATATTGAAAGTTGTTGAATTTAGAGTATATAATATTTTAATTCCAAAACAACTTCATTGTGTGTTTAAATGCTAATATAGTTCCTACGGTCGACCTCTTATCAAAAGGCAGTTTTCATCATTTTTACTGAGTTTGGGATGATATTTGCCGCTACCAAAATTGGAAAAAGTATACTAATAATGATAAATCAATATTTGCAAATAAGATTCCAACTTCTGCACTTCAAAGTGTTCTGATTTTAATGATTTCGGTATAAGAATAAGAATGTTTCCATTTTTGTTTTATTTTTAAATATGATCCCGATATCACTCTTAGAATGAACACTGTTTCTTAATTTATGTTTAACGTCACTACTCAGGTTTCACTTTATAAAGATGCATAAAAAGAATGCATTGTTGGTCATTGGAAAACCTACAGATGAGTTGCTCAATGGAGTCAACATCCAAAATGTCCAACCCAGTACTCATTTCATTATGGCTAAACGGTAGATTGTAGATAACAAAAAAAAAAATAACTGGAAAACTCACGCGCAACTTAGGTATTTAAAAAAAACTGACAGTATCAAAAAGTGCCTAGGTTTATACTATAAACAGAAGTACCTACTTATGATAATGGATATTGTTGAAATTAAAGTAACTATTTATTGAAAATATGTGTTTTTTATTTTACTGACTCCTTGATGCTTGGTATTCTAATTCTACATAGCTGCAGAAGCTGGATCGCCTTCTCCATAAATCTTAAACTAAAATATTTCAAATAAAAAAAACTCAATTTATAAATTTGGGGCTTTGTGGAAACTATCATGAAAAATCTTTCTAAATGTTATCTTTTTAAATGTTTTATTATACTAATAGACCGATACTGATACTGGAGGCTTTTATAATGATATAGCATACTGTTTCCGTCGATGCTCGATTGTTTGTTGCTGATTCATTCAACACGAAACAAATATCCTTTCTAGAGTAGCGACACCTAGCGACGAGACCGCGAAATTTTTTATTTACGTAAAATTGAGCTGGCCATTTTGCCATTTGGCCATTTTTTGGAAAAAGTTATGAAGGGCGAAGTGGGGAAGAAAATCGAAAATCTGCAAATACTTCTCTACTCGAAAATGGGAATCAAAAGAAAGCGCATCGCGTACACATTACAAAACTAAGGCATAGAATAATAAATACTGAGGTTTAGGAATCCGCTCACCGCCATTTTGAATAAGCACTATTCTAGAGTGACTGATAGAGGCGTTTTTTGTCAGGCGTCGAAACAGAGCATTGTGATTGCTATTAATTGTATCATCTTACTTCTTAATCATATTATTGTTTGATCTAAAAACAACATCACATCTATACCTACTAATATTATATATATACAATAAAAATTTCAGTATTTCAGTATAAAGCTGAAGAGTTTGTTTGTTTGTTTGAACGCGCTAATCTCCGAAACTACTGGTTCGAATTGAATAATTCTTTTTGTGTTGGATAGTCAGTTATAGAGGAAGGCTATAGGCTATATAACATCACGCTACGACCATTATGAGCAAAGATATAGTGGTAAATGTGTAAAAAAAACGGGAGAAATTGTTCATCTTTGAAGCCTTCCGTTGCGTGCGCCGTGAAAACGGTTCAAGATACACAAAAAATATGTATTAAAGAATAATAGCTCTTTTAATGATCTAAAAAACAGTCTGCGATAGTATATGTCTATCTTTTAAGATTAACTCACAAAAACCGTTTTTATGGTACCTAATTTGGTCGAAATAATTTGTTTAAGTTGTATCAACATAATAATATTAATTTTTTATTCAAACAAATATGTTGTTGGTTAAGAGTACTTCATCCATTATAACGCGGGTTGCACCGCAGGGCACAGCTAGTCCATTATATAATATGTCCTTGGTCTGGGCGAAAAACTCTGTCGAATCAGGAACTCGACAGAGTTTTTCGAATGTTTATGATAATGTAGTGGGTTTTATTATTTCGTCATTCACATTTTGTACTAAACAATTATTATTACAGTTTAATGGCCAGAACAGAGGGTAGTATTGTTTTTTTGTTATTTAAGCGATATGTGTTGTGCTTTGTGGAATTTTAATTTATAAAAACAAGAGGCTTTTAGCCTCTATTATTTTAAAAAAAATTTAAAGTGAGCAAAATAGTAGTTTTTTGTGTGCCTTGGAAATAAATAAAGAACATCTTTGATGACGAGTGAACGAATTCAATGATATTTATCATAACGAAAGTAAGTTTACCGATTGTATGAAGTACCACTATTTTTGTTCGATATGACATTATTATAATTAATGATTCGTGATTTTGTTAATTTATAATTGGCGATGCAAAGATTATTCGCACGCCTCTACCGGCGAAATTTAGAAACTGTCTAAGAACGACACTTTGTTTGATTTTATCTGATTTTTATTTATTATTTATGTTTTTCCCTGACGTTAATTGTAACAAAAACTGTCAAAGTGTCGTTCTTAAACAGCTTCACAATTATGACTAGAGGCGCTAGCTCTAATTTTTGCATCGCCAATGGCATAATCTAAATTTAAAAAAGATATAGATTATAAAACTTCCATAAGAGTAAAAAAATCATACAATTGAAATCGTAATACGTTAGTTAATACAGACAGACAGATACGTCAAACTTATAACACCCCTCTCTTTCGGTCGGGGGTTTAAAACGATGTTTGCCGAGTCAAAATAAATTTTAGATATTTGCTAAAATAAAATACATTTTATACCAAAAACAAACCAACAGGTAGAATTTATTTATCACGTCGCGCAATTAAGGATCGCCGGTAGCTGCGGAAGGGCATTTCCGGTTTCCTGTTAACCCCTATTTATAATTTATAAAATAAGTTATTCGCTTCATTTCTCGTCTATGAATATCAAGTAAGTAGAGGGTGGTCTGTAGAGGAAACCGTCCAACGAAGTGTTAAGTCGTCGCTGCATATTATTACCTTTTTTTAGGTTATAAGAAAAATAGTTTAGGTGTGTACCACAGGGTAGTATCCACTTTTATTCTTACTTTATATAAATGACTTGCCGCACATCTCTAAGCACCTTTGTGTAATGTTTGCCGATGATGCTACTATCTTTGTACCTCAAGGGAAAAAAAGTGTTCTAGAATTTGAATCAGACATAAACAAAACTATTGAAAACGTAGTAGATTGGCTATCTTCTATTAATTAAAAAATTAACATCAGTAAAACCAAAATCATTAGATTTAAAAACTATAAAACTCCACCAATTCATTTAAATATAACAAACAAAGATCAACCTGTAGAAATCATTAATGAAACAACTTTCTTAGGTGTTACCATAGATTCACACTTAAATTGGAAAACACATGTTATAAAAATTAACAAGAAAATATCAAAATATATTTATGCTATCTCAATAATTAGTCTGATCTCTCCTAAAGAAGTCGCAAAGCAAACTTATTATGGCCTTGTTTATCCTCAATTAACCTATGGTATTATATTCTGGGGTAATTCTGTAGATGTACAATCAACCTTTATAATTCAGAAAAAATGCTTAAGATCTATTTATCATTTAAAGAGTACCGATTCATTGCGTAACATATTTAAAAACAAGAAATTCTTAACACTTACTTCAATATATATTTTAGAAATTTGCCTTTTTACTAGAAATAATGAACAATACTTTTCTGAAAAGAAGTCTACACGGCATAATTCTTTACGCAATAAGCATAAGCATAATATACCTATAACACAAATAAATAATACAATGTTTAAGAAAAGTACATTAGTAGAAGCATTAAGTATATATAACAATCTTCCATTAGACATTAAAGAAATTAAAAATACCCATACCTTTAAGTCGCACCTAAAGAAATGGCTTTTGTCAAAAGTATTGTATAACATAAAAGAATTTTACGAAAGAGACTGCTCATTTACCAAATAAATGTACCAAAAGTATGTTATATGTGATATAGCTAACATAATTAAGAATACACCAAGTGTTTTGTTATTTAATTAAATTTTATAAATTAGTTAAGCCTTAAAATTTTACTTAGTATGTAAGTATATTATTGTACATCCTATTGAGGATAAACTGTTAAAACTTGTACCCTATTCATAAAACACCTAATTGTACTGTTGTACAATTAGGTGTTTTATGAACTGTTGTTATCAATAAAAGTTTTTGTATTTGTATTTATTTGTATTTGTACAAGCCACGTTGCCCGTGTTCTTGGATTTTACCGCGGGAACAACGTATTTCTCTGGACAGTAGAAGGGATTTGAGGGAAGCCTTTGCCCAGCAGTGGGACGGTAAAAAGCCTAGTAGTCTATAGCCTTCCTCAGTAACAATAATGGGCTATCGAACACTGCAAGAATTTTTCAAATCGGACACCAGCTGTTCTTGACATTAGCGCGATCAAGCAAACAATCAAACCAACGCTTCAGCTTTGTAATATCTAATATATTAAATTTCCATGTCACAATGTAGTAGTACGGTAACTTACTCCTCCGAAACGGCTTTACCGATTTTTACCAAATTTTACATGCGTATTCAGAAGGTCTGAGAATCGCCTACTATCTAAGTATTTATCATTTCGCAAAACAACGTTTGCTGGGGTCAGCTAGTTAGTCTATAGATTTGAAATTATGCCCGTCCTAAAGTAAACTAAACACTTAGTTGAATTAATTCAGTGGACGGCTTCCTTTAGGGTAGTTATTTTAATGGTGATAGCCCATTGATACCGCAGTATTTATGTGATGGATGGATGAGGCGAATTGACTTTAAATGTGTGATTTGGGAGCTGGGGGGCCAAGGAAAGAAGGTTAATAAATATAAAAGGTCAATCCACAGAACCTAGCCCGTGGCTATTATGTATTCTGTGCCCGTGGTGAGCTCTAAGCTTGTGTTACGGGTACTAGACATCTGAAATACAAAGGGCATTATTTCACAATCTCAGGGTAAATTAGCCGATAGTTAAATAGAATAAAATAATAGAGCAATGGTTCGATTAAGCAGTCAAGACGGTTCTATTCTCAAGAATACAGTTCAACGATAATTCAAATTAACGAATAATTGGGTTTTTGAAAAAAAAAAATTTTGTGTTTAATAGAAAGTAGTTTTTTTTAAAGACATAAGTTATATAACAAATTTTTTTTTGTAAATTTTTTTTTTGCAATATTTCATAAGTTATTTCAAAATAAAAATTAATTATTGAATCAAGTACCGAAGACACGCCGACAGCTCCCGAATAAACCCGAGCGCGTGTGACGTCATAATGTTAGTTTTTACTCAATGCAGAATAAGTATACAGAGATAATAAGTACAGTGTTTTGATCTGTTTTATTCTGTTGTCTTTCATAAATAATCAAATATACTTATATTGAAAATGTCAAACCTTAAAAGTTATCGTTCTTGTTTTGTACCATTATGTACAAATACTACAAAATCTACTACAAACAAAATGTTTTTAAATGTTCCGCAAGATGAAAAACGTCGAAACAAATGGTTTCAAGCAGTGCACCGTGATAATCCCAGAACAAAATAATTTTTTTTTGTTCTGAAGATCATTTTAATGTAAATGTTTTAATCGGAGATTAAACTTAAATAATTTCATATACAATATTATTTTTTAACAAACTTTCCTTGAGTTCGAGGTGCCAAAGCATCAATGCTTTGGCACCTCGAACTTCAGCAGAATTGAACCGAGCGTCATTTAAAAAAATAGTAGTTATCATATTTATGATAACTACTATATAATAATATTCCTGATGTTGATATATTTATATCAACATCAGGAATATTATCAGATTTTGCCTTTAAAAATCCTTTATCACACATAGCTAATCGAAATTAACTAAATAATTGTTTTTTAGCAGTAAATATTATTGTCAAGTCACAAGTAATAGCCGTAAGCAATGTATTGTTATGAAATAGCTTTAACATTATGACGTCATAACCATAGTGAGAAATCGTGGCGCGTTCATAGTCACGTGATTTATTTTTAAATATTATTAATTTGTAATTGTTTAGAATAAATTGTAAAACATTTTTTTTGAGTTTTCGGCATTAAATATCGATATTATTAATAATAAAGTTTTAAATTACATAAATAAAATTAATATATATTTTTTTTCAATAATAATTATATTATTGAATCAAATCAACTGTAAAACACATGTTTATTATTTATTATCATCCTAGCAAAAGCTAGGTTACAAAAATTTATTATTAATATTATTATTACCCGGTACGTGGATGGTTCAGATTGCGGACGAGAACCCGAAACGCTTTGATAGCGCGATCTAGCGCTCGCCCATTTTTACTAGCGACATCTAGTTATAAAACTGGAAACAAATGCTGCGTGCGGGCACAGAATCAGATGTGCGGGGTAGTAGCGAGTCCATTTTTTTATGTTTTGTAGGTCATTAAAAGCTACAGAAAATATTTTAAATATTATTGAATTTTGTAAATTTATTTGTTAATATATGTCATAACGTTTTTATCTATGTAGCTTTTATTAGGGTTCCAGAGATTGTGAAATAAGAAAAAAAAAGGTAACTTTATTTCAGGATCGTGTAAAATATACAAAAATTTTGCACGAAATTCCTAGCCCAGTTTTTTTAATAAAGCTTCCTAGATGTTAATATTCTTCCCTGAAATATTATGATTTCAGTAAAAGTATGTTCGGCAAAATTTTATGCAATTATTTAGCGCTCGAGCAACAAACAAAATCCCGTTTCGTTTGCCCCTACTAATTACTTATATGAAATATCCTTTTAAGAAACCAGTTACCAAACTCCGGTTTCCAAAACGGGTGAAACCAGAAATATCCTGAAAATAAGTAACCAGTCTAAAAGCTCTGCGAATCTGGGAATTCGGATTTTTTTTTTTTTTTTTATGCTTATTTTCATAAAATATTTGTAACGTAAGCAAAAACAAATAAATAAATTAATAAAAAAAGAACGCAAAGTCATTGATGATAAGTAAGTCATTATAATACTAAAGGTCTATTTCACCATCTCTTAGTAAATTTAGACTATGGTTATCAAACTGAAATTAAGAGAAAATATAATCCGACTGTGACTTAGCTTTTTTAACCCCGGACCAAAAATAAAGGGGTGTTATAAGCTTGACGGGTCTGTCTATCTGTTTGGGACATCATAGCTCCCGAACGGATGGCGCGATTTCAAGTTAGTTTTTTTTGTATGAAAGGTGAGTTTGGCACGATTGCTCTTAGACATGTTTAATGAAGTGGGGAAGGAAAACCGAAAATCTGCAAATCGAGTATATTTTTTTGTGGGGTATCAAATGAAAGCGTTTAACTTTTAAGGAAATTAAGGCATTGGAATCGGTGGTTTTTGCTTAAATTTAAATGTTGATTTATTGTGAATGTTTACTGTCTATAAGCCTTTTAAGTGAAAATGGTTGTAATGCAACTTTAATTTGATTTACCTAGATCCTAAACGGGACGGATCAAAAGATGTTATTATAAAAAAGTGTGTGTGTGTGTCAGCTACGACGCACGATTGGAGTTTACTACTTACGAACGATATTATGATATATGTACATCGAATAGAAAAAAAGGGTACATGAACGCATCTGCTAAAATGATAAGAGAAACAAACATATATCTGTAATTATTCGGATTGTTTATATTACTTCAATAAAGCGTATTACTTATAGTATGTTACAAAATAATATTAGTTGTGTTCAATTTACACAAATCCAATTTTAGGATGATTGATTTCTTTCACTTTGAATTATAATATCATTCTTAAATACTGCAAAGAACAAATTAATTAGGTGTCGAAACTATAGCTTCTTTTTAATATTTTAATTAATAAATAACAGATGGTACTTATTATATGTTCCAACGAAACGCGTTGAGAGGACCATAAATTCGTAAATTGTTTTAGTTCCCTGCACAAAAACGTAAAAGCTAATCTTTGTAAGACGATATCCAAGTGAAAAAGAAACGTCCGGCCAAAATTTTTTTGTAAATATTGATGATTTTACTGAATAACTTTCCACTCTCACCTCTACCAGGCTGGTGCAAGTGTCTATGATAGAATCTGACATAAAACTTTGCTAAGGCATTGCTTTGAAAAAAATGGCACCTTAATAAAAAAAAATGCCAACTTAATAAAACTAATCGCGACTATAATACTTCCAAATATTAAATACGCTTTAGTGGTTCGCAAATCTTTTTGTAACTGCTACTTCTGAGATAAGTGGTATTATTATTCTTCTTCTTCTTGTTAAATAGGTTTTATTCTTCATGGATCATTGTCAATTTGTCACCTATCAGTCTAGTACTTGACCTTTAATTGACATATAACCACTCAGGCTGGTGCAAGTGTCTATGATAGAATCTGACATAAAACTTTGCTAAGGCATTGCTTTGAAAAAATTGCCACCTTAATAAAAAAAAATGCCAACTTAATAAAACTAATCACGACTATAATACTTCCAAATATTAAATACGCTTTAGTGGTTCGCAAATCTTTTTTTAACTGCTACTTCTGAGATAAGTGGTATTATTATTCTTCTTCTTCTTGTTAAATAGGTTTTATTCTTCATGGATCATTGTCAATTTGTCACCTATCAGTCTAGTACTTGACCTTTATTTGACATAATAACCACTTTTGTAAAAAATTGTGAAAATTATGAATAACAAAACAATTCATAAAAATTCTATTCGATGCGAAATTTGCAAGAAACTCATACAGCAGACAAGTGAAGACAAAAAGCTTATACCAAATATTTGCCCTGGATGAAGATCGGTGAGTACATTTACCAATATGTTATTTATTGCTTCTGTAAACAATAGGCGTTTTGTTTGCTCGCCTATCATCGATATTTTTTCATACCACAAAATTGCAAATCCACCAGACCTAAATGGTTCTATGCTACAAATTAAATATGAATTATTCATCATCATTTTTATTATAGGACATAAGTCTCATTTCAAAATTGTATCTATAACACGATAATATGCTATGGCCTGTTATTTTTTTTTTTATTTGAACATAAATATAACGAATTTGTCTCCCACATCCTCAGTTCAACACTCGGAATCTAAAACCATTAACCATCAATATGATCAGGAGTTTAAATACTATATATTAATTAATTTGTTGTTGTGCTGTTTTTCCGAATATAATTAAACTTTTTTTTCAGATGATGCTTGGTCAACCTCATTTAAATGACACATTATAGGAGGAGTATCATATTCTTAGATTCATCTCGATGTGTTGAAAAATAATTTGCGGTTTTAACACACTTTGCAATAGCGGAACATTTTCTTTGATTTATCTGATCATATTACCAAAAGTTAATTATTTATTTATTCAACAACAAAATTACTTTCTCATTCTTTACATCATGTTTCCTAGTGCAATAGAGTAACTCAAAATACATTATAATATACTATGTATTATTTAATTCAATTCAATAGATCATGTTATCATCATGATCATGTGATGATGTTTTACATCTCGCCATAAATAATGGGTACGTAATATATTGTATAAATAAATATTTTGTTTTACACTTTGTTTTTGTACTAAGTATCCTCCTCCCTGTTCCCAATTTCAGTATGTAGGTCCAACCTATTATTGAGAGAAACCTAAATCATCGATATCGATAAAACTCGATTCTGTACGAGTGCAACCCTATCTACCTTCTTCTTCTTTATGGTTTAAAATTATCTTTATGTTGGTACAATTGCTTTTAAACTTCTAACAGATTATTTATTATGTTGGTGTTTCAATTATAATAAACTTCGATTTGACATTTTGCCTAGATCAAAAATTTCCTTCCAAGTCCCGTCTCTTAAAACGTAGTGATTATATACTCTCTGTAACCACTTTTGTAAAAATTTGTGAAAATTATGAATAACAAAACAATTCATAAAAATTCTATTCGATGCGAAATTTGCAAGAAACTCATACAGCAGACAAGTGAAGACAAAAAGCTTATACCAAATATTTGCCCTGGATGAAGATCGGTGAGTATATTTACCAATATGTTATTTATTGCTTCTGTAAACAATAGGCGTTTTGTTTGCTCGCCTATCATCGATATATTTTCATACCACAAAATTGCAAGTCCACCAGACCTAAATGGTTCTATGCTACAAATGAAATATGAATTATTCATCATCATTTTTATTATAGGACATAAGCCTCATTTCAAAATTGTATCTATAACACGATAATATGCTATGGCCTGTTATTTTTTTCTTTATTTGAACATAAATATAACGAATTTGTCTCCCACATCCTCAGTTCAACACTCGCAATCTAAAACCATTAACCATCAATATAATCAGGAGTTTAAATACTATATATTAATTAATTTGTTGTTGTGCTGTTTTTCCGAATATAATTAAACTTTTTTTTTCAGATGATGCTTGGTCAACCTCATTTAAATGACACATTATAGGAGGAGTATCATATTCTTAGATTCATCTCGATGTGTTGAAAAATAATTTGCGGTTTTAACACACTTTGCAATAGCGGAACATTTTCTTTGATTTATCTGATCATAATACCAAAAGTTAATTATTTATTTATTCAACAACAAAATTACTTTCTCATTCTTTACATCATGTTTCCTAGTGCAATAGAGTAACTCAAAATACATTATAATATACTATGTATTATTTAATTCAATTCAATAGATCATGTTATCATCATGATCATGTGATGATGTTTTACATCTCGCCATAAATAATGGGTACGTAATATATTGTATAAATAAATATTTTGTTTTACACTTTGTTTTTGTACTAAGTATCCTCCTCCCTGTTCCCAATTTCAGTATGTAGGTCCAACCTATTATTGAGAGAAACCTAAATCATCGATATCGATAAAACTCGATTCTGTACGAGTGCAACCCTATATACCTTCTTCTTCTTTAAGGTTTAAAATTATCTTTATGTTGGTACCATTGCTTTTAAACTTCTAACAGATTATTTATTATGTTGGTGTTTCAATTATAGTAAACTTCGATTTGACATTTTGCCTAGATTAAAAATTTCCTTCCTAGTCCCGTCTCTTAAAACGTAGTGATTATATACTCTCTGACCTCTACTCACTGAGAAATTCTAAGTGAATGCTAGACGAATACTTTTTCGAACGCGTATTCGAATGTCAAAAATGGTAACTCGCATTCCAGAGACACAACAAACAACCAATCAAAATGCGTTAAAGTTCTTATTTCGAACGTGACGTTTCGACGGTATTCCATCTCATTCTTTTACACGTTGAATCCTACAGATATATATGTTTGTCTCTTTCTACGTAACGCCTCAACTTTTGTTAACACTTGATTTTACTCCCCATAAAATTTCCATACCGGGCCTTATAACTCAAATCGTTTCTTAAGGAGTAAACTCCAAAAAAACTAACTGGGGAACAGGTTTTGTACGATCTACAATTTCTGGTTTCATGTCTGGCTGTTTTCTGTATCATAAGTATGTATTTACAAAAAAATGAAATGTTTCCATGTAGTATATCAGTCGCCCTCGCCTAACACAAGGTCAACAGTACAAGGTCTGCTTAGTTTGGGGTTAGGTCATGATGTGTGATTAGACCAGGGCTGCTGAAGTGCTATAGAGATGACAGAGTTAGCTTTTATTACGTGACGTAGTGTGAGTTCCCATATAACTTATCCAAAGTTCCAAGTACCTAGTGTGAGTTCCCATATAACTTATACAAAGTTCCAAGTACATAAGGGCGTTGGATAATCGAATTAGCAATGTTGCCATGTTACCCAACAATATGGAAAGTCACGTCAAATTGTGCGCGGACAATTTCGGTGAGATCTGCGCATGCCTCACTGAGGGGAGCGATAGCAACACAGACGAAAATAATAATAATTAATTATATTTAATTAAATTTTTTTTTTTATAAAATTCCTCTGTGTAAGACAGAAGTCTCTGTAATATCGAAGTTTTAATTAATCAATTTTATAAAGACGACTTTTATTAAAGAAATAAATTTTAAGTTGCTGTGTGTTTATTTGTTCGGTGGTAGTATGAAGACTCTTTTCTTTCGAATACAATGATTCTACTAACTAAAGATACTAACTAAAAAACTATAACATAGACATGGTTGGAATATGTTTTTTTTTTTTTTTTTTTTTTTTTTTATTATTGATAAGCCTTCATTTGACCACAATCTCACCTGATGTAAAGTGACGATGTGGTCTAAGATGGAACATGAAGGCCTAGAAGATGGCTTCTCCGGGCCACATTACGAAACACGAAAAAATCGCTTCACGCACTGGCCCAGCCCGGAGGGTGGTGACAAGCCGCGGCCGAAGCCTCCCACCAGAGACTGTTCTTAGCACCACCCGGAGGTCACGTGTAAGGATTCAGAGGGTTACCACTTACGGACGTGAACAGACAAAACCTCCGATGTGATGTCGATGTAGGTAGGACACTACAGTCTACAATCAGTGTTTGTTAGTTACTAAATGACTTATCAAGAGGCTCTGAGTCGCTTAGAAAGTTTTATTGTTTGTTTATATTTTTTGTCCAAAATTATTTAAAGGTTGCGTGGTATGGTTACTAGTAGAGTAACTGTGACCACCGCTTAAGTGCCATGGCATCATTGATAATATTTTGTTGCGAAGTTATTTTAAAACTGCTATATCTCCTAAGATATTCATTGAATTCAAGTGATGTATAGGCCAATTGTGTTTTAAATTATATACTTGTAATGAATAACGTATATGTATATTTCGATAAGACCTTTGCAAGTGCCTAGTAAAAAAAAAAAAAAAACTTCCAGACAATTCACACAACAACATCTAGCCCCGTGGTAAGCTCTAAGCTTGTGTTACGGTACATTTACTTCCATATCTTTCAGTTTTGCGCTGCTGTCGGTACTTCACGCGCGTGAAGTTCAGCGTGCGCGCGCACAGCTAGCGTGAAATCGACGCACTCTTACTTTCCCGATGTCGCTAGATTGTGTCCTTCCTTTCGCTTTAATTACAAGTCTATGACCTTATCATGTTTACATTCTATTAAGTTATGAGATTATTATTATGTATTATATCAGTGGTCTCAACGGAATTAATTCAGTTTTTTATAACTAGATGTCGCTACGCTGAAAAGGGCTAGGCTCTAGATCGCGCTGACGAATACTCGAGGTTTTCGGTTGTATAGTTTCACATTTTCTTGTATCGTTGCCGCGTTGACTAGTTCGAGGTAGCTACATTGTTCCATCTATCTATATATAAATAAAAATGAATTGTTGTTCGTTAGTCTAATTAAAACTCGAGAACGGCTAAGCCGATTGAGCTGATTTTGGTTTTAAAATGTTTGTCGTAGTCCAGGGTAGGTCTAAACGGTGAGCAAATAAGGAAAAATTGCCGGGAACTTTTTTTACCGGTGCGACGTCGGGGCGGGCCGCTAGTATGCCAATAAAACTACGGCACCATATTGAATTATCATTTGCAAGTAGAAGAGCTGATCCAAACTGGCTGGAATCTTCCCCGAAGTTCCAGCTCAAGATGCTGATAATCCATTTGCGACCTGCTGTGGCGGCAATTCAACAAGTGGACTTAGTGGATATCCCTTCAAACAACTCGCTTTATTTTTTTTTGATGTTGCGCACCGCTAAGGGTCGGTTCCTTGTTTGATGTTAATTGAATATTCATCATCATCATCATCTCAGCCGTAAGACGTCCACTGCTGGACACAGGCCTCCCTCAAAGATCTCCAGTGGTTTCGGCTGGCAGCGGCCTGCATCCACCGTGAGCCCGCAGCCTTCACCAGATCGTCCTATCTAGTTGGTGGACGTCCTACGCTGCGCTTGCCGATCCGTGAATTGATATACCCCGATTGCCGATTGAATATTTAATACAATTTAATGTTACCTACCTACTCACTTTCTCATTTAATTGAGTTGCAAATAGAATATAATTTAGGTGACTTACATTTCCTTTATAAGGCGGCGTAGCTTTGGCACAAAACTCGGTTCTTATAGTATGTAAACCCAAAAAACATAAGACATATTAGCCAGCAGATTCCTGGTCAATTATAGACTAGTATTTTATTTATTTATCCCCTTTAAATCACCTATTTTGACTTGTCAACTAAAAAAAATTAAGCTATGGAGTATTGTTTCAGGAGGAAGTTTACTCATTCACACCGCAACTTCTAGTGTCATGGAAGCAGCGGATAGACTTCCTAATTAGGTACGTACTAAAAATGAGCCGAATATTCGGTTTGCATTCCGTTTTCGGCACATGTTGTAACAATAATAACCTTATAACAATGGTACACTATTCGTATTCGGCCGAATCGGTTTGAATATTTTATTTTATATTACACTGACTCAACAAAATGGAACAAAGACAACACTTCTTACATAAGATTTACGATTCAGTGATGTGTTATCAGCGTTCACGTGTAAATCCCAAACATTTCAATTCAATATAGGACTATGAATAAGCTAAGGGTTGCTCTACGAAATATGTGCTAAGCTCCGGAATAATTTATCAGGAATGAAGATAATTATGCTCTTTTTTGTTAGACAGCATGCATCACGTAGATTCGCCGTTGAGGCTGAAAAGTTCCGAAAGGTATGCCGCGAATATGCTAGCGCAGAATTGCACGTCCAACAGTGAGATAGATGATTGACTTGGTAACAGGTCAATAGTTCACAGTCGGTAGAACCAGAGGCCGCTTTAATCCGAAATAATAATCTTAATATAATATACTCCTAAACCACTTAACCGATTATAATAAAACTCGCACACCTTGTGCAGTTCGATCCAACTTGAGAGATAGGATGGTTTTTACGGCGAGAAAAATTCGAATAATTTCCGGGAAAATTTTATACCCGTGCGACGCCGGGGCGGGCCGCTAGTAAATCTATAAGAAAGGACAATGTCCTAGAGAGAATATTCTACTGTTGAAGAAATATGATGTTGGCATTTATTCAGTACATTGTGTACATATTTATGCAATTAAGTATACAATTATGCTATATTTTAGTTAATGTATGCAGCCATTCGGCGTGGAAGAACAATGAATATGGCAAACCGAATACCGAATCAATAAAGATTAGAATAGAATAATATTCAGTATTCGTTATTCGGCAAAATCTCTATTCTACGCATCACTAGTACCCACCTTATACAATATACTTAGGAAAGAACGTATACAATTACATAGATATCCTCATTTTTAAACCACGACAAAAATTACAGACAATTATTAGTTTGACGTGTCTATCTGTATGTCTGTCTGGGACCTCCTAAGCGGATGAAGTGATTTAAATTTGTTTTTTTTTTGTATAAAAAGGTGAGCTTCGCGCAAGTGTTCTAGTTTGTGAAATGAAAGACATGTTTGATGAAAATCGGTTGTATCCGTTTAAAAGTTATCAGGATAAACGTGGGGAAGGAAAACCGAAAATCTGCAAATACGAGTATACTCGTGTGAGGTCTCAAATGAAAGAGCATCACGTGCAAATTACGAAATAGTATAAACTTTTACTTTTAAGGGAACTAAATTCCTGGTATCGGGGTTTTTATTAAAGTGTAAATTTAGATTATTATCAAATGCACCGACACCGCGCAGGCACGTCACAGGCAAGCGCTCACAGTTAATGGAACCCTTGTTTTACATCCCAAGTGGACATTCGCCCAATGCTTACCTACTGAGGCTAAGTAAAGCAACGGGCTACCGCTAGTATGCCATACGTAAGCCGCTAAACGCAGACGCAGTTTCCAAAGATCGTGAAAGTGGAAAATCACCATAATCATCCCGAGCAAGTGAGCAGTCGTCACAACGTCAATACAATGTCATTTACTCTAATGCCTTGTGTCTTTAAGTCTTAACCGACTGTTGAAAGGAGAGAATATATTGGAGACGCAAAATGGCGTTCAACTGAGTAAAATTTTTTTTCACAAATTGTCGCTTCAAGCTCAAAGTCCAATTACAAGAAACTGAACTGAACTGACTGTTGAAAGGAGTGGCTCAAGTTGACGAGTACTTTTTTTATTTTTCAGAGTTCCGTATCCAAAGGGTAAAACGGGACCTTACGTACTTATTATTGAGAGTTTATCTTCTGTCTGTACCTCTGCCACCAGACTAGTATCTCAAGAAACGTGATAGAGAGAGAGAGTTGAAATTTTGTGGGTTGATGTATTTTTGTTGGCGCATAAACAAAATACGTGGTTTTTATAAAGTTACCAACGTTATGCGAGGCCAGTGGATGGTCTAAAAGACGACTTGTTTTTGCTTAAAAAAAATGAATTATAAACTTTTTTGTTTTTTTTGCTATGTCAATGCTTATACCAAGGAAACGCTTGCAGAACATACAAACACTTGGCCCCTCGTTGGGAATCGAACTTCAACAGTATTTTTTACTCGTATTATTGATGATCGATCAAGATTAACTGGATCCTATCTTAATTTAAGTAAATAGCTGTTATTTAAATTAAGAAAATATCTATACATGTATGTCTATTCTATAAAGTATATCATAATATGTCTAGTACCCGTATCACAAGCATAGAAAACACCCAGACCAGAAACCAGAAATTGTAGTGGTACAAAATCTGGACACCAGCGGGAATTGAACCCGCAACCTCTTGCAATTGCAATTTATAATAAGTATAGAGATATTTATGGGGAACCAACACAAACAATATAAACGTATCAGCTTGACAATTTATTACCATTTTTAACCCCCGATCCAAAAAGAGGGGTGTTATAAGTTTGACGTGTGTGTCTGTCCGTCTGGGACATCATAGCTCCCGAACGGATGGAGCGATTTCATTTTAGTTTTATTTTTGTTTATGAAAGGTGAAAACATAGCTAAGAACAATCTCCAGTAACCTATCTTTCAAAGCAACAGAATCGAAATCGGTGTATCCGTTTGGAAGCTACGATACCACGCCTTAAAACTGGTAGATAATGCTTTAGCAGCAAGCTCGTCTTTTTGTATCATACCCAAAAAATATATATAAAATATATTTTTATAAATCATGTACAAATAAATTGTTAAATTAAACATAAACACTCCGGTTTGAGTCTGGGTTCTGGTGAAAAATACCGACGTGAGTGATGAAAAACCTGACGAATTGACAAAGGAAGTCGGGTACATCGCTAGTATGTGATAAATAGTTCAAGTTATCTCCGAGAAATGGCAATCATTCCGCCATCTGGGGCGTGCGGTCATGTCGACTTTACAAGTAAACAGTTACAATATATCCGCCTTTAATAGTGGCATAAAATATATAATCTTTTTAAACCCGGACAAAAAAGAGGGGTGGTGTAAGTTTGACGTGTCAGTCTGTCTGTCTTTCTGTCTGTCTGGGAGATCATAGCTCCCGAATGGATGGAGCGATTATAATTTAGGTTTTTTATTATGAAAGGTGTGTTTGTGTGTCTCGCGCGAGTGTTCTTAAACATGTTTGATGAAATTTGGTTGACCCGTTTAAAAGTTATGAGGGTAAAAATAGGGATGGTAAACGGAAAATCTGCAAATATACTCTAGTGGGGTCTCAAATGAAAGCACATTACAAAATAGTACGACTTTTTACTTTAACAAATACAAATACAATTTCATTTATTTAGAATTATCATTTGAATTTTGTCTATTTAATTTTCTTTATGTGTATAAAGATTAAGCCGCGTCCGTAACCTTCGCACCCAGGATTCGAACCTACACCTCATAAACATCTGCATAAAATAAAAAAAAATATTATTAACCCTCATCGTGCAACACACTGAAATCGTCATTAATTTAACCCGACTTCAAAAAAGAGGGGGTTCTCTATTTTAGGATTATCTTTATTTATAACGTATAAGTATTTGTAATCTAAAAACTTTTTTCTGCGTTAACGGATTTTGATAAAAAAAGTTATATTAAGTGTAATGAAATGATTGGTACAAATAACGAGAAATGAAGTCTTTTTTAAATATATAAATATTCATTTATTTGCAAAAGTACCACCTCTCTACCTAAACATTCTACTTCAACCTATTGAACTCTTACAACCTTCATACAATTTTTTCACGTAATTATACATTTTGTTGAAAAATATATTTTACCGTGATAAAAAGTGACCTCATTGTTAATCCTGATTAAATCATTAATGCTTATTATTATAGTTTTGTACACAAATAAATATTTTTCTTTCTTTCTTCTTTCCTTCTGTAATGCCTTTAGTAAAACAATCAAAAGTCTAGCGTGAATAAATAACAAACAACCATACACACATCTACAAGCTATTACGTTTTACATTATAGTACGGCTTGTTAGCTTGAATTACGGTCCCATCCGGCAGAAAGCATGAAACTTGGCATACATGTAGCTTTTATATATGTGCTTCAATTTCGATAGAGAAACACGCTGGGAAATGACTCCCCCCCCCCGTTCCCCCCCATTTTATCTCCCTCATTTTGATTTTTTTCATTTTTTACAAAAACGGTAGGAGTGATGAGTTTACTTTTCAAAGACCAAATAATTGACGATAATTTACCTACAAAACGATACCACATTTATAGTTATAAGACTAATAGTTTTTTAATAAAGCCGTCATTATAATGTGAACTTATGAAAAAATTAATATTTTTTTTCCTTTTTTCTTCACTTACTGCTAAATGAAAGGTGTTGTGATAAAATTGACAAAAGGGTTAAAAACTGTATACATTAAGCTACAAAACGATACATAACAAATTATTGTAGAAGGTTTGGTTCCCGAGTTACAGCTCACGGCGTCTGGCTGAACGAAATAACTCCTTTTTTGCGTCTGTACAATATGTTTACGGGACCTGTTCCGAAGCAAGAAAGCTTATCCTTATAGGTATAAGTACAGTCCCCTGCAGCTAAATGTATACAGGCTAGTATGGCGGACACCGCGCCTATGAGAAATTAGCTCATCATGGTCTCTCAGTATCTTATAATCGAGTCTTACAATGCTCAAAACAAGTTTCTGATGCTGCATGTAAAATTTATAAAGACGAAGGAGTTGTTTCCCCACCAGCTTTGCAGTCGGATGTTTTCTGTACAGCTGCTTTTGACAACATTGATTACAACCCGTCATCTGTGACAGCAGAAGGTGCCCTTCACGGAACATCCATCAGTATTGTTCAGCATCATGATCTAGGCTCAAAAATAATACGTCACCGTACGCTTCCTATATCTGAGACCAGTCCCTCTTAATCACTTCGGGTAAAAAGTTTACCTTCTTTTTACTTAAAACCCCTTAGACCTGCAAACGGCCCTAAACTGGAGCGTGGCCATCGTATTTCAAGACTAAGATATGCCCAGAACCACGTAAATTGGAGTATTGAAGATTGGTCGAAAGTTATGTTCTCCGACGAATCAAAATTTATGCTCTACAAGCACGATGGAAGACACAGAGTGTATAGAAGACCAGGGGAAAGATTCAAGCAAGCATGCATCGAAGAAAAAGTAGCCTACGGTGGTGGGACTGTACTTGTGTGGGCCGGAATTTCCTCTGAAAGTCGCACAGAGCTGGTGATCATAGAAAACGGCTCTTTTAATAGCCTAAGATATGTGGAAGAAATCCTCAACGAACACGTTGGTCCATTTATGGTCAATTTGGGTGAGGATGCTATATTTATGCATGACAATGCCCGACCTCATACAGGTAGGATTGTGAATGACTACCTTCAAGAGATGAACATTACTTGTATGGAGTGGCCAGCGCGCAGCCCGAATATCAACCCGATCGAGCATGCTTGGGACGAGCTAGGGTGATGCGTAAAACAACGAAACCCTCCCCCAATCACGCTTCCTGAGCTCAAAATTGCTCTCACAGAGGAATGGGAGAATATTCCCCAAAATCGTATAAGGAACTTGGTGTACAGCATGCCAAACCGCCTAAACGCAGTAATGGAAGCACGAGGAGGTAATACAAAGTATTGAAATTCAAGAAAATCGTCATAAAGTTCAAAAATTTCATGTTTCCTATTTTTGTTTTAAGGAGAGATCAGTTTTTTTTCTTTATGTAATTTTGTGTAAATAAAATGTATGGTGACTCATATTTTTTTAACTTTCATTTAAGGAGTATTAAATTGTCTTATAATTTTCACTGATTGAACTGGTTGTTTTATTAAGTTACTTGAATCCTAGTACAGTCCCCTGCAGCTAAATGTATCCAGGGTATGTATGGCAATAGGCGCGGTGTCCGCCATACTAGCCTGTATACATTTAGCTGCAGGGGACTGTACTTATACCTATAAGGATAAGCTTTCTTGCTTCGGAACAGGTCCCGTAAACATATTGTACAGACGCAAAAAAGGAGTTATTTCGTTCAGCCAGACGCCGTGAGCTGTAACTCGGGAACCAAACCTTCTACAATAATTTGTTATGTATCGTTTTGTAGCTTAATGTATACAGTTTTTAACCCTTTTGTCAATTTTATCACAACACCTTTCATTTAGCAGTAAGTGAAGAAAAAAGGAAAAAAAATATTAATTTTTTCATAAGTTCACATTATAATGACGGCTTTATTAAAAAACTATTAGTCTTATAACTATAAATGTGGTATCGTTTTGTAGGTAAATTATCGTCAATTATTTGGTCTTTGAAAAGTAAACTCATCACTCCTACCGTTTTTGTAAAAAATGAAAAAAATCAAAATGAGGGAGATAAAATGGGGGGGAACGGGGGGGGTGAGTCATTTCCCAGCGTGTTTCTCTATCGAAATTGAAGCACATATATAAAAGCTACATGTATGCCAAGTTTCATGCTTTCTGCCAGATGGGACCGATATTCACATATTTTTTAGCTAACAAGCCGTACTATTAACCTATTTAGTTGATAAAAATATAGTTAATCCAAAACCAATTATCTATTAAAAGTAGCTAAATAAAACTAGTATCTATCACCTTCAACAAAAACCGCCTAACCGTAAAACATTAAAAAACAGAGCTCTGGACGCTATGTACATTTTCCTTATACCTACGAAAATTATATCTGGGAAGAGCCAAATAAAGCCCCGTCTCTTTGGTCCATAAAGATGTAAACATCGTGCTATCTCACTCTAATACAGGCCCACAAACTACAAAAGACAGAGACAGAAAACCACACAGACTCGCAACTAATGAAACGTGTCCATTGTCCTGGTGAGCATCTTTTCAAAATTATCTCAATTTTATCTTCGTTTTATCAAAAATGTAGAATAACTTAGTTATATTAGTTAACAGATAAATCAAGCCATTGTTAGTTATAAGTATAATGTTTCGCAAAATTTACATATTTCTCAAATTATCCGCTTACTTAAAACTCTCATAATTTAAGATAAGTGCTTTTAAAAATGAGCTTTAATTGGACGTATCAAAGTCCAAATTGCATTTAAATTTTCGGGGGCCATTTAAGTCGTTCTTCTTCTAGAACAAGTTATCAAGGTCTATGTGAGATCAAGTATAGCGATATTTCTTTCTCAGTCTGTCGTAGGTAAGTTTTTATAATGAGAGACGAGGACGGGCATAGTTTTCAATAGTCCCTGGCGATTTTAGAGCTACAATCGTTGACTTAACAGGTTTCTTCAGGGGTAACACACGTTTGGCTCGAAAATGTGTTCCAACCTTTTTCTTTAAAAGTGTTAATGTAATATTTAGCTTCATATTTATTTATTTTAACGTTATAAGTTAACCTTGTTTGAGTTATAAAAAAAACAGGTTTAACCAAATAAATCATCAGAAACGTCTATATTTTTATTTAGATGTTATTCGGAGTAGGTAGTAATTTTATAAACAATCACTTTTCTATAAACAGTGAAATGAATAAATATAGTAAAGGAATAAACAAGATCATAAAATGTTTTTATGATCATGTTTCACAACATACCTAATCAACATTTCGTACCCATCTGTTTGATTTCCTTAAATTATAAAACATTTTACAATATTATGTACCTATTGGGTTATACGTTAGGTAATAGTCATCAAATAGTAAATACTTATTTTGAATAAGTTTAACAATTTTCCTGAGAGAGCAACAAAAAAAAACTGTAGATACATTTTTCAATCCTTTCCTATAAAGTTAAGAAAATAAACTCACACAAAGCCTATCTGACAAAAAAAAATCATTTATTATTAAGTTAAAATAAATAAAAATGATGAAATAAAATGACGTGCAAAATGCAGAAAGGTTGCCGACTCCCCCACTCAGCGCAGTCGGACGCTTAGGTGCTCTTGCGCCGCCAGTCGGTCGAGTCCATTCATCGGCGCATGCGTCTCGACTCCAACTCACAATACGCACTGAACGTGTTAAATACCCAATGTGACCAATCGCAACTGCGCTAATGTCAAAACCGTGTGACTTTCAAAACGTTATCGAGTGTCAAAGTGCAAAGTTCCCTAACTCGTGTTTTTGTATTTTTTGTGTTCAGTGACAAGTTGAGTTCGCTCGCCGCGGATATTTTTATGTAGTGATTTTGGATTTTGATATTTTGTGATTCAAGTTAATTCAGACTTTGGTTTTATCGACTCTTTTTATAAGACAGGTATGGGTTTTATTTTATAATTAGAAACTATTAAAGCTTTTTAAATGTCAAAATATTGAAATTTATCGATTAAGCACGTAAAAATACCTTCATTTTGAATAATCATAATTTTTAGATTTTTATAGGAAAATGAGACCAATTATTAAATCATAAGCCATATTTTTGCAAGAATCATCTCGTACTTACTGTCCTGTCATTTCGTAATAACCTCCCTTATTTCAACACTACAGTAACATATCGAACCCCCACAAACAATCCACCATGAGTGATTCAAATGAGTTCAAAAGTTTACGAAAACAAGAAAAACAGAATTAGTCGAAAAAAGCTTGCTTAATTAATTATTTTGGCACCCACATCTTTTAGAACTCAGGCGTAAGTTCAATTCAGCCACTACTGAATATATATTTGCTAATGTTACATCCATAGCGCGTTCTAATACCTACATATATGTATATATATGTTTATTTTACTTTGATAATGTTATCTTCTCATGTTCTAAACGTAGCTAAGCGTTTAAATGATACATCAAACCTGCATAAAGATTATGATGTCTTAGTAATGATATTCTGATTTAGTGACTTCTCTGAACATGGTGACTGTTTGGTATTTTCAATATAGTACAAGAAGATTATTTGTTAGAATATGATTTACTTACAGCATATATGCATAATGTTACATTACATCAGGTGGAATTGTGAAGATGAAGGCATATCAAGCATAAATAAATCTTAATTTATAATTTAAGAAAAACCCCCGATTCCTATGCCCTAATTTCCTTAAAACACCATAATTTTGTAATGTGCACGCGATGCGCTTTCATTTGATACCCCACTCGAGTATATTTGCAGATTTTCGGTTTTCCTTCCCCACTCTAACCCCCATAACTTTTAAACGACTCAACCGATTTTCATGAAACATATCTAAAAAAACCCGGACCTAAAACTAAATTAAAATCGCTCCACCCGCTCGGGAGCTATGATGTCCCAGACAGACAGACAGACAGACACGTCAAACTTATAACACCCCTTTTTTTTTTGGTCGGGGTTTAAAAAAAGGATACTTCTACGATTATTAGTAGTAGCTTGTTATAAGAAGGTATTTTTTATATCAAATAGGCTCATTCTAGACTAAGTCTAGACTTCAGACAGAGATGAGGTCGACGATGGAGTAAGTTCACTAGAAGTAGTCTATTCACTCTACTCTTAAAAAAGTTCGTGGTTACACGAAAAAGGAAAAAAGACTTAAAAAAAAAACTACTTTATAACCAAATTCCACTCCATAGCAGTGCGCTCAATAAGTATTTGAATAGTGCTTCGTTTGGAAAGTACGTAAGAATATCCACTATTGAGGTAGTAGCCCTGTCAGCTGAGTCTGTATAATATTAAAAGTAGTCAGTGATATTTTTATAGCATGAATTTATTCTATAGTGACTGCAGAGAAAGGAAAAAAGTCTTGGTAACTTTTACTTACACGTGACCTCAGGGTGGTGCTAAGAACATTCTCTGGTGGTAGGCTTCGGCTGCGGCTTGTCTCCACCCTCTGGGCTGGGCCAGTGCGTGAAGCGATTTGTAAGTGTTTCGACCTCCCAGGTCTTCATGCCTCATCTTAGACCACATCGTTACTTTAAATCAGAGATTGTGGTCAATTGAAGGCTTATCTAGCATAAAAAATGAAGTAATAAAACGAATTTATATTTTCCAGTGGATTTAACGTTATATTTTCAATATAAATAATTTTGTCTGTGATTGTTCAACAATTGGCTTTTCGAGGGCGATTCTTGTGATTTAAAAACGATTTGTAAGAAAATCTAAATTTAGGTTATAAATATGTAAGTACTTATATCTTTTTCTCCATAATTGCCTTTCCTGATTGGAGGAGAAGAGTCACTTGACATATATTTATGTCTGCGATTCACACACGATAGAAGTGAAACTTCAGTAAATCGACAAAAGAATGAGAAGAATAAAAAAATACAAAAAAAAAATACTATACAAAAAGATTTTGTTCGGGCGGTCACCCATCCAAGTACTGGCGTCGCGCAAAGTTGCTTAACCTCGTTAGCGTTTAAGATTGGCTTACCCGACAGGTAAGCCAATCTTATTTCCATTTCCGTTGCATCCGGTTTCAAATCACAACGATTCTAAAGAAGTTTCACTTCAAAAAATCTGATCCTCACCTGTATAGTGTATTATAATGTGAATATTCGAGTAGGTAAGTAATTTATATACATTCAAAAAGTCAATAGTTCTTTTTTAAATGTATGTTATACCTAGAACTAATACTTAGTTCTAGGTCTATAACATACCTACATTCAAAGTCCAACTATTTTGTATATAAAACCAAGAAGACATTATTATCAAAACTATGCAGATTATTTTATGTTTCCAACCCACGAGTTCTGTTGTGATTCACGAAATATTCAGGTTAATAATTTTACTGCTAATTATATTATACATATATTGAAATATTGATTATGCATAAGATGAAGATGGCTTAACAACACTAATTAAGTAACATTTATAGCAAGTGACAAACAATTTAACTACAAATTAAATTGTATGAAGTACACACTATTAGGTACAAATGTGATAATGATAACTAATATATCGATTTTCGATATCTATCAATAAATACGAATTCTGACTTATACACCTCATAATAAATACTTGTACTTGTTACATTGAAACTAAAAATTAGTGTCATACTAAAAAGTATATTTTTTTAGAGTAAGGTAAGTTTTTCACTTAGTTTGCGAATATAATATAGTTAGAATTTATTATATTGGTAAAACATCTTTGACCACAGAACCAGTAATATTGTTGTGTGTATCAATAACTAAAAAAAGTCCCTACTATCAACCAATCTCTCATAACAACATAATACCTATCTATGTTATCTATCATACATTACTCAGAAATATATCCTTTAATACATCTTTTGTCATTTATATTACACTCTTTATTTTATTAAAAGGTTCACACAAATACATCTTATTAAAACATTCTGAAAACCTTAAGGGTTTGTATAGAATAAGAGCTAACAAAGCGTTCGTCGTACAAAAAACACTATTATCTTAATATATATAAATCTCGTGTCACAATGTTTGTCCTCAATGGACTCCTAAACCACTTAACCGATTATAATAAAATTCGCACACCATGTGCAGTTCGATCCAACTTGAGAGATACTATGGTCTTTACGGCGAGAAAAATTCGAATAATTTCCGGGAAAATTTTATACCCGTGCGACGCCGGGGCGGGCCGCTAGTTTCTTTATAGATTTAAACTCAATCTATTTTCATCATCCGGGTATATCTATGTCTACAAATAGTAAAAAATAAGTAGCTAAGTAATTACAAATTACTGCTTGTTATTAACGCCGTAATAACTTTTTAATCCCCCCATCCGCAAGGAGTATTTAGCCCATTCGTCTGAGCAACAAAGCAGTTTTTAATTTAAGGATAAAGTACATTTGAGATTAGAACATAGTGATCGCAAAGTTTGTGATTTTATAACCCCATTAAACCTTTTTTCTTCTATCTCTATGGTGCCGAATTCATCTTACAACTTTTTTAATCTGATAAACCTCTGACTCTAAACCTCTTTGGGGATTAAGTTAAAAAAGTTTCTTGATCTGAGGTTTCACTAACCCGATGTGTGAATACTCTTGCAATTTTAGAATCCTAGAATTGATGACCAAGCAAATCATCAATTTGAGCACGCGGTTAAAATGCAACTGTGAAGTACCTATCCTATTACTTTAGTCAAGAAATGGTCTATATTTACAGCAGTGAAATAATTTGCCAAAGGTCTAATAACTTTTCAACCTTTCAATTCAAATAACCAAACAATCGAATCTTTACTTAAAAATTCTCATTTTATAATATTTCATATCAAATGTTCATAAAAATCTGGAAAATGATGAAATATTTTAATATATTGTTTTGTTGTTTATATACTGTTACACACATTAAAATAAGGGTCATTCATTCATATTTAATAGGCATACAAACATAGATATTTTTGATTATACATATTTAACACCAAGACCAAGGGGAAAGTGCTTGCAGAACATACAAACATTTGACCCCTCGGCGGGAATCGAACCCGCTTTACTTCCTGCAACGCAAGCGGACCTTCGCCCATCGCGCCACTGAGACAGACAATATCACAATTAACCGTACCTACCTATATAAATGAATATTCTCGTGTGTTTTAATGAGTATTTCTTTATCTACTAGTATAATAATCATCACCGTTTCAGCTTTAGGGAATCCACTACCAGACATAAGGCTACCCTCATTTTAATTTATAGGCTGGAAGCGACAAGAATCCATGTCTTAAAATATGCATTGCACTTAATAAATTGCTGTTTTTGGCAAAGGCTTCATGAAAATAATATACATACACAGTTAATTTTTCTGGTGAATTTTTGCAAAGTTTTTAGCTTATTGTCTTAACTACTCATTATCATAGGCACCCCTTTTTACGTTCCCACTGCTGGGACATAGGTACCCCTTTTTACGTTCCCACTGCTGGGACATAGGCACCCCTTTTTACGTTCCCACTGCTGGGACATAGGGACTTCTTTTTTGACGAGAGAAAAGTCCTACTAGCTACTCACCTTTAAAAATAAATGGTATTATAATCATTAAATTAATTCTTAGTTATTTAATTCACAAATAACCCGTTTTGATTTTAAAATTACCATTTTTATGAAAACCAATGTCTTTTCGCCATTGCTCTCGAGCTTCTGAGTTGAAGGGTTAGGAAACTACAAGATGAACTAATATAGCTAAAATACTATACTTATAGTATATAAACTTTTGTTTGACCATCTCATAATCTCTAAGTGTCGATTTGGACGAGAACATTACATTATAGTATATACTATGTTATCGTTACAAACTTGGCGTAGCGAATTGAAAGCCAATATTTCTTGACTAACTAGAACAATTTATCGGTTAGACTTGTTTAATGTCTAAATTATTTTACCTAGTATTAGTCATATATTCTTTAATTATTATTTTTTTTATTTATTTATGTTACCCTATTTTTACAGGAAAAACCCAATGTAATAAGGAAGAATGTCAAAACTTTGTTACATAAATTTAAAATCATTATAAATTGTCATTGTAAATATAATATTATAAGTACAATCCACTGAGCAGTCCCACTGCAAGTTCCTTAACGTATGTTATGGTGATTATGGGTATTAAATTAAGATTTTTTTTAAATAAAATATTTTTTTGCGTCATTTTGCTGTTTTAGAGATGGGTAAACATTTTTGAACTCGCGTCAGATCGTCAGATCGACTAGTGACAATTACGGAAAGGTTAAGGACTTACACAAAATCCTTAAACATTCCAAATATTTAAAAATTCACAACTTATACCTCTATGTTCAAGTCTTCACTCCTGTCGGCAATACCGGACTGCGACCTGATGTTTTTTTTTTAATTTTAGGAGTAAAAGTAAAATATTTACAAAAAAATAATTTTTAATATAGGGCTTGTTAGTACTTTATTAACTACGAAGAAATTTCTCACTTTAGTTATATAATTGTAAATATGCAATTATTACGTAGGTATAATATATTTTATAACCGTATTTTTTTTTAATATTAAATAGAGACAAATTAAATGACAGATTTTTTTAATTCACAATTTATTTTATCTTGAAGCACCTAAATTAAACATTTATTATTAAAACTAAATATGAAAAACAGCAACTGGAAATTTTAAAACCAATATATGTATTTAAGTGTACAAGAAGAGTGTTTTTAGTATTTGTCACTCAAAACTTAAAATTCTAGGTTAAAATATAAGGGTCTTAATATATTCCACCTTTAACCCTACTTTGAATATGCAATGTTGGTTACCTCAGACGACGCGGTTGAATAAACTTAAAGAAAAACACTGACAAATTCACATTTAACCATTTATTTGAGAAAAAAAATTGGTTACTATACAGAATGTGTAGTTAATAATGGATAATCCGTTATGGGGTGGTAGCCCAGCTATGAGGCCACAATTAAATCATATTTGATGTCATTTTAACCAATAGTTTGTTAACACCCTGTATAACTTTTGGTGTTAGCCTAGTAATGCATCGTCTCGTAATAAAATACCTAGATTGAGGGTAGACCGCTTCGTCTGCAAATTAAACTGTTACCCGACTCGCAGCTTCAGTTCAACCGTGATCATGGCGCATGTAACTGTGCCGAAATAGCGGGAAACTCGAAAGATAATCAATCATGGTAAATATCCCGTTATTAATCTAAACTTATTTTTTTCTAGCTATTTCAACTGATGTAGGGAGGTATTCACGTCTAAGTCCAGTGAAAACATGATTTATGCAGAAAATTATTAGAAATTACACAGGAATAGTACTTTTTCTCAGTAAATACTTATTCTTATTTTCTCTGATCATCTTGACAGTTTATTATTTTTCTAAACCCTTGGATTTAAATGAAAGTCCTTAAATTCAGATTCAGTATAATAATAAGAATAAAGATTTTCATTACCTTTAATCATAAAAAATATGAAGAAATCCCCTTTTTATTATTAATTAAGTTTTATGTAGACTTTGATTTATTATTATTTGCGTGGGCGTAAAATCATAAGTTTAATGATATGACGTCATAAGTTAGCAACTACCTAATCGTAAAACCGCGAAGTTAGTGTGTAATTCTCATAAGATAAGTTTGTAATAATTTTACTAGCAAGGTTTGTATCTTGGCACTGTCAAAGTCAAATTATATTAGGTCCTCAACTTTGGCTGCGTTCAAGCACGGTGCCAGAATAGAGTAGTTGACTAAAAAATAATAATGAGCCCGTCATTTCTATTACTTAAATTGTTCCTATATTTTTTTTTTCTTGCAAACAAGTAATCAAAACGGTACAGTACATTGAAGTTTCGCGTGACGTAATGCTTTCCAGCAAAATGTACTAAATGTTTACGTCATAAGCCTCTATATAGGAACGTTTTTTATTAAATCGAGATAGCAAAGAATAGGTGTCCAGTATTTTAGGACGGGATATCTAGAGTATTTTTAATGTGGTCATCATGCCTATTAAACTGAACAAATTATAATAATCCTGGTCGCAAAGTGCTGGTGATATTTCACCATTATTTAAGTATTAAATCTATGTTAGAAGCTAGCGAAGAAAGATAATATCTTTCTTAGGTACCCAATATTAAGTAGCAAACATATTATGTTTGCTACTTAATATTGGGTACCTAAGTATACATTGTATGTTTGTCATACAAACATTAAATATGAAATAATTTCGACCATACATACTAACCGACGACGACCAAAATACACAAGAATTGGCCGAGTTTTATCTAAAGTAAATTAAAGGGACATAAATTTGCCACCAGTGGGCATTCAACAGCGGAAATAATGATGATGATGAATATCATTTGATTTCATTTTTATTTTTCCGTTGGTGATTTTTTCAGATACATTTTCACCCCATCTGAACAGGCTCGGTCAATCAATATAATAACCATCTAAACCATTGATGAAATAAAAGTTTTTGCATTAGTTTATTAATTGGTTTGAAAGTATTTAATAGTAAGTAAGTATGAATTGTGTCCCATATATAAATAAATAAATAGATGGCGGTACATTTTGCTCTAGAACAGTATAATAATTCTGTTTTCGACACATGTACCTATATCATCTTTAAGGCAATTAAAGTAATTTTGCGATTCTCGGCTTAAGTTCCAGAGGTTGTTGGTCTTCTTTAGTATTAATTCTACATAATAAAAATTTTAAAACTAATTGCATATAATTTCTGTAACTTAAAAAACTTCGTGGAAACTTTCACCAAAATATTTTTGAAAGGTATTAGCGCTGGCGCGGACAGTCGCAGCCGCGCCGACATTGACATCTGTCAATCACTCGGCCAAAATGGCCGCCGACCGGTCGCGCTATCTCAGATCTAATTCGGTTTCTGCGGACCCCTGCTTGTTTTTAGATTACCGATGACCTATTTTAGGAAAGTATGAAATAATTGCATAACCTTTGTTTTGTAACTCGATTATACGAAGAATAAACACGGTTTAGATCTCGGAAGTTTAAGTATTGGTAGTGTGTAAACACTTGTAATGGGTTTTCTCGAAGCTTTTGATTTTCGGGAAAAAATGAAATTTCCAAAATGATCGTTGGTCTAGCTGATATGTTTTATTCAACTCGAATAAATTAACTTTAAATATCTAACGAAATATGTACCTTGTTGTAGTTTTTTTTTACATGTTTAACATTATGTCTTCCAGCAACGACAAGTGAATAAAATACTTAATTTCAATTTTACATAATGTTCGTTGTAACTCGAATATATGAACTTCAAATACCTACCTAACTAAAGATGTACCTAGTTCTTGATTTAAACTAATATAAAAAAAAACAGTGGCTTGTTTTTATTTTCATAATTAAAATTTAACACGTTTGTTGCAGATGTCTCTATAACTCGGTGGCTAGTGATGCGCCATCATTCACAGTTCGCGTCATATCGACGCGGGACATAGTGACTGTAGATAGTTTATCGAATAAAGAAGAAGAAGATCCATGAACGCCCTCATGCTCACAACTGGAGGCTCGGTGGAAGATCAGCCGTGTGACAGCAATATGGCTTTCTCAACTTACAAGTAAGTACTTTATAATTATCTGTCTATCTTCTTTTATAGTATCAAATAAAATTAATCGCAAAATGTGTTGGTAAGCGCAGAACTCAACAATGCCACAACCAATTTGGCCAATTCTTTATTAAATCTTCTTAGAGTTCAAGGAAAGGTTTTTAATGCTAGAAAAATTCGAATAGGTAATTGCCGGGAAAACAATTTTGTATATATATACCCGTGAGAAGCCGGGGCGGGCCGCTAGATAACTTTATATATATAAATCTTCTGTACGTGTGTTAGTCAACCAATCCATATTTTTATATTTAATAATTATTTTCATACAAGGAACATCACATTTTACTCAATACGTTTTGGACTTCTTAATTAAAATCGATTGATCATTGATCCTTTCTTCATACGACATTGTGTTTGCTGTTAGATTTAGATTTTAATAAACGTTGAAATTATTTTACTCTATTCTCTGGTTTTAATATTCTTGAAAATATTATGATGTTTTATTTAACCCTAGAAAGCTAACGTTCGTCAAAATGACGAACATCCGATAAGTTATGCCTTCTCCCTCTTTCATTGTTTTACCTACGTTCTCGCGGTTACGCGCCAACTCAGTGCTCGCCTGACTGCATCGCGTGGCGGTCGCGTTCAGTTGGTAAGTAATTTCATTTTTGAGATACCTACTGCATGGTCGTCATTTTGACGAATGGTTAGCTTTTGTGTGACTTTTCTTTCAGTTTCGTGTTGCAGTAATATTATCATTTATTTTGTTTTTATGTTTATTGCTGCTTATTGTTAGTTTTAGCTAAATCTTTATTTGTGAAGAATGGCTGCGAGTTCAATTCTTAGAGATGAGGACATAGTTCGGGCCCTAGATGATGAAGACAGTAACGCGGATAGTAATTCAGACAGTGAGAATGAAGAGAGTTTGCTGATCGAGGACGTGCAAAGTGATTTTGATATCCGGATATCCGGATTGCAATCCCTAGTCACGGAGAAATTACATGAAGAAACTACACGAAGAACTTGTAGAACCTTGGCTATAACATCGCCTCGAGACACAGACAATGCCCCGAACAATGAAGGAGAAAATCAGAGACGTATTGTGCTTGACCCAAGTAATAGTTGATGGAAATGAAGGTCAAGTTCATGAGGCATCAAATTCTAGAGGTTCTACTGTGCCAGAAAGTACTTCAAATAAGAAAAGAAAGAGCTGCAGTTTGTGTTCATACAAGAAAAGGCGAATGACAAAGAACTAATGTTATAGTTGCAAAGTTCCAATTTGCGGTGAACATACAATTGATTTTCGTCCAACTTGTACCAAAAATATTTAAGATACTTACGTGTATTAGGTGATAGGTGTCTTTTGGCTTTATAAAATACCAAAAAGTATTTTTGTTTTATGTTATTTTTTTCTAATTTAGTCCATTAATGTGTAAAGTTCCTAAACGATCTCATAAAAGCAAGTGCCATTAAAAAATACAAATTTTGTACTAAATAATAAAAATAAATTTGATTTTTTTATAATTTTTCTTTTATTTATAACCTAGCTATTCTTAAAAGAATAAAACATAAAATAATATTACGTAAAATATAAAAAAAAACACATTTAAAAAAAGGTCGTCAAAAAGTCGAATGGTTAGCTTATTAGGGTAGTTAGGCAACGTTAGCTATCTAGGGTTAAAATTAGTTAACTCGCATAGCAATATAGATAGATGAAACATAGACAGTAAATTTAGGTAGCTAACCCACACAAGTTGTAAATAAAATTTGAAAGTATACAGTATTCCTACATAAATGCGTTCATTTAATAATAAATAATTGGCAAGCCTTTTACAGATTATGTACAGAGTTACTACAATTATCCCACATTACACGCATAGTGAAGATTAGAGTGAATTGACAAAGATATACATCTACTTTCAGTATTTTCTCGGTCGTTACACCTAAGTTTAATGGGCAGGGTTATTCAACTAATTATGACTAAAGCATACTAAAATAAAATTGATACTTTACAAGTTGCTAATTGTAGAATGTCTGAGTGTTTGAGTAAATCTAACAATCTCCAGTGACCAGTCGACGTAAGAACGAAATATAAGGATTTAAGAGTCGAAAATACTTCTTGATCTAAGGTACAAGTGCCAAACTCTGATAATAATGATCTGCGTAAAATAATATAGTACACGTTCTGTTTAGTTTTAGGTTAGATAATGTGTCGTGTGATTAGCACATACATATATTTGTATAGAACAGGATACTGGATACTGCAGATTACTATCCTTATTTAGTGGATATTCCGTCCACACGCACTCTTATCCACCTTTAAAATTCGCACGGCAAAGGTCTGGAATTCGCTCCCTACTGCTGTATTTCCTAATATCTACAACTTGAGTGTCAGCGATACGAGAGTGAATAGGTACCTTCTAGATCTATGTGATCCATCTTCGTCAACAGTTACCATCAGGTGAGATTGTGGACAAACATAGATCTATTTCCCATAAAAAAAGAACTCCATATTATAATTAACAGACCTTCGTTGGGTGTGTTTGTCATTGTGACAACCTCAAAAAACAATTGAATGAATTTATGTGCGGTTTTCAGTAATAGGTAGAGTGGGTTAAGAGCAAAGTTAGGGCAAGTTGCTAGTTAATATATCACAAACTGTCAGAAGTACCCAAATTTTTTATTAATTAATATTAGTAGATTTGTTTTTGTATAGGTAATGAGGCTCGCTCGGAATCCATGGGCCACTTCTCGTCTTTCTGACGTTTCACTTATTCTGTCGTAATTATGACTACTTCGCATTGTTGCCATACCACAGCCCAACTGATGCGCCACTTTGGCGAAAGATACTTAGTGAGTGAGTTAGTTGTGAAATTCTTACGTCATATTAGCTTGACGAGCTTTGTACTTTGTTTATATATGATGTTAATTTAGAAAATTTTAATTGAATGCATAACTTTTATATCCATCATTGATGAAATTATTGCGAATTCAATTTTTATTTTATAATAAAAATCAAAGATTTAGGTATATTCATATTTTGAGCAATCTAGTAAGGTAAACAACGAACATGGTAAGCATGTTGGAAATCGAAAAAAAAATGGAATCGTAATCTTTGATAATTTCAATAAATCAGTGCTTTAGCTTCCTGTAGTTACAACTTTCATACTCTGTGTAAAAACTTGTGCATAAACTAATCTTGTGATATAGTAGGTTTTATGGTACAATTTAAAATTGGTTTAGTACATAGTGAACATAGTTTATTTTCGTACCGAGTTTATATCGAAAATGTAGAGTAACAGTTACCATCTCGCAAATTTTATCGTTACGTATTCTGAATAATTTGCAAGACTTGTTAAGCATGTGCTCATACTGCTCATGCTACACATTTTTACTTTCAAACCAGATAAAAGATCTAAAATATTTTACAATTTTTCTTTGTCTATTTTTGTAACACAAAACCCGCTCTTTATCTCCAAATGACTAGCTCAGAAATGTGACAAGTCAAGTGTGATCATAAAATCAGACACTAATAGCATGACGTAAGAAATTAGCCGCGTCCACCGCACTTTGCGAGGTTTTTGCGCGAAACATAATGAAATTATCGTCATGAAATAATGTAAAAAGTCGTCATAACCATAACTCGGCCCCGACGGCGTCCCGTTGGGACGATGAAGCCATTTATCCAAAAACTCAGTACCCACCAATCGCATAAGGAATTCCGCTCGCAAGATTACTTATACTTGGAAATCGAAGCAAGCTTTCGGTGCATCATTAACGACATTACTTGAATTAATTAGTTTTTTTTCCAATCTCTACGCAACGCTGTTTTAGCAAATCGATGTTATAACGCGGGTAATGGATATTTCAAGGCGAAACATTATTTGCGGTTTGTCAGTAAAGTTTTATTTACGATTGTGCATGTCGTGGGGACATCGGCAATCTCGCATCGGAGGTCACGACGGCTCCAGCCCGCGGATGCGCCGAGAATCATAACCTACAAAACAAATACAGCAATTACGGTACGCAAAAAGCCGTTGACCAATGAATTCGTCAGGCGGTTACAGTCCTCAATCGGGCACCTTTCATTTAAAAAAAGAACCATACGCCATTTCATGTCAATTTTTGAATTATTCATTGTGCGAATGCACGAGCGCATCGATTGATGCAAACAAAAAGCGCGCGCTGGCTAATCTTCGCCCTTTTTCGCGTCGCTTCGGGCTTCCTCGGCCCAGTGTTGCCATTTATTATTCAGCTAGTTTTTGCAGTCACGCTGCGCAAAGACATTATAGAGAATGCATTCATTTGATAAATGATATTTTTTTTACCAAATCCTCGGTTTTTAGAGTAATTTTTCGGTGTCAATATTGTGGGAATCTTTTGTTAATACCGTCTCTTCACCCATTCAATCAAAAGTATTATATAATGCTGTGTCACATTCAGCCTATTACGATGTTCCGAGAACTTGATAGTCCATCAATTTTATATTCCTCATATTGATATAGGATTAACTACCGTGTTTTTTGTACGTTGTTTATAGTTATCGAGATATAATCTATGGCTGATAATGATTGATAGGCAGGCATAATTAATCTAATGTGCTAATTCCTAGGCTTTTAATGGAAGTATAAATAATTAAACGCATTCTAAATTCGCTATTATTGGCCGTCAAGTTAATTACAAGTAGCATTGCGATGCTCTGAGTGCAGAAAAAATGTAGTATTCGAATTTCGATGCGTTCATCCCTCGCGGGCACGTCCGCCGCGCTTCGTCGCCGCGTCGCGACTGTACGTGATTGGTTTATTAATTAGGCGAATCATCGTCGGGTTCCATTTTTAAAAATAGGCGGGATTCTTTCTGTGGGACTTTTCTTTTTAATTTCGGCCGGCGTTGAACGCAATTAGAGGTTGCCAGTGTCGCTTTTTGTCATAATCTCCCTGTGGCGACAAGGATGTCTTAAATGCTGCTTTGATGCTTAATTAATGAGGCAATTCGATTAATTTAATATTCACTAACTACATTCTTGTTTTTCATTACTCGGTGTTGTGTAAGAGAAATTAATTAATTTTGTAATATCGCATTGTTTTCAAAATTTATATTTCATTCGTATTAGCTAAGATACTCGTGCGCGTTGATCTGAATTGAGTCAAATCGTTTGTATGTAAAACATATGTAGGTAGATGATATTTGTTTTGATTTTCAAATGATATTATTTTTGAATTAACTTAATTTTATTATTAGCTCAAATGGTTACCAATCCTACTTCGCCGAGATGCTCATCTTCTTTTCCTTCTCTATAAAATCATTTTTCTTTCTAATTCTCCAAGTTACTTGAAAGATCGGTTTGAGTTCTTGTACCAATCCCATTCCAGATTCCTGCGTTCTGTTGATACTTTTAGACTAGAACACTTAAACACCTAACCACTCCTTCAATTCTTTCAATTCTTCCTTCACTGTGCGTGGCATTAATCAGTGGAACGCTCTACCCGTTGATATCTTGTGGAAAGCAACATCTCTACCAATATTTAAGAGTCTTGTTTTTAAATATTATCTTTAAGTTGCATACCATCTCCATGCTAATTTTTGCCGTATATAAATATATTATTTTCAGGTAAATGTAAGTACCTATATAGCTAAAATCCTGTAATATTGTATTTAATCTGTATTAAATTTATTTATACTCGTATCTCCATTATAATTTGCTACTCCCGTCTTATTCGTGTTTTATGATTTGTTTCCCAAGGTTGCCTGGAAGAGATCGCTATCAGCGATAAGGCCGCCCATTGATTAACAATTTTTGTAAATTATAATCTTTTTTTGTATTTTATTGTATGTTGTGTACAAGAGTATTGTATTGTATTATTGCAAAGTATAATTTATAAATGTGAATTAAAAGTAACAAATAATCTCTGATTAATGATGACGTCTTCAATTGCGAACAATTGACTATTTATACTTAATGCAATTATAGTTACTTACTGACATTATCATAGACTGAAAGCAATCAAAGATTATTTTTCTGCCTATAAATTCTAGCCCAAAACTTATTAGTCATATTTTAAATAACCTCTAATAAATGTCTCGTCAAGAGAGAAGTTCCTGTGCCCCAGCAGTGGGAACGTGAATAGGATGTTGATGATGATGATGACTCACTGCATCACAAAGTTCTATACATTTCTGTACTTAAATAGTTAAATCTAATACTACTTATTTCTGATGAATCTAGCGAAAAAAATTCAATCTAGCAACATTTTAAGAGTAAATCGTAATATTAATAGGGCAGGGATAAATATCGAATTTTGGATTCAAAAATCAATCACGAACCGGTCATCGCAAAACGAAAAAGTATCGGAGTTATGTCCTTGCCGTAGCACCGTTAGGATGCCAACCTTTCAAAACGTAATAAAAAAGATTAAACTATTCCAATTGCCAGTATCAAGAATTCGTTTTGGGTTTAGCTTATTTTTTTGACGTGTTTCACTGAATTTAGGGAAGAGTTTTGTAACAGTATGATAATGGAGTGGCTATGTGTTATCTGTGCTAAAATCAAGTATTTATTGTATTTTCCTTCTGACTGCCTATTAACTTGGTTAGGAGCGTCTCATAAACAGAGAGATCTCAAACAGTATTGCTTACTTGCCTTCTGGTGTACTCTCAAATAATATTAATGCGTTTAAAAGATTCAAAATTGAAGACGGAACACAAAATTACCTTCTAATAGGTATCATTACCCTATTTACGTTCCCACTTCTGGGTCACAGGGGCATCTTTCTTGGCGAGAGAGATTAGGCCTTAATTCACCACGCTGGTCAAGGGCGGGTTGGTGAATGTCTCTTGTTCTTTTAACTCTTTAAAGTTCTCGGAACAGGCCGGTTTCCTCACGATGTTTGCCTTCGCCGTTAAAGCACATGTTTTGAAACGCACATACATTTTTCAAGAAGTAAAATGCAGAGATTCGTGGCGGTGTTTGAACCCACGACCTTTGGAATGAAAGTCTAGTGTGCACCCACTTAGCCAACACAGCTTTTTCTAATAGGTACCTATGCCATAATAATAATTTACATACAAAAACGATGAATATTTGTAGGTAAATCAATGTAAAATCATAGTTTTCATTTTCTCTCTGTAACTAACATAACCCTTTGACTCTCCCGTTCACAGATGCAATCTTTATATTATTTCCAATTTCTCCATTTTGCGACGCGAAGGCGACTTTTTTTTTTAGAGTTCCACACGGCAGCTGGCGAACGATTTATCGTGATATTCTGTTGTCCACTTAATAGGGAGCCGACAAAGAGATATTATGCTATTTATGAGTGGAATATGTAATCCTTTGAATATTTACATAAAATATATCCACTTGTATTATTTAAATATTACGTTTTTTATTTTTTTAATAACGTATTTTCCAATAATATCCAAAATATTGGGTAAGTTAATCCTCTATTGAGTTTCGAATCAATATATAATTGTGTTACGTTAGTATTACAAAAAAAAGTTCTTACCACTCTTATGGTTATGCTATGGTTTTAATTAACTGTCAAATTATGATTTAGCAAAATAGCTCACCATGGATTATTGAATATATTTTTGATTTTGACAGTAAAGTAGAACAAGTGGAGTTTTATATACAAAAAATACAATCTACAATTTATTTGCTAATACACATTTAAAGTTTCACAGCGGTACCACCACGCGCCGATTTCTTAAAACTTTTTAAATCTCATAACCCACGCAATGAATGCTTTGAATATCTAGTATTCAAAATTAAGGAACAATTTTTATATCAGAAAGGAACCTTTCGTATTTTCTCTTCCTCTCGCTTGCCAAGGTTTCGTCCGCCCAGATCTTGGACGCAGACATAAATTATAGTTCGGTAGCTTAAAGGATTCAGTATATTTTTATTTTGTTTAGTCCATTGAGAAATTTATGTCCCATCTTACTTAGGCAGTGACCGCCTCGCCTTTAGTTGGTATGTAGCATCTTGTAGGTTATTGGCGAAATTTTGAAGGAAATTTGTGGTCAGTTCTCAAAGTTGTGATACATTTTGTATCGTTGATTATTTAATTGTGTAAATAATATTAGAACATTTGTAGTAAGGTATTAATGTTTTGATATATTTTGTATCACTGATTATTTAATTGTGTTAATAATAAATATAAAGTTTAAATTATTGGAGTATCAAATTATAAAGGCAACGAAAAGGTTTGTAGTAATTGGTGAAACATGTTTATTTTTTCACTCTCTAAAATCTCTTGATGATCTTACTCATAGTATTTGATTAAGATTGGACACAACAATATGTCTTTTGGAACTAAAGCTTAAACCTTCATTACAACATTAGTCGAGAATGCTACTCTACAATTATGTACTCATAATTTTACTAAATTGTCAAATTTCAGTTTTAAGTGTATTATGAGAGTTAAAAACGGGTTTAAATACGTTTTTATTAAAACTGTATTAGAGATTGTCTTTATTCTCTGTACAGTGTAGTGACACGCGGAATGAGTTAAAAGAACCAAAACGGAAAAAAAACAATCATTAATCGTAGTCGCGTAAGTCTGTAGGAAAACTAACTTATGTAAATTATTATTGTAAAGTGTTTAGACTCTGTACTGACTCCTCATTTAATATTATACTGTCACGTGATTGGACCAACCCGCACTTGGTCAGCGTGTTGAATTAAGGCCTTATCTCTATCGTCAAGACAGAAGTCCCTGTGTCCAGGCTAGGAACGTAACGTAAATAGGGCTGCTTATGTTGTCACCTGATTAGCCGTACACCATAAGACTAATATGACCTCGGCCTAAATTATTTGATTTAACCAAAATTACAAAAACATTAAAAGAACAAAAGATTGTACAGGAAAGTAAATTTATCAGTAAAAATACTAAAAATCTTTCAAAAACTCGTTAAGTGCTTTTAATAGCTACTGCAGTTGACTTGAATTTCGTGAAAACCATACAAATGAACCTTCAATAAGCCAATAAAATTGAAATGCGGACGAAGGAACAGTTTTGTAGGTTTTTTTGTATTCGATTACTTTGTTGAAAACTGCAGCAATATTCATTAAATAAATCTACCTTTAGGTTAAGGTACATGTATAAGTATTTCTTTGTCTTTGATAATTGTCAAATATTAATAGAATTTGGTAAAATAAACACAAAATGACGAAAACACTCGCGCAAAACTCACCATTAATACAAGGAAAAACAATTGAAATCGCTTCATCTGTTCGGAAGCTATGATGCCCGAAACAGACAGATAGACTCATCTAACTTATAACACCCCTCTTTTTCGGTCGGGGGTTAAAAATTAACACTCGCAGGTACCTAAGTCATTGGCTCCTGAAATACATGTTTTAATTAGTTCGGGTTATGGGTTGTTGTATGTTAACTAATGGGACCATAACTTTGTTAAATGTTGTTTATATCAATAAATACATGTTAACTGACATGTTCTAAGAACTTTGAAGAGCTTAAAGACATGTGACATTCACCAACCCGCACTTGGCCAGCGTGGTGAATTAAGGCCTACTCTCGCCAAGAGAGAAGTCCCTGTGTCCCAGCAGTGGGAACAGTAATAGGGTGTTGATGATGAAATAAACTTTAACTTCTGCCTGCCTCCCACTTTACACACATGCAATACAACCAGATAGTCAGAATCAAAGAAATAAGAATATTAAAAAAATATAAGTATGTATATATATTATCCTTTTGTCAAAAACATAGCTTAGATACTTACATAATGAAAGTATCTTGTTACAAACATTTATTATAAAACACTACTTTTAACTAATTAAATATAATTTCACAAAAACGTGTTCCTTACACATACATACATTATGTACATACCCTAGTTGAGATTACAGTCAAACAAAACTGAAGTAAGCCTACAAACTCGAGTTCATTACTTCAACGTCTAAACCTGCGTTCGCAGATGTGCGGTGACAGTGTTTGCTCTGATAAGTGATATCAGTGCATACTGCAATCTTATGACGTCTCCCTGTTTAGAGGCCAAATGCATTCATTGCAAAATACTGAGAATGTTGTTAAGTTATGATTAACTGCAGTGTTTCGGTGTTATTCAAGTTATAAAGTTTCTTGCATATATATTTTTCAGCCTATGTATTTTCTTTGACTTTACAAAATCTGTTACCAAAAATAATTTGAATCGTTTAAGTTGTATAGTAACGAACCAGCAACGAAATAAACAGTCAAAAACAAACAAATTGTTAAATGTTATGTTAAGGTATTTCAATAATCTAATTTGATTTGAAATATTTTCGGTGATATTATCCTCAAATATGTGCATTTATAAATATTTCTTAGATTCTATCAGACTGCCTCAGTGGCGCGGTGGGTGAAGGTCCACTTGGGGCGCAACAGGTAGCGGGTTCGATTCCCGCCGAGGGATCAAGTGTTTGTGTGTTTTGCAAGCACTCTCTCCTTGGTCTGGGTGTTGAATAAGTTTAATAAAATAATATATATACTATGTATGTTTGATAAATTATTATAGTACCCGTAAAACAAGCTTAGAATTGTGTGGATTGTCTAGAAATATTTGTAATTAACTATTATGCAGGAAAACTTTAAGTAAGCCCAGAAACTGGAATTCATTACTTCAATATCTAAACTTGCGTTCGCGCCTTATTATAATAACATCAAGGTTTGCAATTTATCAGATTTTCCCCGAAATATCTGTCTCCCATCTTCAGTTATAAACTGAGGATGGTTTCTCACAATAAAGTGTAAATATCTGCAGTTTACATTGTGCACTGCTACACGCATTGTCTGACAGCAAAACAAGCTTTACCGAGTAGTGCTGTTCAGAGAAGGGGCAGGAATCTGCTATTAATCCGTTTATGTACCTTTGGGCCTGGCCCTAATCCTGAGAATAGCATAAAAACTTTTTAAACAAAACACACCTCCTTGGTCTAATGTAAAACCTAACAGCACTGTCTATGGGTATGTTCCTTTGACTGATAGAGCAATAACAGTAAAACGTTCTAATTGATGGCACCAGTTGGCAGCACCGTCGATGTGCACGTTCAATATACATTTTCTAATATACGAATTTCATTATAAAACTGCATTGAATTGAATTTATTACGAAAGATAGATTACCTCTGTAGACTGAGTTTAATAAGAGTTATCGGGAACTTAAAATGAGAAATTTAATTCAAGTGTATAAAAAAGTAATAACATAATCCAGAGATATCATGCTTATCAGCATTTTACATTATTTGTTTCTGTTTGACGTTAGTAAATTGTCAATTTGTTTTCTCAAATATGTTGCTTTGAAATCGAAACGAAATCATACCGTAAAGATACGTAGGTAATACATATTATAAGTATGAGAAGGACTTAAACGACTAGGGTTCCGTGTACAGTTTATATACATTTATAATTTAAAAATAACAAAACAGTGGCAAAAGATGCAGTTAGAGCGGCCACCTATCCTAGTACTTTAATAATATCATTTTGTTGTATTGGAGCCTCCTTTATATATGTATATTTATTATGCTTGAGCAGTAGTTCTCTATCTATCACGGTTCTTGAGATACAGCCTAGTGGCAGACGGATAGGACTTTTTTTTTTAATGCTCGATAAGTCTTCATTTGACCACAATCTCATCTGCTGTAAGGTGACGATGTGGTCTAAGATGGGACATGAAGACCTAGAAGGTAGATGGCTTCTCCGGGCCACATTACGAAACACGAAAAAATCGCTTCACGCACTGTCCCAGCCCGGAGGGTGGTGACAAGCCGCGGCCGAAGCCTACCACCAGAGACTGTTCTCACGACGATGTTTTGACGACGGCGAAGTCTCATTAATAGGTCCCGTTTTACCCTCTGGGTACGGAACCCTAAAATTTGTAAATATGTGTACTTACTGTACCATCTTTCTTTTAACATTACAAACCATTTTGCGTTGTGATAGCCGCTTCGTCCAATAAATAAATATAATTAAATGAATATTTTTTGCGGACCAATCACACATCATCACTTAACCCCAAACTAAACAGAGCTTGTACTATAATCATATATTAAAAACTAAAGAAATTTAGGTGACTGATAAACTACATACATATTTTTTTTATTATACACAGAGACATTGAATATTAATGCCGCAATACGGAGTCACAATCCATATAATTAAAATAATTATAATATATCAAAGGTTCGTCAAAGCGAGGGCTAGTCAGAATAGACGTATTCTCTTCAGGCAAGCTGCAAAGAAAGTGCATACTGCACTCTTATCTTATCACTGAAAACAGATCTAGTATCGCTCCCAATAGAGCGAAACCACTCAGATTCAAATACTTTAAGATAAGTATTGTTAATACGTTTGTAGCTCAAATATTTCTGTTGAGAATGTTGAATTTAGAAACACGTTTTTTTTCTACATTATCATAAGTGATAGTAATTTAGCCATTGGTCGTCCGCTGCGAAATAACAAAAGTCAGCAAATAAAAATAAACGGATTTTTTTGTTATCTTGCCTGATTTATTTTACTGAATTGGACTTTCATTTTGCGATAGAACATCACGTTTGCTGACAATGTAGGGATGCAAATTTATCTAAATTCTAATCTAAGAAAAAATAAATATTTTTATCATTTATAATTTCGTAACATTAGTTATAGTAACACTTTTATTTTCCTTTTTTTTTAGTACTGCCAACCAAGAGTGGTCTGCCATTATTAAATCGCCATATCGTCCGTGTACTTCTGATACCTCCTATCTAACAATTTTCACAAAAATTGTTTTTAATGCCATCTGTTGGCTTAGGTTGGACCCCGTTGAAAGCATTAACCTCCCAATTAAAAAAAACCCTAGTTCAGTTCTGTCTGAAGTCTGAAGAAATACCTTCTAAAACTTATCGTCATAATTTCGCCGGAAATTTCTCCTAAGTAACACTTTGTGTGGAGTTCTGCTTGTTCGCGCACGCGGCTCAGCGATATTTTGATGTTTCGAGTTTGTAAGGTATGTTTAAACTGTTTATTTGTACAAAATTCCTTATTTAAGTTCTTTAATAGAATTTTTCGAGTGTTTTGACAGTTTGAAGTCGTATAAATGTAGACGAATTAGTTACTAACAGGTAATTTTATCAGATAGGAGGATTTTCTGCCAACATTTTTGATGTAAACATGGTACAATTTGGTTCTCATTGAGAACAGTTAGGAGATATTTCTTTTGGTTTTTTGAAATACTATTTTGTTAAATAATCATAGTTTTTCTTTTATACCCATTTAAATACCTACATTAATAGTTATTTTTACTTGCTTGGCAGGTTTATAATAATGGCGTCCAGAAATAGGGCGCACGCTTTAGTAAACCGCATTGTCGATGGCAACCAGGAGCAGAAGATCAATACTATCGAACCATTCGTTATCAGCCCCAGAGCAAAATGGTAACGCCATTCAGCCTCTTTCAGCCATTGAACCCTACGCCATGCTTGAAAACCATGATATGATTGAACTATTGCCTGTAAACAATGGTGACAATCATGCTCTCATTGAGCTTGAATATCTGGTGGCCGCTATTCCACAGACATTCTACTGTGAACCACCAATATCAAGACCTACATCAGTGGCATCAGTTGCACAAGGTTCTTCTACTACTTCTTGTGAAGATTTTTCGCCTGATGATGATAGTGAATATGAACCACCAAACCATGATGCTTTAAGTTCTGAATCTGAACTAAATGAAGATCAACCTCATGAACCAGACAATATTAATCAAAGCATAGTTCACTTTGGTGATATGAATTAAGGCCAGCGAAGACAACGAAAGGCGCAACCTGAAACATGGAAGAAAAATGTGTCTTAGCGACTCCGAATGGAAGGCAAGGAGTATAATGGTTACGAACGACCAAGGGGTGAGAAGATAAGAGTGATAAGATCAAAAACAGATTAGTCCACCTCCCGAGTGACTGTTACTAATGAAGCCCGCAAAAATCCTCGCGAATATAAAGCTATAATGGTGAACCATACATTTTTCAAGAACTTTTCTAATCCTGAGACTTGGCGATATACATCCATCAGACCGGGACGCAAGGCAGGTGATCCTAAAGTAACGGATATCAGGGCTATTCTATACGACGAAAAAGAAGGTACTATAAAAGTTAAACTGGACTTTGATTCCAATTGGGAAGCCCTCCCCCAAAGAGTAAACAAAATAGGAGTTGTAAGAGAGTACAACCCATTACATACAAGTAAATTACCTATTACTCTCCAAAAGTTCAAACACCTTTAAAGAACTCAAATCCGTTATTCCGTTAGATTGTCATTCATTCTATGACAATTTACCCCATCACAATCATTAACTAAAAATTGATCTTTATAGTTCCTAGATATAACTTTATTGTTTCCATATTTGAGACTGATTCATAACTCATTTAAAAAATAATAATGCCTGTGATTTTTTTTATACTTTTTAAGATTTTAAATAATGAATACATAATGTTTTTATGTGGGCTGTGTGTAGGGTAATTAGAAATTTGCTAACTGTTACCGTTATTGTGTTTAAGACTGATTCTGTTGCCATTTTATAAAATTAAAATGTCGGAGGAGACTGTTGATACCTTAATAAGGTTTAAAAAAATGTTTTTAGGTTTGTTTAGTACATAGTTTCTATGTAGGTTCTAAGATTTGAATGTTTTCTTGATAGTTTTATGTTTGACACTGATGTGATTTATAGAGTACTTATGTCCGAGGAGCCTTTTTGATACCTTAAAATGTTTTTGAAAAGTGATTAGTGATAAATACCAGTAATTAAATTTTTGACACTATTGTTTTATTGCTTTTTTCCTACTGTCAGATCAGTTATAAAATATCCTATGTTGACATTCTTGAAATTTTATGTTTACTCTCGGGACGAATTACTCCTATCTTACCAATGGAAAATTCTCCTATCTGTTCTTTACCAAAACTAGAAAAGCAATAACTTTTATCTACTATAAAATTATTTTCATGCAAAAATAACATGTTTTTTCTTTATCATTAAATGAAAAAGGTTAAAATAAACCAACTACTTTTTTGTTTTTCTTATAAACTTAACACAAAAAAAAATAATAAGTTTTATCTTCCTCCTGTATAATTTGCATTTTGTTAGTTAGGAGGTATCAGAAGTACACGGACGATATCTTTTTTTTTTGCGTTTTGCAAATATGTTCTTGATTTTTTTTTTGAGAAATTAATCAAATCGTATATAGATATGCCAAATTATGTGTTATGTAGGTATGACGTGTGCAGACGAAAGACCACAGTTTTCAAACAAGGCGAACAATGGGTATTGTTGACAGTTGTCAACGCGAAGAAAAACTGTCAACGTGGTATCTATTCTTCTGAATATTGCTTGTAGGGCACTTTCGGGGGTTACGGGAAATGTGATGCGGTGAGTCAGAAGGAATTTCACTGGTCGACTTGTTGTAATCACCATTTATTACATTTTAAATTATAATAATAATATAACTCTTTATTACACACCAAGACAAAACAATACAAAAAATGGACTTACTGCTAAATACAAAATGCGTAATGGGCGGCCTTATTGCTTAAAGCAATTTCTTCCAGACAACCTTTGGATGGAGAGGAAAATGCACAGCAAATATCTGGACGGTGCGGTGACATAAAAATAATAATAATTAGTAACAATAATAGTAATACCAGAACAAATTATATACCTAACATAAATAATATAGACATATTACTATACATATAAATAAATATATAGATACTAATAAAAAAAATAACATATCTATTTTAATATATATCAAACAATTTATAAATATAACATACATTATTAAGCTAAAGAATCAAGGAAAAATTTTTTTACTCGACTTTTGAAAGTGTATATGCTAGGAGCGCGTCTTATTTCAGCGGGCAGTAAGTTCCACAAGCGAATAGCCTGCACCGTAAACGAATTTGTATAAAAAGAGGAAATATGCATGGGAACCGCAAGTTAATTATCATGGTTTTTTTTATCCACACAACTTCTAGCCCTGTGGTAAGCTCTAAGCTTGTGGTTTTCCGTTTCGCTTGTGAATGACTGTCTGCCTAATCGCAAAGACAATCAGAATAAGCTGTGATCATGGCGCTTGAATTGCGTAAAAAAAATATATATGAAAACTAAAAACCGTCAAATCATGTTACGTTACCCGTTTCAAGTTTCAGTATTTTATGCTTCAGTGATCACAAATCCCCTGCGAGTCCTATTCGAGCAGTGGCAGGGCATTTCTGGAAACATATTTCTATTATCCCCTGTGTCATTTTATCAGGTACAATCATACCTAGTTATAAAATGCATTAGATACGAATACAGCGTTATCTCATAGGTACGTGAAAATTTCCTTCAATCTATATCATCAAACTGATATCAAATCCAAAAAATCTTATCCGAAACGTAAACAATAATTCCAAAAATATCATTGAGGTATTTATTTTTAGCAATTCAGAAAAACTATGTGAATAACTAATCTTCACAGAAACAATGGATTTTCCTCTATTTGTTTGGATACCGCGGAATGCAGTTTTCTAATGAATGTCATCACATCTTTATTTATATTTACGCGATCACAAAAACAATAGTATTTGCTGCATTTGTTTAATGTTTTTATTCTGCATAACGTGATGATGGAATCTAGGAAGATGCAGATTCTAGGAAATCTTAGCGAGATCGCACTAAAATTTTCCTCTTAGGAAACAATCAAAAACGTTGAACGTTATATCAAGAAAACTATGTTTTAGTTTAGTATTAATTTGAGGGCCTATTGATTATGTGACGGACGCTAGATAAACATAGATAAATTGGTTTTTTGTTTTCAAATTATGGCCGATCTTAAATGTCGCATGTCTTTCAAACTCTTCAAAGTTCTCAGAACATGCCGGTCCTCACGATGTTTGCCTTCACCGTTAAATCTCAGGTTTAATGAGCACATTTTTTTTTCTAAAAGAAATATCCAGAGGTGCGCGGCGAGTTTTGAGCCCAAGACCTTAAAAATTAAAGTAGAGTGTCCTCCTACTTAGCCAGCTCGTCTCAATTACGAACAGTTAACCAAGCTCAAACTTTAGCCAAAATTGTGTAACGATATATACTGGGTTAGCCTACGAACATAAACACTACTAATTAAAAAATCCCTTATTTATAGAGAAGGCAAACTACAGGAAAAGTCCATGAGGCTGGTGCTTACTAGGTCTTTTTCCTTCTCTCACGATATTTTCTGTATATTTTCTTTATTTATTCCATACTCAGTACTTACTCGAAGCCGAGTGAAATCTTGTAACAATAGCGTTCCCACACAGTGGCGCCGTTCTCAGAAGTAGAGGTGTGCAGTGACTTTCCTTTAAAATCGAATTAATCATCGGATCAAATGATCGAAGGAGGATGTACTCGATTGGTGTCCGATTGAAAATGACTGTCGCATGTCTGGTATGTGCAACTCCTTGGTTGTGGTGAATAAATGAGGTGTCCACCAAAAAGTATAGAATCGTACAAAACGAACTCGAGTTACTCTATTCTTTTTGAAAATGTATTAAATTCCGTACTCTTTAAGCCCCATCCAGACTCTCTACGAGGCTACTCGAAGGAACTAGAATGCGAGAGTGTGGATGGAACATCATATAAATTGCTTTTTTTTGTTTTGTTTTTTTTACTATAATGTGGACTGGGCTTGTCAAATCATCACTCTTGAAAAATAAATATATATAAATAATCACTTTTTACTTGGCAAATCAATTTTAGAACTTTTATGATGGTATCTAATCTGTAATAATAGTTCAAAAAGTCTACGAACGACATAATATCAGGTATAATAAACCAGATTATGAAATATGATCTAGCCTACCTACTCAAAAGCGCGTCGTATGTGCACCTAGGTACCCCATAAAACACGCATTAAACACTATCAATTTGGTGTCTAATATCCGATCGGTTCCTAGGCAGCAGCGGATCCCCTTACTTTCCTGCTAACGCCATATGACACGAGATTTTACAAATTCCATGTAAACCAGACAACCGTTTACGATTAAGGTGTCCAATATACCACCAGGTAGCGAGAACTTATGTTCTGTGAAGCGGGTTTCGAATGACGGTGCGTCATGGTTAGATAGTATAATTTAAGTCATTTTGAAATCGCTTTTTCAGCGGTAGTTTTGCATAAAACCCATATTATTTTTGTAATAAACCCCCCCTCACTAAGGTTGAACAATTTCCCTAACTTGTCAAAATCAAAAATGTTGTACATGACATAAACAATGCAAGACATTTAGCATAAGCATAATCAAGACCATAATAATAATAGTTCTGACAAAATTATCAGGTGAGGACGCAAAAGGGCGCTTAACTGAGTAACATTTGTTTCACTTCATAATTTTATTTAACTCGACACTGGCAAGTTGTCGCTTCAAGCGCAAAGTCCAATTACAAGAAACTGAACTGAACTGACCATAATAATAATAATTCCAAAACATTTAATTCTATAAAAAAATTAGTTAATCTGGTCAAATCCGATGTAAGTTAAGATTTAACTGATTATTAATATTATGTTTTTTAAATAAAAGGTAAACTGAATTATATTACAATAATCTTATAGAAATAAAGTTGTCTTGAAAATACACATATTGTTATAAATTAAAGATTAAAGCATGCCATTGCTATTTTTTCTTTTATCATACAACTTTGGCCATTATTTTTAAATAAACAAATATAAAAGTTTATAGGTGTGGCACTATTTTTACCTACAGCTCACTACGTAATAAGGAATTCTAAATGGTTTATTCGTAAGCGACAATCGATCTGAGTATCGATTTCACCGATTCGATAGTACTTCTTGTGTGGGGCCTCAAATATCAAATTATCGGTTTTAGATTCAACGCGTCTTATTACAGATATCCTAATCACTACCATGTCTGGGTCAGAAATAATTATGTGCACCTTTTTATTGAATGATGAAGAACACATAAATATTTCAATAAACTTTCATAAACCTCATCACCACATATTATAAACTTAAAGTCTCAAGCCGCATCTGTCTGTCTGTGTTCGGGTTTGCGATAATTTTAAACTTCTGGACGGTTTTCAGATAAGATTTATCATTAACGCAGTTTTATGAGGAATGGAGGAATGTGTACCTATAATGATTTTTGTATGTAAAAAATAATCTACTTAATAACTTGAAGTAGGTCGCGGTTATTTATAAACTTATTACAATAAAAATATATAATATAGAGCTTCTTCGCTCAGTCACATTTGAAATAGCTCTTGACTCGGATTTCGTGAAATTAGCCCTTATACCAATACTTAAGCCGTACCAAAATCAACAATATTGTTATAACAACAACAAGAGATGAAAGCTGGGTTGTTCTATTCGCTTCTCAACTCAGTGTAAAAAATTGAAGCGAACTGTCAAGACAATGTTATTTCCTTGATTATCCTTTTCGTTTTTATTTAAATTAGCTTTACGTTGACCTGTCCATGTATACATACGCGTCTAATGAAATAAACGTTTTGACTTTGAACTAAACCGAAAACTCTTTTCCCCAGCATGATGGACTCAGGCGGAGGCAGCATCGAATCACCCCCCACCTACCACAGAACCTACGAACAGTACGTGCAAGGGGGGGTTGAAAGCAACGAACCACCCCAGGACCAAACCTCCCCCGAACTCGTCGTGTGGTCCACACTTCCCTACCCAGGGCTGGACTACCGGGCCCAGTACGACTACCACCGCGCGTACGAGCCAAGAGATTACTCCCCTCAACAGTATGGCCGGGCACCATTCACCACCAAAATGGGGCAAGCTAAAGCACTGAAGGAAGCCAGAATACGGAGACCCATGAACGCGTTTATGGTGTGGGCGAAGGTGGAGCGCAAGAAACTAGCCGATGAGAATCCCGATCTACACAACGCGGATCTGAGCAAGATGCTAGGTAAGTGATTTTGAAATTCGAGGGAAGATTGTTGAGATGGGTGGCGAGGTGGGCGAATGCACGCCTGTTGTGCGAGAGGTTACGGGTTCAAACCCCGTCGAGGCTATGGTGTTTTTGTACGATATTATTTGAATTGTGGTGCGGAGAAACCATCTACCTTCCAGGTCTTCGTCATGCCCCATCTTAGACCACATCGTCACTTTACATGAGGTGAGAATGTGGTCAAATGAAGGCTTTTCTAGCATAAAAAAAAAGAATTGCTGATTATTGATAATTATAGAAATATTCTGTCCTTCAGTTCCAACACTGACCTTCTAAAATATAAAATATGAACTTATAGTCGTAAGATGTTTATCTCGATGCATTAAATATCTACTATTTAACCTCTAGATGCAAAAACTTTGGAGAGCAATAAAAGTTGCTATCTATACCTACAAAAATATATTTAGGTACATTCTGGTCTTATGCTGCTTCTTAAACGATTTCGCTAATTACATAATATGTACATAGTTAGTTAAAAATATAATTATTGGATTCAAATTATGACGATATCAAAAACCGCGAAAGATTTGCGAGAGAAGTTGTCAAAACATGCAAAATGGTATCTCCTGCAGTTCAAGTTTTTAAAAGGTTAAAAAAGTTCGTTTTATTAATCTAATGACTGTTCTTATGATGATGAGGGGGATTATCTTAGTCAGATCATTAGTCCTTTTTAGTTTTAAGTGTCACAGTCCTAATATGAACGATGCATTTGTAATTATTCCGAGACTGCTTTCTCTGACAGACATGAACTTAAGACAGCTGCTACGCAATGAAATAAAATTGTACATTCGCGTAGGCAAGTCGGTCTTATAATATATGTATTGGTCGTTTTATTAATATAACAGATAAAATAATAATTTCTTATCGAAAATCTATCATCTACCAATATCGGCTTAAAAGAAAAACAAAACAACATCGAAATTAAAAATATCTATTTAGCTATTTAGATTAATATCGGGATATTTACCAGTTACATGCGCAATGATGACGGTTGAACTACAAAATAGTATTGATTGAAACTATTATGTAGTTTCAAAACTTATTAATTTCGCTTCCAAAGTATATCTGGAAAAACTCTCAATAGAGCAATGAGTATACATTTATGTTTTATATATCTGGCCGTGATTAAGACATACTGGAATTTACAGGGAACGTAAAAACCGATAATCTTACTAAATAACATTGCGGCAATGAACTCCACAGGGAACTCATTATCATCATCAACCGTAGGGCGTCCACTGCTGGTCGTAGATCCCACCATTGGGCGGAGGTCTGGCACACGCAGTATTTGATAATATAGTCCAAAAAGACGCTTCTAAATATAAAAAAAAATGTAATACAATTAAATAATAACTTATTTAGACAACTATTACTTATATCAAAAAAAGTCGTACGCGTCGGGACGCCTAACAGAATTGATGACTTCAAATACGGCTAGGGCTGTGTCTAGAGTGAAAGGGGAGGAGAGAAAGAGAAGCCAGACAGCCTGGTGCCGTTACGCACGTCACGTGACAATCTGGTTCACCCTCCCGTAGGAAGTCATCACTACAATATTAAATTTAGTTTGGCAAGAGGACTATCACAAACTGTACCGCTATGGATATCAAAAATAATAATATAAAACTTTTTTAATTATTATGGTTTTCAACATAAATGTAAAAACATAAAACATTGTATATGGCTTTATGGGTTTTGAGTTTGCGTCAAAATATCAATTAAATTTAAAAAGTCAAATCTTAGTGTATTACCCGTTTCAAGTCGTAATAATGATGATGTGTAGACTTTATCAGAATAATGCGTAAAGTAGTTTCCTTTAATATAGTTATATTATATATAGGTAAATATGACGTCACAGGAAACGCCAATGTTGGGGATAACCCAGTGTCGTATCGTCATTTCTTACAGGAAAACATGAGAAGAAAACTAATAATTTTATCAAAGTTTATTCGTACTGTGCGAAATACCAGTCATTAATGATTGATATCTATAGAGCATTCATGATATTTAAGTCCACGGACCCCATCAAATAAAAGAAGAAGAATAAGATATTTAAGTCATTCAAAATATTAGTATGTTGTACAACTGTTATACAATGATGGGTCTAAAAGACAGAAACCTTATATTTAAGATATTTTTTGAGTGCAAGAATATGGAGTCATAGCGGTAACCTCATAGAAATCAAGTTTTTTGCATGGGAGCCGAAGGGGGCTCCCATGCAAAAAATTTGATTTTCTTTGATTTATGTATTTATTATGTGTTTTTAGTATTTCTTGTTTTAGCGGCAACAGAAATACTTCAAACTTAAAAATTTCAACTCTCTATCTATCACGGTTCGTGCAGATACAGCCATGTGACAGACAGACGTCAAAGACTCAGCATAAGGGTAGACTGAAGTCGATGCAGAGTGGTGACATGGCTGATGAGACACCATCACGTCCCTCAGTCATGAGGTTACGACTAAGAAGAATTATCTAGAATTAAGACCATTTTTATGGTTCCGTATAGCCAAATGGCAAAAGTATTTATTTATTTCAAAACAAAACCCGCAGCCCTTAATTAAATTGTTTATACATATTCTGTTATAGCTTAAGGCCAAATAACGGGTTAACATTATACAATTTTCTTTTTTTCACACAGTCTCAATTTACTATAAACTTAGGTATACAATTTAGTTATAACACTTCAACGCTTAAAAATAAAGTTAAGATATTTATACATTTCAAGTACACAGTTCCAATATAAAGAAAGAAAGAAAAAAAATATTAATAATAGTTAACAAGTAGAAATAACAAATTGCCCATGCGGGTAAAAAAAACTAAAACTTCTTCTTAGTCGTAACCTCATGACTGAGGGACGTGACTATGGCGTCTTATCAGCTTCGCCACCACTTCTCTCCATCGACTCCGGTCCTGAGCCAACTGTATTGATGCTTGGAGAGTGCCACCTGTAGCGTCCTGTGTTGTGTGGGTCCACCGTGTGGGTGAGCGGCCTCGACTTCTCTTTCCTTCCACACTGCCAGTAATTATCAGCCTCTCCAGGCTGTTCGGGTCACGCCTGACAGTGTGGCCGAAGAATTTTAGTACTCTCTGCATGCAGATTGTAGACAGTCGAGTTCCAATGCCAAGTTCTTTGAGAATTGACTCGTTTGTGCGGTGCTCCGTCCATGATATTCTCAACATTCTGCGCCAGCACCACATTTCGAACGCATCAATCCTCGTTCGCACTCGAGACTTCAGTGTCCAGGTTTCCGACGCGTATAAAAAGATAGAGAAGATAAGAGTCTGGATCAATTTCCTCTTGGTGTTACGGCTAATGCTCCTGTTCCGCCATATCCTCTCCAGTCTTTTCACCGCAGATTTTGCCATTTGCGCTCTCCTGACCACTTCCTGCTCACAGTCTCCGTCATCACTTATTTGCGATCCTAAGTACACAAACTTATGTACTACTTCCAGATCGCGCAGCTCGTGAGTTCTCTGCAGGGTACCGGCTCTGTCCACGAACATGAGCTTGGTCTTGGAGCGGTTGATAAGCAACCCATATTCGCGGCTTATGGAGCTAATTCTGGACAAGAGTTCCACGAGTTCGGCCTCGGATGAACCTATTATTGTTGTGTCATCGGCGAATCGCAAGTTGCTCAGTGTGTAACCTCCTATGCGAATGCCACCTTCCCAGTTCTCCAGGACCCTTCTCATTATATGTTCACCAATGAGATTGAAAAGTTGCGGGGAGAGTATACAACCTTGTCGGACTCCTCTCTCGGAATGAAAAGGGCGTGATAGGTCATCTTCAAGCCTTACTCGAGACTTGCTGCTGGTATAGAGATTTTGAACCAAAAAAGTGAGATGATCAGGGATACCCATCTCTCCCATGACGCTGAACATCCTAGCCCAACTGATGCAGTCAAACGCCTTCGCGTAGTCAATGAAGCATAAGGCGGCGTTGATGTTATGCTCTCTACACTTTTCAATTAAGAGTCTGATGTTCAGGATTTGCTCTCTCGTGCCTCTGCCTTTCACAAATCCCGCTTGTTCTTTGGGTATCAGCTGCGAAATGTAGGCTTCTAGTCTTCTATTCAAAATTCTGAGAAGGATCTTGCTCGCATGGGAAATTAGGGAAATAGTGCGATAGTTTTCACATTTGCGTGTAGAACCTTTTTTGTGTAAGGGAACTACAATGGAGTCTGTCCAGTCCTCCGGCCAGTGGCCAGTTCTCCAGATTTTTTGGCAGATGGTGAGCATGATTGTGATTCCCTCATCACCCATGTTCTTAAGCATTTGGGCTGTAACCCCATCTCCGCCACATGCCTTGGGTTTGAGCTTACTCAAAGCCTCCTCAACTTCCCGCCGAAGGATGTCCGGTTCCTTATCCACGAAATCAAGAACGCACTCTTCTGCGTTATTTTCTCTATACAGCTGTTGGCAGTATGATCTCCATCTATCCAATACCGCCTCTTTGTCAGACAGCAAGGTGCCCGCGTCATTTTCAACTGACCAAAGTTTCGGTTTAAACTCCTTGGATAGGCACTTCACTTTTTGGAACATGTCTCGTGTGTTGGCAGTTTCAGAGCATTTCTCTACTTCCGTACAGATCTTATTAATATAGCTATCCCTGTCCTTCCTGCATAGTCTCTGGGCAGCGCTGTTGGCTCTCAAGTACAGAGCTCTGTCGTCCACAGACCCTAAGCCTGCTTTCTTAAGAGCCTTCCTCTCGCTAACCTTAGCCCACGCTTCAGCACTCATCCATTCAGCGTTAGGGGTTGTTGCTTTGTGTTGAGCCACAGCCTGCTTAGCGACTTGTTCCATAGCAGACTTAAGTTTTTGCCAATCCATCTCTGGTGAATCAAATGGGTCCAGTCCAAACTAAAACTAGTAAACTCTTATAGATTCGTCAGCATGTCTGTGTATGTCACAGTCACTTTAAGAACCATATTGTTGAAACTTAATAAGTAGATGTATTCTGTGAACAGCATTTTAATTATCACAAACATTTTTTTTCATGCTTTCCATACTAAGATCGCTCTGACTGCATCTTTTTGCACGATTTTCTTTAATTTTTTTAATTGAGTCGGATCTTCTTATAACAATAGGTAAGTGGATAAACTATTGAATTACAAGGAACCCCAGGCTTGAGACCATCTAATACTAATTTATACAAAAATTTAATAAGTTTTCTGCCTAACAGTACAATAATCGGGCTTAGATATGGCAAGTCATTACGGCGTGGGTGGTGTGATGCTATCAGAGTAATGAAATAAACAGATAAAAAACTATGCCTTTGAACTTGGTTTGACATTACCGTTTTGTCTATGACTCTCGTCTATGGAAAAGGATAGCATAAAAACGTACTAAAATAAAAAAAAACGTACGAATATAAATTATTAAATCTAAGTCTTGTTAATACATTTCAAGAAGAGACTATTCGTGATAATTGTTCGTAATATGTATCTTCTATGTTTCTCTATAGTGGTTTTACAAAAATATTTTATATATTCTGTTGTATTGTCCTGAGGGCCTTAGGGCTTGTTGGAAAAAATCAACCTTTGGAATTTTTACCATTTAGAGTATCTATAGTAGTAGATACTCTAAGTCGAGTATAAGTTTTACATAAAAAACCGACTTCTTGTATGAATAATACAAAATAAAATATAAACTCTTTTAAATCCGGTCACAAAAAAAGTTCTGATGAATAATGACGACAGATTGAAACCCTTACCGTTTAAGATGAGACTAGAGTCGCTTATGCGCTTTGGACCATTGAGTGGTTAATATACATACTTACTAACATTTTTTACTAAATGTTAAAATAAAATTTCTTCAAACATATACTTAGCTCAGGTATATTTTTCAATGATATTAAAATATGCATGTAAACTACGAATTTTGTTAGGTAGAACTTAAATATTTATTATTTTTATACCTTACCTTATTTATGACTGATATTCGGTCAAAATATCGAAATTCTGTCAAGAAAACAATCCAAAAGTGCAAAAGTAGAATTTTAATGATAAAACTACAAGTATTTTTACTTGCTAACATCCTAATAAGGTATGTACGTAAAAAAACAAATTAATTTGGCACCTTATGCCATCATCAAACCTTATATGGTACAAAAAGCAGGTTCTAGACCTTTAATTAGAATGGAAAATTTTATTCAAATTGGTTCAGCCGGCCTATGTTTGCGTGACTTCGTTGGAAAGCCAAATCAGTCATGTAATTTATAACTAAGTACCTAAATGTTTGAATGTACATTCATACATACAAAAGTATGTGTAGGCACTTACATTATTTATGAATACTTAAATAATTTCTTTCGTAATTTTTATAAATGATTATTTATAAACAGTAGGTAGGAAGGAAAGTAAAAATATAGTATTACATTTAATTTAATGTTTTAGAAGAATTTTGCTAAAATTTGCTGTATTGTTGTTAGTCATCCAATTTTTTTATAACTGTCGTAACATTTACAGATAATATAATAAAATTTAATATACTAAAAAAAATCACATATTTTCGAGACGTCTTTTTCCTTAGTCCCAACTACATGTCACTTTGTAAAATTGAAGAAATTAAAAACATTAACTGAAATTCTAGAATTTTTAAACAAACTTACTTTCACACATTCAACTTAGATCAGAGTTTTACGTAAGTAATAACTAATCAGAATCAGAAAATAGTGATTATAATTATGTGGCTATATAATTATGAGCACTATGTATGTACGACAGTTGTACTAGGATGTCATTATAAGCGCCCCCATAAATGGCGAGCAATTTAGCTGATGATAAGGTGGCCCAAGGTCGATGGGTTCTACGTGTGAAGGCTTTTATTAGGCGTTAGTCATCATCATCATTTCACTGTACAGGGTGGAAAAAGAAAGGTCAAAATAGGCATTTTAACCGTTATACAAGATAACGTTAATCTTACCTCTACCTCTATATACATACTAGCTGACCCCAGCAAACGTTGTTTTGCAAAATGAAAAATAGATAGAAGCCGATTCTTAGACCTTGGTACTGAATATGCATATAAAATTTAATAATAATCGGTAAAGCCGATTCGGAGGAGTATAGTAACTAACACTGTGCCAGTTAAATTGTATATATAAGATTAGATTTATATATAATATTTAAAGATATTCTGAATTGCATTCACAATTATTTTCAACAAATATCAAGCGATTTTCATTAAATATTTCACCCGGATTCTTTTATATACCTGCGGTTATATACATAAAAACAGACGTCAGACAAATAAGTTATATGCGTTTCTTCTTCAAAAAAATAAATGGCGTGAGATGAGCGAGGGTAGTAAGCATGCCGAATTATCACAGCTTACATTCCTCAACCCAACGGGGAATGCTGCGAATAAGCTGGATGGACCACATTACCAACGATGAGGTGCTTAAGCGTATGGGCAAGAAAGTGGAAATAGTTCGGACCATTATAATAAGAAAAGTCGCATAACTTAGTCACATACTTCGTAACCCACGGTACCATCTATTACAAACTGTCATGATGGGGAAAATTGCCGGAAAGCGCAGAGTTGTTGGACGTAAAATGTCATGGCTTCGGAACATTCGACATAGGACTGGCATTAAAACTGTGGAACAGCTATTCAAAATCGCCATGAACAAAAATAAATTTAAGGAGCTGACTGCCAACCTTCAGTAATGAAGTGGCACCTAAAGAAGAAGACCCACAATATGAAGACTTAACTTGACTTGAAGCCGAAACGTTAAAAGCCTATACTGTGTGACTATTTATTAATTAAGCCATGTGTGAGCGCCCTCGCAACATTGTAATTAAAACTAATGTCTTAATCAGAAATAAGGAATGTGACACGAAAAATTCTTTGACATAATTATAATAAATAAATGATTTATCTTAGCAAACATGTACGCCTTATTTGGCCTTACTTATGTTGTATAAATCAGATGTGTAAAAGAATTTAATTTAATATACTTAGGTTTATAATAATGTCAGGAACTATTTATTTACTAACCTTAAAGTAGATGCATTTGTGCATGTCGTTTTATAAAAAGGGTTTAAAAAAACCTTCCTGTTTAGTTGGTGGTATGCCGTACAACATGTCTTAGCCGTAGGTCGTCCACTGTTGGGCAAAGGCTTTCTTCTTCTAATATATATAATTATGGCGTGTCGAGTATTGACTCGCTGCGCTTGGCAGGCGGGTTTGCGTAGTTTTGGTATTTTTCCAAAAAGACGCTGTCATTCTCTACTTACATAAATGAATGTTTCTGTAATGTCAAAGTCACAACGTTTATTTCTTTGGAAGCACAGGGCATACATTGACAGGTCAACTAAAAATTAATAAAACCAATATTTTGAAACAAAAATTATAAAGGAAGTAACATTGTCTTGTCAGTTTGCTTCAAAGTTTAATACCTGAATTGAGAAGCGAATAGAACAACAAAGCTTTATCAGTTTTTACAATTTTGGAGTTCTTATTAAAGATATTATAAATCTTACATTTGCAAAGCAATTGTCTTAATTAATTCAGCATTACCCTATCCTAAAAGTTTTAAGTATTTTTGAAAACCTTTTGGTACTTCTTATTGATTTTGGGACCTGTAAGTAGTGATTCATTATTGTGTCATTCAGTGTCATTCCATCAACTTGTAAATTTTGCCAGTTTTAAATGTCGGACATGTCATTTTTGACAGCCTGTCATAAAATCGTTTTAAAAAATATGTTTACTGAATAACAAGTGTTTGGAGGTACCTTTAGGTACCTATTTCGTTATCCAATGTACATACAGCCAAGTAAACATATTAAAAAAAAGGTATGACTGTTTTTTTTTAATATTGCTTGTCTATTTCAGATACCTCAATAATATTTTTTTCTAATGAAATGTTTCAATATGAAATATCTAGAGTCATTTTGACTCACTTTTACGAGGCTTCAATATTAATTATTAAGAATGAGTCCATAATGATACTTGTTTTAGGAAATTCCTCAAACTAAATTGTCAAAAGAGTACTTTTAAACATTTTGTTAACCGACTTTCGCCGAAAAAGGCGGTTCTCAATGAGATGCTTTTAAAAGTTTAAAAGTAATAGGGTCTTAGGTCCCCTTTTCGGCGAAGAAAAAGGCGGTTCTCAATGAGATGCTTTTAAAAGTTAAAAAAACGTGTTTTTTTTACTCTTTAGAACATCAAAACAGTCAGTAGGTATATGTTAACGCGGACTTTATAACACGAGCTACAAAAACTAGACGTCTTAAAATGGCGGAGATACCAAAAACGGAGTTAGTGGCAAATATCCGAGATATGCTGTTTTAGGGTATAACATTTAGTAAGGACTCATTTGCTACTATTTTTAGTGAATACAAAAAAAGTTTTTAGGTTAAGTTCTTTTTATATGACAAAGTTTTGTGTAATTAAACTTTAAATTAATAAGATAGATAGATAATTTCTTTATGGCACACCAATACTTAGATAGATTAAGGGGGTTAAAAACACCTTGCGAGAGGCCTAGTTTTTTATGATTGCTGGCTCTCTAGTGGAATAAAGAAACACAGTGTATAAGGTTTTGTAGAAATGCTCAGGTATAAATACAGTGTGTACCTATTATGTTCTCATCATCACCCTATTAACGTTCCCACTACTGGGACACAGGGACTCCTCTCTTGACGAGAGAGATAATACCTTTATTCACCACGCTGACCAAGTGCGGGTTGGTGAATGTCACATGTCCTTCAAACTCTTCAAAGTTAGGCACATGTCGGTTTCCTAACGATGTTTGCCTTCACCGTTAAAGCACGTGTTTTAAAACTAGTATGTATCTGACATTTTTCAAGAAGAAAAATCCAGAGGTGCTTGGCGGGGTTTGAACCCAGGACCTTCGGATTAAAGTCAAGTGTGCTTCCACTTAGCCAACACGGCATTTATTATGCCTATTATGTCCTAGGTATCCCAGATTCTACAAAGCTAGACAATTTATCACGAACATAGAATTCCCCGAACGTTTGACTGTCGCATACTCGAAAACGTTCTAGGAAACACAAAAAGGACCGACGCACAGCTTTTGAATATTAATTTATGTATTACTAATAGTTGCCGATATGTTTGTTCGTACGAGGATAAAGTAAGACCTTAATGGATTTATTGATTCGACGTTTGATATGAATGTAGATGGATATGTGAGAAGTGGTAGGCCGAAGAAAAGATGGATGGACTGTGTGAAAGATGATATGTGTAAGGAGGTGAGTGTTGAGATGACGGGTGATAGAGGGAAATGGAAGGAGAGGAAACATGTTGTGCCGACCCCACGTAATGTGGGATAAGGTCAGGAAGATGATGATGATGATGATGATGATGTTTGATAAAAAAACTTATATATAAAATTCACCTGTCACAGTGCTTGTTACCATACTCCTCCGAAACGGCTAAACCGATTATTAAGCATATTCAGTAGGTCTGAGAGTTTGGATACTATCTATTTTTCATTTTGCAAAACAACGTTTGCTGGGGTTATCTAGTAACCCTTTAAAATTTTAAAATATTGAATGAGTAATATTCGTAAATAAATAAATAAATATTTCCGGACAATCCACACAACAACATCTAGCCCCGTGATAGTGGTAGCCTGGTGACGGACAGATAGACAGACGGCTAAGTCTCAGTAATAGGGTCTTAGGTCCCGTTTTACCCTTTGGATTAGGAACCCTAAAATACTTTAAGTCTTACAATTGAAGTTAATAATCTGCCATTTTTATTTTTCAAGATATTCAGTACCCAGTGTCTCATTAAGAACAATTCAATATTATTTTATCAAAATCATTTAGCTGTATCAGATACCTACTTTATACGAGCGGTCATATAAATTAAAATTACCTTCCTTATAAAAACAAAAAAACACATAGACATAATTTTCTATCACATCTTTTTTCTATTTTAAACTTTAAAATAAAATCGAAACGAGAATGTCAAAAAAATAAATGTTTCAAATTGTATCAAAATTACCTAGTCATCTTTGCTGGCGCCAGCAGGATACGAAAAAATAGACCTTAATTGCTAGATCCTAAGGTCTTAATTCACTTCTCACTTAAAACCAAGGACCTATATCCATGCGTTCAACTATTTAAAATTCGAATCACACTCCAATTCTAATACAATTAATTCTGTATAATCAACAAGCGATTCGAAGCTCTTATTGTTATTGAAATAAAGTTCAAAATAGGAGTAATAAATTCGCAAATTGATGCATCATATTCCGATATGGAATAGCGGTATGGGAGGGCCCTCAGGGAAAATGCGATCGTATTTCCTGAACTTCAAGGTCGAATATACTGTAAAGGTTTTGAGTTAGCTTTTTTGAAGGAATGTGTGAAACTTTAAATTATTTATTATATTTTTGCTTGAAATTAATAAAAGTCTTTTGAAGATTTGATATACGATACGTTTTGACGAATTTATGAATATTGTATGAGTTTGAGATTGTGAGATAAGTGAAAATATTGAATGATTTGCGCACGAACTTTTTCCTAACAATATATATTTTATATGAAGGTATCCCTTCTCAGTAATGATACATTAATCTAATTTAATTTTAGGTGATTAATTACATGCAACCAAATCTACTTATAAAAAAAGTCACGAAAATTGGTACAGCCGTTTTAGAGGAGTTTAACAATAAACACCTCAACATTATAGTTAAAATATTTCTTTATTGTCTATTTATTTCTACTTTAAATACAGTTTTTACCAGAAATACATTTCGTTTGCTTAAAGAGCAATACGACTGTAACCAACCAAAGCGTTTTGAATTTGGAACGCCGCTGTCAAATGTCAATCAAAATGGAACGGAACATAGAAGTTTGAAATTCGATTAGTTGGGTTAGGTTAGTGGTGAAATGGTACACTCGTGAACACAATAATAAATATTAGTAGGTACAGTAAACGTATTTTAATAGTTATATTTTTACACTAGGTAAGTTAAAAAATATTATTTTTTTGGTTTTTCTTTTTTTTTGAGTTGGAAATGAAGATGGTACGATTCGGATGACAGTTTATTTTAGGGTAAAGTTGTCTACACTCTTTTTCTTTTATCTTATTATGAGTCCACGTATAACTATTGTAAATTATAAAGTATTCTCATACTATAATCTCATACATACATGCCTACGATATATTTTTCAAATTATTTTTTGAAGTGAAACTTCTTTAGAATCGTTGTGATTTCAAACCGGACGCAACGGAAAAAACGACAGGTAAGAGACAAATACAATAGTCGCCTGTAATTAGTGAGCCAGAGCGAGAGAGCAAATATCGGTGTGTATGTATATTCACACTGTTTAATACTTGCTTGTATTTGAGCATTTAACGTGTGTTAGTGTATGTAAAAACTACGTGAGCTTATACTACTGTACACTGTATGCGGCTGCGTATTACAGCTTTTTAGTAAGATGGCGTGGTGTGTTATTATCTAAAAGTGTGTTTGTGGCTATTTTTATATCTTGTTGTGCTAAATAATACATTTTATAAGATGCCGAAAACTAATGCCGAAATGTGTCGTAAGTATCGACGCAAAAAAATGAATATAAAAATGAAAAAAGATCCAGAAACTGAAAATATGGAACTTGAGCAATAGATTATGTAACATAGTGTTAAATAAAATATAAAATATCTTGTAAAATTAATCAAAATACTTTCATTTTTAAACAATTAAACTTTGTAATTATCCTACCCTTGTTATATATATTCATCTCATTCTTTTGTCGATTTACTGAAGTTTCACTTCTATCGTGTGTGAATCGCACACACACCTTATTTTTTTTTGGTTGTTTTGGAATGATAAGCCGCGAGTTCCGTGTACATAGTCTAACAGTTGATAGTTTTACTTGGTGTAATAAAATAAAAAAAAATAAGAAAAAAAGCATATAAAAATACGGTCACCCATCCAAGGAGAAACTTCTAGAGTAGTTTATAAACTTAAAAAAATATGACGCGTCTATCTGCGTCATTTTGCATGCAGGTACATTCTGTCAACGACAACATGCATACGAGTAGGTACTGTAATGTAGTGACGTCATAACGCACGTAGGTACTGCAATGTGACGTCATAATGCATATAGTAATCTAACGACGGTATTATACGGCGCGTGGGAGTTGCCTTGTTTCGATAATTGCTTGTTCTAATTGAGAGCTCGTTGTACCACTTTGTAAGATATTAGATGAATAACTTACAATAATAATTAGTTAGTTGGACTATTTCAGTTATTACTGAATTCATAATATCATGAGACGACTTGGTGAAGGCTTTGGGCTTATGGTGGATGCAGTATCTGCGAAACTAAGTTACTTCAAGCCTGTAAGATAGGCTTATGCCGCAGCAGCGTATAGCTTATAGCTTATACCTACGGCTGAAATGGTGATTATTATCATCAAAATTGTAAGTAGGACGTCCACCTCTAGACATAGATAGATGATGGATAGAAAATTCTTTATTACACACACCACTTTAAAGCACATTAAAAGACATGTGACATTCACCGACCAGCACTTGGCGTGGTGAATAAAGGCCTTATCTTTCTCGCCAAAAGAAAAGTCCCAGCAGTGGGAACGTTAATAGGAAGATGATGATGATGATGACAATCACCAAGCACAGAAACAATAAAATAAGGAAAAAAAACTAAACCTAGAAGGCGTCATGGGCGGTCCTATTGCTCAAAGCAATTTCTTCCAGACAACCGTGGACATCTATAAAAAATGATCAATTATCTGAAAGCTCACAGCTTTGTTGTATCTGTCCTTTTCGTTGGTGTTGGACGATGATTTGTTTAAGATCTTTTCAGCCCCAACAAGCATAATGTTCTACGCGCTACATGGCCTGCCCACTGCCACTACGAGCATATCCTCTTGACTTTCTCGATAACACACGTTTCTCTCATCAATGGTGATCGATCTCGTAAAGAAACCTCGAGCATAGCTCACATATCGTGTATTCTGTGCCAAAATAAAAACATGTTTTTTTTTTCATTGAATAAATCACAGCTAGTGTTGGGAAAACTGACGGATTGCTACTATCGATTAGTAATAGGTAATAACAATTTGTCGTGGTATCTATCGAGCACATATTTAATATATTCCGTGCCTACGCGAGGCAGTGTAGGCGCGTGCGGCGCTGTTTAGGTGTCTTGATACTTTTGGTCACGATTTGAGTATAACCTATTATAATAGTTATTCCTCGACTTTGCCCTCGTTAATATTATATATTATTGACGGCCTTAGATGTGCGGTGGGCGGAGTTCCACTGGCGGTGCAAAAGGTAGCGGGTTCGATCCCCCCGGGGATCAAGTGTTTGTATGTTCTGCAAGCACTTTCTTCTTGGCCTGGGTGTTTAATATGCATAATTAAATAATATCTTTCTTATTCTGTTATTATTATAATACCCGTAACACAAACTTAGAGCTTACCACACAAATAATTTAATAAGAAATAGCTATCCGAATAGTTCCTAGGAATTTTTATTCATAGATAACCCGTATTTATTTTTTGTTTTCCATTTTTATGCAAACTTCTTTTTTACCGCCATTTTCCAACGAGTTTCCAAGTTGAGGGGTTAATTTTTACACCTTACGTTGGACATTGAATATGCGTCCACCTTTTAGAAAGAAGTTTAAAAATATAAAACAATATTTATACCTATATCTAAAGAAGTGCTTGGAGTCATCAAAGGTAATGTTACTTACAAAATGATAAGAATCGGCCTAGCAGTTCTCGATCTTTTTGGTAGGCATTCAAATTTCTAATATTCTGGCAACATTTGAAATAATATGAAAGTCATTACAAAACTATCGTAAAGAAGTGTGTAAAATGGCTTTAAAGGTTTATTTAGGTTTTTTTTAAAGTTGGTTTCTAATATTCTGGCAACATTTGAAATAATATGAAAGTCATTACAAAACTATCGTTAAGAAGTGTGTAAAATGGCTTTAAAGGTTTATTTAGGTTTTTTTTAAAGTTTGTTTATTAACCTACTGCAAAATATACAAACATGATTTTATTTTATTTTAAATGGATAATGAACTTGGTACCTCAATTGTCATTTAAATAAAAAAAAACTAAATGAACCGAAATATTAAGATTTTTAATCCATCCCGCGCAAAGCAATCAGGGCCGACAGATTATGTGTCAGTTACTGTGGCTTACCGTTGAACTTGTCAAAATAATATGAAACCTTGCGTCATGTCTGCCTGACTAATAGTTAGCTTAGTTTTAAACAGCTAGTTAGTTTTAACAACGAGTAATTAACTAGTGCACCTGTTAAGTTAGAGAATAACTTGGCGTTTATTTAATATCTTTAAAACGGCTACAACTATTTTGATTAATTTTTTATGCAACAATTCATCAAGTTTTGGTGCAATTTATTGATTTTGCTAGTTTAAAAATAGCTGATTTATTTAGGTAGGTATAATGTGGGTTTGTTTATATTAATCAAGCGGTTTATTATAATAATTTACATTTCAGGAGTTATTTAATAAAAATAAATTAAGGTTTTAAGTATAATTAATCTAATAATCCTCAATATTATTTATAAAGAAATATTTCTTTAAGCCTTCATATACTTATAAAATTTTTCAAATTTATCATAATAAGCATAACACATTTCCAAAGTACCTACTCTGATTTAAATATTTTTTTTTTCATTGCTAAGCAGTTTTTTCGCGGTGAACTTTATGATTTTTGTAATATGAATTGGTATCGTACAAAGTCGGTAGCAATAACTAGTATACTCATAGAGTCTGTGTCGTGACCCTATTGGAGGTACCTCCAGTGCCGGGGCTCTGAGTCATGCAAGCGGCGCGTGCGCGTTTTAAATTTCGAATTTATTCCAATCCATCGATAAGGCATGCTTGTAATATGACGAGGTTTTGGACAACACTATTTTAACGTTTAAAAATGTGTCTTATTTATAAACTTATCATTTATTATTGTTAATTTGGGTGCGGTTAAGTTTTAATCAAAGATGATTCTTGCCGTCATGTTTCTTAATATTTATTAGGTCCTTACATATGAAATTGGCGTTTTGTATGGGAGGAACAAAAAGTCGAATATTTTTTAATATAATATATTTAATTAATCAAAGTATGAACCATTATTTTCTATGCACTTTTGCCATCTTATAGGTAGTTCATTGATCCCTTTACTAAAAAAACCAGTCGGACGGGAATCAATAAAATCTTTGAAGGCGATTTGGACTGCCCCATCGGAGTTGAATTTTTTCCCTTGCAAGAAGTTATCCAAATTTCGAAAAAAATGGTAATCTGTTGGAGCAAGGTCCGGGGAGTACGGAGGATGTCTTAGACTTTCCAATTGAAGCTCTTCTAATTTAGTAGCCGTCTGTTGCGCAGTGTGTGGTCTAGCGTTGTCGTGAAGCAGCAGTGGCGTGGAGCGATTGACCAGCCTAGGTTGTTTAGCCGCTAGCTTTTCCATCATGGTTTGCAATTGCTGACAATAGACATCAGCCGTAATAGTCTGGCCAGATTTGAGAAAACTGTAATGAACAATACCGGCACTAGTCCACCAAACGCTTACAAGTAACTTTTTTGGGGTTAATTTTCGCTTGGGGCAGGATTTGGCTGGCTGGCCAGGATCCAACCATTGCGCTGAGCTCTTCCGATTATCGTAAAGAACCCATTTTTCATCACAGGTAATGATTCGGTTTAAAATACCTTCATTATTGTGCCGGTTTAGTAATGTAACGCAGCAGTCGACGCGCGTTTGCCGGTTTGCTTCAGTCAATTCGTGAGGTACCCACCTTTCAAGCTTTTTAATCTTCCCAATTTGCTTCAAGTGAATTAAAACAGTATTATCACTAACACCGCAGCCTGCAGCTAACTCGGACGTGGTTTGCGATGGATCCGCTTCCACAATAGCCTTCAACTCTTCATTATCAACTTGAGTCTCAGGCCGTCCACGGGGCTTGTTCTGCAAGTCGAAATTTCCAGAACGAAAACGTTGGAACCAAAAACGAACTGTGTTTTCTTTTGCAACACGACCGCCATACACATCATTCACCCTTCGAGTTGTTTCCGCAGCACTAGTGCCACGGCGGAACTCGTACTCGTAAATAATGCGATATTTTAAGTTTTCCATTTTGTAAAATGAGTGACGCAAACAGAAAAAAACAGAAGAAAAAAAACAAATGAATGACGATCATCGAAGCACAAATACATGAGTCTATAGCTGTACAAATTTGAATTTGGAATTCCTTACCAAAGAGGAGAAATTTGTGATTAAAGTGGCCAGTACGAAAAACGCCAATTTCATATGTAAGGACCTAATATATTTTAACTAAAATAAGTAATAAGTATGAGATAGATTGTTAATACACCTAGTGTTCCGTGTTCAGTTTATATGTACACATTTTGCAATGAACAAAAATAACACAAATATAAGCAAAAAAAAAATTGAGATTAAAAGATGCAGTTAGAGCGATCACCCAAGTACTGGCCTCGCAACACGTCGTTAACTTAAGCGACATGTTGCTAAACCAAATAAAAATCACTTTTCTTAAATATGGGAGCCCCCTTATAATATAAATTTATTAAATGTTTTTAACATTTGTTGTTAAAGCGGCAACAGAAATACATCGTCCCTCAAAATGGGTTATAATTTCTAGTTTTATTTTGTTCAACATTAAACTATCAATCATAGACGATGACGTCAATGATTGATAATGTTATAATGTTAATGTTTTTGGACGACATTTTTCAAAATGGCGGAAAGATATGCCATTTCCTTAAATGCACCGCCCTCAAAATGGGGTTTAATTACTAGTTTTATTTTGTTCAACATTAAACTATCAGACATAGACGATGACGTCAATGATTGATAATGTTAATGTTTATAGACGACATTTTTCAAAATGGCGGAAAGATATGCCATTTCCTAAAACTCAGATTACGAGTTAAATAAGAAAAAACTGTAGGTTTGTATAAATAATTCAAGATTAACGAACATAACTTGTTTTCCGGTATAAATACCATACATTTGCATAGAAACTCATAAAACTATAACTTCAAAATGTCCGACTCCAAACCACTGTGGGTGATATCACAGTAAATTATAATTCTTAATACGTATGTTTTAGAAGTAATGCTATTTAACATAACACTAAGTAACCTGTAGGTATAGTAACTGACATTGTTTGTGATACATCAAGTTAATGCCCTACCTCACGTATTCAGCACATGAGTCAAATCGTATGAAATGAAGTGTACAGTGCTTAAGAAAAAAAAATATGGATGTATTTTTCATTATGAATTTTAGACATTCTATGCAGCAAGAATACGCTCTTAGGAAATACAATTAGAAGTAGGGATGTGCCTTATGATGATTCTAAAACTGAATAAAATAAAATACTAAATTAATATTTCCGGACAATACAACAATATTTTGTTCCGTGGTAAGCTCTAAGCTTATGTTACGGGTACTAGACATCTAATATACTTAATACAATAGACATACATTATATATTGTTTTTATAAAACTTATTTAGCAAGATTTTACTTCTCGGTTTACCCATACCGAGGAGTAAATGCTTGCAGAACATACAAACACTAGGCCAATCCGCGGGCATCAAACCAGCTAACTTTTGTACCGAAAGCGGGCCCTCGCCCACCGCGCCAATGAGACAGTCAAATAATACGTATTGGATTCTTTCTTCATTTAATTTGAAAACCCGTACTAAAATAATAATTTATGATTTGCATATGAATTCTTAAAAACGTTTATTTTGCGTTTAAACTTAAAAGCTGTTTTTTTTTAACAAGATGATTATTTATTTGTTATTTTGATTTAAGAAAACGGCCATATTGTTAAAATAACGTTATCTTCCTAAATATCTAATGCCTATTCATCTTGCTGAATAAAATATACTATCGTCCATGATATACATAGGTCTAACCTCTGTAGATAAACTACCATAATGAGTCACGACCAAATCACTTTCGTTCTCGCCTGTACCTTCGTTGGGATTCAACAGAAGCCTCTTGTCGCGTGCCAAACCTATGCTATACAAGATAGAATACAATTAATTTATTTATTGAAATCAATACTAATATCTACAAACACAATACCCCTTCGTACATTTATGGGCCGTTGGAATGCCAAATGACTTTATCATTACCATTCTGCATAAAATTTTGAGGTTATAGATCCGCCATATTGGATCGGATCGGACGTATTCGGTCTTGTTCGTGTGTCGTCGGTGCTTTGACAGTTTCGCCGTAGATTTGAATCATGAGGAGAATGTACTCACCGCAACTGCATATTTGGTGGTCATGATACTTAGTTTTTTTTATGTGCGAGTCATGTTATTGTCATATGGTGTGGTCTGTTTGTGTTTATAGTACAAGGAGGTTAAATACCTACTAATAAAAAAATGAGTAAGCATCGTATGAGTATTTATTTGACAGCGTCACTATTCGATGTCTCAATTTTGAATTGGATTAATATTTTTGTCAACGTTATTCTACAGGCAAAAAGCACAGGCTTTGACGTCTATGAGAAGTCGAGTACACAAGGATCCAGTATTCTTTTCTCATTTCGAAAAAAGAGAGTCGTAAAGATTTTCTGTATTACAACATCAAAAGAAGAAAGAATGAAAATCATAAATATAATTTCATAATATCATAATTGTGTATAAAATCACTTGAAAGAAGAATGGATTATAATAAAATTCTTGAACACAAAACAAAACAGAAAACACATAAAAACAGGGTAAAATACCGCAAGAGATCGCTCACAGCAATAAGGCCGCCCTTTGTACTCCGATGTATTGCCTTGTTACTGTTTGTATAATATTTGTGGAGGTAAGTATAATAAATAATTATCTATCTATCTATCTAAAATACAAACAGTTGAGTACATTTAAACATGGCATCTTTTGAAAGATGAAGGATTACTTCATTAATATACTAATTTTATTAATACATTTTATAAGCAACTTGTTAAGACATTACAATGATCTTATAAGGTTGTACATAAAAGGTAATTTAGCTTTTAGTGTTCACAGAGTAGCTAGCTGTCAGAATATTTAAATGAAGCTGTCAAATGCGATCTGTCTGACAGCAACAGTTGAATCTAATAATTAAACAGAGCTTAATATTGCGTTGAACATAGTTAAACATTAAAGGACCGAAGAATGACAGGACTTCATTTAAATATCCTTAATTATATAAATATATCTATGAATATATATTAATTTAATATACCTATATTCGTTTAAGATTCTGTATCTACAGAAGTACTGATGACATATTTTAACGAGTGTATCTTTGGAATTTTATGGAAATAATCGTCTTTAATATTGAATTTTGAAGTGCGATAGAAAAAAAAAAGGCGATGATAGGTAAACTTAGATATGATTAGCTGACCCGGCGAACTTTGTTCCGCCTTAGACGCCATAAATGAGCAGATTTTTGTATTGTTTATCAATAAAATAAGATTGACAGAAGAATCCGTTTTATACGTCATTATTTTTTTTCATCCTCTTTGACTATATTTGAAGCACGCATTCAGTCAATTCTATGTCAAATGTCTTAAGGTTGCATTATAAAAGGTTACATTCGCTAGCTTTTTATATGGTGATTAAGTAATTTTAAATTTTCTAATTTTCCGCGTAATTTCCTTATTTTTTTCTTTCATAAGAACCTTCTCCTGATAATAACGAACAAAACAAAAAAATTATTAGCGAAATCGGTCCAGCCGTTCAGGCGTGATGCCGTGACCAAGGGAAATAGGGATTCATTTTTATATATATAGATTAGATAATATCCAAGCACGTAAGTTCTTTGAAAAAAAATTGCTAAGAAATTGTATGCACGGCGAATTGTTCTTGACGAATTTTCCGCAAATCGTCCAGCAGTGGGCATCCTACGGCTTAAATTATGATAATTAATTCACTCCCTGGTGCTGAATTTCTTGATACCTACAACCTGAGTATCAATTAAGTCAAAATTGAATAGGTACCATCTAGATATGTGTGATCCATCCTCGTTCACATCGACACTTACCATCAGGTGAAATTGTGGACAAACTACATTAAAAATAAATCTAAATTGAAAATTTAAATAAAAAAACTCCGATTCCAATGCCTTAATTTTCTTAAAAGCCATAATATGTTTTAATTTGCACGCGATGCGCTTTCATTTGATATCCCCACTCGACTATGCTCTCATTTCTATACTCGATTTTCAGTTTTCCTTCCCCACTTTAACCCCCATAACATTTAAACGGCACAACCGATTTTCATGGAACATGACTAAGAACACTCGCGACAGACTTACCTGTCATACAGAAAAACTAAATTAAAATCGTTCCATCTGTTCGGGAGCTATGATGTCCCAGACATACAGACAGACAGACAGACAGACAGACACACAGACAGATAGACAGACAGACACGTCAAACTTGTAACACCTCTCTTTTTTGGTAGAACATTTTTAAAATGTGAAAAGTATGAGATGGAGTCAAACTATACATAGGTTTCGTGTAAAGCTTATCGAATTTTTTACAATAAATCAAAATTGTATTTTTTTTATAATAGTGCAAAAAGATTTAGTTAGAGCGGTCACCCATCCAAGTATCGCGCAATGTTGGTTAACCTTGTAAAAACCCCGTCTGTTGTATGGGAAATACATAAATATGTATTTATTGTATGTTTTTAGTAAGTATTTGTTGTTATACAGAAATACACTATCCTTCAAAATTTCAACTCAATCACGGTTCTTGTTAGTTTTTAACCCCCGAAGAAAAAAGAGGGGTGTTATAAGATTGACGTGTCTGTCTGTCTATCTGTCTGTCTGTATGTGTGTCTGTCTGTCTGGGATATCATACAAATACATATATCCAGATGATCACTTCAATTGTATTAGCTAGTGAACACATACCAATATTTCTACGCCCGTCAAAACTCGACCACCGTATTTCTAAAACTTCATAACATTAATTTGTATCGTTTATCAAAGTAAGGTGCTGATTTTATAATACTGTCATGATTTATCATGATTCCAAGATAATAGTGGAATTGTGGTTAGATTTAATGATTTATTTTAGACCTTATACGGTCGTGATAAGATTTATTGTTGAATTAAAACGTCATAGTTATGGCAAATTGGCCTGTGTGGGCTTACTAAGGAATTTAGTCGGTTTGAAATCAAAGTTGAAGTTAATGTTGTATAAAGGAGGTTGCAGCTTCGATTCCCGCCGCGGGACCAGATTTTGTACGATCTACAATTTCTGGTTTCGGGTCTGGGTGTTTTCTATGTATGTATTTATAAAAAAACTGTGTAGTATATTAGTCACTTAACACCCATAGTACAAGCTCGGCTTAGTATGGGGTTCGGTGATGTTGCATGATTAGTCCAGAAATATTGATTTATGTATCATGTTGAATTTTCCGTGGATTGGTTATTTATTTATTTACGGAAACCTTACAATAATCTATATATATAAAAATGAATCGCAAATGTGGTGGTAAGAGCATAACTTAAAAATGGTCTGGGTCAATTTGGCTCATTTTTATTTTATGTTCGTAGAAGCCCAACGATGGTTTTTACGATGTGTTAAATTTGAATAAGATATTTGAATAAGTAGCCGTGCAAAGCCAGGGTGGACCACTAGTACAAAAAAAATATATAAAAAGCTTATTGCAAGTTTTCACGATTAGTGACAGGAAAGGTAAAATGTGAGATCAACAAACAATCAAACCATCACAGTATAAAATGATTTCAATACAGCGTTGAACGTCCACCAACAAGATGGGCTGACGTTGCAGTTACAGCTGTACGTTCATGGTTAGTGCAAGACATGTGGATCCGAACTAAGTAGATAGGTACTTTTAATCTCGCCTATTTTGTAGTGGACGTCCAGCGCCTGGAATTTTTGTGATGATGCTTTTAAAAGTCATTATTATCAAATCTTAGTCTTCAGTCTTTTCAAGTTTTAAGGGAGAGTAAACCAATCGCCATTTTTAACAATACTCTAATATTGACATTATATGCCGTTTTATTAATTTATTACTGGTTGTCAGCCAATTTTACATTTTATTTTACAATAAATCTAAATTTAAAATTTAAGAAAAACTTCCGATTCCATGCCTTAATTTCCTTAAACGTAAAACAACATAATATTATGTAATGTGGACGCGATGCGATTTCATTTGATACCCCACACTTACTATTTGCAGATTTTCGGTTTTTCTTACCCACTCTCACCCCCATAACTTATAAACGGCACAACCGATTTTTATGAAACATGTCTAAGAACACTCGGGCCAGACTTACCTTTTATACAAAAAAAACTAAATTGAAATCGCTCCATCCGTTCGGGAGCTATGGTGCCACAGACAGACAGACAGACAGACACGTCAAACTTATAACACCCCTCTTTTTTGGTCGGGGGTTAAAAAGGGCTACCCTACCTTACTAGTAGAGAATCATCATAAGGATTTTAAAGTCGGTAAAAATCTTAGAACTCGAAATTAAAGTTTTTACTTTGTCCTATACATCTTTAACCATTTACAATAAGTAGGTGCATGTTATAGGTAAACATTGATAAAATACCATGATAGATTCTCACAAAACCTAATCAAGGTAAAATACCCCATCAGTTAATCTAAGCATCGTTAATCAAGCGATTTATTGGCGGGCAATTAATCGCCAGGTAATTGCTACATAGTTCTGCACTTATCTCAGGCCATGCTATCTCATGGCGTCCAAGAATGCGAGTGCAAAAGTGCCGATTCTATTGCGAACAGAGCGACTAAGAAGGCGAATCTAGGCGATTACGGACACCTATCATTATATCATTCGAGTATAAGACCACTATACGGCTGAATACAGCCTTCCCTCAAAATTAAGAGGTTACACTAAAATCCACCATGAAGGTTTAGGAACTCCAAATAAAAGACACTAACAATAAAATTTGCAAATGGCTTAAGATAGGACTTAAGGGATAAATTAAGAGAAAACAAGCGCTATGTACGTATTTCAATGCAAAATCTTCCCTTAAACCAACTTCGTACTTGTAGGTTGGGACAGATTACTCAAAATGCAAAAACGAGCGATCAGGACCCTTGTTGAAGCAAACTACAATGACTCGCGCAGATAACAATTTTAGACACTGGGTAAACTTACATCAGCATTTGTTTTATTTTTGAAGTCCTAAAATATTAAGGAAATAATATGGACAAGTTCGATAATAGAAAATATAGTAATCGACATCAAATTAATATAAAGTCAAATATAATTCGCTAATATTTATTAACAAAGCTTCCTTACATTATTGGTTACAAAAAACGTGTTATGCCGACCAAGAGAATGGTGATGATGCTATCATTGTCATTCTGCCATTGGATCTCTACTGCTGGATATACACCTCCCTCAAAAATAAGGGGACGACTCATAATCCACCACGTTGGATATTCCAACGCGTTGGCGGTTTGTGGTTTGCTGGGGTCTCTAGCTTATTGAAGGTAAAACTTGGTGATCAGGTAATTGGACTTAAGTCTCCCTCAAAAAATAAGGTACAAGTAGGTGTACGCGTATGTACCTACCCACGTAGGTGGGTAAGCCAGGGTACATTAGGGTTACCATGGGCCGATGAGGTTGGTTTGATCTTTAAGATGGTGTTAAACTCCTTATACTTTTAGGGCTCCTATAGGGACATGAATCAGAAGCTCCAGACTGTTGATTTTAAATTTAACCTTTCATTGGTAGGTATTGATTTATTAATATTATTACTTTTCAACCTAGAACTAATTATTTCCTAAACTAGCACTTAACTTGGTTTCTTGTAGTTTCTATATAAGTTAGGCGTGGCTTTGCCATCTTTATAAATTCTGTAATTATCTTAAAAACAAGTTAAGTTTTTTTCTCTATAAGACTTGCCATATACAAAAACAACATTATCAAAGATCTATTTGCAGTTATGGTACTAGAGTCTCATAAATAAATAGGAGTTCTTGAATCACATAGATACCTGTGTGAGATTGTCATTTGTATCGTTATGTAAACGCAGTGTTATTTATTTTTAACATGGTGTTAATTATAACCACTGAACTTGATCTTAAAAGGATATTTCTGGCAATATGGACACTAAAAGCAATACTTTGTACTAGGCGAGCAGATCATTGAAGAGGTCAAATTCATATGAAGTCCTTCAAAGAGCCTCCTTAGATCTGATTAACATACCTCTAAAAGTCACATAAAATTATTCAACTAACTAGTTTAGGAATGCCTTATGCTTATGTTTAACATTAATATTAATTAATAACATTATCTATTAATTAATAACCATTTATTTATATAGGGATACAAAGATAATTAGCACACATCGTTTTTTCTTGCACAAACATAACTAATTACCTACAATTAGGTTTTACTTACCAAAACAAAATCGTTGTTGCTCTCAATAATATATTTTGCTTTGATAGTTTTTTGTTATTACTTCTACAAAACAAAAATCAATGATTTACCACAATTAATCCAATAAATACCGTAAAAACGATCATATATTTTCAAACACCTATATTGATTCGCGTTTCGCGCTACCAGGCTCGCAGAAGCCGCGAGGAGATAATAAAACTCATCTCAGCAATCACCATACATTTCCAGCATACATTAAATCCATATTCATAGACTGACCAGACACCTGTCTTGCGCGCGCCGCCTCCTGCTTTGAGGTTGCCGACCGGCGCGCTGGCCAATGGCGGACCAAGGAATCGACCAATGGCTATGCTGCGCAAACGCAAGAATTAAACGCTTATTGATAGGGTTGCTGTCGTTAAAGAAAAATAGTGTTATTATCGAGTAGAATAGTGAAGGTTGGTTTGAATTTGTGGGTTCATACGATCTGTTAAAGAGATGTTGCGGAAGGCACAGATACCTACTAAAGAAATGAAATGTTATAGAATTATGGAACTTATAAATCATTATTCAAAACGAACAGTTCATAATGAGGTTCTTTATTAACTCAAAATACTTTAACATTTTAGTTTTTTTCATGTTTTTTATTGTCAATCAAATAGCAATCTCAAAAAAATATCGCTACGAATGGATCTTAGTTAAATTACAAAGAAATCAACTTTTTTTAGGTATTTCACTTTTAAACAAATGCATAAATACATTTCCTCAAAATCGTATTTTCCAGCAGTTTTCTTTTTATGTTTTTTTCGAACTTCAATAATCGCCACGTAAAATTTAATAACAGTCCTATCTGTGATTTGAATGCAAAAATACATTACCTTTCATTACATAAATTGACAGAGAAAAAGATATCAAATTTTAGTTATTTTATAATTACGCATTTATAATAATAATTAATTAAATTTATTGGTTCTTGGAACTAGGCATTCTGATTCAATAAGATAAAATCCTTAATTTCTTAAGAGATTCCTCAAAAATAATACCCTGAAGTCTTCATAAATAGAAAATAGGTACCTACTTACGTAGCTGCCATTTTGTTTATTTGCAATTTTCAATGGAAGTCGAGTGATTTCATTTATTTACATGTTTAAGGTTATTGGTTGTGACTGTTTTAAACGATACTAATAGGGAAAACCTGCTTGAAAGTAAACAAAATATTTACAAGGTATGAGTATTATAATGTTGTTAAACAATAAATAAACAGTATATTTATAAGAATTGCACTTGTATCTATAAAATCTGTTGAATAGCCCTGTGTTTATTACCCCGGTTAAATAACCTATTCCTGCGGTAAAGAACATTAAATAATAGAACTGTAAGACTTCAAATAAGACTTTTTTAGATTTCGTGTTTTATAAAATAGTTTGATGTTTTTGTTCATCAATCATAGCAATGCCCCTAATTTTTTTTTCGAATTTTCCCGCGGAACACCACAATTTCCAGCGGTTAAAAGTAGCCCTATGTCCTAATCCAATGTATAACTCGTTACCATACCCAATTCCATGCTAATCGTTTTAGCCGTTTTACCGTAAAAGACCGACAAACAAACAGTCAAACGTCTACAATTTCCTATTTATAATATTAGTATTGATTTGATAGATTCTGTCGCTAAAATAGTTAAACAGATTTTGATGGCTTACCCTTTGCGGCGTCTATGACAGAAAAATAATGAGCATGTGAATTATCTTAATTGACTTAACCATAACTTAACCATTTTTATTTCAAACGTACGCTTAATGTTAATTTTATTTTAATTTTAAAATGAAAACCTAAGCATTTGACTATAACCCAATACGACGTCTTCTTCCACATCAAATATTAGAACGCAGATAGCCTTAACCGCTTAAACCCCTCCGATCTCAGAACAAAGTATTGAGATAAACTCCGTCTCCCTATTTGCATAGAGTTGGCAGTTTTTCGCCGCTCCATATCGATAGCACACAATTAGTGTCGGGCCAGTCAAAGCTCTTATCGATAAATAATGTCGATGTCGACATTCGAAGACAAAACGCGATGCTATCGCTTCGAGCTTTCGATAAAGGCCGTTCTTTTTTTGAACGACTTTTCACTGACAATATGGCGGTTAGAAAAGATTTAGGGTTGCCGCATTGAACAGGAATCCTGCTGAAATTGTGTGTATTTTTGTACATTCTGTTCTTTTTTACCATACGAATTTATGTTTTTAACTTGACTACATCATCATTACCTATGGATGTAAAAAAATTTAAATAAGTTGACAGGTTTTCTTATATAAATATCAAGTCAACTGCTACGACAGTTTTAACGGGCCGTATACAAAACAATCCGTTTTTCTTTATTGAAAGAGGGTATAGCAGAAGTTCTAAGCTGCACTTCCATATTCCATATTTATTTACAAACTTTGATCCCAAAAAGTTTATTTAAACTTTTATGGTATTTAAATGCAACTTAATTAGCTTTTTATTCTATAGGTTAATCGATAACCATATACAGAATTATTTAAAAGGTGGCATTTATGGAAGATATGGTTTTAAACTATAAAAGTCCGCATTACGGGGTTGAGGTATAACGTTTTGAAAAAGATGGCGTAGTAACGAAGGTCGGGATTGAGCACCATAACTCCTCGGAACTACGAAAACTTAATTAAAAATGTAATGTATTAAAGAAACTTCAGTAAAATTCTTACCCAGCTAAAATTAAAAGGCACAACAAGATAATAATTCATATTTATTGCGCAAATGAAAACGTCAGAATGACGTAAATGGACAAGAAGTATGCTTTAGCTTTTGCTCAAAATGGCGGCATTTAACTCCTAGATATATGTTTTTGCGAGCTAAATTGAATGATTGATGCTTAAATAAGGCTGAAAATCCAGGTAGCATTATAAATTAAATTCAAGCATAACCACTTTTTATCTAGTTTTGTTGCATAGTTAAAAATATTTTACATTCTTAAAGCCTAAGTATATATTTAGGATTCCGTAATTACATTTGACTTGAAACCTACATGTTTTGTATTTATATTGTAACGTTCGGCTAGTTCTAATTGTCAAACACATTAGATGACATAATAGGTGGAATATTTTGTAGTTACAACATGCATATGTAATATAAACACCTTATTTAAAAATAAAAAATACAACTCTCTGGTTCACTCACACACGCCCACGCAAGTCAGAGGCGTTCGAAATTTAAACTTCGAATTTGCAATTCAAATCGGGCGGGGTTGGATGACGTCGCAGGAAATAAAGTAGGCATCCGAAATGTCATAAGATCTCGGACTGTTTTTTTGTGGCGGGAAATATTACCTCTTTCGGTTTAGGACTGAATAATAATGATACGCAGGATGTTAAGCTTTTATGCAGTTCATATTGGCTTTAGAAGTATTTTTAGTCAAAGAGGCCAACGATTTTATTAATATTTATACGAGTAACGAAGTTTCTTACAAATTTTTGTGAAGATTCACATAGTCACAAAATTGTAGCTACCTACAATTTTCAATAAGAGGCATCACGTTATTTTTAATTAAATGAAAATTTTTATCAACTAAGAACGAACGAATGAACGAATGTTTACAATGTTAAGGGTGCTCGCTCACTAGCAAAGCGCCGAGCATTTGAAAGCATGTTACATAACTTAGAAAAGGCATGATAAATACAAAAAAATAGGTATTCTGTTTAGTCCGAATGTTAGCCCGTCCAAAAATACAGGACATATATTTTTTGATTTATTAATTTAATAAGAAAGTGCTAAGATATGGATCATCAAAGTTCCGGAGAGGGGGCTTTTGACGCATATATTTGGTACATTTTGCACAAAAGCATTACGTCACGTGAAACTACAATGCTCTGGTATAGTCTTGATTTTTCGTTTTCAAGAAAAAAGAAAAAATATAGGTAAATATCTGTTTAATAATCTATTAAAAATTTTATTGGCACACATATCATAAAATAGTCTGATGTAGTTGAATAAGTTACGTGTATCTTATGTGTGCTGTTGGCTTGCCTAAATTAATAATATTAAAAATAATATAGTCTATTAATTTAATTTAAATATTAAAATTTAAATTAAATAGTTTATTTGGCCTTAAGTTATTATAGAATATGTATAAAGTATTTTAATTATGGGCTGTGGATTTTGTTAAATAAATAAATACCCTTGAGGAAACCACTTTAATACAAGAGTACAGTCAAAACCAAACTATCTATTAATCCCATCTACACATCCGGTATAGCACGCGAGTTGCCAACAACAAAAAAAAACCCCGTTATTCGCGCGTGGGCCGATGAATGGGTCTGACTTATTATTTCGAGATCAGAACTCTGATCGACACTTTGAATTATACGGTGCTTGATGTTAAATTGTAAAGATCAATGTATATTGTACCCTGTTCTAATTGGTGAGGAGGATCGAGCAAAAAGAGGTGGATTGTGGTCGAATTATTTGACTATAAGCGCTTGTGGGTGGATCATTGGGAAAGTAGGGTATGGGTTCGGCTGAATCTACTTAGCAGGAATAATAAAACACTAATTTGACTAATATACCTACCTATTTATGCCTGCTTTATTATTCTTTTTTTTTTGGTAGGTACATACATGCAAAAAATATATATGATTTTTAATAAGTGATAAGCCTCACTTTAAGATTAAACTATATTTGAATTATAAAAGAAACCGTTAGTGAGGGTATTTTTTTTAAATTGTACCTCCATATCGATGTGTTTTAATAATGGTAATATCTTTTCAGGTAAGTCAGCAGTAAATACATATTTCTACCTAACATTTTCCGAGTTTATGGTAAGACAAACTTTATATAATGTGTTATCTTGTGTTTTGTTGTACATAATCATAAATATTGTAAATCACAAAAAGCTAGTTTACATAATTCACAATGTAACATAAAATTCATAATTTGTTAATTTAATTATCTGAACCGGACTTACGTTTTTGTGTTTTAGATAAAACACGGAATTTATTAAGGAATACCATCTTTGTCTAAACTTTATCTAGATGCTGCTTTTTACCAAGATATATATAGACTATATATATATAAGTATATATATAGACTTATAACACCCCTATTTTTTGGTCGGGGGTTAAAAAGGATCCGTTTAATTTTTCATTCCAATCTAATCCACTGTTCCTGTCACTTGTTACGCCACTTCAATCCACTTTAACCTTTTCAACTATCGTAATAAGATGTAAGTACGTCAGAATTACGATGGCAATAATTGCTGTAGATTTTCCTATTAAACGTAAAAAAATATCTAGTTCTGTCCTGGTCTATGAATGACTAAGTTAAGGACGACGTTCGCGTGTTGAGGTTACTTCAAGGTCAAATTTCCTTAATTATTGAGCAGATAGTAATTACAATCACTTATAGCTAGTCGTCTAGATTCTTCTAACTTGTAATTCAGAAAAAAATATACTTAATCTACGCATTACACGCCACAGCGTTGCCCGTGTTTTTTTATTTTCCGCGGCAACAACGTATTATCCCGCGGTAAATAATAGACTATAGCCTTCCTCAATAAATGGGCTATCTAAAGCTAAACTAATTTTTCAAATCGGAGCAGTAGTTACAAACAAACATACTCTTGAGTTTTAAAATATTAGTTAGATTTACTTCTTTTCTGGTTGTTTTCTGTGTCGTATAGAATATCTGAAAAGTTTTTATTCTTGTTTCACCATTTCTGAGAGTAATAGTGGTTTAAATATAGAGTAATCCCTGTCAGTCACTGACACTTGTCAGTTGACTTGATACTATATATTTTAGCCATTGGCTATTTACCCGGCCATTGTGACTCTAATATTATAGGTATTAGTCTAGCAGTGCCCCGCGGTGCTACCTGCGTTATAATGGATTTTCCCGCCGAATTACATGTTTGAAATAAAATCTATCACCATTTAAAATTTGTTGCTAATCGGTTATGCCGTTTTACCGTAAATGATGTAAAAATAAACAGACACACACATACATTTATAATAATATTATGGATGTCTAGCACCAAGCTTATAGTTCATAATAATGATTTATTTTCCCATATAGTATGGCAATTGGATAAATATATATATAAATAACACAATAATCATAACTGTCCTAGAATAAGTAAATATATCTACGTCATAAAAAATACATACCTATTTCATAATATGAAGTAAGTTTATATTATAATAAATTGACAGTAATTACATCTTTAAATTGTTATTTTTGGCTTAAAATTTATTATAAATTGCTAGAAAACATATTAGTTCTAAGCTTGTGTTTTGGTAGGAACATCTTCTTAACTGACTATAAATATAAAACATTTTTTTTTGTTTCAAATTAAATTGACATTGAAAACACTCACTACAAAACACAACTCATGATAAAATCGAACATGATATTGCGATTAATCTAAATCATTACAACTTGGGATTAATTACTATTTTGTTTAGTCACGCGTCAATCATGTTAGACAAGTCACAGCTTCAATAAAACGTCAAATTCACTCACTCACTCACCTGAATAGCGTCAAATTGACCTCCGACCCCCGCCGCCCATTCACGATCCGTCATGTTGACGTGTGTCGTGTTGCTATGAATGGCAAGCCTTTGTGTTGCTATCCGGTGTTCTACGTTTGAAGTTTTAGATTTAAAACTTTTTACGATTTTCAAGGTTTCGGAAAAATGAGGTGTACTTAGTAATTGACATTGGAATGGCATTTGTACTGTTATGATTTATATTAATTTGAAATCATAGCTCTGATATTTGTTTCTCTTTTGAAATGTGTGGCTTGTCTATGACACGTAGGTACTTTAATTCTCTTTGTTTTTCGTTAGTATTTAATGCGATTGGCTGGTTCGAAGGTATTACAAATATACCTACGAAAAGCTAAATTTTGTCCCACCTTGAAATTGAACTCTTTCGCTTCGCTCAATTTCAGTTTCTTATTTTAGGTCTCTGCGCTTGAAGCGTCAGTTTGCCAGTGTCGAGTAATAAAAATTATAAAGTGAAAAAGATGCTACTCAAATGAACGCCATTTTAAGTCTTCGCTTCGCTCATTCCTTCAATAATGAGAATCTCAGATCAAAGAACCCTTTTCTTGCCATAGCAGCCTTGGACTGGGATGCCATCATCCGTCGAGGTCACATTGTTAGTAACACTATTTAGGGAAAATAGCTAAATATCGCCTAACCACGCTACTTCATGCCATGGCTAAGAGGGAGTACAATAACTATAGTTTCTTACTGCACATTGATGGTCGTTGTAAATTGTGAAAATAGATTTTGTATTTATGTTATGAATGAACACACTCACATGAATTAATTTCATACTCCTTATTATTTTTATTACAAATCGAATAATCTATATTACAAATGTTGCCTATATACTATTGTCTATATAACATCCGATATTTGAACCCTTTCCAAATTTGGAAACAAAACATTGAATTTTGCTTAAAAAGAAAAATATAAAGTTTAATTTACCACCACCGATATACAGCATTTTTCGGTTAACATTTTCGTGGCGATATTTCAAACATGGCAATACTGAATGACGAATTTCACATTCATAATTCGAATCGAATTACACTCATTCACCAAGATCAGTCTAAACATGACTCGGGTTCGCCAATGTTTTACAATATAGTTTTATAAACAAAACGTTGATATTAAAATATGGCCTGAGAGCCCACCTTGATTGTATAACGAATATAATAATATTGAAGTTATTGCTGCGGAAGCTGAAATAAAATAGGTTTTACATGGCAATAATAACAAACTGTCAACTTCATCGTGGTGGAATAGATCTTTGTATTTTGCTTTAAATTTGAAAATGTTTCAGTATTCAAAGTTCTGTTTTCAAAAGAGTTTGCGCGCTGGATTTTTTTTTAAAAGGAAGGTATGAAATAAGTTTATTAATTACAGTATAATAATTACTTTTATTGAATGCTTATAGCCGGCAAACGGTTCAAAGCTCCATAATTTGTATTTTTGAAATAAATAAGTAAATCAATGAAAACAATTCCATTTAACTATTCAAAAATACCTTTAGGCTTTTTTTATTCCTACGTTCTCATGTGATATTAGTTCATTTTGATTTTTGTCGTAAGTGAAAATATAATTAACCGTTTGAACAAAAAAGTCCATAAAGTCTACACAGCTTTCTCTTAAAGCCCTATACTTATTACCTACTTTCAATCCTATATATATAGCGTCGGGAAATTATCTCAAAGCGCCCTAAGTAACCTACGTCAAAATGACACATTGAGCCTCCTTGACGCATCGTAAAAATGACCTGAAGATTTACATGAAACAACATCAGTTATTTATGTTTAGCAAGCTAATCTCCGCGAGCCGTTTCAAATGTCGTAAAATGCAAAAAGTATTGAAGCGTTTGATTTGTTTATGGTCGAGTATTCTCTGTGTGTAAAGTTGTGATGTATCATGAAATTTTACAATTTCAAATCCTTCTCTAAGTATTAGATTGAATATATCTCGATGCGAGAAAAAAAATATTCATGAAAATTAAAGACCTTAAAGACCAAAAATTAAAGAATTTACTAATTGTATTTTCTTTAATAATATTTATTTTAAGTTCACTAATATCATAGATGAAGGAAACATTTTGTTTTTTAGTCCATGCTAATATTAACCTCATATAATATATTTAATAAGAGTCACTAATATAAGAATAACTCCAGTTAACATAGTATTAGCGTAAACTTAGCCACACCGTTTTATGAAAAATCATGCGTACTATATAAGAAAGACACAATAAAAATATTTGAGCAATGCGGATATGAATATATTTTGTGCACGAACTTTGAATAATTTAATAACTGATGACGGAGAACAGGAAATAGTTAGACCTGAGTGCGTATTACTGTCCAAAAAACTTCGAAATTAAAGTAAAAAGATAATTTTTCATTTGTCATTTTCTTGTCACCATATAATTTAATTTTTGACAACAAAGAGGTTAACGCAATTTATTCTGGAACATAAGAGAGATTGAGTATAATAATGATAATGAGGTACATATAAATTGTATGCGAGTCTAAAATAAGTCCTAAATATTGCCACTCAATCATTTGCACATTCCCTAAAAAGTGTATTCCAACTTCTGGGAACAATTTAAACGGATGGTGTTATGCGGTAAGCTTCACTTTTACGAGCGCTACAGTGTTGCCAGTAAGACGTGTGATTTATTGAAACTTTCATTGCGCTACGCAATTTTCGGGATGGCAACATTTTGTTACGGGGCAATTTGAGGAGTGATATCTCAAAGTGTTCCTTTTATGACTTGGCTGGATTTGAAATTGGAATACGAACGCACACTGTTATGCATACTTTGTAAATCTGCCTATTTGAAATTCGAATGAGTAATAATATTATGTAAAATCGAAAACATCATCAATTCATCATACATATCTCAAGTTATTGCAGAATTATAGATTTCGTAGTAGAGTTGTTTTAAACTTTTTAACATATTTTTCTTTTACTTATTCAAATTCTTGGGTGTTATTTTTCATTAGCCTCTTTATTTTCAAAATCTCTTTTAATACATTTACAATTATATTAGAAAACATTTCTAATGAGGAAAAGAAAACCGAATTAGAAGTGGTAAACACTTTCAGAATTTTAATCAATATTGTATTAACAAATCATAAAATGACAACAACATGAACATAACAAAATTACCTTTTTTTATAATCAATAGTTGCAATTAGTTATATATATATTATATATATATATATATTTTACAAACGACATATGCAAATTAGTAACAGATTCTCAATATTCGAACATTCAGCAGAAAAAGTGTACAATATCCCCATCCATTCGTTCCAGGGCCCATTCCCATTTAGCACCGAAATATGGAACGAAACATGACGCTTTTTCGTAAATATTGCACGTTAATTTAACACGGGCGGGTCATTTGCAGCAACGGGGCCAAAAAGACCCAGAATAATCGCATTCTGGGTCTTTTTTGGCCCCGTTTTTGCGATTAAAGCACTGCAAAGCACGTACGAGAAGAATTCTTATGGGGTTTGACGTAACTATGCCGTGTTTTTGGCACGTCATCTGAACGGTTAGTGTTCCATTTTTAAATGGATGGTTTTTTGTTCGAATTGTTTTGAGTTTATTCATTTTTTGTTTTGTAAATGGAAGTCACACTTCGTATTTAGCTGATAGTATAAGGAAAGAGATTGGACATATTGAGTTCTAATAATTATTTAAGGAGAACATACATTTGGGTTGTAGAATACACCGTTAGGATTGAAAACTTCTTCTGGATCAGGTATCATATCGTCGAAACCCCTATCAAAAAAGGTTCACTTATTAAAATTAAGTTTCTATCCACGTTATTGCTGAAATGATGATGATAAAGTTTAGAACTGTGGATGGTGGATGATGCGATGATTCGATGTACCTACAATGTGTCACAAGTCAATGTCAATATTAAAACCGCACCTATGCGTCTGCTTCAATGTGTCAAATGTTATGATTTAACTACATATGACCAATCTTATTGACGTTTGAGAAAAAATTAACTAGTCCCTATGTTTGCAATGTTGTAGAAAAATTTAATAAAGTGGGAAACACTTCCGTGTTTCATTCTAAAATTTGAATTAATTTTTTTTATTACACAAGAAAATAAGTACCTACTTAACCTTTTTTTAATAAAGTGTCTATTATTTTCGCCGCAAATCAGCGTGGCGGACCGCTTCATTCCAATTTCAAAATAAAAAATGATACTCCGTGAGGTCAGCAGAGGTCCTACCACGCAAGGACAATCCTAGAAAACAATTGGTAAACAAAGCCACGTGGTGTGTCCACAATGCAGCATTGTTCGCCGCTACCTACTTCCTATTGTCTAATCGTGATCGTCTTCGTTTTGACAATGACAGTGACAGATATGAGTGGTCAGACGTCAACGACTTTTTTATGATGGCGAAATAATGGCGACTTAGAGAAATTAAAATAATGGTGTTCTGTTTTAAGGTTCGTAATTTAAAATTACTCAAGAAAGAATGCTTTATTATATTATATTACAAGATTTTACAATTTTAAAATATTTTGCTATCATAATAAAAAAAAATATTTACCAAAATGAAAAATACATAAACCATAATATTTTTCTTCAATTAAAATAAGCCTAACCCGACCAAAAAAAGATGACTCACCATAACCCAGCAATTATAAGCCGCCAAAAAAAAGGTGGCCTCATCTATTAGGATCAACGGTTATGGGAGCCGACCATGATTTACCTACAAAAACGTGATCCCACGATCAGCTGAGCTTATTTCGGCCATACTGACCTATATTCCGTATGACGTAGTCAACAATAGGGCATTGTTCTTTATATTTGCGTGAACATCGGGAGTCAGTTCATTCACATGCCACAGAAGAGTCGTAGTAGTCAAGTTTCACTTGCTGAAAACCATTCAGCATTCATATTTGAAATTCGTTCATTACCAGACTGTGTTTAGTCTATCTCACATCATGAGTCTACTCACCATAGATAAGAAAAACAATGCAAGCCTCCTTTTAGTTTCTCATTGTTGGGTTACTACGTTTAGTTAGGCCTCCTTTCAAATACAAATTTCTAATAAGTTTGTCTTATGTCTGTTACTGTTATACTAATGTATACAAACTCTACAATATATGGGCATGAGCACCATTTACTGAAAAGGAATAATAAATATTTTAAGTTGGTTTTAAGTTCATTTACTTTATTGAATGTTTACAACAGGGCTGTTATTGCCGACTTTGCTTTGATTTAAATAAATAAATCATAACATAAAAATATTACTTTTCTGGAAAAAGGCTCAACTACTACTTTATTGCATCAATACTGACATACAAACTTATGGAACATAATAGACGGCAGCGTCTGTCAATATCCGTAAAAGAATATGCGACTATCATTTTTCAATTGCGCCGTATTTAATAGAACATGTTGAAAAACCGAAGGTACATTCATTTAAAGGTCCAAGAACAGTTTTCTTGTTATCTCTTTCTTACCTCTGTAATTTTAAATACTTCATAGTTCTCTTCTAGTCTTGCCGTAAGTTCGCGCCGATTTTTGAATTTGAATTCTAAATAGAAAATACTGAAAAACTTTATTTCAAGGTCCAAGAGCAGTCTTCTTGTCATCTCTTTCCGTCGCCTGTAAATGCGCATAGTTATGTCCTAGTCTTGTCTAAACTCGTTTCTCACCGTATGAAACCAACTAACGGATACACCTAGTGACAAAGGCACATGAATCTAAATACGAGTAGGTTCATTTGTTTTTCGTCATTGTTTCGATCAGCTGTTTCTGATACCTATCTCCCATTGATAAAAGAGAAGTTGTTTAACATTGTTTGTGCATTGTGACGTAAGATGGTTCGACGTTTCGTCTGACGGATTAATTTGTAAAATTTACTTTGTAGCCCATAATGTAGCCATAATAGAGACAACTTGATTTAGCAATCATATAAAATGCAACAAGTTAAAGTCAAGCTCGGCTTAAAATAACAATTAATTATGTTCAATTTGCATGCAAAATGGTTCTGAATTACATATAAATACCAGCATTTGTCGTAGGTACCTTTAAATGGGCATGACTTGGACATTTCGCGGCGTAAAAAGCAAATTGATGTGCGAAAATGCTTTATGCAACTATGTTATGGTTACATTCAGTATTTACTAAGATGTCCGAGTCTACGTACACAAATCTAGGGGCCTAAACGGAATGCGATCGGCAAACCCGTTTAAAAATCGAACGTCAATCATTGACCAAAATGGCGCGCATACCATAGAGTAGAGAGCAATCTGTTTATTTTTTCTGTCATCAGCCTAACACTAGCCATACCAAGGAGGTCGAAGCCCATCCATCGCACGGTAGGAACAAAAAATAACAAGTAGATGATAAATAGTTGGAGTTAATCCAGGCTTATCGCGCACCGTCCCGTGCGGTCCGAAAATGAGAGATGGAGCTGGGTGAAGATAACGAGAGTAGAGAGTGTAGTGGAGTATAGAGCTACAGAGTTGGTGGACAAGTATTTTTCTGATTTGACTAGACATCATTTAAGTATATCAGATATCTTGTACCCGTGACACAAGCTTAGAGCTTACGAGGCTAGATGTGGTGTGGATTGTTCGGAAATATTAATTTAAATAATTCATTAATAGCGCAGGTGAACAGTCGCTTTGTCAAAGCATTTAGTAGCGGCTGTTAAGGGGCCAAGTAAAATTTGTCATACACAATGCTAGAATATATAATAATTAATTATTTTAACAAAATATACATGTACAAACTTAACTTTTTATACTATGGAAACACCATAAGTGACCAAAGTAAAATTCTAATTGCTTCACGATCCCCGGTCTTCATGCGAGTACTTATTGGCCTCAGCGGCCTGTCGGACCTTATCTGCTAATCCGTTTGGCTATGTCAGCTACCACTAAATAAATACCTAAACATAGTAGCCATCTTTAAATTTGAAACAACCACATGAAAGGGTGATGAACTAAGATAATCGCACGCCGTTAGAACGTGCGAACAGAAATGACCATTCTATACAATGATATTGTGTTCAGTTATGAGTTTGCGGATTATCACGTTACGGTTCTATGTTTTAAATTTCGAACTCGGTTTTTGAAAAAATAATTTCAATTAGAATAAAAAATTGTTATATGGACTTTTCAAAATGTTTCTTGATGAGGATTTTGAGAGAGATTTTGTTGTGTGTTTTTTTTAATTAATATAGTTTTACATGAACTTTATACCACTACTAGCTTTTCACTAGTGTTTTATGGATTTTCCCGCGAAAACTACATCATTTCACGCAACAAAAGTAGCCTAGAGCCTTTTTCTGAAATAAGCTAACGAACATTGAAATAATTATTCAAATCGGACCACTAGTTCCTGAGATTAGAGCGTTCAAACAAACAAACTTTTCAACTTTTTAATATTAGTATAGATCGGCTCTACAGTTTTCAGTTCTGACCTCGCGACGTCTATGACAAATGTTGGTTAATGTTGAGTTAGCGCTGCCACCAATGTATCGATACAGCTAATTGTCTCGGTATGTCTCACTAGGGATGGCCTTAACATCGATATCGATATTACACCTAACTTGTTAGGCAAACTATTCTTATTATTTATAATGCAACAAGGATATTTAAAATTTATTTGGCTTCACTGGCCAAAATTAAAAACAGATTTGCCTTGCCGTTAATGACAAGAAAGACTATAAATATAACTGATAGAATATAATAGAATAGTAAAATACTTTATTAAACACACACCAGATAAACAATACAATAATAAATTAAAACTAAACCTAGACTGCGTAATGGGCGGTCTTATTGCTAAAAGCAATGTCAATAACTGATATTATATAAGTACATATTGATCGAATGGAAAGTATAAAAATCTGTCATGCTTTACTCAGACAGAAAGTTGTAAAATATATAGGCATATATATATATAATATATTTATCATTCATATTTTGAAAACATATGTTTATGAAACATTATATTTCAAAGAGATGTAGTAATGTTTCATAGAATAAACTAAAACCTATCTTATGAACATCTGTAGCGCGTTTATGTCTTTCGTATGGGAATGAGGAATTAAATATAGAAAAAAAGAAACGTGATAATGAAATATTAATTTATATTTGGGACTACCTTTACTATTATTTTTATTTTTATATCAAAGATAATAAAAAAAAATTAAATATAGGTATAGTTTTCAACGATTACTTTAATTTAATTAATTTCATTTTGATATAAAATTTGATGAAATGTATTTAATAATCAAATACGCGAGTTGAACTATATAATTCATCGACATTTCCCAACCCTACTTATTATTTGTCGAAGGCATCACTACGGCCAGCATCCATCACAGACCACATTTAATGAGATAAAACTGCTACCTTACTAACTGTAGTCTATGGTTTTTGTCTATTATAGAATTGTCTGACTAGAATTTCAAAGAACTAATTGAATAAATCCTCATTACTATCTGAATATTTATTACACTTTCACACTCTTATAAATAAAAAAAATGTAAAGGCAAATTTTTTTTCGGCCTAATCTAATCTCTTGAGGTTGTTTACGTTTAGCCATAAATCATATGACATTACAGTTTAACTTAAAGTAAGCTAGAAGCTCTAAGCTTGTGTTACGGGTACTAGACATCTGGTATATATTTATTTTAATATTAAACGAATACTTAATCTTAACAAATGTTGTGTTTTGGACAATCATGGAACATATATGGTCTCCAGTGGAGAATGACTTGACGATTTAAAAACTTTGAAGTCAGAGCAGCTGGATCACTTAACATAGAATACGTTCCCACTGCTGGGACACAATGAATGAATGTCACATGTCGTGGATTACTAGATCTTGATCCTGTTACCTGGGTTACATAGGTACCAATTTTATTGGGTTCCGTTGTTAAAAATTTCCTTCAAATCTTACTAGCAAACAACAAATGCCCAATACGGAATACTGAAAGAAACACTTATACATTTTGGACTATTCTAAATTTATCAAAAGTACAAAAAATTTAATCAAAAATGCAATTCCTAATTGGTTACAATCAATTTGGAAATTGCAGCTTTCATAATAAAAATGTATCATTAAGAAAATAGTATCACAAATAAATATTCGCCGAACTGAGAACCACCTTTTTTTAGGGTTCGCTAACCAAAGTTACTTAGACTCCGGGCTGCGCCAGTGCGTGAAGCGATTTTTTCGTGTTTCGTAATGTGGCCCGGAGAAGCCATCTTCCGGCCTTCATGCTCCATCTTAGACCACATCGTCACTTTGCATCAGGTGAGATTGTGGTCAAATGAAGGCTTATCAATAATAAAAAAAAGACTTTGTCGTCTGTCTGTCGATTCCAGTACTTGGATGGGTTACCACTCCAACTGCTGCATTTAGCACTTGAGGAGAAAAATGTTTTACTCTTTTTTTTATTATTACAAAACTTAAATAAACTGTACCTACACGGAACTCTAGGCGTAGTATGAGACCATCTCATACTTTTAAAATTTACATTGAACTCTGCTTAAACTTGAGTATAACTTAATATGAAGTTAACTAGCTATTCTCTTCTAAATAAAACCTTGAAGTTGTAAGATGACTATCGATTTTATAATTTACTTTTATCCATCTTTGTTATGGTAATAATTAGGTTAATAATTCTTGTGGCAGGGTTAAATCGTTTCTGTCAATCTTATTTTTTTTTAACCTTGATATGTATTTTATAATACAAGGTGCGTGGTGCGTGCCCTTTCCGCAGTATATACCATAAAGGATACACCTTGTATAATTGACTAATGCGTAAAAATATTATATTAAGTAGATTTTTCAATACATTACTCTTTATTGAACACTTTAAAAAAAATCAAAAGAATACAGTAAATCAAAACATTTATAATATTTTATCCTACACCAAATGATAATACAAATAGTTACATAATTAACATGAATGGGAGAAGGTTAGTCGGTGGCCTTATCGCTGTAGTATGATCTCTTCTAACCTACCATTGTATATAATGTAATCAAACAATATAATTTTAATTTATAGCTCTTAAATTATTTGCTAAGGTTAAAACGACTTTCTTGCCTTCTTACCATAAAAACAATAATTTGAACAAAGCTTTATACAAATGGATTTTAATTTGTATAAACCTTAGCAAACAATTTTTTCCTATTATGAAATATGGCCGTTTGGGCCGAAAGGAAATTGAAAAGCTTCTGAACTATATAACTGGAAATCATAAAGGAAGGCTTTTCTCCATCAGCAGTTTAAATAATAATGATGATTATAATTTTTCCGTACACAACAACATCTAGCCCCGTGGTAAGCTCTAAGCTTGTGTTACGGGTACTAGACATCTGATTTACTTATATAATAAAAATACATAATATAGTTATATTTTTTTAACTGAGGTTTTTTTCTGTAAACGGCCGTAAGTGGTAACTCTCTGAATCCTTACACGTGACCTCCGGGTGGTGCTAAGAACAGTCTCTGGTGGGAGGCTTCGGCCGCGGCTTGTCACCACCCTCCGGGCTGGGCCAGTGCGTGAAGCGATTTTTTCGTGTTTCGTAATGTGGTCCGGAGAAGCCATCTTCTAGGCCTTCATGCTCCATTTTAGACCACATCGTCACTTCACATCAGGTGAGATTGTGTTCAAATGAAGGCTTATCAATAATAAAAATAAAATAAAATATTTCATTATAAGTGTCTGTCTGTCTCTGTCGTTAAGAGTGAAGTCCCTGTGTCCCAGCAGTGGGAACATCATAGGGTGATGATGATGACGAAGTCGGCAGACATATTTGACATAGAAAACTTACACATTCATATACAACATGTTAAGGCGTTGAGCTCCATGGAACAAGTTTGGGTCGCTCCGATTTCATTGCTGCTGTACAGGCGAGTACAGAACTTATATCGATTATTATTATAAATAAATTTGATGTGTAGTTGATGGACTCGTACTATACCTAGGACCATGTACAGTTTATACACATGTTACAATGAAAATAAAAAAATGTTTTAAAAGTGTTTAAGATGCAGTTAAAGCGGTCACCAATCCCCTTATATAATTATTTATTGTGTGTTTTTAGTAATTGTTGTTAAAGCAACAAGAGAGATACCTCAACATTTTAACTCTCTATCTATCACGGTTCTTAGATGTGTACCCGAAACACAGCTTTGAGCGGGGCTAGATGTTGCTATGTGGATTGCCCTGCAATTTATTTATTTATATCACCTTGATGACATAAAAGCAAAATATACTGTTTTATGAAGTTTGTGCTCGATTGTACCGCAGAGTTGGAGGCTGTGGTGGTGGAAAAATCGTTAAGGTGCAAGCGTAACCGCAGGCGAATACGAGCTGTACAGACAGCAGACAAACACTACTATATAATAAATATTATTACTAGCTTTTCAGGCTCCGTGTTTTATGGATTTTATCTCTCAATGTAGAGGTACATACGTTTATTTTAAGATTTGTGTTAGCAAGTGCTTGCAGAACTTACAAACGATTGACCCATCGGCGGCGCGGGCGCGAATCACGTCTTCTCTCTCGTCGCAATCTGAATAGTATTCTAATAATATTTAAAATACTTAATTCAGTCTGTTAGCCCGTCCAATTACATCATAAAACAAAGACACCCAGACGTTTGTCGCTTTATTCATATAATAACAAATTGCTATGAGGGGGCATGCGACGAACAAATTGAGTACAAATCGCAGGAAAGCGTTTCGTCACGCGAAACTTCAATACACTATGTCGTCTTTATTTACCGTTTTCAAGAAAAAAGTTAAAATACCTATTGAATTTTTTTTAATACTTCATCGACAGTTTAATATCTTTTTCGCCATCTTACCCTGTTTTATCCACAAATTTGTTATAAAAAGTCACGAAGGCAAAGTCGCGCGTTAAATCCAGTTTTCCATATAAAACACATTGTTAACAAAACATCATTTTAATCTTTAACGCCTAGTCATAAACATGTAACGGTTAACATAACCTAAAACCTCCGCCTGCTCTGCTGTCGGTACCACAGTGGGTGCAATAAAATTGAGTGAAGTCACATAAAATCCCTATGTGATTTACTATGTATTTAATACAGTATGTAGAAGTTATATGCACGTACCGGCATTTTAAGTAAACGCCTTGCAAAATAACTTAAATTAATGGCAGATTTCGATTTCGTGTTGGGAAATTATGGTGCTTTGATTTGGAATTGAAATTTACTTTCGAATTATCTCAGCGTAACTTCGAGTAATACTTATAGACTTACTTCAACTAGAATAATTCCCTTATTATGTCATTATTGCTATAAGCTTTAATTTTGAACGGTTAAACTTAAAGTGATTTTTATTTATTTAAAAAAAAACAATAAAAGGCTTTCTCGCTGAGCAACCACATCGCCTTATCGGGAATAAGTAATTTTGCAGTAATTGCAAATTATCTATAAAATTTTATTCTTCATTACAAATTGACTCTACTACTACGTTAGATGACAAAAAAATCAAAAACCAATGTTAGAAAAAGAACTGGATTTCCTTTATTTCAATAACATCATTTCACTTTATAATTGTATTTAACTTGATACTGGCAAACTGACGCTGAAGCGTAGAGTCCAATTATAAGAAATTGAATTGAATTGAATTTGTTTTTCATATAATTTGAAAGAAATATGTTACAGGGGCTTTAATTTGACATTGGCTACGTATAACAATATCAGATTAAAATATCTACAGTTTTTATTTCAAATACATAATATTATTGCCATAACCAACCTTTAATCCTCTCGTTCGTCTATAACCGTCAATAATTTTGTAAAATAAAAATAATACTGAAATAAAATTATTCAAAAAAAAATTATAAGATAATTTTTTTGTTACCATTCTAATGACATTAACACGAAAAAACAATGCGAATAATAACATATGAAAAAATAAATCACCAGCTTAGTTGTGCCGGCACTGCGCGAGTCTGTAGGGTAGGAATTGAGAACAATCGCGAAAAAAGTTTTCAACAAAATGCCCGATCAATAAATTGAAACTAAAAATAGACAAAGCTTTTTCAAGTTTGGACCGACACATTCCGTTTTGTTTAGACACATCATATATCATTATATCGATAGGTGATCGACTAGCTCCATACAATTATACAATACCAACATAAATTTGCACTATAATACCCAACCTCAACAAATTGAACCTTATCATAACCCATTAAAGTTCAGGATACAACACATCGAGTAAAACCCGGTAAAATAAAAATGGTCGGAAAGTACCGCTTGATTTCATTCACACTAGGAATGAAAACAAGTTATTATTTAAATGAATCGCCTTTATTGTCGTGTAATAAAGGCTATTTTCGGCTAATGGATAAATAAATACAGATCACAGCGGTGGGTGATCTAGTTAAGAGTATAAAGGTATTTTATAAGCCTATCAAATTAATTCGGGTTGTACAGTGGGCTGCTGCGATTAAACACACTTAATATATATATAACTAGCGGTCTACCCCTTATATGAATCGGTTCAGTAGCTCTCGAGTTACAATCAATAATTCATGTCATTCATACTAAAAGTCAGTTATATTTTGGTTCAAAATTTACTCGTTTGTAGGAGGATAAAAATTGCTCCCATGTTAAAAAAAATCTAGTTTAATCTGTTATCATAATACATTTTATATTTTAATTTATTATGATTGGAGATAAAAGTGAATTTGTTAGTTTATAATTTCAACAGTTGTCATTTCAGTGAGTTCAGTTTTCATAATATATACCTAATGATTCACTTAAATGTACTACTTAAATGTACTAAATTTTATTATAATTTTGACTCGCTAATAGATATTTAAAAGCGGAGGGGCCTAAACCCATAAATTAGTATTATAAGTGCCCTTGGAGTTCACGGTTCATTCCACGTATTATGGGACGAATCACTACAGGATGTTATTATGAGAACATTTAAATAACACATTATTAAAATACATGGAACGAAACGTTTATTAAAAAAATATAACATTAATAATTGGTAATAATCTCTGGTTAACCGGAGACTAGACTAGATAGTTTCAAAAGTTTACAACTTGCATTTTTCGACATATTTTTTTTGTCTTGATTATTTTTTATGTGGCAAAGATTTTGTGTACATAGAATGATAAAAGTTATAATTATTTGTTTTTTATTCTTATATTATAAAAAACAAAATCCCTATAAACAATGCGAAAATTGCACAAATGGAGATATAGGATATTTAAGGTGTTTCCAGACCGTCCTTACGCTACAGAAGCTTATATTGAATTGTCTGGAAATTCTGTATATATTAGGGTTCCATTCGAAGCACCCTGTAGCTCGGTCATACTGTGACAAAGGAGCGGCGCTGGCCAGCCGTGTCGAAGGTTACCAGCCGTGTATACCTTTACCTACATTATTAAACTAATTAACAATTTTATTTTATTTATTTATTTATTTTATTCGAAAAAAAATACAGTTTTAAACAAATAAACAGTTTTACTTACTAACTAATTCACAATACAAACACAACTTATATTATAATCATTAAAATGTTTCCACTTAGCGTGACTAAAAAAACTCAAATCACCTACTAATAGCCTAAATTTTAAAATATCTACAATTATACATTATTATTATGTGACATTCACCAACCCGCACTTGGTCAGATTGGTGAATGAAGGCCTAATATCTCTCGCTAAGAGAGAAGACCCTGTGACCCAGCTGTGGGAGCGATAATTGGGTGATGATGATGATGAATACATTATTAATTAAAATATAGGTTTTATTTATCAAGATTGCTGTCTATGGCCACAAATTAATTATTTTTTACGAATGAAATGATGTTTTTTTATTTATTGATATTGGCTACTTGTAACAAACACTTGTTAAAAACATTGATACATATAATTATACTATGAAACATGGAAGGTCCCTTAAAAGTGGGGCACAACACATACAACATTGTATCTCAAAGAACAGATTAAATTAAAAAAAAACCTAATTTTTATTATTATTGATAATGATGATAATAAAGATTTATCCAGTTATATAAAACATAGTTTGTTAAACTTATCTGTAGCTATTTTTTTTTTGTTTATTGTGCTTCAATTAATTAAAACCTAAATCATTCTGTAGCTTGGTCATACAGAGGTGCGGCGCTGGCCATCCGTGTCGAACGTTGCCAACCGTGTATGAGTATCCTATAATGTTTTTTTAATCATAAAAGTATTCATTTTAAAATTAAATAAAAAGCATAAACTGTAGACGTTCCCACTGCTGGGACACAGGGACTACACTCTTGACGGGTAAGATCAGCTTTAAAACCGGAGGTTAACCGCAAAGAAAAAAGTCAATGTAGCCCAGCAGTGAGAAAGTAAATATTAGTTTTTTTCTTTTTTTTATGCTAGATAATCCTTTATTTGACCACAATCTCACTTGATGTTAAGTGACGATCTGGTCTAATATGGAGCATGAAGATCTAGAAGGCTTCTCATAACGAAACACGAAAAATCGCGGGCCCAGTTCGGAGGGTGGTGACAAGCCGCGGCCGAAGTCTGCCACCAGAGACTGTTTTTAGCACCACCCGGAGGTCACGAGTAAGGATTCAGAGGGTAACAAATTACGGACGTGAACAGACAAAACCTCCGAAGTACTTATAATACTCTAATAATTATACATTATCTATAATAATATATTATTATAGAGAATACTTTTACCCTAAATATATAAAATAATGTAAATAAATAAATAATTCAAACCAAGGAAAGCGCCTTAAAAGCCGTGTTGGATAAGTGGTAGGACACTCGACTTTCATTCCAAAGATCGTGGGTTCAAACCAAACCACGCACCTCTGGATTTTTCTGCTTGAAAAATGTATGTGCGCTTTAAAATACGTGCTTTAACGGTGAAGGCAAACATCGTGAGGAAACCGGCATGTTCTGAAAACTTTAAAGAGTTTGAAGGACATGTGACATTCACCAACCCGCACTTCGCCAGCGTGGTGAATTAAGGCCTTATCTCTCTCGCCAAGAGAGAAGTCCCTATGTCCCAGCAGTGCGAACGTTATTAGGGTGATGATGATAAAGGAAAGTGCTTGCAGAATATATAAACAGTGATTACTTATTAGACAATAATTGATACTGCTTGCAAAGCGCCAATTAATTTTGAAAAAACAGGGTTAATATTTCTCGATCATTCTCTATCAATAATCCACATTTTTCATACTCAAAGTCGATTTTCCTCATATTTTACTTGTACTGTATATAAATTATCTCCGACGTTCATTGTCCATTTTTAATTGAAAACCAAACCTTAATTTTGCAGAATATAATCGAAGCAACAGAGCGTCACGCCATACAAATAATTACATTTATAAGGTTCAGTTCAATAAACTGAAAATGTGTTGAAAATACCCTGAAATAATATACTTTGTGTTTTTAACCGACTTTCAACGAAATAGGCGGTTCTTAATTCATCGCGTATATTTTATTTAAGTGCGTTGTTGAGTTTACATAGCTTTAATTGCAATTTCGACAATATTAGGATAAAAAACTGAATTCCTTAGAGAATCTAACCAATCTAAAGTCTGTAGACACACACAGTATTTTTTTTTAATTACAAATTTATAGGGCTTTGATCCGTTTGCCGGCTATCACAGCCCTGTTTAAACATACTAGCTATGAGATAATATGAATCGGTTGTCTGGAAGAAATTGCTTTAAGCGATAAGACCTCGCAGTGAAGACAGTGCGCATTCTAGGTTTAGTTTACGTCATGGGGCTATAATACAATAATTTGATGAGTTCGATGTTTAAAACCAGAGCATGGACGAATTTAGATATCTTTTGATATAGTCTTTTTCTTAGTCATTGGATGAGTTCCAAGTTTAAAAAGCATAATCAAAACCATTCGATGTTATTCTATTTCCTTTTTATCGCTAGGTACCTACTATCTATATTTATCTAGAACATTCGATGAGTACTAAGTTTAACAGCTATGACACTCACAAATAAGGTGATATTAGGTACATAATAATTAATAATAGCATTATTCTCGATCATTCGTTGAGTTCGAAGTTTAAAAGTCAAGGCGGTCGATCTTAGGGCGTCTACGACACGGGTGGCTAAATATTATATTTTTTATTTACTACACGCGTATCTTTATTTTTCTCGATCATTCGATGAGTTCGAAGTTTAAAAATCAAAGCGCTCGGTTCTCGGGGCGCCCACGACACGGGTGGCTGCGCGGGCTAATTGCGCGCCGCGACCCGTGACGACAGTTACAGCGGTGTCTTACATCCGATCGCATCAGACGCACGATCCAGAATGGACTGCGCTGGCCTTTTACCTTTTCTCCAAATTCAAATATTCGAATGGTTATTCGCTATGGCTAATTTAATTTATAATCTTACGAGATATACCCATTTTATTTGTAAAATAACTTTATCATTATTTCACAGCTAATTGAATTTAGAATGTTACGAATATAATATATACATAATTGGAAAAATAACTAAATCAACTCTTCAGAAAGACTGCAAAGTGGTACAATACTTATTTTTGTTATATGTAATATTTTTTTAGGGATGCCACAATATTGAGAATGGACTGTGCCAGTACAGTCCATTCTTTATTCTCCAAATTCAAATATTCGAATAAGCTATATATAGCATATTGAATTTAGAATCTTTCGAATATAATTCGAGTATAATATTGTAATATCTTTACTCACTTTACTCATTAAACATGATTTTACAATAGGAAAGAAAGTTTAGATAATTATTTTGGGAAAGTCAAACGTGTCTTCCGATGAAGCTTAGTCACCGGAAGCCTTACAAATTAAAAATTAACCTGTAAAATTGCAAAGTTCAAAAACTTAGGCAATAGAACAATGAGCTGCAAGGAAACCGGATGAAGCCAGTTAAGCGGCAAAATTCGAAACCTATCAAACAACACAAGAACCAGAGATATCCGTTCTATTTTCGCAACTTTACAGTTTACACCAATGGGAGGCGTTGGTGCGTTTCCGAACGTTACTAATTTGAATTTCGAACGGGGTTACGGTCTCTGAATAGGGTATTATTGCGATTTCTTCATAGATTAAAGATGAAATGCTGCGTTCCATTTTTAAACGCGGTGGCAGAGTAGGTACCTACCTACTTAAATTATATTTTATAGACTCTTTACGCAGATCATAAAGCTATTTAAAGTAGTAACACCATAACTTTCATATAACTTTGTCTCATTTAATTCTCGATTACTGTATGCGGACATCATAAAAATACACCAATTCATGAAAGTTTCTTAACCCTTACGTAAAACAAGTTATTAATAAACATCATATTTCGTAGAAGATTACTTTTATCGTTCTACCTACTAAGACTCTACAACTTAAAACATATTCAGACACATGAATTATCAATATTACAAAAGAATTTTATCATCATTAACATAACTTAGGTTCGTGGGTCTTGATCGCCAACACTGTCTATGTATGCCCTGTGCTTCTAAGGAAATAAACGTTTTGACTTTGACTTTTTTTCGAAGCACCAAAGTCTGTCAGTTTTAGCGGGAGGCACACAGACAATGTCAATACCTACTAATTCATTTCTCGACCACGTCACTACGCATACAAGCATCAAAATTGTTAGATAATTTTGATGTTTGTATGCGTAGTCGAGGAAATGGTTGAGAAATGAATTACTACCCTATCTCACACTTACGCATAGGTACTCACACTAAGACATGTTATGATTTTCCGTATAAGATCTGACAGAGGGGAAGCTATGAATTTGGAGTCTGCTGTATTAGTTAAACTCTCTTAGTTCTTAATACGTCATCAAGCTTAAAAATATGTATGACAATTCACAAATCTACATCTAGCCCCGTGGTAAGCTCTAAGCTTGTGTTACGGGTACTAGACATCTGATATACATAGTATAATAGACATAAATACAGATACATTTTTATATTAAACTAGAACATACAAATACTTGACCCCTCGGCGGGAATCCAACCCGCTACCTCTTGCCACCATATACTTACCAACATATTACTTAGTTTAACCTAGATTATATGCAAGTTACTCTTCAAGGGAGATAAGGCGCTAAAAACAAGATACTTTCTATGTGACTGACGAAGTTAACGATTTTGGCTTTACATTTTTATTTGTCCGTGGTTTTGGATATTCCCACAAGAACAATGAATTTCCCGCGGTAAATAGCCTTCCTCAATAAATAGACTATCTAACACTGAAAGAATTATTCGAATCGGACGAGTAGTTCCTGAGATCAGCGCGTTTAACAAACTCACCAGCTTTATACTATTATATGACTTTAGAATAGATTATTCTGCATGTTAATATTAATAAGTATAGTGTATTTATTCTTTAGTTATCGTCAATCTTTATATATATAATTCTTCTGTGAGTGTGCATGTCACTGAACTTCTCTCAAACGACTGGACCGATTTTGGTGAAATTTTTTGTGTGTGTTCAAGTTGATCTGGGAATGGTTTAGATTCACAATACGGTCAACTGGATATTGTTTTTTGAGACGTGGGACAGGACAACGTCTGTCGGGTCGACTAGTAATCTATATGTTAACAATTACAAGTTTTTATTTTATTTTATAATCTTATCTATACTTAATTTTTTTCTTTTTGTTCCAGGTAAGCCATAGACAATGTTTCGTTTTATTTAAGTGCAGCATTACCCTGTCATACTATGTAAGTAGTAGTTTTAACATAATAAAATGCTGTTTATCCTAAAAGACTTCGTAAGAGCAATAAAATGCAAATCCTTAGATCTACCACGAATTTCTTGGTAAGGCCTTATCTACACAACGCGGTAAAACGCTATTTCTATTTAATTTTACAAAGAAACTATTTAATATTGACTAACTAAGTCAATAAGTAATTAATTATGTTTTTACTTGTTAGCTTAGGTACTTGAGGAAATAAGTTTTAACACACTTCAAAATATTTCGATAAGCAAAGTAACCGTTAACATGAATACAGCCAAGTTTTAAAGAAATAACTTAGTATAGTGCAAAAGTAAAAACCATAGACAGATTTGTTCTATTCTTACATTAAATATCGAAATTTTTGTTTAATAATACAATAACTGTGCGCTTTAGAATATTATAAACTAACACGGTACCATCTAATTTTTCAAATAAATTCGATGGTTTGCTATTCCAATAGAAGTAATTTTGAACTAACCTATTCATATTTGAACCTAGAAGATTTTTTTTACTAATTATGAAACAATTTGGAGGACCTTATTTCCGCGCGTTCCTCCCGCCCAGCGTAACCCCCATCCAAGATGGCGCGATTGCAGCCAATGGCGTACACAATTAATACTCTTTATCTCTCTAATTAGCGATTGCGGCGACCTAGAATCTTTAATGAGCCTGTGCAATATCCTGCGAAGAGATCGCCAATGGTTGGTTACGCCTGGCTTATCGGATACAATGAGATTTTTTGAAGTTGTAGTCGTTTGAATTTCGAATGTGAGTGAATGTATAGCTTTTGAACTTATTACATCTCTGCTGGCCGTTATGATTCTTTTTTTAATTTATTAAAAAAAGTTATATTTAAAATGAGTGCCATGAATTATCGGATACAATGAGATCTCTGGTAGTCGGCTTCGGCCGCGGCTTGCGGCCTGCGGGCTGGGCCAGTGCGCGAAGCGATTTTTTCGTGTTTCGTAATGTGGTCTGGAGAAGCCATCTACCTTCTATAATTAATAGGTCTTCATGTCCCATCTTAGACCACATATTCACTTTACATCAAGTAAGATTGTGGTCAAATGAAGGCTTATCCAGTATAAAAAAAAACTGATGGTATAGTCATATGAATTTCGAATGTGAGTGAATGTATCGCTGATGAGCTTATTACATTTTAAAAACTGGTTGTTATGATTATTTTTTAAATTAATTCTTAATATTTTTCTGTAAAACTGATGCCTTCAATTTTACGGTGCTGTCAAAATTCGCCCTCTAAGCCCCAATTTCACGATGTTATGCATTAATCGAGTTTCATTAAATAAGTTTAATAAGTCTAGTTTCTAAGTCTAAGATTGTTATAATTGTCCCCAAGCTGTTAAAAGACCTATTTAAATTAAATAATTTATTATTATTGAACATAGTACCTACAACCATGAAAAATGCAAATTAAATGATAATTTTATCTCAGTAAGGCGGTAAAACGCGTTTAGCATGATCTGATCGCGTTGATAGCATTGGTGAAATCCTTTTTCTCAAATTATGATCTATGTATTTTACATTTAAACGAGTTATTCTATAAATATATAAGTATATAAATAACCTAAAACTCGGAAATTTGGTTTCAAAGATTTCCACGCAATTTTGTATCAAGGATTTTGAATTGAAAAAGGTGATCAGTGGTTTATTAAAATTTTGTTCTAAAAAATAAATAATACTAAATACTACTTGATACTATACCTCTAATAACTTGTCACTTATCCGGAAGTTAGCTGAAAACATATTAATCGACGAATTAATAGTAATTTTGCCCGATTATTTATAGAAGTACATAAAAACTATTAATTGCTTTACATCGTTAAAGCCTGAAGGGCATTCGTAGCAGAAAACATACGACAAGTTAAAGTAAACTGTAAGGGACGTAGGGTTCCGTAGGTATAAAAAAAAATCTTTGTTGCGTACGTATGTATATATGTATATATATATTTCCACAGAGGCATAGGACATACTTGGTTAAGTCAATATACGTAAATCTAATAAGAGCAATAGTTATTATTGGTTTAAGTAAATAAACAATGGATAAAATAATTTCAAATCTATACTAATGTTATTAAACTGAAGAATTTTTGTTGGATTCTTTGAACCCGCAAATACAGGAAGTACTGGTCCGATATGAAACATTATTTCAGTGTTAGATAGCATTTATATTGAGAAAGGCTATAAGGCTTTGTACCTTCTATGTCTTCATGCCCCATCTTAGACCACATCGTCACTTTACATCAGGTGAGATTGTGGACAAAAAAAGGCTTATCCAGCATAAAATAAAATAAAAAATTACGTTGTTTTCGCGGCAAATCCCCAAAACATGGGCTACGCTGTGGGGTTTACTAAAACAATCATGAAAATAAGATCGCCTTTACAGTTCGCTTTAAGGTTTCCTTAAATCACCACGGAACCCTGCGCGCAACTGACGTAGCAGTAATTTTCCGTTTTCCTCATTGCAAGTAATTATTCAGTAATTTATTCAGTTTTCTCATTATGCTAATACTGATAGATAAATTAACTTGTTATCCTCTTCAAAAGTAGCCTAGAATTAGCGTTTCCGACAACTGCTGGAAGATATTTTGTTTACGTAAATAACTTGTTTACGGGGTTTTGGTCGGAAAACAAAAGTAAATCACAGACCTAGAAGAAAGTACTTGCATCATAATAACCCTATATATCATCTCTTCGTTTCTGCTATCCTGGTGCCTCATATCGATTTAGCTGTTCTAATTCGTGGTAAATTTTTATTTTTAACCCCCAGAAAGACCAGAAAACTATTAATATTAAAAAAATAAATATAAAAAGTCAAAATATATAAATGTATATGTATAATTAATAATATAAAATGAAGTTTAATAAATAAGATATATTTCCTCTGTCTGTTCGCTTAGATCATTTAAGTTATTTAAAGGATTTTGATGCATTTTTAGATTCATTAATTCTCAACAATGGATAGTGTTGAAAAGAAAGGCTTAAAATAAAACTATTCCTGCTAGATTTTGGCACGGCATTTTGATACTGGCAACATCATTTAGCTTAAAACTGGAAACTGTTGAAAAAGAATAGTATTTCCACATTATGTATGTATATGTATTTTACCCTTAAAACTAACTAAATGTATCCTACTAATATTATAAACGTGAAAGTTTGTGAGGGTGTGGGTAGTTTGTAAGTGTGTTAGTTACTCTTCCACGCAAAAACTACTGAATGGATTTTTGCAAAGCTAGTAATCATTATAAATAAAGTCCTGTCCGTCCGCGATAAACTCAAAAACTACTGAATGGATTTTTGCAAAGCTAGTAATCATTATAAAAAAGTCCTGTCCGTCCGCGATAAACTTAAAAACTACTGAACGGATTTTTGCAAAGCTAGTAATTATTATAAATAAAGTCCTGTCCGTCCGCGATAAACTCAAAAACTACTGAACGGATTTTTGCAAAGCTAGTAATTATTATAAATAAAGTCCTGTCCGTCCGCGATTAACTCAAAAACTACTGAACGGATTTATGCAAAGCTAGTAATTATTATAAATAAAGTCCTGTCCGTCCGCGATAAACTCAAAAACTACTGAACGGATTTTTGCAAAGCTAGTAATTATTATAAATAAAGTCCTGTCCGTCCGCGATAAACTCAAAAACTACTGAACGATCTTTATGCGATTTTCAGTATATGTAGAGTGATTCAAGGAATGTTTTATATCCATGCTAGCAAATGGGCCAGCTAGTATTATATATAATTACAATAAGAACAAATCTCTATGGAAATTATTACATTAAGAAACTGTTAACTATTATAGTATACTACAGTATACTAATTCTGGGAGACATAATAATAATCTAATAAAATAAATAAATATTACGGACAACCCACACAACAACATCTAGCCCCGTAGTAAGCTCTAAGCTTGTGTTACGGGTACTAGACATCTGATATACTTAATATAATAGACATAGATATTTAGTTGTATTTATAATGAGTAAAAAGTATAACTATGCATACATAATTATAACTAATCACCCATTAGGTAGCATTTTTGTTGCCATAATACTTTTCATGCCATGTCTAGTCCTTACAATACTAGTGTTGCAATATTTCGCAGACTTAATTTCCCTTTTTTCGTGGGAACCACAGACAATGTGTTTGCCTTGGCGAAGTAAAAGGATCTGTTCGACTGTTTGGTTACACGCTTTTTGCTCTAACTTGGGCATAATACAATTGTCATTTTTTCCGTGTCATAAAATTTATCTGTCAAAAATGAGTCAGCGGTGCTTGAAATCCTTTACCTGTCCTTTATGTGATAGTCAGATAGTAAATTTATTGGTAAATATCATGTTTACAAGTCACTTTTCAAATTATATAATAACGAATTATGAAAACTGTTGAATAAATAGAAAAGAGTCCGTCATTTAAATTACTTAAAAAAAATTACCCTTATTTTTAAGACTTTTTTTACTTGCAAACGAAAAATCAAGAAAAATAACCAAAAAATATTATGTTTTTTCCTAAAAAATAATTTATATTTATAATACTTTGGAAATCATTATTCACTAACTATTATTACACAAAAAATAGATACTAACACACAAAATAAGAACAACACGATACAGTGCTATTAAGTATCTATAGTATTTTATACTATAATATAATATAGTTTATTGATATGCATGGGTAAACCTTTAACAAAAGACAAAATTAGCAAGCAACTGATGACCTGTTGTAATTTAAATAAAAGTTGAAACAACAAAATTTCAATTGCCGCAATAAATTACACGATTTTTTTTAATATATCGGGTCATTAACCATGGGCCTTGAATCGTGTCCAAATTAAATATCAGTTTGTTTCTAATGACTTTAAGACAAATGTAACTACTAAAAATAATAGTTTAAATAGTTTTTAGCTAACGTCCGAGTTTCACTACGTCCAACATTTTAACGTACCTTCTAGTCAGCCATTTTGAAAAAAAACGTGATGTTGCGGCCAGTGATGAACTACATGTCAATCGACGGAGTAAATATTAACAAACAAAAAATGTTAACGAACCAACCCTCTTAATTATACAATTTCCAAGACATTTTGGTTTAAAAAGTATAAAACTACAAACCAACATTTTGCAAATTGTTTGTTTGTTGAGTAGAAACAGCAGGAAGAGGTAACAAACAAAATTACCTTCGCATTAATAATCTTAATAAGATACTCGTAGATAGCATATTTTACGATTTTTTTTACATTACTCGTGCCAGTTTTTCTAATTTTCTTAAAAATCTTTATTGACCAAATATTTTGTTATTATTCCGCGAATACTCTTCTTCAACCATAAATAAATAAATATTTCTGGGCAATCCACACAACAACATCTAGTCCCGTGGTAAGCTCTAAGCTTGTATTACGGGTACTACACATCTGATATAATTAATATAATAGACATACACACATAAAAAAACATTCTATAAAATATCTTGCAACTGCACCGCCCACTACAAACACATGTACAAGCTTACTGGAAGAACTCACACGACCACCAAAAATGCAGAATCCAACCAAATGAATAAATAAATAAATATTTCCGGACAATCTACACAACAACATCTAGACCCGTGGTAAGCTCTAAGCTTGTGTTATGGGTACTAGATGTCTGATATACTAAATATAATGTACATACATACATAGATATTTTTTTTATACTAATTAAACACCCAGATCAAAGAGAAAAGTGCTTGCGTTCTGCAAATACAAACACTTACACAACATACTAACCTTCGGCGGGAATCGAACCCACTAGCTCTTGCTCTGCAAGCGGATATTCGCCCACCGCGCCACCGAGGCAGTCTTAAGCATAGCATAGCAAAGCAAGTCAACTGGTTTCGCTTCTCCACAAACAATCAGGACATGGTGGTGGTCCTAAAATAAAAATCTTTCGATGAAATAAAAAATAGTAATCCAACGAAGAAATAAAAATATATAATAATAGAGTACCTCACCACTCTCTTAAACTACCAAAAAATTTTGCATATAATTAATTATACATTGAATTCGATTCGATTGCCTTCTAATACAATTATTTCCATACTTAACAGAAGGTCAGAACAATATTGTTGTGCAAAATTGTAAACACTGTTAATGAAAATAAACATTTTGTATTTTTGTATTTTTTTTTGTATTCCCTTACCAACCGGCGGGGCTTGGGCCCACGACCTTCGGAAGTCGAGTGTGCTCCTAAGCCACCACGGCATTTATTTCATCTCGCTAAAGTATTAAAATAATAATCAAAATAAAAATGTTTATTGTCTTCACAAAATTTACGAAAATACATCAAAGTTGAAACCACCTTCAAAGTTAAGTACTTGTATTAGGAGGAATCGTTCTTCCTAATTACATTAACGCTAAAATTAAGGACCATCACAACAAAAACACTTCGGTATTTAGCAATAATATAAAAAATTACTTATGTCACTCAAGTACAACAATAAATAAAGGCATTAACTAAAATTCGCCATACAAGTCACTGTCAGAATACGTAAGTAGGTATGACGTCACTTCCGCTACCTGTCGCAAGTACTTACCTACTTATGTACTTGGTTATTCAGTTAACGAACAGATGTACATTCCTAGGAATAACTTTCGAAATATTGCTTTTTTAATCAAAAAAGACTAATCTTATCTTCTAATATATAAAATTCTCGTGTCACGGGGTGCGTAATCGAACTCCTCCGAAACGGCTTGACCGATTCTCATGAAATTTTGTGAGCATATTGAGTAGGTCTGAGAATCGGCCAACATCTATTTTAATTATGAAAAAAAAAAAAAATTTTTGCAAAACAACGTTTGCTGGGGTCAGCTAGTATACAGTCTGCTGGGGTCAGCTAGTATATAGTGTACAGGTATTTTAACTAGGAGTTTTTTTCACGTTAGGTCACAATAGGTCATCTACCCTTTGGTGTGCCAGTCACTGCTGTAAGCTAAATAATAAGCAATCATTCGTTTTCAATCGAAATCCGCAAGAAAAACCCCGATAGAAGGCTGTTTCGTTAGTCTACTAATATCTTACTACTCACAAAATATAAGCCGTGTTGGCTAAGTGGGAGTATACTCGACTTTCATTCTGAAGATCGTGGGTTCAAATCTCGCCGCGCACCTCTGGTTTTTTCTGCAAGAAATATGGATGTACGCTTTAAACACGTGCTTTAACGGTAAAGACTAACATCGTGAGGAAACCGGCATGTTCTTGAAACTTCTAAGAGTTTGCATGTGACATTCACCAACCCGCACTTGGCCAGCGTGGTGAATTAAGGCCCAATCCCTCTCGTCAAGAGTCCCAGTCCCAGCTGTGGGAACGTTAATAGGGTGATGATGATGACTCACAAATATTAACGCCACAACGTTGGTAAATACGTTCCCAGCTGCTGTGTTTTCTATTTATTAACCCCCGACCAAAAAAAGGGGTGTTATAAGTTTGACAAGTCTGTCTGTCTGTCTGGGACATCATAGCTCCCGAACGAATGAAGCGATTTCAATTTAGTTTTTGTTGTATGATAGGTGAGTTTGGCGCGAGCGTTCTTAGACATGTTTCATGAAAATTGGTTGTACCGTTTAAAAGTTATTGTTGAGAGTGGGGAAGGAAAACCGAAAATCTACAAAAATATTTGAGTGGGGTGTCAAATGAAAGCGCAACGCGTGCACATTACTAAATATTATGGTGTTTTACTTTTAAGGAAATTAGGGCATTGGAATCGGGTTTTTTTCTTAAATATTAAATTTAGATTTATAGATATCTGAGTTACCTTAAGTTAAGACTGTATGGGTATCTTCTTAGACCTTTGAGACCCATAATCGTCCACGTCCACTTAACCCCCGTATTCATAAAAATATTTCTTATTTCAGACATAAAAGATCATGACTATGCAAATTCAGACAATCAATCGGGTAGAAGCTAGTTTATAAATAACCCGTAAGTATTACCTTATGATCATGGCGAAAAAATACCGAAACCCACGAGAAACAAAATTCTAGGCCAACATTTCAAAACACAAATTAATTCGATTAACCTCTACTTTAGAAAGGTAAATTACAGATAATTAAGAAAAAAAACCGCAGTACATATGGTACCATTGTCTTAGAAAAAATATACTTTAATACATAAATATTTTATCTGATTTTCGCACGGCAGTAACTGTATACAGGTTGTTACGATTTGACGCGCTGAACTTTCTCGGTTTTGTGCGATTTCTCTGCTTATAGTAATGTATGGTTAAATTATTATTAGTATGTGAATGCTTTTCAAGTTAAAGTAAAAGTAAGGTAGAGAGGTTATATGTGGTTGTGTGGAATGTCCGGAAATATTTATTTTTATATTTATTTATAAGTACCTTTAATCGGCATTTTCTTGAGAACGCCAGCGTGGTAAATTAAGGCCTAATCTCTCTCGCGAAGAGAGAGATTGTCCTGATTGAAAGATATGAAGCTATGTGTGGTTCGATGATAACTATGATGTTTCTATGAAATATGTGGATTTCACGGAAAACTCAGAAAATAAAATAAAAAAAAGACATAAAAAAGTTGGTATTCTGTTTAGTTCGTCTCAGTATTTTTGGACGGGACGGGCTACGTCCAAAAATACTGGACATCTCATTTTTCCCTTTTTGTATTTAAGAAGAAAGTAACGTAATTAGGTACTTTTTAACCCCCGACCAAAAAAGAGGGGTGTTATAAGTTTGACGTGTCTGTCTGTCTGTCTGTCTGTCTGTCTGTCTGTCTGTCTGTCTGTCTGTGTGTCTGTCAGTCTGTCTGTGGCACCATAGCTCCCGAACGGATGAAGCGATTTCAATTTAGTTTTTTTTGTATGAAAGGTGAGTCTGGCGCGAGTGTTCTTAGACATGTTTCATGAAAATCGGTTGTGCCGTTTAAAAGTTATGGGGGTGAGAGTGGGGAAGGAAAACCGAAAATCTGCAAATATACTAGTGTGGGGTATCAAATGAAAACGAATCGCGTCCACATTACATAATATTATGTTGTTTTACATTTAAGGAAATTAAGGAATTGGAATCGGGGGTTTTTCTTAAATTTTAAATTTAGATTTATGCTTATTGGAGGTTTTGTCCGTTCACGTCCGTAAGTGGTACCCTCTGAATCCTTGCACGTGACCTCCGGGTGGTGCTAAGAACAGTCTCTGGTGGTAGGCTTCGGCCGCGGCTTGTCACCACCCTCCGGGCTGGTACAGTGCGTGGATCGTTTTTTTCGTGTTTCGTAATGTGGTCCGGAGAAGCCATTACCTTCTAGGTCTTCATGCCCCATCTTAGACCACATCGTCACTTTACATCAGGTGAGATTGTGGTCAAATGAAGTCGCATACAGCAAAAAAAAAAAACGCCTGAAACTATCAAAAGAAGCAAGTGCTAAAATATACAGCATCAAAGTTCCAAGTTAGGTCTAGTTATGTCACGCAAAACTTCAATACAACGCTGTTTATTCTAGATTTTTCGATAGCATAAAAAAGGGTATTTCTATAAAACCTAAATGACGAACTAATCAATTTTTTTTCAGGGTATAATAGGGTTATTATATTTAAGGAAAACTTGAAAAAATTAACCTCATGAGATTGTAGTCAAAGTTATTCATTTGACGATTAATACGTACCCAGTAATAATTTAGAGAAATAACCATTTGTAACATAATATGTTTAGCAATAAATATCTAGGAACAGATGGCTGTTGGGCTAACAGTTTCTTAATGAGACTGCGAATCGGCAAAAGTAGACACCAACATGATGGACAGATATTTAGTCAAAGGCACCGATTTCACAAAACATAGGTTTATTATAATTAATTACTCTTAAGGACTGTTACGTTCATAAATAAATTAAATTTTAAAATTTAACTCCACTGGCTGCAAAGAGAAATAACTGGAAAACTAATTACCGAGGCCTATACATACATATTAATAAAAGCCGTGTTGGCTAAGTGGGAGCACACTCGACTTTCATTCCGAAGGTCGTGGGTTCAAGCCCCAACACGCACCTCTGGATTTTTCTTCATGACAAATGTATGTGCGCTTTAAAACACGTGCTTTAACAGTGAAGGTAAACTTCGTCCGGAAACCGGCATGCTCTTGAGAACTTTAAAGAGTTTGAAGAACATGTGACATTCACCAACCCGCACTTGGCCAGCGTGGTGAATTATGGCCTAATCTCTCTCGCCAAGTGAGTACATAACATTTTATGGTATATAAGAAGTTGACTTCATTTGAGCACAATCGCACCTGATGTAAAGTGACGAGGTGGTCTAAGATGGGGCAAGAAGACCTAGAAGGTAGATGGGTCCTCCGGACCACATTACGACTCACGAAAAATCTTAAAATATTCTGTTATATAAATAAACTATGGAAATGTACGTATTCATTGAAGCTTGTTATTTTAACAGCAGCCTGTACATAGTGTAGTGAAGCAATTAATAGTGTTACGAAACATCGCTTGCGCAGTCATCCTTGACTCCGTGCTCCCGAAATGTTTGTTCATTTATACGTAAATAATTACTTTTAGGATTTATTTGTAATTAAAATATTCAGGAACGTATTCTAATTAAGTAAAGTAATCGTAGTAGCCGAACAGAGATTGTTTGTACATTCATAATTTAATGCCTTCAACGCGATATAGTTTAGAAATATTGAATACTAGCTGTGTGTGTTTTGTTTTTACCGCGGGAGCAATGTATTTTCCCAGCAGTGGGAACGTGGAAAAGGGTGCTTTATATAAATTTAATGCAATTTTCTCCATCTTAAAAAATGATCAGTGAAACGAATTAATTCGTGTCTATATTCAAATTACCTACATGCGCAAATTCCTTTCCCTCCACATATTCATTTGGTTAATATATATCTATAATAAATCTGAAAAGTTTGTTTGTTTGCACGCACTTATCTCAAGAACTACAACAACTGTAAATAAAAATATTGAAGTAGTAATAAGCCTATTTTATGAGCATCTTTCACAGATTCAAGTAGGTAATCTGTATTTAAACAGTATGCTGTCTCACTCAGACTATTGTGTATCTGAGCAAGACGGCGCTATAAATAACTACTGAATCGCTACTTGAAGCATTACTCGGAGTTGGTTCTATCACCAACTCCGAGTAATGCTTTCTTGAGAACTTTAAAGAGTTTGAAGAGCATGTGACATTCACCAACCCGCACTTGGCTCTTTTTCTATAAGAAGATTATATCCATCGATGGACGTTCTACGACTATTAAGAGATTAACCTACCAGTAGATACGAAATAGGGAGAATAAAGTAGATAACTGAAAAAAGAATTAGTCCGTTATATAATTTTTTTAAAAATATTGTACTTGTTGTTTTTCTTATTTCTTGCAAACAAGAAATCAAAATTCGCATTGAAACTTTAATGCAACGAACGATTTCTCGAACGAACGGTTTTGGGCGATTTGTACTAAATTTCGCAGTAACAAGCCGGGAACTTTGATGATCTATATCTTCGCACTTCCTTATTAAATTGAAAATGCAAAACTATTTGTCCAGTATTTTTGGACACGCTATCAAACGAACTAAACGGAATACTTATTTTTTATGTAGTTCCATGCCTCATTATTTCTGAACTACGAGTATATTACCATGATGAAATGTATTTATGATTATAGCACCGTCGCATGTGCACGTTGTCTTTATAATGACCCCCGACCAAAACAGAGGGGTGTTATCAGTTTGACGTGTCTGTCTGTTTGCCTGGGACATCATAGCTCCCGAACGGATGGAGCGATTTCAATTTAGTATTTTTTGTATGAAAGGTGAGTTTGGCGTGAGTGTTCTTAGACTTCTTTCATGAAAATCGATTGTGCCGCTTAAAAGTTATGGGGGTGAGAGTGGGAAAGGAAAAGCGAAAATCTGCAAATATACTCGAGTAGGGTATCAAATGAAAGCGCATCGCGTGCACATTACAAAATATTATGGTGTTTTACTTTTAAGGAACTAAGGCACTGGAATCGGGGGCTTTTCTTGTAATTTAAATTTAGATTTATAGAATAACGCCAACTGGCGCTGATTAAGACATAACCTTAAAATCATATATAACCTATAGGGACTATAAAGCACATATTTCGCAACTTTATCAGGTCCAATCTAAATTACTCACACATTCATAAATCGCCTCTGACAATGAAACTGCCGTGCATAAGAACTGTTTCGCACGACGTTGCGTTGCGTTGCGCAAAAACGTGCGGTGCGCTTGCGACCATTGTTTGGACCTAGTTTAGGGCTGATTTAGCTATTTTAGCTCATTTAAATTAGATAATTGAAGTTCTACGTCTAAATAGTAGGTACACTCGGTTCCAATAATATCGGGTCCGTCGCATAAACCCGAATATCTCCCGAACTACGTACGCTATCCTAATGAAACGAAGACTGTTCAACTGAGAATTTAATTATTTATAGATAAAAAGTAAAAATAAAACTTTTGTGTCATATTTTTGTGTGTTTTTACCACTTTCTTCATTTTAATCCTTTGTATTGCCTCACGAGCTCTTCTGACAGCTTCCATGCTGTACACCAAATTTCAAAGTCGTTGCTGAGGTATATCTTCCTACTCATCTGCCAACCTGTATTATTTGAACAACCAGTTCAAATAATATTTTATCGGAAGCGCGGTTAAAATATCTTTATTCGGGTTTTTATTAAATTTCAAGTTACAGTAGATAGAATATTAACTAATTGGAAGGAAGAAAGCGCGTTCTTTTGCAGGTCAAAACCACGAGGGGAACAGCCAGTAACCTACCTCTATATGTAATTATGTCAAAAAATGGACAAAGAATACGAGTATAACCAGAAAATAATGATTTCACGTGAACTACACCCGAAATGCGGCATTAGTAGTAGCAAAAGGCTTCTGCAAAACCTACGCGTCAGCAACGCTGAACGCGGAACTATTTTTGGCCGAAAATGTTCCACTGTGGGGTCAGTAGGTGTGCAAAGAACCATAGTAAAGTATAAGATAGCATCCACCGCGCGGCAGACTGTCCCCTTTTAGCAGTCGCTTTGGTCGCGCAAGTTTGGCCGAATCTTAGATATATTAGTGTTGTTTCTACAAGCACAAAAACTCGTGACAAGTAAATCAGGTAAATTACACAAGATGTGTTCCTATTTTTAACGGACTTAAAAAAAAAGGAGGTTTCTCAATTCGACCGTATATTTTTTTTGAGGCACCGACTTTAAAATTATTAAATAAGTACTTAATTATTGAATTGTTTATGTTTCTTTTTATTTAATCACTTATAAGGACGAAATTAAATAAATAAATAAATATTTCCGGACTAATCACACAGCATCACCTAACCCCAAACTAAGCAGAGCTTGTACTATGGGTGTTAGGTGACTGATATACTACATAGATACATTTTTTTTTGTAAATACATACATATTATACATAGAAAACACCCAGACCCGAAACCGGAAATTGCAGATCGTACAAAATCTGGTCCCGCAGCGGGAATCGAACCCGCAACCTCCTGCGCCTCAGGCGGGCTTTCGCCCACCGAGCCACAGAGTTCGTCAATCGTAATAAATTAATTTCTACAATTATTTGTAGAAATTAATTTATTTTTTACTTATTAGTTACTGCTTTGAAGTTGTTTCTTTTTTTGGGAAAAATTGTTTTCTATTATATTTAGTCCAACAAAACATAGCCTCAATTCGCGTGCACAATATCGTGTCAGTGTAATGCCGTAGGTAGAAACACAGTCGGGTTTTTTTTCCACAAATTATGCTTATTTTAAAATGTAACACATGACCCAAAAGAATTTTCAGTATTTTAAATTAATGTAATCGTACCATTTAAAAGGCGGCCTCCGATTGGGCAATGGTTTTGCATAGGTCGCCACCCCGACACAGTTAGCAAATAGAATCACATTACAAAAGTGATTCATCACTCTTTATAAATTATACTTTTGATTGAATGGTCGCTGAATAATTTCGTGGAACTTTTGTAGAAATCAATCGAATATGGAATAACTTTTTTTTTGAGGTTGGTATTTGGTTGCCAGCAAGGAGAAACAGAAAAATCTGCAAAAAAGAAGGGTTTCTTTTTTAGGGAGACTTCGTCGTCTTTATCTCTGTCACCAGGCTGTATCTTAAGACCCTCCCCCCTTCCTCCCTCTTTTTGCACTTTAGTGGTAACCCTCTGAATCCTTGCACGTGACCTCCGGGTGGTGCTAAGAACAGTCTCTGGTGGTAGGCTTCGGCCGCGGCTTGTCACCACCCTCCGGGCTGAGCCAGTGCGTGAAGCGATTTTTTCGTGTTTCGTAATGTGGCCCACAGAAGCCGTCTGTCTTCTAGGTCTTTATGCCCCATCTTAGACCACACCGTCACTTTACATCAAGTGAGATTGTGGTCAGGTGAGAATGAAGGCTTATCTAATATAAAAAAAACCCGTGATAGATAGAGAGTTGAAATTTTGAGGGATGATGTATATCTGTTGCTGCTATAACAGAATTGCTATAAATGCATTAAACAGAGAATAAATAAATATTGAATGCGTAAAAATCACGTTTCTTGTATGCGTGATTTTTACGAAGTTAAGCAAACGTTGCGCCAAGACAGCACTTGGATGGGTGACACTTGGTCTTTTTGCACTTTAAAAACATTTTACTGTTTACTTATTTTGTTTTTTTTTAATAAAAATGTGTTCAAACTGTACACGGATCCTGGACGATGCAGTATGAGTCTTATGTATCTTATACTTATCAAATTTATTTATGGTATCATGGCGGGGTATTTTGCCTTCAATAGCCAACGTTCGTGTGTTTCATTGCTTGTCAATTTTGCGCGTATAAGTTCCGTAGTCACTTAAAAACACACTGTTCTCTATTTGGCATTAAAAATAAATTTCTTAATAAACTTGATAATGAGGTAGAAAAAAATACCTAAGCATAGACAAAATATTTTCTTCGTATGTCGTTCTCTTAAGTTATTTATTGTTGTAACCTTAATAAATACTGGCTAATATCTAATTCCGATAAGGTAGTACTGTATAACGAAGAAGATACGGCAATAAACAGTTATATTGTCATAATTTAAGGTCGTATAAAATGGAATAAAACATTTTTTCATGAAATAGTACCATAAACTACAAACTCTACAATCTAAAAATATGCAGAGACAATCAATCTACTTCCCTTATAATTACAGCCACTTTGCATTCAAATCTCGAACCAATTTGTAACATTAATTCAAAGGAAACAGTAATTCAACCGTTTTCACCATAGACAGCCTTATAAAATTATGCTGAAGCTCTATTTTGTGTTGGCAACACTTTTTGTACTATTGGTCTGTATTGCGTTGTGATAAAGTTGATGCGCTGGGGTCAGAGGTGAATCTATATGGTCCTTATTGCGGTGGGGTAAGGTGTACTTTGATGGAGTTCGATGCGTATGCCCATGTCATGGATGGGTGCGCGCGCAACTGGAGCAAAGGTGAAAGAACATGTGAGGTCGTGTACGACTTGATCTTGCGAGGCTTCTGTAGAATTTACTGCGATTTAGCTACTACATCGGCATAGATAAATAAATGTCGGATAATCCACACAGCAACATCCAGCCTCGTGGTAAGCTCTAAGCTTGTGTTACGGGTACTAGACATCTGATATACTTAATATAATAGACATACATAGATAGATAGATTGTTTTAGTTCTTTTTCTGGCATTCAGGGCGTAATATTCAATTCTATAGGTTTTAAAACGAGTCTATGGTTAGATAAGAGGGTTGTCAGTGCTGTGTCAACTTTGGACTCTTAGGAAAGACTATCGTGGATGATAAAGTAGGGGGCGCAAAATGGCGTTCAACTGAGTAACATCTTTTTCACTTTATAATTTCATTTAACTCTGACACTGGCAAATTGTCGCTTAAGGCGCAGAGTCCAATTAAAAGAAACTGAACTGAACTGCAAGTGTTTTTGGATTTTCCCGCAGGAACCACGTATTTTCTGGCGGTAAAATAGCCTATATTTTTTTATAACACTGAAATATTGTTTCTAATCGGACCAGTACTTCCTGAGATTAGTGCGTTCAAACAAACAAACTCTTCAGCTTAATAATCTTATATATATTTAATTGACAGACGGGCGGAGATTTCTAAAAAACATAATATAAAAATAAGTAAATACCATATATACAAAAAAAGCCGTGTTGGCTAAAGTGGGAGGACACTCGACTTTCATTCCGAAGGTCGTGGGTTCAAACCCCGCCACGCACCTCTGGATTTTTCTTCTTGAGAAATTTATGTGCGCTTTAAACACGTGCTTTAACGGTGAAGGCAAACATCGTGAGGAAACCGGCATGTTCTGAGAACTTTCAAAGAGTTTGAAGGGCATGTGACATTCTCCAACCCGCACTTGGCCAGCGTGGTGAATTAAGGCCTAATCTCTCTCGTCAAGAGAGAAGTCCCTGTGTCCCAGCAGTGGGAACGTTAATAGGGTGATAATGATGATGATGATATATACATTGATTATGTTATTTCTAAGAAAGCTCCAAACTTTTCTCCGAGTTTCTTCACGTAAAATCCCTTCTTTCTTTATTTTCTAATTGCTTTTTTTCATACGTATTTATGACCGGCTGCCAGCCCGTGACTTTGCCCGCGTCATAATAAATTTTACCTCGGTAAAATGTAGCTAATGTCCTTAACTGGGAAAACAGTTACGTCCATGTGAAATTTGACTCAAATCGGGCTTTTCGCGCTGGGTTGCTGCACTTGCCATGCGCCGCCATTGTTCCCTGTTAGTAGGCTGCTGCTCCTAGGCCTGCCTCAACGATTTCTAATAATAAATAAATCTAAATTTAAGAAAAACTACCGATTCCAATGCCTTAATTTCCTTAAACGCAAAACAACATAATATTATGTAATGTGGACGCGATGCGATTTCATTTGATACCCCACACTAGTATATTTGCAGATTTTCGGTTTTCCTTACCCACTCTCACCCCATAACTTTTAAACGGCTCAACCGATTTTAATGAAACATGCCTAAGAACACTCGCGCCAGACTCACCTTTCTTACAAAAAAAACTAAATTGAAATCGCTTCATCCGTTCGGGAGCTATGGTGCCACAGACAGACAGACAGACAGACACGTCAAACTTTTATAACCCCTCTTTTTTGGTCGGGGGTTAAAAATAGAGCATTCGTAGCAAAAACTTATACTAATGGATCTTTACATATCTGTGACATTTACTAATGGAAAAAAGCTCTAGAATAGTGTTTTTTTTAATGTTTCCAACAACACATGATAATGATTTTCTAGTTGAAATTAAGATCATGGTCTATGTAGGTGACACGGCGTGAGACCTTCCCACTATTGTCTCTCACTCTTGACTTTCACGAATTTTAATTAATTGTGTCACCAAATTGTGATGCACAATTTTAGAGATTGCTATGCTAATTTAATTGAGGTATATTTCGTTAATTGTTGCAAGTTTTTAAATAATTTAAAAAAATCTTGTCTTTAGTATTAGGTTTAGAATGACGTGGTTTAGCAGATTTTGAGCTGATGCAAGAGCTTATAATTACAGATTTTAAACCTATAGAGTGTTTTCAAATTAGGCGTATCGGGACGTTCGTCTGCGGCGCGGCAAGCGGCTATTTTGACGTACACCGTCGTCGCGTGAAAGCTCCCTTAGTTCAGTTTTATCATACTTCAGTTCAGTTTCTTTTAATTGGACTTATCGCTTGAAGCGAAAATTTGACAGTGTCGAGTTAAATAAAATTATTAAGTGAAAAGATGTTTCTCAGTTGATTGCCATTTTGCGTATCCTTATCATAATTAAACTAGTTTATAGCTTCAGTAATTTAACAAATAATAATAATAGTGTCTGCAACAGTGTCGAAATTTAAAAACTCAAATTTAAAAATAAAAATTCAAATTTCAATTTTTAAAAATCGTAAATTGATATTTGGCACTTTTTCCTTGGTCTATGTATTTTATATGTATACTAAAAAATATCTATATATGTACGTCTATTATATTAAGTAAGTATATCAGATGTCTAGTACCCGTCACACAAGCTTTAGAGCTAACCACGGGGCTAGATGTTGTGTGGATTGTCCGGAAATATACATTTTTTAGTATATCAGATGTTAAATACACAAGCTTGGGTTCTGAGAATTTTGAAGAATTTGAAGGCCTCAATTGACCACGCTGGCCAAATTAAGTTTGAATGTCACAACATTCAGGCCTAAACTGTCTTGTCAAGAGAGAAGTCCCTGTGTACCAGCAGTGGGAATGTAAATACGGGTGCATCGTGAACTACAATCTTTTAGTTTTACAATATAAATGTAAGAATAATAATACTTTGAATATTTCTTATTTATAAATCACTTCGATCAAAGAATGCGAAATACCTAACCCGCGAACTATTTACATAGATCATAAAAATATTATGATTATCATAGATTAATAACTATATTATGAAAACACTTGTATTTACAAACATACAAACAGAACTATTACATGGCGTTTAGTCACAGACATGCCCACTGGGGCTTGACTCTGAAAAAAAAACCTTATTTTCTTGATTTTAGAATTTAAATTACATTGCATTACTGCTGGTTTTAATTAGCTTGTTAAATCCATATTGCTCCGGTTGTAGAGATAGAATCTGAACCATATTTGTATGAAATTAAAGATTATTATTGTGTTTTATTGGTTTTTGTACTGTTTTAAAAGAGGGGATATTTAACGCCAGAGTGGTGTTAAGAATGATAGGAGGGAATGATAGTTATCACACCTTTTTTTATCATAATTAGATGTTTTAATGGTTTCACGGTTTTTGTAAGAGTTTTTCTTGCATTCCTCTTATTTTTTTTTTTACGAGGAATGTAATTTTTTATATTAGACTAGCTTACCCCAGCAAACGTTGTTTTGCAAAATAGATAGTAGCCGATTCTCGAACCTACTGAATACGCATATAAAATTTCATAATAATTGGGTAAGCCGCTTCGGAGGAGTACGGTAACTAACATTGTGACATGGAAATTTTATATATAAGAAGAAAGATTGAGATTTGTGAAATAGTAGTAAACCTCATTTGAGGTTCTTGAAAAGGGTTTGGTATGGAAAGTATCAAGTAAAAACTTTATAAAATCAACCGTCTGAACCTTTGGCTTCTGCGTCGAAATTACTAAAAGAATATGGATTATTTTAGATAAATTAATAAATATTTCCTGACAATCTAGACCCATACCAAACATCCATCCATCTAAAGTGACCCATCAATCTAAAGTATAAAACTAAATTTAAATGAGGATAACTTTTCAAAAACATTGTTATACAAAGTTACAAAAATGTTAAACAAAGTTATGCAAATGTTCATAACTTATATTCATAAAAATCGTAAGTTTAGATTCATAAAAATCGGGTCAAGGCGAAAATAGTTCGTTTTATAAAAATATTAAAATCCAGCAAATCGAGAAATTTTATTAAAGTTGATGAAAACCATACGTTCAACAACTAGTAGCTACACAAATGCAAAAGTATTCACATTTAAGGCGAAGCCAGGTCAAAGACCACGGTAAAAAGCAAAAATAAATCATTACAGTTAGCCCGTCATGGGAGCGCAACCTCATGCATATTGCACTACTTCGCCTTAAATACACACCCGTAATTATACTACAATTATACTTTTTAACTGTATTACACTTTATACAGCGTTAATACAGCTTTATACAGCGTTGATAGCTTTGCTAGGTCGAGCGTAGAGATTTTCTGTTTAATTGTAAATTTCCGGGGCAGAAAATGTTTTGAAGTAACACTAACTACTTTAACTAAATTCTAAAAACATCATCATCAATTCGTCGTGTGTTTTAGTCCAAACTTTTCTTATATTATATATTAGTCACGCCCCGTGGAGTTACCCGCATTGTAATGGATTTTCCCGTTGTAAAAAGTAGCCTATATCCTTTCTAAGACTCTAGAGAATATGTGTACCAAATTTTACTAAAATCGGCTCAGTAGTTTTTGCGTGAAAGAGGAGGAGGAACGGACAGACAGAGTAACTTTCGCATTTCTAATATTAGATTGGATATTTTTATATTAATTTCGTATTTCTGAAAAGTTGTATCGAATGCCATTCGAAATCTGTCAGCCATTTTATGTTCTTGGTCTCTAGTCTTTGGTAATAATTCCATGTAATTCCAAATGAGTTCTCTCCGTCCTATTATTGTTCTACGTGTAATTGCATCTTAGAAGTCATCATGACCCTTGTCGATTCCGTTTGACATGTCATGTCACAGGGTACCGTGATTACGTAATTACAAGGAGTAGACAACAGACTTGAAGGGAAGGGAACCGATTTATTTATGCAATAGAGAACATACTCTAAATTTAAAATGTTTTATATCATTTTGTAATAGAGAACAAACTCTAAATTTAAAATTTGTATATAATTTTGCAATAGAAAACATACTAAAAATTTAAAAGGTACATTTTATTGAAGGAGGTTCGTAGCGTATTCCTTTTTTTAATAAGCCTAAGCATGATTTAGACTGTTATAGTATTGTAGTTAAGTAGATAGAAACTGTGTTATTCCAAAAATCCAAGTGATATACTAAAATACTGGACTAAAACCTCTACTTATATTTTAAATACGTATGTTACTGTCTGAGCAATTTTTTTATAAAACCAGAAATGAATTTCTTCGCTATGTATGATTTACTGTTTTAAATTATAATGAGAAAATATTAACCTTGCCAATTATCATTCTCTAGCTAAAATGATAATTATTAATTATCAATCTATCACCCATCTAATAATTACTGTTCCAAGCAAAAATTCAACGCTATAGTAACGGTATCAGTATATTATGCATAATATCAAAACAGTTAAGTTATAAATCATACTCTAAAGATATGCTTTGATCGACTATTTTCCCATCCCTAGTCGTAGCCGGCAGTGCGTGACCTTCCGGGTCTCGTTCACACGACGTGATTATAGAGAAATGTCGAATTCACGACCTTTACATAACTGTTGTAAGCTTCTGTTGACCGTTTCTTAGTAGAACCCTGAAACCAGAGGTATGTGAGACACTAGACTAGTAAACTAATTCAGATGACTATTCTCTTGTGAAGCAGGCTTAAAATTTTTCTTTTGTCTGCTTCTCTAGAGAAGCACTTTCTAATAGAACGTCGATAGAACAGATTCGAATTTAAACTGATATTTATTTCATTCGATGTCAAACTTTTTTATGTTTAGTTTATTTTATGAATATATGCAATGCAAAACGATAGAGTTCGAAAACTTAACTCGTTAATCCCCATATTATTATTTATTGATACTATTTACTTCAAAAGCAATAAGCGTTTATTTGTAACTGTGATTGAAAGAAAAGAAAAGAAAGAAAGAAAGAAAAATATTTATTTGTGTACAAAAATAAGACAGATAACATTATTAAATTAAACTTAGATTAAAGTACACAATGATTGATTTGACAATTGTATTTATTTATATTCCAAGCAACTTTTTGTAAAAAAAGTATTTTCTTACTGTAAAGGATATCGACATAGCACATGAGAAAGACATTTTGAGTAGGATTCCATTTGACTCTTTTTTTTAACATTCTAATACTTGCAAAAAAACTATACCTTACTATACTTACATTCGTTTGCAAAACAGTCCGAAATTTCTCCTCGAACTTAAGCATCCCTCATTTTAGGGACCATAAACACACAATCTGCATCAAAGCTAAACAAAATACCGACAATATTATACGATTGACTGGCTATGTGTTATACCTTATACCTAGAAAGAATTATTTTTCGTAAGAGGCTCGCGCGCGCCGACCCGCGACGTAACTTCCTGTTAGGTGCTATGACCCCGAGAAATGGGTTCCACAGGCGAACTTTGCCATTAACAAAGTTTTTTTTTCTTAAATTAAACGGAAATTGATCGGTGTTACGATGGGATCATTTAACGCTTGGTGAGGTTCTATTTTTGAATTTTCGAAGCTTTGGTCGCGTTACGAGGGGTTTGGTATAGATTTATTTTTGTAATAAAATGTTATTACGAAAAATCTGCTGGTTTGGTAGGTTAGTTTAAACCAAGGATTGCAGAAAATTTGTAATCGTTAAAATACAATACACAATACAATACATATTTATTTTTGAAGAGGAATTTACACAAAAACTTATAACATAAAAGGTTTTCAAACTTCTTTTCTATTTCAACACATTCTCAGAAAACATACATAAATACTTTAAAATTTATAAAATGGTATAATTTATTCAAGTACATTCTCACTAACAAAGAAAATAAGCGATCTTTCATTCCAATTTCCATTCCATTGGAAAAGAAAGCTGACCTGCTCATTTTCCCATACTCCCCTTCGGAATCGATTAATCGTATAATCGTAACGAATAGTTTTTATATCGATAATTAACTACAGCTTCCGTGAGTTTTTTTCAACGATTATGTTTTAATTGATTGTAATGACTGACGGTTCGTTGAATCGATTATACTCGGGTCAGCAGTGATTCGATAAATCTTAATTATTGCTGGTTATTGACTCGATGGTGTTTATTTCACGTCTGCAACAATTGAAAATCAAAATATATATTTATTCGCATGCGTAATAAAGAATAATAAAGAATAATGATGATTTACAGTACTGGCATGCGATAAAATGTTTAAATTTTGAAAAAGGAACCGTGGTTTCGCGCCACATATTTCTCGTTCTGACGCTGTGTGTAAACAGGCTCATTATAAAGCGATAAATAAAATTATCACGCCGTCATGATGCGGTGTTGAATGTGTGACATCGGATTAACGTTCCGCTTATTTTGTACCGCATAAATATTCCTGGTTATCCTTTATTCCATTACGAATAAATTGTAAAAACTTCATTCGGGGAACATAACATGATAGCAGTTTTCGAAATTCATAAACGGAACGTTGACCTGTTGTAAAAATAAAATGTTGCGATGAAATCGAAATAGGTTGCATCCTTTCAAAGACAATTTTTGTCTGTGGTTTCATCAATGGAATAATACCATATATTGAACAGTCACATTTCATTATTAAGAAGAATATCGGTGTCGCACGTTCGCGCCATCGTAATTTCATATTTGGAACACCCACATCGTCCCTGCCCTCTCGCACACGTATAATTAGAGAAACGATCGCGGGGTTTATTCACGACAAGCGTCAAAGGCTGAACCGTTCCCGTGAAATACGACCGATTTTTCAAATTCCAATAATAAATTTGCCCATAAAAATAATCATCTACATTTATAATAACTCTTTAATGGAATGGTCTTTGGTATAACTTATAACCGTGAACATTTTGCGCTCTGAATGACTCAGAATTTCATTCACTACAATCATTATAATAGCATAGAATTGAATATTTATTCAATTATTCTTAGAAATTTCGACCACACGCAATCACAGACGAAATGGATCGATTTATCGATGTAGAATCAAACGGTTCCAAATTTGAAACCGGCATGTTTCTCCTCTCTAATTCTGTTTTCCCGCCTATAATTGACACTGACGCGCCAGCTCTCATCTCCGTCTAACTCACATTCTCTGTGTATGACTGTCTCACTCTTGTGTCGGTGTCACGTGCGGCTGTCATCGCAGTGACTATTTTGACAATTATGTCATTTGGTCGTCACGGGCGTGTCATTTGGGCGACGAACGATTGCGGGCCTGTAATTTTGTTTTGAAATATGGAATTTTCGGGGTCATTGACACGATGTATGACGTATGGGAACAGCTGCTAGTGGGAAATTTAAAACGATGACAACTAGAAAATAATAGACTTTACCCTTTATCTTTGGTCATGAATGTTCCGAATGAATTACAAGTTTTATGAATGAAAACAAAGACAATGGTTCTTCAAGTTGTGAGGATACAGATTCTTCAAAGAGCTTGGCCGACTTCTTGGATGATTTAAGTATTTGGAGCACACGAGTAATTTTTCCAATCTCACACTTATATAAAATTAACAAGTTAATAAAATGCTATTCGAATGAACGGCGCATAGTTTCTTCCTAAGCTGTCGCAATTTAATAATTAGAATTATTTTCAATGTCAAATTTAACTCACATGTGGAAATGTTGTGGTGTGATATTGTTGCCTTGTGATTTAATTGTCATTGCGTCGAATTGAGAACCATCTTCTTTGTTTTGTCGGTTAAGAAGTTGAAACACTTTTAGTAGTATCTATTCTAATAACCACATTATTTAGATTTCTGCGCTTTTAACAAATTCAGTAAGCGGGACCAGTACTTAGCAAAATATATATATTTTTTTTATTTCTTCTTTTACTTACTTATTTAAAACTTGCATTACGTCACTGGCCCGACAGGTCGTAGTGCATAGTATTTTAGTAGGGGGTTAGATAAAATAATGGTATTTTAGATTAGAATTAATTATTTAAGACCTTCGTCAAAAATACAATGCGGGCATTAAATAAAAATATTGATATATATATCCGGACTAAACACACAGCATTACCTAACCCCAAACTAAGCAGAGCTATGGGTTGACTAGGTGACTAGTTGGTAGGTGGCTGATATACTACATAGATATATTTATTTTTGTAAAAACATACTTATGATAAGTAGAAACCGCCCAGACCTGATCAAAATCTGGTCCCCCGGCGGAAATCGAACCCGAAACCTCTTGCGCCTCAGGTGGACCTACGCCCACCGAGCCACAGAGGTCGTCAATAATTTTACTCATAATAAATTAGTATCCATTCTAGTTTCAGTTCAAATCAACATTGAATATTGATATTGACAGATTCCACAGCACCTTGCAGCTATTTGTCAAGCAAATCTAGTCTATTGTTTACAAAACATGGTGGAAAGACGACCAATAATTTTCTTTAGACACGATCTTGGAAATAAAATGGAAATAAATACATATAAAGTAGATGCCTGTGTGTCTAGAAGATCAATTCAATATTACATGGACGAGATTCTTTATAGTTTAATATTTGAGCAGTTCTAGAAGAAGAACAACAAACATAAGAGTTTTGCAATATTTTTCGATGATCTGGGCTTAGTAAATTAAATATTATGTTATAGAATTTTACAACAACGGCAAAGATTGGAACAAAAATGCAATGATTTATCAATAAAAAAAAATTGTACAATATTCTTGTAAATCATGTCAGCATTATAGAATAAATTATATAAAAGGATTGAATATGAATATATTCCAATAAAAAAATGTACTGTGTAAAACTATTACTGTGTCAAAAAATGTATAATTCAACAACCAAATACATTTTCCCCGTTAAGTTCTCTAGTGCAGATAAAATATTAAAAATTATATAGCCTCTCCCTCCCCTCCTTCCCTGTGTCCCAGCAATGGGAACGGTAATGAATTTGTTAATGTACTTATTTCAGATTTTGACATTTAAATTAATTGTGTTATTAGTTATTATTATATTTTGAAAAAGTTATGGCATTTGGCAATCACATTAAAACCCATATTGTGACTTATAATCTATATTATCAATAAATGACTATTATTATTATTACTATGTGATCCAAGCAACAAACTCAATATCGAATTGTAAAAGACACTGACTTACACATAACCCCACATTTTTCCAAGAATGTCACATCTATGGTCGATTGTTTCGTCTCATTATTGTCTTTTCAAAATAAACAGTTCAAATATTTCAAAGTCCACTTCTGTAGTCAAAGTTAATACTAAAGTATTAGAACTTATAAATCGTGTGGTGGCTACCGTTAGCCTGCGTTCGCGCATGCTAAGTACAAACGTGTTGCCGTCCCTTTGTGAGTGCCGACGACGACGGAATTCTATAATCTATTACCTACTTCTATATTATTCTATGGACTTTATACTTCCTAGTGGCTAGTGCTAATAGTTTGTATTGCTGGAAGTTGAGTGAATTTCTAAATGACAATGTGGTAGGTAATGTGTGCAAATTGTGAAGCTTTGCTGTGTTGTTTGGATTTGAATATATAAGCAATGCACAGTAAACATTTCACAAGATTATTCGTATGACTGTAAAGATGGTGAAATTTCGTACAAAATGCGTCTTATATTATCTTAAATGATAAAAATCTTAAAAACCATACCTTAAAGCTAAGTTGGTTGTACAAACATACTCGTATTAATTTTACATTATCATTAGTCAAAAATATCAATAAAATTCAAATTTAACATTATTATTATAAATTCACTTCTCAACTTAGTGTAAAAAAAATTCAAGACTGTTTTATTTCCTTGGATTTTTTTATTTTCAATCCATATTAATTTAAAGATATAAACGATTTGACTTTGATTAAAATATAAAACCTTCTTTACTTAAGATATTATTCTCCGATACTCAGTTATATCGAAAAAAATTAGAAGTCTCCAATTTCGGCCACGAAATCTTTATACCAAAGACATAAACGCGCTTGGTTCGTACCAAAAGCATTTTACAATTTCCTAGTTTGTTTTATTAAAAACTGTCAATTTTAGAACGACGAGGTTTTAGGTACGAAATACTTTGGATTAAAAAGGAATTATTTTTTGAGTACATCGTCATTATGTTGATCGTGTGGCAATGCAGTAGGTATAGTAACATAGTGTAGTAACTAAAAGGTCTTAGGGAAGGAAGGAAAAAAAGGAAATCCTACAAAAAAGGCTCGTATGATTAACTTTTAATCCGCGTATTTATAAAAATAATTAACTTTGAATATCATACTTAATATAACGTTTCAAAGAAAACGTTATTCTTAAACTTTAATTTGTGATATATCAGTTTCATAACATTTCGGATTCGAATGGAATTAAGAAAGAATACAAGAGTTGAGTAACTACCCAATAACAGTTTATTTCTAAACTTGTTTTATATGTAGCCATAAATTTTATAAATAAATTTATTTTATACGGGACAAGTGTTTTCTGTTACTGTTCCCATGTAAGGTATTTCCTTATAAATAAAATCAGTAATCCATTTCATGTAACATCCTGGCGAATTCTGTGAACTGACGCGGTGGATACACTTTATACGTTTAAATCACTGGAATACTGCTACCGTAAGATTTGTGCGCGGTTCCATTGATTACAACCGCCATTTTGCCGGATATACAAAATCGCGTCATCACGATCTAAGGAGAAATATGTGCTCAATTTGACTATAAGTCTGAGATTGATGGATTCTGTGTCTTCCGGTTTATTATGACATGCCAAGGCTTTGCCTGGTTACGGAAGGATAAGGGCTAAGTTATCCAGGGGATAATGTACGGTAAACCCCTAAGCGAAACGCATTTTTGCATGCCACATGAATGTAGTAGAACATAATGCATCTATAACTACTTTAAGATCTTCCTTTTTTTAGGTACTTATTTTCGTGCAAATAAAGAAATTTGAATTTGAATTTGAACGTCATTGTATCTATCCTTCTACCCAATATTAGGATTAAATATTAACGTCTGTCTGACTGCAGACAGTTTAGACTGCTATATGAAGTGTGTAACAAAGGAGATGATGTGAGACACAGTAAAATGCTGATACCACGTAATGTGGAATTAGGACAAAAAATGTTGTCTTACGTTATCTCGTACGACAATGGAGACGTACACAATCGGCGCGTGCGGGCGACGTGACCGCCGGCGTCACGCGGCGAATAACAGCGCGCGTAATGAGCACGTGTGCGTCCACCTTTATACGACATACATTATGTACATTTCACGCCTATCATAGATTTAAAGGATTTTTTCTGTTCTGTGTTCTCGTCCGTAAGTGGTAACCCTCTGAATTCTTACACGTGACCTCCGGGTGGTGCTAAAAACAGTCTCTGGTGGTAGGCTTCGGCCGCGGCTTGTCACCACCCTCCCAGTGGGCCAGTGCGTGAAGCAATTTTTTCTTGTTTCGTAATGTGGTCCGGAGAAGCCATCTTCTAGGCCATCATGCTCCATCTTAGACCACATCGTCACTTTGCATCAGGTGAGATTGTGGTCTGTAAAATTTAACAAATATCATCATGGTAATTTTAGGTGTAGAACGTCTTTTCGCTAAATGCTCAAATAACCGTTAATGTCATTAACTCTCGTATCCATAATGGATTTGCCTACCTCAGGGACGCGGTGGGCGAAGGTCCGCAAGAGGGGTTCGATTCCCGTCAGGGGTGTTTGTATGCTCTGCAAGATACAAAATTATTTATTTCCATTGTTTGGTTTTACAAAACTAAGACACGTCAAAAATAATATACAAAAAAATTAAAAAAATAAGTAAAAAGATAAATCTATATAAATAAAAATGAATTGTTGTTTGTTATTCTGATTAAAACTCGAGAACGGCTGGGCCGATTGAGCTGATTTTGGTTTTAAAATGTTTGTCGTAGTCCAGGGTAGGTCTAAACAATGAGCAAATAAGGAAAAATTTTAAAAAAAGGAAAGATTTTCTGTTGGAGCAGATTTCGTCCCAAGCAGTTTTGTCTTCAAGGTAATCCGATATTTTATAATAAGCTTTTTTACAAAAATAGTTTTATACAATATTTTTAAATTTACTAATTGACAACTGTTGCAATTATTTAGGAATCTTGTTGTAGAAGCGTAAGTTGCATACGTAAGCAAGCAGTTTCTCCTTGGTCTGGTTGGTAATATGCTTAATAAAAAATATCTTTGTATGAATGTATTTGTATTCAGTATATCAGATATCTAGTACCCGTAACACAAACTTCAACAACTGAATTGAATTCGTCTTTTCGGGAGCTATGATGGTACAGACAAACAGACAGACACGTCAAACTTATAACACCCCTCTAATTTTGATCGGGGGTTAAAAATACATCAAATGTACGTAATTAATGTAATGTATGTGAGTTTGTGTATGTGTTTTGACATAAAACCGGACCCGCGGCTGATACTGAAAATCTTTTGAATTTTTTTTATATTACAAATGTCATAGAAAAAATCAAAATGCATTTATGTCACGTAAATCTTAATTAGGTAGTCGAGTGACACTTATGTATATGATACGTCATTAATAATACATACATTTCAAGCATAAATACTTCAACCAATAAATACTACTCATACAGGATCAAGAGTGTGCCAAAAACTAATGGTGGCATAAGTCCCATACATACGCTCAAAAAACATAGCCCTCCTTCTAGTGCAATCGGGTAAAAACACTCAGAAACACCCGATTCCACCAAAAAGAACAATTCATTTCTTATCAATATCCCATTTATAAGAACGGAAGTCAAATAGACAAAAACCGTAACTCGATTTTATGGTTTAAAAAAAAAAGATTGTCCCTGGTCGTCTCGGCACGCGCGGGGCCGTCTGCGTACGCGCAAGGAATCTTGACATGAGAGAAAGGGATAGCATGCTGCGTTTGGAGCGAGTAAGACGGAGACAGCTATATGATTAATGGCCACGACTATCGAGCAAAGAAATGCAATCAAATTAGAAGAAAATAAATACAGGGTTTGGTCGGTTAAGTGATTTGAAATCCCCTTTTTCGATTTAAAAGATTTTTTGTACTAAAAGTCTAGCTAATATTATGGTAAACATTAAAAATGAGGGTGATATAAATGTTTCTGAAAAGTAATTGTGATAGTTAATTAATATATACGTAAAAATACATATCAATGGGAAAAACACTATGTCAAAATTCTCCGGATTTGCTTACTTTTTACCAGTAAGTTATTATTTCATAACGTATTTTATTACTCTGGTCATTGATATTTTCAAAGTATTCTACTCCGAACCACAACCAGTAGAAACGATTTTTTTTAATACAACTTCACAGATACATTCAATTTCGCTAAAAAGCGTCAATACTTGCGTCATGTCGTAATTTATGACCGTACATACTACGAGCAAAAAGCCGAAACATAAAATAGAATCTAAGCAATAAGCGGGGGGCGTGTACAGACTAGCACAATGAATGCCTGCAGCTGAACACTATGAAGTTTATTACGAGCTGTGGGTTAAAGAGAGAGGGGCAGCGGGGTGGTTAGCGGAGCGAGTAGCAGAGCGGGAAGCGGTTTAGATGAGTTTGAGATATTATTTATTTGACGGGTTTTAGCCGGTTTGTTTTGGACCAAATGTTAAAAAGATACAATTAAACAGTTAATATTAATCAATTGCATCTTGAATACATATTTCGATGTGATTATGCACAATAAACTACATGAATATGTTCTATTATGCAAGATAATATTATTATAAGTAACATTTCGACTTAGAATTAGAATTTGAAAGTTTTCCGGACAGTGAAGGAAAATAATAAATAAATAACATTGCACATAGGTTGAAAATACGATTTAAAACCTGATAAAGTCGTACACTTTGAAACAACAATATTTTATACTATTTAGATTTATAAACGGGATATTTAACATGATTGTCTTTCGAGTATCCCGATGTTTCGGCATTTTACATGCGTCCAAACATTCTATAGCGTCTTCAGAAATCGCTCCCGCCTCAGCTCTCACCTTGCCCCACACCTTACAGTGCAAACCATTCGTTTCCGCCACAACATAAAGGCTACCATCGACCAAGCTTTATGCATTTCGGCAGCTTTTATACTCTTCCACGAAACAAAAAGAATGTTCGGCATGCCATCCTGAACATTGAATTTGTGGACTACTGTTCTTGCTGTTTTATGGGTAGTATCCTTAACTTTTATGAATTTTGTAGAATTCTCGTAACGTTTACAGACTTTACTAGAATGCATTGTAATATAATGATATGACACATAGTGACTTTGACATAAGTGAGGGACGTCAAAGCATTGTCAGTAGCAAAGTTTAACACTACATAACTGGGCACATTAGCTAGCTATTTTGACACTATATGTTATATTTAAAGTTTACATATTATACGGAATTTGAGCTCTTTACATGTAAGGTGTTTCCAAATTGGTATATAAAGTGGAAAGAGTATGAATGGCACGCACCAGGCAATATATTTCGTTCTACAACATTTCGATTTGGAGGCCTTATTTTTTCGTAAAAAGGCCTCTTTAACCCCTGGAAGAATTAAAATAATCTTTAACCTCTATTTTATTAGTGATTAAATGAGTAAGAATAAAATTAATAAGTTAAGGACTCTCAAAAAATGGATTCGCATATTTACACTTAAAAGATTTTTTTCGAGCGGGTGCTTATTCAAATATCATATTCGATTTTTCTCATTGTTTAAAACATCCTTGGACTTCTAAAATAATAAAAAAAGAATTGTTTTAATTGGTCCAGGCGTTGTTGAGTTTTGCGCAAAACATTTTGCGATTCACTTTTATATGTATTATTGTATTTAACATACATTTATTATGAGAACGGTTTCTACGTTATTCTTTAAAACTACACAGCTACCGCTCCGGTTCTACCTAAAACAGACCAGAAAGGTAATATGCATTTTTTTTTGTAAATGTTAAATTTATTATAGTTACCTATAAATAAAAAAAACTATAACAACTGATAAAGCTGCGTTGTTCTATTCGCTTCTCAACTCAGATTAGCGAACTCAGTATTGAAGCGAACTGTCAAGACAATTTTATTTCCTTGTTAAGTTTTGTTAAAACAATTATAGTAGTAATAGTTTTATTAATTTTAAGTTGACCTGTCCATAGTGTCCATAGTATGCTCTGTGCTTCTAAGGAAATGTTTTTTAGATTTGACTTTGACTTTGCAATACAAAACGTACTTAGCAAACGTGACACACCTACCGGTCTTGTCCGGCAAGCACGTCCTGTCAACAAACAACAACTGCCATAGTCCACTTACGGACGCGTTGCAACGTCGTCTGTGACTTGCAGAGTGCTTATTTTTAACCCCCGACCAAAAAAGAGGGGTGTTATAAGTTTGACGTGTCTGTCTGTCTGTCTGTCTGTCTGTCTGTGTGTCTGTCTGTCTGTGTCACCATAGCTCCCGAACGGATGGAGCGATTTCAATTTAGTTTTTTTTGTATGAAAGGTGAGTCTTGCGCGAGTGTTCTTAGACATGTTTCATGAAAATCGGTTGGGCCGTTTAAAAGTTATGAGGGTGAGAGTGGGGAAGCAAAACCGAAAATCTGCAAATATACTAGTGTGGGGTATCAAATGAAAACGAATCGCGTCCACATTAGGTACATAATATTATGTTGTTTTATATTTAAGGAAATTAAGGCATTGGAATCGGGGGTTTTTCTTAAATTTTAAATTTAGATTCATTAATACTTTTATACATTTTGATAATATTCTACTTAGGTATATATGTAGATTGAAACGAAGTCAAGTGTACAGTATTTATTACCTACGGTGAATAAATTACCAATTAATAGTCGGCCACACCGGACCGTATCGGACCGAGCCGGACTGGGCGGGTAGGTGTGTGGCCAGTCTTAATCGTGAAGTAAGATGAAAGATGGTATTGAATGATCTCAGTTTGAGCTGGCCATTAGAACATAAATAAGACATTTCTCTAAACAATTGTATTGTTCGTATCATCTCATCATTCAAGTCTGCCCTTTGCAACAATACGTGGAGCCTATTACTCAAAAATACAGTGTTATTAGTTCGGTAACACAGCGAAACCTATGTTAGTATGCAATAAACGAGTATCAACATAGATAGATAGATTATTTCTTTATTGCACAACAATACTCACGGACTAACTTAAAAATAACAATCGATACACACATTATTAGTTGTAAAAGGCGGCCTTATCGCTAAAAGCGGTCTCTTCCAGGCAACCTTTGGATGAACATATTGTATACGTAAAGTGAAGACACAGTAGTATTAATAGGGTAGATGACTAAAAAAAACTTCGGAACTTTGATTTTATATATATCTTGGGACCTTTTTTAAATTGAAAAAGTGTAAAATAGGTGTCCGGTTTTTCGGACGGGCTGACAAACGGACTAAACAGAACAGGTACCATTTTTTTTAATGTAGTCATCTTTTTTCCACACGAAGATATAGAGGTTAATTACCTGCGATAATCACTGGCTGACTGATTTTATACTTAACTATTTATCAATATAGACATGTGGAGATCACATATTTATATCCCATAATTATTTTTCAACATCATCATCATCATCAATCACCCCATAAACTTTCCCACTGCTGGGACACAGGGACTTCTCTTGACAAGAGAGATAGACCCTTAATTCACCACGCTGGGCAAGTGCAGGTTGGTGAATGTCACATGTCCTTCAAACTGTTTAAAGTTCTCAGAACATGCCGGTTTCCTCACGATGTTTTGCCTTCAACGTTAAAGCTCGTGTCTTATAAAGCGCACATACATTTTTCAAGAACACGACCTTCGGAATGAAAGTCGGGGGTGCTCCCAATTTCCCGCGAATTAAGGCCTAATTTCTCTCGTCAAGGGAAAAGTCTTTGTGTCCCAGCAGCGTAAATAGGGTTGATAATGCTCATGCTTAAAAAATGGTAGGTTCTTACTGAAATCTTAATATATATAAATCTCGTGTCACAATGTTTGTCCTCAATGGACTCCTAAGCCACTTAACCGATTATAATAAAATTCGCACACCATGTGCAGTTCGATCCAACTTGAGTGATAGGATGGTTTTTACGGCGAGAAAAATTCGAATAATTTCCGGGAAAATTTTATACCCGTGCGACGCCGGGGCGGGCCGCTAGTACACTTATATGTGTATGCTTCTAGGTGATTTGTTTGATAAGTAGTTTATCGTAAAAAAATAAATTCGCAAACTACTCCAAAAGGATTAAAAACGGAAAATGTCGTAAATGCAATGTTTTTTATTTCTTTTTGAATGATGAACTCTAGTTGCTCAACCAACTATAATTGTATACAAAACAAATAAAATTATTAACAGAAAGTTCTAGAACAGAACTGTCTACCGACACTTTCTACACATTATGATAGTAGCAGTTTATTAAAACTTTCTACAAATCTACAAAGTCTATCTACGACACACCAGCCAACATTCAGCCGAGCCAGAATCGTAAAATATCCTTCAAGAAAAAAGGATAGCCACTGTCCACGGCAAAACAAAATGTCCACAGACCACAGACAATCCAGCAAGTTCTCGAACATTCACCACTAGATGGATCTATATCTGAAATGAGGTTTAGGTTCTATTTTCAAACTTGCAATTTTGTTTATTTTATTTCTGGTTTTTTTATTTTAATATACTGGTTGTAAACTTTTCCTCATATAATAAAGAGGTTTTATTATATCTCTAATAATTGTAACAATTTGTGAGCTTATTAAAAGATGATTTAATAAACTATTTCTCGAAGATTTTTACTTTTAATATGCTGTAATTACTTGTAGAAATATAAAAAACCATATAGAAATAAAAAAAGATAGAGCATTATATCATATGAAATTCAGTTTATTGTAAGATCTTAAGATCTACTAAGAAGAATGTTTGTACCTCTTTGTTATTTTCAACAAATATTATTGAGTCCGATACTTCTGACTTTCTTTTCGTACTTCAGAAGTACAGCCAAGCTAAATTAAATTCTAAGTCGATTAAACAAAGTTTATTTCCCGATACCACTCGATTCCTATTGGAATAACATGGCACGCACTCGGAATCGAAATGCAAAAAAAATATTTTGCCAGAACGGGACAAAATATTTTAACCTTTAACCGAAAGAGACGGCTATAAAATACAAACTTAGAATGCAACTCGTGCGTTCGACATCCGTCGCTGCAAAAAAAACTACTGCCATCTACCGACCGAGTGTGGCAGTTACAAAAACTCGGTTTTGGCTTGATTAAGCGATATTGGTGATGATAAATAATTTAACAGATTTAAACTGATTTACACAACACAATTGAGTTTAAAATGCAAGTTTGGGATACTTAGAATATTCTCTCAATCAAATAATTGTGTTTTTCGATTGAGCTGAATTCTCAAATATTTTTGTTCGAGTATTGTGTTATGTTAATGCGGAGCGTATAATGCTAAGCGTGTATAAATATTTGGTTTTTAGCTACATGTTCATTGCTATTTATTCATCATGTAGATTTAATCAGTTTTAGTTAACAAAGGTAGTACGACTGTGCTATCAACGGGGGCAAAAACGTCTTCAAAAATGTTACGATATAATTTTTGTATCATACTGTCAAAATCAAATAGCAAACATAACATCTATGGTAAGTTAGTAATATGCATAATAAAAATCTATGTATGTCTATAATATTAAGTATATCAGATGTCTTGTACCCGTAACACAAACTTAAAGCTTACCACGGGGATTGATGTTGTTGTGTGGATATATTAATTTGTTTTATTTTTTTATTTATGGTGAGATAGTGTATTTGAAAGTTCGGCATCCAAAAATTACTTAGTTAACTATTACTATTTTAGAAAATATTTGATTTTTTGCGTTTGAATTTTGAAATGGTCTAGTAGTAGTAATTATATTATTGCATTCAACCGAAAAAAAAAACCGTATAATATTATAGAGGAAAGTTAAAAAATATCTATTTGTGTAACGAAGAACTTCAAATTAATCAAATAATATTCCTTCTCATTCATAATCCATAGTTAATGTCGGTTTCTTTTATATTTCAACAAATAAAGACCATTTAGTTTTATAATTCCCAAATCGGGAGCTAAATTGCCTCACTAACCATAGATAATTTATAACAGTTGTCAACACCATTCCCAATCCATCATTTCTGTTACTCTATGGCTAATCATTAATTAGATCATGATTAATGGTAGGTCCATTATTCGATTAATTACTTATATTAGTGGCCTTGTTTTGATAGCATGGTGGGAGGTTTCATTTTGACGTGTAATATTAAATTGGTTTACCTTTTCCAAAAAAAGTAAAAAAAGAATTTTAAATGCCCGTTGTGGACATATTTTTAGAAAGCTATCCGTAATAAAAATGATGTTTATAAGCGTTTAAGAAAGTTAAGGTGAGTGTTGAGATGACGGGTGATAGAGGGAAATGGAAGATGATGTGCCGAAAAGTAAGTTTAAGATGATGATGATGATGATGAGACTTTGAGACTTTTAATTTTATACATAGTGTAACATACATACATCTGTACTCCAGATATGTGGCTATTGAGACGCCCAGGCAAAACTTTTGAGGCACTGTGTATACAAAAACCAATAAGTTTACCTTTTTATTTAGGGACATTCATCATAAAACTTCATAATCATGATATTTTTTTCTCTACAGTAAAAAATATTTAAATTTTTTATAAGCTCCATTCCGTGACACAAACATGTTAGCAACACCGTTCCATAATTGAATTCATAACTTATTGTGATGGAGATATCAAACCTAACCTAAAACACACAAAGGAAATGTCACAACACAGATTCTGATCGATGTGGCTATATAGCAGCCTCCGGAAAGTACTACGAATCCATCTCAGGTGACATCCATCAGGACACTGTATCATCCATGGACATCTGCCTAATGACTTGTCATTTGTCAGCTTCATATTGAAGTTTTTGGAAAATGCGTGTGGTGTTACTTTTTGCGTTTAATCATTTATTGGAGATAGAAGCAAGTTATTATATTATCTTTGAAACAGGGCTGTACAGTTAAGTCATTCTTAAAAGTTTAAATAGTAATCTTTTCATTGAATAGAATAGAATAGAAAATTCTTTATTACGTAATATACTAATGCTTTTATTGTCTCTGCACGGGACAGTATCTGTCTGTTTATGTTTTTTAAATGAATGTTATTTTATGATCACATTAATTTAATTTATGGACCTGTGTCTGAAATAAAAGATTTTTTAATTATTTTTTTTTTTACACACACCAATAAACAAAAATACAAAATAATTAATAGTAAAATTAAACCTAGCATGCGTAATGGGCGGTCTTATTACTATTTATTATCTACTAGTGGATAAGGAGAGCGTAAATTAATATTGTATTCAATATTAATTTAAGCTCTCCTTATCCATGTTATATCAATACAATAGTTTGATATAACATAATCGGTTTCCCCTGTATTTACTGTCCCGTATAAAAAATCTTTACTGAACTCTAAAATTGATGTTGAGTGCGCATTTAACAGCGCCAAATACGGACCCAAAATCAAACTAAGGCTTCGGCCAAATCGACTGCGAAGCGTTAGTGTCCACCTCGCGGCGGACGCTATCCATACTCTCTATGGCCCTTAGCATACCTACTGGACCAAAATAAGGTCGTTTACAGGCATAAAAGCCCGCGTTGCAGTCGCGTTCCGCGTTGCTGACGCGTAGAATTGCCCCAAGCATTAGGGTTCAGTGTGGTTTCCTATTCTGGATACTAATGTGTGAATTTTAAGACATACTTTGACATTCATGAATTCGTAAAGGTACATATTATTTAACTCTTTGTTTTTATTATGGTTATGAGCATACCATTACACATGTACTTACCTATCATTAGATAGTTATACTAGTAACTGGTGTCTCACTGTTGAACTATTTATGTTTGGCATAAAAAATGTGTCTTATTCTTAATCACGTGTTCTCATGTTTTATACACATAACAAATAAATTGTACAAATACAATTTCCCACAAATAATAAACATTTCTCGGCGTAATCATTGAGAAGACCACCGCTCCCGCGTTCTACTTAAAAGCACACCTAAAAATACGCGAAATCTTGCCACGTCGGCACTGTAAATACCGCAGTTAAAAAAATATGAAATACCTCACACTGAGCCGAGTATTGTACAAAAACGAGCGATTAAGTCGGTAACATTATCGCTCCGAACGCACCCCGGGCAGCCACCGTGATTTGTCAAAATGACATTGACATCACTCAAACAGGTATCAGGATTGCGGAGGGCAACACTATCTATCCTAGTAGATGATTTATTTCGACAACTTATATTTTTAGGATTAATATTCAAAGGAAAACGATACATTTTATATAAAAAAATTATACAATATATATTACAAATATGCTAAATCGGGTGTACCTTTAATCGAGATTTCTTCTTAACTAATTATCAATTCAAAATTACAAAAATACTCTGTGGATTAAGCCAAGTCTAACATTTTATGCTAACCAAGGAGTAAACCTTATATTTTTAAGTTATTAATGTTTTTCCTACGGTTCTGGAACCCTAAATTACTTGCGCTAAACCATTTTTATTGATAAACTGATAGTACTATAAAAACAAACAGCATACCATCCACTTAAGTGGGTAGTAGGAATTCTATCGATAAGGCAACTTATCGATTTCCCCTCACTAAAGTGAAGTTGTTTGTTTCCAGTAGCGCTAGTGTCGCCTTGATAAATATCCCTAGAGATTGTTCAGACTTATCGATAATTTTCTCTGGAACCTCACTAGAATACCCAGCTACAAAAATCAACTCTACCATTGACCGAATATGGTGTAATTTCCAACATATTAAAGTTTCTTCGTAGAATGTTCTGTAATGTTATTTATGGCTCTCAAACTACATGTTTTATTTGATAAAACACTATCGTGATTATTTAGGAGTTTCTGACAGAAGCGACTATTTATTAATATGCCTCTAATATTACGTCTTATCTTGAAAGGCGACTTTTATTATAAGCTTCGGAGAATTGAACTCAGGAACTAAAGAGGCTTCACTTGTATCAGATATGTCATTTTTATGTCATTTACATATTCTTTGTGTGTTATGAAAACATGATACTCCGTCAAGTTGAACTCTAAATTAATTAATTATATAAATAGATAAGACATCTAGACGCGGCTAAAATTTTCTGTCTAAAGTTATTGTAAAATTCGATACAAGATTTTACCTTTGAACTTTGTTGACAGCCATATTTTTTTATGAAAGTTATACTGTATATAATAACAGTTAATTATTCCGTTCCATGATAAACAGCGTACAGCAAAAAGGCATGTTTCGCGCACGGCATGTCAATTTTCTCCATAGGCAGCCAAATAAAAACGTGTAAGGCGGTGTAAGCCAACAACAATGGTCTCATTTGCTTTTTCTTTTGCAGGTAAAAAGTGGCGATCGCTTACACCGCAAGATCGACGGCCGTTCGTGGAGGAGGCCGAGAGGCTGCGGGTTATCCACATGACGGAGCACCCCAACTACAAGTACCGGCCTCGGCGGCGGAAGCAGAACAAGACCAGGCCCAACCAGCCTTCCACGCCAGTATCTGCTCCTCCGACATCGTCGGCCGCCCTCGGATCCCCCTACGCCAACACGGGCTCGCCGGAGCGCTTCTCACACAACCCCGGAGCAGGCTTCTCCCCCTACAGAACCTCGCCACTCGCGTCAGACTACAACCAGTTCAACGGACACGTCCAAACCCCGGAATCCTCACCCGCCAGGTCTCCCACCCCGCAGGGACGACGAAGCGCGCCCGCCGAAGCCCCTCTCCCCACTCCCGACGCCTCCCCCGTCGAGAACGAGAAGGAAAACTTCCAGTACGAAGAAAGAAGGAGAGCGCTGAACGCCTCCTCCATGTCCGACTCGTACTCCCAGTACAAAACGTACAGGAACCCTGGCTCGTTCTCACCGGCACCTGTCGCCGCTATGGGCATGGCAAATGGAATGTACGTAATGTGCACACAGAGGACTTTGACCGAGCAGCCTCCGCTTGTCACCGGAACGTTCTTTCCACCAGTAGCGACATCTCAGGATCAGCAGACTCTAGGAACTTCAACTCCTCGAGTTACGTCCGCATTAAGCGGCCCAGTCCCCAGTGAATACAGTATCCAGTACCACCCGTACGAGCAGTACGAGCAGATGTATAAAACCGAGGACTCGTACGTCCACTACCCTGGACAACCGAAGACGGAGTACGACACCGGCGGCTCCTACTTCTCCGAAGAACCTCCCAACCAGAACCAAGAGGAAAACTACATGCAGAGGGAAATAAGGACGGGATCGCCGGAATCCGACGTGGACGCGAGGGAGTTTGACAAATACCTGGATTATGGTAATGAAAATGCGATGACGCAGCAGCAGCAGCAGTATAGATACGAACAGCAGGGGTACAGGCCTCCATACTGCGAGCAGGGGCAGAACCCTGAGTACTGCTCTGAGAGAGTTTACCCCGCTCCTTATGCGTCGGTTATTTCGGCACCAGCTCCAACGCCGTACCCACCGGCTGCTGCAGGCGAAGCTGCAAGACCTGAGGATGAGTTCAGCGTGATCCTCGCTGGGGTCAGGCAGACCTGTTATAGCAATTGAGTTTTGTATTATGTTTTGCCCAAAGAGTTTCGGAGTGGGACCGCGTTGCAAAGAGGTTAGGTTTTTTGCAATTATGGTTTATTTTTCCATTGACTTTGTTTGAGAATTAGTTTACTTATTCAGTGTGATAGATTCACTCCATTGTATTATTGTATCTAATTGAAATGAAAACGAAACACTACATTTTTTGGTTCACTTTCATTAAATTATAATGACACATTGGACCTTTATCTGAAAAACGTAAAACTAATCTTCTTGTAGCAATTAAATACACCTTTGTTAAAATATATTTCATTGAAAATTATGAAGATGGAAGATGAATTTAATTTCTTAACTTGGTTAGCTTAAATTTATTTTCTTATAGTTTTTATTTACCTCCTGTGTTTTATGAACGACTCTCATCCAAATAAATTTAGCATATTTCTTTGGCAGCAAAATTATTTTTTTGCGCTTTTCTTTATCTTGTAACAACAGAACTTGGCAGGATAATTTGACAAAACGCAATGTAAACTGATTCCTTTCCAGTTATATTTAATTTAAACCATGTTCTTAATCAAAATACATAGATATAAAAATCTACTTACTTCATTATTTAGAAATAGCAATAAGACCATATTGCAAATATTTTTTTAAGGTATTAAATACCTACACAGACTTAATAATTATGTACTTAGGTAATTATGTCTTGCAATACCTATATTTATGAGGTTCCTATTAAAATCTTCTTTGTAAAATTTACTAGCACAACTAAGCTTAAATAATATGTCATGGTGTGAAAAAGACAATATTTTATAAGATATTAAAATTGAAATAAAGACTATTTGTTTAAGACTTTTTGTGCAAGAGGAAAATAGAAAATTGTTTACTGTGACTTGTTAATCATATAGTTAATATGTCACTTTAATTATAAAAGTTCACGATGTTTATGTAAATAACGCAAGAAAACAAAAAAGACTCATTAAAAAAATACTGATTAATGAAATTTAAAATGTAAGTTCGCTGTAGGAATGCACCAACATGTATATGTTATTTTTTGGAATTTGATGTTAAATGATATATTACTCATATATGAGATATAATGTTGACATTTGTGTATAAAAAATTATGTATACTATCAATATAGAATTAAATAAATATAAAAAAATTGTACGTTGTCCAAATTTTACCATAGGTAGCGCATACGATTCCTATAAAAATATTATTTATTTGTAAAAAATATTTTTGTATATTTTATAAAATAAACGTTAATATTATAAAATAATATGAAATGATTCGAATTATAAGATCTTCCATAAGTCTGTAGATAATATATCGTAAATAATTTTATTTTAATTTAGTTATAATGAAGCTATTTTTGTATAAATTGTAGCAATAAAATTATCTCAATATCATGTTTTTACTAAAACCTAGATAGTTAATTTTTTTAGATTATATTTTTGTAATTCTAGTTTAATTTTTAATTCGCACTGCGACAAAATATAGTTATAAGAAAATTTATAAGGCGCAATAAAATTTATATTCGAAAACTTTGTCTTTATTATTGTTCCCTGAATTATAAACAGGTTTTTAACCTTCTAACTAACTACTACGGACAAAGAATTTTTTTTTAGTTTGTTGGTGAATTTTGGAAAATGTTTCTCAATACAAGTAAAACCCGTACAGGCTGCAAACGGTGCAAAAATTATACATATTACGGTGCTTAGTACATTCATGAGACCTTATCTAAACCAATTCGTGCATTATAACAATAATTAGTTAGTTTTAATATAACCACTTCACTGCACTCGCTGGATAATATTTGACTTAAATTGAAATTAATCTTATAATCAACCAACAGACTTTTGAGTTCGAGTTAATAATATCTCAAAGCCCTTTATTTTACTCTTTAAAATAATACCACACGCAAAATACGGAACATTATTAATCATGTATAACTTTTTAACATCTGTCATATATTTATATATAGTATATAGTAGCCGATTCTCAGACCTACTGAATATTCATATAAAATTTGATAATAATCTGTTAAGCCGTTTCGAAGAGTACGGTAACTAACATTGTGCCATGGAAATTTTATATATAAGATATATATAATATACCTGCAGACTGGGTTATATGCATGCGTTGTGCGGAATGACTTAGGAGAAGCCAGAATGACTACAGCTAAAGAAGTTTTAAAGGTTTTAAGTACTGGATCATTTTTTCCCAAAATACTAGAATTAAAGTTTTATAGATTGATATATAGAAAATCCTTCTGTTTTGTAATAGCTAGTCTAAACATTCTTAACAAAATAAAACGACTAGTGTTGGGCTCTCTTGTGGCTCTGTACCCAATTAAAGCATCAAACGTGTACTTGTTGTACTACTGTTGTTAGGCTGGGTAGAGCCGGTTTTACCAACTCCGAGTAAAGTTAGACAATGGTTAAAATATAGAGCTATATCGCTCAGTCACATGTGACAAAGCGAGATAGCTTGAAGTCGACAGTGTTACAAATATCGAAAGAGTTTTCGGGATTATATTAGCTAGTAATCATTCTCTCTCTTTTTCCATATATTTTGAATTCTGCTGAATATAATAATAGCTGAATAAGCTAAAACACACAAATAGGCATTATTCATGCCTTATTTCAGCCAGTGATAAGCTTTTATTCGACTTTTATTAAACAGATTTAGCACTTATTTAAGTTTCTTAATAGCGTTTCTTATCAAACCTTCTATTAACCTCCCATAAGTCTGATATAAAAAGTGAAATATTTTTATGAATGCGGTGTAAAACATAAAGTCCCGTCGAAATGAAATAGCAAGCTACAAAATTTACACAAAAAAGTTGAAGAGGTTGCGGTGTGTTGGTAGAGTTGTATTAAACTGCGCATAACCATCTAAATATCGGTTATTCATAGATTCAATTATAGATAACCAGTCACCCGTCCGGTATTTGCACGTGAGCAAATTCTACGCATCTCTGTATCTACTACTTAAATCCTGAAAATTACATTTAAATCCGTTAAGAAGCTTGTTAGATAAAAGTGAACATACATAAACGACTTTAATTTCAACTATTGCAGGTAAATTCTTATTTATTTTGACAGTAATTTGCATTCGTACAAAAATATTTTTAGTAAAACCTTACCAAGGATACTCAGAATAAGAAAATTTATCACAATAGACATGCAAAGAATTTTGTTTAGTCCATCTGTTTTGCTTCTTTTATCAATGTAATAAGAAAGTGCATGTGATAAAGAGCATCAATGTTCTAAAGTAGCTTGAGACGTATACATTTATTACATTTTACTCGAAAGCGTCACGTCTCAAAAAACTGCACTCTCGAAAATAAAGCATTTTTCGTTTGCACGAAACAAGTAAAAATATGGGTAAAACCTTTAAAGATCACACATATCGAGGGTCAGTTTTAAAACCCGATACATGTAAATAAATTGTAAATACGTTTAAATAACCTTCTAGAATCTGCATTTTTGCTCTTTCTAGTTAATATTGATTATATCGTCAACTAATTTTGCACACTTATCGGGTTTTATTGCTGCACCCTCGATATTAAGTATTATTTTTAAGTCTTCTACCCCATTCTATGTATATTTTCTTTTTCTTGTGATTTGATGGCGTCCGACACTTTTAATTCCTTTCACGAGTACCAAAGTAAACAACCTTATTCACAGCGTCTCATTACAATAAACTTGAATACTTTGCAACTCTTGATTCCTTGATAACTCAATTGAAATAAAGCTCTTTTCGCGTCAATACATCAATAAGTCTCGAGGCGTGGCGCGGCAGAATAATTACAGGCCTTTTGCCATCTTTTGCCCACCTATGGCCGCGAGCCAAACACACCCTGCGCAAATTATTTAGTAATTTTAATTTTATTTGTACTGAGTCCTTTGATTTCGCGCGCTGTTGTGATTGTAGTAACGGGGCATTCACACTTATTGGATTTTGAGCGGTTTTTGAGTTATTATTGTGACTTATGTTGGTTGGATGTGTCATTTAGGTGCTTGCTTGAGTGAACTATTACTCAAAATGACTAAAATAAATAATCACACAGCACCTCCTAACCCCATACTAAGCAGAGCTTGTACTATAGGTTAGGTGACTGATATTCTACATAGATACATTTTTTGTTGTAAATACATGCATATGATACATACGAAATAGCCAGACCCGGAACCAGAAATAGTAAATCGCACAAAATCTGGTCCCACGGCGGGAATTGAACTAATTGACTGAGGGATTTGAGGGAATTTACTTGCTAATATATCCCGAACACTCTTTAGATATTTATAACACTGTCGATTTAGAACAAATGTAATGACTTTATTTCGTCACATTTCGTTTTATGGCCAGAACACAGGGCAGTAGTGTTTTTCTGTGTCTTTTAAGCAAGTGTTGTGCTGTGCTTTGTGGCATTTTGATAAACGTGAACATGCGAGCCAAAACAAGAGACATTTAAAACCTTGCAACAAATAAAGAACATCCACTTTTATGATTAGTGAAAAAATTCATTTGTCTTAACGTGAGTTTACCGATTTTATGAAGTTTCGCTATTTTTGTTTGATATGACATTTTATAATATTTTTTATATAATTGCATGATTTTGCTCAAAATATCCGATTTCGAAATATATAATGAAACATAGAATTGCGTTCCTGAAAGCGACACCTAGTTGCTTTCGGGATTTAAAAATAACCCGTGATAAGCTATATCTAAGTTTGTGTACAGAGAAGTTGATATTTAATGGTTATACCTACTTACTTACCTTATAATTGTATTTCTACAATTACACACAAAGCGATATCCGAATAGATTATTATTATTCCATCAAGAATGTCTACTAAAGCCACTATCCACTAGTATAAAATTATTAGTCATGATAGTAATTTATTGTAAAAAATAATTACAAGTATATAAGTTGTACTAGCTGTGTCCTGCGGTGCTACCCGCGTTATAATGGATGAAGTACTCTTAACCAACAACATATCTATTTGAATAAAGATTAATATTATTATGTTGATACAACTTAACAAATTATTTCGACCAAATTAGGTACCATAAAAACGGTTTTTGTGAGTTAATCTTAAAAGATAGACATATACTATCGCGGACTGTTTTTTAGATCATTAAAAGAGCTATTATTCTTTAATACATATTTTTTGTGTATCTTGAACCGTTTTCACGGCGCACGCAACGGAAGGCTTCAAAGATGAACAATTTCTCCCGTTTTTTACACATTTACCACTATATCTTTGCTCCTATTGGTCGAAGCGTGATGTTATATAGCTTATAGCCTTCCTCGATAACTGGACTATCCAACACAAAAAGAATTATTCAATTCGAACCAGTAGTTTCGGAGATTAGCGCGTTCAAACAAACAAACAAACAAACAAACTCTTCAGCTTTATAATATTAGTATAGATAAGTCTTCATAAGTATTGTTATGTAACACAAATATAGCTAATGTACATACGCTCAAAAAAAAGTCACTAAAATTGGTCCAATTTATATTTTCAATGGGTATAAACATTTGATCATTTCATAAATAAGCCAATGATAAGACAATTTCCATCAGAATTTGTCTTACTGACTTTCATTTCCAAGTCCAAATCTCCCTTCCACTCCAGGACATACAGACGCACGGCGAATTATCATCCTTATTTAGTGGGTATTCCCTCCACTCGTACTAAGCGATTCTCATCCACCTTTATAATTCGCACAGCAAAGGTCTGGAATGGTGATCCATCTTCGTCCACATCCACACTTTCCATCAGGTGAGATTGTAGACAAATATAGATCTATCTCCCATAAAAAATATACCTACACGATATACTTAAGCTTAAAATGAACTACCTACTTGTACTGAGCGTGGACCGAAAGGTGAAAGGTTAAGGATGCTACTTCACCAGAAATTTCCTATGCCAATTTGCTATGAATTCGTTTGATATCCACCGACCATCAAGCACAGCTAAATAGCTTAGAATCAGTGAAAAGGAGCACATAGCTTCAAAAACGAAACGAAACTGCTTAGCTTACAAAAAACAGCTTCGATGCATAGCAACGAGTGTTTACCCGTGGTTCAGTTGGTCGACCCATTACCTGGTCCACGCGTTATTTAGATTCCCCGTGGTCCTATGCGCTAGGGATTGATTCCTGGTCTTTTCTCATCAATTAGAAAAGACAATGAGAAGAGAGTTCCTACTATAACCGACAAAACAAAGGAGGTTCTGCCTAATATTGTCTTGAATTGAGAGTTCTTGTCGATATAAAGTAATTAAGTACACATAAGAAAGTCTGACAAACATCACAGCTCATTATCAGCTTTTAACCCACAAATTAGCACTAAAATTAAATAAACCTAGTTAGAATTTTCCCAAGTGGCAGTTAGTGTTATCGTGGGATTATTCTCTCTTTTTATTGAGCTACAATGGATCGTAAAGTCGTGTTTTGGTTTTCAGAACTGGGTAAAAAGGACAGTGTGGATAGCGCACGTGTGTTAGTAAAAAGTAAACTTTTGTTTATTGTTTAAAATTAAAGATGTCGCTAGTAGGAAAATTTGATAGCGCTATCGATGTGTATCACGTTGTAAATGGGTTTTCGCAGAATTCTGAATCAATTGCTTCCAAAAAGTATACCGCCGTTTCGATACAATAAATTAATTATACTCGTGTCCAAACTATAACAGCAAAAACATTGTAGACATGTTTTTGCTATATGGAAAGTACACGGCTTGTATTTTTAAACGCATAAATAAGCCTTTCAAGGTTATGGGGCTAAAGAAAGCCCTAAATAGCTTATGAAGGTAACTTTTACGCAGGGTTCACAAAAGTTTCGGTCAGTATGGGAAGGTCTGAAAATATAAGACAGGAAGATTTGTTCAAAGGAATTTATGAATTTAAGTAAATTAAAAATTACATTCAAATTTAAATATAAGACTTGTACTTTACTTGGAATTGAACCCACACTTACTGAATAAAAAACTATTTTATTTAGATATCGATTGCGGAGATAATACGCACAAATTTTACTACGAATCAAGGGGTTGCTGCACTTTTGCCAAAAAGTTAATTCACACAATCATCACATTTTTGTAAACATACAAAGTTATCAAAAGTTTTAATAAATAAAAAAACGAACAACAGAAAACATTTTATTTTAATAAATAAAATGTTTTGTTTTCATATCCTGAAATTAATTTTATACAAGGCATTTGTAGACATAAAACCCCCGAATCGCATTCGCTTCTCGCGTTGCTGACGCGTAGATTTAGCTGAAACAACAGTATTTATAACTGATAAATATTAATCAGCTCCTAATAAAAAGGTCTAAGCAAATCTGAAATAGGTATAAATAAAAACATATAATTACCAAAAAAATTCAGAAAAAACCTTTCTTAACCTGTACCTAACTTCTATGAGCGATCTTATTGATTCAGTTAGGTACATGATAATGGATTTGTTTCAAAATATGACAGATAATAAGATCTTGCCATAGACATGCATGCATGCATTTTGATAGTAGGTAAATTACAAGTACAAAAATGTTATCCCCTCTTGAAACATAACTTAAGTTTCAGCGTCTTTCTGTTCAGTCATAGGACGTCCACTGCTAAAACAAAGGCCTCCCTCAAATATTTTCTGTACCAATAATATAATGGGCAGTCGCCAAACATGATAGTGGGGTTCGCCATCGTCGGATACGACGCGGAGTACGATATGTATCCGAACCCATCATAATAACTAATATATAAAATTCTCCTGTCACAGTTTTCGTTGCCATACTCCTCCGAAACGGCTTCACCGATTCTCATGAAATTTTGTGAGCATATTGAGTAGGTCTGAGAATCAGCTAACATCTATTTTTCATTTTGCAAAACAACGTTTGCTGGGGTTAGTAATCTATATAAATAAAAATGAATTGTTGTTCGTTAGTCTGATTAAAACTCGAGAACGGCTGGGCCGATTGAGCTGATTTTGTCGTCGTAGTTTTAAAATGTTTGTCGTAGTCCAGGGTAGGTCTAAACGGTGAGCAAATAGGGAAAAATTGCCGGGAACCTTTTTTACCCGTGCGACGCCGGGGCGGGCCGCTAGTGTTATCTATATAAAAATTAATCATATTATGTTAACAATATGTAAATGAGAGAAGCGACATGCGCCGAGAGACGAGGATGTGACTCAGCGTAATACCTTTTTTAAACTTATTTTTCCGTGAATTGCACTTTATAAGGTTTTAAACCTAGGGTTAATAATAATAATTATGTTTTTTGGGAGAAGTTACTTGTTAAAGTTGATCCCTTATTGTAAGAAGACTGACCCTTGACAACTATTTAATTTAAAGTGTGGTTAAAGTAATTCGAACACAGTTTAATAAAACGATTCACCGGGCTTACAAAATAAATATTTCAAGTTAATTCTTTTAGGCCCTTAACCGTGGTAAGCAAGTAAGTACTTGCCATCTGATATTATATTTGATCAATGTATATAGCGTATAAGTAGAATTGGTAGAATATATAGTCTGCTCTGAGATGTGATCAAAAGAAATACTTACCTACATGGCATTTTCACAAATTGTGTTTCTCGTCGTGTATTAAGGGTTAGAGATATTCCAAAAACTTACTTGTGACAAGTATTTTTAAAGGGAACATTTGTTTTTAACATTTAAGTTGGTTATGGGACTCGACACCATTATGATTTATTTACACTGAACATTGATATCCTCAAAAACAAAACAAATTACCTAAATTTACATAAGCAAGAAAAACTATGACACATTTAGTTCTTCAATTACTGTCTCTTTTTGAATTTGATTAGGAGTTCTCGCTCCCACTCCTCTTATTTCTTTTTGCGTAGCAAAAATTCAAGTTCTGTGGTAGATAGATAGTGTTTGTTATACACAGAAACCTTCATAACTAATGATGAATTATAGGCATGATTACAACATATAAAAACAGTTTTTCTATTTGTTCGTCTGTAAGCCCGTCAAATACTGGATAACTATTTGCCACTGTCTTAATTCATTTTTACCTACTGATAGCATCGTCTTAATTTTTCGTTTGCAGGAGCAAAGAAAAAATACGCTTAAAATAATTTTTTTTATAATGTAAGTGACGGATTTTTTTTTTTAGTCATATACATAGCTTGATGAAAATACAAATATTTGCCCCTAAGAAGAAAAATCGAACCCGTGTTGACAAGAATATCTTTCCCGACTGTGTCCAAATTTTCAAATTCTATCTAAATAGCAGTCGATTTGGCTCATTTTAGCAAGGGGTAGCAGGTTCAGTTCCCGCCGAGAGATCAGTGTTTGTATGTTCAGCAAATACTTTTTCCTAACAAGGGACAAGTAACAAGATACAAAATCAATTATTTCTTTAGTTTGATGTAGCAAATCTTAGCCATATCTACTAAGAATGATAAAAATATATATTAAGTACCTACTTACTATATAGTTTTATCATTAAAACATACCTACCTAGGTATGTTTAATGTTTAATAATCTTATTATGTGTTACTATGAATTGTAGTCTATAAATCAGAAATCTAGTCTGTACCCATACAAGAAAAATAGAGCATAGGTACCACGGGCAAGAAAGCGTTGTTAAAGATTGTCCAGCAATATTTAAACATTCAGAATAAGTAACAAAAGACCACCCCCGTCTTTGAAGCCCATTTGCATACACATCACATTCATACAAACATGTTTATCATTCAACATCAATGCTTCTAAACTTAACTCTATATATTTAAAAATAAGGTTCTATAAACCTCCTTTGAAAGCAAAGCGTATTTTGACAGCTACGAATCAAATGTCAGAAATGACATTAGTGTACAATATTACTTGAAAAACGGGGTGTTTTAGCGGATCCTACTAGCGGAAACTTATTTGCATGAATGTAGGTATTGGTTTAGGAACTTATAAAATATTATAATGGGTATAGGAAATGTACTAGAAGAATCGAACATATTATTTTATTGCCCATTGATGGTTTAACTACAACGTTTTAATTTCATTTGATTATATTGTGGTTTATTATTTATTGTTTTTTTTTCTTTCCGTCCTAGTGAAAAATAAGGATCGTGAATTTTTTTATTTTCATATTATGATGTTAAATCCAAGCATAAGCTTATCTTACTTAATGAATCTGAATGTTTCAACGGAGCAAGGCATGTACGTTTTTATAAAATTATTACCATATGGACCGATTTTTCTAGTATCAGTAGTAGTAGTAGTAGTAGTAGTAGTAGTTTTGGAGGTTTTGTCTGTTCACGTCCGTAAGTGGTAACCCTCTGAATCCTTACACGTGACCTCCGGGTGGTGCTAAGAACAGTCTCTGGTGGTCACCCTCCGGGCTGGGCCAGTGCGTGAAGCGATTTTTTCGTGTTTCGTAATGTGGTCCGGAGAAGCCATCTTCTAGGCCTTCATGCTCTATCTTAGACCACATCTTCACTTTACATCAGGTGAGATTGTGGTCAAATGAAGGCTTATCAATAATAAAAAATAATAAAAAAACAGGTATACATTAACTGTTATAGATTCATGGAAACGGTCCTACAGATATTATGAACTGAATTCACAGATCTGACTCTCACTGACTCTTATCGAAATGTAAGAAATGTTATTTTCGCCTTCACCGTTAAAACACGAGTTTTAAAGCGCACATACATTTTTAAGATCAAAAACCAGATGCGCGTAGCTATGTTTGAACCCACGACCTGTGCAATGAAAGTCGTGTGTGCTCCCACTAAGCCAACACGGCTTTCTACATCTATGTATATTGTATATTAATATAATAATATCTAAATCCTTTAGCATAAAATGTCACTGTACCCCTCCGGTGTTGCCATAAATCATCCGCCCGTAATGGCCAGCCCTCATTTAGGTACCTGTATCTCCGATATCGCAGATAGCGCGCGCCGATAAATAAAATATTGAAGTGCTTACGCATGGCAACCCTGGGTTATAGACGGTAACTTATCCGTATATATATAGTGATATATTATGTAAGTGGCATTTTAGTTAAGACTGGTAACGCAGCCAACTTTACCCATACATATATTTATATTTACATTAGTATATTACAAGGATTTTAACGATAATGGCAAACATCGTGATGTTCTGAAAACCTAAGGAGTTTGAAGGACATGTGACATTCACCAATCCGCACTTAGCCAGCGTGGTGAGTTAATGCCTAATATCTATCGTCAAGTGAGAAATCCCTGTGTCCCAGCAGTGGGGACGTTAACACGTGGCCTTCGACGGTTTTGCACTAAAAAAACCGCTTATATCGACAACATTTTACGCGCGAATCCGTCGTTGCTCCTTATTGTGTTCTTTTACGTCTAGCGATGGAATGCTTTTGAGTAGGATGATTCCACTTACTTTAGCTGAAAGCTATTGAAACAAGCTATACAACTAGTGTGATGATGATAACTGTATAGATAGTGATAGACTGCCTCAGTGGCGCGATGCGGAGGTCCGTTTTGCGGTGTAAGAGGTAGCGGGTTCGATTCACACTAAGGGCTCCAGTCTTTGTATGATCTACAAGCACTTTCTCCTTGGTCTGGGTGTTTAATATAGCAGCAGTAGGAACGTTAATGGGGTAATGATGAGGTATATAACTGTTTTTTTTGTTAATATAATAATATATTATTGTCATTATTCTTTGCGGAATGATTTGCTATGTTATTTAGAATAGAATAGAAATCACTTTATTGTACACCACACAAGTGAATAAGAAACTTAACGAAAACCTTAATTAAATTTAAAACAGGGTACAAGGGGCGGCCTTTTTTCTGTTATTATATAAACTCATTTTATATACATTTTATACCATCGCACATTATAAATTACTAGCTGACCCGGCAACTGACTTTGTGACTGCTACTGTCAAAGTCAAAGTGTCAGTTGCCATGGATACCTTTTATAACGAAAAAAACTTGTAACTTAATAATGAAAAAATAATTGCTTGATTTCTATTGACTCCTTCAACAATTATCATCATAATTCAACTAATTCTCACACATCCATACAAAAATAAAAGTTTTCAGGAAATTCTAAAATCAATACGGATTATTTGTGATTTATCATCTTTTTTATTTATGTGTTGGCATAATAAATGGTTTTTGTATTTAGCAGTCCATTGTGTAAGTCCATTTTTGTTTTGTTTTATCTTTATGTGTGTAATAAAGAGTTAATTTTACTATTATTATATATACGGCCATTAATATTTATTTACATTTAAGATTATTTAAAGTTTTGTTAGTTAACTACCATTAACTTAATTTTCTAAGCTTTTTAACGACAGAAGCAAAACCTACTAAAGTAAAATCTCCGTTATTTTAGTTAAAGCTATAATTTGTTCTAAAAAGTTGGTATCAAGTTAAATGCTAAAAACCCGAGGTATCTAAAGATCTTGGCAGTAGTTGCGTCGATTTCACAGCTCTTCAAGACCTCCTGTTTCCGCCGGAAGTCAATTACGCAATAAATCTACAGCGGTGGGCAGATTTACATATGTCGTCGGCCGTAGACTAGATATATTGATTGTTTCAGTGTTGCTAGTGAAAAATTTACTGAATATCTACGTAGAAAAAAAGCAAGAAAAGTTTATTTATCACAAACAAAACAATAAATGTTAAATGCAACGACTATCAATAAAAAAAACATTACCGATATTCAAATACCATTCAGCATTTGCTGTTTGGTGTTCTTTTTGTCAACATTGTATCGTACAAATAAATATGAAAACGCGCCAATTTACAAGCAATCACGCATATTAAATATTTAATTCCCTTGTAATAGCCAAAATCCGCTCACATTTCATTTCTGAGGTTACAAAATAAACAAGCACCATAGAATAATAAATTACTACGTAACAGAAGCGTCATCCCATTCAACAAAACTCGACTTGCTAGCGAACAGGATTTTGCGAACAGGAGTTTTAGTCAACACCCTGATTAAATAATACCAACACGTATCGCTAAATGGAATAGATCTGTATTACTGGCTACTCCATACTAGGTGCCGCTGCTAGTATAAATCGAACGTAATTAATGTAATTTTATAGAATTCAAAACAGCGACCTCTAGTAGTGAGTGAAGTAGTTAATTATTGTTAATAAAATATCAGTAGATGGCGTTTGTTATAATTATAAACTAAGTAGTGTAGTTAAAATAAACCCTTACTAACTTTCATGTAGCGCAAATAGGGTACATGACTAAAATAATAATAATTAGTCTCACTTCTCTCACTATACCAATTCTCTGTAATATTTTCATATTGTTGGTGTTTCAATAAAGAATATTGTATTGTATTGTACGCGGAAAAATAAGTACCGCGAAATAGGTACATATTTTCTCGCGGTTAAAATATCTTTTGTTCTTTTTGGGGATTAGAGAATTTGTGTATCAAATGTCAGTGCCCTAAATATTTTGCGTTAGAATTATTAGTATTACCATAAAGCTATAATTAACATAAATATATATCAACTTAATTTAAGTCGGTTATATTAAGAAATTTCACCAGATCTTATTATTTTAGACTGTTTTATAGTCACTATGTTTAGTTTTCCATCTATTTAAATGTGTGAATGTAAGTTCTTAATAAGATTTTCTTATGGAAGTTGCAGATAACAAAGTCAGGCTTTAGAGATACAGATACCTAATTAAAAAACAACAAAAAGGAGTGCTAACAGTTAAGTGCAGATTGATTCGAATCTGGTGCTTAATTGTTATTTTCTTTTGAGACCCCACTCGAGAAGGTATATATGCAGATTTTCGGTTTTCCTTCCCCACTTTTACCCTCATAAGTACTCATAACTTATAAACAGGTCAACCGATTTTCATCAAACATGTCAAAGAACACTCGCGCGAAACTCATCTTTCATGTAACTATCCGTTCGGGAGCTATGATGTCCCAGGCAGACAGACAGACGCAGACATACAGAGGTTTGTCTGTCCCCACCCCTTTTGTGTCGGGGGTTATAAAATGTTGCAAAAAACAAAACTTAATTACTACATTAATGACAGGAATGGACAGGCCTTATACCGACGTAACTAAACATTTTATATGTAGGGAAATAAAAAAACGATATCAAAGTTATAAAACATCGAATATATTATACGCAAAATAAGGTCAACCAAACCACAATGAACCCTCCAAAACAATCGCATTGTAAAAAGTAGGTAGTTAAAGAGTTTTAAAAAATTGTTCTGTCATGTTTTTGCATAAATTAAATAAACAGTGAGGCTAAATAATATCATAGATTGTAAGCGGCAAGACTTAATATCCCCGGGCTAGCAGTCCATGGAGTTACTTCATTTTCGTGTTAAGATAATGAACATAGAATCCCAAGTACTGTTAGGGACGCTTTTGCACTGTGATACATTCATCGCAGGCCAGCTAAGGTACTAAATCAGCAACGTTCCTTCTAAGCAAGCAGTGTATAACATTGCCTTGTTTTCATTCGAATTCAATGAAATACTTTTGCATCATTTCACAAAATACTAAATATCTTCAAAACTAAAAAAGGCCGTAAGGTACTTTTTCGCGTGCACCGTCATATTTTTTAAACCAGTTAAGCAATGCTCACTAACACCGAAATATCTTTCAGTAAAACAACAGAGGAGTTCTTTTCAGACCTCATGGCCGAAACAGCATTTGAATTTTATTACTTTGTACGAATGTCGGCTGAATGCGGATAGGAGCGTGCGTGCCTGTTGCGTGCGTCACAGCAACTTCAGTCTCGGTGCCTACGGACTTCGGGCGCGATCGGGCAGCCTCGGCTTAAGTCGTGAATCGCAACGGCCGCGGCGAGGCACGGCGCGGCGCGCCCGTGCGCCCGCGCCCCGCGCGCCCCTACCAGATTCCGGCGCTCGAGCCGAGCACACGAGTCCCTTGTTTAACGCAATACAAGTTCATATCATATTCAGCGCTTTTTTATTTAAAACTACTTCACTTAGTAGGTAGGTACGTACTACTAACTTTGGGAATATTACTAATACATATTTTTTATTGATTCGTTCGTATAGATAATCGTTTGTAGTTGATTGTTATGATTTATTTTTGGTATGTAGTAAATCCAAAAAAGAATACCTAGGGCGAGTTTGAAGAATTGTATCCTATTAATCTTTGGAGAATATTATTTGGCACTGGATTATGTATGATTTTCTAGAAAGTGCTCTAGGTACCTGTAGTACCTAGAGAAAATTACTTAGGAACTAAAAAGTCAGTAAGTATGTAAGAAAAAAAAATTAGGAAGAAAATAAAATTACCTTACCGCTAGGTAGTGTAGAAAATTCGGGGCGAATAATAAAATACTGCTAGAATTGTAGGTATAAAGTATATTTTTGTACGCATCAGTCAAGCCGGTTACAATCACTCGTGAGGGTTCCGTAACATATTTTAAGCTTATTTTTGTTTTTTATATTTACATTACAATAGGTACAATTCAATCCTAGCAGAAAGCTAGAATAGAATATTCTTTATTGCACACTTAAATATACAGGGGGTAGGTCACCCAGTTACGCATCTATTCAGGCTACCTATTACCTTAGTCCAATGTCGACGAATTCCGAGTTATCATAATATCCATGATTTTTAAAAATTTACCAAAATCATATGCTTATTCATTTATAGTAATCAAACAGACAGTTATTTAGCCTATGAATTGCCTATGAGTGCCTATGAATTTGTTTGCGTCCTAGCATAATGTGTATTCAATCGATAAACACCAAAACAATCATCCGTATCCAAATAACTGACTAAATGGGAGGTATTTAATAAAGAAAAAAAATTCAAAAATTAAAATTACTTTTTGAAATAGGTAGTTCTTTTTTTTAAATAGAGAAGTCTAAAACATTCGAACATTTTTAAAAACATTAAGTATTATTGCCCTTTCGATTTCGATTGGTGTATCATACTCGTTGATGCTTGCCTATTTCTCAGAACTAGAGTAGGTACATAAACCCAACTTAAGTCCGGTTACAACAAAGAATTTAAAAAAGTCCTAATTATAGAGGTTAATTAAACATTTTATTAATATTCAAATCGTTTATAATTAATTTTCAAAATGTGAACCTTGGTTTCTTATACATTTTCGGGCCCTATTTCGCACTTCAGTGGTTGTTGTTTTTAATAACATTTCGTGTTTTTTATTGTTTATATACTTATAAACAAATATAAACGTGTTTTCGAAAAGATGGAATCCAAGATAAAAGTTCGAATTATAATTTACCTAAATATGTAGGTGATAGCTTCACAGATTCTGAGATAAATAACGATTTCTAACTATAAAATTATATAAGGTACTCAGGAGACATTATTAAGTAGTTTAAATAAGCATTTAAGTCTCATTTAATTGTGTTAATGTTAACTTTGATTGATTCAACTAATAAATGGAATGGTGGACACTTTGAGTAATTTATTTCAACAGCACTTACAATTCTGTGACATGTGTTAGATTTATTATAAAAACAAAATAGGAGAGAAATGAGGAGGCAACATAAGTGCGCAGGAGGTGTTCACCGGATACTACTTGTACTATTTTGTATTCTGTGCCGATACACAAAGCCAGCTATCTACGTGAGTCCATTCAAATACGCTCCTCATTCATTCAAAATACTCAGAACTCCGGTTGGATAAGCCAGGGGTCAACTTAATTTGGACGGAAAGCACGTTTGTACTAATTTGGAAGCTAGAACCAGTATTAGAAGACCCGTACTCACACTGGAAAAAACTAGACCCCAACCCCGTTAAAACGATACCAAAATAATAATTCAGACTAATTCAGAGGAAGTATTTTAAATAAATTTATCAAAATAGGTCTTCAAATCTGTCTAAAAATGCTACCATCCTATGTTTGATAATTTTTTAGTATATGAAGATGTAGGTACGATGATTCATATTATTATTCAAGTTTATTTATTTATAATAAAGAACATAAATACATTTTTGGTTTTGAAATAGGTTTAGTACTTTTTAGGTGATAAATAGTTTTATCGGGAAGATCGCGCAGCGTGTTACGCAATGCTTGCGTAACGCTGGCTGGGAAGTTACGTGGCTAGTTACGCTGAGGGCGCTGGACGTTACAGTGGTTATGTTATGATGTTATTATAACAATATTAATGTGGTTACCACATATAGATTTAACATTAACAAACAAATGCTTGTCAAACATGCACATAACAGAAAAAAAACTAAATTCAGCTATTTTGCCCATTCTTTGATAAAGTCTTCTGTAGAATTAAAAGCTTTTTTCAGAAGACATTTTTTTTTAAAAACCTTAAGCTTTCGATTGGGTCAGCTCAGTTATAAACTGCGGAAGCTTATTACAAAAACGGACACAATTTTCCCTAAAAGAGTTCCCAACCTTACGTAATCTAAACGTAGGGATTTTATCTAAGGCAGATCTAAAGTCCAGTGTGAGTTGTATGCAATTGGTCAATCGAGTATAGCGGTATCGGAGTCCATAAACGTAGCAAGGGTCAAACAATAAAGCAGGTAATCGTCCAATATACAATCCGAGGTCAAAAGAATTAAATGAATTTCAAGAAAAACACTCAACAAACAGCGCAGCAAAGAAGTAGGTAACTACAACCTTACTGTACCTACTCGGCAATAGCAACCGCAACCGGCGAGCTGTGCTGCCAGCTATATTTTTACGAATACGTAAACTAACAGAAATCCAGGCAAATTATTTTTGGCATTATAACAAATATTGTAATTTTCATATATATTTATTGTAACGCAAGTACCTAGTTCTTGTATTGTTATGCCTGCCTCGCGTAATGTAAGATAAGGGCAAGAAAATTATGATGAATAATTAATTTATGTACTCTATTAGATAGTAAATTGATCATCTGTTATAAATCTATAGCTGCTGCCATTTTAGATTTTGCACACTTTCAACTATATAGCTATGTAGCTTATTATCGATATTTAGAGAACAAGATATTTAGTTACGTTAAATTAATATTCAAATTTAACCCCTTAAATTAATATTAGATAAATAGTTTCAATTATTACAATAATTAGCTATAATAACATGCATAAACATGTTTTACATGCATAAAAATAATGTATGTAACTAACAAATAAGTTAATGTATTATGTGTAAAAAATAAATTATTGCAAAAATTTGAAAGACCTAGCGCATTTGTCGTAACACTTGTTGGAAGCACCGGAAGCACCATATCAAAATTATGATTGTTCAAATGTTTCATATTTTGTTATCAAAAGGGTTAAACGGCTGAAATTTGGAGTAACTTTAAATTCTGAAATCTATCCTTTGTTTTTAACAATATTTAAAGCAAATTTTCTGCATTGCGGACCTGTGTAATGAATTTATTAAATACTTTGTTTGACGTTCTTTGAGTCATTTAGCACAGATTGGTTCAAAGTTTGAACCAATCTGCTACAGTTTAATTCAGCTACTTGGCAACAGATTACGTGACTAACGTTGCACGCCATCTGTGATCGAGTAGCTCTTTTTTATAACTTTAAAAAATCCGACACTGGTAACAATAATAGTAAGCCTAATGAGTAACTAGTTCCACAGTTCACCGCTAGAGTGCATTGCATGCTTTGCACAACGCGGCATTTCTTCTGGATAACACCCCATGCAAGCACACAAGAGATTTGACAAGCACTAAAATACCCAAGAGATTTTCATAAAGAACAGCGCAATTTGATGAAATTACACTACCTACACCTGAGATTTTCAAAGTTCACCATTTTCTTGGACGTCATATTTAAATCCTGGGTTTCTTCAATCTTATATAAGTTTTTCTTTAAAATATAGGGACTAAAAGTTTTTGAACGCGAATGTTGAGAAGGCTCTGTCACTAAAATGGAACCGAAAATACGATTTTCTACAAGATTTTTTTTCTATGTTTAAAATAATCGTACTGAGTCGATTCACAATACATTCCTTAACAAAAACCATTATCGTAACGCTTCTAGCAAAAAGTTTGTTTAAAACAAACTCACCTTATATCGCATTTTCGTTTACTAAAGTGCCATTATTGCAAGTTAAAAAACGAAGGAGTATCGGCAATATAACTCCATGTCTCGGCACGGACAAAGACGTGTCATCGGATCGCCGCTACCGACGCAGCGCAATTACGCATATACCGGCGTATGTAGATGCTGATGCGTATGTAGTCTTTATAGGTGGATATACTGTATAGATAAAAAAAGGTGTGTGTGCGATTCACACGGTAGAAGTGAAACTTCAGTAAATCGACAAAATAATGAGATGAATAAAAAAAATACTGTGCTAAAAGATTTTGTTCGGGCGGTCACCCATCCAAGTACTGGCGTTCCGGAAAGTTGCTTAACCTTGTTAGCGTTTAAGATTGGCTTACCTGACGTATTTCCGTTGCATCCGGTCTGAAATCACAACGATTCTAAAGAAGTTTCACTTCAAAAAGAAAGCCGTGTTGGCTAAGTGGGAACACTCGAGTTTCATTCCAACGGTTGTGGGTTCAAACCCCGCCACGCACCTCTGGATTTTTCTTCTTGAGAAATTTATTAGAGCTTTAAGCACGTACTTTAACGGTTAAGGCAAACATCGTGAGAAAACCGGCACACATACATTTTTCAAAAAGTAAAATTCAGTGGAAGAGTTTGAAGTGACATTCACCAACCCGCTCTTAGCCAACCAACGTGGTGAATTAAGGCCTTATCTCTCTCGCCAAGAGAGAAGTCCTTGTGTCCCAGAAGTGGGAACGTTAATACGGTGATGGTAAATATAATATAATCATAATTTAATATTTTTTATAATAGTAATATAATTCTTTATTACCAAGGTTTAAAACAATACTAAAGTACTACAAGTACTACAATAAGCAATTTAGTTTTATTAATTTTAAGTTGACCTGTCCATGTAGGCTATATGCTTCTAAGGAAATAAACGTTTTGACTTTGACTTTGACTTTTGACTTTGACTTTGACTAAAGGGACTTAAAGCTAAATACAAAATGCGTAATGTGCGGCCTTATTGCTTAAAGCAATTTCTTCCAGACAACCTTAGGATGGGGAGGAAAATGCACAGAATAACTTACAATGGGGCTTAATGTAGCTGTGTAGAATTACTTATTATATTTAATTATATGTTATCAAATTATTACGAGAAATGGTTTCGCAATTAAAGTTGTACAACACAAAATATACTATACACAAAAGCACAATCATTTTGACTTAATATTTTTTAAGCTAGTTTATATTTACAATATTTCTTCTCACCGAAATAAAATATACAAAAATATAGATATTTCCGGATAATCCACACAACAGCATGTAGCTCTGTGGTAAGCTCTAAGCTTGTGTTACGGGTACTAGATATATAATATACTAAATATTATAAACATACTTGTATAGAAAATAATTATGATATACTAGCGGCCCCGGCGTCGCACGGGTATTAAATTTTCCCGGAAATTATTAGAATTTTTCTCGCCGTAAAAACCATCCTATCTCTCAAGTTGGATCGAACTGCACATGGTGTGCAAATTTTATTGTAATCGGTTAAGTGGTTTAGTCCATTGAGGACAAACATTGTGACACGAGATTTATATATATTAAGATATAAAATTCCCAGAAGAACAGAAGACAGTCATTTGTCTCTTCATTTATTAATATTATATCAATAACGCCCCGAATAAACGAACAATACCCCCTACCTTACCTATCTCGTTTTTCAACAGTGAAATATATATTTTCAAATTTGAATAATACACTGCATTCTATTAATTTTAAAATTATTTTGCTGACTCGTCTTCGCATAATACAATCCACGATCACTCAGAAAGTGAGACCACAGCGATCCACAGCTATCGGGCTAAGTGATCGCGATCAGCCCGATACCTCTTCAATCAGACCCGACCGTGATGTCAATCACAGATCAATTCATTAAGGAACCAAGCGGTAGTGCAAACATTGTCTGATAAAAAAAACTCAATTGTTTACCACTGATCTTATCAATATTGATAATTGAAATGGCATTTTAAAAAGACTATTTCAATGTTCTACATACATACTTATGGTTGTGGAACATGGTACAACATAATGGCCAAAATATTTACATGTCAATGTAGAATAATCTAAATATAAATAAAAAAAACCCTGATTCCAAAACCTACTTTACCTTTAAAGCAAAAAAATCATATAAGAGCTTTCATTTGTGTCTGCACTCGAGTATATTTGCATAGTAACTTTTAAGCGAAAAAATAACTCTTAAATTAAAAAAAAACAAATAGGGTGAAAAGTTTATTTAAGAGCGGTCATCCGTCGAAGTACTGACCTCGCTCAATGCTGTTTAACTTTATAAACGAAAGGTTGGCTTGGAAATGGCTATACGATAAAAAATACTTACTTGATCTCGTTCAAACCAATTTTTGTTGGAAGTTTGCATGGTTCGCATGTACATCATTTATGTCATAATTTTTTTTTATTATTTATTTATTTATTATAAGGAAATTAAGGCATTGGAATCGGGGGTTTTTCTTAAATTTTAAATTAAGATTTATATGTTATTTTAATTTATGTTAGCTGCAAATAATTGATTTCTTATCTTATCATTATCTATCTTAGTTAAGGTACAACAGTATCGTTTATACAGAACTAGCTGTGCCCTGCGGTGCTACCCGCGTTATAATGGATGAAGTACTCTTAACCAACAACATATTTATTTGAATAAAGATTAATATTCTTATGTTGATACAACTTAAACAAATTATTTCGCCTAAATTAGGTACCATAAAAACGGTTTTTGTGAGTTAATCTTAAAAGATAGACATATACTATCGCGGACTGTTTTTTAGATCATTAAAAGCGCTATTATTCTTTAATACATATTTTTTGTGTATCTTGAACCGTTTTCACGGCGCACGCAACGGAAGGCTTCAAAGATGAACAATTTCTCCCGTTGTTTACACATTTACCACTATATCTTTGCTCCTATTGGTCGTAGCGTGATGTTATATAGCTTATAGCCTTCCTCGATAACTGGACTATCCAACACAAAAAGAAGTATTCAATTCGAACCAGTAGTTTTGGAGATTAGCGCGTTCAAACAAACAAACAAACAAACTCTTCAGCTTTATAATATTAGTATAGATTACTAGCGGCCCGCCCCGGCGTCGCACGGGTATAAAATTTTCCCGGAAATTATTTGAATTTTTCTCGCCGTAAAAACCATCCTATCTCTCAAGTTGGATCGAACTGCACATGGTGTGCGTATTTTATTATAATCGGTTAAGTGGTTTAGGAGTCCATTGAGGACAGACATTGTGACACGAGATTTATATATATTAAGATAAGTCGGAAAAAAGTGGCCGTGACATACGGACGGACAAACAGACTGACATGAAGAATCCATAAGGGTTTGGTTGACCAACTTCGACGCATGGTCGGGGTTTGGACAAGCGAAGTATCTAGGTAGGTCTGTGGCAAAGTATTTTGATTGAGTGGACAGCCACTGTCAACAGCCAACCAATAGTAATAATCAACCTCGTACAATATCACCTAAAGAATCTGACAAACCCAGCTGTCACAGCTGTCAAATTTCGCCATCAAGTCCACTTTAAAAGAAAATACGCCGCTTAGCTTTCGGATGCAAATTTATTCAGGGCTGCGTAAAGCGCCCAGTGCTTCTTGGTCGTTTTCTCTATTTACTCGATCGGAGTCCGCCGGTACTAAATAACAGTGTCGTGTGAGCCTTTAAGCGCGCCGCCTGGATGGCGTTATGCGAGATGTGTCAAGACATTATTAGGATAACATTAAAAAAAAATTAGACACTATAAGATAACCGATTAAAGTAATTGGTTATTTTATTGTCAAAATATTACAAATTGGATAAATTATTGAGTGTAGTTTATTTGGTTTTATTTATTTAACTTTCTTAAATATAAAATATAATATACAGCATATAATTAAACTGTAATTCAAGTTGCTCTCCAAGACTTGAACTTGGATGTACAATTAAACGCCATTTTAAAACAAATATCCGCTAAGTTTTGTGTATGAGTGCTTGTAACACTTTACTTTGAATCGTGGGTCTACTATCCACTGAGAATTGAGCTACCTTCAGTCCATAGCAAATACTTATAGAATATTCATAGAATTACCTATTTTATGAATCACATTAATATTATATTGTTATTAAACCAATAATTATTTGCCTAATCAACAATATATAAACGCACTAATAAAACAACACAACTAACTTTAACCTAACAATATAATATAATCTGTAATAACTATCAAAAATACATAAAATGAAAACACCTAATTACCCTTCAACATTGCTGGCTCCCGCATAATTCCATCCTGCGCGCGCGCTTTTTGCGCTCGTATTTCGGCGGCGCGCGAGTTTATCGCATCATCTGATACGCACTATCCAGATCTGGATCGGGATATAAATCTCCTGGACACAGCTGATTAGCCCGGGGCAGCTTAGGACTAGAATCCTTACGATTGATTCGAGATGCGCATTCCGAACTTATTGTATTGGGATATCATAATTATCATCACGTTCTGTCCACTACTAGTAGATAGCAAATCATCAAATTATATGTCATTTATTCGCAGCATGTTTGTTTTTATTGATTTATTTATTTTTAACTATTATTACAATATTCAAAACTATTATACTGAGGGAGCCCTATGCCCAACAGTACCTCCTATGTCTCTGGTGGTAGGCTTCGGCCGCGGCTTATCACCACCCTCCGGGCTGGGCCAGTGATCAAATCAAAAAGTTTATTTGTAACTAAAATTTTAAATGACATACAAATACATAAACGCTAAAATAAAAATAAAATACAAACAAAAATACATTTAGAATAGGAATTGAGTCATATGAAATATAAATAATTATATTATATTAAATTTAAGCTATTATTTTGTTACAAAATGGTCCCAGCTCAGATTTTGCAACCGGCGTTAGATTTCGAGACCGATTTACACAGTTTTATTACAGTTTAGATAAACTCGAATGTTTACTATGTAGAGTCACTTAATAAAAAGTCTGTTCCTTTAACCGACTTATGAACGCCACCCTAAGTCCTTGCCCTGAACATAAAAAAACACCTTCAGGCAAAACTTCCAGACAAAGTAACGGACAACTCATTTTACCTCACAAAAGTTGTACATCTGTCATAACTTTACGATTTTCCGACACCTTAAACCACATTCGACGCAGGGCGTATCATTAAACCGTGCTTTTATGTGTACAGTCAACACCAAAAGAAACTCATGAATTAATAATAATAACTCTAAACATAAGAGATGAAAGCTTAGTTGTTCAATTCGCTTCTCAACTCAGTGTAAAAAGTTATTTAAATTAAATTTAAGTGGACCTGTCCATGTATGTCCATGCCCTGTGCGTATAAGGAAATAAACGTTTTGACTTTGACTTCGACGCGTATCTTCAGGAAGTTTCTCTCTCTACAGCCCTAGTCACCAGTCGCTTGACCTAGCTTCGCGGCCGGTGATTCTTCGTTTTGATATATTTTTTACAGAAGGAAGTATTATTATATGGTTTTTTTATGAAATCTATTGTTAAAAATATATTGTTGACTTGTTTTAATTAAAATAAAAGAATAAGAATAATAAGCATTAATTCAGTAACATTGTTTTTTACAATTTTGTGATTATATAGACCTTCTCTTAGATTTATTTAAAAGTTTGCTATAGAAGGCCTCGCTCTTCCTTAACTGAATGAATTATGGTACCAAAATTATTTATACAATAAATTAAGTCAAAAGTTAATGACTATCGTTGTTTATTAGAAGTAAAGGAACAAATAACGTGTCATAAGTAAGTGATTTACATATATTTCGAACCTCGATGTTATTATCATCATTTACTTTTCACTTATTGAAACTTCATTTAGAACTGGCACTTTGGTATAACTTGTTACATCTGGCACGTCACGCTAGAAGATGTTTTGAAATGTTGCTTTTGATCACCTACTTTTGCTGTTGACAGTACCACTATTTTAGAGTTCCTACAAAGTACTGCGATTCGTTTTTTATTGAATTTAAACGTAATTCCTGGGGTGTAGAGTCTCATTTCGCTCGCCAGCGCGAAGATAATCTGCCGACTTTACAAATTAAAGGCTCCTAATGGGGTATTTAAAAATTCTTTGATTGCAACGGGAAAGCTTACTATGGATACGATTGAGGTACAAACATAGTAGAAATTACCACTCATAATTGACTAACCTTTTATCATCATCCTAATAACGTACCCACTGCTGGAACACAGGGACTTCAGATTAGGCATTAATTCACCACGCTGGCTAAGTGCGGATCGGTGAATGTCACATGTCCTCCAAACTTTTTAAAGATCTTAGGACATGCTGGTTTCCTCACGATGTTTGCCTTCACCGTTAAAGCACGTGTTTTAAGGTGCATATATATTTTGCAAGAAAAAAAATCCAGAGGTGCCGCGGTTTGGATCCACAACATTTAAAATGAAAATCGAGAGTGCTCCCACTAAGGGCCTTTGCCAACACGGATTTTATGTACATATGTACATATATCTATACTTATTATAAATTAAAGTCCACTGTCTGTCGTTTTGTTCGCTGTAAACTCAAAAAGCTACAAAACGGATCTTCGTGTAGTTTTCAGTAATAGGTAGAGGAATTCAAGAGGGTTTTTAGTGTATAATTTGTTATGGATATGTGAGAATTAGTTGAATTATGGTGATAATTGTTGAAGGAGTCGGAGAAAAAACACAATTGAAATGAAATGAAATGAAAATGAAATGAAATGAGTTGCCGGGTCAGCTAGTACTTATTATAAATTAAAGTGCCCCGTATGTATGTCTGTCTTGTTTTACCCCAAGACGAATTAAGTGTACCGTCCCGGCTAATCTCTGTCGACCCAAAAGTTGCATTTATGTATTTTTTTATGTAACTTTTAATCAGGGCCTTTTTCACCTACTCTTAGTAAAATTAGACAATGCTCAAAATAGAGAGCTATTTAGCTCAGTCAGCCTGTGACAAAGCGAAATAGGTCTTGACATAACCATTGCTTAGATTACTGGATATTGTTTCTATACATATTCTATATCTTATGTACTATATCATATGTACTTATTTAAAAAAATCTAGGTAGTTTCTAAGTCACCTAACCCATAGTACAAGCTCTGCTTAGTTTGGGGCTGCTGTGTGATTAGTCCGGAGATATTTATAATTTATTTTGTGAAATAAGCTTTTAATATAAGCAATTAATCTATACTTATTTAGCCTTTACGTTTTATTTTTCTATACAAATTAAGAATATTCGTTTCTATACTTATTATATTAGTAACTGTAAGGCCACGGGGAACTGGTAAGAAACTGGCATATAGAAAGAAAGAAAGAATGAAAGAAATATGTTTATTTTTAACCACAATCATACAAAAACTACAACAACTTAGTATAACTTAAACTAATAATACAGATTATCCATATCCACTCTAGTCCGCCCAGTGCGGTCGGTAGGATCAGATGTGATCTTTCAGGAAGGTCCGATCGCATCAGCGCAGCCCTTATTTGTATTGTCTAACCTAACTGATCCGGACTTTTAATTGTACTTACGGATTTTAGAGAAAACTGTTTACCTACTATAAGGTTTAATCCTGTAAGTTTTATATAGGTAGTACGCGGCGTAGGGTATAAAATTTTCCCGGAAATTATTCTAATTTTTCTCGCCGTAAAAACCATCCTATCTCTCAAGTTGGATCGAACTGCACATGGTGTGCGAATTTTATTATAATCGGTTAAGTGGTTTAGGAGTCCATTGAGGACAAACATTGTGACACGAGATTTATATATATTAAGATTAGCTTTCTACCCGCGGTGATGCCCGCGTGATAAATAGATTTTTCCCGCGGTAAAAGAAGCTTTTGTTCTTAACTGGGACAACAGCTATTTATGCCAATTTTGATTCAAATCGGACTTCGCTCGCAATAATTGTTTTACAAATTAGCAGGTCTTCAAGAAAAACAACTTTTTTTTATGCTCGATAGGTCTTCATTTGACCACAATCTCACCCGATGTTGAGCGACGATGTGGTCTAAGATAGAGCATGAAGACCTAGAAGGTAGATGGCTTCTCCGGACCACATTACGAAACACGAAAAAGTCGCTTCACGCACACACACAACACATGCAAATTTACAGAACTAGGTCATAATCACTTAATTTATAAAAAATACTCTACATTCGGAGAAAAATACCTGCCTACTTTAAAAATGATAAAAATGGTAGGTATTTCACTGTATTTTTAAACTTCAATATCATTTTTGAAGACATCCATAGATACCCCACGTATAGTTACGATAAAAATTTTTGGGTATTATTTCTTAATTAACCAGAAATAATTAACCTTTAAATTTATTGTATTTTTATTAATTTTTGTCTGACTTACTGATGACTTATTGATACTTATCAACAGTATTATAATAGTTCTTATTGTTTCGGAAAAAGCGGCTGTGACAGACAGACAAACATATGGGTTCCGATGTTTGCCATTTGGCTTCGGAAACCCTAAAAATAGCACACGAAACATACATATAACAAGCTTATAACATAGAAGCCAAAACGTTTTGTAAATCTTTTTTCATCTTTTCACAACCACAAACTTAACCAATAAAATAAACTTTACAACTTCAAAGTCACAACATATTCCACCATGGTTTTGCCATGGTCGAATAAAAAAAAACAAATCGAACGCTGTCCGAACGTATTTTGAATATGGAAGCTTTTTTATTCATAAACTCAAAGGCCACCGATCTCGGTATACTGCCAAATAAAGAACGCGTCTTTGGCATTGCCAATAGGGCTGTGAAATTCAAGAAAATTAAATAATTCGATTTTGTTTAAATGTTTACTGATAACTTGCTAGCGTTACATCATATCACTTGATATACTAATTGCATGTGGCTATTTTAATGCGGTAAATACTAAAATAACATAACTGCCTAAGGCTAATTTTCCCAAATTGGCAATTACTGATTTAGTGAATAGATTTTTTTTTACTATTTGGTATGTATCTGCTTCATTGCGTAAGGGTTGAAATCGAAGTCGCTTTTTGTCTAATCGCTTCGATCTTCTATGCTACTCAATGTATTCGTTTTCTGTCAGTAATAGTTACAAAAGAAAGATTGTTGGATATCATTTGCAACTGTTTAAAATAGGGACGAGTCTCTAGTTACCGATAATCTCCGGAAAATACCTTACTCGGTAACATTTGTTAAAAATTCCGAATGCGAAGTCCACGCGCAAGCCCTGTGACCATAGACACCATAGAATAACGGCCAGTCGCAATGCTGTAGTATTCCGTTATCTGTGGCCCGGCACGGGTTTAAATCAGAAAATAGCTGAAATAGCGCGGGTTCATTCGTGATCGGCCTTTGGTAATTAGTGATACAACTAATTAGGCTAAAGTATTTATAAGGAAATGCGCTGTTATAAGGAGAATACCTATTTGTAGCATAATTCATTATAGAAATGGATAACCTGATTATTTTTAAATCTTCTTCAAATTAGTTACTACAAACTTTTTACTGGGGTCATGTCATACTTAATTTGAAAGTAACAAGTACCGTTCGACTTGTCTGCTGTGAGGGTGCCATGTGTATATTTTATGAAAAAAATATATGACAAGTAACTACAACATAATAAATATATTTACAAAAAACTCTTAAACTAGATTTTATTATGTTGTTTGGTTATGCTTACTGCCAGACGAAATTACTGGAAATCTTTGAGAGGCCCATGATCAGCAGTGGACGTCCTTCTGATGATGATGACTACTCTACTAAAACAAGCATTTTTATAACAGTTAGCATCGAAAGGCGGAATAAATATCAAAATAGTCAAATGATAGATAGTCAAATGATTTTCTTTTTATGATTATTCTGGTTAAAATCTACCCACACAAAAGTTATTTATCTGTAGCTATAATCCTAGAAAAAAAACTAACCATAAACTAACCGAGTTTCCAGTTCCATATTCAAATCACGGCGTGACGATTAGCATCCAAGATGGCCGGCCCGAGATTTTCGGCCAGCGATACAAATTTCAATTTCCTGTTTTATTATCTGAGTGAGTGATCTAAAGTTTGACAAATAAGTTCATTTTGACGCGTCTGTAGCGATGGTGATTGAGTAGGATTTATATACGGTAGCTGATGTATTACGATAAAATACTGAGCTACTTGAATACCTTTTTTTGGTCGAGTTGAAAGTTACGTAAAACAACTTTGAACAGAGTCACTAATTTCAAATAAAAATATTGTACCATAATATAAAAGAAACTTTGTTTCGCTTACGTACTGTACTCTTACACTTAATACGTATGTTCGGATCATTATCTCATTCTTATACGTTTTTTTGAATTACTATTTTATTGCTGAAAACCTCTGAAAAATATTAAATAAGTATGTTTTTATTTTCCTACTTATAATTTTCACCCCTTTGCTTTGTACATTGTCGGTTATAGCCACAGAAATCAAATATTAAGTACCTAACCATAAATTACAAGTTATGGTGCTGTGGAACTAAAGTTGATGACCATACTAATTTTTTTGTTTGTAAAACACTCTGAAGAAAAACAGTAGAGATTACAGGCAAAATAATTTTGTCAAGCATTCTGCTATTATATCTAAGAAACTACCTAAATAATAATATAAGCACCTATATGTTTTAACATTATTATTCATATAATAATTTACGGCTAGTAAACTTAATTGAGCTACTAGCTAGGTACTACTTGGCTACGAAACTTGATTGAATTAAGCAATGGCTTGCCTAGATTTATATATGTCAGCTCTAGGCTACTGAACTTTTAGCTCAGAGGCCTCCAGCACAGCCTTACAGCATATTTATGCTAAACGCGGCGGCTTCTAATAAACAAATGACGCTCGCCCAGATTTAAAGCCAAGCGAAGCAATTATTTTGCTATTTCGACGTACGCCCGAAGTCGGCAGCCCTTTACAAGTTTCACGGGTAAATAGCCGGTGGTTGGTGCGTTTGAACTGACGAAATGTGAGTAGGTAGTGATTTTTTAGTTTAAGATTGCATTTTTAGTTTTAATTTGCCGCACCGTTTCATGGTACCGTGCTCTTGTTTTGGATAGGCGATAGACACGGTTGAGAAATGTAATTGCATGTCAAAGATTTCATTCGAATTTATCCAATTATTCACAATTTGATATATTTTGCGATTGAAATCTTTAAACGTGGCATTAGGAGGCTTCGAGGAAGTACAACGGCTGAGAAAAAAAACATTAGTTTTGTGTTTTTTTTTAATTCTTAATTTCTAAATAATTGTCTACTCCTGAAAAAGGCATCCATCATTACGGTTGGAAACTTCGTGAGCCCGAATCGTTGACAAAGACAAGTTATTTGATAATTTAAGTGTGTTACACATACATAATGTAAGTTTAAAGGTTACATAAATGTTGATCTAGGCAAATAAAATTTACTCATTGGATACTATCAAATTTGTGTAAAAAGATCATCAAAATGTTGCCAAAAACATACAAAAAGCAAACAAGCAAGATCCAAGCCTCCAAGATCTCTGCACAACGCTGTCAGGACCAGGAGCACATAACCCGCAGGAGGCTGTCAGCGCGAGCCCGAGCGCGCATAAATACTGCGACGACATTCTTTGCGGATACCGCCACTGCCTCGCGTCGCTGCGCTCCTGGTATCTCGAACTATCTCCGTTGGCAATTTGACTGCAAATTTTATAATACTGGAATAGTTTTTATAAAGGGTTTCTATGTTTTATTATTTTTTCGTTTCTGTTTAATCTGTGAATAAAAAGTAGAACTTTATTTTAGTCAATCATAGAAACACTTATTTAAGTAAGTACTTTTGTATTGTGGGCTAGTTAGTTACAAGTGGACCCCAACAACTAAACAGTCCTTGATTAAATAGTGTTTTTTCTCATTTAACAGAAAATTCAAAACAGTTGAAATTGGTGCTTTAACCTGACTTTAATGTCACATACCTAGTCGATATTCACAAGTGTGAGAAAAACAAGGCGAAGGGTGTTAATTACTTACGAAATGATGGAACCGTTAAACTGTACTCTTAGCTGCACGTCTTCTTATTTAAGAAATAAGTAAGATACTAATTTAATGTTTATTTTATGTATGATTTTTATATGTCCTAATGATTATGAAAAATCGATATATGTACATATTTACAAAGACAGGTAGTAATTATTAATTCAGATGGAGATTGGTCATTCGGGCAGTTGGACGTTCATTGGCCAGAACCAAATGTATCACTGGCAATGAGCATTACGCCTAGCATTCGCAAGAATTTTACATTATAATTTAAAATTATCAATCACTTTGCTCAGTTTATAAATAAACAGGTATTCCTACACTACAAGCTCAAATTGCGATTAGTGAAGATGCAAGGTCATATTGAAATGTAAGTGGAATTAAGATAGATTCTGATAAATTTAATGTACCTACCTACTCAGTGTGAATCATTTTAAACTTTTTAAGAGCTAAATGTTACAACATGGTTGCAATAAAGGTTTTATGATTGACTAGCTCTTGCGTTAACCACTCATAACTTTTTACTGAGTAGTCCGAATTGTATAAATTCTTATTTCTACTAGGCGTCTTTGACCTATTTTATTAATTTATTATTAAACTCAGTTCAATATGATTGTTTCACATTGATTGCAAGCAACATCCTAAAATAATCATTTAAATCTTTAAACATTTTCGAATTGATACTACGAATTGGCAATCGCAGACATTAATTCTAACAAGTTTTGTCTGTTTTTGTTCACAGAGTTGTTTGTTTGTGGCCCGGAGAAGTCATCTATCTACCTTCTAGGTCTTCATGTCCCATCCATCTTATACCATATCGTCACTTTACATTAGGTGAGATTGTGGTCAGACATTAATTCTAACAAGTTTTGTCTGTAAAATGAAAACTAAATGTTGTCTGATTCTCAGACCTACTCAATATGCTCACAAAATTTCATGAGAATCGGTCAAGCCGTTTCGGAGGAGTACGGGAACGAACATTGTGACACGAGAATGTGTAAGATTATATATCCGTGATAATAATAACCTTAATGAAGCTTTTCAGTATTATATTGATTTTTTACTTTGTATTTGTAACTTTTTGGTTTTCAAATAAATATAAAACTAGATGGGCAGATGACTTGATGAAGGGCGGTGCAAATCTCTGTAGGACTTATCCTAGTTGTGGACAGTCTCCTGCTGAAATGTAGAGGATGAAGCTATCTGTTGAGTACTACACAACCAATAAATTACCATTGCAATATTATTTAAGCAGAGTTGTCGGATCTATAAAAGCACAGAGTATAAACGCACCCCACGCTTCGCCCACGGAAGTAGGGAGACCAAAGGTGTGTGAAAATTTAATAAAATTTAGAAAATGGTATATTTTGACTGTAAATACATGAATGGAACCAGATATTTAGTACAAATTCCGCATCCAACTTCTCCCTGAAAATTTATTTTTTGATTATTGATCTAATTAATCGAATTATATAATTAGGTATATCATACTTTTCAATTTTATCAGTAAATAGTTTTACAATAGTTTATTTCGTATTTATTTATTCTCCTTGCTATATCTTTTTAACGTTACGTCACTTTCTATGTCGTTCTATTTCTTTCTTGACCATCCAAAGGTTGCCTGGAAGAGATGGCTCACAGCGATAAGGCCGCCCTTTGTACATCGATGTGTTGTCTTGTTACTGTTTGTATTATATTTGTGGTATACAGTAAAGAGTTATCTGTCTAACATTAAATATTTGGTTCCGTAAAGGTATTTTGTGAGGTGTAGGTGTATTTTGGGTGATGAGCGAAGGTCCGGTGGCGCATGAGGGTTCGATTCCTTCGAGGGGTCACGTGTTTGTACGTTCCGCAAGCACTTTTTCCTTGGCACGTTTTTGTGTATAATCTAAATTATTTGTATGGCTGTTATTATTAAGTATATATTTTTAAATTTTAGAACGTGCGTCGGGGCTAGATATTGTTGTGTGGATTGTCCAGCAATATATGTATTTATTTAGCGCAACGTGGACATACTAAGAGGTCCTAAGGACTGCGTTAATTAGGTAATACTTTATTTCGTTTGTAATCAATTATTTATAATTTATTGATATTTCCTAGGCGTGATTTCTAGATACTTATAAGATAAGGTTGTAATAAAATAAGGAGAAGCCATCTACCTTCTAGGTCTTCATGTCCCATCTTAGACCACATCGTCACTTTACATCAGGTAAGATTGTGGTCAAATGAAGACTAATCTAACAAAAAAAATTGCTGAAATATGTTTTTTTACTAGAAAGAAAGAAAGAAAGAAAAATATTTATTATTACACAATACAATTACTAAAACAATAACAACAAACTTAATCTTATAACAACTTAAATATAGGTTAAACCTTAAAACTATTTTAAATTTGTGTAATAAAGGGTCCCTGGCTCAGCATAATGCATCTGCCACAGGGCCCGTAGGAGCACTACTACTAAATCTTTACCCTATCTTTACCCAGATAATTTATGAATATTATAATATATCATACCATTAGAATAACCATAAATCTGGAGTGGTGTGGTGAAATATGCTTGACGCAATGTAGATGTGTAACCATGTAGGAAGAGCAAATATCCGAGAATCTCAAAATCATGGACAACGCATCATTGTGAGCACGATTTTTCCCTTCAATCAATAAAACCATCGCAGAACAATTGAGCTGCTATTTCGCAAACCATTTTAATAATAAATGCCGAATAGCTGGAATTAATAGGTGCTAATTATAACTTAAGCTATCTCCACCGAACTTATACAAAAGTTTATACGATCACTTCTACAAGGCAATTAAATTAAAACTCGTCTTTCACGGGAATTTCTGAATTTAGTTTTGAGATAGAAATAGATAAATATACCTAGGGATGTAGGGTACTAGGTCAAGGGGTCGGTTATTACAATTTCAAGGTCAATCATAAGACAGCTAACACCAAATTCTGTTATTGAACAATTTTTAAAGATTTTTTTTACTTTTATTCCCGATTTTATAAGTCTCTTTATAATTGTCAGTGCTGATAATTCTCTAAACTCTATACTCAGAGTCAAATTTATGTATTGTTTATGGTATATCTGTAATATTGATGTATACATATTCCTTATGTATTATATATGTATTTATTAATACTTAATCATTTTATATGTATAATATATATATTTAAATAAGTTTTATATTATAGTGCCTAATTTATTTTCTTGCACGCCCAGGATGACTGGTAGATAAGTCATCCTCTGTACATTGTCGTTTGTGCACAAAGTATAAATAAATAATTCTGACTTAAACAGAAGAAGGTATACAAATTATGAATCTGTATAAACTAGTAGGTATTGTAAATTAACTTCCCCGTCTTATATTGGGTGTATACTCAGAGGCTATTTAAATAGACGATTAGCATTATAAAATTCATGGGCTTATTTCACAAAATCCGAGTAAACTAAGCAATGTTTAGTAATATCAATAATAGGTGTCAATGGTTAGTTAGTCACATGTGACAAAGCGAGATAGCTCTTGATATAAAGCTATCTCTCTTTGTCACATGTGACCGAGCGAAGTAGCTCTATATTTTAACCATTGTCTAATTTTACTCGGATAAAAAACCATAGTCGTTAAATACAATATCACTCAGGTCCACTGTTTTTGGAAGGTTTTGGTTAAAATGTACTATTTTAGGTTCTAAGTAATTACCATACATTTCTGGTTGATTTATCTATACTTATTATATTACACATTACATTCCCCCGCCATGTCTGTCCGTCTTCATGTTCGGCCCGTCTATTACGTTAAACTTTGCAGTAGCGACAGCAACAGGAAAGCAACAGCGGACGCTACGTGATTTGTTGAAACAGATCAGAAACAGGCTAGAAACAAATTGCGGTCGCTGTCGTTGTCGGTTTGCTATTGCTGTCGCTACTGCAAAGTTTTGCGTAATAGACCTACGGGATAAAACCAAAAACTACATTTTATGGGGTTTTCAGCAACAGGTAATGTGATTCAAGAGGAAGATTTTTGTATACGTGCAAAGCCGGAGCGGGCCAGCTAGTTTTTTTTTTTTTTTTTTTTATTATTGATAAGCCTTTATTTGACCACAATCTCACCTGATGTAAAGTGACGATGTGGTCTAAGATGGAGCATGAAGGCCTAGAAGATGGCTTCTCCGGACCACATTACGAAACACGAAAAATTAAAAAGGTGCTGTGGTTTCAATAATTGCAGTTGTATTATTTGAAATTGTTTTAATTGGACCTGGGAACTCTACTATGGTGCCGTGGTCAAACTGCAAAGATAGTTGGACCACGACCCCTAGTAAAGAACTCTACTATGGTGCCGTGGTCCAACTGCAAAGATAGTTGGACCACGACCCCTAGGTAAAGGCCCGTAGTCCAACTAATTGGACAGAGCAGTTGGACCACTGCCCCGTAACGGAAAAAATCGCTTCACGCACTGGCCCAGCGCGGAGGGTGGTGACAAGCCGCGGCCGAAGCCTCCCACCAGAGACTGTTCTAGTAAGTAATAAAATAAATTTGTCCTTATTTCATAATTCTTGGTCGAGTCATCATCATCACCCTATTAACCTTCCCACTACTAGGACACAGGGACTTCTCTCCAGGCCAGAGAGATTAGGCCTTAATTCACCACGCTGGCCAAGTGCGGGTTGGTGAATGTCACATGTTCTTCAAACTCTTTGAAGTTGTCAGAACATGTCATTCATGCTTAGTCGAGTAATTTAGGCAAACCTTCGTTGTTTTAAAAACGTGTAGTTCAGGACCTCAGTTTACCTATTCATGTCCAACACAGGTAATTTAATATGCAGCAGGAATCAGCATAAGTGTCGAAAGTACCTAATACCCGACTATCCTTTTTAGTTTTTATTAAAATCAGCTTTAAGTTGACCTGTCCATGTATGCATATGCTTCTAACGAAATAAACGTTTTGACTTTGACTTTGATTCCCTTCGCCACGCTTTAATCTGAGACAAAAGTGGAGGAAATGTTATCATTACAGATTCAAAGTCAAAACATTTATTTCCTCAGAAGCACAGGTCATACATGGACAGGTCAGCTTAAAATTAATAAAACTAAATGGTTTATACAAAAATTATCAGGGAAGTAACATTGTCTTGACGGTTCGCTTCAATGTGTTATAGTGACACAGCTATTCGCGTAACGAAACGTGAATTTTGTCATACTGGTCCAATTTGTATAATTATTTCACTGTTAGAAAGCCTACTATTTATTGAAGAAGGCTGTAAGATTTACCGCTTAAAATACGTTGTTTCCGAGAAAAAATATATTTAACACGGGCAAAGACGGGGAGTGATAGCTAGTTTATTAATATTTTACATGGGATTACATAATTTATTAATCACCTTACCCATTGCCACAATATCAGAAATTATTAATGTTAGGAGTCACAGATTTCTTTAAGGGTTCCTTTTTAAGTTGCTCGGTTAGAAATAAAGAAAGAATCTATATAAATAAAAATGAATTGTTGTTCGTTAGTCTGATTAAAACTCGAGAACGGCTGGGCCGATTGAGCTGATTTTGGTTTTAAAATGTTTGTCGTAGTCCAGGGTAGGTCTAAACGGTGAGCAAATAAGGAAAAATTGCCGGGAACTTTTTTTACCCGTTAATTTTTATTTCACAAAAGCACACAATTCGAAGCTAGACACACCAAGTACTAAATACTTAAACCAAATTATAATTATACTTACAAAACCTCAGGCAAAGGATTCCCTTATTTAAATCATAATTAATTATTATAACAATATCTTTTATTATAAAACACATACGTAGCGCTCATTACTTACTTTCTTTAATCTAACATTTTATGTAATAACATTGTACTCCAACATTATGATTATGCTAAGTCTATGTTTGTTTTTTTTTTGTGTGGTGTGCAATAAAGTGTTATCTATCTATCTATCTAATAACAGATCTCTGGCTCATCATAGTGCCATTTATTTATTTATAAAATAGTACAGGATAATCCAGTCAAGACAATGTCAAATTACATCAAAACAATACAAATAAACAAAAACAAAATAGAACCCGCAAGGAGCTCTATGATAGCGTGCAGGTTTTCAGCCAGCTCCTAGCAAGTGACCTCTTCATTGACTCAGCAATAGATCTTAGCCCACTGCGCTACTGAAGCAGTCATCTGGTACATTTGAAATCGGTTGTATGTGGGTAGTAAATATCTTCTCATTTTGTAACTTTTCAGGCTAGTTAAACTACATTAGTTCAACAACCCAAGCACCACACACGAGGCATCGAGCAGCGCCATCTCTGGGCGGGGCAGTCACGAGCGTGACGTCACGTGATTGAGCGATGAACCGTCGATTGGCCGGTATTATTAGCGGGATTATCCGTTCACTCGTCTACAGGGTGTGTATTTGAGATGTCTCTTCTCCTTTTACCACGCTTTTACACTTTTCAACTTAGGTTGTTTCTTATGGATGGAGGGACGTTATTCTAACATTTCGATGTAACGTAATTATAGCGCTTCGAAAAGCCGCTTGCTTGTGTTGTTACAGACAGAGTGATTCGTCTAGGACTCCCGCCAAGGAGTCAGTGTTTGCATTTTTTAACACATTGTCCTTCGTCAGTGTTTCAGGCTAGTTGTTCAACAAGCCAGACACACACTCGATCCATCTAGCAGCGCCATCTCTAGGCGGGGCAGTCGCTAGTATGACGTCACATGATTGCGCGATTAACCATCGATTGGCCGGTATTATTCGCAGGATTAACCGTGCACTGAGATGAATTTGAATGCAACTAGCATTAACAATAAGTATTTTTGCACACCCATTACTTTCCACCTCCATACGTACTATGATACTACGGCTAATGATCAAGTCACTAAAATTAAAAAAATAATCGACGCTTGAAAGCTAAAGAAATCTTCAATCAAAAAAACTTTACATTTTACGGCGTCCAAGCTACTATAAAATTATGCATATTATTACAAAAACTTTCACTAAGTACAAATAAAAAAAAATGTTGGCCACTTTGTAATGTTTATTACATAACATTTATCATCTCGTTTGAATGACGAAACATTTTAGTAACACTATTTATGTTCGTTTACTATCTTTCGCTCAAAAAAATTCAAATCATATTATCCCTACTTAATAACAACACCCTATATACCACCCCATACTCCACCGTTACAACATCGTTTGCAAGTATTATTAATAATAATAACGAAGAGTCAAATCTGAGATCGAAGGTGGGTGTGCGCAGCTATAGCCCGGCCGAGTTCAGGTGGTATGGTAATGAAGATGCTTCCCATGTTCACCTGTTTAGAGAAATATTGTATTTTAATGACTTTTAATTACCAGATTAACTAAAGTAGTGTACTTTACATGTACCTGCCCATAACACTTTGTAACGAAGTTATAGTGTGTTTAGTTTTATGTTGTAGAAAGGGGGTTTGTGACTGCAAAATTGACATCACGTCACGTGATTGAGCGATGCTAGAACAATATGCGATTTAGTATGCATTTTATGTATAGTTTTTTTTTATTTATTTACTTCACGAGAAACTTTAATGCACGGTAACGTCTTAATCTTTCGTTTGCTAGAAAAATATAAATATAATTGATTTTAATAATCTAACGGAATATTTTTATTTATTTTTAGTCTTCTACCCTATTAATATGAGTGTCATTAGGTACTGGCCGTAAAATATTGTTTTCAAAATGGCGGATGAACAGGTAATCCAAAATGTTAGTACCAAATTCGCAGACCCAATAAATAAATAAATTACAATATCTAGTACAGTAAATCATAGTGATTTTTAATAAGTGATATACTTCCCTTTTTTGATAAGATTTTTTTGCGAAGGTTAAGAGTGCCCCTTAATCTTTTCCTGTATAAAAAAATAATACAGTAGGTATGTCTTTCTAAGAGCCAATTTAGTTAAAATCTAGGTCCAAGTCTAGCTGTCAAGGTTCATAACAGACATACAAAATTATATATTCAGATTTATTATGGAGATTCTTAACTTGCCCGGTTTGCTTGTAAAACAAACAATATTTATCGCAAACTCAATATCTCGGTGAAAGAGTTACCTATAGGGCTGAGCCATATTTATGTTCTAGAAAGTTTCTTTTGATGAATTTCGAATTATTATACGTTTTACAAATAATATTATATTAGGAGTTTTCGAGTTTCATTATGTTGTAAAATTTTCTTAATCTGATTCATGGATGTCACCATAGATTAATGTGCTTTTTTGATTTTCGAGAGTCACCCTTTTCATAAAGCTAAAGAAAACTGTATTGTTAAAATGTGTACACATTTAAAAAATATACACCTATAGATAAGGTTCTGTTACAAATAAAATAAATTAGTAAAAAATTCACCATCGGCAATTTACCCGAATTGCATGAACCTATAAAAAGGCCGCGCCATGTGGAATCGCGGTAAACTTATAAATCTTATAATTCACCCTTTGGGTAATCAATAGTTAATCTCCTTATTAAAATAAATAAGTAGCCCCGTGGTAAGCTCGAAGCTTGTGTTACTGGTACTAGATATCTGATATACTTAATATAATATACATACATTTATAGATATTTTTTATAATACATATTAAACACCCAAACCAGGGCGAGCAGTCTCGACATACATAGCGATCGCCTACCGACCGAAATCGGTCGCTAAGTCATAGCGATCACATTTTAACGATATTTGAAAGTCTCTACTATCAAACCATCGAACTTTATCGGAATTGTAACGAAAACAACTGTTAACTTAACGATTTTTGCGAATTTGTTTGCGAGTAAATTTGTGAGCCCGATAAGTGTATAGCGATCGTTAGCTACCTAACCTATCAAAGGCACCAAAGGTTATTGGTTGAAAAACAGCGCTGAGCGGCAACGGCTGAGCCAACGCCTATTTCGGCTCACAATGTTACATTTTTGTGTCAACCAAATGTACCTAGTACTGATTTTTATGTTGTATTTTTTTTTTTTTATTATTGTAGTTTGGTTTGAAATATACTTTATTTTTCTGTATTTGTGTTGTCGAAATAAATGTATTTCTTTCTTTCTTTTTCTTTCTTTCTATCTTCTGTGGTAAAGAGTTATTGAAGTTTAATTTCCATTAGAAAATTAAACTTTAGCTTCTAGCGTTCGATTTGTTTTCGCTCGAACATCGCCATGAATCACGAGAACGGACGAGGAGGTGAGTGTCCCCTCATGTACCATCGGTAGGTAACGAAATTACAATTACAAGAGATCAAGAGAAGTGATGTTTCTGTAAGTTTTCTTCTTCTTCTTTTATTCGATGGCTCTGTAAGTTTTGTTTTCTTCTTCTTTTCTTTGATGGCGTCCGTGAAGTTTTGTTTTTGTAACGAGTTCGTACCATTGACTTGACTGACACTGACATATGAAACAACTTTGATTACCTACTAGTGTTGCAATGAATTAGCCTCTCTAGTCCTTATTACTAAACAGCAATTATTACAAATTATTGTAACAAATTATCTTTTGCCTCCCTCAAACAATCAAATAAGAGACGGAATTATAATAAACAAAAATATGATATGTTAATGTAATTTCAACTTGATATAATAATTATATTGCTCAATTCGTCGTCATCCAATTTCCCTAAATTTCGGGTAGATGTTATTGGTAATGGGTAATGAGCTTCATTTAACCAAACTATGAATACGGATCTTCGTTATCTTTGCGACACCTCAAGTTACGATTTTGCACGGTTTCCTAGCACAAGAGACTTGCGTTTAGCGAAAACATCGGTACAGCAAGCGAATATTTTCGTTAATATTTATCGATCGGAACTTTGCGATCGGTTCGCTATGTATGTCGAGACTGCTCGCCCAGGGATAAAGTGCCTTGCAGATCGTACAGACACTTTTACTTCATCTTGCTCTGTAAGCGGACATTTGCAGAGGTAATTCCAATTTTAACTGCCTCGGTGGCGTGGTGGGCGAATGTCCGCTTGCAGAGCAAGAGGTAGCGGGTTCGATTCCCGCCGAGGGTAAAATTGTTTGTATGTTCTGCAAGCACTTTTCTCCTTGGTCCTGGGTGTTTAATATGTATGATAAAAATATCTATATATGTATGTATATTATATTAAGTATATCAGATATCTAGTACCCGTAACACAAGCTTAGAGCTTACCACGGGGCTAGATGTTGTTGTGTAAATTGTCCAGAAATATTTATTATTTATTATTATTATTTATTAATTAATTGTAAAGTCCTTGTCTTTAGCAGAGGTAATTCCAATTAATTGTAAAGTCCTTGTAAAATAAACTGTCTCGGCAACTAGTGTTTTCTTGAAAGGACGTCCGGACCGCCATCCCTTCAGTTCAAATGTTTTACTATAAGAAACTACCTACTATTAAAATTTGCTATTTTCTAAGCGACTTTGTTATAACTTCGACGACAGATACATCTGACTTCGGGCTAGACTGTGGGCATGGTTACATATAATAATACTAGCGGCCCGCCCCGGCGTCGCACCGGTATAAAATGTTCCCGGAAATTATTCGAATTTTTCTCGCCGTAAAAACCATCCTATCTCTCAAGTTGGATCGAACTGCACATGGTGTGCGAATTTTATTATAATCGGTTAAGTGGTTTAGGAGTCCATTGAGGACAAACATTGTGACACGAGATTTATATATATTAAGATAAAAAAACCATGTTCCAATAGTGCCACTTTTGAAAAACTTTTTATGGTTTATAATTATGCAAACATTGTGAAAAGTAAAACGGGTTGATAAATGTCGCTCAACCCGTGGATTAAAACAAAATGTTTCAATACATTAATGAAAGAAGATGAAAGATATAATTATAAATTAATATTTTAGCTCAGTTTGATGTAATTAGCCTTAATTATAATGTTAAAGATTATTTGGCAGCATTACTACTCAGGAACATTGAATATTTTTATGCTATAAATTTAATATGGATTGAGAAGGAAAAGAAGATAACAAAAACATGAATAAAAATTAACCAATTAAGAACTTACTACAACATAATAAACTATAATAATAATAATAATTCTTTATTGCGCACACAATTATAACTATTATTCTATTTCTTCATGTGAAAGCTTTCCCGGAACTAAGAATTATATCCAAGCAAGTCATATATTTTTAACTTTTTATTTTATCTGACTGGATGACGGTTGCTATGGAAAGAGATGTCTGGAGAGAATGGGGGGGCTCCCCCCATTCTCTCCTGACTTGCCCAGCAGTGGGATGATACCGGCTCATTATAATAATAATATTTTATCTGAGTTCCTATGCAATTATAATTCCTTGTTATTGACCTAATACAAATAGGTATGAAAATATTTTTTTGCATCATGTCAAGTGATGCAAAAAAATATTTTTTTAGTTATTTTTTAGTTTTAGATTTTTTTTAATTATTTATTAATTTTTTAGGTATTCTGTCCCACTGCAGGGCAAAGGCCCCCCTTTTTGCTTTACATTCGTCACTATAACTGGCTACTGCAGGCCAAGATGTTAGGTGGGCGTCGAGCTCCCGCCATCTGATCCTGGGCCTTCCACGTCATACTTTATAGTTTTTTTAAATAAATGAAATTTGTAAAAAATTGAAAATGCTTCCTGTAAACCCCAAGTTTGAGGCAGTCCCAATGAAAAAATCAAGGTCCGGTGAAGCAGACACTTGATCTATCTGTTCAATTTTCTTTCATTTTGTTAATTTTATAACCCATCTATGTACCGTACACATTTTTTTCTCACAATAAATTTTCTTCTTCTTCGGATACTCGACAAGTAATCATAGTGCACCAGAATGTACCATAAGGCACATTTTTTGGTAATTTAACCAAAATAGTTATAACTTAGATAAATTGTGGTAGGTATAGATTTTTTTAATACTTTTCTAAACGGCCATGAGCAGTGCTATTGACCATTTCAAGGTCCACTACCGGACACCCTGTATATATTTAGCTTTAAGTTTTTGTATACATGTATATAAAAAAAAGCCGTGTAGGCTTAGTGGGAGCACACTCGAGGTCGTGGGTTCAAACGTCGCCACGCACCCCTGAATATTTCTTCTTGAAAAATATATGTGCGCTTTATTGTTATAAAGCGCACATAAGTGCTTTAACGGTGAAGTCAAACATCGTGAGGAAACCGGCATGTTCTGAGAACATTAAAGATTTAGAAGGACATTTGACATGAATTAAGGCCTAATCTCTCTCGTCAAGAGAGTAGTCCCTGTAGCCCAGCAGTGGGAACGTTAATAGGATGATGACATGTGTCGTATGCTGTTATTATTTGTCTTTTTTTTAGATAAAAAGTGGCTTGGGGAACTCTATTACCTACTTCTGAGGCCACCAGTCTTATGAGTCTGTGCAGATATGGTATATATATGGTCATATTTAATTGTTTTATATAAAAAGGCTATGTACCCTACGTAGGTAAGAGCTTAAAACAACATGGGTCTTATGGAATCCGCAAGTCATAAATTTAAAGTGATTCTATTTATCAATAAATATCAGCCATAAGACGTCTACTGGACATAGGCCTCCTTAATAGATTTCCAATTGTTTCAGTTGGAGTTGATAACCTCCTGCGACTTTTACCTAGTTTTCCGATCCGACATTTCTATTGAGTGAACTTCTACGCTGCGCTGTATTGAAGACCCGCGGTCACCATTCTAAAAAATTAGAGATAGATCATATTTTAATAGAGCATCTCTCTCGTCAAGAGAGAAGTCCCTGTGTCCCAGCAGTGGGAACGTTAATAGGGTGATGATGATACTGTGTAGCAAAAAAATCTAGATCTATGTAGTTGATCAAGAAAAGCAGCACGCAGAATAATAATTGTAATTATGCACACTGAGGTCAAAAATTCGCGGGCTTAGGAAATAATAATTCTTTCGATAACAAACAAGTTTTAGTGACCTCTGTTAACCATCGATGAAACTAAATTGTACAAAGTTCTTACGGTTCAGTTTACGCCGATTAGTATTGTCTATCTTTTAAAAGAACTGTTATAGTTATGTGTAATTTTAAAGATATTTCATTCTATTTATAATTAAATAAATAAAAATTTTACATCTAATATAACCGTGTAATATTTTTTTACATGAAAATCAACTTGAAGTTGAATGTCGTAATCAAATAAAAAAAACAACATGGCTATCGCACGCACAACGAACGGAACGCTAACCAATGTCATATTGCAACAAAAACTATGTCAAAAATAATTCTAAATTTTCTGTAAAAACAAATTCTAAAGCCTTGCAAAGTATATTTCTCAATCCATGTTATTTAAAAATTACAGTGATCAATAATTTTCCACGGAAATGGCAGAAAAGTGAGTAGAAGCCTTAATTTTCTAATTTCCTCTCGCATCGAGGTCTTGCGTACACAATAATATTTTTATTATTTACTTCGTAAGTTAATGCGTTCTTTTCTGTTTATTATCTTTATATAGTAAGACAAATCTCTAAAGTTCAAAATATATCGTTTATACGGAGAAAAGCACGACATTCGCTAAGTAAGTTCATAAACAAATTATGTAGGTATGTAAATCAGAGAAAAACGAATATTAGTTCCGCATACAAATAAATAAAAGCATGAGGTGCTTTGTTTCTATAGATATGCCCGCCATGATGTACGAATTCTTATAGATTGCTAAGATATATTATATTAACTTCATACACAACCTAACTAGTGACCTCAATATTGTGGCACTTATAAATAAATCTAGGTGGCTTATTCAGGTACACTCTTGTGACGGTTTGCGGATATTTCTGGTATGGATTGGTTGTATGTAGTGAATTTGTTACAATCCCTTGTCATGATTAGCTCATCTTGATACTAAATGGTTAGAATTATTGATAAAAACACTCTGGATAAACAATGTCTTCCACTCTGCTACAACAAAAGTTGGGCTATAAGAGTTAGGCAGATAAGGCGGAGAACACTGAAGGAGCACTGTACTCTGAGGTGTTTTCCCTGATATTTAAAGTTAGAGAGAAATTCAAATAATCTATAATGTGCAGGTCCGCTGATGTGACCCAGGAGGCGGCTGGGTCTCAGGGTGAGAAGCCATCTGGCAACTGGTGGGATAGCTGGATTACTACAGCCAAGTCTAAGGTAAATATATATTTACATCGAACAAAATAAAGCCACTTCCTTCAGTTCACTTAATTATTTTAAACTACCTACTCAACAGAGTTTGACTGCAATAGATAGAGTGATGCAGGACCAAGCTTTATCAATACCAACATTATGAAGCAGAAGAGTTTATTTGTTTACTTTAATGCACTAATCTCAGGATCTACTGGTCCAATTTGAAAAACTAAGAGTTCCAGGCCAGTACGGCCACTTTAAATGTGAAAGGCTTCTAGCTACATTTGATCTACCCCCACACGCAGCTGTCGCCGCTCTGAGTGAGCACAAACACTGCAAAATCTCTGGCATTTGTAGACATGCCAACATCACTTCTGAATGCAAGCTCTAAATAATCAAATAAAAATAGATAAAGAAAACATTTATTTACGTCAAAAATATTCTTACATAACATATTTTTAAATTAAAAACCTTATTTATCTTTATTCCAGTCAGCAGAAGTTTACACCATGGTTAAGAAGGATCTGGATGAGATAGGCAGTGCGGTGAAGAGCGAGGCAAGCCATGTGCTATCCAGCACATCTACTGTCATCGGTAAAACACTTAAGGTAAACTAGCTAAAAATTAAATATAATTACTTTCTAACCTTGGATTAAAACATGAAAAATAAACTATTTTATAATCCTACTTTGTCGTTTTACCTACTGCATTTCTCCTATTAATTTTCTATTCAAAACTGCATTATAAATATAATATAAGATATTTTTAAGATAAATGACTGCAATTGATAAAGAATTTTATTAAGCACAGGACCGTGACACTTGGTGGGATACATAGGTTAGGCCTTTGCCCTGTAGTAGAACACTATAGACTAATGAAAATAAGAAAAAAAAACATCATTTAATTTATACCTTATGTATTTAACTATTACTTTCTTGAGAATATAATTCGGCGTCAACAAATTTATAAATTACATACCCAGTGTCACACTAACAGCAAATAAGAATCTATCGACACCTCTTAAGCTAAAGTTCATTGAACCTTCCAAGATCAGGCTTAAAAATTATAAATATTCTCTGGCGCAGTTGGGTAATTCATAAATGATTCAATAACTTCAACAACTCACTTGTGACATCATACATAATACTTACAGCATAAAACACGTCCTTCATTTTTATAAATGTTTAAATTAAGTGTACAACCATGTTCCAAAAGTTAATAAAGATTTGAATTAATATTCTCTTACTGTAGTTGGAGAACCCAGAATCACCGGCAAATGTGATGAAGAAAAGCTTTAGCAGTTTTATTGGTAAGTTCTAGTACATTATTTAAACTCATATATTTACTATTGAGATGACATTATATCTTTGTCACCAACTGTTGAGGGAGCTGTTACAATACAAATTGCAGAATGTTGAACTAAGTGAAAACTTCTTATAGTAAATCAGTTCAATTAATGGACAATACGCTACTGAATGATACAAAGTATCGCATTTCAGTGCAGACTTATGTTCCCAAACAGAATTAAAACCAGTTGTCACCTAACCTAACGGCACCAATCTGTCTAGCATCCCTTAAGGACGATTCACACATAACAGTGAGCCCACAGTTCCGGCACAGTACCGTATCAGTGATAATTATTCTTTCAAACATTTTCTATGGACTGACACTGACGGTACTGAGGCAACACTGACACGGACAAGTGTGAATACATCCATAGAAAATGTTTGAAAGAATAATTATCACTGATACGGTACTGTGCCGGAACTGTGGGCTCACTGATATGTGTGAATCGTCCTTTACTCTTACGCATACTGCAGGCGGTAAGCAGGTTCTTCTTATCTCACTCTACACTCAACATCTCTAACCATATTATAAGTTATCACGAGTCCAGAGTCGTAGTAATCTGTATAACTGTTCTAGTAAAGCACTTAAGAAAATAACACAAGTTATTAGTTTTATATATAGTAGGGAAAATGGAGTATACAATTAATGTGTATTTGATTAACAGGTCAAGTAAGCACAGTCCTGAACCCAGAACCGGATGATGAAGATGATACAGAGGTCATCCTGTCATCAGGGGATACCACAATGCTCTCTACTTACAAGGCATGTATTTTATTAAATGAACTATGTATATCGTTTTATTTATTACGCGCTGTACAATAAGCACCAAGATATGTTATGTTTAATTTTTTCTTATAGAAAGAACTAGAAGCACTCCAACGTGTGGACGCAACATTCATAGTCCCCGCCTATAGTCCCGAGTTCGAGGCCTGGCTCGGCAGCCTGGAGAACGTGGAGGGAGGCGTCATTAGCGCGTCTTCTGCGATCAAGCGACTCGACTCAAACCCCGTGCTCAAGGCTCAGTACGCGCGCCTGGTGCCGGACGCAGTGAGTCACACAGACTTCTGGGAGAGGTAAGTTCAGTGGCTAGACAAACCCCGTGCTCAGGGCTCAGTACGCGCGCCTGGTGCCGGACGCAGTGAGTCACACAGACTTCTGGGAGAGGTAAGTTCAGTGGCTAGACAAACCCCGTGCTCAGGGCTCAGTACGCGCGCCTCGTGCCGGACGCAGTGAGTCACACAGACTTCTGGGAGAGGTAAGTTCAGTGACTAGACAAACCCCGTGCTCAGGGCTCAGTACGCGCGCCTCGTGCCGGACGCAGTGAGTCACACAGACTTCTGGGAGAGGTAAGTTCAGTGACTAGACAAACCCCGTGCTCAGGGCTCAGTACGCGCGCCTGGTGCCGGACGCAGTGAGTCACACAGACTTCTGGGAGAGGTAAGTTCAGTGACTAGACAAACCCCGTGCTCAGGGCTCAGTACGCGCGCCTGGTGCCGGACGCAGTGAGTCACACAGACTTCTGGGAGAGGTAAGTTCAGTGACTAGACAAACCCCGTGCTCAGGGCTCAGTACGCGCGCCTCGTGCCGGACGCAGTGAGTCACACAGACTTCTGGGAGAGGTAAGTTCAGTGACTAGACAAACCCCGTGCTCAGGGCTCAGTACGCGCGCCTCGTGCCGGACGCAGTGAGTCACACAGACTTCTGGGAGAGGTAAGTTCAGTGACTAGACAAACCCCGTGCTCAGGGCTCAGTACGCGCGCCTCGTGCCGGACGCAGTGAGTCACACAGACTTCTGGGAGAGGTAAGTTCAGTGGCTAGACAAACCCCGTGCTCAGGGCTCAGTACGCGCGCCTCGTGCCGGACGCAGTGAGTCACACAGACTTCTGGGAGAGGTAAGTTCAGTGACTAGACAAACCCCGTGCTCAGGGCTCAGTACGCGCGCCTCGTGCCGGACGCAGTGAGTCACACAGACTTCTGGGAGAGGTAAGTTCAGTGGCTAGACAAACCCCGTGCTCAGGGCTCAGTACGCGCGCCTCGTGCCGGACGCAGTGAGTCACACAGACAGAGACTCAGTATGGTGCTAAGTAGTAGTCAAGTATACTAACGTTAAATAAACAAACAGGACCAAAATAAAAATTGATTTTAAATTACTTCCAAGTCGGCTACTCGAGGCTACACACTATGCGGACGTTGTATAGTGCTCCTTAGTCTCAAGTAAAATCTGTAAACAAAATGCAATTGCTCATGGGTTCAAATATAATGTTAAGAAAAACAGAAGTCCAGAATGTTTTAATATATCATTTATTATATAATCAATATATACATAAAGGTGTATCAAATATGAAACTAACTAATCACTATCTAGAGCATCCACCTGCTACATATGATATATTTTTACTCATGGTTAGGTTACTAGTTACTAGATGAGTCACTTGATAATATTTATTTATTTATTTTATGATAGATAAGCCTTCTTTTGACCACAATCTCACCTGATGCAAAGTGAGTATGTGGTCTTAGGTGGAGCATGAAGACCTAGAAGGTAGGCTTCTTTGGACTACATTACGAAACACGAAAATCTTGTTACACGCACTGGCCCAGCCCGGAGGGTGCTGACAAACCGCGGCCGAAGCCTACCACTAGAGTTCTGTGCTTAGCACCACCCGGAGGTCACGTGCAATCATTCAGAGGGTTAACACTTACGGACGACGAAACCACGGCCGAAGCCTACCACCAGAGTTCTGTTCTTTGCACCACCCGGAGGTCACGTGCAAGGATGTTTAACACTTACGGACGTCAACAGAAAAAACCTCCAAATTAGCGTTTTGCGGCTAACGTCTAAACATGTACAGCAGGTGTAATAAGCGTCCTTATTTCAGGTACCTGTTCCGCGTGGCATTGCTACAAGACCGACTAGCGGCTGCCTCGCGCAAGCAGCCCGAGGAACCTGTTACAAACGACCCCGTGCTGGCCCATCTGCCGCTCTCCACTGCCACGCAACCGCCGCCCATACAGCAGTGAGTGCTCCTCCCCACTGACACAGTCATCATCATCATCACCCTTTTAACGTTCCCACTGCTGGGACACAGGGACATCTCTCTTGACGAGAGAGATTAGGCTTTAATTCACCGCGCTGGCCAAGTGCGGGTTGGTGAATGTCACATGTCCTTCAAACTCTTCAAAGTTCTCAGAACATGCCGATTTCCTCACGATGTTTACCGTCACCGTTAAAGCAAGTGTTCAAAAAGCACATACATTTTTATAGAAAAAAAATCCAGAAGTGCGCTGCGAGGTTTGAACCCAAGACCTTCTTAATGAAAGGCAAGTGTGCTCCCACTTAGCCAACACGGCCTTTAATGACAGTGGCATAATCTAATATATAAAATTTCCATGTCACAATGTAAGGTACCGTACTCCTCCGAAATGGCTTTACCGATTTTTAGCAAATTTTATATGTGTATTCAGTTGGTCTGAGAATTGGCTACTATCTATTTTTAATTTTGCAAAACAACTTTTGCTGGGGTCAACTAGTATACTATATAATTATACACACACTGAGAATGAAGTCCCTATAAACACCAAGCTAGACTGTCTTTGTACCCATGCCAGGCCTGGCGCACTCCGCGCTAAAGCGTCAAAACATACCTACGACGCGCTGCGGACATGGCGGATAGCCGTTCAGGGAGTCACGCGTGTGTTATCCTATCGCGCGCGCCTTTCGCAAGCTTTTTTTAGTTTTTATTAAAGGTGTAAAAGGTACCACAGGCCCAACAGATATTGTGCAGCATTTGGGTGTTTAAACCCTGATAATAGTAAAGATTTATCATTTTATGTCGTATGTCATCATGCCAATTTTATTCGCGTATACCTACCTACACAAACACATACACACCAAAACAAAATATTTACTTTCATAAACAAGGTACATACCACTAACGAATCTTATTGATAAAGTGCCTATGCAGATATTTAAAAAAGTTAAATAGTTCTCTAATCTACCACTTTCTACTAAGACCTAGCCTAGGTTTATATGAAACGTCATTTGTTTACGAAAATAGAGTAAAACACACCTAGCTGGTTATTCAATAGTCAGATAAAAATATTCTTGTAATGACAACCCTGATGTCGTCAGAAAAGGTAAGGATTACGCGATAGAAAGAGAGGCAACTTCTAGGTGAATATAACTGTAGGTAACTAGCGCTGTGCGATTTGAATTGAACTTAATTGTGTTGTAGAAAGGGTCGCTATTCCTTTAATTGATTTTTCGGAGTGCGTCTTCTGTACTTGTACTATTATGTATTCTGTGCCATTGGGCGAGATTTTTTAAAGTCTAATAGGCTTTTTTTACCCTGCCTTTGCCTTTTTCGTTTGCAAGAAAACAGAAACTGTGTAATATTTTTTCATTTGTGTACAATTTTTTTAAATAATCTAAATTACGGACTTATTTATGTTTTATATTCATCTAGCCTCTTGATAACAATTAACCTTTCGAACCCCGACTGAAGCGGTCAACAATCCTAACCGTGCACCTTCAAAATAAAATCTCTAAATTAATAAACCTAAGCTTTAAAAATTTGTTTTCAGGAGTCCTAAAAAGGTTCTCTCCGGTATAGAAGAGGCACAACATACCCCTGAAGTAGGGGTTGTTGACAACGTGGTGGCTTGGGACGACGGTGAGTTAACTAAGTAACCATAAACATAGCTTTTATATCGTCACCAAGCATTTTTCAACTATATAATCTCACTTGATACGTTATCTTCAAACATTACGATTATTTTGACATTCCGAAACATCATATAGATAAAATTATATTTTTAATATCAGTTCACGTTTCGTTGTTTGTCAAATTTATTTTAATCGCATATTAGTTAAGTTGCTTTGTTCATCGAATACATATATTAAGATCTGAATACTCTATTACTAAAATCAACCTTATTTCCTCTACCATAAGAGCTTTCGGACGCTCAGCCTGACATCAATTTCACAGAGGACTTCGCGAATGACGTAGAACTAACTGAAGAACAACAAACACTACTTCTAGAAGAATACGAGAAGGAAATATCTAATAAAAAACAAAAGGCCACCCGTGACGTAGTTAATAATAACTCTAAGCAAACCACGACGAACACCCCCAAAGCTAAAAGCAAAGCTGCACAGACCAGAGACAAGATGAACAATAAACAGACGACCACAGACAAAGCTAAAAACAAAAATGTCGCACAGAAAACTCCCAAGAAAGCAGCGAAAGATGTCTGCGGTAATAATCTTGTGGAGGACCATTTTGCGGAGAAGGATGACGCTAATGATGATGCAAATTCTGACGAAAGTTGGGAGAAAGAGTTTGAGATAGACGATGTGAAAGAAGTTAAAGCCTAAAGCCATAGACTAGAGTGAGAACATTCGCGCAAACTCATAGACAAAACATGACTATGTTTGCATGGTAGAAAAGAGGTTTGTTAAAGATACCAGATGACCGTGTATTTGCGGCAGTGTTGCCAACTCTGCCACATTTGAGCTAGTTGTAGTTAAGTTTTATAGCTTAAGAAGTTATTAAGAATATATATACATATATATATTGGATACTTCAACTATTATAGTAGTTAGTTCCAGCTAAATTAACACTTGTCTCAAAATAAATTTAAAATGTATGAATCTATTCTGCCGAATTCTGCTGAGTTGTCCTGATTTTTGGCTGTTGGCAACACTCCTTCGCAAAGAAACCTTCTGCCGATTATAAAGCGTATAAATATAATTCGTCCTACTTAAAATACCGGTATTATATAACCTTACCGACTGAAAATCAACCTTATTGTAACGCAATATGATATAAATTCGAAAGAACTGGTCATATTTGTATTCAAAATATATACAGGGTGTAACGGTTTCGTTTCTATTGCTGTATCACGTAAAAAATTATAGGACTAAGAATCTTACTAGAGCAAGAATGAGCCCAATGAAGTAATTTACTTTAATAGTTATGCAGAGCTTAAAGTGAAAAAGTATCGATTTTTTTTATTATTTTTGACTTAGAATATTAATTTTTATTATTTTACACCCTGTATTTCATTTGGTGTTACCCCTTATACCTGCATTTATTTTCTACTTACTTAAGTATAATTTGTTAGTCACATATTGGTCTATATTGAGACATGCAAAAGTTCCAAATAATATACATATTTATAAATTACGAACGACATGAAATTATTTTCGGATTCTATAATTTTCGTTAGAAATTTAAGTTTATTTTCGCTTTTGCGTGTCTAATACACACCACTGTCCTAGTTTTTATTTATAATAACCATTCCAATGTATACTTGGAAATATTTTACCGATTTTTTATATTTACAAGTATCCCTAGTACCAGTCTAAATACATAGTATATAATTATTAATTAAATATAACTGGGCAATCATGTCTAGTAAACATAATACCTAGCTAATACATAGATCAATAAAACTCCGATCATAATTATGGTCAACTTATTTAATACGTATTTTTAACCGACTGCACAACGCAGTCGTGGAGAAGTGGTAGTGTGGTTAACAGTATATGTATGTAAGTTCCTTTGTCCCACTATAAAGACCAAACGCCTGGGGCGATTTGTATGATTCACACGTCAATCTATTCCTCTTAGTACGGCGAGGCGAGTGTCACTAAAGACATGTCGTTAGTGAAAATTCAACCATTCTCACTTAAAAGGCTTGTAAACAAGTGAAAAATTGTCAAAACAGTTAATTCGTGGTGTCTTTTTTTTGTTAAGAAAAAAATGAAAATGACAATATGAAAATATACAAACAACATTAATAATATCATACTGTGTATGTAGACTTTTTTAACGGTGCCACTTTTTTTATATGTTTCTTTTTAAATTATTATTTTTCAACCTCTTTTGAATATGTAAAATCTATATATAACCTTAAGGTTTATAAGTAATGTAAAGTGTGATAAAAAGGTCTTGTACTGCTCAAAACGAAAAAAAAATATCCGCTATGGACTAGATTAGCTGTGTTGTTCTTATTTTCATAGTTTTGGGCAGAAATAGGTGTAAAATTAGCGGTTAATTTAGATATCTCAGTTATAGATACGATATTTATAATTGTAACGGCAAAACGCGAAATTGAGACTTACCCTGACATGTAAGTGGAGTTGTATTACACGTATACTAATCGCAAAATTTTATTTATAATTTATTTATTTATTTTGAAAATTGTAAAGAATAGTTGTTTTCAGGCACCTTGTATAACGTTGAATAGGCTATAATTTAAAAAAAATATTGCTGGACATCATTTGTACACCAAAACAAGGCCTAAAGTGTAAAAATGCATCTTTTAGTGAGATAAACTGTATTCAATTGAATTTAAATAGAATTATGATAAAAAAAAATTAAGCAGCCAGTGTTTTGGGTTGCCAGCTGTGCTGTGCGCTGGAATTTTTTATTATTAAAAAATAAATACATAATATATATATTCTGTTATGTGTAGTGCAACTTTACTTATTAAAATATACTATATTTTCGCATCTCCGCCTTACGGAATTAAAATTAAGTGCAATATTATAATGAAGGAAGCTTTTGGCTACTAATTATTTAAAATCAAATATTTTAGGGTTACACGTCATACACTTTAATGACATTAGGTTTCGTTATGTTTGTGTAAATTATAATTATAATGAATATGAATAAAGTTATAAAAAATTGAAACATTTGTTTTCTTACGTTTCTGATAAATATCATTCATAACCTAACTGCTTTGTTTAGTTAAAATACCTAACTAAAGTTAGTACTACTATGAATAAAGTGTTATTGTTGTGTTGTGAAGGATTGTTTGCACATATAAACAGAAAAAGGAACTCTTAACTTCTTTAGCAATGAATATTCTAAATTTGTGTAGAAAAAGTAGCTGATTTATCAGCTATGGGAGTAGAATAGTCCTAGGATGTTCTACTAGATGTCGCTAGTACGAGGCGTAACTCGTTGTTGCAAGTGTAGAAGAAATTGAAGAGATGACGTAGTGGCGAGGTTGGTTAAGCGGTCAGAACGTCCATGCGTGTAATGATAGACTTGGTTTCGAGTCCCGCATCACGTTACTTCTTATTTTTTTCTACACAAATTTAGAATATTAGTTTCAACCTATAAGTGGGGTTTATCACTTTGAAAAAAACATGAAAGTTCTATAGCAATGGTTTAATTAAAATGTGTAATGTTTGAGTCTAGTCTACATCAGGTTCGTTAAGGTCGTAGCCCTTCTGGTGGGGATAGTATGCTCCGGTGGGGTCGAAGGGGTCCGGCGTCTCGTCGGCCAGCGGCGGGTACGGGTGGTGCGGCATTGCGCCCATCCACTGCGGGTACCAGTACAGACCCTGGAATGTGACAAACCCTTTATTATCCGAGAGCCAGCACCAACGTTAAGCTTTTAAAAACAAACACGTGCTTTATCGGTGAAGGCAAGCATCGTGAGGAAACCTACGTTCTGAGAACTTTGACGAGTTTGAAGGACATTCACTAAGCCGCACTTGGCCAGCGTGGTGAATTAAGGCAAAATTTTGTCGTCAAGAGAGAAGTCTCTGTGTCCCCAGTAGTGACCCCAGTCATTTTTCCCAGTAGTGGGAAAGTATATAGGGTTGCTTATGTAAGCTAGATGATTTAGCAGGATTTGGATATTATCAGCCACAGGCAAAGTTACGTGTTTAGCGCTGTTTATTACAATAAATATAAATTTCATTCAAATAGATCTACACGTAATTGTTTCGGTCTCATCATTTCAGCCATTAGACGCCCACTGCTGGACATAAGCCTCCCTCAAAGACGACCAATTATTCTGATCGGTCGCTACTTGCATTCACCGTGAGCCAGCAAGTTTGACCAAGCCATCTGTCCATCTTGTTGGTGGTCGTCCGACGCTGCGCTGCGGATTTATCGTTCTACCCGTTTTCAATTACTACAAATACAGACATGCACGCAAACTTTTGACACCATTTTATTAACCGCCGACAAAAAGAGGGGTGATATAAGTTTGACGTGTCTGTCTGTCTGGGAAATTGGTATGAAAGGTGGGTTTGGCGCTAGTGTTTTTAGACATGTTTGATGAAAATCGGTTGTCTTCCCCTTACAGAGTTAGTTATTCAAACAGTATTCACCTTATTGCCGCCTGCCGCGTTGCACGTAAACCTATCATCGTGCAGATCAACAGAATCCAAGTAGCTCTTGCCAGCTATCGAGCCGTAATTAGGCGGGTACATAAACAGACAACCGTCCAGGATATCTGAAATAAATAAGCTACGTTTAAAACAACAGTTCTGGACTTCAACATCTTATAAAATTCCAGGGTTGCTCTCGATTTCTCTGGGAACCCATCATCAGATTTTGACAGGGTGACTATGGGACCACTCGGCAATCATACCCTTTCCAATAAAACAATAATTATCTAAATAGGTTACCGACTTACGTAGATATCGCTTAACTAACATACAAAAAAAATACATCAATTTGAGAGGAGGTTCTCAAATTGTTTTTTTGAAGTACCATATGTTAATGTAAATTAAAAAAAAAACACGTGCTTCAACGGTGAAGACGAAACATCGTGAGGAACCCGGCATGTTCTGATAACTTTAAAAGAGTTTGAAGGACATGTGTCATTCACCAACCTGCACTTGGCCAGCGTGGTGAATTAAGGCCTAATCTCCCTCGTCAAGAGATCCTGTGTTCTGTGGTCCCTGTGTCCCAGCAGTGGGAACGTTAATAGGATGATGATGATTATGAATGTAAATGTATATCTTGAATTAACAAGCCCACATAACAAAAAATATTATTTAACATACGGGTTTATTTTTATTCTAAAGTTAGATTACTGTTGTGAAATTATAACATTAGGAGGGATTTCTCACAAGGCACAGTGATGTTGTCGTCTTCTTCCGTGGTCTCGTCCGGTTTCGGTGTAGGCTCGATGTATGGTGGGATGAGTTCGATTCCATGGTCCGGATCGCCCGGAATCAGGAACGGACCTGTGAACGAAATAGCTATGTTAACCAAGGTAAATTCAAGAAGCGTAGCTATACGAGGACTACCATATGCGAGATTAATTAATTTATTGAGTTAATTTGTATGGCTTAGCTTATTAAACAACAAAAAAATTACGAGTAAGAGCAATAACACTCTTTGTAATTAATCTATATAAATAAAAATGAATTGTTGTTCGTTAGTCTGATTAAAACTCGAGAACGGCTGAACGGATTTATCTTATCATAGTCTAGAAATGTTCGTGGAGGTCTAGGGAAGGTTTTTAAAAGGCGAGAAAAATCGAATAATTGCCGGAGAAAAACATTGAATAAAAACCCGTGCGAAGCCGGGGCGGGCCACTAGTCAGGAATAAAGACGTGTGGCAATCGGAGACTGCCGCGGTAAAGCTATTTATCAACTTATGCAATTATATAATTTTATTTTATTTATGCAGTATTTTTTTTCTTTTCTAATAATTCAAGTTACACTTTGAGCGTGATGTGATGAATGACCGATAAGATTGTTTTTTTTCTCTTATTATATAAATGAGAATTATTATAAGATTATCTTTCAATACATGTCGGTTCTTCAGGAATATTTATCATTGAAAGTATAGGTTTATGGTAACTGAAATAAGATACATAAGTTTGAGACTTGATATCTTCTAAATATCTGGAAAATACCGCGTCAATGGTGGATCCAAGTTTTATTGTGGATTATTGTGGATCATTATTCATTTTCGCAGTAACGCCGATACAAAAAGTCATTTGAAGTTCTGCTATAGATAGATATCGATAGATGGCGGAGTGGGGGGTGTTAGGTTTTTTTCGTTACGGAATTTCTGGATTCGGTCTCCACGCTCAAGGCCGCAAGGTGTTATTATTTTTTAATCCTGATTTAATCATAAAAGGGGCTTTGTCACACAGTGACGATGTCCCCATCAATAACATAAACACTATTCTTAGGTAAAATTAAATTCATTAAACATAAGTCACTTTTGAAAGAAAGAAAGAAAGAAATACATTTATTTCGACAACACAAATACAGAAAAATACAGTATATTTAAAACCAAACTACAATAATAAAAAATAAAAAATACAACATAAAAACAGTACTACTCATTTGGTTGACACATAAACATTGTGAGCCGAAATAGGCTCACATGTATGTTTTGAGTTTATATTGAGTATTACTATTGAGTTTATACTCAAAAAATCACATCCAATTAAGTTAAAAAAGAACAAACAAGCGCTGAATTTAATTAAAAAATAGTTTTTTCGTTGAAAGTCGGTTAGCTGTTCAATCAAAGGGTCAAGGTCTGTAGCTCACCTCCATAATGGTTGGTGTAGTTCCATTCGCAGACATGGTGATCGCAGACGAGAGGTGAATACGGCTCCTTGGTGTAAAACGTGCACCCGTTGGGAGTTATCTATAAAATAAAATCAACGTTAAAAAACCCGACTTCAACATCTTATAAAATTCCAGGGTTGCTCTCGATTTCTCTGGGATTCCACCATCAGATTTCGACATGGTGACAATGGGACCATTCAGAAAGCATGCTCGTTCGGATGAAACAAGAATTTTCAACTTCGGTTCACAACTTACGCGTTAGAAACATACAAACAGTTTGCTACAAATTGTTTCTTTCACACCGGAAAACAGCGCTGCTCTGCGTTTCCCACATTGGAGGATTTTTTGGAGGTTTTTATCAGTTCACGTCCGTAAGTGGTAACCCTCTGAATCCTTACACGTGACCTTCGGGTGGTGCTAAGAACAGTCTCTGGTGGTAGGCTTCGGCCGCGGCTTGCCCTCCGGGATGGGTCAGTGCGAGAAACGATTTTTTGTGTTTGGTAATGTGGCCCGGAGAAGCCATCTCTACCTTCTAGGTCTTCATGCCCCATCTTAGACCATCTTAGACATCGTCACTTTACATCAGGTAAGATTGTGGTCAAATGAAGGCTTATCTAGAATAAAAAAAAACAGGGTGGCTTCAAGCTGAAAAGTGTAACCTTTTTGATCTCAAATATTGTGATTAGTTTTTATTAATGTATGTGCTATTTTATTTATTTATTTATTTAACAAATTGATTACTCTATCTTTACAGGATGTTCCCGAAGGAGTTACTCCATTTATAAATTATAATAGACTCTATTACTAATTTAATTCAATACAAAAGATTATTTACATTATATGTTAGTTACTCATTTTCATAAATTCATAAATTCTTTATTGTCCACAAAAAGGATACATGAAGGATTAGTTACAATGGTCATGTTACAAAGGCGAGCTTAACCCTATAATTTTGCTAGCTAATCTTAAGTTTGTTTATTTTATATTAGGTCCTTACATATGAAATTGGCGTTTTTCGTACTGGCCACTTTAATCACAAATTTCTCCTCTTTGGTAAGGAATTTCAAATTCAAATTTGTACAGCTATAGACTCATGTATTTGTGCTTCGATGATCGTCATTCATTTGTTTTTTTTCTTCTGTTTTTTTCTGTTTGCGTCACTCATTTTACAAAATGGAAAACTTAAAATATCGCATTATTTACGAGTACGAGTTCCGCCGTGGCACTAGTGCTGCGGAAACAACTCGAAGGGTGAATGATGTGTATGGCGGTCGTGTTGCAAAAGAAAACACAGTTCGTTTTTGGTTCCAACGTTTTCGTTCTGGAAATTTCGACTTGCAGAACAAGCCCCGTGGACGGCCTGAGACTCAAGTTGATAATGAAGAGTTGAAGGCTATTGTGGAAGCGGATCCATCGCAAACCACGTCCGAGTTAGCTGCAGGCTGCGGTGTTAGTGATAAAACTGTTTTAATTCACTTGAAGCAAATTGGGAAGATTAAAAAGCTTGAAAGGTGGGTACCTCACGAATTGACTGAAGCAAACCGCCAAACGCGCGTCGACTGCTGCGTTACATTACTAAACCGGCACAATAATGAAGGTATTTTAAACCGAATCATTACCTGTGATGAAAAATGGGTTCTTTACGATAATCGGAAGCGCTCAGCGCAATGGTTGGATCCTGGCCAGCCAGCCAAATCCTGCCCCAAGCGAAAATTAACCCCAAAAAAGTTACTTGTAAGCGTTTGGTGGACTAGTGCCGGTATTGTTCATTACAGTTTTCTCAAATCTGGCCAGACTATTACGGCTGATGTCTATTGTCAGCAATTGCAAACCATGATGGAAAAGCTAGCGGCTAAACAACCTAGGCTGGTCAATCGCTCCACGCCACTGCTGCTTCACGACAACGCTAGACCACACACTGCGCAACAGACGGCTACTAAATTAGAAGAGCTTCAATTGGAAAGTCTAAGACATCCTCCGTACTCCCCGGACCTTGCTCCAACAGATTACCATTTTTTTCGAAATTTGGATAACTTATTGCAAGGGAAAAAATTCAACTCCGATGGGGCAGTCCAAATCGCCTTCAAAGATTTTATTGATTCCCGTCCGACTGGTTTTTTTAGTAAAGGGATCAATGAACTACCTATAAGATGGCAAAAGTGCATAGAAAATAATGGTTCATACTTTGATTAATTAAATATATTATATTAAAAAATATTCGACTTTTTGTTCCTCCCATACAAAACGCCAATTTCATATGTAAGGACCTAATATTTAAAAGAATCTTAAAATCTTACTAGAAAGTAGTCGTGGTGGCGGTACCGCAGGCCCTGGATGTTGAAGTCGAGGATGAAGGAGCCCGAGGTGATGATGCAGGAGGCGGCCGTCAGGGGGGGCAGCTTGTACATGTTCAACCCGCACTTCACGATCGCTTTGGGCATTGCGGAGACATCTCTCTCGTTCTGGACTATCTTCTTGAATGGGAACCTGAGAAGATGAGCTTAAATGAGATGTAAGGCAGTCCAAGGTTTAGCTCTCGTCGCGACGAAAAACAGGATTTTCCGCAGTTAGACAAAAAAAATGAAAATTCAATATGGCGACTTCTGGGCGCCATTTTGTTAAAGTCAACTAACTATGACATGTGGGGTATAGTATAATAGGTAGGTATTTAAATTGCATTATTCCTACTGACCGTTTACGATCTATATTGATTTAAAGTTGCTTATCAACCATTCTCACTCATTTAAACAGTAAAAAACCCCAAAAAGTTAAGTAGAAGTCGGGGTATATTTTTCCTCATTTCAGCATTTATTTATTTATATAAATCACATACAACTTATGTTATTATTAACTTATTTATTAACTTACTTAGCATGTTTCCTTTTAGCGCCTTCTTACCTAAATATACACAATCCCATGTGACACTCCAATCCATGCAGATAATTATCCGTGGGGAAGGATATGCTGGGGTCTTCCAGGAGATAGTACTTCTGCTCCTCTTGGTAATGCAGGAATCCCAGGAATATGAAGGAACGGTCCTTGCAATATGGCGCTGGCCCTCGACCCATGTGGTAGATATCGCTGTAAAGCTCTGATAGGAAGATGTACACGTACTTGCCGCAGTAGTATTCTGAAAGAAACAAAGAAAGAGAGAAAGAGAAACATTTATTGACACATCACAACACAAAATACAATAAAACAAAGAAAAACAACAAATACTTAACAACATAATTTTGTGATGTGTCAAAAGGCCCCGTCTCAGCATAATGCAAATGCAACCCCACACTTAGAGCGCGGAGGTGCGCTGATATTCAGACGAGACCTTGGAACACAAAACATCACATTCTGAAAAAATATTTCGTATTTCTAAGTGTCACTCTAGTGGCACGGTTTCAACGGCAGAAGCAACTGCATCTAGAGAGCCGTTAATCAACGTCAAAACTCTGCGACATGCTTCGACATTCTAAAATATTACCTATACATGTAATGTGACTGCTTCAATGGCGAGGTGGGCGAGGGTCCGCTTGCGACGCAAGAGGTAGCAGGTTCGATTCCCGCCGAGGGTGAAAGTGTTTGTATGTTCTGCAAGCACTTTCTCCTTGGTCTGGGTGTTTAATATGTATAATAAAAAATATATATATATGTATGACTATTATATTAAGTATATCAGATATCTAGTACCCGTAACACAAGTTTAGAGCTTACCACGGGGCTAGATGTTGTTGTGTGAATTGTCTGGAAATAGTTATTTTATTTTTTTGTTTGTTGATTTGCAGTAAAGAAACTGAAACTCTCTTAAGTGTTCTACTCTATGCCGTCGTTACGTGCTTAGTAGTACGTTTCATCCTGAACTATTTGCAGTCATCTACCTATGTAGATAGTAGGTACCTATCGGTGTAGAAAGGTAACATTCTGACAGACATGTAAAACTCAGACGAAAGAACCCCAACATAGAAGCAGCTCTGCTTAGTTTTTATGAGATGATCCTATGTGAGTTATTGTTCTATCCTTAACTACATATAATATTCTGTTAAACCTTGGCTCATATAAAACTCGGTCGGCACTGGTCCTCCGGTGTAGGTGGCCTTTCTCTCAGCAGCTATGGAGTTGTGGTTTTCGTACATCGTCAGCATGTTGTCGATAACGTCGTCCAACGTTATCAGCAGCACCTATGGTTCACAAAATACTTTACTCTTAACACAACCATATCCATAGGTACTTGTTTCGTTTCCATAAAATTGTAGTTCTAAATTCAAATTTCCCACTCTCTATTATTTTGGTTCATTCATCGTGTATCGACAAATCAGTCATCGAAACGTCATGAACGACGTTCACAGGATATATATGTCAAGACACAGGAGGCGCGCTAGCAGCGACAAAAACACAAGAAGAATCAGATCTATCTCATCTCACACGAACCGCGCGCGCGCACCGCAAAATCTATAATCCTATCAAAATCCAATACAAAATAGCCGGGCCAGACTGTGAAAAGTATCGTGCGTGTTGTGCTAACAAAGGACAGTGTTGTCGATGCAAGGCGGAGTAGGCAGTCCTGGATATTTAAACTGTGAGTATCTTTGTCTGTATGCTAGCCTCACGTTTTATGAACCAAACCTTTCCAAAAGCATCGTTGACCAGAACCTGGTCCCCCAAAGTGTTGCTGTGCCTATTTTATTGGAATGCAACAATACTTTTATACTAATATTATAAATGCGTAAGAAACTCTGTCTGTCTGTCCTCTTTCACGCTACTGAAACGATTGGTATGAAATTTGGTACATACAGGCTTTTTATGCTTTTGACCGCGGTAAAATACATTAAAACAGGGGTAACACCGCGGGGCATTACTAGTTTACTAATATATTTTGGTATGATGATGGTTGACCATTTATACTTACATAAGTTTTGAGGCAATTCCAAATTAAAAAAACCACCAAAAATGTTCTTCCCTAGTTGAACTATGTATGTGGAACTGCCGATTAATTTTACTTGTTTATATTAAACCCAATTTCACAACCAGATTCACAGTAAAATAATTCCAAAATATAATGAAACTCTTTTTATGTGATCTCATTCGCTAACTCACCTTAAGTTCTTGAATGTGTAGCTTTATGAATCTACCCAAATGATCTGTGGCTATGTGGACTCTTTCGTTGATCAAGTACTGGAATTAAAAATTAAATTATGGCGACTAGAAACGGGTAAAATACCATGGTTTGACGGTTTTTGGGTCAGTGTAGTGTCTCGTGATCGAGTTGCGTTCGAGAATTAAACAAGTGGTGGTAACACTAGTCTTTGTCAACCTCGCACTAAAAGACTCTGAAAGAGGGTAGACCGTTTCGTTTGTGAATAACCGTCTGCCCAAATCGCAAAGACAATTACAATTCAGTTGTTTCCGTGATCATGGCGCTTGCAACAGCGTCGAAATATCGAAAAACTCAAAAACCGTCGAATCATGGGGATGTTACCCGTTTTATTTAAGTCATAATATTGTTAAAAACCATGATAATTTAAAAAGTTAAATTAAATTACTTTTTATTGCGGGGAAATTTATTATTACGCGAGTAAACCCGCGGGGCGCAAGCAAGTTATATAGAATGTAGAAAGCCTCGTTTAACCTGGTCTTCTGCCGTCTTGATCCGCATCATCTCTGTCTGATAAAGCCAGAGGTTGTCGAGTTTGTCTGTCGGGTCGTGTCCGTAGATCTCGAAGGCGTCTATGATCATGGCGAGCGTCAGGTTCTCCCCCGCGCCCAGGCAGCATGGGTGGTTCCGTATGTTGTATTGACTCTGGAACTGTGAAACACGATACTAACACGTGTAGATTATTTTGTTATGGGAGAAGCGGTACTGGTTTGTCAAATAAAAAAATATTAAATAATCTACATTTATAATTTTTTAAAAATCCCAGAATCTAGAACTTTAGTTACCCTAAAAGTAAATAGTCATACTATTTTATAGGTAATGTAGGTACGTGTGATGCGTTTTCATTTGAGACCCCACTCGAGTATATTTGCAGATATTCGGTTTTCCGTCCCCACTTTTACCCTTATAACTTTAAAACTAGTCAACCGATTTTCATCAAACATATCTAAGAACACTCGCGCGAAACTCACCTTTCATAAAAAAGAAACTAAATTGAAATCGCTTCATCCGTTCGGAAGTATTGAGACTGACAGACAGGCACGTCAAACCTATATAATAACATATGTATTTTTGTCGGGGGTTGGGATAAAGATGGTTGGGTATCATAGATAAAAAACTATTTACTTACTGAAACTTGCAGCCATATCACACACAGAGTCAACAATGTGCGTGCATGAATACACACCTCCATTTTGGCAACATGGCGTCTAACATCGAGAAACCGCCAATTTAATAATTGCCAATTTATCGTTATCGGAACCTTGCCCTTTAGTTTTAATTAACTAAAACAAAATCGAATCGCGAAATCATTATGCAAACCTTCGATCTAAGATCTAAATTTTCAAAATCGGTATGACCATTTCAGAGTACAAATAGACACTAAATATTTAAACAAGTCTATATTATTTGAGGTATGTATCTACTGTGGGCTATGGTGCTCAATGCCGAGCTTCCTTAAAAAGCCAAAAATATATACCTATTTATTATGCCTAGATATTAAGATCTAAACGCCGACTCTGATTGGTAAAAGTCTGAATTATTTCGCTTTTCTTACTTTTACCTACGGTACGTAAGTACATAAGTACGCTTAGGCTCATAAATCTTAACGGAATCCTAAAAATTGTTATCTGAATCGTTAAATGTTGACGAGTTTTTTTTTTCAAGTTTTATTATTCAGATAAGACTAAAACATTAGAATTATGCGAAACAGAGACCCGCAGATTTTGTGCGGAGGCGGATGAAACGCATTTCCATCTGCTAGGAGAATGTGGAGTTATGATGCAGATACGTAGCACACACCTGGGCAAGCATCTGCTCAGTCCAGAAGACCTACGCAACTTAACCTAAAGACAATCCTTGGGTTCGCAGCTGTGAAGATAAGCGGTGAATTAAAGCGTTGTGACTTTAAGGGGAACCGAGGAAAATTCACGATCACAATTAAGCTTTTAGGCAGCAGAGACACTCTAGCCACATACCTACATAAATAAAAAAATAAAGTCTCTATGTAGTCTTAAGTACCTAGTCCTACATAGGGAATGTATTTGAATAAAACAAAAATATCGAATAACATTTTATATTATTTAAAATACACACCTAGGATCACTCCATCACAATACATGTAATTTTCGTAGATAATATTTTATACATTATTGCACTCGAATACATTTCTAATTAGTAAGTACAAACTCACAAGCAAAGAATGAACAATTAATTATCTATGGGCCAAGATGACACTGACAGCCATTTACTAACTTCATAATCATTCACCAAAACTAGCATGCTATTTTTTTATTATCATCACTATGCTAATGGAAGACTTTATTACATAAAAAATCGTTAGATTATCAATTGATTACACTACGTTCTCTCACATCCAGGATAAACTACATTTTTAAATGTTATTCAACAATTTTTAACATTTTATAGACCATAACATTGGAAGACATTGTTATTCTTAAAATAATATTATAAACTTTGTAAAGAGAACTGTAGGTTGTATATTGCAAATAATAAATAGTACCAACTCCTTAAATTTGGTTATTTATATAATAAAGAACATCTACTTAAACAGGGTTATTATATCACAATTAATTAGGTACAACATCCCCAATCTAATTATTTATTTATTCACGAGGTATTAATATCAACAACAATTATACTAAAATGGAAGACCCGATTATATATTTCTATGTAATTAGTAATTACATTATACCTAATTTATATTGAACATTTTCTTGACTTAAAGAAATCAAAAACAACATCGAAAAAACTTATACATTCATATATACTTTGACAGGATGCATAAAAGTTTAATTATTAAGCTAAAGTTGAAAAAATTAAATGTTAGGCCAACGCATGGAATACTACTTTCTTTTCTTTTAAGTATTTTGAAGTTACTTACCTAGTTAATTAATGTAGTAATATCTTGTTTTTTTTTTAAGTTTTTTATTTATTTTTAAGCTGAAACTTAACTGATTCAATAATATAACATATGTTTATTGATGTGAAACCCAGTCACAAAAAATCACGGTAGGATATTGGTCCTACAGTGTTTTTTTTTAGATTTCAGCATTTTTAATTTTATTTTGATCATCAATGGTAAAAAAATTAAAAATGTTTTTATCCGACTTTCAACGAAAAAAGAAGGTATCAATTCGTCGCGTATGTTTTTAGGTTAAACTCAGTTAAAACTAAAACATTTTTAAAGCTTATTTTATATTTGTTCGCATTGCTTGTATAGAAGTATAGATACAAGTTGCATTATTATTCGTTATATATTGAAATAGGTATTTTTAAAAACCATCTTTCTTTGAACATCATGTATATACGTAAAACATGAATAAATATAATAGTCTATTAAATTTAGTTATTGTCTTAAGCTTCGGTCAAACCTGAGCGACCAAAGCGACTGCGAAGAGGGTGCGTCTGCGATGCGGCTGCCGCGGCTACCTATGTTAAAAACGGGATGTTTTCAGGCAAACTGGATTCGCGTCCAGACGAGTTTGGTTTGGTTTGGCCTGATCCCTATGCCATTTTTACACTGTAACTTTATACAACGTTTGGGTTTTAGATCTAAATGGACACTTTTTTGACGTTATACTTTAAGTGAGCAACAGTAACATTTTAATATTATCTCCCATGGCCTTTTAGGGCATTTAAATGATTTGGTAGAGTATTTTTATAAATGCCAGACAATTTGTAACACAACCGTTAAATTGTGATTTGGCTGCGAAAGTTTTAACAGTATTCTGCTTGGATACGATATAATATAATGTAAATTTAAATTTGTAAATATAAATATAATCTTAGATGTAAACGCCTATCTTAAAACATCATGCGCATACTAACACGTAGACGAGTTGATTTAACTGTGTTATTATATATTTTTTGTAAAATAAATATAATATAATTCTTATACAACAAATTGGAAGACTTCGTTGCTATAAACATTTTATCATGGAAGACATTAGATATAAACATGTAGATATAATTTTCTATAACGTACTTAATATAACTATTTGTGTCATGCGACTCCTAAATCATTACGAAGCCGCTGTTCAAACTGCAAAAACGTTCTAGCAATGTAAATATATCTGCAAGTAACGTAAAAACTTCGCTAATCAGAAATCAGCGGTCAATAAGAATATCATGCGTATATCTAAAAACAGGTCAACAATTATTGTCTTAGTTGCAAACTTAGAAGGGCAATCCAATCTTGAATGCCTTTATAAGAGCCGAGCCCGAGTCATACATCCCGATGACCCCAAACAACACACCCAGAGAGATGATAAAGTAGTCGTAGGCGATGGTGGTACTATCCAACTGGTTTCCCTTCAACTTGATGTGGAAATAAGCTGGCCAGATAAAGCTCAGCATCGTCCCAGTGAAGCTGCCTATGAAACCCATCAAAATCGCGAAATGCGGAATAAATATAGCCATCAGGATAGTAAATACTATCACCCCGAGCCTCCAAGCTAACCCCCAAACTTTAAGCTCTCCATCCAAAGTGTAGATAACAGGAAACAGGGTCTTAGGCTTGCCTCTGAAAAGGGCCCGCTCCAGTAAATCACATGCCGCATAATAAGGCAACGGGTAACTCAGCACAGCTTTTATTACAAGGAAGAAATTGACGAGCCCTTTAAAACCGGCGGAGCGAAGATTGTTAGTTATAACCTGTTGAGTATCATTCTGGAAGGTCAGAAAGCAGAGATACCCAAAAATAGCTTTGAAAGCAGCCGCGGCGATGTGAGACCAATTCAACATCCACTCGAACCTCGATCTATCCTCCATATTACCTTCCAGAGTGGGAAGGAAAATCTGCGACGTGTAAGAGAACACGATAACTCCAAGACTGATCGGGAAGTTCTCGAAATCCAAGCTCCATTTCACCTTTGACCATCCCCAGTCACCGATGTACAAGATGCAATAGCCTAATACGATCGCGTTAATGATCAAATGACTCATGGTACACCAGAAAGACAGCATGCTGACGCTTTTCAACGACTTCAAGAACGCCAAGGGAAGGAGGAAGATACCAATGAGCATCATCCAGGATCTGGCGTCGATGGAGCCGTCAGGGAAGCTGCCAATCATGAGATCTCCGCAGACGACAACGTAGAGGATGCAAGTCATGACCAGCTCTATGATCTGGGCAATGTTGACGATCCTTGCGCCGTATTTCTTGCCGAAGCATTCCTTGGCAATGCTGACGTAGGAGTCGCGGACTCTGACCTTCTGTCCGGAGACGGGGTCGTCTTCGTAGAGGCACTCGACCAGGATCTTGCCGGTGTAGCAGCAGATGTGCGCGATGCCAACCATGGCGAAGATAGCCCAGTAGCCGCCCTGCAGAACTGCGAATGGCAAGGACACCACGAACATGCCCTAAAAGAAACATCTTGATTAAGGTAGGCGTATTTGTTCTGTAACTGTTTAGATTAAATTTGAGAAATCAACGCAAATAACGATAAAATTTTGCAGATTTATTGATGAGAGTGAAATGAAAATATGTGAGTCCAACTCACATATTTTCATAAACCTAAGAGATATGCAATTTTAGAATACAAAATTAACATACCTAACATATTATTAATTAACTGTTGGACATTTAACTATCAACTGAATTTATTCACTGAACCTTTGTTGATAGTTTTCAGAAGTCGAGTAAGTACATCGACTAATTATAAACCAAACACGGTAAAATACCTACTACCTACTTACCTACTTTATTTTTTGCTATGTTCATAATGCATTCTATCCAATCTCAAAACTTGCTTGTAAAGGTCGAATGCCATACCTTTATAGAAGTAAATATTAATAAATTCTTTATTGTACAAAGAAATTAATACAAATCTTAGTGGTAACTTTGAACACAGGCGAGCTTAACCCCATTAGAGTTTTCTTACAGCAAACCTTACGGTATAGAGAGTACTGTGATACGGAAAATATGGATAGCGTCTACATACAAGTCAGAGGGATTATGTAAGGTGACTTACTTGAATCGCGTTGGTAACGTTCCAAGCTGCCTGGTATTCGTTTATCTTGTGGCCTGGCTTGCCACCGCCTTCCTCGAAACCACCTTCTTCAGAAGAAGCGTAGAAGTCCACGCTTTGCATACTTTGCGTTCTGAAATTTGAAAGTGTTTTGTGTATAATTTATTCCAAAAAAAATATGTACCTATATCTCATGTCGAGTATGTATTGGGAAAATAATGTGATGAGGTCTATCTCCAGGAATACCTAGACAATTCACAGCTGAAATTATAATGATGAATTTTATTATATCTCATATATAGTGTAGAGACTTTTTAAACCGAGAAAACACATTAAACCCGCGGCAAAATCCACATAACCCGGGCAAAGGTCTTTTTTTTATGCTGGATTAGCCTTCATTTGACCACAAACTCACCTGATGTAAAGTGACGATTGGTCTAAGATGGAGCATGAAGCCCTAGAAGGTAGATGGCTTCTCCGGACCACATTACGTGGTGGTGTGGAAAGCCAATCTTAATACCCTTTACCTAGGCACCCCATCCTGAGGAAGCGTGTTCTGGTAGCTGGTGAAGGAGTCTCGGTTTGGAGCTCGGCGCTCAGGAACGGGTTGGCGGGATTCGTGGACTGGTATCCAGAGGAAGCACTCTCGTTCATGTCGATAGCTGATATCCTTACCTAGGAGCTCCCTCCTGAGGCACCGTGTTCTGGTAGCTGGTGGAGGAGTCCTCGGCTTGCAGCTCGCCGCTCAGGAACGGGTTGGTGGGATTCGTGGACTGGTATCCAGGAGAAGCAGTCTCGTTCATGTCGATAGCTGATATCCTTACCTAGGAGCTCCCTCCTGAGGCACCGTGTTCTGGTAGCTGGTGAAGGAGTCCTCGGCTTGCAGCTCGCCGCTCAGGAACGGGTTGGTGGGATTCGTGGACTGGTATCCAGATGAAGCAGTCTCGTCCATGTCGATAGCTGATATCCTTACCTAGGAGCTCCCTCCTGAGGCACCGTGTTCTGGTAGCTGGTGAAGGAGTCCTCGGCTTGCAGCTCGCCGCTCAGGAACGGGTTGGTGGGATTCGTGGACTGGTATCCAGGAGAAGCACTTTCGTTCATGGTCGACAGTTCGCAGCTTTCGCCCATATCTGCAGAACATAAGGTTGCTTGCTTTTTTATCTTAATCTGTCTGTTATGGAAGCGTGTTTTATCTACTAATCATATATGATAGTACTAATCATATCATATAGGATATGAGGCTATGACGAGCACGAAGGTTTTCAAGACAAATTTTATCTAAAACCATCCGACAATGTATAGGATTTATGAATTGATTAAGACTCAATAATCACAATTTTAAGGGCACAAAACAATAATAAAAATGAAATCACAGAGATAAACGTTCTGTGGTTACAAAAATAAAACAAAAATACGAATTTAAAGCTTTCACATTGGTTTTAAAGTCGGTTAAAAATCGCATCGTTTTAAAATAGGGTCATACCTAGTGATTTATGGCATTATGCAAAATCCTACTCGAGTTACGAAATATGATGAACATTATATTCAATTGCGCAACTATATAAGATTGTTTAAAATGTCGTACGACATATTTTTCATTTTGGATGCATAGTGAACGTGGAACTGATACGAGAGACTGGAGTTTTTTTGCTGTAGGTATGTGCTTTATAGGCAAAAACGGAATCCATAAGGATTCGTCATGTCTGATTGTCGGTCTGACCGTCCGTATGACATAGCGTATGTATTTTGTGAACCGCATAAAGATATTCGCCATACTTGTGGGGGTAAATAATGGATTGGTCTCCAAAGAGGTTGCTTATGTCATTTTATCAAAACTGAATAGTTTGCTTTATGTAATCGTTTATAAGTAGGTAATTCAACGTGTACCTATACTTTGTTGATGGATTCTTTGGAATGTGTAGTCCTAAAATAAAAAAATATGAATAAACTTACCCATGTTAGCGAAGCGGACATTTTGAGGGGGTCTTGCCGAAGTACCAGCTTTGTCTGGCATCTGCTGACGAACCGTTTGCATAGCCACATCAAGGGCATTCTTCAAAGGTGGTATCTTGAATCGGTTCAGATTAATCATCTTGATTCCTTCTCTTTAAACGCAGATTCAGTACCCTCGCTCCACCTACTCACTAACTCTTATCATCAAAGTTGTACTTGTAAACCAATGCTCAAAATTCTCTTGGATGATTGTATAAGCTTAAACACTAGGTTGGAAGACTTCTTTACTCTATTCTACACTTAATACTTAAACTACGTGCCTTTGATGTTCTGAGCAGCCATTTTATTTTGTTTTACGCACATTTCACTGATTTTACGTGTTTTATGGTATTTTTCTCCACTTCTACACAATTTTTTGGTTTATTTTTAGTTTAGGGGTCGGTTTTTGTAGGGTTTTATCATTTTAAAACGTTTTCTTTTGTGGAATGGCTGCTCGGCACGGTTTCTTAGGGGTGGTTATGCCACCCTTTTTAAGAGTAGGGTTGTACACCTCTGTTTAATTGTGTGGTTGTATTGATCAAGCTTGGTCCGACTTTTTGTACCTGGAATTTGAAACTATGGTATGCATGATACACAGTAGGTATTTAATTTCTTGATGTTGGATCTTTTAGTCCCATTAGTATCTAAAATATATTAATTTATTTATAAGTATGTAAGTGCCATAAAATCCACAATTTAATCTATATTCAATAATATGATTAATAGGTGTAATATTAAAATAACCGGTTTTGATTAAATTAATCATCTTCATTTATTCGGCTAAGGGATATATGCACTGCAAGTCTTAGGCGTCCCAAAAAAAAATGGGGGATCATAACCCATAACACTGGACCAACGAAATGTAAATCTATAAAAAGCGGGTTACTTCTGGGGCATCTACAGCTAGTTATACATACGAGTATATTATAATTTCTCTAGAATCACTATATCAATTGTTGAAAACAACATCAACAATTCGTTGGGTTAGTTCGAAAGGTTCAAGTTATACCACGTATAGGGATATCACTTTCTTCTTGCTCTGATGTATTATAAAAAATATCTATACATACATAGGCCGCCCATTGTTACACTATTATTTAATGTATTTTAGTTCTTAAGCATTGTTCTGTTGTATTATATTTTTGTGTTTCAATAAAGAGTATTGTATTGTATTGTACATCTCTAGGTCTATTATAATATAATAGATATTATAATATAACACAAGCTTTAGAGCTTACGGTGCTAGATGTTGTTGTGATTGTCCGGAAATTATTAATAATTTTATAAATCACATTAAATAATTTTTTTTATTAACATATATATAAGTGAAAAGATCCGGCTATTGTGACGTCATCCGTCCCCTCGTCTCGGGCCAGCACTGAGCGCGGGGTGTGTGCGCGGAGCGGCGATCGATAGACACAATGTTAGTGTTACGAGAGGTACTAAGATTATTGGAGCCATTTCCTGAAAATGCTGTAAACTACGTGTATAGTTTAGTTTTCTAACAGAGTATTTAATCAAAAGCATAATTCTGGGACATAATCATTTATTTACACACAGAGACAAGTGGAAAAGCTTGGAGGAGGCCTTTACCCGAAAGGGGCCTTAACTTACTTACTAAATTTTATTTTAAATCCTGTATATTTTTGAAATTTATGTATTTTTTATTCTAATGCTATAATTAAGTTAAAGGAAAATAAACGTCTTTTTATTTTATATTTATTTTTATAATCATTTATTTGTTGTTTCATGGACAGTACAACATTAACTTAGGATTAGCTTTTTAGTAACATTATGTCAAAAAAGGTTGGAAATTTGAAATTTTAATATGAAATTATTACGATTTAATTTAGACATTAAATTATCCTACTACAAAAAACAAAAGCCTAATATTACCTTTGCTATGCTTTTTGTTTTTTAACACAGCATATTTATTTAAATTATATACTTGAATCCGCCCTGACTTTTCACACGTGCAAATGAAGTATAAGTATTCATTAAATCAATATAAAACCCAATCAGAAAATCCGGTCTGTAGTGGCGGACTAGTGTTTCAAAATTGCCAAAATGTTACACAAAAATGACTGATAAAAGTAAAACACCATAATATTTTGTAATGTGCACGCGATGCGCTTTCATTTCATACCCTACTCGAGTATATTTGCAGATTTTCGGTTTTCCTTCCGCACTTTAACCCCCAATAACTTAACTTTTAAACGGCTAAACCGATTTTCATAAAACATGTCTAAGAACAACCACGCCAAACAAGGTGTGTTTGGGGGGCTAGATGTTATTGTGTTGACCGGATATATTTATTAACCCCCGACCAAAAAAGATGGTTGTTATAAGTTTGACGTGTCTGTCTGTCTAGGACATCATAGCTCCCGATCGGATGGAGCGATTTCAATTTAGTTTTTTTGTATGAAAGGTGAGTTTGGCCCGGGTGTTCTTAGACATTTTTGATGAAAATCGTTTGAGCCCTTAAAAAGTTATGGGGGTGAGAGTGGGGAAGGAAAACAGAAAACTGCAAATATACTCGAGTGGGGTATCAAATGAAAGCGCATCGCTTGCACATTACTAAATATTATGGTGTTTTACTTTTAAGGAAATTAAGGCATAGGAAACGGGGGTTTTTCTTAAATTTTAAATTTAGATTTATATCTTTTATTTTAATTCTAATAGTTATGTACATAAGGAAGCAGTTATTTCATAGTCAAATACCTAGCAGTTAGTTAAACGACTAATTGATCGTTACGCTAACTAGAGTCAGATAAAGTTTAGTAGTGTTTCTTAAACGTCATGGTAAAGGCGCCTTGTAGAAATGGCATTATATTTATTACACATTTATTATGCTTCCTTAGATTTGCGGTAAGTTATGACTGAAAACTTATAATAACTACGTAAAAAACACTTATTACTTTTGTTACACCTAGGTACATTTTTTATCTTGTAAAATGTCCACCTAAGCAGTTTCTCCTTGGTCTCGGTCTTTAATATGTATATTAAAAAATATATCTATAGATGTCAGTACCTACTCGTAACACAAGCTTACGTAGAGTTTACCACGGGGCTAGATGTTGTGTGGATTGTCCGGAAATATTTATTTATGTATGTACTTGAAATCTTGAATAGGGGTTGATCGTAGAGGAGTGAAAATGTATGGTTGTATGTATTTTTGAATACTATATCATAGAATATAGGATTTATGCATGCTTCAGATGACGAAAATCGGTCGAGCCGTTTCGGAGGAGTTAGATTACAAACACCGTGCCACGAGAATTTGATATATTAGACTAGCTGTGCCCCGCGGTGTTGTCCGCGTTATAATGGATTTTCCCGCGGAATGACGTTTTCCCGCGGTAAAAAGTTGTAAAGCGTAACAAACAAACTTACATTCAAATTTATAATATTAAATATTATATAGGATATAGGATTAGAACTAGCTGACCCAAGCAAACGTTGTTTTGCAGAATTAAAAATAGATAGTAGCCGATTCTCAGACCTACTGAATACGCATATAAAATTTGGTAAAGCCGTTTCGTAGGTGAATTTTATATATAAGATTTATGCCCGGCCAGGCAGGATATTCCTACAAAGTGTCGAACCACCCGTGCTGCGCAGAAGGGGGGCCAAACCTGACCCTGGCCATGGTGATCGACGCCTTCGAGATCTACGGGCACGACCCCGCGGACAAGCTGGATCACCTCGCACATTACCAGCTCGAGATGATGAAGATCAAACACGTCGCTGACCAGGTAACACCAGCAGACGAGGATAGACTGTGTTTATGAAGACCAGCAGACGCATTCTGTAAAAAATCGAATCCGAACTCGAAATCACTCAAATGACCGAGCTCACTTCGAACGCTCGTCACTGAGGCGCTACAGGCGCTATCGAGTTTTACAGAATACAAAACTTTAAACTCACCGCGGATTCAGCTTAGTAAGGATCGAAATGAGTTTACAGAATGCGTCTACAGCCAGAAGTCTGAAAGCCAGCGCCATTCCACTCATATGTGGATTATATGCTGAGAACAATAACCTTTTGGCACAAAACATTCAATAGTTTATGTTTGAGTAGTATTAAGTAAGTATTATATATAAAAAAGTATTTAATTGTATTATTCCTTGTTAAGTGTGTGCGTTGTGTTGAAAAATCTTCCGTCTAGAGAGACGATATAATACTTACTTAATACTACTCAAACATAAATTATTGAATGTTTTATGCCAAAAGGTTATTGTTCTCGCAGCATATAATCCACATATGAGTGGAATGGCGTTGGTTTTCAGAGGAGACACTTGAAGGAATACATAGACCTACTACAATTGCATTACAACAACAGTTTGCAAAAACGATTCAAAGATCACGTGACACATTATAATAGTAGACCAAAAGCTCACTTGACACTTACATACCATAATAGAACAAAAGATCGGAGATACTTTTCAGCCTTTTCACGACACAGCGTTTAACGTGTTTTATGGATTTTTCCGGCAACGAATGTTCCACCGGAAACTATAACCTTTCTATATCGCCTAAAGCCTTCCACTGAAAAATAAGAAAAGTTATTTCTACTGAAAACTGTTTTGAAATGCTCTATTCAGAACTGATTTTTTCAAATCGTTCCAGTTGTTTCCGAACGTCCAAAGAACAACAAAACTTTTTTATCAGTTGAATAATTATAACAATAATTATAAATCATGTGTTTCAGGCATGTAAGGCCCATATAAGCCGTGTTGGCTGAGTGGGAGCACAGTCGACTATCATTCCGAAGGTCGTGGGTTTAAACCCCCGCAGCGGCGCACCTCTGGATTTTTCTTCTTGAAAAATGTTGTGCGCTTTAACGGTGAAGGCAAAGCATCGTGAGGAAACCGGCATGTTCTGACTACTTTCAAGAGTTTGAAGGACATGTGACATCCACCAACCCGCACTTGGCCAGCGTGGTGAATTAAGGCCGTATCTCTCTCGTGAAGAGAGAAGTCCTTGTGTCCCAGCAGTGGGAACGTTAATAGGGTGATGATGATGAAGGCCCATATAAACATATACCTTACAGACTAGTATATTAGTATAGAGTGATTTATCTCGTACCTACTTATCTAATGTATTTCCATTGCAGTTCTTGATAAACGAGCAAGTCCATATAGCAACAGATCATTTGGGGAGATTCGTTAATTTGCATATAAAGGAACTAAAGGTAAGCCATTATAAATGTTTGAAAAACTGTCTCAATCTCCCTAAGTCCCGCCACTTGTTTCTTTCCATTCCTGCCAGTCGTTTTTTATCATTGGGCTTTGTTGTGATTTCCCCTAAATAGTTTCTAACTAATGAGTTTCACTGGGTAAGTATACATAAACAAGGTTTTTTGAAACTGGTATATAAACGAAGCGGAAAGGGTGTGAAAGAGGGATATTTAAAATTATACTAAATGAGATCAGTTTTACTTTAATTAATACCTCTCAAGGTAAACAATAAAAATAAAGAATGACAATTCAAGGCTGTCACTTATCACAAATTGCATTTACCGATTAACAAATTTATATATTTTTTCGACAAATGAACTCCCAAATCGCCAAATCGTAGAACAAAAAATACTCATCCCGAGCTCACCTTTCGAACCGTCCGCTTTATATACCAAATATGATACACCTTGTACATGAAAAAAATCGCAAATAACATTTACCATTATTTCAGGTTCTTCTAATAGCCCTGGACGATACGATAGACAATATGCTGACCATGTACGAGAACCACAACGCTCTGAAATCGGACAGAATCACCACTTACAACATCGCCTCGGGTGGCACCATACCTTCGGAGTTCTACATTAGCCAGGGTATGGAGGAAATACGGGCAGCAGCGTCTCATATCACCAAATACTGGCTGTGGCTACCTATAATTTAGAAAGCACTAGAACATTATTAATTACTAGCTGTGCCCTGCGGTGCTACCCGCGTTATAATGGATGAAGTACTCTTAACCAACAACATATTTATTTGAATAAAGATTAATATTCATGTATGTATGTATGATACAACTTAAAAAAATATTTCGACCAAATTAGGTACCATAAAAACGGTTTTTGTGAGTTAATCTTAAAAGATAGACATATACTATCGCGGACTGTTTTCTAGATCATTAAAAGAGCTATTATTCTTTAATACATATTTTTTGTGTATCTTGAACCGTTTTCACGGCGCACGCAACGGAAGGCTTCAAAGATAAACAATTTCTCCCGTTTTTTACACATTTACCACTATATCTTTGCTCCTATTGGTCGTAGCGTGATGTTATATAGCCTATAGCCTTCCTCGATAACTGGACTATCCAACACAAAAAGAATTATTCAATTCGAACCAGTAGTTTCGGAGATTAGCGCGTTCAAACAAACAAACAAACAAACTCTTCAGCTTTATATATTAGTATAGATTAACCTTATAAACGTTACTGCTGGACACAGGGACTTCTCTCTTGGCGAGAGAAGTCTCTTGGTGAGAACACTATTACTTGTATTTTATTATTAAGCTTTTAAATTGTATTTTGTTGTTTGTGGTCCTAATAATAAACAAATAATTAAATACTGTACCAAATAGGTACTCGCCAACCAAACCAACAAAGCCAAGTGTATTGGCGAACTCCCATCATCAACATCAGCTATCCGTCACTGAACTTTCACTGACTATCAAACCGGTCACTGAAAAAAATGCACCCAATCATACTAATATTATAAATGCGAATGTAAGTTTGTTTGTTACGCTTTCACGCAAAAACTACTAAACCGATCATCATGAAACTTTGCACATATACTCTTGGAGGTATTAGAAGTAACATAGGATACTTTTTATCGCGGGAAAATATGTAATTCCGCGGGAAAATCTATTTAAACGCGGGTAACACCGCAGCTCTCAGCTAGTTTTATATATATCCGCACAATCCACACTACAACATCTAGAACCGCGGTGAGCTCTTAGCTTGTGTTACGGGTACTAGACATATGATATACATAAATATTAGGTCCTTACATATGAAATTGGCGTTTTTCGTACTGGCCACTTTAATCACAAATTTCTCCTCTTTGGTAAGGAATTCCAAATTCAAATTTGTACAGCTATAGACTCATGTATTTGTGCTTCGATGATCGTCATTCATTTGTTTTTTTTCTTCTGTTTTTTTCTGTTTGCGTCACTCATTTTACAAAATGGAAAACTTAAAATATCGCATTATTTACGAGTACGAGTTCCGCCGTGGCACTAGTGCTGCGGAAACAACTCGAAGGGTGAATGATGTGTATGGCGGTCGTGTTGCAAAAGAAAACACAGTTCGTTTTTGGTTCCAACGTTTTCGTTCTGGAAATTTCGACTTGCAGAACAAGCCCCGTGGACGGCCTGAGACTCAAGTTGATAATGAAGAGTTGAAGGCTATTGTGGAAGCGGATCCATCGCAAACCACGTCCGAGTTAGCTGCAGGCTGCGGTGTTAGTGATAAAACTGTTTTAATTCACTTGAAGCAAATTGGGAAGATTAAAAAGCTTGAAAGGTGGGTACCTCACGAATTGACTGAAGCAAACCGGCAAACGCGCGTCGACTGCTGCGTTACATTACTAAACCGGCACAATAATGAAGGTATTTTAAACCGAATCATTACCTGTGATGAAAAATGGGTTCTTTACGATAATCGGAAGCGCTCAGCGCAATGGTTGGATCCTGGCCAGCCAGCCAAATCCTGCCCCAAGCGAAAATTAACCCCAAAAAAGTTACTTGTAAGCGTTTGGTGGACTAGTGCCGGTATTGTTCATTACAGTTTTCTCAAATCTGGCCAGACTATTACGGCTGATGTCTATTGTCAGCAATTGCAAACCATGATGGAAAAGCTAGCGGCTAAACAACCTAGGCTGGTCAATCGCTCCACGCCACTGCTGCTTCACGACAACGCTAGACCACACACTGCGCAACAGACGGCTACTAAATTAGAAGAGCTTCAATTGGAAAGTCTAAGACATCCTCCGTACTCCCCGGACCTTGCTCCAACAGATTACCATTTTTTTCGAAATTTGGATAACTTCTTGCAAGGGAAAAAAATCAACTCCGATGGGGCAGTCCAAATCGCCTTCAAAGATTTTATTGATTCCCGTCCGACTGGTTTTTTTAGTAAAGGGATCAATGAACTACCTATAAGATGGCAAAAGTGCATAGAAAATAATGGTTCATACTTTGATTAATTAAATATATTATATTAAAAAATATTCGACTTTTTGTTCCTCCCATACAAAACGCCAATTTCATATGTAAGGACCTAATATATAGATATGTTTTATTATACTTATTAAAATTAAACACCCAGACCAAGAAGAAAGTGATTGCAGGACATACAAACACTCAACCCTTCGGCGGGAATCGTACCATCTTGTGCCGCAAGCGGCCTGTCACCCACCACGCCATTGAGGCAAGTAAATTTTATTCATCACACTTATAACAATAACGATTTATTTCAGAATTCTACTGCGGCCGCAACGTGTACATCTTCCTATCAGAGCTCTACAGCGATATCTACGAGATGGGGCGCGGTCCAGCCCCTTACTGCAAGGGACGCTCTTTCCACTTCCTCGGCTTCGTGCACTTTCTGGGCGACAACCGGTACTTCCTTGAGGAGGATCCCAATGTGGTCTTCTCGATGGATAACTATATACACGGGCTGGAGTGCCATTTGCAAGTCTGTGTTTTTCGGTAAGAACTTTTTTGACTTTTGGATATAACAGATACAATCAAATAAATAATTAAATATCACCGGACTAATCAATCACACAGCATGATATACTATATGATATACATAGATAAATTTTTTTTGTACATACATATAATACATAAAAATCACCCCGACCCGATACCATTAATTGTAGATCGTACAAAATCTGGTCCCGCGGTGGGAATCGAATCCGCAACCTCCTGCTTCGCTCCTGCCTCCTACCGTGCCAAATGTCTTGACTTTGACTGTACCACCAGGTTCCCATTCAAGAAGAGTCTCCAACACCTGCGCGACGTGGCGACGCTGCCCAAGGCCATAGTGAAGTGCGGGCTGGTGATGTACAAGCTGCCCCCCCTGACGGCCGCCTCCTGCATCATCACCTCGGGCTCCTTCATCCTCGACTTCAACATCCAGGGCATACGCTTCCGCCATTTTGATTTCATGCTGGTAACTGCCATTTTCTCTTAAAGGCCATCAAACCGACCACAAGAAACAGCTAGCGCGATAAGAGTTTGGCTTTGACCGTTATTGCACTGAAATCAGAAATTGGGTATCAACGGGCAATTAGCGGGGTGCGGGGCGGGTGTGTAGGCGCACGCGGTGCTCTGATTGGCTGAAAGTATTGTGTGCGTGACAGTACCCATGCGCAGTAATCCCCTCCACCTGAAGGTCAAAGCCAAACTCTCGCCGCGCGATCTGTATGCACCAGGAGTCTTAGTACTAAGTCTTAATACAACACCACGTAGGTACTTCGCTCGCCAAGTGGCCTGCCAAGCGCAGTTAGTATTGTGATTGACAGCTGTGCCTTCACCTAGGGTACCGTGTACAGTTTTTATACATTTTGCAATTAAAAAATAAACAAAACTAATAAAAAAATATTTTTTATTCCAAAAATATGCGGTTCGAACGGTTACCCATCTTATGTACTTACTGGCCGCGCGCAAGGATGCGTACCTTGTAAAAATCACGTTTGTTGTATGGGAGACCCTTAAATATTTATTTATTATGTATTATAGTCATGTATATGACAAAAACTAAAATAATGACAAACAGCATTGAACGCCCCATTCGCGTAGAAGATGTGGGGATTGAGTATGTCGAGGACTACCTTTATCTAGGCCAAATTGTCTCTTTCCAAACAAGAACCGACAAAGAGATAACTAGACAGACAGAAAACGCCTGGAAGAGCTTTTGGTCTGTCAAAGAACTTATGAAAGGCAATCTACCAATATGCCTTAAAAGGAAGCTCCTCGACATACGGATCTTACCTATCCTAACATATGGTGCCCAAACTTGGTCCTTGACTAAGCATCAGAAGTCCGCCCTAGGGGTGTGTCAGCGAGCTATGGAGCGTAGTACCTATCTTAAATATTAAACTGTCAGACCGCGTGCGGAACAGCATACTACGCTCGAGAACTCAAATAGCTGACGTCGGTCAGAAGGCTGGAAGCCTAAAGTGGAACTGGGCTGGACACGTGTGTCGCATGTCTAATGACAAATGGGCCAAGAGTACTACAGATTGGGCCCCACAGACGAGACGACCTCGTGGAAGACCCAGGATGAGATGGCGGGACGAGCTGGACTCTCACATGACCGCATGGCCCGATGCCGCGATGAACCGCGAAGAGTGGAAGAAGGGAAGGGAGGCTTTTGCCCTGCAGTGGGACAATAGAGGCTAAATAATAATAATAATTATAGTATTTGTTATTATAGCAACAGAAATACAATCATTTCAACTCTCTAGCTATCTATTAATGTATTTATTTATTAATTTTAAAGATATCCAGTTGCAATCATAATACAAATACAATTGCCCTCGTAATAATAGATTTTTCCACATAATAAATCTAAATTTAAAATTTAAGAAAAATCCCCGATTCCAATGCCTTAATTTATTTTATGTAAAACAACATATCTAATATTATGTAATGTGGACGCGATGCGTTTTCATTTGATACCCCACACTAGTATATTTGCAGATTTTCGGTTTTGCTTCCCCACTCTCACCCCCATAACTTTTAAACGGCCCAACCGATTTTCATGAAACATGTCTAAGAACACTCGCGCAAGACTCACCTTTCATACAAAAAAAAACTAATTTGAAATCGCTTCATCCGTTCGGGAGCTATGGTGACACAGACAGACAGACAGACACGTCAAACTTATAACACCCCTCTTTTTTGGTCGGGGGTTTACAAAATAGCTTTAGTCCTTTACTGGGGTAACAGCTACGGCCGTGCCAAATTTGATCCAAAATGGGGTATTTCAGATTATTCCAAACGGTCAAACGTACTACACCAAGGAGCCGTTCTCCCCGTTAGCCTGCGATCATCACGTCTGCGAATGGAACTTCACCAACTTTTATGGAGGTAAGTTGTTCTCTCCCAGTCCCCTCTTCCCCACTGGGCACTATGGGCACGTGCCCAGGGCCCCGCGATCGAATGGGGCCCCCTAGTTCCTGCCAGATTACCAAATGATAACCGATTATTATAATTAGCTTTAGTTTATACCACGCCTGCATAGTAAACACTAGGCTTCCGTACGGATTTGCGGTTGGAAACTCAGCGATTGCCCACAGGTCAATCGCTCGGTTTCCAACCCGTGCGGTAATCAGTATTCACTATACAGATGTGGTACAAAATATCGTGTGGGACTCGGGCCGAAACTAGTCTGTGAAAAAGACTGTGTTCCTGTTGAAAGGTTTTTGAAATTTATACCTATTAAAGAGCATAAATCTAAGTATTTAGCGGAGACCATCTTAAATTTTTTAGAGATACATGGTATTCCCATAAAAGATTGCAGAGGACAAAGCTACGACAATGCTTCAAATATGTCGGGAAAGTATAGTGGTCTACAAACAAGAATCAAGGAAAAATGTGAATTTGGCTCCTAACAAACAAGAGATGAAGCCCTTAGTCTGTCTAGAAAAATGGGAAATCTAGAATTTATTATACTGACGGAAATCTGGAGCACCATATTGGAAAGAATAGACAAAACAAGTAATTATCTTCAGAAAGAAACAATAACACTGGACGTTGCAACCAATTTGTTGACTTCACTTTATTATTTTATTACTAACCTCAGGGATAAATTTGATAACTTCGAATCATCTGCCAAAGAAAATAACCCAGAATCTGACTACAAGGATCTATCTCAAAGAACAAGACGTAGAAGCTCACGACTGGAATTTTTTGATGGCTCTGCGCCATCAGTCCAATTGAATGTTTTCCATTTCCAGAGCGATTCAACGTAGAAACCTTTCTCCCAATAATCGATACCTTGAGTGTTCATCTAAAACAGCGACAAAGTTCATATGAGACCGTCAGTCAACGTTTTAGTTTATTTTTTCACTTAAAAACTCTGAATTCCGAAGAGATACGACAAGGATGCAAAGAATTTTCTCAAATCTATCACGAAGACGTAAATGAAAAAGAGTTAGAAATAGAATGTCAACATTTAAAAGAATACTTAAAAAATGTTCAGAGTGAAAATGAAGCATCTAACAGTGTACAGGAAGTATATAATCTATTAAAGCAAAACAAAATTGAGGACACATTTCCTAACGTAGAAATTGCATTGAGAATATTTTTAAGTATGATGGTAACTAACTGCAGCGGAGAACGCTCCTTCTCCAAATTGAAACGAATAAAAAATGAATTAAGAAGTACAATGCTTCAAGAGAGATTAACTACTTTGTCGCTGATGTCCATAGAATGTGATATTCTCAATACCATAGATTTTGAAGATGTGATTAACGATTTTGCTCATCTTAAATCTAGAAGGGTACCTTTGCAATCAACATAGAATTAATCTAAGGATTTTAAGTTAAGCGAGTTACTTTTGTAGATTATTTTTTATATTTCCTATTTTTTTATAGTTAGTAACTAAATAAAAATAAATTTAGAACCTTGTTTGTCTTTCTTTATCTATTGTAACTAAATAGTGTTTTCTCAAGGTCATAGGGGCCCCATGATCCTAATGTGCCCAGGGCCTCAAATAGTTTAAAGACGGCATTGTTCTCTCCATATTCGGTTTGAAACCCCGTCTATCATCACTAGGTTAAGCTAAATCTATGTCGGTGCCTTTGAACGAATCTTTGCTCGCATTAATAGATTTTTCTGCGAAAAGTGGTATTATTTTACCGCCGTAAAAGTAGGTATCCTTTATACTATTCTAATAAGTAGGTAAGCTAAGTTAATGTGAAATATCAATGCCATCCATTTAGCAGTTTTTGCGTTAAAGAGCAACAAACATCCTCACACACTCATTTACTCAAAAACTTACGCGTTTAGAATATTAGGTGGGATTCATATTTATGTACTATATAATCTATAGTACATATTATATGAATATATACAGAAAACATCTGATGTAGATGTAAGATTTCAACATTGTACTAAACATAGCGATCTTTATTTCTCATAAATCATAAATCGTTTATTTGCTACCGTGTTGTTACATTTAAGGTCGTATAGATTATGTGAGAACAAATAGCATGGACCCTGTTTGGGCACTACAAATATCTTAAAACGGATCTTAGCCAAGGTACAAAATATATCTCTTCTCTTTGGGTGTACAATGTGTATAATGCATTTTCGTTTTCAATTATAAGTTATCTCATAGCGTTAACGAGAATCTCAGCAATTTCTGACCCTGCTGCTAGTTGTTTCTGATGACATTTATTTCCAGGTCCGTTCATAATCCCCGGAGACCCCGGACAGGGGCTCACGCCGGTCCCCCCCTGGTTAGAGTCTGCCACGACGCCGGATCCCGGTCCCAGGATCCCTACGGATAACGAAAACAATCCTAATATTACTTGTACGTATGCAACTTATACACAAAAAATACACAAAATGACAAAAGGACTAGATCACCCTGTCATAGAATAATAGATTATTACGATTATAATAATATAAGAATATACTTACATAGTCTTTGAAAATGTGTCCCCTTTTATATCAGACTTATAAACCCAAATATCTCAGAAAACGTACTTACAACTTAAGAGGTTGGGTACCATTTCCAAAATCCATTAAACGCGCATCGCTTAAAAAAAAGTAAAGAAACAAACTTTTAATTTCCTTCTTAATGTGGTATAAGGTCAGGACGATGATGATTAATGCAAAAAACCCTGCAGATACCCTGGACGGCTGCTGGTTCATGTTCCCGCCGAACTACGGCTCCATCGCTGGTATCAGCTACCTGGACCCGCTGTCAGTCAACGAGTACCGGTTCACTTGTCAGGGCAACGGCGGCAAGGTAACGTATGCATTTGAAATACCTAATCTTAAAGCTTTAAGCTTGTGTTACGGGTACTAGACATCTGATATACTTAATATAATAGTCATAATAACTATAGATATCTATTTATATATATATATATCTATAGTTATTATATATATTATTATATAGTAGTACATAAATATAGATATCTATTTATTATACATATTAGAACTATGGTGTTTTTTTGTACCTTAACTAGGAGAATCCTGTTTTTCAGGCATAAGCTAGTGTCTAAGAGTGTGCTTTTTATAACAGAATAATAACTTAAGTTCTAGTAAGATAGTTTTAGTGTTGAAAATTTTGATAGAAGTCTATTGATGGCGATTTTAAATAGGTACCTATTCAACAATAACCCACATGACCTAATTTTTTAATTTTTGTAATTATTATTTTTACAAATTTAATACGTCCTAAAAGTCGCCATTTCGATTCTTCACTAACGTCTTATCTTGAGTGACATACACGCCTGACTAAGAGGAATTGATTAATATTTGGATCACAAAAATTGGCTGAGACGCTTGGTCTGTATAGTGCTGCACACAAATACATACATAGACTGATACCCACCCCTCCGTCTACTACGTCGTGAAAGTGCGTCAAATATTTTTTCGTGTTTCGTAATGAAGTCCGGAGAAGCCATCTTCTAGGTCTTCATCTTAGACCACATTGTCACTTTACATCAGGTGAGATTGTGGTCAATAAAGACATATCTAGCATAAAAAAAAATACTAACCATCTTTTCCAGGGGCTGTATTGGTACCCGCAATGGATGGGCGCTCCGCCCCATCACCCGTACCCGCACGCGGGCCAGCTGCCCGGGAACAAAGAGCCTCCCCCAGCGGGCCCCTACCCCCCGCTCCAGGCCCCGCTGGAAATTCCCCCCCTGGCCAGACATAAGCCAAAACATTCCAAGAAGAGTAAGATCAATGAGTAAATATCGTCTTTTATTTAACAAACCCAATGAGTGTTTTTCCAACGGGCAGAGAAATTAAATAATAAAGTTAATCTTTCACAACAGAAACAGATTTTTTCAACATAAAAATGTCTTTAGAACTGTTTATATTCTCAACCAGTTCAACATGTGTAGGTCTAGCCGATAGCTACCTGTACACTAACTCCAAGGTAAGACGGCATTTTATTCGTCTCGTATTCAAATACATACTGTGTTGTGATGTCAAGCTACTTGAGCAGACTTGATTAGCCTTAGGCTTAGTGCTATTACACGAATGACTCGCTGCCAATAGACGACGACGTACGCCGACGCGACGCCCCGACACGACGCGACGTCAACCTCGGCGACCTCTGCAGTTGGCAATTTGCCGCCCGTGTGTAAGAACCCTCAGCGCGCTCGTAGACGTTCATTTTTTACACTGGACAACGGCCTGTTTTTTTTCTACGGTACCAGGGATAACATTCCAATGCGTGAACACATCAACAACGGTCCCTTGTTCTGTGTGAAAAACGAAATGTGTATGCCTCAATACCTTTAGGGGCCATCTCCACGAGCGAGAGAGTCGTGTCGACAACGACTTATGCGATAGCGACGCCTGCGTTTTTATCGGGTTGATGACCGCTGTGAGAAAGCCAAGTTCTTCGGGAGCGCGCGACCGCAACGTGCGGACTCAACGTCGTCGTGTGAAACGTGCTAAGAGAGTGTATCGTGGCACGACGATAACATCGCTGAGATTCTCTCGCTCGAAGTCAAAGTCAAGACATTTATTTCCTTAGAAGCACAGGGCGTACATGGACAAGTCAGCTTTAAATTAATAAAACTAAATTGTTTATACAAAAATTATTATCAAGGAAATAACATCGTCTCGACAATTCGCTTCAATGTTTTATACTGAGTTGAGAAGCATAGAGAGCTCGTGGAGACGGCCCCTTAGTTGGGCCCGATTTTAGCATTTTATGCAACAAATCGAGATTTTTTTAACCAAGTTTACATTACAAGTTGTCAATTTGAACTAAGTTTAACCTGATCTGATCGTTAAAAAATCTAATGGTTCTGGAATAAACATACTGAATAAACCTTCGTAAAATAGATATTTTATTTATGTATGTAACCAGTACAAATAAAAACACTTAATACAATAAATGGCCACAGAAAATAATTCTTAAATAAATTTTCTTAATACAAATGGAATATTTTAAGCATGTAATAATCTGAGTAAAATATTTTTAAATAAGCATTTTCAAACTCCTACAAAAATCTATTAATGTATTAAACTTGGCACTAGAAAAGGGATAAATGGATTAATTAAATACTATTATAGGTATTTTGCTCTGATATTTTAATTTTGATGATTTATTTGTTTAGATATAATAATAACTGAGGATAAATGACTTAATTTGTTGTGCTTAACTTGTTTTCTTTAAAAAATCTCTTTTCAGCTTCACTATTACGCGAAAACAAAATAAACGAAACAGCGCCACCCTTCACTTGAATGAATGCTTCATTCAGTAAATCCTTTATGACTTTCCTTGGATCTACACGATAAACTTTTGAATTGTACCCTTCATAGTATACATTGACAGTACCCGTGTTATACTTCCCTTCCTCGTCCCAGGGAGCCGGAAACACCTGTTTAAGTATCGATATAAGAGAATTAGTCTCCGTGCAAGCTTTGATTAAGTCTGTTACTTTGTATTCTGGGAAAAACAATAAAACAGGCCAGTGTAGTATCCCTGCATCTAGATGAACCATTTCCTCAGGCGCCATTTTTGATGTTTCAGTTTCAAGATAGTAATACTCAGTTTCCATATCTAAATCTTCTTTATTTTTTATCCATTCGTAGACCCGCACATTGCGGTCTTTGATAGTTCTGACAAGCTGTTCTCTATCAGCTGTTTGGGCGATAGTAAGTCGTTTCTTCTTCCTCTCATCCCGCTCTTGGAGAACCAGTTTTTGTTTGGCTTTAGCAAGTATGCTAGCTGCTTCTTTGTCTTTCGGCTTATTGGCGAGAATCTTCTGGCAGTGTTCTATGCATAGCGTGAATTTAGTGCACTGCAATGCCGATTTTGCTGCGCGAAATGAAGCTTTGTAGTAGGTTGGAGTGATTTTCAGGGCTCTTTCGCTGTCTATAAGAGCAGATCTAAAGTTCTCGAGATAGAAATGGGCCGTGGCGCGGTTTTGGTACAAAGTTGCGACTAAAAATTCATCGTCGCATTTTACCCTTAGTCCTTCTGTGTAACTGAAATTAAAAAAAAAATATTTTATAATAATATTTTAAACAAACATTAAATATTTAATAATAAATATTTCCGGACAATCCACACCACAACATATAGCCACGGTAAGCTCTTAGCTTGTGTTAGAGGTACTAGACATGAAATACATAATATAATAGACATACATTATGCATGGTGTGTTGTTAATAATGGATAATCCGTTAAGTCGTAGCCCAGCTAAATAACTTAAATAAAATATTTGGTGTAAAATTACTTAAAGATTTTTTCTAACTCATCTCCTTGTTATATGGTTGAAAACTATATCAAATCATTAAGAAAACTTACTTAATAATGGCCATGCGGTAGTTCTTATGCTTGAATTGATAGTTGCCGTCCTCCTTGTACTTTGTAGCTAGTTCTACCGCAGTGTTCTCTTCAGGGTCAAACTTAAGTTTAGCAAGACCCTCAACCAATGGTGGCATTGGACCATCCTCGGGCACAGACTTCATGAAGAAAGGGTGCTTATCCATTTCCTCCTAAAAAATAATACTACAGGTAAGTTTTATAATTTAATTTTAATTGTTATTGTCATCCAGTAGACTATACATAGGTCTAGGTACATTTAACACCAGAAATAATATTCTTATTTGTATTATGTTAGTACCTTACAAAGAATACAATTATTGCTCTAGGAATGGGTATGTCTATTAACAATTAAAGTTTCTGCATACACCCATCCAAATACTGACCATATGCAAAGTTTTTGATATAATCACATATATTTTGATGTATTGCAAGCACCCATATATATTTATTTATTATGTGTATTTAGTTTGTTTATTGTTATAGTAGCAACAAAAATACATCATCCCTCAAAATTTCATCTCGCTGCCTTTCATGGTTCTTGGGATAATGCCTGTTGACAGACAGAGAGAAGACGTAGTTTCAGTAATAGATAACAATTAAAGTTTCTGCATACCTCATCCAAATACTGACCATATGCAAAGTTTTTGATATAATCACATATATTTTGATGTATTGCAAGCCCCCTTATATATTTATTTATTATGTGTATTTAGTTTGTTTATTGTTATAGTGGCAACAAAAATACATCATCCCTCAAAATTTCATCTGCCTTTCATGGTTCTTGGGATAATGCCTGTTGACAGACAGAGAGACGACGTAGTCTCAGTAATAGGATTTGGGTACAGAAATCTAAATAGGTTTTATTACCTCCCATTTATCCTCCGACCACCCATCAGTGTATCTCTTCCTTTCCAGTCCATTGATAAAATCGTCCAACTCACTATCCAGCCTTCTAGAAAGTTCCTGTCTTTCTTCATCAGTCATAGGCGTCGTCTTAGCCGGTTCAGGGGCAAAATCCATTTTGGTTTCCGATTCAAAGTCTCTTACTAAGTGCATGGCAGACTTAAGGTCTCCTAACCTCTATAAAATAATATTATGTACCGATCAATAATTGATAGCCGAATCGATGGTCGTTTGGTTTTTCCTATCAATACGAAAGTACGACCGTCAAAATTGAAGCAATTGAATTGAAGTCGACCGCGACAGTTTAAAACAAATACAAAAAAACGTGGTTAACAGTAAACACTTCACAAACAATTTAAGAATTTGATTCTACAATTATTTCAGTCCTTCCTTGCGTTGCTCGCCTGACTGCCAGACACAGTCACAGACAGACAGTGCCAGAGTTGAAACGTCATTCATATCATAGTGGTCTGGAACGTCATTCATAAAGCAAGATCGGTAGAGTTGCCATTGCCAGCTAAAATCGGTATATTGTAACCAAAATCGGTATATGACAAAAAAAATACAGTATTCAATCAAATTCGTTTATTTATTGAAAACAAAAACTTACAGACTAATTTATAACAATCACTTACAGACTAATTAAGGTATACAATCATTTTTTATACCAATATTCTTTGGCCATAGCCGCGGTCAGCTTCGAGTTAATTTCAAAATCATAACAATTAGCTGTTATGCAGTAAAGAGTCGTTTTGCGTGTAATAGAGCTAATGAGCATTATATTCTATAATATAAAGTGTTTAAAACAACAAATTTATTTTACAATATTCGAGTCTCATTATTACATAAAATAACAGACAGCTTTTAGGAGCTTTCATAATGTTAGTAGTGACTTGATGTTGATGGTAGGTAGGTCCTTCTGAACAGCTGCCATCAATGGATTTGGTGGTGCTAAAAGTAAAATTTAATAAACCATTTCTCAAATGTTAACTCACAATGTTACTATTATATACCTACAATATTATATTATATTATTAGAGAAATATATTTTTGTAATCATCGACCAAACCACTCCATGGCAAAACTAACATTTTTGACGTGACAACGTCTTATAAATTGGTTTGCCGGGTGACACTTCAAGAAACTGCGTTACGCTCCGCTCACGTTATGCGCTCACAATGAGAGCGAGTGAGAGGCATGCGTCCCTTCCACTCGGGCATGGTTAGCCAGCCTAAGAGCGAGAGAGGCAGACATAAAAAGTGAAAGGCACGCGTCCCTTCCACTCGAGCACAGTTAGCCCGCCTAAGAGCGAGAGAGACAGAGCGAGAGAGAGAGAGTGAGAGAGATAGGCAAACACACCGGTTCATGTCTTGCGCTTCTATTTCGCTTAGGCGCCTGCATATTAAAATTATTTTACCACTCAAAGTCGTTGTCACGTAAAACTTTCGCCCGTATACCGAATTTACAGGCAACCAATTTTTTTTAATAGAATTATCTTACAAATTATTTTTTACGCTTTCCTTATGAAAGTATCGATGACTAATAGCCCAACACAATAGTTTTCATAGGAACTATAAATAGTTTTAGCAGCTTTATAGATGTGGAATAATAAAACTTACATACAATTAATTGTGAAAATTATGTTCTGTAAACGCCGATCTTGATTCATGAGACATAAATATAAATAACTCAGAAAATATTATTGTAATCGCCTATTACCAGAAAGTAACGAATCTACGTGACTACTAGTTTGACAGATGACAATCTGATTGTGATCAGTACTGTTTACTATTTATTTCAGAAGTAGATTATTACATACATAGGGGGTTAGGGGGGCTTAAGAACTCATAAAGCGTAGGTACACCGTCCTTGGAAGTGTTAGACAGCCGCGATTAATTTTAATACGTTGGCAGATTACTTTTAACATGTTGGCTAACTGCATTAGCAAACTTTAAACGTCAGATTTTTAAAGATTTGCGTGAGCCTGCAAAAAAAATTAAAAAAAATAGTTCCCATACGTTGGGGCAGATACACGATTATGCGCGCCAAGCTGACGTCAGAATGGCGTGTCCATATCACAATCTATTTTATATCTAATTGCTTGAGGTACAGTTTTTGGAGTTTACTCCCTAAGAAACGATTTGATTTATAAGGCCCGGTACGGAAATTTTATGAGGAGTAAAATCAAAAAGTGTAACACGAAAGTTGAGGCGTTACGTAGAAAGAGACAAACATATACAGGGTGTAATCGTTAAGTGTGCACAGGCGATTATTCCGTAACTATTGCAGAAATCAAAAAACTTTAAACTGATATCGAAAGTACTTTACCTAATGAGTAAAATGACATTAATAACTTTTTAAAAATAAAACGAGAAATATCCAAAAAAATTACATTAATCACTGCCATACATTTTATTTCTTAGTAAGTACAAAATTTTGTGTTCAAAGCATATGTTCGAAGTGACGTCCTCCTTGTGCAATACAATGACGAGCTCTATTTACAGTTTCTAAATGAACTTTCCTTAACATTTGCGGAGTAATTAAAGCAATTGCACGACGTACACGATTCTGCAACTCTTCTAGGCTGTGTACTCTCTCAGCGTACACGTGGTCTTTGACAAATCCCCATAGGAAGAAATCACAAGGCGTGAGATCCGGGGATCTGGCAGGCCAAGGGGTTGCACTATTATTGGCTATTAAGCCATTATAATTGTTTCGTAAGAAATTCATTACAACATTTGTATTATGTGCAGGTGCTCCATCTTGTTGAAAAATTATCGACCTTCTTTCACCGTCTGGAATTGGGTCTAAGAGACTTGGCATATCTATTTGTACAAAGGAGAAATATCTCTGTCCATTTAAGGTTCCACTGTAAAAATATGGCCCAATGATCCGATCTCCAAGAATACCACACCACACATTAATTGAGAATCGCACCTGAGCTCTAACTTCAGTAGTTAAGCGAGTATTGTCAATTGACCAAACATGCGAGTTTTTTCTATTGTAAATGCCGCAGTTTGAAACATTACTTTCATCGGTCCATAAAATTGCCCTTACATTGACATAATTATTGACTAGCCAATTGCAATAGACCAGCCGACGAGCAGGATCATCATTGTGCAGCGTTTGAGTAGGTTTTATCTTAAATGCTTTGAAGTTGTGTTTTTTTAATAACTTGTGTACATAATTGTGGGACACTGGAAATGATCGGGCCACTGAACGCGTTGATTCTTGTGGATTATCTACTACGTAGTTAATAATATTGTTATCTAAGTCATTATCAAATTCCGGAGCTCTTGTTCTCGAACCTTTTTTTCTGTTAAAAGATCCATAATTTATCAAATTGTTATCCAACTTACGTAAATACGTACCAGAAGGAACTTCTCTATCTGGGTACTCTCTTCTGTAGGCGATAATGGCCGCCCTATTCTTACAATCATGTTTGTAGTACATTTTTAACATGTCCCTCTTTTCTGTATTGGAATATGCCATTTTTCAATCAATAAATGCAACAATCACGATTATTAACGCAAATTTAAAAATACAATAAATTGGCGGGAACGAGAACCCGCGTTAAGAATTTGAATTTAGAACGAACACCAAAGAGTATCTTTCTTTTTGTTTTTATTTAGTATGTTGCTTTTCAGCTAGTTCAAATCAATACAATATTGAAACAAGGTTTATTATAAATTTGAAGTGGTAAGATAATTAATCTACACGTGTATCTACTTGAAATTCATTAATACCTTCATATCGTACATAATTATAAAATGACAAGGGTAAAATGAGTAGGTACTATTCCACTTAAAATAAGGAAACTAAAACCTTTCTACTATCTCATGATTTTTAAATATTTCTCGTTTTATTTTTAAAAAATAATGTCATTTTACTCATTAGGTAAAGTACTTTCGATATCAGTTTAAAGTTTTTTGATATCTGCAATAGTTACGGAATAATCGCCTGTGCACACTTAACGATTACACCCTGTATATCTGTAGGATTGAACGTGTAAAAGAATGAGATGGAATACATTACACAGTGTTATGTCATTCTCGGAGTCTCCTCTTTGCGCGATACTTCGTAGTTGAGACTACGAAGTATGTATTTTATTTATATTATTTTGTAACATACTTTATATAATACGCTTTATTGAAGTAATATAAATAATCCGAATAATTACAGATATATGTTTGTTTCTCTTATCATTTTAGCAGATGCGTTCATTTATTCATTTTTTCTCTTTTTTCTATTCGATATATATATATCATTATAGTTCGTAAGGAGTAAACTCCAATCGTGGGTCGTAGCTGACACACACACTTTTTTTTTCATATAGGTACAGTTTTGGTACAGTTATTTGGTGCATAACCTGTGACTATTCAAACATTGATAATGATTAACGATCTGCCGAGTGTCATACAAAATTCTGTTTGGCTTTTGTTCGCGGACGATTTAAAATTATTAAAGTCTCAAGACGTTGGATCAGACTGTAGTGGGCAACTGCAAAGTGATATAGATCGTGTAGTACAGTGGAGTCATGACAATAAGCTATATTTTAATGAATCTAAGTGCTGTACTATTACATATGGACGTGCACTTAATCAAGTTGTAAATAGTTATAAATTAGGATCGACAAATATTAATCGTGTACAATCTGTTCGTGATTTAGGAATAAAAATGGACCCGCAATTAAATTTTAGAAACCACATTATTCATATTTGTAAAAATGCTTTTAGAAATCTCGGTTTTGTACTACGTCAAAGTAAGGATTTTTATAGCGTAGCCACCGTCAAAGTGCTTTACAATGCATTAGTAAGAAGTAGGCTAGAAAGTGGGGCAATGATTTGGAGTCCACATGAACGGAAATATTCTAGTATGATAGAAAAGATGCAGAATAAGTTTACTAGATATCTTTATTTTAAATTGTATGGAGTTTACCCTTTTTACCCATTGATGTGTAGAAAGGCTCGTGGATCCTATGGTTGTACCAGTCCTAATTGTGGGAGAAGTGTAGACATCTCGTGGTAGTGGGCAGCAGAAAAATAAACACAGGGTCTTCTTGGGTTATAAATGTTAATGCATTTATTATCATAATAAATACATGCAATACATTGATTGCCTTGATTTAAATAAATACAGATAACACGGGAAAAACAATAAACTAATGTTAACAGTTCTTTACACACACACCGGGGCAAAGCAAGTACAGGAAAGATAGACCGGAACCTCCATCGCGACGGAAGTTCAGTATGTGTCACACAGACATGACATTTGGCATTGATGGATTAGTATAAACGTCAAATTCAACACTACCCCTTAATCCATACAATGCCACACAAGACATTAATATTACAAGGTATACACTTTACAAACAAAACATTCAGTTAAAGTACATACCTACACACAAACAATAGCAAACCATGCAGTTATACATTTTATATAATAGCATAGCAAAATCAAGTAAGATAATCTTTACACAAAGAAATCAATAATTATTGGAGTCAACACATTACAAAATACTTAACAAATACAAGTCATTATCCAGTCTTATCAATAAAATTAAGTATCAGACTCCTAGGTTCATATCACTTACAAATTTATCATGTTTTACAGTACCCAAAGCCTTGGTCAGTATATCAGCCGTCATACAATCAGTCTGCAAATATTTAATTGTCACAACATTGTTTACAACTAAGTCTTTTACAAAATGGTACCTTACATCAATATGCTTAGTGCGCTTATGATTATACTCTTTAGTTTGTAACAATTTATGAGCAGACTGGTTATCATTAAATATTGTTACATGATACTCATTGGGAAAAATCTCAGTAAGAAAACTTCTTATAAAACATATATCTTTACATACATCTGTTATAGCAAGATACTCAGCCTCAGTACTAGAAAGAGCTACACATTTCTGTTTACGTGATTCCCAATTTATTACATTATTCCCCAGTTTTACAATAAACCCAGAATAAGATCTTCTATCAGTTGGGTCATTGGCCCAATCAGCATCTGCATAAGCAGTTAAATTCAATTTACTACTTTTATAACAATATAAAGAATAGTTAATTGTACCCGCTAAATAACGCAGAATCCTCTTAGCTGCCTGCCAATGAGTTACATCAAAGCAGTTGTTAAACTGGCTTAACTGACTACAAGCATATGAGATGTCAGGTCTACTACATACTGATAAATACATGAGACATCCCATAAGCTGCCTATAATTATACTGATCATCACATAAATTAGTGTCACCTTTGACTAATTTACAATTGGTAGGCATAGGTGTTTTGGCTACTTTACAGTTTTCCATTCCAAAACGTTTCAATAACAATTTTATGTATTCTGACTGATTTATTTTAAGAATTCCACTTTCTCTATCTCTTTCAATGTTCATACCCAAACAATTTTTTAAAATACCTAAATTACAAACATTGAAATTACTTTTTAACAATGGAAACAATGCATTATCTTTAGTACTGTAAAATACATAAAAATCATCAACATATAATGCAGTAATAATAATTTCTTTGTCAGAACATTTAAAATATACACAGGGTTCACATTTACTTTGCAAATAACCATTACTAGTTAACAATTTGTGAACTTTAGCATTCCAATTTCTACTTGCCTGTTTAAGGCCATAAATTCCTTTTAACAATAAACAAACCTTATCATTATCTTTACAAGTAAAGCCAGGAGGCTGTTCCATGTATATGGTTTCCTCAAGCTCACCATTTAAAAAGGCAGTTGCTACATCAATATGGTCAATGTTTAAATCTAGTTGGTTAGCTATTACAAACAATATTCTTAAAGTACTATGACGCACTACAGGGGAAAAGGTATCATTATAATCTACCCCTCTAACCTGAGTAAAACCCCTGGCAACCAATCTAGCCTTATATTTCTGAAAAACGCCTTTTGTATCGTATTTTAATTTATAGACCCACTTACATTTAACAACATTCACATTAGGTGGCCTATGTACCAGTTTCCACACATTATTGGAAATCATTGATTCAAATTCATTTTTCATAGCAACCTTCCACTCATGATTATCAGGTGAATTTACAGCTTCCTCAAATGATTGAGGTTCAGCAAGTGGACAACCTTGCGCTAATAACGAGAAGTCTGTCTCGTAATCTGTGTACTTTACCGGTAACCGAGATCTGGTACTACGCACGGGACGTTGCTGAGACACAAGGGGTACCGGGGACAGCTGACTGTCTCCGCCCTCAGCCGCCACCTCGCGCGCGGGCATCAAGCAGTCCTGACGGACGCCACCTCGAGCCGGGGATGCAGCAGGGACTCCCTCGTACTCACTGCCTGTGCAGTACTCATCGCCATCTGAAACATGGGAATTGTTACCTGTATTTTCACATACCAAATGTTCAGACGAACCCACAATTTTCTGTATATTATCATCATTAGGCAAATCATTACCATTATTATTATCATTACATGTCATAAATTCATAAAATATTGTATTCTTAGTTTCATTTATTTCCTTCATATCATAAAATAAATTTTCCATAAATGCAACATTTCTGGATAAAATAACCTTAGTAGGATCTGATGGATCGGACAACCTGTACCCTTTAGAAGTTTCCGAATAACCCACAAATATATACTTTTTGCTTTTAGGGTCTAACTTACGTCGTTTTTGCTCGGGGACCAAAGAGTATGCTATGCAACCAAAAACATGGAGATGACGAAGATCAGGTTTAGATCCAGTCCAAATCTCCTCTGGCGTGAGTCCTGAAAGAGCAGCTGTGGGACTCCTGTTCTTTAAATAAATTGCGGTCATAACCGCCTCGCCCCAATAGCGCCCACAGAGACCAGCACCTTGCAGCATACACCGAGCCTTTTCCATTAAAGTCCTATTGAGTCGCTCACTTACACCATTCTGGCTAGGACAATATGGTACGGTCCGCTGGTGAATAATACCTTGCTCTTGCAAATATTTTATAAAATCATGATTAATATACTCACCACCTCCATCAGTCCTCAAAACCTTAATAGGCAATCCTACTTGCTTCTCTACAAGAACTTTAAAATTTATAAAATGTGACAATACCTCTGATTTGTGCTTCATCATATATCCAAATGACTTCCTGGTGTAGTCGTCAGTAAACGTTACCAAGTATCTCGCACCACTCCAGCTGCTCTCTTGTAATGGCCCGCAGACATCAGAATGTATCAATTCGAGGGACTGGGTAGCCCGCCTTGCCTCTCCAATCGGAAACTGCTTGGCTGACATCTTTCCCTCCAAACATGCTACGCATTCCTTCAAAACCTGTTCATTATCAGCCTGAAACAGAATACCAGTTGCACCACCATTCTTTAATGTACACAAACCTTGCATACCTAAATGTCCGAGCCTCCTATGCCATACATCCATAGGCAATGAATGAACAGCCACCTGTGCACTCTTAGGTTCCTGTCTAACACACAGGAGAGAAGAATACACTCCTTGCGAATACTTCTTACTAGACCTACGCACCCTAAAATGAACCCTAAAAAGGCCATTATTACTTGAAGCAAACATTATTGGATTGCCAGAGCTTTTGTCACAAACAAAACATCCCCCTTTATCAAAAGTAACAGTAACATTTTCCCGTGTGAGGCAACTTACCGAGAGCAAATTATGTGACAGTTTGGGAACATATAAAACATTTAAAAGTTTCCTTACCATATTTCCATTTTCAATAATTATGGTACCTTTTCCCAAACATTCGAGTTTGTCATCATTGGCAATGTTTACATAATTTTTACATTTAACAAAATCTGAAAACAAGGATAAGTCACAGCACATATGAGCTGTGCACCCGGAGTCTACAAGCCATCCAGGGTCCGTATTGGCCAAAAATGCAGTGGCAACCAGCGATGTATCTTCAGTCTTCGATTTTTCTTGTTCCTTTTCTCTCTTGAGCTTGAAACACCTCGACTTAATGTGACCCGCCTTCTTACAGTAGTGACAGATAATTCTGCTTTTTGTTGCCTTTTTGTTCTTTGTGACATATGCTGTAGTATCTGCACTATTCTCAAAATGTTTCTTGCGACAGTCTTCCTGTAGTAGTCTGGTTCGTACTAACTCACTTGAGAGAGAATTTGTTATACACGCCGTCTCCAAATTGGACACAAGAGCATCAAACTCCTGTGGTAAGCCATTCAACAGTAGCTCTGCTACTTCTGCATCTTCTATAACTTTACCAATGTCTGCCAGCTGTTGGACCTTGGTCATAACACTATCTATGTAATCAGTCATGCAACTATACATACTGTACTCAGTGTGGTGAAGTTGCCTTAGCAACAAGACTCTTCGATATAGTCCTCTGTCTTCAAAAACATTCGCCAATCTCTGCCATGCTTGTTTGGCAGTAAGACAATCTCTCACGTGTTGAAAACATGATGATCTTACGCTTAGGCAAATCCTCGCCAAAGCTCGCTGATCCATCGATTCATTAGTCACACTCTCGGCTACTACATTATCCCATAAATTTTCCAAAGTGAGAATCATTTTCATCTGAAATTTCCACGTTGTGTAATTGGATACACCTTCCAATTTGTCCACGTTCATTCCTCCAAAAAGGGCTGTCGACCGCTGCTGTTCCGTATCGGTATCGGCCATGTCGACACAATGAGGTTATGAAAAAATAAAATCCAAACGTGCTCACCACAATTTTCACTTGGACTGGTAATTTCTTTAAATTCCAAATGCCTGGGCCCATAACCTGTAGAAAGGCTCGTGGATCCTATGGTTGTACCAGTCCTAATTGTGGGAGAAGTGTAGACATCTCGTGGTAGTGGGCAGCAGAAAAATAAACACAGGGTCTTCTTGGGTTATAAATGTTAATGCATTTATTATCATAATAAATACATGCAATACATTGATTGCCTTGATTTAAATAAATACAGATAACACGGGAAAAACAATAAACTAATGTTAACAGTTCTTTAAACACACACCGGGGCAAAGCAAGTACAGGAAAGATAGACCGGAACCTCCATCGCGACGGAAGTTCAGTATGAGTCACACAGACATGACATTTGGCATTGATGGATTAGTATAAACGTCAAATTCAACATGATGTACCCCACATTGTTTGTCCTCGGTATGGTGGGCTATAATAAACTAGAAGTCAGGCGGGATATAACGCTGATGACTTACATATTTCGCCTTGTTAGATGTCTGGTATGTAATCCACCAGTCCTGGCGCATATAGGATTTTATGTACCCACGAAATATGTATATGCACGCAGACGACCTCCGCTCTTTGCCATACCAACGGCAAGAACTAAGTTATGGAGCAAGTCTCCTTTTCAGCGGGCTCTACGCACTCTCAATAGCTTCTGCAGCAGTGTGACCACTTTTTCATCAGTCGATCTACCAAAAACGAGGCTCAAATCTACCAAAATCTACCAAGTTCTATTTATAATTCTACATAAATTCTTCCTTTAATATCTATCACATCTAGGTGGTTAAAATAATACATAATATGAACAAAATCTAGTATTTTTATTTATTTATCGTCATAATCATCATATTTTTTAATATTTTTATATTTTTTTTGTAATTTTTCATGACTTCTAGCATAGATGCTTCAAGTTTAAAATTTTTGGAATCCCTAGCGTTTTTTAACCTTCTTTGGCATGTAAGATTGCACAAACATTTTTGTTACAGAATCTGTTACGATCATCAGTCTTGATTCTGTTTCTAAATGAAAAAACGAAAAACAAAGAATGTGTTTCTTTGTTTAGCGCATACAAATCTAATGACTGACAGAGATAGCGATTTCCTAACGTTCTGTTTGCTTAAGTTACGGGATATCCCCTGAAACAGATTTCTCGTCGTCCTGTATTGCCAGCTTCAGTGACAAAAAAGTATAAAGTTCGTTTTTTTGGCCTGGATACAATAAATTGTATAATGGACGACCCATTCATTAGAATGTTCGTAAAATACCAATTTTCTACCAAAATCTACTAAACGATATCGCACTACTAAATCATCGTTCTCTTTGCCTCAAATCTACCAAAAAAGTAGAAATCTACTAAAAGTGGTCACGCTGTTCTGCAGTGCGCGCGAGGATGTTGACTTGTTTGTAATATCAGAAAAAAAATTTAATAGTGCTGTGTCCCAGTACATAGATCAAATAAGCAGAGTCTATTAGAATTGAGCAATATATTTGAAACTATGTAATTTAATTTATATGTATTTTCCATTGTCGCATTAGTTTTGTACTGTAATGGCAATGTAAAAGTGTAAATAAATAAATAAATAAATAAATAAATGTCTCACGCCATCCTGACACACACGATATAAAGGGTCTAAGCAAACATCAAATTATGCTCATCTCATCAAACTAACAATGTTAGACGGCAATAGGATCTAAAGAATTAAGCACTTGTTGAAAACGTTTATAAAAGACTCGGCCCTTTAAGTTGAAAGCTAGTTAATTATGACAACAATTACAAAAATATATTTTATTATGTTGATATCAAAAGTAAATAGATTAATTAGATTGACATTAAAATATTAAATACCCACTCTTATTTCATTGTGAACCGATTTTTCACTTGTATGCATGTCACTGATATTTTTTTATACATTTTACTTTTTTTGAGGATCATGAATTACTGAGATTGAAAATTCAACTCTGAGTTAAACTATTTTATTGGCTTTCCATAGTTTGATAAATTCGCATTTTCTTTCTTCGCGACGAGCAAAATAGCAAGGGTATCGGGCTTTTTCGAGAGGATGCCAATAGTCCAGGACCCAGTCTGGTGATTCAACTACTCTCTGGCAGGCCACGCCACCCGCGAGCCCGTAGGATCTAGCGACTGGAATAATAGAGAACCTGTTTATAACTTTTCAACGTGTTCTTAACGATTTGTACAGTCAGCAAAATAAACTAATCGGATTCCAAAATAATATATACAGTAAATTAAATCAAAAGTTATGGACTATTGTAGTTTAAGTAGGAATAAGTGTGTTCATAAGTGAGCACATTTATCTCGATCCTCGGTGTAATAATGATCATTTTTATTTGACCAATTATTGTATTTGAATTTGACACTTCAAATCAACAAAGTATAACTCGTTACATCTTGCAAGTCACACTAGAAAATGTATTAAAACGTACTATTTTCATTCAGCTTGGGTGGATATTGCTGTTGTAATCGATGGTTTCATTTCGGCATAGGCTCCCACAGTCAAAATGATGGGGGGTTCGGCAATACTCACCACGCTTGGCAGACATTGGTGTGGCTGCACCTATCCTATATTACGGCGTTCACGGCAGGAGATGGGGTTGCCCTGTAGGCTGGTGTAAGCTAACGCATTCTGGTAAACATCTATAGGAATCCATATTGATGTTTATCAGAATGTTTTATTTAGTCTACGAATCTATACTGTTTATACTAATATTATAAAGTGTCTAAATAATTATGTTAAACATTACAACAATATCTTATTTACGTACACTTCATTGGAGGAATAGGGTTCTGCTTCAAGAATAGCTCATATTCAGCGAGCCAGAGGAGTCGACGTTGTTCTTTCGGATCACATTGAGCCTTGTTGGCGTCAAACTGGGCCCTCAGAAGGACTTGGTGGTAACGTATTGCTGGTCTGCGAAGTAAAAAATGAAAAAAGCTATTTGAACCACTTGATAAAACGCATATTTCCTTATTTTCTTCTTCATTAAGTGCTTAGGGCTTGTTTCACCAACTCCGAGTTATGTCGCAACTTCCTCACTCGGGCTCGGGACTGGACCTAAGGTACGTCCGGTCCCGAGCTACGTCACGTAGAAGGTAATCGTCTACTATACGATATGCATTTAAATTACCTACTGGCGGATGCATTAAAACAAATTTTGAGGGACATAAATCGTTATCAGCCGTTGAACGCCAATTACTAGACCTAGGCTTCCCACATTGATTTCCCGCTGTTTCAGTTGAAATCGGAAAATGTTGATTTTCTAGCCTAGGTACTCATATTCAAAAGGCTTATCTCATTACTTTATCCATACTCCATCATAGAATACTAAATTACTACGTTACTCAATCGATAAAACTCGCTGTCTGTTGCTGCTTTATCGCAGAAACTACTGAACCGATTTATATTAAATTTGGTACACAGATGCAGATCAGCCTGCGAAAGGACATAGGCTACTTTTTCCGCGGAAAATCCATTATAACGCGGGTTTTGGTTTTATAATTTAATTTATTCCACGGAAGAATTAAAGAGACATGAATCTCACCTGTACACATAAAAACCTTCAATGAGCCGCAACGCTCTTTTATATAAAGTACATACTTTTTGTGAGTGTGATCTTAATTCTGGGGCAAAATTCATATCAGGAAACTCCAATATTCTTCCTATTCTGTTTCTGATATGATTACTAAATCAAACAAAATACCAGTTGCTTGCTTGCTGTGAAGTTTTTATGGTTGTCAACCAAAAACAAAGAGTGCAATAAGTTTTTAATAAAGAGGTTTAAATGGGTACTCGTTATTATAGCAGTCGATTGATGCAGGAATCCAAGCTCATTAGAGCCACCATGCACGAGGACTCACATAGTCTGAACAGGTCTCAAATAATATGTATAAAGATATCTAGGTAAATATAAGATTCTTATATTGCCATGCCCTGTCTGGGCTCATGTTGTTAGCACATATTAATTTTAAGACCCATGTACACACATGAATGCAATAAATGATTTGATTTGATTTGATTAGGTTCTTTGCTAATTGAAGCTAATAAATCTAAATCTTATAAACAAGAGCGTCATCTATTCCATTGAATCTGAATCTTGAAATATCAGCTATGGGATTATAATAGTCCTAGGATGTTCTACTAGATATTGCTATTACGATACTACGTTAAGTTGCAAGTGTAGAAGAAATTAATGCGATGCGTAGTGGCGAGGTTGGTGTAGTGGTCTGCACGTCCATGCGTATAATGGAAAACGTGGGTTCAAATTCCACATTGCGCTAGTAAGCTACGTTATTTCGTCTTAATTTTTTCTACACAAATTCAGCATACCTACCTATTACTAATAAATCTAAATTTAAAATGAAATTAATATGCTCGTGACGCGCTTTCATTTGAGACCACACTCGAGTATATTTGCAGAATTTCAGTTTTTCTTCCCCACTTTTACCTCACATAACAATAATACACATAATTATTGAAAACTAGGGGCAAGCCCCCACTTTGCACGGGTTTTTATTCGCTTTATGATAAAAAATTGCATATTAATAATTTTTTATTCTTAGGTAAAATGTAGGTATTTGTAGATCTCTCGTTTCAAACTTCGACAAAAGCATGTTTCTGCTTCGAAGCACACAGGTTCCCTATTGTTCGGTGGGTAGGTAGGTATATACCTACCTACATTATTTCGTTCTTGTAAGATTACAGTAGGTGCCTACGTTGTGAACGGGACACATTTTTGTGTACTAGATAGGTAGGCACTTTCATCATTGGTAAGTAGGTAGTGTAGGTACCTAAATCGGTTCGTTTTCGAGATAGGTATCCGACTCAAGGATATAATTATATTGTACGGTACCACTGAAAACCAGCGCTATAGCCAGCTCACCTAGCTGCTACAGCATTATGCTGAGTGGAAACCGATTTACGTTTAAATATTTTTACTATACTATTTTTGTTAAACTGATTTTATGTTAATTTTAATTGTAATTGTGTGTTTATGTGTTTATGACGTAAATAAAACTCTTTCTATTTCTATTTCTAATTACGTGGACAGAAAATCAATAAAAGATGTTAGATGGATAGGTAATGCGTAGAAATGATTTGTTTAAGACAATTTACAATGAATGAAGAATGAAGGAAATAAAATAAAAACCTACCTAGTAAAATTTCCTAAAATGATAATTAATGACAAGAAATTCTCCAAGTAGCAAGGAAGATAATAAGGTATAAAATACTTCTGCCAATAATCGCTCAGGGTCCAATACCCTCTCCGCCTATCGATAATCAGCGACCTATCACATCACTACCTCAGACGTAAGCAAGCTTTCAAACAACGTGCCAGCCGCGCCAACGTCTGCTATTCACGACAACAGAAGACGTCTCGTGGGTGAATAGTGATGTGCTGTTGTTATTTGAAAATATTTGTTATCGATCTGATTTCTGGTTTTATATAGTCAAAACACCGGCAACTGCGGCGTAACAATTTGTATATTATTGAGTAAATTGGTATCAAGTAAAACTCGAAAATTGAAAATAATGCCTTTAACCTAAAGCCTTTCGTTTTGTAACTTGGATGGCTTGGAGAGTTAGATTTTATAATTTTAAGGTGACGTTCAAAAGGTAATTAAACATCCCAGATTTAAAAAAGTTGTTTATTGCATAAAAAACCAACGAAATCAAGTCTCCATGTGTTTATCGACAAAATACATTTTATCGACTCTTGGCAGCACTATTTTATTCTTAGGTATTTTTGATCATTTTGCGCTTTGGCGTAGAGGTTACGAGAATGCGTTTGGGGCGTGGCGGTCAAAAGGTCATATAGACGGCCAGAGTTACTTTCGTATTTAGATTATAATATAAGTAAGGACTTAGGCACACCTAGACTTGTTTGGTATGTTACCAAAAAGTTGTATTCTCAGATTCTCATCTGTCATGTTATAAATTCGCGATATTGTACGCGAACCATTAATGCAAGGACCGGAATAGCACGTCGTCTGCCACAAAAAAACGTAAAAAAAAACGTAAAACGTAGTGATTATATATATACTCTCTGGTCTGCCACTCCGCAAACATTTTGGTACCTATACTGTTTGTTTATATACATACACTACTCAAACAAACAAACTCCATTTGATGTGTGAAAAAAATAGGCACTGACTGAACCCGAACTTTCCAACAAAAAACACGTAAATACTGGCAAACAGCCGTCCACATGTCGGTGTTTGTGTTTGCCGCTGTTTGGCAAGCAAGCCTAGCCTGAACTGAGGTGAGGAGCCCGCCCCGCTCACATTTGGAACTCTGTTTCTGGCTTTATTTTCTTTTCATACACCTAATGCGTTGCTTCGATCGTTCTGTACAAAAAGACGATAATTTATAACAAGTATTACTCGCAAGATATATTGAAATCAAAATGCATCGCTTTATTTACCTCTCTATAACGTGACGTTTTACCGGTGCAGCTGCAGCCTGGCGGCTATTTTTGTTTACCTGCCGTGCCGAGTGCAGTGAAGATCTTTCTTGCAGTCTATTTGGAATTTTATTACCAAAAGTGACATTACATCTGTAAAAACTGGTCATTAAACATGTCTGACGCTTGGGAAGAGATACAAGCAGTGAAAAGTAAGCGGAACAGTCTGAGAGAGAAGTTGGAACAACGGAAGAAGAATTTGCAGACAATACTGAGTAGTGCTACTCTTACTGATGCTTCCGAAGGCGGTTCTGGCGGAAAATCGTCGGGAGCGCTGCAGAAGAGTGAGTGTGAGTGTTAGGTAAACATGTACCAACTCAATTATTAACCTGTTGATTACTACCTAGAGAAAAACTTAATAAAGAAACCTCAGACATATAAAATATTATTCTATGCTTAAAGTGCATTAAAATCCCTCGAGTAGTGTTAAATACCTATGTAAACATAGATTATGACTTAATTTTAATCAATTTAATATCATAATCATGGTCAATTGGTCATCCCTTTTACTATAAATAGGCATAGAGGTTAATAGAAAGTATTCTTAAAGTTTCTCAACTTATTTAAACTATTAATAAACAAGAGAAAAATTGTTGCCACTCAGCATGTGCCTCAGCCACAGTTCTAATTTAATTTTGAATTTCACCTTCATTTAAATCATTTTGAATATTGTATATTCTTTCAGCTCCGCAACAAGAAAAGCCCAAGCCAGTGCCACTAGCATCGCTGGAGGTAAGGCTTCTGCAAGTTCTCTCTGACATGCAACTGCAGCTCCCTGCCACCGCCAGTGCTCTCCTGCCAGGGCTCGGAGATGTCGACACTGGCATTGTAGCCAGTCTGCTGCAGAAGTTTGCTACACAGAAGCTTATTACGTGAGTATGTAGTTTGTTAGTCTTACGGGAGGCAAACTAAAATCTCTTATAAACAAATCAGCTTCCAAAATAAATAATAAATATTTCCATACAATCTACGCCCTGTGTCCACACATCCCTGTGGTAAGCTTTAGGGTGGTGTTACGGGTAAGAGACATCTGATATACTTAATATAATATGTAGATTCATAAAAGTCAGTTCTCATGCTTAGTGTTTCAATGCAATAGTTTATCTATATAAATAGGTATTACATGTTTTTATAAATAATTATTCATGTTTTATTTTGTGAGGTATAAGGTGGGGAAATATATTTTTTGCTATTATGTACATAAATATGGAATTTAGGTACATTATATTTGATTATGTTTTCATGGTATGTAAAGCATGGGAAGAACCAGAGAACTATTTTTTATAAAAAATACTATATTTGATGATGTAATAAGCTTGGTTTAGCTAAATTACTATTTTAATACACATGAATGTTTCACATGTGAGTATACTACATGCTGAAAAGTGTTTCTTTGAATGCTCTACTCTCAGACACTACTGGTCGATTTGAATAATTCTTCCACTGTTAGACAGCCTTTACTGCGAGAAAATACAAAAAACACAACAAACTTCGCATTTATAATATAGTTTGGATTTAGTTAATTTCACACTCATAAGACTTTTCAGTAACATCACACCATTTTTTCATGTTTTTCTTAAACATTTATCCTCCTTGTTCCAGGATCAAGGAGCGCACAGAAAGTACAACAGATGCTACCATAGAGGTAGAAAGAGCTGAGCCGGTCAGGCTGGCGGCCGTGCTCGCGGCTCTGTTGGAGGAGCAGTCTCAAAGCAGCACCAGCAAGAGGAAAGGTATCATTCAAGCCTATTTTATTACAATTATTGATAAATAAAAGATAAACAAGATGAAAAGATAAGAGATAAATAAATCTAAATTTAAAATTTAAGAAAAACCCCCGATTCCATAGCCTTAATTTCCTTAAATAACATAATATTATCTAATGTGGACGCGATGCGTTTTCATTTGATACCCCACACTAGTATATTTGCAGATTTTCGGTTTTCCTTCCCCACTCTCACCCCCATAACTTTTAAACGGCACAACCAATTTTCATGATACATGTCTAAGAACACCCGGGCCAGACTCACCTTTCATACAAAAAAAAACTAAATTGAAATCGCTCCATCCGTTCGGGAGCTATGGTGCCACAGACAGACAGACAGACACGTCAAACTTATAACACCTCTCTTTTTTGGTTGGGGGTTAACAAGGGTAAAAGCTCTTATTGAACTGTTATTAAACAGATTAAGCATTAATTTAGGTTTATATTTTGTTTCGTTTTTTATCAAACATTCTTTTAATCTATATTGCAATGGGCTTAATGTGTGTTTTAGCTAATTCAGTTATATAAGCCAGAAATAGGAGTTTTTATGCATACAAAGGAATGTATTTTAATCTGTAATAACTACAATCAGTTTAAAAATCATGTTTGTTACTTTAACATACAAATAAAATGAAGAATAACAATATAGATAATATTACCATCTTTCAATTGAATGCCATTTGTTTAAAGAATATTTTATTACAGGTGAAGCACCAGTCGAAGAAGTTGCTAATGCAAAAGTTCCTAAAACTGTGACAGATGAGAAAAAAGCGGCAAAAGGCGATACTGATTTAATGGTAAGCTTTTACTAATACTTCCATAGTGCTTTTAAGCGTAATTTGCCTGATTCATAGCCAATAACTTTTACTGACAAATAGGTTTTACATTACTGAATGTAATAATATTGATCCAGCCGTTCTTGCGTTTAAAGTATGTCAAAGTATAAATCATCATCATCATCATTCTGCCCTTGTCCCACACTATGTGGGGTCGGCAGAACATGTGTTTTTCTTCCATTTCCCTCTATCACCCGTCATCTCAACAAGAGATATATATATAATACTTAACTATATTTACATAAAAAAATAAAATCAGACATTGGCAACTTCTATTGTATCTGTTTGCCCAGATTTGGCAAAGGCCTCTTCCAACTGCTTCCATTCCTCCCTTGTTCGTACAGTTCTAGACCATGTCTTGCCTGCTGCCTCTCATATTTCATCTTCCCATCTTTAAGACAACAAGAGATATAAATATATATAAATGTTATATTATAATAATAATAAGACCTCTGTGGCTCGGTGCGCGAAGGTCTACAATTTCTGGTTTCGGGTCTGTCTTTTATATGTATCATAAGTAGGTATATACATCTTCTAATATATAAAATTCTTCTGTCACGGGGTGCGTAATCGAACTCCTCCGAAACGGCTTGACCGATATTAATGAAATTTTTAAGTGCTTATCCGGTATCTATGAGAATCGGACAACATCTATTTTTCATTTTGAAAAAAAAAAGAAATTTTTGCAAAGCAACGTTTGCTGGGTTCATCTTGTTATATATATAATTCTTCTGTGAGTGTGTATGTCACTGAACTCCTCCTAAACGGCAGGACCGATTTTGATGAAATTTGTTGTGTGTGTTTAAGTGGGTTCGAGAATGGTTTAGATTCACAATATGATCAACTAGATATTGTTTTTGAGCGTGGGACAGGACAAAGTCTGTCGGGTCGACTAGTATTTACATAAAATACATATCTTTGCAGCATATTAGTCACCTAACACCCATAGAATTAACTCTGCTTAGTTTGTGGTTAGGTGACTGTGTGATTACTTGATTGGTCCGTAATATTAACAATTAAAATTAATTGATTTGTTTTGTTTAAATTGTAGTCACTCCTAGCTATGCCATCGAGCAGAGAAAAAGCGGTGAAACGGGTCGGAGAAGAAATCATGGACTTACTCAGCAAGCCTACTGCCAAGGAGAGATCGCTGGCCGACAAGTTCAAGAGTCAAGGAGGTCAGCCTTTTGTTATTATTTAAATAACCATTCCATCCATAGTTTTATAATATAACTAGCTGACCCCAGCAAACGTTGTTTTGCAAAATTTTTTTTTTTTTTTCAAAATGAAAAATAGATGTTTTCCGATTCTCAGACCTACTGAATATGCTCACAAAATTTCATGAGAATCGGTCAAGCCGTTTCGGAGGAGTTCGATTACGCACCCCGTGACAGAAGAATTTTATATATTAGATAATAGAAAATTTGGTAGCTTTTGTCCTATACTACGGCTACAGACAAAATGGACCTTATTCGCAATGTTAGATTTTTACGCGAAAAGTGGTATTTTACCGTTGTTACAGTAGCATTATGTGTCTTTTTGATATGTTAACTATAGAGAAAGAGAGAGAAATCTTTATTTACTACTAAAACATTACAAACTTAATATTAGACTTATGGACTTTTTTCTATAAGAGGAAAAAAATAGAATATAAATGCACACATAATACACGAATAATAAATAAATAAGTAGGTTTACAGATAATGATAAAAAAAGGTCGGCATTGATTAGTGATAATGATGACAAGTCCACATAATTTTTTTAATATTATGACAAAATACAAAAACTGAATCAATCAGTTAATAATATTAGTAGGATAAGGAAGTTAGCCTAAAAGCCGTGTTGGCTAAGTGGCAGCACACTCGACTTTCATTCTGAAAGTCGTGGGTCTAAACCCCGCCAGGCACCCCGATATGTACTCTTTGAAACACGTGCAAACATAGTGAGGAAACCAGAACATGCCGTTCTGAGAACTTTAATGAGTTTGAATGACATGTGACATTCACCAACCCGCAGTTGGCCAGCGTGGTGAATTAAGGCCTAATCTCTCTCGCCAAGAGAGTGTAAAACGCTGTTTTAGTGGCCAAATGTGTGACTTAACTTTCGCCACAACGAAATATCCATTACATCAGCGCTTTCCCTTTACTGTACAATTTTACATAGCAATAGTCCTTCAACCGTTTAACCCGAAAAATTCTACACTTATCTAGACTAAATTCTTTAGACATTCTAAAGATAAATATATCGTTTCAGTGAGAAGTGACTGTCCCAGCAGTATAAACGTTAATAGAGCGATGATGATGATGATTAAGAATAAGAAAATTTTATTGCATAAATAGTGTGTCATGTACATGAAGATCTTAAATAATATAGAGTATCCACAATTTGATCCACTGCGGACATACAATATGTATAGTATGTAATAATATACTGGTTGCAAATATACTAGTGTGGGGTATCAAATGAAAGTGCATCGCGTCCACATTACATAATATTAGGTCCTTACGTATGAAATTGGCGTTTTTCGTACTGGCCACTTTAATCACAAATTTCTCCTCTTTGGTAAGGAATTCCAAATTCAAATTTGTACAGCTATAGACTCATGTATTTGTGCTTCGATGATCGTCATTCATTTGATTTCTTTCTTCTGTTTTTTTCTGTTTGCGTCACTCATTTTACAAAATGGAAAACTTAAAATATCGCATTATTTACGAGTACGAGTTCCGCCGTGGCACTAGTGCTGCGGAAACAACTCGAAGGGTGAATGATGTGTATGGCGGTCGTGTTGCAAAAGAAAACACAGTTCGTTTTTGGTTCCAACGTTTTCGTTCTGGAAATTTCGACTTGCAGAACAAGCCCCGTGGACGGCCTGAGACTCAAGTTGATAATGAAGAGTTGAAGGCTATTGTGGAAGCGGATCCATCGCAAACCACGTCCGAGTTAGCTGCAGGCTGCGGTGTTAGTGATAAAACTGTTTTAATTCACTTGAAGCAAATTGGGAAGATTAAAAAGCTTGAAAGGTGGGTACCTCACGAATTGACTGAAGCAAACCGGCAAACGCGCGTCGACTGCTGCGTTACATTACTAAACCGGCACAATAATGAAGGTATTTTAAACCGAATCATTACCTGTGATGAAAAATGGGTTCTTTACGATAATCGGAAGCGCTCAGCGCAATGGTTGGATCCTGGCCAGCCAGCCAAATCCTGCCCCAAGCGAAAATTAACCCCAAAAAAGTTACTTGTAAGCGTTTGGTGGACTAGTGCCGGTATTGTTCATTACAGTTTTCTCAAATCTGGCCAGACTATTACGGCTGATGTCTATTGTCAGCAATTGCAAACCATGATGGAAAAGCTAGCGGCTAAACAACCTAGGCTGGTCAATCGCTCCACGCCACTGCTGCTTCACGACAACGCTAGACCACACACTGCGCAACAGACGGCTACTAAATTAGAAGAGCTTCAATTGGAAAGTCTAAGACATCCTCCGTACTCCCCGGACCTTGCTCCAACAGATTACCATTTTTTTCGAAATTTGGATAACTTCTTGCAAGGGAAAAAATTCAACTCCGATGGGGCAGTCCAAATCGCCTTCAAAGATTTTATTTGATTCCCGTCCGACTGGTTTTTTTAGTAAAGGGATCAATGAACTACCTATAAGATGGCAAAAGTGCATAGAAAATAATGGTTCATACTTTGATTAATTAAATATATTATATTAAAAAATATTCGACTTTTTGTTCCTCCCATACAAAACGCCAATTTCATATGTAAGGACCTAATATTATGTTGTTTTACATTTAAGGAAATTAAGGCATTGCAATCGGGGGTTTTCCTTAAATTTTAAATTTAGATTTATTGTCCCCTCAGGTGCCCAAGTGATGGAGTTCTGCCCGCACGGAACCCGGGCGGAGTGCGCGCGCGCCGCCAAGGACAGCGGCCAGTGCTCCTGCAAGAAGCTGCACTTCAAGAAGATCATACAGACACACACAGACGAATCTTTAGGGGACTGCTCCTTCTTAAACACCTGCTTCCATATGGATAGCTGCAAGTAAATAAATAAAGCCAGCAAGAAAAAGCCGTGTTGTCTAAAGTGGGAGGACACTCGACTTTCATTCCGAAGGTCGTGGGTTCAAACCCCGCCACGCACCTCTGGATTTTTCTTCTTGAGTAATTTATGTGCGCTTTAAACACGTGCGTAAACGGTGAAGGCAAACATCGTGAGAAACCGGCATGTTCTGAGAACTTTAAAAGAGTTTGAAGGGCATGTGACATTCACCAACCCGCACTTGGCCAGCGTGGTGAATTAAGGCCTAATCTCTCACGTCAAGTGAGAAGTCCCTGTATCCCAGCAGTGGGAACGTCAATAGGGTGATGATGAAGTAAATAAATAAATACTAGTCGACCCGACAGACGTCCTGTCCCACGTCTCAAAAAACAATATCCAGTTGACCGTATTGTGAATCTAAACCATTACCAGATCCCCTTGAACACACACACAAAAAATTCATCAAAATCGGTCCAGTCGTTTGAGAGAAGTTCAGTGACATACACACTCACAGAAGTATTATAAAGTATTATTATTATTATTTATTTTTTTATTATAGGTATATATAAAGATTTTCAGACAATTCACACAACAACATCTAGCCCCGTGGTAAGCTCTTAGCTTGTGTTACGGGTACTAGGTATCTGATATACTTAATATAATAGTCATATTTATATAGATATTTTTTATTATACATATTAAACACCCAGTCCAAGGAGAAAGTGCTTGCAGAACATACCAAACACTTTCACCCTTGGCGGGAATCGAACCAGCTACCTCTTGGGCCGCAAGCAGACCCTCGCCCACCGCGCCACTGAAGCAGTCAAATGATTTATTATTAGTCAAGTACTAAAATAAATCATTTATTTTCGATCACAAAATATTACATTGACATATGCAGTGACCTTCTTATATCTATTATACTAGCTGACCCCAGCAAACGTTGTTTTGCAAAATGAATACATGTCATCTAAATTTTAAATTTAAGAAAAACCCCCGATTCCAATGCCTTTATTTCCTTAAAAGTAAACCACCATAATAATTTGGAATGTGCACGCGATGCGCTTTCATTTGATACCCCACTCAAGTATATTTGGAGATACTCGGTTTTCCTTCCTCACTCTCACCTCCATAACTTTTAAACAGCACAACCGATTTTCATGAAACAGGTCTAAGGACACTCGCGCCAGACTCACCTTTCATACAAAAAAAAAAAACGATATTAAAATCGATCCAACCGTTCGGGAGCTATGATGTCCCAGATAGACAGACAGACAGATACGTCAAACTTATTATAACACCCCTCTTTTTTTGTCGGGGATTAAAAATATATGGTAGCCGATTCTCAGACCTACTAAATATGCTCACAAAATTTCATGAGAATCGATCAAGCCGTTTCGGAGGAGTACCTGAACGAACATTGTGACTCGAGAATTTTATATATAAGATAAAACTGTTATGTGAGAGTCTGGTGCCGATGGTAGGCTTGCCTGTGTTACTGGTCACCAGGTCCCACTCCTCGGATTCACAATAAAAAATAAATGAATAATAATAAATATTTCCGGACTACTCACACAGCATCACCTAACCCCAAACTAAGCAGAGCTTGTACTATGGGTGTTAGGTGACTGATATACTACATCATAATTTTTTTTTTGTAAATACATACACTGTGTACTTTGTAGGAAGAACAGTCTAAATACTTAAAAAAAAGATAAATTTAATAATAATAAACAATGATAATATAATATACAGATACTAGCGGGCAATAGCCCGCTAGTATCTATGAAAAAATATAGTATGAAAAAATTAAGTATAGCGCGGGTAATAACCCGCGCTATACTTAATTTTTTCATTTAAACCGGTGCAATAGTTTTCGCGTGAAAGCGTAACAAACAAACTTACATTCACATTTATATATTAGTAGGGATAGGGATTGCATCCACGACACTAATTGTCACCTCTATAAAAAAATGGTCTTGGTTTCAGATACGTACATTACGAAGTAGACAACACGGATCCGAATGCTAAATCTAAACAGACAGACGGCACACATAACGGTAAGAGGAAAATGTCTTCATCATTCGTATTTCATCCGTAGGACGTCCACTGCTGGACAGAACTTGTTTTTTTTTTTTTTTTTTTGAAGTGAAACTTCTTTAGAATAGTTGTGATTTCAGACCGGATGCAACGGAAATACGTCATGGAAGCCAATCTTAAACGCTAACAAGGTTAAGCAACTTTCCGGAACGCCAGTACTTGGATGGGTGACCGCCCGAACAAAATCTTTTTGCACAGTATTTTTTTTATTCATCTCATTCTTGTGTCGATTTACTGAAGTTTCACTTCTACCGTGTGTGAATCACACACACACCTTTTTTTTATGCTTGATATGCCTTCATTTGACCACAATCGCACCTGATGTTAAGTGACGATGTGGTCTAAGATGGAGCATGAAGACCTAGAAGGTGGGTTGGCAGAAGCCTGTTATCACCGCAAGCTACTTTCACCAGGTCGTCCATCCATCTAGCTATTGGAAGTCCTACGCTGAATTTGCCTAAATTATTAAAAAACCTCCTTTTTTTTCATCGGTGGAAAGTATTATAGTACAAGCTAAAACGGCCATCGTTCTGCGGTTCTTAAAAAATAAATAAAATGTTATATAAAATTTAACATTTTAAAATAATCATTGCATCTATTCAAGACTTGTGTATAATTTAATTAGTGTAAAAACTTGGTTAATATGGTTTTTAAATACAACGAATTAAGTTAAACTTTTCCGTTTTCAACAGTAAACTTTTTTTTTATATAAGTTTTTATAAAAACACGTGAAATATCCGAAGGCTTAGGATAACTTTTAAGTACGTGACTAGATTAAATTTAAAGCATTTTCAATTCAATTCAATTTATTCAGGAACAATTCAAAAATCGTATTTGAATATCTTAAAATTAAATACAATAACTTAGGCGCCGGGTCCTTAATGATACTATGCCTGCCAACATGCATTGACGATCCAAAGGAACAAACGACAAAATGTGCAACCGCCAAAACTTTCAGTTGGGACTATTGTCAAAACTTGAACAAGCTCAAATCTTCTAGCCTAGCTCTAGCTTCTAGCTGACCCGGCGAACTTTGTTCCGCCTTAGACGCCATAAATGAGCAGATTTTTGATTTTATTAAGTCAATTGCTTTATTATATAAAGTTGTCAGGTTGATCTAGCTAACCATATTCGAATTGGTATAATTCATAATATTAAATTGAACTTTTAATATTAGGCCATTAAAAAAAGTTTAATTTTCTTATTTTCCGCGCAATTTACTTATTTTTTTCTTTCATAAGAACCTTCTGATAATAATGAACAGAACAAAAAAAGAATTAGTAGAATTAGTCGGTCCAGGCGTGATGCCGTGACCAAGGGAAATAGGGATTCATTTTTATATATATAGATATTCAGATGTCTAGTACCCGTAACACAAGCTAAGAGTTTACCACGAGGCTAGATGTTGTTGTGTGGATTGTCCGGAAATATATATATATATTTTTATTTTATCATCAGTTATATCATCATTACAGGAGCAGCTCTGACGTCGAAGCCGGACGGCGTGCTGACTTTGACACCACCTCAATGGCTTCAGTGCGATCTTAGATACTTGGATATGACGTTCTTAGGTAAAAGAAGTTAGATAAGCCTTCTATATCGAGGGTGCAGTGACAAAACCCGATAACTGTGCAAATTTAGTGTACATTAACTGTGAACATCACTAGAAAGAGCAAAAAAAATTAAAATTTAAGAAAAACCCCCGATTCCAATGCCTTAATTTCCTTAAATGTAAAACAACATAATATTATGTAATGTGGACGCGATGCGCTTTCATTTGAGATCCCAGTCGAGTATATTTGCAGATTTTCGGTTTTCCATCCCCACTCTCACCCCCATAACTTTTAAACGGCACAACCGATTTTCATTAAAAACACCTAAGAACACCCAAGCCATACTTTCCTTTCATACAAAAAAAAACAAAAAAAACTAAATTGAAATCGCTCCATCCGTTCGGGAGCTATGATGTAACAGACAGACAGACACGTCAAACTTATAACACCCCTCTTTTTTGGTCGGGGGTTAAAAATGTTTCCTTTTATAGGAAAGTTCTCAGTGATAATGGCGGACCCGCCATGGGACATTCACATGGAGCTGCCGTACGGGACGATGTCGGACGACGAGATGAGATGCCTGGGAGTGCCGCAGCTGCAGGACCAAGGCCTCATCTTCCTCTGGGTCACTGGCAGGTATGTCATCTTCCTCTGGGTCACTGGCAGGTATGTCATCTTCCTCTGGCTCACTGGCAGGTATGTCATCTTCCTCTGGGTCACTGGCAGGTATGTCATCTTCCTCTGGGTCACTGGCAGGTATGTCATCTTCCTCTGGGTCACTGGCAGGTATGTCATCTTCCTCTGGGTCACTGGCAGGTATGTCATCTTCCTCTGGGTCACTGGCAGGTATGTCATCTTCCTCTGAGTCACTGGCAGGTATGTCATCTTCCTCTGGGTCACTGGCAGGTATGTCATCTTCCTCTGGGTCACTGGCAGGTATGTCATCTTCCTCTGGGTCACTGGCAGGTATGTCATCTTTCTCTGGGTCACTGGCAGGTATGTCATCTTTCTCTGGGTCACTGGCAGGTATGTCATCTTCCTCTGGGTCACTGGCAGGTATGTCATCTTCCTCTGGGTCACTGGCAGGTGTGTCATCTTCCTCTGGGTCACTGGCAGGTATGTCATCTTCCTCTGGGTCACTGGCAGGTATGTCATCTTCCTCTGGGTCACTGGCAGGTGTGTCATCTTCCTCTGGGTCACTGGCAGGTATGTCATCTTCCTCTGGGTCACTGGCAGGTATGTCATCTTCCTCTGGGTCACTGGCAGGTATGTCATCTTCCTCTGGGTCACTGGCAGGTATGTCATCTTCCTCTGGGTCACTGGCAGGTATGTCATCTTCCTCTGGGTCACTGGCAGGTATGTCATCTTTCTCTGGGTCACTGGCAGGTATGTCATCTTTCTCTGGGTCACTGGCAGGTATGTCATCTTTCTCTGGGTCACTGGCAGGTATGTCATCTTCCTCTGGGTCACTGGCAGGTATGTCATCTTCCTCTGGGTCACTGGCAGGTGTGTCATCTTCCTCTGGGTCACTGGCAGGTATGTCATCTTCCTCTGGGTCACTGGCAGGTATGTCATCTTTACATACGTTATGAATGAAAGAATTAACGCTGTTTATCAACAACTAGTATTGCTCCGCGGTGTTACCCGCTTTTTAATAGATTTGAATACAATTTCCCGCGGTAAAAAGCCTATGTCCTTTCTCAGGCTCTAGAGAATCTGTGTACCAATTTTCGTTTAAATCGGTTCAGTAGTTTTTGCGTGAGGAATAGACAGACACGAGTTACTTTCGCATTTACAATATTAGTGTGGATCTGTACATAAAAAAATTAGAAATACTTCCGGACAATCCACACAACATCTAGCCCCGTGGTAAGCGCATAGTTTGTGTTACAGGTGCTAGACACCTGATATACTTAATATAATACATATATAGATATTATTCTTATTAAACACCCAGACCAGACCTCGGAGAAAGTGCTTGCAGAACATTCAAACACTTGGGCCCTAGGCGGGAATCGAACCTGCTACCTCTGGCGCCGCAAGCGTACCTTCACCCACCGCGCCACAGAGGCAGCAAAAAAATAATATTAAATGAAATGATTTTGGCTGTCTGTTCTGTTCGTTTAGGACTTTTAACGTACTCACCGAATTTTCAGGGGTGTGAAGGTCCCTGTTTTAAGTTTTTTTTTAATTCACTCGTATACAGTGTTTTTTTTTTCTAACAAAATTAAATGTCATCTAGTAAATGAATCTACAAACAATTCTTAACAGAAAACGTTCTATACACTCTTTCACTGGGATCTATATGAAACAAGCTCCATCACTCATTTATCGGTAATTTTAGTAAGTTGTTTCAGATGTAGGGAATGGGCTACAAAAATGACAAATTCTAATTATTTTCCCTATTTTTCCTTCGTAGAGCTTTATAAACATGTAATAATTAGTGGATAAATAAATAAATAAATATTTCCGGACTACTCACACAGCATCACCTAACCCCAAACTAAGCAGAGCTTGTACTATGGGTGTTAGGTGACTGATATACTACATAGATACATTTTTTTTTGTAAATACATACATATTATACATAGAAAATACCCAGACCCGAAACCAGAAATTTCAGATCGTACAAAATCTGGTCCCGCGGCAGGAATCGAACCCGCAACCTCCTGCGCCTCAGGCGGGCTTTCGCCCACCGAGCCACAGAGGTCGTCAAATAATTAATAAGAAGCTAATTATGGAGTCTAAATGATTATTAGACAACCTGAATTTATACAACCTGCATTTTAACATTCCTTTTGAATTCCAGGGCTATGGAGCTTGGTAGGGAGTGCTTAAAGCTATGGGGCTACGAGCGAGTAGACGAGCTAATCTGGGTGAAGACTAACCAACTGCAGAGAATCATCAGAACGGGCCGCACCGGGCACTGGCTCAACCACGGGAAAGAACACTGCCTGGTAAATACTTAAAAGTAATATAGTAAATAGTGTATACTCGCAGTAAATCACGTTAAACGTCGACTGCTTGGACTCTTACATAAAATTGAAATGAAAAGATAGGAATAGAGATTATTTGAAAAAAAAATTGTTTAAATAATTTTCAATAAATCTAATCTTTTCAGGTCGGAATGAAGGGTAATCCTGAGAACTTAAACCGAGGGCTGGATTGTGACGTCATCGTGGCGGAAGTGCGCGCCACCTCGCACAAACCTGACGAGATCTATGGAATTATTGGTATACACATTATTTAATTTTTATTAACCCCCGACCAAAAAAGAGGGGTGTTATAAGTTTGACGTGTCTGTCTGTCTGTCTGTCTGTCTGTCTGTGTGTCTGTCTGTCTGTCTGTCTGTGTCACCATAGCTCCCGAACGGATGGAGCGATTTCAATTTAGTTTTTTTTGTATGAAAGCTGAGTCTGGCGCGAGTGTTCTTAGACATGTTTTATGAAAATCGGTTGTGCCGTTTAAAAGTTATGGGGGTGAGAGTGGGTAAGGAAAACCGAAAATCTGCAAATATACTAGTGTGGGGTATCCAATGAAATCGCATCGCGTCCACATTACATAATATTATGTTGTTTTACGTTTTAGGAAATTAAGGGATTGGAATCGGGGGTTTTTCTTAAATTTTAAATTTAGATTTATTTATACAGAATTATTCGCTTGTATCTCTATGAATGTACATAACTCCTAAACTGGATTGAATACTATGCATATACATTATATATATATATACATTATATATATATATATAATGGGTGTTTTCTATGTATCATTATGTATGTATTTACAAAAAAAAATGTATCTATGTAGTATATCAGTCACCTAACACCCATAGTACAAGCTCTGCTTAGTTTGGGGTTAGGTGATGCTGTGTGAGTAGTCCGGAAATATTTATTTATTTATACATTACCCATTTTAATGTCCGCATGAGTTGAAAGAGAAATCATGAATTTCACGAGAATAGAATAGAACAATTTATTTGCCATAACACATGTGTAAATATTGGTTGTTATAAGGTAATTTCGTTCTTAAATGTTTCACCATTTTGTATGCAAATTTATTAATTACATTGTGACTTAAAAATAAAATAAAATAATTTCAAAGATATTACAATTAATACGATCATACAATTACATTCATACGTTAATTTTCACGAGATTAAGATATTTATTTTGCAAAAACCTTGTGGTTCTCAAAAATAAAACCACGCATTAGTTGTTTAAATTTGGTAAGAAGTTAGTATTATAAGAAGTTTTTCATGAATATAAATATAACAACAGCAACTGTTTATTTACAGAAAGACTGAGCCCCGGGACAAGGAAAATAGAACTATTTGGCAGACCGCATAATGTACAGCCCAACTGGTAAGCAAAAGCCATCTCTTACAGAATATTTACTCAATTCATATTTTTAATAGGTTAATGGAGTGGATGTCTGGAGACTTTAAAATGTACCCATTTCAGTGACGGAAATTTTACTCGTGTTGTAAAAACTATACTATGACTATAATACTATCCAGTATATAAATGGGTACACTTGAAATCTATGATTATCTATGTCGTAATAACCAGCTGTGGATGTCCTAAGACTGGAATGACTATGCTGATACTGTCAAAAGTAGTCGAATTTAATATAATGCGATGTAATACAAAAATACTCTATTTTTAAAACTGTTTAGAATACTACGCTTATACTAATCGACTGAATGTTAGAAAAAAAAAGATATTACAATATGTATTGTTTATTATACTAAAAATTATACTAATCATCGAATACTACTGCAATTATACTAAACATACGCAATCCTATTGCTCAAAGCTCATTGGAAGCCTATTGGACATTGTCGCGAACATAGGTACAGTTTATTATTATTTATTTATTTATTCTGAATGGTCATGAGCTCTACCCATTTTAATGTTATCCATTCATTACCGGACACCCTGTATAAATCTGAAACAATAGAAGACGGATATTTTGACCATTTTGGGCGCATACAATATTATCATGATTTGATATTGGCGATGCAAAGATTACCCGCACGCCGCTAGCGGCGAAATTTAGATACTGTCTAAGAACGACACTTTGTTTGTTTTTATCTGATTTATATTTATTATTTATGTTTTTCGACGAAAACTGTCAAAGCCATTTTGAACTAGAGGCGCTAGTTAGAATCTTTGCATCGCCAATACAAGATACAAAATAATTTATTTCCATTGTTTGGTTTTACAAATCTAAGAATCATCAAAAATAAAATACATAAACAAATTGAACATAGGTACTTAAGGATAAATATAATATGCTTATATCAATTTGACGCTGTCTGTACTTGCTATTTAAAGAATTGTATTGTTTCTATATAAAGAATTGTACTGTTTCAGGATAACCCTAGGTAACCAGGTGGACGGCGTCAGACTGGTGGACCCAGAGTTGGTAGCGGCCTTCAAGAAGCGCTACCCGGACGGGAACATCATGGCCCCGCCGCCGCCCGACCCCGGACTCGCTTAGATTGATTGTTAACACTTAGGCTAGGAACAAATATATATCTGTACAAAATATCTTGCATTTTTGGTGGTTCAAATGTTACTTAGACTAAACATAAAACAAGCTGTCTCTTTATTGCTCAACAGCCATCATCATCTATAAATCTAAATTTATGAAAAACCCTCGATTTTAATGCCTTAATTTCCTTAAAAGTTAAAAACCATAATATTTTGTGATGTGCACGCGATGCGCTTTCATTTGATACCACACTCGAGTATATTTGCAGATTTTCGGTTTTCCTTCCCATTCTAACCCCCATAACTTTTAAACGGCACTACCGATTGTCATAAAACACGTCTAAGAACACTCGCGCCAAAATTATAGAAATCGCTCCATCCGTTCGGGAGCTATGATGTCCCAGACAGACAGACACGTCAAATTTATAACACCCCTCTTTTTTGGTCGGGGGTAAAAAAATAACTTTGAGTATTTTTATGTCAAATGTTGCTTATAATTAAACTTATTTTGCGCGCTGGAATGGAAAACACCTTTTAAACACCGATGTTCCTGTCGGGATGCCCCAAAGGATAAGGTTAAAATTTGTTTTTAACCCCCGACACCAAAAGAATGATGTTATAAGTTTGACGTGTCTGTCTGTCTGTTAACGATTCAATTTAGTTTTTATTATGAGTTTTGCGCGAGTGTAGGTCACAACAAACAAACATGTATAAGAATACAATACATGTTTGATGAAAATAGCTTAACCCGTGTAAAAGTTATGAGGTAAGAAAATCCGAATATATGAAAATATACTCGAGCGGGGTCTCAAATGAAATTGCACGCGAAGTACAAAATAGTATGACGGGGAACTAAGGATTTGGAATCGAGGGTTTTTTAATGCTAAATTTAGATTATTGAAACGAAATAAAACTGCATTTGGTTAAATATTATATTTTCTAAAAATCCCTTTTCGTTATTGCGCAATTGTAATTTAGCTCGCCCCATAAATTAATTAAAATACTCTAAACATCCAATCGCAATCGGTCGCAATTCATTACAAAATCACAAAAGCTTAACAACCTTCATTTCTACCCTGAGCTGTGCCCTGAGGCGAAAACAAGACTTATAAACTTATTATCATAATTTGCTTCGTTAAGCTTAGTCATCAACGATTCTGTTTTTAAAGCGATTTTTTTCCTGTTAACGTTTCAACGTAACCGTTCAGATAATTATGATCTCTTATTCATTTCTAGTAGGTATATAACTTATTGCGGCTTTGCTCGCGGGTCATTTACTTCCACACGTTTCTTGAGATACCGCCAGGTGACAGATAGACGACGAAGTCCGAGTAATTGGGTCCCATTTTACCATTTGGGTACGGAACTCTAAAAAGTGACTTCAATCTTTAATGCCCGGGCTACACGAGGCTAGTTTTTCAAGCTAGGGTAGCAAGCTAGTACCTACTTTTTAAAACTGTGTCGGCTAGCTGACCTGGCTTGGAAAATCTTAGTTCTGTTTACATGAGGATATATTATTTTAAGTAATAATACTATTATTGCTGTGACCAAGGTGAAGGTAGAATGGTTGAAGATAACTTAACCAACTATTTCGAAAGCACCAGCTTTCACCATAAAAAATATTTCAAAATTCGTCTCTAATTTCCAGAAAACACAACGTCACAACATACACAGACAAACTCGTATATTTTGTATATAGTAGTAAGCAATTACGCTTCGAGGTTTGCAAGAAATGTAACATACAGAGAACTTAACCATTTTACGACACTTATACCATACTTAGACTCACGTTATCTTGTACAACACTGAAAAGATTCATTCGTCAAAAGCACACGATTAAATTACCATCAACAATTTTAGTGCCTTTATAACGAAATGGAAAAAGAATTCAAGCCATTTTACGCTACGTACCCGATCATCACTATGACAATGTGCATCGGTTTTATGTACCCAAATCCAAAAACAGAAAAAATTAGATTTATCGGCATACGTAAGTATTTTTACGAAAACGGTAAATATTGCTAAATACGTGATTATTGTTGCATTTTCTTACTTTGTAGCTACGTATTTCCTAATTTAGATTAAGTCGTCAATTCTTATTTAAGTCGTATCCATCATCCCTGAACAACTATAAGGGACCCGGTATTTACCTACGGTATTTTGTACCTTCTAGATCCATCTAGATCACATCGTCACTTTACATCAGGTGAGATTGTGGTCATAATGAAGACTTGCGTACGTCACCTTATACTGCGCATGGGTACTGTCACGCACACAATACTTTCAGCCAATCAGAGCACCGCGTGCGCCTAAATACCCGCCCCGCACCCCGCTAATTGCCCGTTAATACCCAATTTCTGATTTCTGCGCAATAACGGTCAAAGCTAAACTCTTATCGCGCCAGCTGTAGCTTGCTGTTGTCAATCCCCCTTATATTTTGAGGGAGGCCTATGGTTTACAGTAACATCCAATGGCCATAACGTTTAATGATGATTAAATTATATCAGTGTATACTATTTGCAGTGATTATTATTATTTTTTTCCCAGCAGTGGGACACAGGGGGCTTATAATAATAATAATAACGGCTGATAAAAAAAAACCTCTTCGATAATAATAATACTATTTGCAGCGCTGGTATTGTTGTCAGTCACGCCATTGGCCGTGATGATACTGTCCGACATGTACCATAGCTGGCTGAAACGGGACCTGGTGAACATCATACGACATAGCACAGTTCTAGGACCTTTCATGGGCGGTTTCTTTAAGGTTATGCAAGTTGTTTAATAAATAATTACTTACTATACAAGGTGTTCTGAAATTGGTATATAAAGCGGAAAGGTGGGAATGGCCGGCACCAGGCGAACATGTTTTGTTCTAAAACATTTAGATTATTATTAGCTTTTTATTTTCAAAAAAGGCCTCTTAATATATATAGTCTTACCTAATCTCTAGGTCGGTCTACTGTCTAACAAAACTGGCGTAGAAATTCTAAAAGCCTCAAAAATCTAGCCATAGTTTTGTATACTAGAACTTTTCTGTTACCTGTGTTACAGTTATATTACATCTGGTAGGTATATAAATAAACGCTTTACCTACTGTAATAAAAAATATAATATTTTTGTTTATAACCAATTAACATAGTTAATTATAATACAGATGATACTGATTAATATAGTGCGTAAGGACGCAAAGGATATCATAGATGAAATCAACCAAGACTACGAATCATATAACTATTTGTCGGAGGAGCATAAAGAAATCACCTCGAGAGGGGTACGCAACAGCGTTGTGTACAGGTAAGTAATGATAATGCTGACTTCATAAATTATATACCAAATTTTATCAGCCTCAACAATAATTAATGCCTCTAGCTCTTAAAATAACGATATTCTATACGACTTATTATCCTTAACTTTCCTCTCCATACAACACTTTATTACTTACCTTAATAAAACTCAATTTAAAATTTAAGAAAAGCCCCCGATTCCCATGCCTTAATTTCCTTAAACGTAAAACAACATAATATTTTGTAATATGGACGCGATGCGATTTCATTTGATACCCCACACTAGTAGGTATATTTGCATATTTTCGGTTTTCCTTACCCACTCTCACCCCCATTACTTTTAAACGGCACAACCGATTTTCATGAAACATGTCTATGTACACTCGCGCCAGACTCACCTTTCATACAAAAAAAATTAAATTGAAATCGCTCCACCCGTTCGGGAGCTATGGTGCCACAGACAGACAGACACGTCAAACTTATAACACCCCTCTTTTTTGGTCGGGGGTTAAAAAGGCTACCTAGGTTCATTTTTAGACTAGGAAAACCGTGTACCAAGTTAAATTTAAGTTCCGCTCCGGTTCAGCGCGATTTTACGTCAGAAAAACAAGAGTTACTTATGCATTAAGGGTTATGTCGCCTATCGTTAAATAAGTTTCTTTAATAATAATAAGACATTTATTTTCTCAACACTTATTACATAATTACCTATATGCTAACATTGTAGGAATGAGCAATAAGTGCGAGACAGGTGCTCATGGGTTTAACCTAATAAAACCTGCACCAGCTCACCAGGCTCTCAAAATGGCGGCAATAATTACAACTTTTTAAAGTAGCGGAAAATTTTTTTTTTGAAAATATCTTATTATAAGACTTAAGACCTTTTGTTTTTCTTTTAAGATAGATAAGCCTTCATTTGACCACAATCTCACCTGATATAAAGTGACGATGTGGTCTAAGATGGGGCATGAAGACCTAGAAGGTAGATGGAAGGTAGAAGGTAGACCTGAAATTAAATGATGATTATATAAATACGAAAATGTAGTTTTATATTTATAGTGCCTGATTTGTTTTCTTGCACTAAGTCACAGCTTGCACAGCATTAAGTCCTCCTCTGTACATTGTTTTTTGTGCACAAAGTATTAATATATAAATTAATAAATAAAAATAAACTGTTAATGTAAATACCTAATGTACTTTATCTCGTTTCAGCGAGCGCTGTTGGACGGTAGTAGTAATCACCTGCGTTATGGTGTTCCCGGCAATGGCGATAATACTAAATACATACAACTTTATGTTCCTGTCAGAACCGGTTAAATACATGATACATGATTTAGTATTTCCTAATACAGACCCTGGTGAGATATGACTTACGCGTCACACTATACCCACTAATAATAAAATCGGTCACATGACTATACACTGAGATGATACACGAACTAGAGAAATATTTCACAAAAAAAATATTTATGCCCATGATATGTTCCCCTCAACCTATTTTATTTAAACCGTAATATGTCAGAAACCGTAATAACTTACAAATTTAATTCCACAACACCTTTTGTTTTTAGCAGTCACTCATTCGATTTACTGGTTTCATCACAGGCCGCGAAATCACAGCGTTTTTTCAAAATATCTGAAGAAAAAAAAATAATAGCATAAAAAAAATGCTTCATACAAAAATTAAAATTTACACATTGAAAATTCTCGGCGAGGGGCCAAAGTGTTTGTATATTCTGCAAGCACTTTCTCCTTGGTCTCGGTGTTCTAAATGTATTAAAAAAAATATCTATGAACAAGGTGTTTTGTATATGGTATATAATCTTACCTTACCCGCGAAATAATACTCACAAATTATCTTATTTCAGACTTCCGCTTCGAAACCCCGCAGTTCGAGATAATGTTCGTGTATATGTTTTACTGCTCGATACTGTACGTGGTCAACTTCATCGGCTACGACGGCTTCTACGGCCTGTCCATTAACCACGCCTGCATGAAAATGGAGCTGTATTGCAAGGTCAGCTTTTTACGGCTCCATCTCTGTATTTTTAGGCCCCGACAAAAAAGAGGGGTGTTAAAAGCTGCTGATTTGTTTTCTTGCACGCCCAGGATGCTTCTAGCATTAAGTCCTCCTCTGTACATTGTTTTTTGTGCACAAAGTATAAATAAATAAGTAAGTTTGACGTGAGTCTGTCTGGGACATCATAGAGCTCCCAAACACATGCAGCGGTTTCAATTTAGTTAGTTTTTATTGCATTAAAGGCGAGTTTCGCGCGAGTGTTCTTAGACATGTTTGATGAAAATCGGTTGACCCGTTTAAAAGGTGAGGGTAAAAGTGAGGAAGGAAAACCGAAAATCTGCAAATAATACTCGCGTGGGGTCTCAAATGTAAGCGCATCACGTGCACATTACAAAATAGTATGACTTTTTACTTTTGAGAACTAAGGTTCCGGAATCAGAGGTTTTTTTTAATTGTAAATTTAGTTTAATATGGAAAATTATATTGTGAGAAAAAAAAATCTATCTCGTTAAATGTAGTCTCTATAGCCATTTTATATACAACAGTGAAATAATATCTACCTAGTAACGGCTCAGTGGTATTTTATTTATTTTAAGGTACCTAATTATTGTAATGTTGTTAAAAAAAAAAAACAATTTATTTTTCAACACTTTGATGGGAAATCCCCAGTAGCTTATCATAATCCTATAATAAAAACCAAAAAAAGTATTACATAATTAATGCAGTTCATTTTTTTTTTTGCTCGGAGCGAAGTATCTTTTATTACCTACATTCGTACAATTTAATGGCCGATCACAATTTTTGTTTAAATAAAGTTATTAGTTACATTACAAAAATACCTACCTACTACTCGCATATTCGTATTTCTACAAAAGAACCGATATCCTCCAAAATAACGCTGGTCGATATGCGATCCGCTACGTAATTTGCTTGTTAAAGGTGAATTGTTCACGTTGCCTTTTAAATTTTAAACTTGTACATCTATTTTCAGACTCTAGAAAATGCGTTTACCAATGGCCAGGATGTGAAACCACAAATCGTGCATGTCATACAAGAACAAAACCGATTATTTCAGTAAGTAGGTACATATTAGTTTTAGCAATTAATTGTTTTTTTACATTACTTACCATAAATGTACATGGAAAATACTTATATGTATATAATAATAATTTAGACCATAATATACTTATAATGTGTGTAGGACAGATAACATTCTTTGACACACGAAAGAATGTTATCTGTCCTACTAATAAGTGCTAATTAGAATGAATCTTTTAAAATTAATATATATATTTATTATTATATATTTATGTAATGTATGTATTTTATTTGTGTACGCAACGCATATATTTATATTTGTCATAAGGAGTAATTATAATCTAAATTATTTTATTTAATATTGTACACCCCTGCCTACTAATTATCTTATTAAAGTTATTTTTCCATCCAAAGGTTGCCTGGAAGAGATCGCTTTTTAGCGATAAGGCCGCCCATTGTACATTTTGTTTCCTACGTGTTGTTGTATTTTGTTTCCCTGTGTGTGCAATAAAGTGTTTTGTATTGTATTGTAATACGTACCTGAGCAGATTCAGCAATTGACAAAATATATTAAGTTTGGTGCGGTATCACATATTTTCCCGCGGTAAATAGCCTGTCACTTCTCAAGCTTCAAATAATCTGTATACCTACTTAATTTCATTCAAATCGTTTCAGTAGATCCAGAGAATATCCCTACAACGTCACAAACAAACTCACAAACTTTACCTTTTTATAATATTAAGTATAGATAGACCTAGTCATCGATTTAAGAAAAATATAAAAATGCATATAAATTGTTTGATATTTATAATCTGCATACGTTATAGGTTTATAGGTCGAGACTTTCTTATGTGTATACATATTTTTTGTTACACACTGTATAAAGACTCTTTGATATATCTATTTATATTTGATTTATTATTTAGCATTTATTATGGTATGTACTTAAATAGCTACTCTCTTTTACAGATTTGTTGACAAAATCCAATATGTGTACAATGTCTGGCTGGGAATAATTTTTATCGCGACAATGATTCAATTATGTACATGTCTCTACCATATTACTGAGGTACCTACCAACGGCTTATTACAGTTGTCCCCACTGGCGACAAACGAGAAAAAAATCCCATTTGTTTAACTGGATAAAACAAGTTTTGTTTATTTGTTTGACTTTCTTTTGAAATAAACAGCCATTGGTTGATGGATGGGTCATTAAATCCCAGTTGTTGCCACTGGTAACGGATACCAATACCGCGTTTCCGTGAAGGGAGTTTTAACCGTTCTGCCAACCGCCCGAAGCTGTTGCAACTGGTTGAGCGGTTCGTGTATGTAGAAGTCTGTAGTACCTACACTATGCAGTGCAGCTACAAACAGTTAATCCTCACCGCTGAAAGCAGTCCGTGTATCGCGGGCCATAAGAGTACTAAATAGATATTTTATTTATAATCGGCAACGGATACCAATTACACGATTCCGTGAAGGGGATTTTGACTATGTTTCTATCACTAGGTCTAGCGAATCAAGGATCTTTAGTTTGCAAAATACATACACGCATACCTAATTACTAATGGATATTTTTGCAGGGTTACAGTTTTGATCTCCGATACATTTTATTTGTAATAGGAGCTGTAATACACATCTACCTGCCTTGCAGATACTCGGCCAAAATAAAGAATATGGTGCGTATAAAATAGTACCTACATGTTGCCACTGTTATGTAATGAGGGTTCTTACAACACCTATACCGTTTTATGGGACCAGCCCCGAGAGTTCTGGCTGGCTGGTGGTTCTGAACTACATATTTGGAGTCAGCAAATGGCATTGTAACTTTTAAAACGAGTTGGCCGTTGGCATTTTTAATACTAAGATAGATAGATAGATAAAGCGTTTATTTGTACTCCAATCACACACATACAATAATCGGGCAAAAACAAAAAAGGATACAATATTAACTTAAAATAAGTAAAAGTTAACATGATTAGAGCATGTGTGCGTTGCAGTAAAACAAAAAGGCCACAGCTCAGCGCAAAGTTGCTCATGGAGCAAACACTGATTTTCAGCTGTCACCTTAAGAGTTCGCAAGCTGAACGAGATGCCGTAAAGTTTTATATATTTTTAAGTACTTCATCATCATCATCATCCGCAGCCTGACTTCACCCACTGCTGGGTGTAGGCCTCCTCTTGCTCTCGCCACTCACTACGGTCCTGTGCCAGTTGCATCCAGGTGCTTAAGTACTTATATATTTTTATTTACATTATAGTTTTTGTTATACAAAAATCGTTAGGTACTTACCTACCAACATTAAATTTTCAGTCAGTAGAAACGTCGACAAAGATATACTGCTGCGGCTGGGAGGCCAGTCGGGACGAGAGCGTGAAGAAGATGATAATTTTCATGATTGCGCGCGCGCAGAAGCCTATACTCATAACGGCCTTCAATATGCTGACCTTTGATATGGACCTGTTTGTTTCTGTAAGTAGTTTATTAAGAGGAAGGGCGAAATAATTACAAATAGTTTATAGAAAACTATGTTTTTTTTCAAAGGTTTTTTTAATGCTTTATAATTATCATTACCTAAGCATTGTTCCTTTGTTCCAGATGATGCAAACATCATACTCAATGTACACTCTTCTAAGCTCCTAGAGGACTAGTGAAAATGTAAACTTACTCTAATACATTAACGAATAAATAACAAAAGAGGCTTTCGGAAAATAATTGATATTGCACCTACTCAACACCATGCTGCGACAAGCACTTTTAATCATCCAATGTACCTATCTAATATCTAGGTACTTTATTTATGTTCGATTATATTGTCGCCCTCTTATTCATTAAAAAAAATGATTATTAATGCTTTTTCTAGCTTATACGAGTATAACTAATAAAAAACCCGTGTGGGCTAAGTAGAAGGACTTTCATTTCGAGGTCGTGGGTTCAAACCCTGCCACGCACCTCTGGCTTTTTCTTCTTGAGAAATTTATGTGCGCTTTAAGCACGTGCTTTAACGGTGAAGGCAAACATCATGAGGAAACCGGCATGTTCTGATGACTTAAAGAGTGTGAATGGTCATTCACCAACCCGCACATAGCGTGGTGAATTAGGGCCTAATCCCTCTCACCAAGGGAGAAGTCCCTGTGGCCCAAAAGTGGGAACGGAACGTTAATAGGGTGATGACGAGTGTAACTGAATTAGCTAAACACAGAATATGCCTAATTATGCCTTCTTTTGCGACTATTATAGAGATAAACAAGAGTAAAATACTTGAATTGTTAAACAGATTTGGCACTAAGGCGGGCCATATAGGTAATAAATAGATATTTTTTATAGTCCAAAGAAAACAACAGAAATAATACGCCATTAAAAATATTTAAATTAATAATTCGTTACACTGGACAATTTAAGGTGCATAATAACTAGATCTGGAGCGGCCTTTGGGTGAGGTGGGCCGCGCGCTCCGGGCCGTCGTCGAAAACATGCTAGTCGTCTCACGGGGATACATCCTGGATATAAATAATGTTTAAGAAAATATACCCAACGCTTCAGCTCCAATCAGGAGAAGCCGTGTCATCTGGGAAGAATCTCCTGCCAAACTAAGTGCCATAATAAATAGTTTTATTCGCTTTAATTATTATAACAATCTAAATCAACGAGTATTTGAAAGTGCTACAAAAAATACTCGCGAGAGTCCCAGTTTTCGAAGGCTTTCGGCACTCTACACCAATTATGTTACACAGTGTATAGTTTTAAAGTTGAGAAGTTAAAACCATAATTCCCATAGAAACTCAAAAGATTACAAGAACACACGTCCACAGTAAAATTGGAATAGCGAACATGGGTAAATTGAAACTTACCCGAATTCTGAGGAGACGCTGGGTTTCCGTGGGCCCGGCATTGGGGTTATGTTGTTCACGGTGCTTTTCTCCCTGCTAATAAAATAATGCTAAATATATCTGTGTACTACATTGCATTCTGAGTTGAGTACCCATGTTACATACTGGATTATCCTACTACTATTATAAAGGCGAAAGTTTGTAAGTATGGATGTATGGATGTTTGTTACTCTTTCACGCGAAAACTACTGAACCGATTTAAATGAAATTTGGTACACAGAATCTCTAGAGCCTGAAAAATAACATAGGCTACTTTTTACCGCGGGAAAACGTCATTCCGCGGGAAAATACATTATAACGCGGGTAACACCGCGGGGCACAGCTAGTGATATCATAATTAAATCATAATAGCAAAACTAACCAACCAGTCGCTCTAGATACAATGCCTAATATAAACCTAAATTTAAAATTTAAGAAAAAACCCCCTCCAATGCTTTAATATCTTTAAAAGTAAAACACCATAATATTGTGTAATGTGCACGCGATACACTTTCATTTGATACCAGGTTTTCCTTCCCCACTCGTTAAATTGAAATCGCTCCATCCGTTCGGGAGCTATGATGTCCTAGACAGACAGACAGTCACGTCAAACTTATAACACCCCCCTTTCTTGGTCGGGGGTTAATAAAATAATCGAAATATCACACATCATACATCTTCCGCGTTCGCACTAGAAAGTTGTCCAAAATATCAGAGGCGTTAAATCAGCGTCCAAGATACGTTATAGAAAAGATCTTTCAACTTGAGACTGGAACTTTTATTGGAATCGCGTTTGGAACAAACACATTTACATCTCAAACATTATTAAAAACTAGATTTTTTTTTATTAAAAAAATTATATTATGGTAAACTCTAAAAAAAAGGTAAGATTGAATTAATAACATATTTATAAGTGATTGGTTCAATGTACCTAATAGTCATTACTATGCAAACCGATACTTATATAATATTTATTATTAATACTTAAAATATAAATTAATACCTATTCTATCATATTATTAACAAATAAATAAATATTTAATATAGATTGTCAGGTCAAGTTACATTAATAAATCAATTACTGGTTACCTTGCTAAGTTGATTAGGTATCATAATAGGTTGCTATAAAATATAATATAAATAAATTTTACGGACCAATCACAGAGTATCACCTAACTCAAAACTAAGCAGAGCTTGTACTTAGGGTGTTAGGTGACTTAGGCCCTTTTTTTCTATTATTTTTTCTGAGTCGATAATGAGAATAAAATATTAAATTCAAGAAAACCTTTTACCTGGTTCTTTGAATATTGTATACGCTGGTTAATTTTTCGCTATTATGTAGAGAGTCGCGGAATCTTCTTTGAAGCTAAAAAGAAATAAAATTATAAAACCGACAAACTTTTAATAAAGCTTATCTCAAAATGTTGCCATTCTTAAGAAAAAAAAAGTGTGTGTGTACGTGTGTCAGCTACGACGCACGATTGGAGTTTACTACTTACGAACTATAATTATGATATATATCGAATAGAAAAAAAGGATAAATGAACGCATCTGCTAAAATGATAAGAGAAACAAACATATATCTGTAATTATTCGGATTATTTATATTACTTCAATAAAGCGTATTACATAAAGTATGTTACAAAATAATATAAATAAAATACAGAAATACCTCTTTGCGCGATACTTTGCGGAGACCCCGAGAATGAGAATACGCTGTGTAATGTATTCCATCTCATTCTTTTACACGTTCAATCCCACAGATACAATATATGTTTGTCTCTTTCTACGTAACGCCTCAACTTTTCGTGTTACACTTTTTGATTTTACTCCTCTTAAAATTTCCGTACCGGGCCTTATAACTCAAATCGTTTCTTAAGGGGTAAACTCCAAAAATCTATAAGTTAAAATCTACACTTAAGAGCAGAACACATTCCGTATTCAAGATTAAACTACTTTAAGTCTAAACTTACTAAGATCAAACCATGCTGCGGCTATCTGCTCATTTAAAGTCACCGTACTGCTGATAATATTTCTACAATTGTTCATTTAGTAAGTCACTGTATACTCCTACTTCTGATACTGTTACAACTTGGTAATTTAGTGCTGTAACCTTGATGCTATTCAGCATATCGCCCTGCGTGGCGAGTGGCCTCTCGTCGGACCGCACGCTGGGCGCCAACCTAGGCGCAGGCGCTTCCCTTCGAGCTCCTAGGGATGCCGCACCGACCGACCCGTCTCGCGGCACTGACACTGTTGTGTTAAAAACACTTTTGTTACTATCAACATTTGGGAACAGGATCTGCTGATGTCATTTATTATCTAAATTTAAATCCAAAACCTTAGTTCTCTCAAAAGTAAAAAAAACATACTATTTTGTAATGTGCACGTGATGCGCTTTCATTAGAGACACCACTCGAGTATATTTGCACATTTCCGGTTTATTTTCCCCACATTTGCCCTTCATAACTTTTATAACAGGTCAACCGATTTTCATCAAACATGTCCAGGAACACTCTTGCAAACCTCACCATTAATACAAAAAATATCGCTTCATCCGTTCGGGAGCTATGATGCCTCAGACAGACAGAAACGTCAAACTTTCACCCCTCTTTTTGCGTCGCCGTATTACGTAGGTATGTGTCGCTATTATGTAAACCTATATCCGACGTGTCACCACGGCCACTTAAACACTTATACTCCATCTAATGGCAATCAGACTGTTCTTTGATTAGATAAATACTATATAAAACTGATTAAAAAGCTAAAGAGTTTGTTTGAACGCGCTAATCTCAGAAACCTCTAGTCCAATTTGAAAATTTATTTGAGTGGTACATAGATAGCCCATTTATCAAGGAAGGCTGTAAGCTACTATTAATGTGGGAAAATAATTGTTTCCTGCGGGCAAATTCAAAAACCCGGGCAACGCCATGACATGCAAAGCTTATAAAGGAATGCTACAAACATTTGTAAGCTATTTCTATAGTAATGGGAACAGATTATCATAAATGCGATGTTATAAAAAAAACAATTTATTCAACTATAACTTCTACAACTAAATCACATTGCTTGTTCAATGACAGTAACTAAACATATACCTCTACTTAGAAAATTAATGTTTATTTATTTACAATAACTGTATACAATATGTAATGGTATTGGAGAAAATTATATTTAGATCAAAGAGCAGTAGTTAATGGATAGTTTATGGAGAGTTAAAATAAACAAGCAAATAAATTTGAATTATAAAACCCCAACTAACATGATCAATTTCTATTATGAGTAGGTATTATAAATAAGTCTGCCCTTAGAAAAACAATATTAAATGAAAAAAATCTGTGACAGCAATAATTAAGGTCAGCCATTGCTATGTTACAAAAGCAAAAAAAAAAATTGTAACAAGATAATCATTAATTATATGTATAAATTATACAATAACATTGCAAAAATCCTATTACACTATTACAAGTCAACATTACTTAATCCAATAATGTTTCTTTAGCTTTAAGATCTTTTTTATTTCCTGAATCATTTGCTTCTTTTTTACCCTCTATCTCTTTAGTATCTATTTTGTAAAGCTGCTTTCTCATTGTAGCAGGACCGGCAAATGTTGCTGGTGTCGTCTTAGTCTCCGGCAAATAAACTTCATATGTTTTGAAATACTTTGTTATATTGGCTATATCCTCTTCCTTCATTTTGTATTCTAGAGCAATTTTCTGCACAGTGACTTCATCCGGGTTCATTTGATGGGCAGATAAAAACGTTATAACATTGCGAAGTGTGGTGCGGCCATACTTGATTTTATCTGGTTCTTTGAAGCCATAGTCAAAGTCTTCTACCATTTTACGATATTGTGGTAGAGGACGAGTTTTATTTTCGCGCTTATCCCGCGTAATATCGTCTTCCGGTCTGCCGGTAGAGGTTACATAAACATCTTTGAGCCTAAGATCCAGTGCCTCGTCTTTTTTATTTAGTTTTTCATCTAAATCAGGGTGTGCTTCTAGTGTGCGTTTTAAATCCTCTATATTATGAGCATAAGTTGGGGCAGGAGTAGGTTTATCTTTAGAAATAATACGGTGAGCTCGGTTCTCGATGTTGAAGGATTTCAAAGGTCGTAATGCTTTTGACACTAAAGCACCCATCTTAAGTGGCAATAGTTCAACTAATTTCAGAAACCACTAAATTTCAACGAAATTATTCATTGTTTCTACAAGTAAACAGCAAATTCATCATTTTTCTACAACTGAATTATGTTGGATGGAGGTTATTTTATTATTTTGTTTGATTGACAACTTATTTGACAGACAGAGACCTCACATGATTTTGACAGATTTGATAGTGACATTGACATTTATGAAAGATTTAAAAAAAAAAAGGACGGATAAGGTTAATACAACACAAAACCAAGAGACAGGCTACCGGGATGGCCTTTATTATAAGTAATGGTGTGCGCGCACTGCGCGCGTACATAAACATTGGGCCTAGTTTTGGGTCACGTAAGTTGGCCACATTTTTAATCTCCGAATCCCTTTTTTATTTATTGAAGTGAAACTTCTATAGAATCGTAGTGATTTCAAACCGGATGCAAAAAAGATGAAACGGAAATGGTAAGAGACACAAATACAATGCTTTATTTAAATTTCTTTGCGCGATACTTCGTAGTTGAGACTACGAAGTATCGCGCAAAGAGGTATTGCTGTATTTTATTTATATTATTTTGTAACATACTTTATTGAAGTAATATAAATAATCCGAATAATTACAGATAATTATGTTTGTTTCTCTTATCATTTTAGCAGATGCGTTCATTTACCCTTTTTTTCTATTCGAAATATATCATAATTATAGTTCGTAAGTAGTAGACTCCAATCGTGCGTCGTAGCTGACACACACACACACTTTTTTTTTATTCCTTCGTCGATTTACTGAAGTTTCACTTCTATCGTGTGTGAATCGCACACACACCTTTTTTTTTATATTGCAGTTGCAGTATTTAAACTGTACACGGAACCTTATATGTAGTATGAGTCCATCTCATACTTTTAAAATTGTGTGTGAGAACTGCATTTTTTAAAATATTTAAAAAAATGCAGTTCTCACATGTTACCATAAATGCCAAGACATGATTAGGCCGACTATTTGTTTAATCAATAAAATTTGGCGTTAAGGAAATATAATAAATCTACAAAGGTAGAATCTATATTCTAGTTATTAGTTATTAGAATTTGTTTTATTCTATTTTTCGATGATGTTCGAATGGAATTTGGAATTTTGTACCACGTATTGTGATTTAATTTTTCATTTGCGTGAAAAGTGATTTTAATTAAACTTTTAAAAGAAAAAGAAAAATATAGAAACAAATACAAACGCTACAAGAATCCAAGAGATCAAATTAACTACGAAATATTGCGAACCAACTGTCAAAATTTAGCTAACAAATGTTATTCAGAATATAAAGATCGTGTCGAAACCAGTATTATAGAGAATAGGAATCCAAAATTCTTCTGGAGTTATATAAAGGACAAAAGAGGACGAGTTTCTCATCTTCCCTCAGAAATGTTTATGAACGACACACAAGCTAATATTTTTAATTTCTATTTGTAATTCTTTTTTTTTATCTTATTGTCATTTTAATTGTTATTTCTTTTATATTTTGTTGTTTAAGTGTTTCTGTTATTTTTTTCAATTTTAGCTGTTGTTTGTGTCATATTTAGTTTTTTGCAAATGCTGTGCTCACCTTTAATTAGAATATGTATCATAGTATAATAATGTGTGTATTAATTACTTTAAAGTGTTTGTTATATATTCTGTTGGTGTAGCCTATTTTAATAAATAAATAAATAAATAAAAAAGTGCCATGTTACGCTGTGGCCGACCAAGAACAGTTGAACTACAAAGAGTCAGTCACCCCACTATAGGGCTCAGTTGCAAAATGCATCCCATGCGCAAAATGTATACCTAATTCTCTTAATGCACTTTTTACAAAAAGTATCTACTATTCACACGATACACCTTTTTCAAAAAGTACCATTCTCATAATGCACATTTTTCAAACCGAACCTTCCTCAATCAATGATAAGCTAGTGATTTTTTAAGAGTTAAGTAGGTACCTCTACGCAAGGGAAAATTTTGAATCTTATCCTTTCCATTTTATATTATATCATTGCATCTTTAGTGAAGAACCAATGAAGAATGATCAGTACGCCCATGTGTAAATAAACAGCTTTGCTATGTCTGGACTCAACATGTAGGCCATAATCAGAAGAAATTGCCTTTTATAATCGCTTTGAAAATTGCCAATTAATTCTATATTTATAATGTACGAATACGTAATGATATGGCGTATGGAACTTATTTATCATTAAAATTAACGAAAACTATCCTAATAAGACTACAGACATCTTCCATGTGAAGTGAAAAAAGGATTTTTTTTGAATGCTATGAATTATAGATCAATTCTGGTAATCATAGAACTATGACATACGCACATTTAAGTCTGGATAAAGCATCCTTCAGAGTAGCTCCGGAATCTTTTGTGAAACCTCTGGGTGCTGCAGGTGTTGTTGGCTTCACGTTCTTCGAAAGAGTATTCGTGGCACGAGTTTGTTCTTTAGATTGTCGTGGTAGAGGAGGACTGGGGCTTCGGCCTAAGCGTCGCCGTTGCATTTGAGGCTGTGGCGTCCTTGGTACTAAAAGATAACTGAGAAATCATAATAAAACTCAACTCTCTACACTGAAATATAATAAAGCAAACGACGTTTCGAATGCAACTTTGCCTTACAAAAGAAACAATATTAATACCTGTGTTTATAGAGGAACGTGAAAAGTGTGAGACATTCCCAATGACATCTTTTGCAGTATTTTGATAAGTCTGTGTCCCACTAGAATAATGAGGAGTAACTATTATAGAAGAATTTAATTGCCTTTCCCGTTCTTCTGTGTGAAGACTTGATCTGATCAAAAATTTCTGCAAATAAATAAGACGATAGATTCTTAGAAAAGTGACACACGGACAAATTTTACGTATGAATAAACAAAAGCCAAAGCTTGAGTACTGATAAATACATTCTTACCCTAGCGTCATTCAAATTTGTTATAACTGGCCCATTTGATGATCGAAATGTCGTAATTGTTGGATAATGACCACCAGAATGCTGGGGTTTTGAATTACTTTCCTGAAAGTTAAATATACATTAAGCGCCCATCTAGATGATATAAAAGACTAAGAAGGTAATATTAGGAACTGTTTGCTACGTTACTTCAGGTCTAGAGCTTGATTGAGGAGTTCGTGACACGGAATTTCTCGCGAATGTTCTTGTTTGTGGCCGATGTTCACCTGAGCCGCTTCTCCTTTTTAAAGGTGCGTTACTTCCATCTAGCGGGTCCCTGAATATAATTTGTTCAGCAAAATAAAAGCTTTATTTCTTATATTATAAATTAATATACTATCACGACAATAATTGCTAAAATTGGGCGGACCGCCCAATTGTAGTAAATATTGCTGAAAACGTTGCTTGAAAACATAAAAGCGTTGAACAAGTAATGTAAAAGATAAAAAGATTAATTAAATACTCTTAACATTTAAAATTTGATGAAATATAATAGTAAAATATATGATTGGAAATACCTTCTCAGTGGAATATTTAGTATTTTCGACTTTGGAGGTCTCAAACGCCATCCTAATTGTTCCTTCTCAGTCTTGATAGCAGCTACCTCGATGAAAAAGAAAATTGTTAATTATACATAAGAATATTATATTATTGTAAAATATAATAGTAGTAATTTGTGCGAGTTATTTGCTAACCATATCGAGAAGACTGCAGAATCTATTGTTATAACAGGTTCCAGGGGCAATTCTTGCACAACGCACAGATAAAGCCCAAACAGCGTCTTTGAAAGTCTTAGTACATGACTTGCAGAGGAGTATTTTTTTCCAAACAGGTATTTCCTCATGATACAAAATGTCATCGTTCTCTTCTGTTATTAAATTGTTTCTTAAAATGCAACCTTTCATTTGAGTCAAAGGTTGATCTGGTGATACAGTAAGATCACAAGATGTTAGGAAAACTTCCTGGTTATCTTCACTAACTTCACCTTGATCATGATTTTTATCTGAATGCAAGAATTATTAAATTTAATAAAAATTAAAATAACACTATGTGAGATCTGTGTGCGTTGTGCAAAAATGCTGGAAAAGAAGACTTGAGTTTGATTTAGGAGTTTTATGTAACACGAGCAGCGTAACTTTTTAATTTACCGCTAATAACAACACTGCAACGATACACATTTTATTCATGAGTTAGGAAATTTTTACAAAATTAAGAGTAGTCATGATCATAATATACCTACCTTCCTTTAATTTTGCGGGGTGAGGTCGGCCAATAGATACTGCTAAATCAGTTCGCACACCTCTCATCGCCGGAGGCGGTGGGGACGGTGATTTGTGCAACATTACAGGGCGTTGTTTTTTAGATCGTTCCGAAATCGAGTACACCCCAAATTCATGGTGTGGCAATTTTTCTGTATCATTGAACGTGCGTTTTCTGTAAAAATATTTATAATTTTATGAAACTACTCAAAATCTCTGTTACTTAATACTTATAAGAGAACTTGTATAGATTTTTTCCTACCTATCGAATTGGCTTTGTGTTATTAACAGAGAAATTTACCTATAGAATGACGTCTTTAAAGTCAGACTAGTATAGACTCAAATTTGTATTTGCCTTAAAATTAAATAAAATAATTCATTTAGTAGAAAATTAATTAGAGTTTTTGGCTAGAACTGATAGAACAATTAAAATACTACTGTTTTCTATAACAAAATCTTGTCTACTACAAATTGTTCACCTGAGTGATTACCTATAAAGATTTCCTTGTTTTTTCAGCCATACTTCGAGTTGTTCTAGCCAGCCCTGGAAATAAATATTTGAGAATTAAAAAAAATATAAATTAGTTTTTCTAGTATAAAATGTCGCTGTTACATACCTGCTGGTGACCAATGACTGAGCCTGGTCGACAAATTCTCATCCATCCTATAGCTTCACGCGCTGTCATGCGATAGTGCTTTATTAGGTAGCATCCTATCAGGGACCCAGTGCGCCCTAGGCCTGCCTAAACAATAAATTAATAAGAATTTTATGAACATTTGATACATTTTTTAAAATTAATAAAGCGCTCCATTATCTCCAATAGGTCGGGCTTTAAAGGATGAAATTTATTTCTTCAAACTTGATAATATAATATATTATGTATTATTAATAGGGTAGATGACTATAAAAAAGTCCGTCATTAGATTAGTTATAAAAAAATTAAACCTATTTTTTTTCTTGGAAACGAAAAATCTAGAAGATGTAGTTCATTGAAGTTTTGCGTGACATAATGCTTTCGTGATAATTGTACGAAATGTATACGTAGTCGAACTTAGATGATCTATTATCTTGGCACTTACTTACTAATGAAATACTACTTACTAATTACTTATTGATTACTTACTAAAATTGAAAAAGGAAAAATAGATATCCAGTGTTTTTGGAAGGGCTAACAGGTTAAACAGGCAAACCTTTTTTTTTTATGTAGTCATTGTGCATCATCAAAATACAGAAATGATATAGAGATGGGAATAGGTAGTGCAATTTGGGGTAAATGACCTCAAACATTATCAATAGTATACGAAATGGATACGCCCCGGGATTTCGGGAAAAGATCGGAAAAAATATGATGAAACATATATCTAATAAATACCTTATTTTCAGTATTAGTTATTATTTCTTTAAAAACCATGATAATAATCAATAACAATTAAAATAAATATTCTCAACAGACTCAAATTAAATTACATTAAATCCTAATGATTTTTTATAAGTGATAAACGTCACTTTGCATGTTAAAGTTACGGATGTGTCTTCTTTTTCTGTAAAACATTTAAAAATAAAATAACATTATTGCTGGTTAGCATTATTCCAAACAAAACCATGTTTTCTTGTAAATTGTTAGGTATTCAATTATTTGACTGTAGTACTTAAAAGCACTAAATAATAATGCCAAAAGGGTAACAGTAATAGAAATTTAGAAAAAAATAATATTAATGAGTTTTTCTTAGTTTCGTTATTTTATATTAACTAACTAGCGACCCACCCCGGCTTCGCACGGGTGCAATGCTGATACTAAATACACTACAGAAAACTGTGAACGTTGTATTTAAAAACATAGCGGCCCGCTCCGGCTTCGCACGGGTATCAAATATATAGCCTATGTGATTACTGATTAAAATCGATCCAGTAGTTTTGAGAAAACCGCGGCCTCAGACGCGCTATTTATAGGCACGCTCTTGCCGCACCGGGCGGCCGGCCAGTACCGCCGCAAACGCTACGTCCCGCAATTTTGAAATCTGTAATATCTTCGAAAATATTCACTTAAATCATACGGTGTAAAGGGCCATATAGATCTATATTAAATGAACAATGTATTCAAGGTATTTAATTGGTTAAGGATTAATGCTGTATTGGTTAAAATCGCTTCGAAAATAAGCCATTATTTGTCGTCAAACGTAAAGACAAAAAAAAGTTATTGTGGGTTATCCATAAGAGATAGACATATACCATCACAAACTTTTCTGTAGACCTTTCCAATGTGTACAATACTTTGTACATTATTTTGATAAAACTAGTAGGGTTCAGCCTGCGTTTGCAATGTAAGCGGAAAAAATGAAATTATTTACGACATCTCATTAGAAACCTTAAAAATAACAGTAGGTACTTCTCCACTATTTAATCGATGTTATTATACATATAAACCTTTCTCTTGAATCATTTTATGTATTAAAAAAAACCGCATCAAAATCCGTTGCGTGGTTTCAAAGATTTAAGCATACAAAGGGACATAGGGACAGAGAAAGCGACTTTGTTTTATACTATGTAGTGATAGTGATGATAAAATCTAAGTACTTTTCGGTTTGTTCCAAAAGAAACACGTCCAGCTCTTCAAAAAAGAAATCTGATCCAGTAAAATCAGGGTCCAGTATACGAAAGCCATTCACACACAGAGATTGAATCCATAAAACAAGCCAAAGTGTCGTTAAAATAATCAAATCAATCAGGTAACTTACATTTACAACCGGCACGTGCGAACTCAATGAACCGAATGTCAAAAAAAAAACGAACCTCGTTACACACTAAATGCCTTCTTATCTCATCGCCGCCGCGCCTTTGTGAAGCCGAAACAATGCATTCTATAATATTTTGCGTGTAACTTGAAGTAAATACAAGCATGGCAAATTTTATTTCATTAATAATCTGATGAAATGATAATATTACTCTTAACAACTTCCCTGTCCAATGAGTCATATATGACTCATAGGAACGTATTAGAATAAGTTCATGAGTCACAGGTGACTCATTTCTCTACACGATTTGAGGCACACTTTTCGGTATGAACGTGACGTGATATTTTTGTAAATCATACGTGGACGTATAGCAAAAAACTTAATGTTTACAACGATAAAAAAAAAAATCGTGATTTTTTTTTAGATTTTGTCATTGTATCAATACAAGAAATTTGCCATAAATAAAACTATAATACTGGAATGTAAGGTTTTTTATTCAAAGAAAATATTATAAATCAATCAATAAATCAAGCATGTTTCACATTATAACATTCTAAACAGAATGCTTTTTCACATCTTTTGCATTCAGTGTGTACTTGCTTTGCTTTTCTTGCCAATAATCCTTCATTTTTCAATTTGGCATAACACCCAGTGCATCTTTTTCGGACGAGTTTATTGTTTTCATTTCGAGGTATTTCTTGTCGAGAATGTCCAGAATAGCTTGAAGAAGCTACTGACGATCTTGGAGAGAAAATGCATTTGTGTGGGTGTTCACATATGATTCATTGAACGTGGTAAAGAAAATTTATCGCCCTACGTTCGTGAGTCACATGTGACTCAAAAATAAACTAGTAAAAAAAAAATGGTTATTATAAGGTATATGGTATATTAGTTATTTTTATGTTATTATAATGATGTTATTTAGCGTAATAATAAAAAAAACCTGTGGACGTGGGACACTATCAAAATGAGTTGTATGGGGACAGGGAAGTTGTTAAGAATGTATTTTCAAATATTATTTTAAGCAGTAGGTATACAATAACATTTTCTCATTAAATTCCCGGGATTTGTGGCATATCCATATTAAGATATCTTCATAAAGTCCCGGCAAATTGCACTACCTATTCCCATCATTGAAACATAACCTTGCAGTGTACAGCGATAGCGCCAGCAGATTTTTCACTAATTTGTAGAAATTTTTGAAGAACATGTCTTGGTGGTGTTGTGCCGTCCGGAAAATATAAATCGTAGTGAACGATACCAGCATTGGTAAACCTTAAACATTTTTGCTATTTATACTGCATAATCTTAAGCAAGAATAATAATCTCACGTATAGTTTAGCTTTTGTCTATATGCCTGTAAATCGAAGTATTACGGTTAAGTTACTCACACATTGCCATCATATTGTTTTTTATTAAGTCTTATGACAATTTGCACGTTATTGTCAAGGAAATAATCGATATACATTTCTGGTGGGTGATACAACGAAACACTATAATCCTCAGGACCAATAAATGCAAGAAACTTTCCTGTAAATTTAAATTTAAGTACTATGGCGTATTATCTTGTAGGTAGCTGTCTACTTGAAATTTTATTTCTTATTTAAATCATATACCTGGTAAAATCCAATTGAGGTCTCCGCCTTGAATATTATTTAATCTTTCATATTCAATATAGTTGAAATCGTTAAAATTAAAAAGGCCCAAATCCCTTGCCTTTTCAATTGCTAGCAAACAATCCAATAACGATATTGTAAAAGCTGAATCCCCTTGCGTTGCATCTTGGAAAGGCCTTGAGATCATATAAAATCAGAAAGTTATTCAAACTTACCAAAAACAAACACAGTAGGTACATAAAGTTAGAGATGTACCTGTAGCTTTGTCCATGCACCAATAATGGTTTCAAAGCATCTTTTGGTAGTAAGCTTAAGTAGAGAACACCATAGCATCCCATTAAAAATGCAGCGTTTGCCTTCTTTTTTGGATCACATGCCGTGTAGTGCACTATAGTTTGCTTATTCAAATATATATTCAGTTTTTCATTCAGAATTTTACAATATTTAAAAATACATCCAAGATTAAGTGGGCCAAAGTCGGAATAATAATTTTCATACACTAATTCACTATCAACACAAAAGTAATGTGTCTCTGCAGTGCTCTTTAGGGTTTTGCCCGACCTTACCGTAGCAAAATATAAAACATTTTTTATGTATTCTGCCATAAACAATATGTCAGGACTTCGACTCATGATAATACATTATACGACATAAATAAAACACTTGTCTTGACACAATAATAAATAACTTGTGATATGTAATTATTATTATTGTTCATTAATTTAAAAACGATTTATAAGTTTCTAAAGAATTTCAAAATTTCTAAAATAATGCTCAAATAAAAACATCGAGAACCGACCGACTATAAATAAAAATTATATGACATTGGTTCTTTTCTGTTTGAATTGTCCGCCAACTGTTTAAAATGACAATCACTTGCCAGTATTAAATAGAGATGTCCATCCAGATTGAGGTAATCAAGTTGTCATATTCGATTTTTTTCTAGTTGTTCTGCTGCACAAATTTTGTAGCTATGTACCTATATCAAAAATTAAGCGCTGTGTTTAGTATGAAATAAATCAAGTGTCTAATGCTAAAAAATATATTTAGAGCATGGTCTAAACCTCTCAGAATAAAATATGTTATGTATAATGTTAAATCAATACCAAATAATATATTAATGATTTATACTTACCTAATAAAATAACATTGTAATTATTGTAACATTGGCAGAATGTTTATAATACATGTTATAAAAAAGTAATGTTCGCAAACATCTTTCAATATTATTCGATTGTATGCAAATTGACAATTCGTTGTTGATCTCAAAAAACATTTCGCAAGCTCTAGTCTTTTCGCGGTGCGCAAGGTAAACTGTCAAACGTTTTGTGGTGTATTTTTGTGAATCTCGAAATATTTCAGTGATCTTTGGATATATTGTGATCAATTAATTTTAAAAAGAATGGCGCTGAATCATTTAAAGTTTTGTTTGGAATATTTCAGGTCGTTAAATAGTGAAAAACCATGGCTGATGTCGAAGTGTAAGTAAAGTCTCATCTATCAATTTTAGTTATATATTTGGCTATAATTTTGGTATATATTTATTTACTCCTGATAATATTCATGGTATTCTATCATATAATCCATCTGAAGCCATCAAAATAACATAAATAACAATACTTACAGGATGTCAACATAACCTATTTTGTTGAACTTTAGTTCTATTTGTACACATTTATGTTCATTCATTTCTGATTTTGTTGCCCTCGTACCTTACTTACCGTTCAATAAATAACCTATTTCTCCAGAAATTAGAGCAGCATACAGTTAACGTACCTATTTAATGAAAACATAACCTAGAATTGGTCAATTCCGTTTACCCTGTCTTTTAGTCTTAACAACTAAATGTGCTACTAACATATAATTGAACAAAGCCAACAAAAATGTTTAAAAGTTGTATTTCGTAAATTATTATTACATCTGTGCTATCACAAAGTAAAAGTAAAGTGGCAAAGCCAGGAAAATCGTTGGCTGCTCATGTGTAGTTATCACAAAGCAACATGTTTTAATAATTACAATGTTTTAGTGAGGTACCCGTCAACCCCGTCCTGAGCGGAGGTGCTATGGATGTGAACCAAGCCCTGCAGGAGGTGCTCAAGACTGCCCTCATCCACGGAGGATTGGTCCATGGTCTCCATGAAGCTGCTAAAGTTCTTGACAAGTGAGTATTTTGGGCTATAAATTTTACTCAGTTCAAACATTAAAATCTCTAACATGTTGACTGTCCGTGCATTACATGAAATGCATTTGCCGAAGATAACTGAATCGCGTTTCCTGGGTTGGACTTGTGAGTTAGAACTTTGATTTTCTAGGGACGTATGAATGAACAAATAGGTAAATGAATTGGCGAAAATAAAACGAAAATGTCCCATCGTATTTTTTTATTGTTTATGGACGTCAGAAATCTCAAATAAGGTCTTTTTAATGACTTTCATTTCATTGAAACGTGTTAAAAGTATAGTTCTTATACATGATAGAAGAGCAACTTCAATGAAATGAAATCTTTCAAATTAAAATGTTACTATGCATTTTATAAATGGAAAATAATTACTCAGATGATTTAATCAAATCCAATATATTCATTTTCAAAAAGATTTTAAACAATGATCTGTAATTTTATGTTAGTTTATTTTGGGTCAATAAATATTAAGTTACACCACACAGAATCGCAATGGAGTCCTCCCTAATATTCACCCTCTGGATGGCTGTTCTAGTCATTTGGTCTGTGGAAATATCATGGAAGACCTATGACCTCCTTGGTACCCTCCATTGCAAATATCAGTGCACTTTCATAGTACCACAATACTTGTTATGTACAGATTGTGGCCTCCCATAAGTGCTACAGGCATTATTTTTGACATTTTCATTATACAGAGACTAACCTTGTTAACTATTTTGTTTGATTGTAGATAGTAATTATAGTATGATATCGTCACATCAATGGTAAACTTACGAAACTGAAAAAATGACTTTTTACAGGGGAGCGTTTTGAAACATTCGATTGACAATAACTTTTGTTAAGAGATTAATGTAATAAATCCTGTGATATATTTAAAAATTAAAACCCTGCTATTATTAACTACAATGAATGGATTTTAAATATATATCAAGAATCAGAAATAAATGCATATTCGTAACTTTGCACTTTCATACATGAATGTTATTAGGTATGCAGTTTCGCTTATGCATATTTACGAAAGTGGTAGTTTCGTAAGTTACATAGCAAAAGTATCATATTTAATGTTTGCTAAACTAACGAAAGTGCCACATTCGTAAGTTTACCAGGCATAAATTACTTGTTTTAGAGAAGAAATAGATTATAAACAACATTGTTTTCGAAATAATTAAAGTAAAATCACAAAATTATGAATGAAATAAAGGTAAAAAAAATAAGTAATTCAAATTGATATTATTTTTAAGACAAAAACCAAACTTATTAACACATAAAACGACAAAATATGAAACATTAAAATGAAAACTTTCTACAATCTCACAATCAAAATAGTATACAATAAAATCAAACCAACAAACTTACAAGCAAAAAAGAGACACAACAATCAATTCATACAATCATTAAGAGACATCGAAAATTACAGGGTTTTTGAGACATCGAAATTATTAGCAAACCTAGCCTAGTTAGACAAATGTAGGACACCTAACCGGGGTTTAACTAGGCTAGGTTAACTAAAAGTTTACTAAATAACCCTATTACAAGTAACCTTCCAGTATGTACCTACGATTCCTATTCTTCTTCATACTCTGATTCGGACAAGCGGTCCTGAACTCCTTCCGAATCAGGTAGGTTTTCGTAAAAATAATGGTAGTATTTTGGTATATGTAATGGTAATCAATCTATTTAGAGATAATCTACATAGATTGATTAAAGCTTTTTTTTCCTTTGTTAATCGGGATTCTTTGTGTATAAATATTACTCGGTATAAATATATCGGCTGAACTCTTTCCTCTTTTTGGTTTTATTTTAAGTTCTTTGAAAGTCGCGTCATTGTAATCAGTTTTAATATGGATTGATTTAGGTTTGTCATTACGGTACTGAATCCACACAGCATGTTGGAAATTTATCTTCAGTTTTGGTCTTGTATCGTCTAGTTCTTCTTCATGTTCATTATTTCTTTTAACTTTATTTGTACATTTCTTTTTTCAGAATTTTATTTCGATATTACTTTCACAAACTGGCACTGATTGGGATTAAAGAGTATAGCTGTATTTTTACATTTTAGAGTGTATGGAGTCACACTCCATGTGACTATGTCCAGAATCATAGAAAGCATGATCAATTATATTTATTGTTGAATATTTTGATGCTAAGTGCAGCAACATGCAACAATTTTTTTTTTTTACGCTGGTCTCCATAATTGTTTGACATCATTCTCACATTCTCACATGACTGTGTTATGCCTTGATTGCGACCACACTACAAATATATTTGTAAACGAAAGACGCAATTTCAACACTTCCCCTTTTACCTTCTGTTTTGTCCCATGCATGTACAATAATCGTCTTGATCGCCAAATTTAAAAAAGGTTTCAAATTGTATAAGTACAGCTAGTTTTCTAACATAAAATAATGTTCCATGGGGCTTGGAGGACAGCTTCTGGGTCAAAATTAAAAGCCGAAGTGTTCGGGTCATCCTTTGCTGCTGCTTTGTCAGCGTCGCGACGCAGATAGGCATCGTCGCGTCGTTTATGGTGCTTGGAATGACAAATATAACCAATGTAAATGTACGAAATTGCCAGATTCGTATTTTTGCTGTGAGTTGCTCGACCATTAAATGAAGTATGCTTCGATGTAAATTTACGAATATGGCAGATTCGTACGTTAACCGTGGTACATTTTTGTCGGATTCTTCATATTCGGCTACGCCTAAACAATTTCGTAAGTTTGCTGTTGGGCGTATCAACAATAAATGGAGATTCGAAATACTTGATTCCAACAACCGTTAGAGATAGACGTCTCAAAATTTCCCACATTATGTAGTACAACATAAGGTGTAGTTTTCTGAAGAAAAAACAAAATCACAAAAACTGCAGATTCGTAAGTTTACCATTGAAGTGACGATATATTCGATTTTCTCAATGGATCTGTTTGGTCACCTTTTTTTCTACATTCTGGATACCAATAAAAAATTTGTAAACTATACAAAAAAAGTGTGATGCCAATATTAAGAACTGAACTGAAGTTTGTATAAAAACGAGTCACGAGTTGTCAATTTAACTTTGTTTCCAGTGATTTAATAATTTTCCTATATTTTGTCTTAGAATATAAGAAAATAAATAGAAATTTACATTGTTATTCCTCTTGTGGTTTATTAGTTATTTATACTAATTCATCATCATCATCCTGCCCTAGTCCCACACTATGTGTTATTTATACTAATTGAATCCATAAAAGTACTAGAAATAACAATTATTTGCTGATTTAAACTTTGTGATGTATTTCAGGAGGCAAGCCGTCCTCTGCGTGCTTGCTGAGAACTGTGATGAGGCTGCCTACAAGAAGCTCGTCCAGGCTCTCTGCAATGAGCACCAGATCCCCCTTGTGAAGGTAAACTGAGTTACCAATTTAACCTAAAAATCCTAATAAATTTTCTGCAAAGAGTGTTTGTTCTCTGTAAAAGTCAATAGTTTAAACCACATTAATTATTATAATTGATCAGATAAGGCAACACATGAAACATTAAATTTTGACCCTGCAGCCTATGTCATGTGGGGTATCATGGAATAGATATTAAAAATCATTTTTAGTTTTCTATGAGGTTTCTTTCAACATTTTTCGATCTGGCTGACTGTTTAGGATCTACATTGAATCAAAATTGTTCACTTAATAGGCTTATACACAATAAAAAATCCCAAAAAAATTAAGTTGCAGTCTGGTTATATTTTTTCTTAATTTCAGCTTGTTAAATTGATGGTAATGACTTTAGTTAATGTTGCTTCTATTATTAAATGCCAGTAAAAGAATCGAGTTCTTACATGATAGAACTTTCTACCTATAAAAACCCCGAAGTGAGAGCTGCAGTGAGAGAGCAGAGTTGCTGTATAGTATATCTGTGTAACAGATTTTGGGTTAAGAAATATTTAATTTATAGCACTGCAAAGCACACCAACAGTTACCCTGACTCTTGGTGCCGTAGTCAGTGCAATATAAACTGGGTGCTAAAATGACTGGCTGTCACAATGATTGTGAGTTATATGCAACACTTCATACAGTTTCATTGTTACAAGCTCATCTTAACACAGGAAAATAATTTCGAATTCACTACTGTGTAAATAGTCTTGGATTTAGTTTCCAAGACAAATTAATATTCTAATACAAGTAATTTGAGTGTTAGCTCTCAACTTGATGCAAAATGAGTGTTATTATTTTGTTAGTTTTTGTATAGTAATTATGTCTTTGTTCAGGTGGACAATAACAAGAAGCTCGGAGAATGGGCTGGTCTCTGCAAAATCGACAAGGACGGCAAAGCCAGGAAAATCGTTGGCTGCTCATGTGTAGTTATCAAGGTGAGGTTAAAAATAAACAACATATCTGACTATAGCAGTATGGCTAATTGCCGGTAGATTACAAATAAAACAAAAATTGGGTTGTTTAGTGGCAAAACTTTTCAAAACAAAAAACGACTATGAAATGTTTCACTGTTTTTTAATAACAACTGTATTGTATTAGTATTTTCCAATGTTTCTTTTCTTCTCACTGAGTATTTATGCGCTGCAAAGCACACCAACAACTGTTCTAGTTATTGGTGCCGTTGTCATCGCTATAGGAAACTGGGTGCTAAAATGTGTGACTTTCATTTTGAATGTTACATTATGCAACACTTCAGACATTATTAGAGCAGATTTTTCCCATATCTCTTAATGCCGAAAATTGATATGTACATATATATAAAATAACATTGTTTCTTTTGTTGTAGGACTTCGGTGAAGAGACGCCCGCGCTCGACGTCCTCAAGGATTACCTGAAGGTTTCCAGCTCCTAGTTCATAAGCTATGTAATAAAAAACCAAAAAAATTGATGCACTGTTTTCATTAAATTTACACACTTTAATACAAGAACCTCAAATATATTCAATAAAACTAAGCATAATTCTTCAAATTAATTAAGATGAACCTAATTTAACATCTAAATAACTAAGTAAAATTAAACAACTATATTTGCGAATTGATCGCAGATCTCCTTATGCTTAGGCCATTGTTGTACTTGACATTCTCTGAAACAATAAATTTAAATTTAAGAAAAACCCCCGATTCCAATGCTTTAATTTCCTGAAATGTAAAACCATATAATATTATTTAACGTGGACGCGATGCGCTTTCATTTGATACCCCACACTAGTATATTTGAAGATTTTCGGTTTTCCTTCACCACTCTCACCCCCATAACTTTTAAATGGCTCAACCGATTTTTATGAAACATGTCTAAGAACACCAAGGCCAAACTCACCTTGCATACAAAAAAAAACTAAATTTAAATCGCTCCGTTTGGGAGCTATGATGTCATAGACAGACAGACACGTCAAACTTATAACACCCCTCTTTTTTGGTCGAGGGTTAAAAATATAATATGTAGGTACATCATAATAATGAAAGTCATCAACTTTTAAAACAATATAAAAGCTAACTATAAAATGTGTAATGGGTAGCCTTATTGCTAAAAGCAATTTTTTCCCGACAACAGCATCTGAAACATCTTACGGTATGTTCACACGGCGTCGAGTGTTTCTCTAACGAATCGGTTTTTTGCAGGATTCGGTTTAGTGGCATAAGTATTTCAATGATGGAGTTCACACATGCATTCGGTTTCAAGACACGACAAAAAAACCGAATCTTGCTGGAGTTGACATCCGATTTTGCGACTACAAACCGATCCGGCGATACTGCAAAATGCAGATTCGATGCAGTGGTATAGGGCATTCAATACATGCGTTCATAGGTACGATACACGCAGGGGTAGATTCGGTTTTTTGTCGGATCTTGAAACCGAATGCGTCGCACAAGCTGGGAAGGAGGGGTGGAACTGAGGAACTGTGCGCGCTCTTGCTAATAAAAGCCGGATGGTGAGTTCACACGAGATCCCGATACGAGACCGTCGGATACGGCCAAGCAAGATGTGCTGTGTGAATACAACATTCGGTTTTTCCAGATCCGATGAAAATAAGATTCGGCAAATCGTGTCTCCGTGTGAACGTACCGATAACTGAATACAGCCTGGATAAAGGTGTTAATGTCAGATAGTTGGTAAAAGATACAAACCTCCCACAATACCACTCAGTCTTGCACCGCGAGCATTTCTTACTCGCCTTTTCCCCGCAGCGGCCACATTTTGCTCCGCCGTTGTCCATCACCAGCGCTGCATCACTGGTGTACGATTCCAGAAGCTTCTTGGCCAGTTCGCGGCTCTCCCGAGACCCGTCGAGGCCGAACAGAGCGAGCTGGGCCTTTGCTATGATCTTTGTGCGCTTGTGGACTTGCTTCAGGTAGGATTGTTTTATCTGGAATAGAAAACAACTACATTTCTATGGAAATGCGAAGTTAAGGCCGAACTAGGGATAGTCGTTGAATGAACGAACAGTTTATTTAGACTGTTTATTTGCCGTCGACTGATAAACCGGTTTACAGTCCACCGATAAACTAGTTTACTCGTCCAGTCCATTGGTCGAGCGTTGCTGAACGAAACTGTTCAACTGTTGCCATTGTCTATCAAGCATTCCGTTCTCTTCACACTTGCACGTTACGCTAATATGGCTATCTCTCTTTCGCCATGCTCTCAACTTCTACAGAGTTATAATAGCGGTGCGCGGGTGCGGCGTCAAGGTGTTGTGTAAAAATAAACATGCATGCAATGCATGACAATGTATTATTGTTAGTAGGAAAGCAGGTTTTTGAATTTTGTTTGCTTACATTATTATTTTGTACCTACTACAAAATTTCTTATTTAAAATAACTTTATTATGAAGCCTGCCAGTCCTATGCCTGGAAAAAGTATGAAGGGAAGTTCATTTTATTCGAACTAAATCAACAAAACTAAATCAAAAGAAAAAAAACACATCAAAATCGGACCTTTTGTCACGCCACAGGCACTCACACAGATACCTACACAGATATATCTTATATAATATAAACAGTTTAATCTAGTCGTCGTTTACCAACCAATCAGTGAATCGACGTTCACCGTTCAACGATCGTTCATGTCCTAAACGAATAAAGGCAATAAACCAGTCGAAAATTAGACTGTTTTATAAACAGTTTATCGTGAACGATAAACTGGTCTCGTTTCGTCGACTGAAAAGAAGTCGACGACTCATCCTTAGGCCGAACACAGACCTTAAATGTATTCAACGTTCAACGATTAAAGTTTTTGTTTCAGGGCTTCTAGTTAACTAATGACCTAAGTAGTTGAGTTTTTTTTAATGTAATTAATTATGTGATACCATGAATAAAGAACTATTGCTCTGCAATACTCTGCATCATGGTTTAAGCAGAACAGTTTTCACGTATTTCCTGCTACCAAACAATAGATGGCGCTATAAATGTAATTCCTTACACTTATAGCGCCATCTATTGCCTTTTTCAGACTTCATGTAGGTAGTTATAACAGATTGCGGCGTTGTTACCTGCGGCACCATTTCAATGAGCGTGCAACCAGGGTTTTTGACGCCGTTAGTGCGATTCAGAGACGAATAGTCGCCGACTGCGAGACGGCAGAGGAACATCTTCAGGTCGCCCAGAGGTGGAATTTGATCCAACATTGGTTCTGTCATTTTGGCTTGTAGCTACAAATAGATAATCGTTATTCAATAAAAACAAACCACACATATTAATTTAAAATGATTCCTTATAATATTGAAAGTTTGTTTGTGCATGTATCTCTAACACTAGTAAGAACGACTACCGAATATGGTCAGTTCTTGGCTTTATTTACTCAGAAGAATAATTTATTTTATATTTACATTAAAATATCAGTTATTCTATCTATGTCTAATTCATATATTATTTAAAGACTAATTTTGAAAGGGTAGCTGAACAATAAAACATTAAACCATTTCTTTTATGGGTACATCGTGAAAGAACTTGTATACGAACCCTGCAAAAGTGCGTGCGTCGGGTTTCTTCAATAGTGTAGTGGTGCGCGAGTCTCGGTTCTAGCAGCAGCTGCCGCAAGCAGAGCCAGAGTTGAGCTTCGCTGCGGTGCATCTGGCTTAAGTCCTCGGAGGTAGGCTTGGACCAACGGCCGACTGTGGAGAAATAATGTGATTCGAAAGATAGCTCTCGTGGAACAAAATCGGTAAATCATATCATTTACGGATTTCTAATTTCGAATGTTAGAGTTTGTTGGATGGTAGTTATTGTTGGAGTTTATTTTTAAGTAAATAAATGTCGTTTATTTCCTTACGTAAACCTTAATGATTATCATTAAGGTTTACGTAAGGATAACAAGTAGGAATAAGGTAAAAACATATTTAATATAGGTTTTAGAATATAAACCAAGACCAATTATGATGATTGTATTTTATTTTACGTGTTTATGTTCCTGTGTTGTGTATAATAAATCGTTTTTGTATCGTATAGATGACGACCAGAGTTCAATTGTGAACTACATTTATGTAGTTAAATTGTATTTAAATCTTTTAATTATCTATTTATCACCAACTTCCTAATATAGTGACAGTTGCCCAACTATGGTTTAATGTTAATGTTTTTTTTTCATATTAGCAGTGTGATTTATCTTACAATTGAACATCTCCAGGCCGCCCTTATCATTAGTCCGCTTCCATGGCTCCAGGTGCAGCAAGTGAGTCAGAAGGGAAGGCACGTCGTAGGTCTTGTACAAACTGGTGGATATCAGCGCGCCTATGCCGGCCACCTCCATATGCTCGGCTAGGTACCTGTTATTATTAATTTACAAAATAGGTGTCATAAATAGTTAAGTAACGGGAACCTTTATTAGCATAGGTCTTGGTCATGTCCAATGAAATCAGTTCAAGTGTATTTTATTAGCCGTTATTTTGCCGCTTTTCAAGTAAAACATGAATCCATATAAGAGGTATAACAAAAATCTGATCTGGCTCCCACTACCATGTAACAAGCTAAGCTAGTTTGGGTTACGATGTTCTATTTATGTATGTACTTTATTATTAAATAAATAAATAATAATAAAATATTTATTTTGTGCCACAAAAGTAAAACTTAATTTGATGAACATTACAATCAAATTTAGGAACAAAAATGGTAAACGCTCAGCAAAATTCTATAAAATATATAAATAATTCATAATTCATAAATTTATTTCATTCCACAATATTTACAAATACCTTTTTAGTTATATCTATGTTTCCCGATTTGTTACACGCTGCTACATCAGCAATCAAGTAGACGTTAGTTTTTAAGCAGCATAGGCTGGTTTAATAGAGTTGCATAAAATAACACTGACAATGTTTAGATAACAAAATATTTTTTTACTTACATTTAACAAATAGTACCTACTATTATCAAAAAACAAATATTTTGAAGTTTTTACCGCACAATTGAGATACATCGCATGCTGATGTCAAACTGCAGATCTGCTTTCTGCCGCTCCAACTCTTCCGCCGCTGTCTCAGACTCCAGCTCCCTTGGAGACTGAGCGTTTAGATAGCCGTTGCTGACGATAAATAATATACAATTATTAGTCAGAATCATTTTCATTTTGGCTATGGACGTAGTTTGTTAGACATGGCTTTCCATATAATAATAATAAATCATTTATTTCTACTTTATGTATAGCAAAGTTGTTGAGGTAGGAAATGGTCTGAATTTAGTTTAGAACATCGTGTTTGACGAATTATGAGGATTTCCACAGCAGGACATAGGCCTTTCTCTTAAATTTACCTTTACATTATTCCCGTTTGAAGCCGCCTGGATCCACCGCTTATATAAGTAGTACTAGTAACTCTTAAGTCTATGTATGTAGTCAAACGTTAATATTGATTTTTGGAGGTTTTTCTGTTCACGTCCGTAAGTGGTAACCCTCTGAATCCTTACACGTGACCTCGGGGTGGTGCTAAGAACAGTCTCTGGTGGTAGGCTCCGGCCGCGGCTTGTCACCACCCTCCGGGCTGGGCCAGTGCGTGAAGCGATTTTTTCGTGTTTCGTAATGTGGCCCGGAGAAGCCATCTACCTATATATACCTATAGACCACATCTTCACTTTACATCAGGTGAGATTGTGGTCAAATAAAGGCTTTATTTAACATTAAAAAAAAATGATTTATTTATAAAACAAAATAAAATTATATTTATACGATATATATCTGACTGAATACATAAAATGACAAATTAGGTAGGTATCAAACATAACCACTAACTTGATTATAGCCAGAAGTGCCGTCAGCTGCTCAACGGCATAATCGAGCAGGTCGCCGGCCACCTCGCTGATGCATTGAGCACCGTCCTCGTGGAACAGCACCGTCTCCAGGAGCCCTATGGCTGCAGCTTCATGGTAAAACTGTGTATATAGCCACGTATGATTTATAAATAATAAAATCTGGGGGCACGGCAGTGCCACCACCAAGTCGAGCAAAAAAGCGTCACGGCCGTACCATCCTTTTCTCGAAGCAATTCAGGCCATTTTCAACCCCCTGTAACTTCGTTGTGGATAAAACTAGAAGACTGAAATTCAGCAGTCATGCAGTATTGTAAAGACACATATTTACACGGAACCAGTATTTTAAGAATTATAACGGGTCAAATTTCGTAATTTTGTCACTCACTGACTGACTGACTCACCGATCATCAAAATTCTAAGGCACTTCTAGCAGACCTAGAAGCTTCAAATTTGGAATATAAGTAGTGTTTGGTGTATGAATCAAGGAAAAACTAAAAAATCTAGAAAAAAACCGGTATAGAGGGCGCTGTCGTACCTTTTCTTGAAGCAATTCAGGCCATTTTCGACCCCCTGTAACTTCGTTGTGGATAAAACTAGAAGACTGAAATTTTCAGTAACCATGCAAGCATTGTAAAGACACGGTATATTTCAAATTTCATTCAATTTGAACCAGTATTTTAAGAATAATAACGGGTCAAATTTCTTAATTTTGTCACTCATTGACTCACGGATCATCAAAATTCTAAGGCACTTCTAGCAGACCTAGAAGCTTCAAATTTGGAATATAAGTAGTGTTTGGTGTATGAATCAAGGAAAAACTAAAAAATCTAGAAAAGACCGGTATAGAGGGCGCTGTCGCAACGCCACGTATATACGAAATATGTACTAAAGTAATAACAATGCAAAATAGAAATTAATCCAATCTGAACCGGCAAAAAGAAAATTATATGGACATATATACAATAAGTAGAAGGTACCGAAAAGGAAAAAAGTAGAACTGTCTACAAAATACAAAAAGAAATGACATCCCATCAAAAACAATACTTGTCAAAAAAATCAAGTCGCGCAACTCAGTTGTTCTACGGTAAAAAGTTGTGAGATCCATGTAATTCCAAGTCGGTTATTAATTTATTCAGTCTCTCCTTAAGCGACTTTCTGTCTTAATACGTCCAGTCTCTAAGACCACGAACGTGGTCCATAACAATTGAAAATCAATTGTGTCTGGAATCTCCGTACTTGAAGCATGAAGTTGTTAAGTAATAATTAACAGCATATTATAGTGACGCATATCAATATTAAAATTAAAAAATGAAAAAAATGAGGATATTATCCTCCTCATTCTACCTGCATTCAAGCTAAAAAGTTATCAAAGTACTAACCACAGTGTAAATAGCAAAAGTATTGGCTGGAGCTGGTTCAATCTTCATTATTTGAGGGTATATTTTCGTGCGCCACACTTGAATACAGATAGCCTCGTATACCAAAACAGGTAACTGAAATCAACGACATCTGCTAGTTGATGAGATAAAAAACAGTTTTCGCTACTGGGTACTAGATGTCGTTAGTAAAATTACCTTGCCAGATGAAATTAGTGTTTCTTTAGTAAGTTCTTCCATCATTGACGAAGCCTCAAGCACTGCTTGTTGATTGAGTTTTTGCAGACGAATATGCCAATCTATCCACCTGTGGCAATGGTCCTTATTAAAATACGGAGACATCCTAAATTGGGTAGCGATTACAATTAATTGATATCTTACTTGAACGTGCGCATGCATGATACGAAAATTATTTGTAAAGAAGTGAGCGCATTCGACATCTTTCTGGCTTTATCCAACTAAAATAGTTAGATGATAACATCCAACATGTATCCAATAAAAACTTACGCTTGATTTCCTATGGACTCAATTTTCCATGGATCCATGCTATCAATGAAAATATCTAATTCACCTACATCGAGAGCTCTTATTTGAGGATCCTTTTCAACCATTTTTACTGTTCTTAGTAGCTATTTTACAACTAAATTGTGATTTGAAGATATTTTCTAGACGCAAAAAACCTGTAATACAGGTCCTGTATTGTTTGTATCTAGGCAACACGTTTTAATTTAAAACAACGCGGTTAAATAAAAAAATTAAACTGATTTTTAATCTGTTATTTTTATAACAGGGAGTCGTGTTAGCCTGTGGAATTGATTGAATGCAATGTAGTGTTGCAAGCCATAAAAATAAGAAATAAAATGGCGATCCACAGCGGAAGTCGAATTTCTGTCTTTTTGATAACTTGACACACGTGCCGCGTGGAGTTTAGCCCCGCAGGTGGAGATTTTTTAGCTTTTTATTACGATAATAGTGGTATTTTTAATCAGAAACATACATGGAATCTATCTACAGTGTCTGTACATCAAAATGTTTAGTGGATTTTGTGAAAAGTGTTCTCAAAAGGATACATGGAATGGTGACATGCCGCCACACTGTGAACTCCTTGTTTTTACTGAATTTTATGAATCTCCCACAAGTACTAATCGTAGATATAGCATTACTTTCTTCTTATTTCTTGTATATTTCGAATTTGTATGGAATTTCCTACACATTGAATACAAAATGTCACGTTTATTTTCGTCCACATAACCTCACCCCGGTTTCATTTTACTCAATTATTTCTCGAATTCGTGGTCTCTGCGACTACCAGGGTCACTAAATTGTATCTATTGTCTAATTGTCGGCCCACAATCTTTCTAAATGGATAAAATGTCACCTGTGCTTTGTTGACATCCAGCATTTTCAAACAACCTCATGTTTAGGTTTCCGTACCCAAAGGGTATTTGTTGTAACAATGAGACTGACTTCCGATTTAAATTTCTCACGTTCTGTATAATATTCTACCTACTTCTTGCTACTTTTAGAATCCTGAAATTTCATTTCTGTGAATTCCTCTGTAATTTTCAATTACATTAGTCAAGGTATTCCAACTAAATAGTGGTTGATATTCCAGCACGATGGTTGCGACTACAGAGAAGAAGGCTGCGGCCCCTAAGGTTGTCAAAGGCAAGGAGGACAGCAAGAAACTGCCCGCAGTCCCTGAGTCAGTGCTCAAGCACAGGAAAAGGAGAGAGGCTCTTCGCACACGCCGCCTTCAGGTAATATTGCTTATTGACTGATATCCAAAAGTCAATATTGATTATCCCTTTATGAATAGTTCATGTTCTAGGTTAAAATCATAATTTTAAAACAAATTAATAGTACAAGCAGTTTTGCTATTATTTTCATTAGGACTTGTATTATTGTTTACTATTTTATTAGGTGGCCAGTCCCACAAATTCCATCTGAAACCAACATTCACCAAATTTTTGTTACATGATGATACTAAATTGAAAGGCATAGTTCATCTGATGCAAAGTGCTGTTACCCATCAATATCTGAATAGATAATCTGATAAAAATAAAATCTAACATATCTTCATGTAAGAAATTGACTCATTTGTTATTGCAAAATTTTTAGGTTACACTCAAAAGGCGTTCCTCTGCCATCAAGAAGAAGAAGGATATCTTCAAAAGGGCCGAACAGTATGTTAAGGAATACCGCATCAGGGAGCGTGATGAAATTAGGCTAGCCAGACAAGTAAGTACTCTAATCATCTACTTAAAGCTTATTTACAGGTGGACTAAATGATCATGAATGAATAATTTCTACTGCCAATAATTTAAACACTTCTCAGAAATACATGTAAAACTGAAAATTAAAGTTCTAACAAAGACAACCTACTTAAAGTCTAATAAATATGTCTATTTTCTTCTTTTATTTGATGGTGTCCATGAGTGGTCTATTTTATTATAACTCAATAATTATATCATATTCGTGTCAAAGTAAAGCAGAGCTTTAAAGTCTAATATCTGAGTAACATCTTTTTCACTTTATAATTTTATTTAACTCAACACTGGCAAATTGTTGCTTCAAACGCAAAGTCCAATTACAAGAAACTGAACTGAACTGAGATTAATAATGAAGGACTCAAAATGGTGTTCAACTGATTAACATCTTATTCCTTTATAATAATTTTATTAATTTATAAGGAATTGAATTAACTTGACACTGGCAAACTGGCGCTTTAAGCACAGAGTCCAATTATAAGAAATTGAATAAATAATGATTTTTCTAGTCTATAAATGTTTTGTAAAAAAAATATTATTCTCCATTCTGCCTTTCATTTGCTTACGGTGGCAAAATAGTCTTTTCCAATTGAACAGAATATAGGAATTTCGCTCTGCACGAGCCGTCATGTCACATTGTCATGGTTGGCTTTATTGAGCGCAGAGTAAACAGAGCGCCCCTATGGTGACCCGCCTTTTGCAGAGTCAACTTTCCTAGTGCTCATACATACCAGCTCATAAACACCCCAAAGATACTATTACACTATCTAACAACCTTCTATCGTCCATCAACGATATTATATTATTAAATCTGATAGATACACAAATTATTGTAATGACTGTTTGCATACAATGTGGAACCACCACCAACCTCTTCAGATGGTGATTTAACACTGACATCACTCATCTATCTAATAACAACCTACTATGGTCCATCAATTATATTATATATTAATCTGATAGAATTTTTTTTTAAATGTAATGAAATGACTGTTTAGAATGTGGAACTACCCTCATCTGATAGTTATTTAATTTTGTTAATTTTCAGGCACGCAACCGTGGCAACTACTACGTCCCCGGTGAGGCTAAGCTTGCGTTCGTCATCCGTATCCGTGGTATCAACCAGGTTTCCCCTAAGGTAAGTAATTATCTTAAAAATTCTGTGTACCTAAGAACTTGTTGATAATAACTAGATTTCTAGTACCACAATGTCATTTAAATAACTTGATTTTGCCTTAATATTACGGGAATTATACTAGCACGGGAAGTACAGTTCAATTCTCGAATAGCTACCCTATACTTTATTGTTTTTGTTTTTGAATTACCTTATATTTTTAATGTAATCCATAGCTAAGCCTAGTTTTAAGAAACCTATATTTTCATTCTTTCCAATACATAAACAAATGGTACAAAGCTTAGCGTGTTTAATACAGATTGGAACATTTATCCTTATACACATGTTTTTATTTGCCCTGCACGAGCCAACACATTCCTATAATGTGTTCGGCACATAATGGGCAAAGATTAATTTGAGCGCCCCTATGGTGACCTACCGCTTGTGGAGTCAACTTTCCTAGTGCTCATACAGACTTGATCTTATGTCATACTGCAGTGAAATATCAATTGGTACACAATTTATGTAGTTACATGATAACTTTCGAACAGCTTTTATTGTGGTTACTTTTAAATGCAATTAATTTTCTCATCTGTTTTATATCTTAGCAGGTTCACATGAAAAGTTTTAAATCATCAAAAAAATAACATAAAAAAATGTAGTCATTTGTGTGTGGTTTTATCAAAATATACTGCTTGTTCACAGGTCCGTAAAGTCCTCCAGCTATTCAGACTGCGCCAGATCAACAATGGAGTCTTCATCAGACTGAACAAGGCTACAGTGAACATGCTCCGTATTGCTGAGCCCTACATCGCGTGGGGATACCCCAACCTGAAGAGTGTGCGCGAGGTATGTACAAAACTAATTGTTTATTCTTTTTAAGCAATTCTATACTATTATAGTAGTAGCCTGGTGTGCACGGAATGTACATATTGTTTTTATTTATTTATTTACTAGCTGTGCCCCGCGGTGTTACCCGCGTTATAATGGATTTTCCCGCGGAATGACGTTTTCCCGCGGTAAAAAGTAGCGCCTATGTTATTTTTCAGGCTCTAGAGATTCTGTGTACCAAATTTCATTTAAATCGGTTCAGTAGTTTTTACGTGAAAGAGTAACAAACATCCATACATCCATACTTACAAACTTTCGCCTTTATAATAGTAGTAGGATTAAAATAGGCTACACCAACAGAATATATAACAAACACTTTAAAATAATCAATTCACACATTATTATACTATGATACATATTCTAATGAAACAAGTGTCCATATTACACTATCTGTCAAAATACTTGGTAGGCTCGATTTAGTGAAACTATTTTATCCAACAACCAAATTTTTGTAAATTATTGAGGAGGACAATTAATGCTACCTGCATTTTAGCTAATACTGGTATTTTAGTAGCATACCTTATTTAACCCTGAAATCTTCACCTTGAGTGTTCACTTTTAGAAACATTGAATATATTCATAATTTCGCTCTGCACGAGCCGCTGCGGTTCTTTGTCGTGGCCGGCTTTATTGAGCGCAGAGTGACCCGAGCGCCCCTATGGTGGCCCGCCCTTTGCGGAGTCAACTTTCCTAGCGCTCATACATTTATTATTGAAGTTTACTTAAAATTTGACCATTGCCACACTCTGGTCCTAATAATGTTGTAATTTTCTGAATGAGTGATTTGTATTTGTATTTTGTGCGTTTCTATAGTCACATCATAATTATTTTAGGCACTAGAATGACTACTATAAGTCCCCTCAGCAGAGTAATTCAATTGTTTATAAGCAAAAAAAATTTAGTAGGGCATGGCCTATCATCATCATCTTATCTTTTTTCATTATCTGAATCATATGTGCAAACAAGTTTGTGATAAAATAAATAAGGGACAAGGGTTCTTGTTTTCCTTAGTGTAAAGTTGTATAGCGTCGTTGCTGATGTAACCATTTTAGCCAAAGGCCTTCCAGACATATTCCAGACATCCTTCCTCACAGATTTCCAGATTTGACGATTGGAAGCAGCCAGCATCAATTCTAAGTTGTCTATTCACAGAGTTAAAAAAATATAACACATGTGTTAATAATAGCTGATAAATATGACGCTTGTTTTCTTTTCCAGCTGATCTACAAGCGTGGATTCGCCAAGGTCAACGGCCAGCGCGTGCCCATCGCCTCCAACACAATCGTTGAGGAGAAGCTTGGCAAGGCCAACATCATCTGTGTTGAGGACCTTATCCACGAGATCTTCACAGTTGGAGACAAGTTCAAGGTGAGTTTATATCACATTTTCCACAATGTGTTGACAGGTGACAGACAAAAATGTAAGGGAAATATGTGTAACAACAACTTATGATGTGGGACAAAGGAAATGAACATACAGCTACAAGGGCTTTTCTGTAAATTTTTGGTCATGAATGGTGAAAGGAGAGTGAGGGTAGGATAACGTGGGCGAGGTGTGGTGATAATGTTAAACAGGCCAATAGACCTATCAAATAGGCTAAAAGTTTGTCATTGAACAAAACATTGCTAGAAATCTTTCAAAAGAATATTGGTAATTATGCGCTCAGCACGAGCCACTACCTCTAATTGTCGTAGTTGGCTTTTTTGAGCGCAGATTGAACTGAGCGCCCCTATGGTGGCCCGCCGCTTGCGGAGTCAACTTTCCTAGTGCTCATACATCACAACATTGCTTTAGATCTGATTCAATATGATACATTCATTAGTGCTCCTACATTAACTCCTATGTCAAAACAGTAGTTGTAGAAAACTTTATAATGGAATGTTCTTATGAATTAAATAATGGAAAACCTTCATACATGAAAATACCGACTTTGTGACGTGTCCCACAGTTTTTGCAAGATTCTATACTACTTTCGACCTTGTAAAACATTTAGTCAATATTATTTTGTTTTCAGTACGCCAGCAACTTCCTGTGGCCCTTCAAACTGAACAACCCGACCGGAGGTTGGCGCAAGAAGACCACTCACTACGTAGACGGCGGAGACTTCGGCAACCGTGAGGACAAGATCAACGAGCTGCTTAGGCGAATGGTCTAAATATAGATTTACGTTAAAATATACTGAGCTTTCATTTAAAGACCTCTGACCTTATTTAGATGTATTATAGGATATGTACATACCACCTGGTTGGATACCACTTGAAAAATTACGAGTAGGTTCGCCTATGTCGAAATTGTGATTGGGGGAGTAGTGTTTCCTGCAGTGGACGGCCGAAGCTAACAGACTCGAAAGAGAGCAACATTCGTTGACAAACGGGAGAGGAGGAATTATGTGTGCGCTCAACGGCTTCAGAATTATGTAAACAGATGCTGTCCGCGCGGTATAATAACAAATTGATTTACGTTATAAGTTTATAACATACTAAAAATTATCTTTAGTAATATTTCGTTAAATCATAACCAAGCGAATAAATAGGTACTGGGTTAGATGATTTATTTGTATGATGGTGGTATACCAAGGATACTAACGGTGTACCGAAAATATTTCCTGGGCAGGTCAATGGTAGGTCATAGTTGTACCCGAGGACGTCCACTGTCGGTTATGAATATTTGAACACTCGAATATGTACATACTACTGGTGGGTCGTTGACTATTTTTGCGTAAACGAAACGAAACCGTTTTTTATAATCGGTCAACCGGTTGAAAAAACGGTCGACGTTTAACTGGTTCGTTCGTTCGTAGTTCAACGAATGAACCGGTTGAATGTCGCGACAGTTTTATCAACTGGTTCAACCAGTTGAAAAAAACGAAACGAAAATCAGTCGACGGACAACCAGTCTGGTTGTCCGTCGACTGATTTTAAATAAATAAATAATAAATAAATTTTATTCAAATATTAACAAAATTCACTTATAACTATAGGTATAAAAACGTTTAAATTAGGTATGGAATACATGAGCCTGAACTAGGGTAATCCTGTATCTCAGGCTAAAAGACATAAACAATAGGCTAGATAAATAAACTAATAAGCAGTATTTCTAAGAACATCGATATAACAAAAAATTTTGTGTCTAATTAAAATAACCTAGTTAAGTAAATATAAACATGCTGTGCAGCTGAGTTTGCAAAAACTAGAATGTGGGTTAGTAGGTATAACTGTGTTAGTAACTGTTGCACTATTACGTAATAATTGTTATATGATTCAAATCAATGATTCAATTTTTTTGGAGTCCCGTAATCTATGGAATTAATATATCTATTTTCCGCCAATGTTTTTGCTGGACATTCTGTAGAGCCTGTGGCGTGTCCACATGGTTTCTTAAAGCGATGACATGTGGCACATTTTGGCTCATCCTGCTTTCTAGTGCATTCCTTCACGGTGTGGCCTTGGTCACCACAGTGGCCGCAAGTGTATATGGTCTCCCTGCATGTCTTGGCCGCGTGACCGTACTGTTGGCATTTATAGCATCTGGTCACGAGTGTAAAGTCTCTGATAGGACAAGAAGACCAATTAATAAAAACCCTTTCGTTATTTATTAGAGCTCTCCGAATATCTGCAGAAACTTCAATGATGAAATTACAGGAATCAGAATCTTTCCTGCCTGATTTATGGCTGATTTTCACGACTGACAGAAACTTTTCTAAGGATAGGTCTTCTGTTGTATCGGCCAAATTTTGTTTGTACAGGCACATGAAAAAATCTTTATCCTGCATAGATGTGGGCACCCCTAAGACGACTAGTCGAGGTCTACGCTTGTAAGGCTCGTCAACTGAGAGGCCAGAGTTCGTGATCTGCGTAAGATTCTTCAACTTCTCAATATCGTCCCGGGTCTCTGTGCTTATAATAACTCCACCGTTCCTTGTTTTCCTTAGAGCTCTAACTTGTAGTTTCATCTCTTGCGGCCGAATAATTTGTTGGACTATAGATTTTGTTTCGTCACTGGTTTTCTGTTTGTCATTGGGGTAAATGGCTACAGAGCTTAGGTTCAACGGCTTAACAAAACTTTTTGAGTCCTTTTTAACCATGTCGGCAAAAGTAGAAGGACTAAGAGCAGATGTTTCTGTAACTGACACGCGTTGTTTAATATCCTTTAGCTGTTTCGATATTGCGACTTGCTCCTCAAGGCTGTTGACAGCGTCGTGTGCTCTTATAGCTTTAGTTTTAAGGGACTGGTACTGCACTGCCATCATAGAAACGCCGTGGTTTACTTTTCTACACAGACTACTTATGCGTAGTTTATGGTCTGTGTTAAGTTTTCCTCCGTCTGTTGCAATAGCGCACACTTCGTTCAGGCACTGGTCTATAGATGTCATCCAGTTCTGGATTTCGGGCGTTGAGATGACTTCCAACTCATCAGGGGGCGCAGGCGCCGGCGCGGGCGGCGCGGCGGGGCGCGGGGTGGAGGGCGGCGTACGAGCCGTCCTACTACTCCTATCAAAGGGACTGTTCATTTTCGTTATAACAGTTTTTTTTTACAGTTGAAACATTTCCACAAACTAATGCACTCAGTAGAATACAAATCAAAGTATGACACAGATAGCTTTCGAGGTCACAATTCAGCAAAATTAATTAATAATGATATTTGTTGAAAGGCACGTCTGTTCAGCAAAGTGGCCTAGTAAGAATTTTAACTGTCTTAAGGAACTATGCGTTAAATTAAGTTCGTAGTTACATTGAAAAGATAACTGAACGTAAGTAATTCATCTATCGTTGTTTTTAATCATCGTGGTTTATTTAATTTAGTATGTTTGAGTGAGCAGTTGAATAGAATTAAGAATCTAGACAACAAAAAGAACTTTCACTATAACAGAAGTAATACTTTCGTGCCAAACAAAAAGGCGTTGACCTCACGTGTCACGTCAATTAGACAAACTAAATATTTGACACGAAAACTAACAAACCTGTGCCCAATTAACCTGTTTTTTCGGTCAGTTTGGCTCAAGCGCTAAGCTTAGACCCGGAATGAACAAACATACATACATCTCTTACGCTCTCAAACAACTGAGCGACGGACATCTCACTCGCTCGCATACCGCGATTTACCTCGCGCTTCGCTCGCGGCTTGTTCGTTAATTTTCGGGTGGTCTTCGTGTCGTTGTCGGTCGTGTATGTAGTTGAATCTGTCTTTGTGTTTCGTTCGTTTGCGTTGCGTTTATCGTTGACGTTAAAATGAAAAAACCTGTTCGTAGAAAAAAACTACTTTTGCCGTAATAAGAAAACAGTCGACACGTTGTCTGTAGAAAAACAGTTTAAAAAAACGGTCCGTCGATTCAACGCTCACTACTAGTACATACCTACACGAGAAGATTAAATAAAAGCCCAACCTTTTCACCGCCACCGTCGGCTATACTCGACATTACAAATTGAGCTCACTACGCCAGCGTCGTCATATGACGACCAAAACTACTCCAAAAGAAAAACAAATACACAATCTTTAAACAGTTAGTTCTGCGTTTTATGTATCCTAAAATTAACATTATTTTAGTTATTATACATCTATAATAAAGGTTTATAAGAAAAACCCCTAGTTGTATAAAAATTTCGATGATGAAAAACTGCGATAACATCCCGTCAGCGGGCGTGATTCGCCACGCCATTTTCGGCAGGAGCCGACCGCTAGTGTTGTGGTATACAGCTACCAACCGAAGGTGGTAAAAAATAGACGCGACATCGTATGTAATAGAGTAGGTCCTACGTTGGGAACGGGATAAATTTTTGTGTACTAGATAGGTAGGTACTTTCATCATTGGTAAGTAGGTAGTGTAGGTACCTAAATCGGTTCGATTATGAGATAGGTATCCGACTCCAGGATATAATTACGTGGACAGAAAATCAATAAAAGATGTTAGATGGATAGGTAATGCGTAGAAATTATTTGTTTAAGACAATTTACAATGAATGAAGAATGAAGGAAATAAAATTCCTACCTATTGAAAATTCCTAAAATGATAATGAATGAAAAGAAATTCTGTAAGTAGCAAGAAAAAAAAATTAGGTATAAAATACTTCGGCCAATAATCGCTCAGGGTCCAATACCCTCTCGGCCTATCGATAATCAGGGACTATAACGTACCACATCACTACCTCAGATGTAAGCAAGCTTTCAAACATCGCGCCAGCCGCGCCAACGTCGGCTATTCACGACAACAGAAGACGACTCGTGGGTGAATAGTGATGTGATGTTGTTATTTGAAAATATTTGTTAGCGATCTGATTTCTGGTTTTATATAGGCAAAACACCGGCAACTTTGGCGTAACAATTTATATATTACAAGCGGCCCGCCCCGGCGTCGCACGGGTAAAAAAAGATCCCGGCAATTTTTCCTTATTTGCTCACCGTTTAGACCTACCCTGGACCAGAGAGTATATAATCACTACGTTTCCCTGGACTACGACAAACATTTTGAAAAATCATAGACAACCTATAAAATGAATATTGAACTTTCGAGACATAGACAATAATACTTTACCCTTAGAAAAGATGTAATCACCCGACCGAAAAGAGCCAAATTTGATAATCTGTTATATGATCCACAATGTAATAAATCTATTTATAAAAATAAAAAAGTGTGTGTGTGTGTCAGCTACGACGCACGATTGGAGTTTACGACTTACGAACGATATTATGATATATATAGGTACATCGAATAGAAAAAAAGGGTACATGAACGCATCTGCTAAAATGATAAGAGAAACAAACCTATATCTGTTATTATTCGGATTGTTTATATCAATAAAGCGTATTACTACTAAGTATGTTACAAAATAATAATAATTGTGTTCAATTTATACAAATCCAATTTTAGGATGATTGATTTCTTTCACTTTGAATTATAATATCATTCTTAAATAGTGCAAAGAACAAATTAATTAGGTGTCGAAACTATAGCTTCTTTTTAATATTTTAATTAATAAATAACAGAAGGTAATTATTATATGTTCCAACGAAACGCGTTGAGAGGACCATAAATTCGTCAATTGTTTTAGTTCCCTGCACAAAATCGTAAAAGCTATCTTTGTAAGACGATATCCAAGTGAAAAAGAAACGTCCGGCCAAAATTTTTTTGTAAATATTGATGATTTTACTGAATAACTTTGCACTCTCACCTCTACTCACTGAGAAATTCTAAGTGAATGCTAGACGAATACTTTTTCGAACGCGTATTCGAATGTCAAAAATGGTAACTCGCATTCCAGAGACACAACAAACAACCAATCAAAATGCGTTAAAGTTGTTATTTCGAACGAGACGTTTCGACGGTTTTCCATCTCATTCTTTTACACGTTGAATCCTACAGATATATATGTTTGTATCTTTCTACGTAACGCCTCAACTTTTGTTAACACTTGATTTTACTCCCCATAAACATTTAAAATTAAATTAAATAATTGGCTTAGTGACAAATGTTTTTATAGTGTTAAGGAATATATTGATTTTAAGTAGGTCATTTGTATTGACTTTTAATTTGTATTCTGATATCGATGACTTATATTTTGTTTAATTTTTTATTTAATTTCTCATTTAATTTTTTAAGTTACAATTGATTTTTGATTATTTTAATTATTAAATTTTTTAACATTTTTTTTTTTTTAACGGTTATATACAATATACTACTTGTACTATAATTATATCGTGACATGTACTTGAATTGAAAATGTATTTGGCAAATAAATGATTGATTTGAATAGCTCAAAGAGTATATTACCACCACGTATGAATAACTTATCAAGAAAAATCATAGACAACCTATAAAAAGACATTTATTTTACACTTTTGTTAACCTGTAGATAATAACAGACAAATAATTAGCAATAAATTAAAATTGCGACTATAATTTGAGATTTAAACTATCAACTAAACTCAAGTTGGATCGAACTGCACATGGTGTGCGAATTTTATTATAATCGTATAAGTGGTTTAGGAGTCCATCGAGGACAAACATTGTGACACGAGATTTATATATATTAAGATAGAGTAAATTGGTATCAAGTAAAATTCGAACATTGAAAATAATGCTTATAACCTAAAGCCTTTCTTTTTGTAACTTGGATGGCTTGGAGAGTTTTATAATTATAAGGTGGCGTTTAAAAGGTAATAAAACATCCTAGATTTAAAAAAGTTGTTTATTGCATAAAAACCAACGAAATCAAGTCTCCGTGTGTTTATCGACTCTTGGCAGCACCATTTTATTCGTAGGTATTTTTGGTCACTTTGTGCTTTGGCGTAGAGGATACGAGAATGCGTTTGGGGCGTGGCGGTCAAAAGGACATACTACCTATTTAATTTTTTAGATCCTTAGTTTGACTATACTTGTTCTGCTCGACACTAAAAACGATGAAAAATACAATTACCGTTTTATTAAAAAGGAATAAGGTGAATTGAATTCGTCGATACAAGTTTATAGTCTATGATATTCTACTACTGCATGATTCTTTACTTAGGCCTTTCCATTAAAAACGTCATATATTTTTATCCCAACGTTATGCTGGCTGTACACACGCGCCGAGACACCCCGAGACAGGCCGAACGCGAGTGTGTACAGGGCGCTCTCGTCTCGTCTCGCTGTCTCGTTCTCGTCTCGGTCGCTCTCGGTGGCTTGTCGGTTTTTTGCGCCCGAGTCAAAGGGTCTCGTTGGGTCTGGCGAGGTAAACGAGAGCGAGCATGTACACACTCGTTCATTTACTTGCTCGCTAATAGTATTTAATATTTTTTTAATTTAATTTAATAAAAATATTTTTTTTCTTATTTCTTCATGGTTTACGAATTTTATTTTTATAGTAAATGTTAAAAAAAAATATAATAGCTCATGGCACAAACACAAATAGCAGCAGCAATTTCTACGTCCATTGTCGCGTGAGTCTTCAGTTCAAATGTTAGAACGCGTGTGTACAGGCATGCTCTCGACGAGACCCCTCTCGGCCGAGACATTCGCCGAGAGGGTCTCGGCGCGTGTGTACAGCCGGCATTAAACTAATAATAACAAAACCCCTATTTTTGCGTCGGTGGGATATACAAAAATATATATACAAATACAAAAATATTTATTTAATGGGATGTCTACGTAACACAAACTGCTGCATTTATAATAGGTTTAAAAATCGCACGTTGGACGAAACAATTAATACGTGATATCGTACTAGATTCATCCTCCCCTTAATGATATTTCGTGATAATTTGTAAAACGGGGAATACACGATCCATTCCGACATCAGACCGATTGTCCATGACTATGGACAATTCCAACCTGAAAAATGGTCTGAAAATGGTCCGTGTTCAAGTCGGTTGTCCGACCTTAATTTGGTAGGTATCGTCGGCAAAGAGCAGCCGGTGCTTTGTCAGGGGTCTTTATGATAGTTTTCTAGACGGTCGGAACTGATCATGGCCACGATGGCGGCATTTTGACCTGTCAGTTTGTGTTCGCGTAGCAGGCTTTTAATTTGTAGAATAGTTTGAAAGGGGAAGGCCCTTTCAAGCATTAAGGGATTTATTGCCGGTCCCTTAACTAAATGGCAAAGCAATTTAAATGATAAGGTAATAGGCGCTGAGTAATTGCAAATTATTCAGATAGGTAATACACCTATTATATCTTTATCAAATTGTTCCATTAGCGGTTTGAACCTCTTGAAATTCCCGGTGGAGACGCAATCCTTTACTTCTGTTTGTAGATTCTGTAATAAAAAAAGATTGGTTATATTTCAATTTATTTATATATATTTTTTAGGTTATCAATTTAGCGTATATTTTTTAAATCTAATCTAACTCAAATATTTAACTTGTTAAATAAACTAATAGAAATCAATATTAATATCATACGAAAATCACAAAAATAGTACTGCCGCGCGATGTCGGGGTGGAAATCGGGGGAATACTAATAAACGTGCCGGCCAACGATGCCGCTACGCGCCGCCACCGCGCCGTCAAAGCCTTATTGTACTGATCACTATACGGCTATTAATAATACTAGTAACGGAGAACATTACCTACAAGTTACGTAGCTTGTTAGGAATAGTTATGTAAGGAGGGAGGCGGAGGGAAAAGCGGCAGCGCGTGTGCACAGTGGAGCGATGCTGCGGTGGCGCGCGGTGGCGACATCGTGTGCAGGCTTCCTGCACACGATGTAGCCACCGCGCGCGCGAGGGTGTAGCTTAAAGCAACACATAAAATTATAATACCTCAACTGTGGTATAAAAACTATTACTGATGAACTCCTCTCCAGATTTGCATTCATTTTCTCCATAGACAATGTCAGCAAACAAATTCCTGATATGTGTAGTCGTCTTGACATTCCGACTGCTGACTCTTAACTGAGGTTTTGAGAACCCATCGTTTTCTAAAGATATCTCAACTGTTTCCTTTCCCACCTTGAAACACATTTTACTTTTAGATGTCAGAAAATCGTCTGAACTTAATGATTTTATCATAAACTCGGATTTGGTATAGTTTATGTAGTTAGTAAAGTTGTCGGCTATGTTTGTCCGAGGCAGTCTCACATACATGGAGTGTAAGTCAGATTCTTTGTCCATATCCATAAAATGGAACTGTTGTCCATACAGTGACGAAGTTAATGTTAAAATTGACTTATGTAGTTCCTCTTTAGACCTCTTCAGATTAATAAAACACCTCTTAGGATTCCCTTTTATGAAGTTTTCCGCTGTTAGCTTTATATTCTTAGTGTAAAGTTCTGTCCATATTGACTGTTTTCTATCATAAGTTCCTGGTATTACTGGTACTAGACGAATATTCACATTAATTTCTGAGGACTGTCCTAGCTGAACAGGTATAAGGCAAGTCGCCTTACTGATTTTTATGCTTGTTGTTTTAAGTGTTTTATATTCATTTGACAAAGTCACATGTACTTCAGCTTGGCTATTCGTTAATATGTTTGTTATAACTTCATATAAGGAAATATGAACTTTGACATTTATTTTAACAGTTAATAGAAGCAGGTATGTGTCTGGTTCGAAATATGCTGATATCTCTTCAGTTAAAGTCAGATCCTCCTCATTCCTTTTCATAACATCTTCAAATCTGTCATAAATATTTAGTTCTGTTAATACAACTTTATCCATAATATCTGGTCTTCGGCATAGGGACATGGCAGCTAGATAAGCACCCTCAACTTTCAATTTATTTGAAAGCTCTTTGCCTCTTTCTACTTCTTTAAAAATTTGGTTCATACACTCAGAATCATTGAGTACAACCTCAGCTGAGCTGTAACCTTCTTTCTGCTTATGCCATGAGTTCTCATCTTTGTATGGAATAGTGTATATTAGTTCATTATAAGTTGTACAAATAAATGTATCTCCGCATTGTGAAAAATCATTGACATTCTTCACATGAAATTGGCTGAAAGACATTTGATCAGAAAATACATTATCAGCCTTCCACATTTTATATCCATCTGTGTACACAAAGCTATTGTTATCATTAATTAGTTCAAATTTATGTATTGCAGAGTTCATGTGTGCTACTTGAGGCTTGACAGGGTTATTGTTATGGAACATTTCTTCCAATTTGAGCCTTACAACTGATCCCATGCATAGCGCAATCAACAGATAAGTGAAATCTGATCCTATGATTTTTATATTACATATCTCAGATGGACAGGAGTATAGCTTTATAAGCTTTGTCTGGACCTCTGTCATTTTAGGATCATAAAGACATCCATAAAGGGTGAACTTATCGAATGACATCACAATAAAATGACAATTGTCACTGAGATTTTCAATGCTGTACATTTTCTTAAACAGTTTGGCGAAGCCTTCTTGTATTTTGGTGTGAGCAAGTAAGCACTGCTCTTTTACGGTCTCCTGCAGTCCCCAGTATTCAGAGTCAAGTTCAATGTTCTTTACCTCATTATATTCAGGGCTTATTTTGTTGACGCTGATACAGTACTTATCCACAAATTTAAGGTTGAGAGAATGATCTTGAATAAAGGGAACGCACGCCTTGATGCCTTGGTCTTTTGGTTGATACAGGCACTGTATTTGTTTCTGGGCAGAATTTTTAAATTTCATTGCAGTCAAATGTGAGTAACCGTTTGTGTCTACACAAAGTAAATAATTATCGGTGATCAGGATGCAATATATCTGGTAATTAGGGATTAGTACTTTTAAAGCTGATTGGAAATTCAAGTTTTCGTAGACAAAGATTTGGTATTTATTCCACAAAACCGTATTTGTATTGGATGAGTTAACCGCAACTTGTAATTTGCCGTAAAGAGGCTGGCTAGGTTTGAAGCACTTTTTCGGTATAGTACATTCTTTATTAACCTCCATACTTGTAATTTTGTCTATTTAGAGTCCGGAGAATAATTTACTTTTCCAGATCTAAATAATTTCCCGCAAACTACGAAAAGTACGAAAGGATCCGGCCATCGGCCATAATTGTTTACATGTTACATGTGTTTGACATTGACAGTTTTGATTTCAAACACTTTTCGTTTAATACCTGTGTTACGACAAAATTATCAATACCGCCCTAAAAAAATAAGCATCATAGATGCTCATTTATTTATAATATAAGCGGTACATACCAAAGCGGTATTGATTCGCTGGCGTTTCATTCAAACTATTTTTAATGTATTTTCGTACGAACGAATTGGATTTTAATCATTACGTTTTAGTATGGGTTTGACATTCTATCTAAAAAGGTTTTGAACGAAATATCTGGAACCAGGAACAAAAAAAAAACAGTTTTGAATCCACGCTAGATGGCGGAGTGGTCTATGTACTAAACGGAAATCACTAGAGACATCTTTTATGCAGTAGGACAAATCAAAGAATTACTAATCAAAGAATCTTAGATTATACTGGGCTCGTACGTTCAATTTTATTTGTGAAAATAATAAACGATCTGATAGGGAAAAGATTAAAACAGAACAATTTAGAAAAAATATAGCCAAAGTTGTAACTTTATTAGTATTTATTTACAAGCCACAATAAATATTAAAATACATAAGACATCAGAAATCCGTACTGGACCATTCCATATAAAACTAATTGGCACACTTTCACATTGAATCACTAGCAAAACTAAAGTCTAAATTACAAATTACTAGCTAAGAGGTTCATTATGGGTTCATACTTGGGGCTTCATCAATTTTCAAAATTACACAATATATATAAATTTTATTTCTACCTAATCAGTAACGTTTTCCCGAATTAAAATAGCATTGACATTATATTCGGGTTCGATGACTATATATTTCTATTATTTTTATTCTCGTGAACATAGTTTGAGCATTTTTCGTTTAATGCTTACTAAAAAGTTTACACAAGTTGGCTCTAGTAAATTATTTCAACGCTTCTTAATTTAAGGCGTGTTTTTTATTTTCATTTACTATCGCCGTTAGGGCGTTCACACACTTTATACACTTTTTAGAATACTTTTGAGTTCTTTGATATAATATGGTAAAAAATATGGCATTTTCAGTTCTAGCCCCAATAATAGTTAGCTTAAAACTTTCAATACTTATATACAGTTTATTTGATATGTGGATCTTAGCGGTGGATTTAAGAAATGCACATTTAAAACTATTGGCAAGGTCCTATCCGTTAAAAAAGTAAACTTGAGCTGAATTAATTATTAAAATGAATTAAATCTATAAATGCTTAAATTATAACTATTCCCTATTTGTTTATTTACAATCTCACAATCATGAGTATTTTAATTGCACTTTATTTGACAGAGTCGAAGTAATATGGAACATAATGTTTTAATTGCTTGAATAGCGAATTATATTTTAATTTAAGTAGTAATAGGGTTAGTAAATAATTTGTAATTTCTATATATATATTTTTTTAAATCATGTAGTTTATCTTTCATTTTTGTTAAGTTTTAAGTTTTTCGAGGAATGGTAATGTCATTCTATACAAACCCCTAAGGGTTTTCAGAATGTATTTTTATAATTTATGTTAATGTAAACTTTTTTAATAAATAAAATAAATAAATAAATAAATTATAATGAGACAATTCTGAATCATAGTTCATCAATTAATTTTAATCATACTGAAGTAATATTGTTGTATTGAAGGATATTAAATAAATATACATAGCTGTTTTGTCTTTATCCTTCTCTGATACAGAAATTTAACTTTAACAATTAATAATCATATAAAATATCAACCTTTGGGAACCATGGGGGAAATTTTCGTTTTTTGATCGGCATTTTCTGTGGAATCAAGTGATTTCTCACTTCGAAGCGAGAATTGCACCCTTGAAGAGTCAAGGTCTGATATTTATGTTATTATTACAAAGTGATAATCCCCACTTATAGGTTGAAACTAATATTCTTAATTTGTGTAGAAAAAATTAAGACGAAGTAAGAAACTTTATTTCGTCTTAATTTTTTCTACACAAATTTAGAATATTAAGGTCTGATATTTTTGATAACGTTATAATTTAAAACAGCTGTGTTCCTTTCGACCAAATAAGTAAAATTCTGCTTGCACAGGTACCGACGCAGGCGCCGCGGGTTATTTGTTACTTCTTGATGTCGGGGTCCATTTTCGTCTTGTCCATCGACGACGTGACCATTCCACTTTGTGGGTACAGCTTGTCTAGATGTTTAAGAGACTCGTTCAGGAAATTCTGTAACAATAAAATAAGATTGACTTAATAATATATTAGGTCCTTACATATGAAATTGGCGTTTTTCGTACTGGCCACTTTAATCACAAATTTCTCCTCTTTGGTAAGGAATTCCAAATTCAAATTTGTACAGCTATAGACTCATGTATTTGTGCTTCGATGATCGTCATTCATTTGTTTTTTTTCTTCTGTTTTTTTCTGTTTGCGTCACTCATTTTACAAAATGGAAAACTTAAAATATCGCATTATTTACGAGTACGAGTTCCGCCGTGGCACTAGTGCTGCGGAAACAACTCGAAGGGTGAATGATGTGTATGGCGGTCGTGTTGCAAAAGAAAACACAGTTCGTTTTTGGTTCCAACGTTTTCGTTCTGGAAATTTCGACTTGCAGAACAAGCCCCGTGGACGGCCTGAGACTCAAGTTGATAATGAAGAGTTGAAGGCTATTGTGGAAGCGGATCCATCGCAAACCACGTCCGAGTTAGCTGCAGGCTGCGGTGTTAGTGATAAAACTGTTTTAATTCACTTGAAGCAAATTGGGAAGATTAAAAAGCTTGAAAGGTGGGTACCTCACGAATTGACTGAAGCAAACCGGCAAACGCGCGTCGACTGCTGCGTTACATTACTAAACCGGCACAATAATGAAGGTATTTTAAACCGAATCATTACCTGTGATGAAAAATGGGTTCTTTACGATAATCGGAAGCGCTCAGCGCAATGGTTGGATCCTGGCCAGCCAGCCAAATCCTGCCCCAAGCGAAAATTAACCCCAAAAAAGTTACTTGTAAGCGTTTGGTGGACTAGTGCCGGTATTGTTCATTACAGTTTTCTCAAATCTGGCCAGACTATTACGGCTGATGTCTATTGTCAGCAATTGCAAACCATGATGGAAAAGCTAGCGGCTAAACAACCTAGGCTGGTCAATCGCTCCACGCCACTGCTGCTTCACGACAACGCTAGACCACACACTGCGCAACAGACGGCTACTAAATTAGAAGAGCTTCAATTGGAAAGTCTAAGACATCCTCCGTACTCCCCGGACCTTGCTCCAACAGATTACCATTTTTTTCGAAATTTGGATAACTTCTTGCAAGGGAAAAAATTCAACTCCGATGGGGCAGTCCAAATCGCCTTCAAAGATTTTATTGATTCCCGTCCGACTGGTTTTTTTAGTAAAGGGATCAATGAACTACCTATAAGATGGCAAAAGTGCATAGAAAATAATGGTTCATACTTTGATTAATTAAATATATTATATTAAAAAATATTCGACTTTTTGTTCCTCCCATACAAAACGCCAATTTCATATGTAAGGACCTAATATATACATACATAGACATTTTTATAAAGTTAACATATATATTAAATACCCAGGCCAACGAGAAAGTGATGAGAAGTGACAGAGATTGATAAGACAAGTGAAGTGTTATACTGGTAATGTTTGTTTTAGTTTAGTTGTTGACTCATCAAATGACATACGTCGACTTGATGTGTTGCAGAAAATGACAATAGTATCTGTTAGGTAAAAACTAAGTCGTGTGAGAGAGAGAAAAACATGTGTGTGTCAGAACTATCAAATGTCACGCTAATGGCAAGCAGAGAATGAATAATAGGACGGAATACTTTTGGAAAAATGGCGTTCAACTGAGTAACCTCTTTATCACTTTATAATTTTATTTAACTCGACACTGGCAAATAGTCAGTTCAAGCGCAAAGTCCAATTACAAGAAACTGAACTGACTAATAGGACTGACAAGTGAAGATTGAGTGGCCTGTACAGCGGCAAGAGAGAGAGAGAGAGAGAAAAATGTATGGTGGTGGCAGAAAATTCACTCCACACAATTCTATGGTGACTCTCTCTCTTTGTAGGCAGCATGTCTATGGAACGCTCTTCCTGTCTCTATTAGATAAGTGAAATCCCTCACCTCAACATCTTTAAAGGCATAGTTCATCAACAATATCTACTTAGGTATTTTAATTAAAAAATAGTCGTTTAAATATTTCATTTTTAACCCCCAATCAAAAAAGAGGGATGTTATAAGTTTGACGTGTCTGTCTGTCTGTCTGTCTGTTCCATCATAGCTCCCAAACGAATGGAGCGATTTCAATTGAGTTTTTTTTTGTATGAAAGGTGAGTTTGGCCCGGGTGTTCTTAGACAGGTTTCATGAAAATCGGTTGTGCTGTTTAAAAGTTACGGGAGTTAGAGTGGGGAAGGGAAACCGAAAATCTGTAAATATACTCGAGTGGGGTATCAAATGAAAGCGAAGATGTAATGTGGACGCGATGCGTCCACATAATATTATGTTGTTTTACATTTAAGGAAATGAAGGAATTGGAATCGGGGGTTTTTCTTTAATTTTAAATTTAGATTTATGTTTTATTATTTTCTACTATATTAATGAAATGTTATATTAATAAAATGTTTGTATATTTTTCATATCATGCATGATCTTTGTGCACCGTCTTTCGTGTTCCTAGCAGATTCTATCCATCCAAAAGTTACCTGGAAGAGAGTCGCTTTTAACGATATGATAATATTTGTACAACTAAGAATGTAGCTGTTGATTGTTATTTTTAAGTAAGTTTGTAAGTATAGGTGTTCAAGAAAGAAATTATCTATCTATCTATGTAATGATAGAGGCTGTCAAGTAAGACTAGTTACCTGTATAGCGGTGAGCGCGGCCACTATAGCGGGGCCCCCGAAGCCGTGCGATATCAGTGAGAAGTGCGTGAGGTGCCGCTGTATCGCCGGCTCTAGGAGGTGTGGCGGCCGCGTGTTGCACAGCGGTGACCGGTCTTGGTTCAGCAGGTCCATTAGGTCAAGTAAGACTAGTTACCTGTATAGCGGTGAGCGCGGCCACTATAGCGGGGCCCCCGAAGCCGTGCGATATCAGTGAGAAGTGCGTGAGGTGCCGCTGTATCGCCGGCTCTAGGAGGTGTGGCGGCCGCGTGTTGCACAGCGGTGACCGGTCTTGGTTCAGCAGGTCCATTAGGTCAAGTAAGACTAGTTACCTGTATAGCGGTGAGCGCGGCCACTATAGCGGGGCCCCCGAAGCCGTGCGATATCAGTGAGAAGTGCGTGAGGTGCCGCTGTATCGCCGGCTCTAGGAGGTGTGGCGGCCGCGTGTTGCACAGCGGTGACCGGTCTTGGTTCAGCAGGTCCATTAGGTCAAGTAAGACTAGTTACTTGTATAGCGGTGAGCGCGGCCACTATAGCGGGGCCCCCGAAGCCGTGCGATATCAGTGAGAAGTGCGTGAGGTGCCGCTGTATCGCCGGCTCTAGGAGGTGTGGCGGCCGCGTGTTGCACAGCGGTGACCGGTCTTGGTTCAGCAGGTCCATTAGGTCAAGTAAGACTAGTTACCTGTATAGCGGTGAGCGCGGCCACTATAGCGGGGCCCCCGAAGCCGTGCGATATCAGTGAGAAGTGCGTGAGGTGCCGCTGTATCGCCGGCTCTAGGAGGTGTGGCGGCCGCGTGTTGCACAGCGGTGACCGGTCTTGGTTCAGCAGGTCCATTAGGTCAAGTAAGACTAGTTACCTGTATAGCGGTGAGCGCGGCCACTATAGCGGGGCCCCCGAAGCCGTGCGATATCAGTGAGAAGTGCGTGAGGTGCCGCTGTATCGCCGGCTCTAGGAGGTGTGGCGGCCGCGTGTTGCACAGCGGTGACCGGTCTTGGTTCAGCAGGTCCATTAGGTCAAGAAAGACTAGTTACCTGTATAGCGGTGAGCGCGGCCACTATAGCGGGGCCCCCGAAGCCGTGCGATATCAGTGAGAAGTGCGTGAGGTGCCGCTGTATCGCCGGCTCTAGGAGGTGTGGCGGCCGCGTGTTGCACAGCGGTGACCGGTCTTGGTTCAGCAGGTCCATTAGCTCTTTCGTCACCTGGAAAATAAAGATATAATATGTAAGTACTTCTTGCAAATTTATAAATAAAAAAAAAGATGTGGTGTCTTGAGACAACAGGTAGGAACCAAGTTAATTTGTAAAATAAAAAATTGTAATTCAAATTATCAATTAAAATAACAAAATATGTCTCTTTATTTTTGTTTGACAACATAAAATTACATTGAAATAGAAATAATTACATAAAGAAGGAGAAAGTGAACTGTATCACATACACTAATCGTTTGATTTATCGATAGATAAAAAAAACCACACTCAATTTACCTCCGTAGTTTTATTGGCATATGGCACAATGTAGCTACCTCGAGCTAATCAACGATACAAGAAAATGTAAAACTATACAACCCCAAACCTCGAGTTTTCGTCAGCGCGATCTAGAGCCAACCCTTTTTTTTATGCTCTATAAGTTTATATTTGACCACAATCTCACCTGATGTAAAGTGAAGAATGTGGTCTAAGATGGGACATGAAGACCTAGAAGGTAGATGGCTTCTCCGGGCCACATTACGAAACACGAAAAAATCGCTTCACGCACCGGCCCAGCCCGGAGAATTGGCCTATTTGTTTTGGCACATGTTATTAATAATATAATTTGATACGTAATTTATAACCTAGCTGTTAGTTCTTCAAAAATGGTGTAAATAAATAGCTTAAAAATATTTAGTACTTACTTGTTTGGTGGCCTGCAGCAGGTCCCTGCGGCGGCGCGCGTCGTGCTCCGCGTACTGCCGCGCGAGGTACTCGGCCAGCGCGCGCGCGGGGAACTCCGTCTCGCACACGTACCCGAAATCCCGCGCCAGGTGCACCGCTTCCGCTGGATTCACATACTTTTTTATTAGTTTTTAGCTATTTCCGGTTTTTTAGTATGTTACAAATATTTTTGGAGTTTACTCCTTAAGAAACGATTATGAGTTATAAGGCCCGGTACGGAAATTTTATGAGGAGTAAAATCAAAAAGTGTAACACGAAAGTTGAGGCGTTACGTAGAAAGAGACAAACATATATATCTGTAGGATTGAACGTGTAAAAGAATGAGATGGAATACATTACACAGCGTATCTCATTCTCGGGGTCTCCTCTTTGCGCGATACTTCGTAGTTGAGACTACGAAGTATTGCGCAAAGAGGTATTGCTGTATTTTATTTATATTATTTTGTAACATACTTTATGTAATACGCTTTATTGAAGCAATATAAATAATCCGAATAATTACAGATATATGTTTGTTTCTCTTATCATTTTAGCAGATGCGTTAATTTACCCTTTTTTCTATTCGATATATATCATAATTATAGTTCGTAAGTAGTAAACTCCAATCGTGCGTCGTAGCTGACACACACACACTTTTTTTTAAATATTAATAACAATATTATTATGTATTACATGACTAGCCAGTCTGTGACGCGCGTGAGAGCTCACAGGAGAGGTATTCCCGCTTCCGTGACGAAATAGAAACGTCGGAGGATTTATACAATATTCGTCACAGTTTACGTGAGTAATAATCGTTCAAATGAGTATGATATGAATATAAAATGTTATTCTCAAAAGTTATTCATAAAGAATTTAAACTATTTTTAGCGTCATCTGTTGGAATTATGGTGGTATTGCAAAATAGAAAATCAATCGCGAATTTTCTGGGGATGACCTAAATTCAGATAGTAGGTAATTAAACTCGTGATATTTATTAATATGGTTTCGAAGCAATTACAGCAGAAATAAAATTACAGAGCAGATATTACAGATTAAAACATAAAATTATTCAATTTGTTATAATAGAATAAAATGGAGAAAATAATTGTACATGTCCTCAATTTATAAATAACAAACAATTAAAGCATAAAATAAAAGATCAGAATATAGCGACATACCTTCAACTAATGAGGTGAGGAGTGTAACATTCGCTGCTTTCCGTCTTCCGGCCGGCAAATTGAGTCCAATTTTCTCTAATTTTTCTCTAAGTAGCCTACCACCATTTTTGCTTTTAGCTCTGAAACAAAAGAACATTTTTGTTATGTATTTATAAAAGAAAAGAGAAACTGTAATATGGTCATAGAAACTATAATTAAGTAAAATGAATTTATAAATATTTCCGGAGAATTCACACAACATCATTTAAGTAAATGTGCAAATTTGTATTTAATTGGAGAAATAAATGAACTGGAAATTAAACAACAACATCTAGCCCCGTGGTAAGCTCTAAGCTTGTGTAACGGGTACTAGACATCTGGTATACTTAAAATGATAGACATGCATAGATGAATATTTCGATATATAATATATTATCCACCCAGATCAAAGAGAAAAGTAGTTGTAGAACATACAAGTACTTGACCACTCAGCGGGAATCGAACCCGCCTCATGCGCCGCAAGTGAACCCAGAGCGCCACCGAGGCAGTCTTATTTTTTTTAGTTTCGCCACTCTCCGCAAGATAGCGTTAGTAGTAACGATGTTAACTCCCTAACGAGAACAAATCACGCTTGAGCTAGCTGCGGTCATATTTCAACACTCAACCTCGCATTCAACTGTCAATTTATTAGGAAGCTAAAAGCCATTGATACCCGTACAAAGCTTCTATGCCAACAAAAAACTCAATATTTTGAATGTGAATTCGTAACATAAACAAATAATTAGACGGAATGGAATCTTTAGAAATTATTTTCACACGTTCTTAGACATCGACAAAGGAGGTGAAAGCGCGCTAACGAACCAAACAATAAATTTGATTTTAGAATCAATGGTTCGAACTTTGAATCAATGGAAAACTAAATCGAATGAGTCGACAGTATTTTTGGTATCGACACCGCGGATACCTTATCGATTAACGAGATTATAAAATCAAAGAGTTATCTACACTTTGACCAGGGCTGCCATGTGCATAGAAATATATATATATATGATTGGCAGATGTTTGTATATCGCTATTCGATTTTTAAATAGCTGAATTTTATGGAGTCTACCTTTATTTATTTGTTATTTTTTATAAAGCGAACACATAAAATAAAGAATCATCCAATTTGGTGTTGTAATTCGGAAGTAATGCATACATCTCAACGATAATAACTTGCTGAGCGACTCAGAGCTCATTGATTAAGCCTTATCAATAAGCTAATGTAAGTGTTCTCGAATTTTCTCACCTTATAACACAAAATTTGACTTTTTTTTACGAGTCTGTTGTGTCCATCTGCAGGGCAAGACCCTTTGGACTTCTATGAATATAAATAAAAAGATTTGGCAAATTAGTCCAGGCGTTGTTGAGTAATGCCCTTTACCAACACAGTTTGCGATTCATTTTTATATTCTAGACTGGCTGACCCCCCCAAACGTTGTTTTGCAAAATGAGAAATAGATGTTGGCCGATTCTCAGACCTACTCAATATGCTCACAAAATTTCATGAGAATCGGTCAAGCCGTTTCGGAGGACTATGGCAACGAAAACTGTGACACGAGAATTTTATATATTATATTAATAAATTAGACATCCGATATAAATAACGTAGCTACCTAGATTCTTGCATAGTTATTTGCAGGTTCCTTACCCAAAAGGTAAAACGGGCCCTATTTCTGAGAATTCGTCGTCTGGCTGTATGTCTGTCATCAAGTTGTATCTCAAGAACCGTGAAAGGTAGAGAGTTAAAATTTGTACGGATGTTGTATTTCTGTTGCTACTCGTATAACGACAAATACTAAAACACATAATAAATAAAACAAGGGGCTCATATACACAACAAAATGTGATTCTATAAAGTTAAGCAACGTTACGCGTAACCTTGGAGTTTTTGGATGGGTGACCGCTATGACTGCATCTTTATACACATAAAAATAAAAAAAACGTATTTTTGTGTGTTTGTTTTGGTAAATGTGTATAAACTGTACACGGAACCCTAGTGTAGTATGACTCCATCTCATACTTATCAAATTTATTTACAGATTATATAGTATTCTTATATTATACTAATGATGACTATTATGCTAATAATTATACTATATCACTGGGCAGGAACTAAAATGTGTCAATAAATAATAGCCACACAGATGGAAGCCCTATACACAAACAAAAAAAGATCTATACTTCTTAATGACCAAGAAGTTCCGTTATGTTTTGACCGCGACTCGGAACTCTTTGCGCGTCATTTTAAATTGACAGATGGTAATCGATATTTGAACAGAATACGCGTTGTGGTTTGGATTAGGTAGGTGCATGGGCGTTGACTGACAAAGAGCTCTCGATTTACTGTCAACTTGACCTACGTACGTACCTTTTCGGATGTTGAACTTGAAAACGTTTCAAGTAAAATACTGCGATTCTCTGGGAAACAATATTGGCCTGTGTTTAATTTGAAGCTGTAATTTCTGCCTTGACACTGACATTTATTGGACAAAATAAGGCTGGGAATAATGAGTCCATAAGTAAACATAAACATGTCTCAGCCTCACTATAATCGAGTCTAAGGTTAATGGATGAATACGGGAGTAGGCTTTTTCCCGACGCTCATCTCATATGTACAGTTGCAGCGGATAAAGGCATAAGAATGTTACCCCTCATTTCCTCTCGAATCTAACCACAAGATGGGCAGAAGCGTTTTTGGACCACACCACTCATAACTACGCTCGCCAACCCGTCTGCCAAGCCTGTCGAGTATTGGCATACCCCCGTATTAAGATTGTAAGAAGCCTATGTTTACAGAGCACTGGAGCACTTTTTACGGCCGTAACGACGATTTAACAGTAAATTAATCCATATTACCTGAGAAAAACTGAGCAGCAATTTTTATATATTATATATTATTGAATTAATTATTCTTATTTTGCGCATTGAATTTGTGAAAACATTTTAATTAAAGGCAATTATGTTTAAACAAGTTTTATAGAGTAGTGACGAGAATTTACAGCACTATAATTTTATAATTATGATGTTCCGCTGGTATGAAATCGCGTAGATCTTAATTCTATGTATTTATATTTAAATAATGTTTCCTCGCTTATCTAAGAGACTTTAATTACTTAATTATAGGAAGAATCATTTGACATAACTTTTTTAAGCTCCATCATGGAGTTTAAAAATATATACCTATATCTAACGAAAATTGGTAGTATTTTTTTTGTATCTAGAGGTATATTAAATAATAAATAAATAAATATTTCCGGACATTTCACACAACAATATCTAGCCCCTTGGTAAGCTTGTGTTATGGGTACTAGATATCTGAATTACCTTATATAATATAGTCATACATTATAGATATTTTTATGGTATAATAAAAATATTAATAAATATTATATTAAAACCACAGATCAAGGACCAAGTGCTCGCAGAACATACAAACACTTTCACCCTCGGCGGGAATCGAACCAGCTACCTCTTGCGCCGCAAGCGGACCCTCGCCCACCGCGCCCCTGTAGCAGTCAAATATTATAAATCTGAAGAGTAAGTTTGTGTTTGATCGCTCTTATCTCAGGTACCACTAGTCTAATTTAAAAAAAAGTGTGTGTGTGTCCAGCTACGACGCACGATTGGAGTTTACTCCTTAAGAACGATAATTATGATATATATCGAATAGAAAAAAAGGGTAAATTAACGCATCTGCTAAAATGATAAGAGAAACAAACATATGTCTGTAATTATTCGGAGTATTTATATTACTTCAATAAAGCGTATTACATAAAGTATGTTACAAAATAATATAAATAAAATACAGTGAGACTACGAAGTATCACGCAAAGAGGAGACCCCGAGAATGATATTCTTTTACACGTTCAATCCTACAGATGTATATGTTTGTCTCTTTCTACGTAACGCCTCAACTTTTCGTGTTACACTTGATTTTACTCCTCCTAAAATTTCCGTACCGGGCCTTATAACTCAAATCGTTTCTTAAGGAGTAAACTCCAAAAATTCTCGCCGATCCATATAAAGTATTTTGTTGAAGAATGCTTTAGGCTATTTTACCTCGGGAAATACGCTGTTCCCTCGGAGATAGTTACGTGGCGTATATATTTAATTATCTAATTAAAGTAAAAGTTTTTAATTAGGTTTTTACGAGTAATACACGCCACAGCGTTGTCCTTTCAAGGTTGTCTGGTAGAGATCGCTTTTTAGAGATAAGACCGTCATTTGTCCATTGTCAGTGTTTATGTTCTTATGTCATGTAATGTATTTTCTCTTTTTATTATGTTTGCAATAAATAATATAATGTATTATATACTTTTGAAGTTGATCAAATTTCTTAGCCATGTATTTATGTAGGTACCTAATCTATTTATTAATTGTAAATAAGTATAAACTACGAAATAAAAAAAGGATTACTTCGAAGCAGTAGTATAAATTATCCATCACTTTTAGAAAAAAAAAACATAAAAACTCTTGAATATGAAACCTCTATTATCGATACTTGTAATTTCAATTGACGTAAAGCACATTTTGGCCAAAATGAGTTATGAACGCCATCTTACTCAGTATTTTTTTCTCTTTTTTTTTGTCTAATCCACGTAGCGATAAGGCTATTACTTACGATTTTAGACACTTTAAAAATGTAACGTAAGGAACGTTTTCACTGTCAAATTGTAAAACATTAGGTAGTATGTGATATTCATAAATTAATTCATAAGGTAAAGAACGTCAAAATCTTATTTTGTTTTTAGCAGCCTAATTATTTATTATAAATATTGCTAAATGTGCTTTAAGTCAAAGTCTGTTAATCACCTCTGCAAACATATTAGGGTATAAAGCACACTTTTTAAAATTTTGTGCTTTACATCCATAAAAATTTTTAGGTAGGTATTGTGTTTTACACCCTATTTATGTATTAATGTCAATCCGATCGCCACCTTACAACCTTAACAGAACATTATTATAATAATTTTAAATTATAATTTTGTTCTTTACATCTTAGGTACCAGCGCATTGGAGTCGCTCCTCTATCCATCACAACTTTGATTTCAACTTTATTGCAACTTCCAATAGATCTAAAATTCCTTGACAAACCGTACGGCAGTGAATGTCGGTACAGTAGCATTAAAAGTGTCGAATGTTTGGCGCTGAGATGCAAGCTCTGCTTTACCGACCCGCCACAACGTTCTTCATTGTATCGAAAAGTTAAAATGTGCTTTACGTCCATAGTTTTATAATACTTTATGAATTGCGTCGATATAATTTTGAAGGTGTTGATGCAAAGTACCTAATTCGAATACTAAATTGCGCAAAGTTTTGAAAGACACAGGTAAAACGTACGAAACAAGAGACGGCGCATTAAAAACAGAGGAAAATATGAAGGAAATTCCTTGTAATGCTGAGAAGTGTCCTAGAAAGTGCTACGAAATAAGTGAAGAGAGAAGAAAAAGTCTTTATTACCATTTTTGGAATCTAGACACTATGCGTAGGCGAGACTGGATACTAAGATGCGCTCAAGCAGTTCCTATTAAACGTAGAAAGCGTTTGGCCATTGACAACAATCGCAGACAGACTACGTACGAGTACACTATCAATCAAGGGGAAGGACACACACAAGTATGCCACAAGTTTTTGTTGAACACATTGTGTATTTCACAAAAAAAAATATAAAAAACGCACATGAAAACATGGCTCAATGTGATAGAAGGAGACCCAATGTTGCTGAAACGTACACCGAAGGGAGCAAACAATATGTGAGAACCTACATTACGAGCCTACCGGCGATACCGTCCCATTATAACAGAAAAAGAAGTAACAAGACCTATCTTCCTCAAGAGTTTAAAAGTGTGTCTAACCTATACCGTCTCTATTCATAACATTGCATAACATTGCAGGACTGTCCTCGTTTTGCAACGAGGACAGTCCTGATCCTAGATATCAAACATTAAGTGAAAGATTATTCAGAAACATATTCTGTGAATACCACATTAGTTTTCATGTCCCAATAAATCTAAATTTAAAATTTAAGAAAAACCCCCGATTCCAATGCCTTAATTTCCTTCAATGTAAAACAACATAATATTATGTAATGTGGACGCGATGCGTTTTCATTTGATACCCCACACTAGTATATTTGCAGTTTTTCGGTTTTGCTTCCCCACTCTCACCCCCATAACTTTTAAACGGCCCAACCGATTTTCATGAAACATGTCTAAGAACACTCGCGCAAGACTCACCTTTCATACAAAAAAAACTAAATTGAAATCGCTCCATCCGTTCGGGAGCTATGGTGACACAGACAGACAGACAGACAGACAGACAGACAGACAGACAGACAGACAGACAGACAGACAGACAGACACGTCAAACTTATAACACCCCTCTTTTTTGGTCGGGGGTTAAAAAAGGACAAATGTGTACATTGTACAAAGAATGTAAATGATGAGAATACAGTTAGTAACGATGATATTAAAAATCACCTTGCGGAAAAAATGGCCTCTTACAAGAGGTTTAAATTTCACCAAAATCTTAGACATCAATACAATGATACGGTTGAATGTAGTTTTGATTTACAAAAGGTCCTTAATACGCCGTATGGCGAAAGCATGCTATTGTATTATTCCCGAAAATATGCAGTTTACAATCTTACATTTTATGAAAGTGTTACGCAAAATGTCTTTCGCTTCACTTGGGGTGAAACGGATGCTAAGCGAGGAAGTAATGAGATAGCCACTTCTATTACGAAATACTTGGAAAATGTTGATCAAAGGGGCATAAAAAATGTTATATTATATTGTGACTCATGCAGCGGTCAAAACAAAAATAAGAATGTACTAGCAGCTATAAATAACTTTCTACGAGTTTCAAAACATGTCGATGTTGTGCAAATCAATTTTTTGCTTCCAGGCCATACCTACATGCCTGTAGATTCTGTACATGCTGTGATAGAGCGAGAAGTGAGAAGGCTAATTGTGTGGAGTCCCTCACAATGGGCTTCATACTTTGAATCTGCCCGTAAACAACCGAGACCTTACACAGTCATTGCTTTCGACCATACCGATTTTCTGAGCTTTGATGACTTTGCTGCAGAACTATTTACTAAAAGCACTTTGAGTAATATTAAGTTTAAAGATATATACGAATCGCTACGATGAAAAAGAAGGATACGAATAGAATTGTCATCAAGTATTCGATGAAAGAGAATGCCGAATGCCATGAAGTAAAATTGTGTGATAAGACGGAAACAAAAAGAAAGGGTAAAGGCACTGGTAAAGGAAGAAAAGCCGAAAGTTTAAACCAAACTAACGCTAATGAAGCGCCACTTACAACAATCAGGATAAAAAGGTTATACAACTCACAACTCCCAATATCAGATGCAAAGTACAAAGATCTTATTTCACTATGTGAGAAACGTGTTATACCTAAAAGATTTCACAATGAATACAGAATACTGCCTACACATTCAAATGTTAAAGAAGACGATGAAAACAACGAACAATAAGACAGAGGGATAGAAATAAGTAAAAAATATTGGCAGGATATTTTTATGAGAAAAGTGTATGGTTGATTATTGATTATAGGATGATTATTTATAATTTTAAAGACTGATTAACAAACGACAATGTTGAGAACCTTGTTGCTTTATTAATGCTTGTGGATTTTTTAAACTTGTCACTTTGTTTGTCTAGTAATAATTAGTTTTTTGTTTTGACTGACTGCTATGTATGTATGCTACATCACCTAATCAACAAATAAAGTTAGTTCTTTAAATCAAAATACATATAAGTTTTTTTTTTAATTAGCCTTACGCCTTCATACTATTTTTATATTAACACTCTTAAACGTTTATTTTTAGGGCGCAGAGAATATTATTCTTTAAATCGTGCTTTACGCCCAAAATCAATCTCATCCTCATAATAAAAATGGACGTAAAGAACATTGTTATGAAATTTCTTAGATGTAAGGCACATCTATTTCCTAAAATAACAATTTGTAATAAAATCTAAATATTTCATCGTCTGCATGTCAAGATTTTAAGTATATTTTGTCTATATAACTTTTTTATAACTCTAAAAACACAGGCGTAATGAAATTAAATCTTTAAAAAAAAACTTATTTTGGTTCTCCTGAAAAGTAGGGTTTTGTCCTTTACGTCAATTGAAATTACAAGTATCGTTATTATTATTAAATATCTATAAAACACGTGCAAAGCTAGTCAGAATATAAAATTAAAAGTATTATATATTTTTACGATTAAATAAAAATAATTTCTATCATCATCATTCTCCTGCCCTTATCCCACATTACGTGGGGTCGGCACAACGTGTTTTTTCCCTTCCATTTTCCTCTGTCACTCGTCATCTCAACACTCTCTCCTTTCTTACACATGTCATCCTTCACACAGTCCATACATTTTTTCTTAATTTATATGTAAATGCTTTTAACGGTACAACAATACTCCTAACTTCTTCTCAGTTAAATTTCCGCATGTTATTTATTAAGTGGCGGTTAAAACTTAATGTAGCTAAGTTCTAAAAAATTGGCAGGAATGAATTATTCAGATGAAGTGTCGATAATTATGTCCATTAAACGTGTAAAGGAAGTGGGTTGACCACCGACCGCAGAGTTGAATGGTAATTTCTTAAAATAAACAACACTGAACGCGTATTTTAACGTACTTAGATGCAATAAATGGGTGCTTTTTGTGCGTTTATATGAGTTATACGGATAACGTGATCAGATTAGGTAAACCATGGTTAGAGATTGTAGTTAATTGATTTGTTTATTTTATATTATTATATTCGGAAAACAAACAGTTTTATTTACTAACTAAATCACAATACAAACATAACTAAAAGTATTTATTTATGTATCTATTCTATACTAATATTGTAAAGTTTGTTTGTTTGAACGCGCTAATTTCAGAAACTACTGGTGCGATTTGATAATTTATTTTAGTGTTTGATAGCCCATCCACGAAGAAGGTTATATAATGCTATATAGCTTATTTTTAACCTCATGAATATGTATAAATACATTAAATTTATAAATATATATATATATATATTTAAATTAGTTTTTACTACGATTACACAAAATTATTTTACCACGTTTTTTGTTTATTATTTCTACCAAGTTTACCGACAGATCAAAATATCAAACATGCGATTACCTCAGACCACAAGTTGTAAAGTGTTGCCGTTACAAAAAAGTAATGACCGCGCATCTTGTAAATTTGCGGGAAGAAATATAATAGTTTAATATTTAAAGTAGAGCGGTCCGTGCGGTGAAAATAGTTAAATAACTTTTAAAAACTGATGAAGCCATGTTCTATTCGCTTCTCAACTCAGTATAAAGCATTGATGCGGACTGTCAAAGTTATCTAAAAAATTTGTTTCATCATCACCCTATTAACGTTCCCACTGCTGGGACACAGGGACTTCTCTCTTGACGAGAGAGATTAGGCCTTAATTCACCACGCTGGCCAAGTGCGGGTTGGTGAATGTCACATGTCCTTCAAACTCTTTTAAAGTTCTCAGAACATGCCGGTTTCCTCACGATGTTTGCCTTCACCGTTAAAGCGCGTGTTTTAAAGCGCACATAAATTTCTCAAGAAGAAAAATCCAGAGGTGCGTGGGCGGGGTTTGAACCCACGACCTTCGGAATGAAAGTCGAGTGTCCTCCCACTTAGCCAACACGGCTTTCAGCAGATTTTTGGCAGTCTGCTTGACACCTGAAAATTTTGTTTGCAAATAAATATTTCCGGACAATCCACACAACAACATATAGCCCCGTGGTAAGCTCTAAGCTTGTGTTACGGGTACTAGACATCTGATATTCTTAATATAACAGACATACATTTATAGATATTTATTGTAACTTAGTTTGTATTTTAAACAAATGTGATGTTTTTTTCCTTATTCGACTGTTTAATATAACTAGTAGGTATCTTTTTCTTATATCTGTGGAAACTTATTATTAGCCGTTAGTTACACATTTTGTTTAGTAAACTAGCTGTTAGTTTTCCCAAAATTATAAAATTAAATAAATAACTATTGTACACCGCGAATATAATACAAACAGTAACAAGACAACATACAGGGGTACAAGGGGCGACCTTATCGCTGTGAGCGATCTCTTGCAAGCAACCTTTGGATGGACAGGAAATAAATAGAACGAAATAGACAGTGTCGTTCGTTTTATTAATTTTAAGTTGACCTGTCATAGTAGTGTGTCGATGTTTCTAAGGAAATAAACGTTTTGACTTTGATATTTAAACTTAAGCTGTTCGTATGGTCAAGCCGGAACGAAGCCGGAACGCTTGAAGTAAAAACTGGCCGTGTCTAACTAGCATGATATAGATCCAATGAGGTTTGATAAGATAGAAAGAGTTCTTATCTATGATGGTACGATTTTTAAATCAGTTGATTGTGAATATCCTGATTGGCTAATGATCGATTTCTTTTTTTTTGTCTACAATCTCACTTTTTTGAGTTTGCTTTAATACAATACAAAAGAATGGATTTCCGCAAAGTAACGAATTAATCTATAAATAAGATCACATTTTTTTTAAAAGGGTAGCGTTTTAGTTTAAAGAAAGTTTAAATTTCTGGAAAAAAAAATATACAAGTCACTGGGAGTATATATATGGGCGAGGCCTTTGCTCTGCAGTGGGACACTATAGGCTAATGAATACAAAATCAATAATTTATTCAATAATCAGTTGAATTTTCCTTATCGAGAAAGGATTAAGTTGCGATAAAATCGATTTGTAATTTCACATAAGTAAAATAAATATACTATTATTAATGTGAAAAAGAGATGGAGCAATTGCCTCGTTAATCGCTCAATCATACAAACACATTCAAATATCGAACGCCACAAAACGTGCAGTCATCCAATAACTACTTACTATGAACTGGTAAAAAATCCAATCTAACCACAAAAGGAGCGAGGGAAGACACAGCGCAAACGGGCCATACTTTTAACTGTTAACTACATAGACAATAAAGATTTTCTTATTCCTTACTTATATTGTACATTGTGTGTATGGTATATGGTATTATTTTATTTTATACGCGTTTCAAGAATTAAGGGTAACACAAACCAGAATTGAATTAATAAACAGAGTTAAGGACTAACAAAATACTTTACAAACTCTTTGTTTTATAAATAATATAATTTTTGATTTAGCTTAAATCGCCAACTTAACATATTTTTAATTTTTTTAGCTTTTAACGTATTTTCCCGGGACAAAAAGTAGCCTAATTTCTCGATAAATGGGCTATCTAACACTGAAATATTTTTTCAAATCGAACCAGAGATTCCTAAGATGCGTTCAAACAAACAAACTCTTCGGCTTTCTAATATTATCAATAGCATACAGGATGTCCAGTAAGTAATAATTAAACTGGGTAATAATAGCACTACAGCTCATGACCGTTCAGAAAAAAAAAAACTATCTCAATATAAAACCTAAGATAAAGATTTTCTTTAAATTACCTAAACGTAACCATTATGGTACCTTCTTGTACCACTATGACCACAAAATGTATATATTTGAAAGTTAAGTAAAACGCGCATAATAATATAATTCTTATATGCCATTATATTATTAAATTTAACTATCAATTTCGTAATTTGATAGTGCTTTGTCTACTTAGCGGCGATTTAAGTTGCCCGTCTAACCGTAATGATAATGTGAATGTGTGAAGCAATTTCGGCATATCCTAGTTAGTACGTGATTGGTTCTCTGCAATTACTGTTTGAACTTAGAATTGTACCGTATTGGCCGAGCTTATTGCTGGTAAATTGTTTCAATCATCACTTTCGAGTTGGCAGCCCGTTGGTATGGATAGGTTGGTAACTGTGCTCAAAAAATGGAGTTGTTTTATAAATAGTCAACATCTAAACGTTTATTTCCATAGACGCACATGGCATACATGAACAGGTCAACTTAAAGCTAATTTAAATAAAAACTAAGAATAATCAAGGAAATAACATTGTTCTGACAGTTCACTTAATTTTTTTACACTGAGTTGAGAAGCGAATAGAACAACCCAGCTTTCATCCAGCATTTCAGAGAAACGAGATATAATTGTAATTATTGTAGATGCTTTTCTGTCGCCTTGATTTTAGTTAACTTGGATGATTAATTTATTTTAGTGAAAATTGATAAATTATGATTCCTCACAATTTCCCTTTGGAATTTTTGGAATGTACGATAAAAAAAATAACTAAAAAAGTCATAAAATCAAAAGATACAAAACCATTTATTTCTTTGTTTAGTTTTACTTAAATTCTTAGAAAACTTGTTCAATAATTGTCATTTATCAATTTGTAGCTTTTACGTTTCAGCTTAACGACAAAAATATTAGATTTAAAGTTGGAGACAAATGAAATTGTTACAAAAAAATTTTTTTTTCTGTTAGTTTTCGAGATAAAGTGCGAAAACCCCTAGCAAACCTTTTTGCAAGATGGCGGCCGGGGGCAGGAGTAGCGAACTTTAATTAATTAGCTTCTCAGACTTACCTCATCACTGTTCAAATTCAAATAAAATCAACGCATTCCTTTCGATTTTTGAATCTATAAAATCATAAGAATCATAGAATAGTGTCCAGACATACCTCCTCAGTACCCCGCCGAGTAGCGACGCATTGAGGCACTCCGGCGGCGACAACCGTCTCTGAACCTCCGCGACGGTGACCTTGTACTTGCTGGTGGAGGACAGAAGGGACAGCCGCCCTGGAACTGAGCAGAACACGTCGTTGGGCGCGCAGGACCCCGAGCTGAGGCCGTCGCGGCCTTTCATTGCTGAAGGACAAAATAATGTGTTAAATGCAGAGTTTTAGCGAGCACCCGTATTTTATTGCAATTGTGCTTCTTGGGCCAGCTTGGGAATTACAATATTATATACATACGGTAATATGTTATTGCCCAATTTATTTATCGTGCGACCTGGACATTTTGTGATTAAGACATATTTTAATGTTCGCATTATCGCATTAAATTATGTTTCCGTTTCGTACGTTTCCGACTGACTGGAACATATCTATCCTGAGTTATTAAGTTTGTTTGTATCAACCATGAAAATGTAGATAATAATTTAGAAGAAATAATTGTGTGGGGTTTAGATCTAGTGTAATGTAGTACCTATGTTAAACCCAAAAAGATCGTTTATTTGTGTAGATCAAAAAGTAAGTATTTATTAAAAACCAAATTGATTCAACATAACTAATTCATTAAATTATAAAAACTAAAACTCAAAGTAACAACGCCTTCAAACCCAGTCGCGGTATCATATTTCCCTTATAAATTCGGCCCAACAGCTAATAAAAGCTAATTTACACAAGTCCAATTCATTTTCTCCATAGGACATCACACAGTAACAATTTTACAATGCGTTCTCAGTAGGTGCTTGTAAAAAAATACGGGTGCTTGCGAAATTCGAATTTCGAATACCAACAATGGCTACCACGCCCAAAACATGCGCTCAGCGTGATCACCATTATGATTGTAATAATTCTTTATGGCAACCCTAATACAATAAACATTGGTTCGTCATTAGCTTCGCACCATACCGCCGGCCGCATCGAAATATAAAAGCTATAATGTTTAAATTTTATTTTTTATGCTATTTATCCAAATTCAATTATTCCTTTAGGACATTCTTTACGTTATACTTTGACACTGTTTTTTGTTTTTAAAGCCATATTGGATTAAACCTACGACCTTCGGAATGAAAGTCGAGTGTGCTGACTTTCATTCCGAAGGTCGTGGGTTTAATCCTCACCGTGCAAATCTGGATTTTTCTTCATGAAAAAATTTTGTGCGCTGTAAGCACGTGCTTTAACAGTGAAAACATACATCGTGAGGAAACCGGCATATTCTGAGAACTTTGAAGAGTTTGAAATACATGTGACATTCACCAACCCGTACTTTACCAGCGTGGTGAACTAATACCTAATCTCTCTCTTCAAGAGAGAAGTACCTGTGTCGCAGCAGTGGGAACGTTCATGATGATGTTGATTCTTTGATAGACTTTGACCCTAATAAGGTCTTTGTAAAGTTTATTTTTTATTTGTGTGTTGTACAATCAAGTGTTTTCTATTCTATTCTATTCCTAAATAAATAAAAATACAATATCGAGCTACAGAGCTACTTTCATATTAAGAAAGTAACTATAGAACGTTATCAAAACGGATGATAGAACTTCCTATTTGAATATCGAATGATTGATCGAACTCAGGATATCAATTCTAAGTTTGAATAACCGCACAGAGTAATAATATCTATGATATTGATAACTCTACCATAGACTCTACTTAGCTATGAGTTAAACAATCAACATTAAAATATATTTGTATTAGATAATACCTATGTTGTTAAATGTTAATACAATTATGTGCCATGTATAACGTTTTAGATTATATTAGTATTAAGTAATCTGAAAATTATTTATAAAAAAATAAATAAATTAAAGTCTTATAATAATGTGTATGAAGAATGCTAATATTCTAAATTCAAAGTTTAACAGTAAATTCCATTATAATGGTAAAAGGCGTAAGCGATAAAGGTTTTTTTTTATTTCTGGTATGTCTTGTGGTTGACTGTGTTCTGCATAATAATTAGGTACTGGGACAATATATTTATTAATTGTATTTTAGAAATATGTTATGTTTTTTTTTATTAGTAGCTAGCGCGCCCCTCTGCTGGGAGGCCTTTGCTCAGCCGTGGACTCCCTAGGCTTAGTTATGTTAAGATTCCATAATTTATTTTAGATATTTTTTATATATTGAATGCAATTTAAATGTGTTTAAAATTCTGTAGGTACAACTTAGTTTTAAAATCCAAATCTTACAATCTGTAAGTAGGTAAGTAGTTTCTATCGCAAACGCTTAAGCCACGGTAATGATAGACACTATTCAAAGTCAAAGTCAAAGCCAAAACGTTCATTTCCTTAGACGCTTATGCATACATGCACAGTGCCGTGCTTTGGCTTTTTTTGTATTAATTTTAGGGGCACTTTTATTTATATTTGGTGTCAATGTAATCACAAGAAAAAAATGGATATTATTACTGTGTTTTGGCTGTATTCATATTAGTTTTAGGCGCGCTTTCATTATTATTTTTTTGAGTCTATGTAATTATAAACACGTCTATTGTCACGCCATTGTCACGTCCCTCAGTCATGAGGTTACGACTAAGAAGAAGAAGAATTATAAACAAAAAAAAAATTATACTATTACCATGCTTTGGCATAAATATTAATTGAAGGCGCGCTTAATCATTTTTTTATCATGTAAGTAACTAAAACAAAATAAATATACTTATATACAAGTAATTACTAGCTGACCCCAGCAAACGTTGTTTTGTAAAATGAAAAAGACCTACTGAATACGCATATAAACTTGGTAAAAATCGGTAAAGCCGTTTCAGAGGAGTACGGTAACTAACATGGAAATTTTATATATTAGATAAAAATTAAAGATAATATAAATTATATATAATTGACAAGCTATACAATAAAAACTGGAGAAGACAATGACTTTCTAATTTTTTACTCTGAATGAGACGAACTGTTTTCCGATCCATTTATTACCGATACACCTCTCTGATAATGTATGAGCGGTATGAAGCCTAATTACAGTTTTATCGGGTCCGGCCATCTTGGATGTAACAATAATGTTTGATAAGTTGATATGTGCTTTGATGAAGTTGGTATGCAATTAGATGAGTTTTTAAATAGGTACTTTTAGTTGTCAAATTATCCGGTGTCTAGAGGTAGTTAAACGGCTTTCTAACTGTTTATGAACACTGGAAGTTCATTGTTTTTATTTTATGAACCTATATAGGCTATATTCGATTCCAGTGATATAATATATCACTATATTAAGAAAATAATAATCTAATCGTACCTTAAATGTGATTTTTCATAATTATCAACTCAACTCTTTTAGACTGAAAGCTGAACGAATCAATCTGAATTTTAGCTGTTTCGCTACGCAAAAGAGGATTTCGCACTTTACCTACCTATCCCAGCAAAGAATACTTAAAAACTGAACAAAATATAGATTTGTATAGTCGGAAAATTAATAACATTGCCCGAAAAAATAGTAATTTGCGTAATTCGACACATTCAAATAATTGAACCAATTGTTGTTGAAAATAAAACATGCTTAGTTTTAGTACTCGGAACATGGAAATCCCCTATTCGTATATAAGGATAAGTTGCAAGGTAAAGCTTTGTTGGCTAAGTGGGAGTACACTCGGCTTTCATTCCGGGGGTAGAGGATTCAAACGACGCTACGCACCTCTGGAGATCTGGAGAGGGTAGACATCGGGAGGAAACCGGCATGTAATGAGAATTTTGAAGAGTTTGAGGGACATGTGACATTAATTAGCCCGCAGTTGGCCAATTGCAGTTGGAGAATAATGGCATAATCTCTTTCCTCAAGAGAGAATTCCCTGTGTCCCAGCAGTGGGAACGTAAATAGGCGTGCTTTATGCAACTGATATTATGATACTTATAACGATCACTTAATCATAACTCCTTTTTTTGCTCCTAAAGTTAATACATAATTAAATAACTTTTAAAACTCACTTTTTAATAGAGGTAGATCTGTCATAAAACCCGTTGTATCGTCCATTGCTGCATTCTGTGAAAAAAAAAAAAATACGGCTTAAATTTAATCCTTATTTGCTCTTTAATATGTTTAGTTTAATACTGCACCTAACTTCGTAAAGAAACAGTTATTACAAATATTTTACAACCCCAGTGTTAAAAACCAAAACCATTAAACCCAGACGCCATCTTAATACTTATCTTCCATTTTATACCCCAACCATAGAATAATAAATTACTCCCAACCTAACACAAAATGTCGAAGTCCATAAAGGAAAACAGGAATGCCCAACAAATTCCGGATTCCCCTCGAGATTTTAATTTCGCTTAGTTTATTAAATTCCTAAACATGTTTCCCAATAGATCGGTAATGTTGCAAGGGCAAAAATTAAATATTTCGGATACCTCCATACGTCCGGTCTTGCGATATTTTTATCTTGATGGAATAATTTGCTCATAGATTGGTTATTAAATTGGAAATTTATATTTATAGTTTTATTTACGGTAGATTAATATTTCAATTAAGGCCAAGGAACTGGGTGAGATATTTTAAGCGACTTTATTGAATTGAATATTTCAATTGAGCTCCTTACAGTTCTATTTAAGTACCTACACAAGTATCTTCACTTAATATGAAAGTCGAATACAAATAAGAATAAAGTCGCTTAGGTCAACTAAGATCTTTCAAACTACTGAAAGGAGTTTAAGGGCCATTTTAACGATGTCCAAGTAATGTCTCAAGTAACAAATCGGTACTTATAGAGCATGCTGTTTTTCTCAGAATATTGTGTATCTGAGATCTATAGATAACTTGAGTCTACTTGGAGATAGTGAGTTGGACCCTAATTTTAAATCCGAGCAGCATTAGTCATTGGATTGTACGATATAAACCAGTAGTTTAAAGAAAACCTACTCTAAAATGCTCTCAATTGCTTCAAGCAATAAGACCGCCCATTACGCACGCTAGGTTAAATTTTCTATGAATAATTTTGTATTTTCGATTATTGGTGTGTGTAATAAACAATTTTCTATCTATCTATCAAATTTCCTCCCCAAACTAAGAATATTTATTAGTATAAAGCTCCTACTACTAAGTATTATACTTTCTCCATAGTTTCAGGTAGGTATATGACATTCATATTATTATCATCATAATCCTGCTTACTATCATCATTATCCAACTAGATGGACGGACGATCTGGTAAAGGTAGCAGGCTCGCGGTGGTTGCAAGCTGCTACCGAACGAAGTCACTGGAAGTCATTGAGGGAGGCCTATGTCCAGCAGTGGACGTCCTACGGCTGAAATGATGATGATGATGATGAATCCTGCTTATATTTATGATAAATTAGCTTTTTATGCCACGGCGTTGTCGGAGTTTTATGGATTTTCCAGCGAAAATAACACATTTTCATAATGTGTGCATGTAGTAAAGGGTAGCCTATAGCCTTCCTCGATAAATGGACAACAAACACTGTAATAATTTTCTAATTCCTTAGATTTGCTTGTTCAAGCAAACAAACAAAGTCTTCAGCATTATAATATTAACAAACAACAAACAAACAAACAAAATACATTTATTTCCTAACAAGTTACAAAAATTTATATCTATTATTACATTTTGAATATAACATATTAGTATAGTACCTACCTATAAATTACGGTGACACTCTTCGTGCAAAAAGTGTCAGAACGTTAATTCTTGTAATTCTATTCCTTTTATATTTTCAGGTTACTATCCTAATAATAATAATAATAAATATGTTTTGTCTCACCGGCGCCTCTTCGTGTAACGCGTGATGTAACGCCAACTCGTGTTGTTCCCGCGCGCCGTAGTCCGCCCGCCGCTCGCCCCCGCCCCCGCTGCCGTACCCGAAACCACCGTGTGATAACTGTATAGGAAATAGAACATAATAATAATTAAAAGGCTAAATAAAGTTATGATTATTATTCCTGCCCTAACTCTTGTATTCATAAAAACTTTTTAACTGAACAAGGTAAAGCAGACAATAAGCCCATTTATGCCTTATTTTAAACCCCCGACAAAAAAGAGAATTGTTATAAGTTTGACGTGTCCGTCTGTCTGCGACATCATAGCTCCCAAACGGATGAAGCGATTTCAATTAAGTTTTTTTTTGTTTCGCGCGAGTGTTTATAGACATGTTTGATGAAAATCGATTGACCCTTTTAAAAGTTATGAGGGGTAAAAGTGGGGAAGGAAAACCGAAAATCTGCAAATATGCTCGAGTGGAGTCTCAAATGAAAGCGCATCGCGTGCACAATACAAAATAGTATGACTTTTTACTTTTAAAGGAACTAAGGTTCTGAAATCGGGGTTTTTTTTTAAATTGTTAATTTAGATTATCGACTTTAATAGATATAAACGTGGGTGAAAACCATTAAATGAACTGTTATTAAACAGATTTGGCGCTAATTTATGAATAACGCTTCTTAACTAACGTTCTATAAGCCTAAAATAAGAAGAGAAATATTTTTATGAATATGGGGGCTACTCTTTATTTGACTGGGAAGTAAGTACAGTATGCGTCACAAACTGGTAATCCATTCTGCAAGGAGGTTACATCTGAAGTATAATTACAACAACCCGCGTAGTTATCAGATTCAATACAATGGTTACTTTGGTAAGGTCGCCTTTTTAAAGGTATGTTCTAAATTATTATGGTATTGAATTTAAAAAGTTCGATTTTCAAAATTTTCAAATTGCTGTCCACTATATTTGTTTCAGTAGCCTATGTTGTTATTTAATAATAATTGAAATAAGAAGGAACAAATTATCCTTATTATTTTCATCAAGGAGTTTCTAACGACTGGTTCCAAATACAAAAATAAAATATCACAACACAATAAATCATGAAAACGTCATCGAATTTCCCAAACGATCCCAAACGACAACATTCTATCGAGTAGCCGTTCAAAACCGGAACATTACCACAGAATAAATACGATATATCGCCTTTATGGCCCGCTAATCTGTTAAAGTGGCCCGTCGTAGGCTATCCATTTCTGAACGCATTGTTGGCTGAATAATAGAGATACCAGTGCTATGAAAAATGGAGAGAACCAAATACGTATTCTATTCCATAATCCTAATAGACATATTTTTTCTTAGTCTGGAAACTTTTGGTTGCGTGCATTGTACAATACAGTAAATTACAAAAAAAATAGTATCAAATATTTTTTGTTTTTTTTTTGCAAACTATACATAAAGACAATACATTGAAGTTTTGCGTGACGTAACGATTTCGTTCGATTACTACATCAGAATAATAGATACGTCAGAAGCCGGAACATTGATGCTTTAAATCTCAGAACATTCTTATTAAATTAATAAGCGACAAAATATGTAGGTGTCCAGTAGTTTTGAACGGGCTCATATACAGACTAAACAGAATACCTATTTTGTGTATTCCATTGTAACTGTTTTCCAGTATAAGCCGGGTGTATTCCATTATCAGTATAAGACAGGTGAATTCTAGTGTGAGGCAGGTGTTTGCCATTGTAATATAGGTCATCATCATCACCCTATTAACGTTCCCACTGCTGGGACACAGGGACTTCTCTCTTGTAGAGTGAGATTAGGCCTTAATTCACCACGCTGGCCAAGTGCGGGTTGGTGAATGTCACATGTCCTTCAAACTCTTTTAAAGTTCTCAGAACATGCCGGTTTCCTCACGATGTTTGCCTTCACCGTTAAAGCACGTGTTTAAAGCGCACATAAATTTCTCAAGAAGAGAAATCCAGAGGTGTGTGGCGGGGTTTGAACCCACGACCTTCGGAATGAAAGTCGAGTGTCCTCCCACTTTAGCCAACACGGCTAATAATAATAAATGTAATATAGGTATGCCTTTGTATTCCAGTGTAAGACGGTGTATTCCAGTGTAAGACGGTGTATGCTAGTGTAGGACGGTGTATGCCAGTGTAAGTACTCACGTGATGCGCGTGGATGGCGTCGTGGTGGTCCCTGTGGTGGCGCAGGTGGGCGTGGGGCTCGTGGTGCGAGTGGTGGCGAGGGAGCAGCTGCTGCGGCGCGTAGTGCTGCGCGTATTCCGTGCCGCCCGTGCCGCCGCCGTATTCCATGCCATGACTCTGTAAAGAGTTTTAGGTTTAGGAAATGTACGCTTGATGGACGAAATTGCTGTCGCTATTACAGCAAATATAAAAGACTAAACTATATAAATAAAAATGAATTGTTGTTCGTTAGTCTGATTAAAACTCGAGAACGGCTGAACGGATTTATCTTATCATAGTCTTGAAATGTTCGTGGAGGTCTAGGGAAGGTTTAAAAGGCGAGAAAAAATCGAATAATCGCCCGGATTTTTTTACCCTTGCGAAGCCGGGGCGGGCCTATAGTAATAAATAAAAATATGTATGAGGCTCCCATAAAACAAACGCTATTTTATTGTATGGAAGGAGCTGACTCCTGACACACAGGTAACCCTAGTTTAGGAGTCAAAGCCCCATTGTATTTTGTACATAATTTTAACCAATAAAGAAATTGTATTATTATATTTATTTTGAGTTATGCAATGTTCCGCGTGGCCAATAGGTACAGTCAACAGCAGAATAAACTGATAGTCTATGATCCAGCTGCAGGATTAGTGCGTTTATCGGTTTTTTGCTGAAAACCGATTTTTTATGTATATTTATAATTTGGAGAATACATATTTATCAAGTTGCCTATCAAAATTTAACCGCTAGTATTTTTAATTGATTTTTAGGAAAAAATATCGTTTACTTGTTTTTTAAATAAAAAATAACATCTAAATCACGGCAATTTATATGAACATTCAAAAAAATATGATGAAATAGGGTCTCAATTAATATTATACTGTAAATTAAGTAATAAGAACAAATAACGTGTCATAAGTAAGCGATCACTATTATCATGATCCTCGGTATTATTATGATCATTTACTTCTGACCAATTAAAACATCATTTGAAATTGACACTTTGGTATATGGTATAACTTGTTACATCTGCACGTCATACTAGAAGATTTTTTGAAAGGTTGATTTTGATCACTTACTTTTGCTGTTGGCTGTACCCCTGCTGACTACAACTTTTTCCACTTTTTTTTATTATGTGTTGCTTTTCATTACTAATTTCTATTAACTGTTGAATTACATGGAACCCTCGATGTATGAGTCCATCTCATACTTATCATCATCACATTATGTTTGACACCTCACAACATTTTTCTTCCCGGACGGATTTTGATGATTGATCAGTCAACTTATCAACTCGTCTGAAAGGCAACTAGTCTATAGGTAGTGATTCGTCTAGATAATAGACTTCTACTGCCCACACTGCTGGCAAATGACGACCATGCCCGCTATGCCATAAGCGTAGCGGAAAACAAGAGTAGGTATACCTGTTGTTGATGGTGGGGACTGGCGGGGTGCGGCGCGGGGGCGAAGGGCGGCGGGAAGTAGGGCGGCTGGAAGTCCGCTAGGGAAGGCTGCCCGCCGCCGCGGAAGCCGCCGCCGCCCAGCCCTAGGCCTCCGCCGCCTAGGCGCTCCTAGAACAAAGGAATTAAAGTTATAGAACTTAATTTTATGGTTTCGTAATTATTATTTGTCATCATTCTCACATTCTCTACACTTTTGTACATTATCTGTTTCACCATCATAATTTAGTCTGGAAAGAAAGTAAGGAATCCTTTTGCCCTACAGTGGGTTACTAAAAATTCCTTCAGCCATTTTATTTTATACTATCATCACTTTTCCTGTAAAATCAAGCATAAAAAAATTGTCAACAGTATTTTTATTTTTTATGGCGTCTGCAAAATTATAAGATGATAATATCATCTCAAACAGACGAGCGATGTAGATAGTAGAAAGTTACACAAAAGTTTGTATGAACATAGTTTTTTTTTTGCGGACAATCCACACAACGATTATTAGCCCTATGCTAAGTTTTCTAAGCTTGTGTTACAAAAATAGTTATTTTAAATATGCATACCTATTCAAATTCAGTCTGGTACCTACGTTACCCATATTAATATATCAGCGATTAAGTAATTAAGCCGTTTTAGACTCAATAGTACCTAAATAAAAGTTACACCATTTATCATCTTGATGGCAATTATCGTCTAATCATCAAATCAGCGGTGCATTTACACAGATGAATAGGAATCTGCTTAATTAAGCGTCAATGAGATTTAGATTAATTATCCATACAATGTTTAGTTTAACTACAAGATTATTTTTATATTATGTTGAACGGAGGATCCGCTTGCGGCGCAAGAAGTAGCGGGTTCGATTTCCGCCGAGAGCTCAGGTATTTGTATGTTCAGGCACTTTTCGACTTTATAATAAATATTAAACACCCAGAGTGTTTAATATTTATAACAAAAATTATCAATGTTTGTACATATATGTATATTATATTAAGTACATCAAATGTCTAGAACCCGTAACACAAGCTTAGAGTTTACCATGTGGCTAGATTTTGTTGCGTAGATTGTCATAATATATTAAAAAAAAACTACAAAAAACAGATGGTATAGTTTAGTCCGTCTGTTGGCTCTAAAAAAAATACTGGGCACCTTTTGTTTAATTATAGTATTGATTTTATTTTTCAAAAAGTCCGGTTTCAATTCCCAAGCTAAGTACACTACTTAAAATATTTGTTTTTAAACGTGTTTATGCAATTTTTTTTGCTAATATCAATGACAGACAAGGTTTCTAAGAACATATTATATGTCCGTATGTCTCATAGCTCAGACCGAAACTCATGTTACACCCTGTTATTTACTATTTATTACAGCATAAATAAATATTTCCGGACTAATCACACTGGGTACTATGGGTGTTAGGTGACTGATATACTACACAAATAAATTTTTTTTTTTGTAAATACGTACATATAATACATGGAAAACCCCCAGACCAGAAACCAGAAATTGTAGATCGTACAAAATCTGGTCATTATATTGTTTAATGTAGGGGTTAAACACTATTTTGCCGTTAAAAAAAAATGTGAGGCAGTAATGGTTACATCTTCTTCGTGACAAAATATTTTGCGTAATATTCACTCCAATCCAATTCGTGTCTAATTATATGAATCCATTAAATATTTTGCAATTAATTCCTACTCAAGCCTCTATCATTCAGATATCATTATAATTGTGAGTCATCATTTGAATACTGAATTGAAAACGATTTACTTTGGTGTACTTCATAGTACATTAGGAGCAGTAAGATTGGAGTTCTAAACAGTTGGTTCATTCTATTAACAAATATTTTCTGCCTGATAGTTATAACAATACAATACAAAAACACTTTATCGTACACAAAAGGAAATAGAATACAACAACACGTAGAAAAACAAAGGAATAATGGGCGGCCTTATCGCTAAAAAGCGATCTCTTCTAGGCAATCTTTGGATGAATTTTAGTTAATATACTATAAATACCTTTTTTATTAAGTTGGAAAAAGGTCATGGACCTACAGTTTTAATGTTAATAAGTATGTGTTGCAACAGTAAAAAAAAAAAGGTGTGTGTGCGATTCACACACGATAGAAGTGAAACTTCAGTAAATCGACGAAAGAATAAGAAGAATAAAAAAAAAGTATGTGTGTGTCAGCTACGACGCACGATTGGAGTCTACTACTTACGAACTATTATTATGATATAAATAGAATAGAAAAAAAGGGTAAATGAACGCATCTGCTAAAATGATAAGAGAAACAAACATATATCTGTAATTATTTGGATTATTTATATTACTTCAATAAAGCGTATTACATAAAGTATGTTACAAAATAATATAAATAAAATACAGCAATACGCGTTATCTTTGCGCGATACTTCGTTGTCTCAACTACGAAGTATCGCGCAAAGAAATTTAAATAAAGCATTGTATTTGTGTCTCTTACCATTTCCGTTTCATCTTTTTGCATCCGGTTTGAAATCACTACGATTCTATAGAAGTTTCACTTCAAAAATTACGATAAATAAGCGACGAACAACAGTTGCAAGGGATAATCTGAAAACTAGCGCCGCGCATGGTTAAGTGCTTGTCGGTATCAAGCTGAGATTATCCCATTTGCTTAAAGTTGCAATAAATCACAACAGATTTTTTTACATATATTTAATTATGCATAACTACGTAACTTATTAGATTTAAGTATTTTAAAAAATTTTAGCAATATTTTTTTATGCTTATTAATAGTCGTGTTGGCTAAGTGGGAGCACATTCGACTGTTATCCCGAAAGTCGTGGGCTTAAACTCCGCTGCGCACCTCTGGATTTTTCTTTAACGGCGAAGGCAAACATCGTAAGGAAACCGGCTTGTTCTGAGAACTTTGAAGAGTTTTGAAGGATATGTCATATTCGCCAACTCGCACTTGGCCAGCGTGGTGAATTACAGCCTTATATCTCTCCCCCAAGAAAGAAATCCCTGTGTCCCAGCTGTGACATAAATAAAAATTGTGCGTCGCTCGTCCTCTCACAGATGTGATAACTTTATAAACGGCTAGCGCTGTTGGTTAGAGCGAGACAGGAGAAGCCTGCCTACCCACTGCCGTGTACGTGAGAGAAAAGGATGCCAGACAGATTGGCGCCATTAAGTGCTTTGAACTGCTACTAACAAACCGGTTTACACACCCCATATGACTTTCAAAAGATTTCTCTATTCTATCGTATATTTTCAAATTGATTACTAAAAATTATCGTATTTATGTCCGATATCGATCATAATTTTCCATTAAAGTAATATTCCTAGGAATAGGAAACCCGGATCTGATGATGGAATACCTGGGAACCAACAAAATCGAGCAATTTTGAAAATTTTGGTCTTTTAAAAGTTATCGGGTAAAAATTGTATCTTATTCCCACAAAAACAATGTATTAGTTCTAAGAAAACTCCGTACCTAGCTTTTCTCATGTAACCTGTGACATATAACCTCAAAGTTTCATACAAAACCGTCCATAATTCATACATCGCGTGTCGTAATGCAATCATTCTAATCATACATGTGCTTATAATTAACGCCGAATTTTTTATTGTCTTCGATAAAATGTTGAGATGAGACAAAAAATTTAGATAGATACTTTTCAGATGAAACATATTCTTCACTAGCATATATTTTTATAACCACAGATAATACATCTACCTAGATAACGCAAGTATCACGTATTTGTATTGAAACCAAGCGTACCTATCAACTTTTGCCTATTATGAATAGATTTCGAAGTGATGAGCGACAGTATTTGTTCCGATATTATATCGGCTCCTAACCCACAAAGTCAGATCAAACGTCCAATGCAAACGCGGCAACTTAATGTGAGTATCTTAATATATATAAATCTCGTGTCACAATGTTTGTCCTCAATGAACTCCTAAACCACTTAACCGATTATAATAAAATTCGCACACCATGTGCAGTTCGATCCAACTTGAGAGATGGATAGAGAGGATAGTTTAAATCTCAAATTATAGTCGCTATAATTTTAATTTATTGCTAATTATTTGTCTGTTATTATCTACAGGTTAACAAAAGTGTAAAATAAATGTCTTTTTACAGGTTGTCTATGATTTTTCATACGTGGTGGTAATATACTCTTTGAGCATTGTCTATGTCTCGAAAGTTCAATATTCATTTTATAGGTTGTCTATGATTTTTCTTGATAAACTATTCATACGTGGTGGTTATAATACTCTTTGAGCTATTGTCTATGTCTCGAAAGTTCAATATTCAACATAGTTTTCAATAATTTTTTTCTGACATGAGTTTGAAGTACTTAATTATTATTTTTTTTATTTTTTAGTTAAAAGCGTCCGTGAAATAGCGGTTATTATCTATTTTCTATATATAAATAAAAATGAATTGTTGTTCGTTAGTCTGATTAAAACTCGAGAACGGCTGGGACGATTGAGCTGATTTTGGTTTTAAAATGTTCAGTGTAACCTAAACGGTGAGCAAATAAGGAAAAAATTGCCGGGAACTTTTTTTACCCGTGCGACGCCGGGGCGGGCCGCTAGTATGATTATATTTATGGCCGTCTGGCTGCAACAACGGACGCGGTCTGAAGCTAGCGGCGCGGCGACTAACCTCGACTCTTGGTCGGGGTTGGGACACGCGAAGAACTTACATTTGGGTTATCTAGGTAGATGTATGTCTGTGTGTGTGTTTAAAAGCATGCGCAAGACTGGCATGTAATCCAATACCCGTCCTAACTGGAGCACATTTGACAGGTTTCGGTAAGTGTTACCAACTATATATTATCGTTACCGCTTTTATGACTTGATATTTATGTAACTTTCCAATCTAATTAAAGTGTTCTATGTTATTGTTATTTTATGCTAAATATCTTAAAAATAATGGTTTTCGCTTAGATTTTAATACTATTAATTTTTTATTTGGTTAGATTGAAGCATATTTTTATTTTATTAAGTTTTGTTTTCTGCGGCTGATTATACTATTTGTGACATATTTCTTATTCGAATGTCTGATATTATGTTATAAGTAAAAAATAAAAAAAATATGTGTATTATTGATACCTATTGTAGCCAATGAAATAGCCTTTTATATAATTTTACTAAGTGTATAAATTAATCTTAGTCCTATATCTTTATATTTATAATTCTTCTGTGAGTATGTCACTGAACTTCTCTCAAACGACTGGACCGATTTTGATGAAATTTTTTGTGTGTGTTCAAGGGAATCTGGGAATGGTTTAGATTAAAAAAAAAAATTAAAAACCCGTGCGAAGCCGGGGCGGGCCACTAGTTATTTTATAATTTTGGGAAAACTAACAGTTAGGTAACTAAATACTAAACACAGTGTGTAACTAAAGGCTAATTATAAGTTTCTACGGATATAAGAAAAAGTTACTAGTAACTAGTTTATTAATAGCAATTTAGTTGAATCCCAACTAATATTTAAAATACGAAAATAAGTTTGTTAATTTGTCCCCTCTACAAGCTATCTAAACTTACTAATCTAGCATTTTTTTCTGTATATGTTGCAGTAGGATTTGTATTTTGTATAATCCAATCCAATTCAATTCAATTTCTTATAATTGGACTCTGCGATTGAATCGTCAGTTTGCCAGGGTAAAGTTAAATAAAATTATCAAGAAAAAAGATTTTACTCAGTTTAATGCCATTTTGAGACTTTTTGAGAATCCAGTAGGGGTTAATGACGGAGAACATATTTGTAAATCCCTACCTAACTACCTATTGCCAACCTATCAAATTCTTGAATAATACATGATCGGAAAGCGAGTGATTTCATTCTATCACTTCAGATAAACCCGCTTCCACAACTCAATCAAACTTTCATTCAGAAAAATTGGCGGACATTTTTACCTGAGAAAATATTTTTTGCATTCCATAATAGTGTTTTCAAGGCACCAACTAAATATCGATATCGATAGTTAGTATAAAATAATTGATAGGTAACAAATATTTTTGATTTTATTTATTAGATGATACTAATTTTCCTATTAATTATAAGTACAAAAAATATGTAGGTATATTATACCTACTCCAAAAACAGATAATTTAATATACCAATACCAACCTTTTCTTCTTAAAGTGACGCTTACTATAATATTCAATTAATAACATTCCAACTTTGGACACAAAATAAAATAATTAAACATTTTACTATCAATCAAGTTCTCGTATGCCCAAACAAGTAGCAACCGGAAATTATCGATAGATCGATTTTACTGTTATAAATCGAAACAATCAATCAGTTGAGGAATGCAATAGAAGCTGCAGTAGCCCCCTGTGCTATTGTGAAAGTCTTGCTGTAACTCGTGCGCAAGCGACATGAGATACCTACTTGAACAATGGCATAACTTAAGAATAACAATTATGTAATCGTATCTTACGATTTGAAGTGAATATTTATGGCTTCTGTTTAGTAAGATTAATTTCGTAGGAACAGCAATGTGATGCGCCATCGATAGTAACAAAAAAGTATACTATTACCTACTAGTTATCTTAAATTAGTTACAAAGAATAAGCAAAGCTATGACATGCTGGTTTTCGTTATATTGTTATTGAATCTGTAAAAAAAATTAAAAACACTAAAATCGAGATACAGATCTTAATGGAGAAATTAGAGAGAACTCTAATAACAAATTCAAATTAAATGTATCTGATACGATTTTGTTTGTTATAATACTAATAGTATAAAATTGGGATTAAAATAATAATATGTGAGTAAATAAAGCTATTATCTAAAGAAACAAATACTCAAGCTACACTACAAAGTGGTATCACAGATTATAGTTAAGAATAGAAGATAGGTAATTTATTGTACGTTTTTTTAATAACAAGTATTAAAGCAACCCTACAATCAATTTTATTTTCTAGTAGAGTACTTATACTGAAATTTATCTCTTTATCTCTAGATATTCAGAAGTGACGAAACGCTTCTTACATTAGTTAACTAATTCTTGCTCTTCACGGTTCTGACAGATGGTCCTCAATTAGCATACGGAATGGAGTTCATTGCAGGTGGCTTTTATGAGGAAAGCGGTAGCTGTACGTCAATCTATCAATTATCTTTCGTATTGGTTCGCAGCTGTGAAACTACTCGTATGACGTCACTTTGTATCTTCAGGATGATATATAGGCTCGAGGTGATTTAAAATTATTTTCATTTAGCAGGTAGGTACCATGACTTTACCTTTGTATATTCTTTGTGTTTACCGCAGTGCCTCAAGACGAAAGTCTTCAATCAGTGTGTGTTGCCAGTGATGACATACGGATCCGAAACGTGGTGCTTCACTATTGGTCTCATAAACAGACTCAGAGTCGCTCAAAGAGCTATGGAGAGGGCTATGCTCGGGGTTTCTCTACGGGATCGAATCAGAAATGAGGAGATTCGTAGAAGAACGCGGGTCACCGACATAGCCAAACGGATTAGTTCTTTGAAGTGGCAGTGGGCAGGCCATATAGCACGAAGAACAGATGGTCGTTGGGGCCGAAAGGTTCTCGAATGGAGACCACGGATCGGCAAGCGCAGCGTAGGACGTCCACCAACTAGATGGACGGACGGTGAAGGCTGCGGGCTCACGGTGGATGCAGGCCGCTGCCAGCCGAAACCACTGGAGATCTTTGAGGGAGGCCTATGTCCAGCAGTGGACGTCTTACGGTTGAGATGATGATGATGATTCTTTGTATTTTATATGGTCGTAGTAAATTTGATACTCTATTGTGAAGGAATTACGACGGCAAATAGAGTTAAAATTGATCATAATGTTTATTTATTAATCTTATGCAGATACATCTTCCCCGGACCCTAGTGGAAATGGTTATATGAGTCGTTTTCAAAATATCTGTACTTTTACTACTAAATGTTTGTCCTCATAAAAAAATATTTGAAAAAAATATTATTTCGACTAAATAAATCTTTTTTTTAATTCCACATACAAATCTAAGCATAACTGCATATAATTCTTAATAAAAAGCAATGAATTACGATTAAAATCCTAGGATAAATTAAATGTGAAAATTAAGTAACAAAAAACCACCATACATTTTTTAATGTCCCCCTAGTTGGTAGACATTCGAAACATATTTTTTAATCAGAATTTTTGTACTAAACTTACTAGTTTTATGTACCATAATTTAAAAAGCAATGTTTATTTTTTAAGTTGGATGGATAAACTATTTAAATTTACGTTAAATAAATTAAGAATGAACATTTTTAAAAATGTCCCCATCAATCGTAACAATTTCGTGACACTGATTTACTGCCATATTTAACCAACTTTTTGTATCACGAAGAGTAGGAATCTAACTTTAATCACTGGCAACACTGGTCATGTCACGAAAAGTAACATCACAATGACCCGCCGCTCTTTTTTTTGTCATTGAGACAAGCCAGAAGTTCAGTGTGTGGTGGTGAAAAAATTTTATCATACATTTTCGTGACGAGATCTTCTCAACAAAAGTAAGTAGATTTTTAAGAATTCACCTACCGCAGTTATAATATACTTAAATTATGACAAGTACAATAGATTACGCTTTCAATCTACTAGTAAACGTGATTATGTTTTGTGTAAAAATATTTTTTAAGTTATGTTTTACATGTTAGTGACGAACAATTTCCTGACATTTACTGACGTCAGTAAATTGTAGACGATAAAGGTGTGGCCTCATGTGTTAAGTATGAAAGTAAGGTATTAAAATGAGTTTTTAAGTAACGAATAAAGGAGAAAAACGGTATTATATTTAAGGTACCGCGCTCAAAATTAAATTAATAAAAAATAGCTTTTTTATGTATACCTACATAGTGCTTCATTTTTATTTAACGCTACACAAAGTCTTCTAAAGTCAAATATTTATTATTTAATATTTTTTTTGATTTTATTTTCTCTAATAAATATCAGACTTTTCGTGTAACAAAAAATTTAATTTGTCTAGAAAATAATAATGAACGCTTGCCTTATTGCATTTAGTGTTGATCGCTTTCCCACCCATACTAGCGATGTTTACTTTTGTTTTTAGTTTTAATCAAAATATATCCAATAGCTTTTTTGGTTTCAGAATGCCACTGACCGGTGCCGAACGGCAAAAAAAATATGTAGAAAAACTTAAAAAGCAAAACCCTGAAAAATATGAAGAAAAAAGAAGAAAAACATCTGGCTATTTTGAATAAACAATGATTCATTTTCAAATTCATTTTTCTTTCTTCCAATGTTCCTAAAAGTGCTTAAGTTTTTAAAGATATTTCTCACAAATTATAGTCTGAAATTAAATATCTTGTACTACTACAATATTACCTAATTCTGAATACAGCCTTACTTCTACAATTTCCTGACATCCAATACAATTTCCTAACGAAACAATTTACTGACAATTTCGTGACGTACACATATTTTGAAAACGACTCATATTTATGTTGGTTATGTATGACTACATCCCGAAAAGCTATAAAACTTAAGGGGTATAGTTACCGGTTTTTTTTTTTTTAATACAACAACCTCGTTCATAGTATTTAGCATGCCTATTTTAGCTAAAATTTACTATTAAACTTTCTAACAAACACTATTTTATCAAAGTTTTAGATAAGGACAAACGAATATTTAATTTTTTGATTAAGTTTTAACATACCTAACCTACCTAAATATTAAAAATAAAACATCGATAACAATAACCTCAGACCTAACAGAAGATCACTTCACTACGCTCTATTTCAAATTTAGAATTGCAGTTTTATGCAAATCGTTTTACAACTTCAAAGGAAGTCGTAATTGGTTCAAAAAGTTTGAATCAAGTTTGTAAGCAGTTTCTCAATATTTTGACATTAGTCCAATAAACATGTGATTAGTCCAAATAAACAGTTAACATGGTTTTATGACAGATGTTAATATTAATTTAAACAGTTGTAAAATGAACGGTCTCAGGTAGCTGTGCTAAAAATTTTAATGAATTTATAAGTTTTTTGCTAGGAGATAATAATTATTTAATAAGTAGCTAATAAACTTAATAATGTGTGGTGAGATAAGGTATGTATAGATTAAGTAATTATTTATAAAGATGTTTAAAGTATTGCTTGCATTTTGGAAATTCTAGGTTAAGTATATTTAGTTCACCAATAGGTATAACAAATTTGTTATCGCATTTAGAAATGACTAAGCTCTTTTGAAAAGAGTATTTCGATGGGTCTATATTGATAAAGATATCTCTTAAGTATTTTCGACCGCTCAATCATATCTTCGGTAGTATAGTGGTAAGTATCCCCGCCTGTCACGCGGGAGACCGGGGTTCGATTCCCCGCCGGAGAGTATCGTTTTGCACTCACCTGCACCTCAATCATACTCGCTAAATCCACGTACGCCAGTTCCACTGTTTCACTTCACTTTTAACAAAATTATATTATTTTCACAGTCACTGAATTTGACGAATTTTGTTGGTCTGATTATGACTGTATTTATAGTTTGAATAACTAACCACCGAAAGTTTAATCATCCAAAACCGTCGAATAAATAGTTGAGCAATAAATCTTAATCAATATAAAATCGATTATCAAAACGGTATTCGAGTTATTTTACAATTACTGTGGACTAGTGCGGTGAAAGTAATATAAAAAATTATATGTAAATGTAGTCAACATATCGATTATAATTATCGGTCCCTTAAAAGGCGGATTCGGGTACAATCGGTTAGTGATTGCTTTTTAAATTGCTGTCTTACGCGCGATGACCGACTGACTACTGGGTTTTTTATTTATAGTGTTGGACGCTTATCGATAGATTATGCTGATTCGATTTTAATTTATTGTAGGCGGATTTAATTGAATTAAAATTTCACAAGATTAATTGCGCTTTTTTATAGGAAAATCAAATTAAATATTATATATTTTTTAAGGTTGACTTGTACATACTTATGTAAGAGAGTAAGCAGAATTTTAATTATCTTTTGATCTCATAGGATAAACTTATCACTTAGATAAAAATTGTAAGTTAAAAAAATATCAAATACAATATTTATGGCTTGTTAATTATATTGTATTATCTATCAATATAAAAAAACAGCTTTTCTTGATTGAAGATTGATAGCGAACTCATTAATCAAAATACTCAGATCTTTATCGATCCAAATTACCCATCACGATCTTCAATCGTTCGCAAATAAAGCCGAGTAAATCGATTAGCCACGGAAAATAAAATCGATATTGTTAAATATAAATGAATGAATTCGATATTTTGAAATTTCTTTTTTAAAGCTTATATTTTTGAAGAATTATAAAATTTGGTTTGATAATATAGGTAGATCAATAAAAATATATTACAAAACGAAAAAGATTCAAAATATTTTAAATAAATACCTAGGTTACCTACCTTTTTTGTTTTATTCTGAATTATGTTAAGGTTAAGCTACCGTATTGAAGTTACAAACATTTAAATAGATATAATCTTATAGGTAACAAAAACAATGAAAAATTTGCAGAAGAAAAGTCAGAAAAGTACAATATTTCCTTGTACATTACATTTTATACTAAAATTTAATTTTCAAATCATAAATTAATAATTAGGTACGTAGAATTTATATGCATCAAAAGAAAAGTATTTTAACAAAGAAATATTCAAAATGTCAATGCGAAACAGAAATTATCAAAAGTGACGAAAACGATTTTCTTTTCGATTATTTTACAAAGTTATCGATAAAATCGAGAAGTTCGCGTAAACTCGTATCGACAATAGCGGTACTGTCGGGGCGAATGCTAGCGGCGCACTGCCGGAGGGCGGCGCTAGGTCCCGTGACATTGTAACCCTTGTGTGACCCCTACCACGAGGTATGAGTAATCATTTTACTCGACTACCGATATTCTATCTGTAAAATAGTTAAAAATAATCTAGAATTTTACTTTGGTCCCTTTTGGCGTTTCTCTAGTATCTAAAGTTAAATTTGCATATTTTATTAAATAATGTATTATTGTTTATTCTGGCATTCATTTCAATTTCCTGCAATTGTGTATGACAAATTCGACAAGGCCACTTTACAGCCGCAACTAAATGCTAAGCGACTATTCAGCTGCAATATTACTGAATTAAATCAATTCGTTTTTAATAATAATGGATGATTCTAATAATTTACTGACTTTACTCAGTGTTCTTCAATATTCCAAAAGTTAAATAAATTAATTGAATTCCGTACCTACCCTATACCACCTTTTTGAGCCCTATTTTGTTGTCGGAGGTAATTTTATCTCTGGAATATAGGAATCATTAAGACAAGGTCGACTACTAAGAAAATGCACAGATTGATACAAAATACTTATTGAATGGAAATTACCGAATTAAGTTACATACTCACACCTGACAAAAACTCTAATAAAATTTCTAAAAGCCAAAAGTTATAAAAGCTGCTTAGCTCTGAATCAGTTCTTTTACAATTTGATAATGATGGAATGTAAGTAACTACTTTAATATAATAAAATTAATAACGAAAAATAAATCTTTTTATATGAAAATCTTTAAAGTTTGTCCATGTAATTTTTTGCAATTTATCAAGTACCTAAAAATCGGCAGTAAAAACAGTTCTTTCTAATTTTTAATCATGAAATATCAACATAGAAACTAGCTTCGAGTTTGTATCGAGTACCAGTGTTACCATCACACCACACCCTTTAATTACTTACTGTAGTGCTGATCTGCTATTGGCGATCAGTCAGACGGATGTGTAATCCTACATAGATGTAATTAATGTGTAATTTTACACATGGCTTCGTCACACTTCATTTACTATCAAGCCTGTTCTGATAAACCTGAAAATTTTTGTTAGTTGTCGTTTGACTTGACATGATTAAGGATTTCTGTTTTTTTTATGAATACCTACTAGCATATTATATGTCCACCAACCCGCACTTAGCCTGGCAGTGTGATGTATTAAGGCCTCTCGTGAAAAGATAGTTCCTGTGTCCCAGCAGTGGCAAAGTAAATTTGGGTGTTTATGCTTACGAGCACTAAGATGTCGAAATTGGATTTTATTGTAGTTTGAAGGTAAATAGATCAAAACGGTTGTTTCTGTTAAAACGATGAAAAAAAAATCATCATCATCATCATCATCGCCCTATTTTACGTTCCCAGTAGCTGGGACTCAGGAACTTCTCTCTTGACAAGAGAGATTAGACCGAATGAAATATTTATAATTATTGTTATTGTATTATGGAACTTATTTATCTGTCTATTGAGTAAGGTCATATATTTTATACTCCATATTATAACACGTTCACTGCCAGGTTGATAAGCAAAGACGCGCTGTCTCCTCACGTACTTTCATCATCTCAAGAAACAGTGTTAACTAGATCATTGACTCAAACTATACCTACTAATTTCATGTTATATACTTTTTAAATAGAATTTAAGATCACTTTTAATGTAATAATGTTGGCATTACATGCATTTCAGTTATTAATAATTTCCTATATAATAAATATTTTCCCACCCCTTAGCTTTTATAACATTAGTGCGCGTTCAACCATAGCAAATCAAAACGTGTTCAAGGGCACAAATTCGAGTTAGAAATGTCATTTAGCAAATAGAATTCGTATTTCCGGACGAGAAGCTCGAATAGGCACCCCGCCATCTTGCCTCGGGCGATAGAGCCAATCCCGCGCGTTCTTTATTTAAAATACACATTGACACAATGGCTTTTTCCTGAACAGTACTTTTTATTGAATTCGATAATTGGTCATACTTGAATGACTAATTAGATTTGGATTTATATACGTTTTTTAACACTATGACGTCATAAATAAGACATAAGGCATTATAGTTTTTCTCGTTTCTACTTTAAGTATTAATCCATAATATTTTCGTAATTAGCTATGTAAGGCGTGAGACGAAGGTTACGGGTTTGTTTCCCACCTGGGTACAGATTTTGTACGATCTACAGATTTTGTTCTGGTTACGGTGTTTTAAAATTTTAGGATTAACTAACTGTCTTAAGTTAAAACTTGCATAAAAATGTTTATATTATGAAGACCTTCAGAAACCTAACACCCACAGAACAGACTTTGTTTTATGCTACGGGTGAATGTCTATTAAAAAATAAATAATTATTAATCCTCTATATTCAAGACAGGTCGAGTAAATAAACCCTGAAGATGTAACAAACAAACACACTTTCGTATTTATAATATTAAATGGGGTAACCTCAATATAACGGCAATAATAATAATAATTACTAAATTACGTTCCCCATTTAAAATATACATAATCCGTCAATCAGCGTTGGAATTTCCGCGCGCAAATTCTCACCGGCCGCAAAACAAAAAAGTCTTAATTACGAAAATTTCGAAAAAGGAACGCCAGCGAAGAAAGTAGAGGTGCGCCGCTACTTCTCGGAATACTGTGATTGATTTCGATAGTGCATGAAATTTGACAAATAATTCGTAGTTGGCGATACAAGTAACAGGTGTTGCGAGTATTTTATTTATTAGGAATCCAACGACAAAATATAATAGTAGTTATTTTATGTATTTCAGCAACATTGTAGCTATATGTATGAAGAAGCAGTTTCATGGGTACTATAGGGATTCTAGCGCGTTTAAATTACAATTTATTTTCTTTCATTAAAACATCAACATAAAAATTTAGATTTTTATTAGATTTTAAAAATTACGTAGATAGAAGCAGTGTCAGTGGAACTATAGCGATTCAACCGCATTTAAATAATTATACATTTTTGCATGAATTTTATACTTGTGCAGGAAAATCGCTACAAAACTTATTGTATGATGTTGTTTAAAAAAACATCAAGTGAAGCAAAGGAAACCCCTTTTTTTAATTTATATAATTTCATATTATGAGAATAAAGAAATTACGAGAAATGAATGTGCTACCTTCAGATCTAATTTCTACAGATTACTAACCCAGCCTACTCATTATTGAGTAATGTCATACCGAGATTTTGGAGCAACTTTCTATATAAAACGAGTTGTATGTATGTATGTGATGACGAAATTGTTTTGCGGACTTACGCGTATGGTAATTAGTGGCCGATATTATTTGGTAATTAACGAAATTATAACGATAATTATATGGATATTGTAATTTGTAAGAGGATCACGTGATTTTCCTTATATTTTACGGAAGGTTACAAAAGTAATTATGTTTGGTATGAAATTGAAGGCTTAAATATGTTGTTAAATATGTACATGTTTGCTTATATTATAATATAATATTACTACTTTGTAATAACAGTTGCTCATTAATTAATAATTTTTTTACGTAAATAATTTACTATAATTAGAAATGGTATAGAAAAAAACCTTTAAAAGTAAGTAGGTTTTACCATATCTAAAAATAAATCTTTAACATAGTAACTACATGATGCGCTTACTATGTTTGTTCACCTATATTTTTAAATTTGTTACTGTACTCAACAGATTTCAATACAGATTTCAGTTTACAGCAATCGATGCGTGATTTAGTGAACGACGTAAAAGCCTTAGGTATAAACAATTATTATTATGTTCGTAAAATTTATTCCCATGAATAGCACGACACTAGATATCATAAACTCGTAGGTCTAACTATTCTCATACGGCCTCTTTATTCAAATACATAGTATTATTTTTCGAGTACCTACAAAGCGTGCGGAACTTTCGTAAGTCGGACCACACCTCACGTTGCGACACAGATCAGGCTGCCAATTAAAAGATAGAGGAGACAAATGATTCACCATGTATAGAATTAACCATTTGATATTTCTGTACCATTTGCGTCATCTATGGTATCTATGATAAAGACAAATTATTTATTTAAGTGATAGGTCAGTAAGTTTTTGAATATTTGTTGCACATTTGTATTGACGTGCCTATCATTTTTGTTTGTAACTAATTAGCTAATTAGTTCTTATTGGTATGATTAATATGTGCAATAATAAATAACTTAAAAATTAGCTGTGACCCGGAATTGAGATGAAAAATTTGTTTATCTAAGTATTGGTCCAGAAATCATCTACATACGATGTCGCGGCGGATCGGTAGTCTAAATAGGTTTACAATACATTTAAACCAAATTTATTATTAGTGTTTGTGGGTTTTGTTCACATTTGCTTATACCATCTATAGAAACTTAATTTTTTTTTAAAATTTTATACAAAAAACAATAAAATTATATTGCCTAAATATTATTATTTATAATGGTAATAGCCATTATAAATAATAATATTTAGGCTATATAATTTTATTGTAACCAACAGTAATAAGGGTACCGTACCTGAATAGGTAAAAACGAAACCAGTAGGTATAGGATCACTGTTGTCTGACTGTCTGTTAAAACCCTTTTCACAGGAACGCGTCGAGGTTTTTTTTCATTTTATAAATATTGTTTGCTTATGAACGCTTTGTGGTATTAAATTGTAATTCATGCCAAACATCCTAGTATCCTGAAATTTGGTACGAAACAACATCTTGGCTATTTCATCATCGGAATTTTTTGGTCTAAAATATATATCCTAAAAATAAATGTTTTTCTTACTGTATAATACCTATATCATAAAATATAAAACACTTAATTATACGCCAAAACGAACAATTGTTACAAAATTCACATAAAAGGAAGAAGTACAAAGATTTGTACAGAACCCTCGGTGCACGAGTACGACTCGCACTTGGCCGCGTTTATTATTTTTGAATTAATCATACAGCAAAAATATCTTTCCATCAATAAAAGTAGTTCACTCCTGTCGAACCTTCGAAGAAGACCGGTATCATAATAGAAGCTAATATTATATTGTGATAGAAAGTAGCTATATATTTTACTGCTATCTATCAAACAGATATAAAAACACAATAGTAGAGAATGGACTCAAATATATTACGTCGAGAGACGCTAATGGTATGAAAATTATTGTTGGTTCTCGATTTCAACTCGAAAATTATGTATTTCATAAATAAAATATACATTTAGTACCTACATGTAAAATTTAATTTCATAATTAGTGTAGGTAGGTACCGTTAGCATTCACCCAGATAACATAAAAATATTCTGCACACAAGAATAAATTGAGCAATAATACCTAAAAGTACCTTCGAATCTAAAGTCATTGTACCAAATAAAGTCAATGCTTTTCTGAGGAACGTGCAAATTGCGCAAATTTGGAATTTTGGCGCAAACTAAAAGAACATCTGATTTTAATCTATGATCGCATCGGGTGGATAATCGAATAACAATCGAGAACAAAAAGGTAATTCGAAGTTCAAACTTGTGAATTTGACACGATATAGGCGTGCGTACGTAGGTGTCTCTCAACGTAATCACCAGTGTATCTAGACCTCAGTGTTAAAAATACCTCAGTTAAAAATGTACAAAAATAATTTAATGAATATTTCCGATTAATCAGGAAATGTATTTTATTGTGTTTATTTAATAAGATCTATCATAACTTCAAAAATGGAACCATTTTGACCAAAACAGTAGCATGTATTTTTTTAGTAATTTAATATTTTATTTGACAAGTTACAAATATCAATTGAAAGTAAAATAACAGATCATAATGTTGCTATCTATTTTATTTCTTTTAGTAAAATGTCATAAAGATGTCATAAGCTAAGCAAATTAGGGTACGTTGATTCATAATTGTCACGTGTGATGGATGACGTTTTTAATAATTGCTTGTGAAATAATATATATGTGCTTGTTATAGAATTCTTAAATATAGGTATGTAGTTACGAGTATACAAATGAAAATAGAGATACATTATAGTGCTTGTGCTTAGATTGGCACATATTTTGAACCTTAGTTTATGTCCTTAATTTTTAGTACCTAACCATAAAATAGTTTTTAATGGAATTTAATCCTAACAACGGATGGATGAATAAGAAATGTCTTTATTACACGAATAATCAGAACAGTGCCAGCTACAAACATAATTATAGCTCTACAGAAGATATAAAAAAAAGAAAAAAAACAAAGCAGGTCAATAAAATTCGACTTAATTGGGTTTTAGATTTTATTGACACCATTTTACGATATAATTTGCAATACAACCAAATCATAGTTGTTAGGAAACAACCTCAAATTGGCACAGACTATAAAAGTTCGCGATTTAACAAGATCAACTATTACGAGTAACAGTTTCGAGAAATTGTAACAGGTATGATGAAATGATGCGGATTTATAAACTAGTAATGGCGGCACCTTTTTCATTAATTATTCTGTCATAAAATTACTTTGAAATTTTTCATGCGCCTTTTTTCCCCTATGATGTTCGTAGAACGGATGGCCGTTGGGGCCGGGACTGAAAACCAAGAACCAGCAAGCGCAGAGTAGGACGACCACCTACAAAATGGACGGAACATTTGGTAAAGGCTGCGGGTTCACGGTGGATGCAGGCCGCTTCCAGCCGAAATAGCTGAAGATCATTGAGGGAGGCCTAAGTCCAGCAGTGGTCGTCCTAAGGCTAAAATGATGATGAATGATAAATGCTCTTTACTTTGTAATGTTTTTATTTTGATAACTAGCCCGCATCGCTTTGCACGGGTGCAAATTATACATAATGGACATCCTCTTGAATAAATTTTATCTGTTTCTGAAATTCGCATTAAAATAATATACAGGCATGGCGAAAGACTAATTTAAAATACGTGATATATTTACCAAGTTAATGTCAGTTAATATAGTAATTTTGAGTTTTTTTAAAACGTTCGATAGGTAATATGCAAGCGCAAGGCTCAAGCCAAAACTCACGGGTCAACTGACGTTGGTTTGACGTTGAAGCAAAAACTGTACCGTCAAGCCGCTTGACACATTTAACTTATTGCTCAAAAGGTCGACAAACTCAGTTTTGTGAATAGTAATACGAATGGAGCAGTAATATTATGAACGGTTTAGAGTTTGAACAAACACGGTTTTTTTGACATAGAAGATTTATTTAGTTATAAGAATTTACAATAAGTAGTCATGAAAACAAAATGTATAGGTGAATAAAAATGTTTAATATCAGTCAAGCAATGGGTGATCTCACACCTGCCAGCGATCTCTTCCAGGCATCTACATCATCTACGAAATTTATAATTAGGACCTAGTTAAAAAAACACTTTTCAACATACAAACAATTTACCCTTGGCGGGAATGGAACCCGCTACCTCTTGCTCCGCAAGCGGACCATCGCCCACCGCGCCACTGAGGCAGTCATTCAATATCTAAAAGGTTAGTTAAAAGTTGGTAATAACAAACTGTATCTTGGTCAATATAGTTCTAAGATTTCAAAAGAACAATATACGGAGATTGATGCGTGTAAAAAGTGGCTGTGATAAAAATTGATATTTTACAGATAGGCGGGGCTGCTACTTGAGTTACGACCAAGTTTTGAATTTGAAAATCGAATTGTTCCGATGTTACGTCATTGCGTAGATTATGCGTAACTACGATAATACTTTTTGAGCACAAGTTTTGAATTTGAAAATAGAATTGTTTCGATGTAACAGCATAGAGTACCTAGATTATGTAGAGATACTATAGACTTTTTTATTAACAGTCAAAGTACCCTGTGAGTCATAATAGTGTAATATATACTTAGTTTTTGAAAGGTGCTTTTACATTTACTTGTTTGTTTCAAACTTGTAAGTATTTTTAGTAATAATATGTCTATGTATAAATATTAAAAACAGGACGTATTTTTGAAACATTTCATGGCATACTTAATGTTACCTAAATTTTTTACGAAGTTGAAAGTTTCATCGAAAAAATTAATGGTATTCACAGGTGCGCAAAAATTATAAGAGTGAGTTGAATGGTGGGTTCTGTATAATTATTTGCGATGGCTTTTCAATTTCATAATTCATAGCCTAATAAAGAAAAACTGAATTTATTTTATTTTGCAATGAAAAGTCTTGACTTTTCACTTTTTTTGACTTGTCAAATAGGTATACGTACTGTTATTTTTTCGACTTTTGATTCTACAGTAAGTGAATTTGTATCCATATTGGGTATTAATCAAATTATCATGCGCGTTGTATTACTAAACTAATTTAATATTTTTTTCCTAACAAAATACCTTTTTATAAATAAACTAGCGGCCCGCCCCGGCGTCGCACGGGTATAAAATTTTCCCCGAAATTATTCGAATTTTTCTCGCCGTAAAAGCCGTCCTATCTCTCAAGTTGGATCGAACTGCACATGGTGTGCGAATTTTATTATAATCGGTTAAGTGGTTTAGGAGTCCATTGAGGACACACATTGTGACACGAGATTTATATATATTGATATATAAATCTCGTGTCACAATGTTTGTCATTTTATAAGATAATGCTGTATAATTCACACAGTAAGATCTAGTCCGGCGATGAGCTCTGAGTTTTAGTTACGAGTACAAGCCATAAGACAGATATTTTATAGACAACAAAATTAATAAACATATTATTTTTTTAAAATTACTCATGGTCAGTATATTTAACATTATTACGAGGAACCCTTTAGAAGCCTCGCGACCTACTGCGGCGACCTTTGCGCAGGATACGCCTTCCACGAAACCCGTTGCCGAATTACATTACACGGAAGCTATCCACATTCATGTTGTCTTACTGCGAACGTTGCTAAATTGAACTGTGGTCATAAACTAATATTATCATTGTAGAGACTACAGCGTTTTCGATTCTGCTTCACTATTTAAATTATGCGAGTTATATTTTTTAAACCGATTATTTTATTCGAATCCAATCGCAATCATCCTCTTTATGTTCCATTTCAATTTTATATAAAAACTAGCATTGTTAGTTAATATTTAAAAAAATTAAAGAAAAATATTTTTTTATAAACTGCAATAAAATTATATTCGATGATTTAATATTATTTATTCTGTAAAAATGCATTGAATATATGAATTAATTGAAAATTACCTCATTCTCCTGATTCTCACTCCCATTGATATAATCCACCTCATTGCTCAGATCCTGTCCATCATCAGCTCCGTTCTTCAAGAAGTCAGTAGCTTCCTCCACCCTCCCTTCCTCTGTAATCATCCGCTTATACTCCGGGTGTCGCAACTCGAGTCGAATCGTTTCATTCTTATCGATTATTATATTCGATTCCACAATCTTACCCAAATCGTACTCATCCTCCTTACTCTTCATCTCATCCCTATATTTTATATGATTATTATTTTTGTGTAAATCCGCCATTTTTTTCGAATCGAATTTCTTTTTGAAATTAAATATGTCTTCTATCTGCTCTGTCATGTTGGGTACGTTGATTTCGTTTTTAGTCATGGTTCTAGACGTTTCTAATTGGTCACATTGTGTTGTTATCTAGCAATGGCAGGCTAACGCGGCGTAAATCATCTAAAGATCATAATCGGTGACCGCTACAGAAACCACTATCGTAAGACCCCTAATATCCGAATCGATTTTCAGCGAAATCGATTTGTATAAGATCAAGGTATAATGGTCTCATTGCATTGTTGGATAACTATCGTGAACTTTTAGATCTATCGTATGAGAATTCTATTTTCTTTTGATGATTGTCTTCTATCTCTTTTCATTGTGTATTGCTATCTCGTTTTCTAATAATGTTATTGTTTACTTGCCCCGTTATTACTGGAAAATTGATCTTCAAGTCCAATATGTGGTTATATTTCATGCATTCTTGTTTTGATTGCATTGGAAATCGATTCAATACTATTTTATTTCACACACTAATTGATAATACGAGATACTTATAAAATAAAAACAATAAATTTAAATATTTTTTCAGTCATGTAAATTTTGGCAAACACAATTCACGGAATTCTAAGTTTAAAAATGTAATCACATAAATAAATAATAAATATAAAATTCAGTCACCGCATTCAAAATTAACAATTCGAAACACAAAACTTCCCGCTCACTTTCACAAATCAATAAAATCCACCCTTCAAAGTTCGCGGTACTTTTTTTTTAATTTTCCGCGTGGCTGTGGCACGAGCGCGTTCTGCCACCGCTCGGGGCTATCACATGGAGCGCCCGCACCGACTACGCCTCGAGACATCGGACAGGGATCGATGTAGTATAACTTTGGGATTCAGATTCACTTTTAAAAGTTAAGAATTTTTATTCGGTTTTGATTTTTATAATTCCAAATAAGTAATGCTCAATTTTATACTTATCAACACAGTGTAGTTAGTATTTTTTTAGCGTATATAAGTAGAGATTTATAGTAGAGATCGCTCTTCAGCGAATAGGCTGCCCCATTTATCATATAATATGAAAGTTTTAAGCGTTTCTTTTTTATAGTGATGGAACAGTTTAAATTAGGCTTTCTATAACACTGATTAATTTATTTATTATAATTTGAAGGGCTAGGCCTATTATACAAATTATAACAAAAATTCATAATCACATTTAAGATAAATAACAATAATCATTTCATTGAGTCAAATTAATTTAAAATAAATATTATAACTAGTTTATGCAGATGATATACGCATAAAAGTAGATATCTTAAAATCCTTATCCTTTTTCGATTTCTAATCTTCTAAAACAGCATTAAGTTTTGTAAAATACAAAAAAAAACTTGGTACGTGGTACTTTACCAATACTACCAAATATTTAAATTTGTATAGAGTAGACTAAGGCTTCGGCCAAACCTGAGCGACCAAAGCGTCTCGTAGCGCATCTACGCAACAACAAAGCGGGACATTTTATGGCAAAAATGTCAAGAAGCCTTAACAATTCTTGCCATACAAATAATTCAGTACATATTTTACCGAGTCATGCTTTATCTGACTCAACAACATATACTGCACGTAAGCTCCAAAAGCTCCTCAGCAATCTACATCTCCTTTCTATATCAGGTTTATTGCAACACATGCGTGTGTAGGCGTGAGTGCGTCTGTGTGCGTTTGTCGAATTTTGCATGTACTTACGCATTTCGTTTCGTTTTGGTCTCAGTTATAGGTAATTAACCAGGTATTTAGTAGTAGGGAAAGGTATTATGTATCTATATATTCACCAACCCGCACTTGGCCAGCATGGTGAAGTAAGACCTAATCTCACTTGTCAAGAGATAAGACCCTGTGGCCCAGCTGTGGGAACATATACAGGGGTAATGATGCAGTAGTGAATACTTAGTTAATTATTAAGCTTTTGAGCAATTTTTTTACAGGTACCTACGCCATTTTGTTTTAAGTCAAAAATAAATGTTTTAAATAATATATTGACTTAACTGCCTAGAGGTTGGGAAGGGTCTAGATAGAATATTACTGTCAAATTCTTTTAAAAATTTGAGTACTGTGGGTCCCAGAGCGATTTATCGGTGAATAGACCAATTTCATTAAACTTCAAGGTACTTTATATTAAATGGTGTCGTATTACAATTTGTCATTAGCTTAACAAAAAAATATGATTCTTCTAATATTATAAAACTTTATATCCTTAAATTAAATTAGTTTCAACTTGAGTGATATATCAACAAATAATTTTTAATTAGATAATTATTCTACCCTATTTTCGCAATGCAAGGAAGGTCCGCTAGCGGCGCAAGAGGTAGCGGGTTCTATTCCCACCGAGGGGTGAAGTGTTTGTATGTTCTGCAATCACTTTCTCCTTGGTCTGTATAATATGTATAGTAAAATATATTATATTAGGTATATCAGATGTCTAGTACCCGTAACGCAAGCCTTAGAACTTACTACGGTACTAGATGTTATTGTGTGGATTGTCTGAAAATATTTAATTAAGGTGTAAGCCGCTAGCTAAACGTATCAAACATAAATGAATTAATTATTTTTTATAATATCTAAATATAGCTTAAAATCACTGCGTATTCTATTTTTGAATTTAAACGGTTACAATAATGAAACGAAAGACTTCAACGCGCTTGAAGTGTTACGAAATTCCCCCATGTGTTACGGGGACTTGCAAGATAATTACAAGTTAATCATCATCATTCATCATCATCATCATTCATTTCATTCATTTTTATTTTATTAATTTTATTTTCGCATTTTTTCCTGAAAGCGCGTATCCTAGTAATTATTATCTGCTATTTTACAGTCGCTTTGCTTCTGTTTCTGATATTATGTCTGTTTAAATTTGTAATCTGCAGTTTTAGTTACGGGTATAACCTATTATAATTAATTAATTCAGGTTACAAACTTACGTAAATATAAACACAAACCAAAGGATAACTGCCTTCAGGACAAATTAACACTGATCCTTAGCCGGAATCGAAACCACTACCTATTAAGAGATTTTTACCCATTGCTAATGTCATTTAAAAATATATAAATATTTCCGGACAATCCACACAACAACATCTAGCCCCGTGGTAAGCTCTTAGCTTGTGTTACGGGTACTAGACATCTGATATACTTAATATAATAGATACATACAAAGATATTTTTTATTATACATATTAAACACCCAGACCAAGGAGAAAGTGCTTGCAGAACATACAAACACTAGACCCCTCGGCGGGAATCGAACCCGCTACCTCTTGCGCCGCAAGCGGACTCTCGCCCACCGCGCCACTGAGGCAGTCAATTTGATGATAATACTAATAATTTTTTATTTGCATGATTTATGTTTACGAGCTATTAATAACTTAGAATAAGTAATTTAAACATAATAATAATTTTTATTAGTTGTATGGGAGTTAATTTTTTTAGTGACATTTTATTTTGTTCATTTGCATTAGAATTGTGTGTTTGTAATTGAGCTTGCAGCAAAACATTGGAAATAGGGCGTAAATCTTATGAATAATATAATAACACATGGGTGTTGTGTTCGGGTCAAATGTACCCATCGACATGTCATCTATAAATAAGTACTCTTCACATGTCAACGGCTTGACGCCTACGCATCGTCCCTATTTCATATTTGCTCAGATCTCTGCAAACACCTATAGAAATAACAAATAAACTAGCATAGCGTATAAAATATAATTTAGGAATAATATTTGATTTTGGTTTCAGAAAATACTTAAATTGACAGGGAAATTTTTAGTTTATTGAATGAACAAAAATGGTGTGCGAAAATTATAAGTAGCGCCATCTTTGGCTTAGTAGCAAAGGCTCTTGACTAGAGCTTTCTAAAGCTTTATGAAATGACTCAAAAGTTCCCTCATAGATGGCAGTGCTGCACCATTTTGAACAAATTTTCCAAATTATTTTTCTTTTTGTACAATATATTTTATTGTGAAAAATAATTATTATATATTTTTTTTATTTTTGTAAGATACAAAATTGTGTTTCGAGGTATTTTCATAAACTTGTTTAAGGTATCTGACAGCATTCTCACTTGTACTGGCATCTAGCGGTGATTAGCGGAACTATTTAGTTTCTAAAAACTTACCCAGGTAGAGCTACTGTCGTTGGACACCGCTTGAAACGAAGGAACACACCGGAATGTCATTTTTTCTTCTAATTTGTACTTTATTCTAAAAATATATTTTCACAGCTTACCTAGAACAAAGCGAAACACTAACTTAGTGATACTAGATAATTAAAATGTAATAATTTCTTGGAGATTTTTCAGGTAAGCAACACCAAAGGATTATACATTAAAAAGGTCGATTGAAAATACACTGATTTCGTCTGATTAGTTTTTTTTTAATAATGTTAATTCTCTGAGTTTTTTTAATCGTAAGCAAGACGTAAAGTAATAAACAGAAAGATTCTTCGAAAGCCAAGTTAACAGTTTACTTCATAATTCGGCATTTCAGATGTAGGACGTGCACTGGACATAAGCCTTCCTGATTGACTCCCAGTTATTTAAGCTAGAACCTTTACCCAGTCGTCCGTTTTTCGAAATGAGGAAAAAAACGTATATTTGAGGCCATTTCTTAAATTTTTCGTAAAATATTTCAATAGCTAGCATAAACACGGAATGGTGACTCATCTTTGCATTTATTTCAAAATATCTACAAATGTATGTATATTTTATGAAGTCTATCAGATGTCTAGTACCCATAACACAAGCTTAGAGCTTACCACGAGGCTAGATGTTGTTGTGTGGATTGTTCTGAAATATTTATTTAATCATTTCCCGTAAGTACTTTAATTAGTTTTGTTGTTCGAGTAAAGCCTTTTGAAATCGTTGATTTTACGAAGTTAACTTATAATTTGTGCTAGACAAACCCACACTGATTTATCGATTCATTTTGACAGCTTGATTGGCGTCAGTCATCATGTCTAACAAAAGTGGATTAAAAAATAGAATAATACACTTGTAGAATGATTTATTTGCAATAAATATCTACTTAACTATGGTGTTTGTTAGCAATACGTAGTAGTATGCATAAGTGTGTATAAAATGTTATTTTAGGCATTGAAGTATCAATTTATTTATTTACTTATTCAATTAATTAGCACGACTTACAAATCAATTACACTAATTAATATATATATACATATGAAATAAATTAATAAAGATAAAATTTAATTACACTAAATAAGAATAATCAATTACAAGTAGTAATCAATATGAAGTTAGATATTACTATTTTAAATACATATTAAATGAATTAATTCATAATTAAATTTATTATTTAGGCATGGGTGCAATGTACACGATAAATAGATATGGCAACTAGATAAGAGTTAAAATTGTAACAAATTCTTCTCTAAAACTAGGTAATAATGATGTATTTAATTCATAACAATTACTTAACGTTTTTTTTATTATTTTAATATCAACCCAAAAGTTTAATATAGGTATCGTATATCGACCACCAACGTGATGGACAGATGTCTGAGCTATAGACCCGTCGACGGTTAAAATGGCCTCTTATAATCTTTATAAATATAAATAATCACGGAATCTTATGTCCAGCATTCAAGTGAACGTCCAACGACTACATTGATGATGATTATTATTCCACCAGCAACTTAAACCATAAAATAATACTTCTAATCCATAATTGAACATTAACCGTCATTATGTAAAACATTACTCAGCCAAAATCCATAATTAGAGATTAGACATGTACCTTTTAAAAATAATAACGCCTTATTGACAGGTTATTTCAACCTGTACGTACCCATTACAAGTACAAGATTTAAAAAGATTTCTAGGCATACCTCTGGCGGAATGGACGAACGGCCCGTGCCAAGCCCCGGGCTATCCAACCCAGTTTTAAAAAGTAAAAAGTTTACTTACAACCTTCATACAACATTCCAAAATCGAACTTAGCGCAACGCGTTACCGAACATAACCGGCTGGAGAGAAATGCTTTAGTTTTAATATTTTCGTTCAAGAATTTTTATGGTTGTAGATTGTGAGGAGTAATCATTGTGTTTTTGAAAGCCCTGATTAATTCAAACTTGGAATATATGAAGGTATGACGCGTGCGACCATTATGTTTATAAAAAGATTGACCGTGTGTTTTACTATGTCATTTTATGTCTCTATGTAGCAATTTTATTTACGTAATGCGTAGGCTATTTGAATACGTATTTATACGTAAATGTAATGCATAATATGTGGTCAAACCATGTCAATAGCATAAATAATTTCATGGTTTTTACACATTTATGAATTATTACGTTCTGCCGACGAACAGCGTAATGAATTATAATTTATTGCTAAAGTTAAGTCCAGGCCGACATTTAATGTATATATTATATGTGTGTGAGAAGTTCTATACAAATTATTATAATTTCAAAGGTTACACCAAACCTACGCTTTTTACGTCTGCTCCTCTTATAATGATAGACAATTTCAAAATTAGAAGAGTCTTACAAAATTGGGATAGTCACGCTAGATTTAACTAGTTAAGAATTAACGTTTTTGATTTAGAATTTGGTTGGAAAATTTTTTTGGTGAGGATTTAGATTTAATAACTACAAGGTTTTGGCTAACGATCCATCGATCAATTACAATTTTTTGCAGTTTATATTTTCGGATTGTGATAAGAAAAACTATTTTAATTAATCAATAATATCACTATCCGGAAGTCCATAATAAAATAACCGAAGCCATACCACAAAGTTATTCAATAGAAATAATACTCAATGCTTTCGTAATAAAATTGAAAATTGAATGAAAACAACTAATGCGTATTTCGAGAAGCCTCTTTCATATTTCAACATTCCAAGTTGATGTTCTCTTTTTAAATTCAGGTGGTTTTAAATTGCCTCTGATTAGCTTTTTTTTATAACGTGCCAGTATTTTTGATGGTGAGTTCATTGGAGATTTCAGATTAATTTGAATTTGCAATGTATTAGAATAATAAAGCTAATAATACACGAAGCTATTAAACCTAAGTAAACAACAGTCCATACCAAAAATATATTTAACGACATAAATTATTGTTTATTAGCTAATTTAGATTATCAAGTAAAATAAAAATGTTTGGTACGTATCGTAATTTAAAACTATTACATTTATTTTGTATTATTGCATAGAACAGTTTCCAACTAAAATATATTTTTTTTGTAAAGTAAACTTCATGAAATGTTTTCAACATACATTTCCATCACAAAGTTTTTACTCCCGGACATCAAGTGGTAAAAATAATACGTAACGCACGTGAAAACATCTCATCGGTATTCTATTATTTGTAATTTTAAAGAAAACAAAAACACATTAACGACCGTTAAAAGTGGTGTAAACCTACAACCCATCTTCAACTAAGTTAAACACATTTTCTAATCCAGCGTTGACAGCGACAAATCTAACCTAATTGATAGGTGACTTGACATAATGAACACCAATAGAACCAATCTAAAACGCTTCTATGGCAACAAAAAACTAGCTAAGTAGTGGTATGACTGCAATGAGCAATGAGTCGTGTTCCACACCCTGTAGTATTTAATCTCGAGACGACACTCAAACGCGCGCAAGCCGCCATCCATCACACCGCCACGCCCCCTTCTACGAACGCTTAACCCCAACGATTTGATGATTAAAATTTTAAAATAACCATCGGAATTTATTAATGTTCGTAAAATTGCTTTATGAAATGAGTAGGTTCGATTTAATGTGAGTTTGACGTTTATGTGATAGTCTATGTGCTAGTCATTATTTCAGACGAGTGCTAATTAGCACTGGCTTCGTTGGTACTGGGATTTATTTATAGAATCTGGATTTGAATGGGACATGTCATGTTATTTGTTTAACTTTAAAAATGGAATACCTATTAGACATTTAGCATTTAGCTTATAAGAAAACTCAAATTAATTATTTAAATAGCTTATAATAACATAGTAATTACATAAATTTAATTTTATTAAAGATAATAACTTATGTGTGCAATAAATATATATATATAGTTTATTAAGTAATTGATTAAATTGTTATAATATCCAAGGTACAAAATAATAAGATATTAGATCTAGATAATAAACTGTGATATGTAATTCATACAATAGAAATACATAGGTAATATTAATATTATAATAACAATTAAAGATTGCCACTAGCCATATTATTATTATAAATATAACTTCCTTTAAAACAATTGTAAATTTAATTATAAATATTTAATATGTAACAAGTTACCTACTATAGTATAAGTCTATTTTTTGTAGTTGTAATGTCCCAACGGGGCTCATGTAAGGGTAGATATAATATTATACTTAACACCTAAATTGTAACCACATGAAACAACGAATAAATGAATATGAATATGAATAGGTTGTTCAAAAACTCGTTGTATTTCTCAAATGGTCAAACGAGTTTCACGGCGCACAGAAAATAAAATTATTTTATGCGACTGCAAAGTGGGACGTTTGCAGTAAAAAAGTTCCCCGATTTCCACGTTGCCGAACCCTTACAGTAAAACAGAAAATCTAGTCATTATTGATATAGAATATAACCTCTTTCAATCAACGTCTTATTTAAAACAGGAAGCCAGAATCTCTACAAAGTTTACGTCCATAAATTGTTCAACAAAATTTAAAAAGAAATGAATTGAACCTATCATTAGTCGGTAGCGATTCCCATTATCCCGCAACGCCTTTTAATAAAGTTGCTGCAATACGCGTAACTCGCCGGTCACGACTCCACCATCCTACAACGTAATTGAATACTTTTTGAAAATGGAATTCTATTATTTTACCAAAATATGTTTACGATTCCACCATCTTTATACTTTTTGAAAAAGGAACTCTATTATTTTACCAAAATAAGTTTACGATTCTACCATATTAATACTTATTGAAAAATTAATATATTTTTTAACAAAATAAGTTTACTATCTTACTGGTGAGTGTAACGCAATTGATTACTTTTTGAAAATCAAATTCTACTATACTTTACTTTACTTTACCACAATATGCTGTTTGTATGCTTATGTTGGCATCACTAATTTTTGCTATGTTTTCGGCCAATGTCATGTGCGTGCATTAAAAAGTTATAGAAGTAGGTGTGTACAAAAAGTATAAATGAAAATTTGGTACCATTTTCTAGGATTATGGCATTGATGACAATAGATTCCAATCTATTGTAATGCCATATTTCCGAAAATTAATATATAATGTTGTTGTGAAAAATAATGTTTGTAGATGTAGGTATGTTTATAGTAAATTAAATCATTATTTTAAGGATTAATTTATTGACTTACCTAATTAATATTTGCATACCTGCTTGCGGGTTGAATACATGCTACTTGTATACTAGTTTTAAGACCTTGACACGTACTAATAATTAAATGTATCCTTAAAAAATGATTAATTTGATTTCATAAAATAATTAGATTTGAACCTTATCTGTGTTATGCATCTTGTGTAATGTTAAGTATATACATGCCTTCCTTTATACATTTAAGTATCTACTTATTATAAACAATTTCGTAGTCATAAAACAAAATAAAAAGTAATACAAAATGGGAATAGAAACGCATATTACCATAATTGATCGTTTTAAATTTAAAGGTGTCATGTCTTCCGGTAAAAAAGAAAAACGTAGAGAGTTATAGTCGATGGTTGAAGTATGGACCATAAGCAATAAAAAATGGAACGTTATACTTTTTTGTGCCACAAAGATGGGGCCGCTCATTATATTTTTAATTACTAGAATGTTGACAGCCAATTTTTAGCGTAATGTATTGTTCTTCATTATTCATTTGACTACAGTTTACTTGTCATGTTGACTGTCAAGATTTTTTGTATAAAACATCTGAATGGACCTATGTTTATCTGAAAATAATAAAAGAAGTTTTTCGTCGGTTTAAAAGTTCTTGGCAGAGACACTTTAAAAACCTTTAACAACTAAAAAAAATTGACATGACCCAGGAGTGTTTTCTACATTACTGTCATAGTCAAAAAGAACGCACAATAATAACGACATCCATTACCATAATTTTTTTTTATAAATATCTGTTGATACGTCACATTTAGAAAATTTTACAATTACATAATTACAAACCTAACAATTATGACATTTATCGAGTGCTAAGGTAAAGTTTTAACTTTTTAAGAAAATGCGTCTTTAATGTCTTTAAATTGCTTCAGCAGGCATTTACTATAAATATTATAAGTTAAATTTCGTCTCAGGACCTATGCTTCTTGATCCATTGCTACTATTATAAATTACCTATATTTGCATTGTGCAGCAGCGCCTATTGAACTCATAGAGTAATAATTCCCTTAATAAGAATCGCAAATTTGATTGATAGATAGATAGATAATATGTTTATTGCACACCAATGTTCACAGACTAACCTAAAAGTAACAATCAATATCCACGTTTGTTGTACAATCAGCGGCTTTATCGCTTAAAGCGATCTCTTCCATGCAACCTTTAGATGGATATGATCTGCTAGGAACACGAAAGACGGTGCACAAAGATAATTTGCTAGAAGAAGAAAAAAAAATTGATAGTAAGTATACCTACTTACATAAAAGAGTAAGTATAACATATTCATTTCGTCATTTAAATCTATCATTGTACTATCAAGATAGTATAAGGCTTTGTCACAATGTCTTCTAAAAAACACGAAAGAGATTTTGCCAAAATGTCAGTGCATTTCTTTTCATTATAGTGAAGTCCAAAGACGACCTTTTTTGTTTCATATTTCGAATGTTCAGTCAGTAATTTAGGGCTACTACCGATTTATTGTGGACGTGATAGTAGAGACAGTAGAGCTTTGTTCCAATTTCGAAATTATAGTCTGTGTTGCCGGTATCAGCATGCATTTGCCGTTTTTTTTATTATAAAATTTCTGTAGCATTATTTATATAGGTATGTATATAAAACATTGAAATAAAATACTCTCTTTTCTTAATATTGTTTTTTTTTATCTTATGACTTCTAGTAACTGTTTAAAATTTATCGATATTTCATTTCTGCCAACGCATTCAGCTGTTTGGTTTAATAATAACAATTGAGATAACCAAATCTATATAAATAAAAATGAATTGTTGTTCGTTAGTCTGATTAAAACTCGAGAACGGCTGGGCCGATTGAGCTGATTTTGGTTTTAAAATGTTTGTCGTAGTCCAGGGTAGGTCTAAACGGGGCAAAGCAAATAAGGAAAAATTGCCAGGAACTTTTTTTACCCGTGCGACGCCGGCCGGGGCGGGCCTCTAGTAGGTAGGTAATAATATTATCACACGACCGTAAAATTTCAATATTTGCTCATATTGTAATCGAGAATAAAATAATTTATAATCCAAAAGCCATGCTGCGAAGTGCATCCACGCACGCAATACGAATTCCCAATAAAGAACGGTCACGTTCGATATTTGAAACATTTAAATTGCACGTTATTGCTACTGTGCACGCGGCACCATTCTGCCAAATTCCACAGAGAAAAAAAGTATTTCAACATGAAGGCTGTAATTATTCCGCCGATTTGCTCATCCCAATCCGATGTTGCCAGAAATAAGAAATCAAATTCGTGAGAGTCAGGATTTCGAGCGTGAGAAATATGTTTGAAACAAATGGAATGGTTCTCACATTTTAGGCTAATTTTATCTTATTAGCTCAAGGCATCGTGAAGGTAATCCATTGTTGCTACCGGCTACCTCATTTTTCTGGGAAAATATACCTTTTCCCTAAGATTTTTAAGTACTTTACTGATATCCACGGGTGATGTGCAGGTCTTTAAGGTGAGGTAAATGGAAAATAAAATAATAATATATTAACGATAAAATAAAGACGTCGCTAAAATTCCTAATCTAAAAGTTGATTTTCATAGCTAAGTATTCGATTTCCTAGAAAATCAAAGCTGTAATCATTAGTCCCAATAATGAACATTAATCAGAAAAGTGTGGAGCCAATTCTTAAATTAAAATGAGATAATTTGAGCGGCAACGGATGCGCGCGCATCCCGCTGCGAGAGGTCGCGCTTCAAAAAAAGAACGCCGTCAACCGAGCTGTCAGTACGCCAGCCGTAGAATGAGAAATGTTGCCACAACCAAAAAAGGCCATAGAGTATTCATTCATAAAACTGGCCACTAAGAAAATTAGTTTATTTTAATTATTCGGTGAGTATTGTTGTATTAATTATTGAGTTTCGCTCGCTGCGATGGACAATATATTTTATTGTCTTTCTGTACGATGTGATTTATACATCTAGTTAGTAAGTTATTCGAATTTTAATTTAAACGAGGTTTAATGGGGTACGGTTGAATGCATTCTAATTAGGAAAACAACTGGACGGGATTGTATGAATAATGCCCGGTATAAATTGTGGTCATGGCTTAGGAAAGCTGACCTCCACACAATAGCCGTATTTGCTATAACAAATGTGCTTAGAAAAAACGGACGGTGAAAAATTACCAGCCTTTTACCTCTGTTTGTTTACTCCTCTAACAAATGAGGTTGGAAAGTATCGTAATAAAATTTTACAACTGGCAATATTTAGTGCGGTCGTAATAAACTGATTAAAGCGATGCTGGCATAGACAATAAATAAAAAATGGGAGCGTGGCATAAAGAGTTATAATTGCTGCGGCCTTTATGAATAAAAATAAAGGAATTACGGCCAGTGACAATGATCAATACTTCATTTACTGGTGTTCTTCATTCATTGGCTGTAAATCATTAAAAATAAGAGGAGCGGTCTTTTAGATCGGGCCACTCAACGTAAACAGAAAAAATACCTTATAGATTATGAATGGGTGAATCAAGTTTGTGTAACTTTGATTTCATTTTTGAGTTCAATTAAAGAATTAAATACACTCTAGTTCAAGATTTACTCTTTTTTTATAATATCTGAATAATATTGTGACATTAAAAAAACAACACAAACGACAAACGTCGTCGTTTGCATGTTTTGCACTCCCTAAGTGGCTCGGTGGGCGAGGGTCACCTTGCGGCGCAAGAGGTAGCGGGTTCGATTCCCGCCGAGGGTTAAAGCGTTCGTATGCTCTTCAAGCACTTTCTCCTTGGTCTGGGTGTTTTATATGTATAATAAATAATATCTATCAATGTTTGACTTTTATATTAAGTATATCAGATGTCTTGTTCACGTAACACAAGCTTAGAACTTACCACGAGGCGAGATGTTGTTGTGTGGATTGTCCGGCATTTATTTATTTTAAGCAAAAAAGTCTTTCGAACAATATTCAAATAAGACACGTGAATCACTTGGCTGTTGAGTGAATAGAATAGCTAGAACTTAATCAAGTAAGTGTTTTTGAGGACACTTCTGTTAATGTAGGTATTTATAATGTTACGTATATTTAATGGCCTAATATAGAGCATTTTTATATATTTGTATTAAAATAATATAAATAAAGAAATAATAATTCCGCTTTAATATTACCTTAATTTAGTAATGTAACTTTGATTGAGCTTTACTTCGCATCCAATCTAAAGATATAATAAATAAGCACATAAAATATTATGTATTCCAAATTTTAATATCAGTGTTGCCAGTTAAAATAATTCCAAATAGCCAATTATAGAAGGATCTGGATTTTAAAGCATCATTAATTGTTTGTGGGCGTGGTTTGATGACGTGTCATTAAAACTCATGACAAAATATGTATTAACATTCTTGGGATGCATACTGGTTTGATTTAGAAGGTATTCAATAAAATTAAATAAATTGCGTACATAATTACCTTTTTATTATACCTACTATTAATTAAGTTTAGTGATGTCACGTGAATGTTTGAAAAATGTCTGTCGATCTAAAAACATATTATCTAAACTAATATTATAGATCTGAAGAGCGCATTTATCGAGGACGGTTTTTTACCGCGTTATTCTGCGGGAAATACCAAAAATACGGGCTACAGCGTAGCCGTAGCCAGTTATCTAATTAGACTGCTCATAATTCAAATTATTCTAATTAAGTTTTTAGGATGATCTTTTTAATTGCAAATAAACTTAGGAACCATTGTAATATTCTTGATTTATTGTTTGATCGATATGTTCAGTCCAATTTAGTAGAAGTAGACCGCACAAAGGATGGATCATGGATGGTACCATCGTGTGAGATGATAATGTTTAAGAAAGGAATGGGTTGCGCCGACCCCACATAATGTTACAAAATGTGGGGTTGGAATTCACAAAATGATGATGATAATTTATCATTTAGTAGCATTGTACCTTTATATTTGATAAAAAATATCTTATTTACTCAAATGTTACCTGCCAAGCGCGTCGAGCAAGATGTATGGTTGCCTAATATTATTTTTTAATTGTATATAAGGGAAGCTTAAGTATAGTATTGGAAGTTTAAGTACTGGAGAGAGAGAAACAATTTACTAATGTAAAAGCATTTATTTAGAGATTATCCCGTGATAAAAGTAGGTACATACACTACTCAACAAAGTCTAGGGAACAAGGATATTTTAGTGTATACTTTTGATTCAACTTTTTTTTGTCCCAGATGTTATACATCAAAAGAAGCGAAATTTATTCTTGATTTCAGTTATGCAATTAAATAAAAAGCGTTCATGTAAAAAAATAAAGTTTCATTAAAAAAACTCAAAGAGTGCGTAAACCAAAAAAAAATTATCTTTAAATTACAAAAACATATGACGCTTACGTGGAAATTAAATGAAAAAACATTATTTGCAGCTGTTTAATAATCCGATGTACCCCCCCAAGGCATTAGCCACGGCTCTACATCGGCGTGGCATGCTGAGTATCAAGTTATCAATTGTCGCCTGTGGAATAAGGCTCCATATTCTGGAAAGATGCGAAAAAAGTTCTTCTCCCGTGTTAAAATTTTGAGGAAAATCACTGAAATCTCTTCTTCGGACTAAATCCCATGCATGCTCAATTGGATTGGGATCGGTGGACTGAGCAGGCCACTCTAATACCGTGATATTGTGCTCGCTGAACACATTCATCACCTGTCTTGCGGTGCGTGGACGTGCATTATCCTGCATGAACACGAAATCTTGGCCAAACTGCTGGTGGTGGGGGATGACCATATGATGCACTTCCTGCTCAATGTATTGCTCTGCGTTTAAATTGCCTCGTATGCAAACGAGATCAGTTCTCCCACCCAGGCGAATTCAAGTCAAGCTGTTTTAAAAAAACATTTCTTTTTCTTTGTACCTACTGTGTGTTTTTACTTAGTATTAGTCTAGATTAAGGTTTCCGCCAAACCGTCATTACGCGTCAGCAATGCGGAAACCGTGACGTTACGCGGGAGCGTCTGCAGCGCGGGACATTTTTGACTGAAAGAGTCCCGCTTTGTGGTCGCGTAGGTGTGCAAAGAGCCATAGCAAAGTATGAGTAGCGTCCGCTGCGCTTTAGACTAAATTCGCAATAAAATAGTAGAAATGAAGTTATGACTATGACCAGATACAATTCAAAATCTACTGAATAACGAGTACCTACTCTTTTGTAATAGTTTGTTGCTTATGATAACTTTTATGGACTCGACTTGAGTAACCCAAGTATTTTATTATTCTATGCCCAAGCTAAGCCATTGAGGTTTCATACAATTACTTCGCACCCCTGTACTTAGCCAAATGTGTGTTTTTTCTTTATATTGTTTAACATAAAATGTATTGGGTTATTGGATGTTGAAGAGTAGGTATAGAAAAGTCCGTATATCTAATTGTATTTTTTTCAACGGAAGACAGAAGTCTAATTCACGTTATCCGAGACCGCTCTTAAGTACGTAAGTTGGTAATAAAATCGTCCTTTTTTATCATAGGTTTGTTGTACAACATATATTATTATACAAATTCGCAGTAACTAGCCGATATTATCAGAAGAATAGCCTTTGAGATACAAAATGGCAGACATTTTGACAGTCTTTTGATCAGACGAAAATCATACAATCACAATAAAATTAATTTACATCACAACGATGTGGCCGTCACAATACCAAAGGTCCTGGCAACTCCGCTCCCGTTCCAATTTCAAAATACGAAATTAATGGCGTATTTGACAGGAGCGTTATTGTGGCGGCTAATTTAAACTTGGAAGGCTTTTGGAAGGAAATTTAAATCTTATCAACTGATGACAGCGGCTTAATGGGATCGCAGGATTAAAAAATAATGCCTTTGTTTGTCGTTCTTTTTTCGAATCGTGAATTAATTTGGTGACTAGGTATAATGGCGGGTCGTGAGGTCTTATCCAACTAATATTAAAAACGCGAATATTTGTGCAGATGTATTATTATGTAGTAGGTATTGTTTTGTGTTCGTTGTTCTTTCACGCGAAAACTACTGAATGGATTTTGATAAAACTTCTTTAATTAATTTAACTTAATTTTTTTTTCATATTATTCATGGTCTTGGGTCCCTATAGTCCCAATACAGGATGAAGTCTGGGTGTGTATCGCGGGAAAAGATCACACGCGGGCGGAAACTGGTTAATAAAATGGTGTCTTTCATAATGTAAAAAAGTTGTTGTTTGAAATTTGAATGATTTGTATCAAACTCAATGGATTGATGCCTAGCGGCTTTGCACTCCGATGTATTGACCGAAGTTACTGAAAGTCTTTGAAGGAGCCCTTGTGGACGTCCTACGGCTGAATTGTATTAAAAACAAATTGATTTGATTTATTTTGAGCATTTTAGGCATAATATAAGGATAAAGGTAGAGCAAGAGCCAGCGGGTTCGATTCCCGCCGAGGGTACAAGGGTGTTTGTATGTTCTGCAACTTGCAGACTGCAAGCCCGGGTGCACGGGGCTAGATGATGTTGTGTGGATTGTCTGGAAATATTTATTTATTTTAAAGGTATATTTTTATTTTTTTTTGGAACAAACAGAATTGTTAAGGGATATTTGGGACAGACAAATATTAGGTACCTAGATTTTAACTAAAAGTAACTTCAGTGTTTAATAATTAAAGTCCCGTAATGCGTATGTCTGTCTTACTGTCCTTATGATAGATAGATAGATTGAATTGATAGAAAATTCTTTATCACACACACCAAAAAACAAAAATACAAAGAAAATTAAACCTAGCATGCGTAATGGGCGGACTTAATGCTTAAAGTAATTTCTTCCAGACAACCTTTGTACGGAAATAATTTAATTCAGGAAGGTTCCCGAAACGGAAATAATTTAATTCAGGAAGGTTGTGGGTTGTGTTATGTTCGGGATAGCATGCGTAATGGGCGGACTTAATGCTTAAAGTAATTTCTTCCAGACAACCTTTGTACGAAAACAATTTAATACAGGAAGGTTGTGGGTTGTGTTATGTTCGGGATAGCATGCGTAATGGGCGTACTTAATGCTTAAAGTTATTTCTTCCAGACAACCTTTGTACGGAAATAATTTAATACAGGAAGGTTGTGGGTTGTGTTATGTTCGGGATAAACTCAAAAACTAATGAATGGATCTTTAGCTATGTGGTTTTCTGCAATGGGTAGAGTGTAACGTCTACAAGATATCTGATATACTTAATATACTAGACATTTACATAAAGATATTATTTTATTATACATATAAAACACCCAGACCAAGGAGAAAGCATTTGCGGAACATACAAACACTTGACACCAGGTCGGGAATCGAACCGGCTACGTCTGGCGTCGCAAACGGGCCTTCACTCACCGAGCCACTGTAACAGTCTATTGGTCCTAAGAGTGAAAAAAGAGATAAAATATAACAGTGTAATTAATATATTTAAACTGACTTAATAAATCTAAATTTATTAAGTTATTTCAGCCGATTCTAATACCTTAATTTCCTTATAAGTAAAACACCATAATATTTAGTAGTTAGGGCACGCGATGCTCTTTCATTTGATACCCCACTCGAGTATATTTGCAGATTTTCAGCTTTCCTTCCCCACTCTCATCCCCATAACTTTTGAAAGGCTCATCCGATTTTCATGAAACTAAAAACACCCGGGCTAAACTCACCTTTCATACGAAAACTAAATTGAAATCGCTCCATCCGATCGGAAGCTATGATGCCACAGACACACAGACAGACAGACACGACAAACTTATAACACCCCTCTTTTTTGGGTGGGGGGTTCAAAAATGACGATACTCAGCTTTTTGCTTACCGAAGAACTATTTTATTTTATTAATAGAATTTTAGAGATGAGCTTGACGCCCAGTGACTGGATTGATTAAACATCAGATACGGAAGTCTGGAGAGAAGGTAGGGAGGTTTTGTCTGTTCACGTCCGTAAGTGGTAACCCTCTGAATCCTTACACGTGACCTCCGGGTGGTGCTAAGAACAGTCTCTGGTGGTAGGCTTCGGCCGCGGCTTGTCACCACCCTCCGGGCTGGGCCAGTGCGTGAAGCGATTTTTTAGTGTTTCGTAATGTGACCTGGAGAAGCCATCTACCTTCTAGGTCTTCATGCTCCATCTTAAACCACATCGTCACTTTACATCAGGTGAGATTGTGATCAAATAAAGGCTTATCCATCATAAAAAAAGGGAGGAAAAAAATAGAATGTTTAAAATAACAAGAAAATATGCTACGTAACTTGGACGTAATTTATTGTATTTAAATTTGAAAATATATACATTACATAAAACTGGCATGTGGCAAATGAGATCCAATAACGTTTTCAGCTTGTTCCAAATTCCGTAAAAATATAATCTTTAGTAAAATGCCAAAAAAAGTACTTTTATACAAACCATTAAAAAAATTAGAAAATAATTACTATTTTACAAATAAATTGTATGTGCGTATCTTTAAAACACGTGCTTTAACGGCGAAGGCAAACATTGTGAGGAAACGGCTTGTTCTGATCAGTTGTAAATGAATTTGAAGGACATGCGACATTCACCAACCCGCACTTGGCCAGCGTGGTGAATAAAGGTCTCATCTCTCTCGTCAAGTGAGTAGTAAATAAATAAATAAATATTTTTGGATAATCCACACAACAACATCTAGTCCAGTGGTAAGCTCTAAGCTTGTGTTACGGGTACTAAATATCTGATATACTTAATATAATAGACTTACATAATATAGATACTTTTTATTATACATATGAAACACCCAGACCGAAGTTTAAATACGCACAAACAAGTATATTTAAACAAAAGCCGTTTTTTCATTCAATGGAAATAACTTACAAAATGTGAAATTCTTTGTAAACCTTATAATGAATTTGAACTTTGGATCGAACACCGAACGTATGTTCCATCGACGGCATTACACGAAACCACATAACCTAAAAAAATATCATTTTGCAGTTTCGTAAACAAATGAATGAATAAAACAAAAATATCTTTAACATCACAACTATACCAAAAGTCTCACCTATAATTTTGAACGAGGACCCACCAATTAAATAAAAAAAAAGAATAACTTAGAGAGCCACACTGCTCTGTAATTATCCTTTTGAAGAATGTTTTAAATATGGCAGTCGGCTTGCCACAATTTTTACTTTGTCTTTTAAGTTTAAAATAATAATGCTTAATAACGGGTTATGTAGCGACTTCTAAACTGGAATTCTAGATTGTATGACCGTGAAACGGTGACAAAATAAACTTAAATGAAAACATATAAAGCCGTGTTGGCTAAGTGGGAGGACACTCGACTTTCATTCCGAAGGTCGTGGGTTAAAGCCACGCACCTCTGGATTTTTCTTCTTGAGAAATTTATGTGCTATCTAAACACGTGCTTTTACGGTGAAGGCAAACATCGTGAGGAAATCGGCTTGTTCTGAGAGCTTTAAAGAGTTTGAAGGACATGTGACATTAACTAACATTTGGCCAGCGTGGTGAATTAAGGCCCAATCTCTCTCGTCAAGAGAGAAGTCCCTGTGTCCCAGCAGTGGGAACGTTAATAGGATGATGATGGTGAGAACACTAAAATGGCTCTTGTGTGTTGAATTTTTGTGTTCTTTGTAAGTGCTGACTGGTTAGGTGTTGACTACTGGTAGACTTGATTTGTAATGAAAAAAAAAGTTTTTATTGTAATGTATTATTACCTACTTGGTTTGTCTAATGCTGTGAATAGTGTAACAAAATACAGAGCCTTTTAAGTCACCGTCGCAAAACTGACAGGACCGTGAACTGTTTTTTTTTTTGAAAAAAGTTTAATATTTCGGGAATTATTTTTTAGTCATGAGTTATCAAAATATATTTTGCCGATTTATTAATGGTTGCAAGGATGAAGCAATAGAATACATATTTTAAAAGATGCTCAGTGAAGGTATTATTTGACGTGTCTAAGTTTTGTAAAACCAAACAATGGAAATAAATGGTTTTGTATCTTGTATCTGTATCTAATAAATAAAATAAATAAATATTTCCGGACTACTCACACAGCATCATCTAACCCCAAACTAAGCAGAGCTTGTACTATGGTTGTTAGGTGACTGATATACTACATAGATACATTTTTTTTTTTAAATACATACCTATGATAATTAGAAAACACCCAAAAATATTAAAAAATATTATTATTATTAAATGAGAAAGCAAAATGCAAAGAGTATTAATGAAAAAGATTATATCCTGGGTTATCTATTTTTTTTCATGTTAAATATTTGGCTGTGTTGCGAACCTATAACAGCATAAGTGTTAGGTACACTTTTGAAAAATTGATTTTTAATCCTAATATTATGTTAAAAAAATTACTAATTTTACATTTGCCTTATTTTCCAATTCTGGGCACATAATATAATAAAATATTATGATATTATAATTATTTATGTTTGTGTTCTAATTGTGTGCGCAATAAAGAATTATTTTTATTATTAATACAGATCATTGTATTTTACAAGTTTTTATATTGGTTTGTTTGTGATATGATTATGATTATTATGCAGATAAATTGTTGAAAATTATTTGAAAAAATAAGGATCTAATTTTTAAGCCATTTACCATTGAATTCAGTTTTTTTTATTTTCTTCCTGTTTCCTGTTTATCAGGTTACTACTAATTTTTATGCAATTTTCATGATAATAATAAATAATAATAATAATAAAAATGTTTATTTCCAAAAAAAGGTCTTAACTACAATACTAAATAGCTAGTTTATGTAATTTATTTCTAAGTTATGTTAATTTATTTAGACCTTTGCCAACCGGACATATCAACAAATCCATATCAACAAATCCATATCAACAAATGATATGGAATGGATACCTTAGATAGTAATGAAATTAATTCATCTTCGAGTATTCCTCGTACTAGTAAGGTAGTTATTGGTTATATAACATTCAAACTGTGACTGACTAAAATATAATTGGGCTTGCCTATCTTCCTTGTTAAAGGAAAAGCCTAATTACTGGAAAAAAATCGTACCATTTACCTCCTATGTTTGAGGAAGTTGTTTTGAGATGACGAGTGACAGAGGAAAATGGAAGGAAAAAACATGTTGTGCCGACCCCATGTAATGTGGGATAAGGGCAAGATGATGATGATGATGAAGTTTTGCTACTACTAGAAATTTCTATTATAAATTGTAAATTTATAAATTGAGTTTCAGAGTTCCTTAGTTATTACAATTTAAACTAAAATTGTTCATCCATACCTCACGATGGCACTGCATGTAAAGGTTCATAACGTAGCTACAACTATACTAAGGCAAACATATCACAGAACACAGTAATGTCTCGGAATATCACAACAGTTGTTGAGCGATACCAGTGTCAGTACCGCACGCGGCGTTGTGCATCGCTATCGACCCGAAAACGCCCGAGGCGACGCGTAGATCACAGAATCACGCGTACGAAATGTAATAATAATCGACCATCCCGCGGGCTTATCTGTAAACGACTGCAGGCGAAAAGGTTTTAGCTGGGGGCGAAGCGACGCGCGTAGCTGGAGACCCCGCCCCGGGCCGCGCCATTGGCCCGCAGCGGCGGCGGGCCTCCGCGCGCCTCCCCATTGGCTCCCCGGCGCCCCCGGTGGGGGTACGCGACGTCCACAGACAATATTTTGACGTTTTTTACCGGCGCGGTGGCATTTCTCGTCGAAGCGATTAATTGTAATTCTTTATGGCTATTGTAGGGTTAAGTGAGCAGTTTAACGTGACGTTGTGTTCGATGTTTGAATAGCTTGTTTGTTAGATATCGCTGTTGTGTCAGATTTGCGCAGGCGCAGCGAAATGAGGGCTTTGTTGTTTTTTTATTGATGTTTGGACTGGCCTTTGGTATCAGGATGTCGAAATGTCGAATTAGTTACGGTGTCTTATGCAATTTATAGTGGTGTAGTACCTGTTTGCTTCACAATCGATTGAAAGTATCTTTACAACGTCATAAGAACGCTTTTTGTAAAAAAAAAAGGTGTGTGTGCGATTCACTCACGATAGAAGTGAAACTTCAGTAAATCGACGAAAGAATAAGAAGAATAAAAAAAAGTGTGTGTGTGTCAGCTACGACGCACGATTGGAGTCTACTACTTACGAACTATAATTATGATATATATCGAATAGAAAAAAAGGGTAAATGAACGCATCTGCTAAAATGATAAGAGAAACAAACATATTATATCTGTAATTATTCGGATTATTTTTATTACTTCAATAAAGCGTATTACATAAAGTATGTTACAAAATAATAAAAATAAAATACAGCAATACCTCTTTGCGCGATACTTCGTAGTCTCAACTACGAAGTATCGCTCAAAGAAATTTAAATAAAGCATTGTATTTGTGTCTCTTACCATTTCCGTTTCATCTTTTTGCTTCCGGTTTGAAATCACTACGATTCTATAGAAGTTTCACTTCAAAAACTTACAATCAATAAACCAATATGAGTTAGTGAAAGAGATTTTTTTTATTCTTTCAGACTGACAAACTTAACTCGGTCTTTTTTAAGAAGATACGTCAATTCGTCTATTCTGAGAAACTGAGTAAATATTATATAGCTTCTTTAATAAAAAAAATAAGTGTTTGTTATTTGACTTAACAACGACATTCGACAGGAAGGAGAAATAGCACAAACACAGTAAAATTAATAAACCTTAAATAATACGACATATTTACCCATATGACGAAAATACCTGCAAGGCATACCGTAAAATAAGTAAGGAAAATTACACCACGAAAATTGTCTGCGAAAAAACATGGCCGTGAGGTTAGAAAATGACAGATGTCAAACCACTGGCTGTGTGGTCCAAGCGGAAGTGCGGTTGTCATTGTCAATTTTCGGCGACGAACCAAATAATAATTTTTAATTGTTATATTCTTGTGGAAACTGTGTAATGTGTTTTGAACAGTTGAGTTCGGGAGCCATCTGGCTACAACCATTCGAAAAGTTTTCGGATCAAATTAAATTGAAATTTAATTTTGGCGCCCTTTTGTTTGGAATGACAGGTGGGTTATGTTGGCTTTTATTTGATTACAATGGAAAGATATTTGTTTTGTTTGTGTAGCTAGCACCCATTAATTTATGGTTAAAACAATGATAATTATGCATAATTCTGTAGTTTTTTGTAGGTATAAACCCAACTATAAATTATAATATATTTAATGATACTGTTCTACAGTTTTAAACCTTTATAAAAAGGATAAGACGCAATTAACTTTAAACCAAGAAATAAACACATCAGCTACATTCAAAACAAAATAACAAAGATTACCATCTGTACTACCGACAAAAAAATAACGCATTAGCAGCTAATTTGTATAATTCACCACGGTGACCCCGACCTCTCAGTCATTAATTAAAATTTACTAAAATGTCAAAATGATTTGATAAATTCGACCGCTTTCGAGTTATGCTCTTTTTGTTTTAGCCGCGCGATTTGTCATGCACTTCTGTGGCGGTTTTGAATTAAGAATTTTCGTGTAACGGCGTTTTCAAATTTAGAAAACGTATTAAGGTTTTTTAATTCGATCGCCTCATCGAAAATGTAAAAGGTAATGCCAAAATCAACGAACTAAGCATTTTATTATGACAGGAGGTAAGAATAGATAAAATATTTCAAAGTCAAAGTCAAAAAACGTTTATTGTTTAAGCACAGGGCCATACATGGACAGGTCAACTAAAAGTTAATAAAACTGAAAAATATTGAAATAAAAACTATCAAGGAAATATCATTGTGTTGACAGTTCGCTTCAATGTTTTATACCTACTGATTTGAAAAGCGAAAACAACACAGCTTTATCAGTTTTCACAATTTTGTAGTTATTAGGTACAATTTTGGTGTTTTTATACATATTACCTAATAGGTATAATTATATTAATAACTACCTAGTATACATTTTTGGACTAATGTTCTGTGTGAAAAATACACACGATTTTTTTGAATTTGATCGCTTATTCTATTAAGTTTAACAGCAAAATGTCAAAGATTAGAACACACTTAGACCTGGAACCAGATTATAAACAGATGGTCGTTGAGGCCGAAAAGTTCTCGAACGGAGACCACGGATCGACAAGCGCAGCGTAGGACGTCCACCAACTAGATGGATGGTCGATTTGGAAAAGGCTGCAGGTTCAAGTTGGAGGAACCGCTTCGAATCGAAATAAATGGATGTCTATATGGAGTCTTATGTCCAGCAGTGGGCGTCCTGCACCTGATATGATGAGAATCAAAATTTAATAAAGTTTAGTTAAATTAAGTTAATTAATTAAGTTTAGTTAATTAATTTGTGTTTTATTAAAGCTCTTTTAAAGTTTAAGATTAAAATTTGATGATAAGATTTGTATAAGTATAATTATGTATGTATGTGTGTATGTAAAGATTAAATATTATTTTATAAGTCCAGAGGCAGAAAAAAGAAGGCTGTTATGAAAAAAATTAATTTTGTAATCTCATTGTAAATAAACTGTTTGTAGTTTTTATGAGAAAATAAATATCTTTAAACCTAAATCGATGATAACTAACAAAAATAAATACGCGTCGCATTGAGAACCTTATTCTCATTAAAATAGTAACTTAATAATAATAATCATCATTTATTGCATGAAATATGGTACATATAAGATATTACATTTAAATTCGTTTCACATACACACAAATAATACTTCTAACAATATATTGTAATGAACTACTCGTGCTATCTTTGTAATGTGGAATGATGGTTTTAGATTGCTTTAAAATACTGATTGATTAATTAATTAATTATTTTATTAACCCCTCGCAAAAAGAGGTGAATTTTAAGTTTGATGTTTGTATATCTAGTGTATGACATGTGTACAAGCCCGAAGATGGATAATTTTAAGTGCTATAAAAATATGGTTTTCTCATGTACTTAAGTGAAATTATTTTCTTATGAGAAATAAAGAATCTTAAACCTCATATCCGTCTGTTTATTTGGCATCCTAAAATGTGAAGCGATACCCGAGTGCAATTCAAGGCAAACTTGTTCTAAATAAAAAAAAAAAAAATATGAGATAAACGTATACTAAGTACACCTAGATCCCCCTAACCCTAGTTCCGTGTGCAGTTTAAGTATCCATAATTTGTAAAATTAAGAAACACAAAAAGTTGTTTTTTTTTTGCAGTGATAAATTATGCATTGAGAGCGGTCATCCATCCAAGTACTGGCCTCGCGCAACGTTGCTTAACCTTGTATAAATCGGGTTTTTTGTATGAGAGCCCCTAAAAATATTTATTCATAGTATTTGTTAGTTGGCTACAGAAATAAAAAAATCAAACAAAAATCTAGAAACTAGATTTTTGCTATCACGGTTTTGAGATACAGACAGACAGACAGGCGACGAAGTCTCAGTAATATATTTATTATTTATTTTATTTAATAAAAGTAGTTAAAGTTTAGTAGTCAACTTAGTATAAACAATTGAAGCGAACTGTCAATAACTAATTTCAATAGTTACTAGCTGACAACGGCAAACTTATTTTTTGCAAAATGAAAAATAGATAGTAGCCGATTCTCAGACCTACTGAATACGTATATAAAATTTGGTAAAAATCGGTAAAGCCGTTTCGGAGGAGTATGGCAACGAAAACTGTGACACGAGAATTTTATATATTAGATTGACTTGATTGCTTGCGGCGCAAGAGGTAGCGGGTTCGATTCCCGCCGAGGGTGATAGTGTTTGCTATGTTCTGCAAGCACTTTCTCCTTGGTCTGGGTGTTTAATTTTGTATGATAAAAAATATCTATATTTGTATGACTATTATATTAAGTATATCAGATGTCTAGGACCCGTAACACAAGCTTAGAGCTTACCACGGGGCTAGATGTTGTGTGAATTGTCTGGGAATATTTATTTAAATATTTCTGGAAATCTTAATGGTTTTTAATAAGTGATTTGAGGTTAAACTATTTAAAATTTAATTCAATGTTATTTACTTGATTTTTAGTTTAATTTTTTGTACTTCTAATGAAATAAAAGTTTTGACTTTGACTTTAGATACGGAACCCTATTAAAAAGATGGATTATAATCCTGATGATGTCAATGAACGAAGCCGGGGCGTATCGCCAGCTTAAAGCTCTACCATTTACAATAAAATTCTGATCGTTTACATAGATTACGTTCAATTTGGTCCAATTTCGTGGAGAGACGCATCGCTGGACAAAGTGGATCTCTAAGACAATATAATTTGACTGATTGATTGCTTCGATCACGCGAGTGGATCCCTGAAGGGATCGGTTCTGTGAACTTACTATATAGGTCTAACAGTGAGCTTTGATTATATCTAGATGCCTAGATTTAGACATTATGCGAGACAAAATTGTATCAAACATATACAATACACTTTAATGAACACCAATTTACAAATAATGAAATATTCTTATATAAAAAATTCTCGTGTCACGGTGTTTGTAATCTAACTCCTCCGAAACGGCTCGACCAATTTTCGTCATCCGAAGCATGGATATCGGCCAGGGTGGAGAATCGGACAATATCTATTTTTCATCCCCCCAAAATGTTAGTGGTGGTCCACCTCTAAATTTTTATTTTTTTGATATTTTTTTATGATACCTACAGCATACAAAAATACATACAAGTTAAGTTACCTTGTATGTATTTACCTAAGTTTTCACCCCTTTACGATCAACCCTCAACGAACTAGGTGATACGAAGTTCACTGTATTTACATACCTACTTAAAAAAGAGACAATACAACTGTTTTAAACTTTATTATTAAGTTACTGAACTAAAACATGTTTATTTTATTTATTTTTATGTTATAAACCTAGAGTATGTTTGTTTGATCGTTTCTTTTAGCACGCTTTTCGCAGGCACTATTGGTCCGAATTGAAGAAATCTTTTAGTTTTAATAAGGCGGCTATTTACCGCGGGAAACACGTTGAAATACGGGAAAGTCCACAAACAATAGAATAAAAATATTCTTATTCTTTCTTTAGAAAATAAATAGTTGTAGTTGACATCTCAAATATCCCAGTGGCTCTATCACAACACCGCACGGCATCGTTACAGCCAATTAGTTGGGCATGTCGGGGTCATCAAAGTATCGTCATGTAAATCATAGATGGCGGGACAATCGCCTATAATGCGACGGTTGGACCCCATTTGCGATGGACTAGTACTTTACGGAAGCTTTTGGATCTTTTTCTTCACAACTCAGTACAATAATAATAATTCTTTATTGCGCACACAATTATAACACAAACAAAACAAAACAAAATTCTTAACACTACGCGACAATGGCGGTCTTATCGCTTAAGAGCGATCTCTACCAGACAGTAGTAATAATAATAGAACATTGAAGCGAACTGTCGCGACAATGGTATTTCCTTGATAATTTTTGTTTAACGAATTTAGTAAAAATGTGCTTTATTAATAGACACATCAAAGGCAATAAACGGTTTTGACTTTGTATTTGAATAATACACGATACCTATAGTAAGATGATTTTGGAGGTTTTGTCTGTTCACGTCCGTAAGTGTTAACCCTCTGAATCCTTACACGTGACCTCCGGGTGGTGATAAAAACAGTCTCTGGTGGTAGGCTTCGGCCGCGGCTTGTCACCACCCTCCGGGCTGGGCCAGTGCGTGAAACGATTTTTCATGTTTCGTAATGTGGTCCGGAGAAGCCACCTACCTTCTAGGTAGATTGTAATCAAATGAAAGCTTATCTAGCATTAAAAAAAATGTGTTTTTTTTTGTCATATTTGTTTGCATAAGGTACCGCTAATCACTTTAATAATTAATAAACTTGGCATATGCAATAATCAATCAAATAAATAAATAAATATTTCCGGACAATCCACACAACAACATCTAGCCCTAGTCTATTACGGGTACTAGACATGTGATATACGTAATATAATATTGGTCTTTCAATAAAATTTCCTAAAGAGCAATGTTGAAAGTGCTAAAACTGCTCGTGTCCTTAATAAATGAAATATTTCTATATTGAAAAACAATTTTAACGAATTTTCCGTGATTCTATTATTAGAGTTGAATGCTGATTCGTGCTCATGTTAAGTGGGTAATGGCTCGGCTCGCGTGCGCCGTAATTGAGCCAAAGGTGAAATGTTTCAGATTCCTCTGAAATTGCTGCAGAGAGGAATTTTCGGTAATTCCACTCTTTTGTTCTTATTAATGCTCTATTTATGTAATTTATGTGGATGACAATACACTGGAGTAATCTTTCTCTTTTTTTACGCATGTAGAATTTGTCTCTTTTTTCCTTTGTTTATATAAAAGTAAGTATATTTTTATTTAGGTTTACTGTATTGTTATTGTTTGAATCATGGAAGAACAGCGCTGTGGTTTGGCTCAATCACAGCATAATGCTGAATTATTATAACCTTTTTGTCACATATTATTTTGACTGCCTCGGTGGCGCGGTGGGCGAATGTCCGCTTGCAGAGCAAGAGGTAACGGGTTCGATTCCCGCCGAGGGTAAAATTGTTTGTATGTTCTGCAAGCACTTTTCTCCTTGGTCTGGGTGTTTAATATGTATAGTAAAAATATCTATATATGTATGTATATTATTATTAAGTATATCAGATATCTAGTATCCGAAACACAAGCTTAGAGCTTACCACGGGGCTAGATGTTGTTCTGTAGATTGTCCAGAAATATTAAAAAAAATAATAATAATAGCCGTGTTGGTTAAGTGGGAGGACACTCGACTTTCATTCCGCAGATCGTGGGTTCACATTTATGTCCGCTTTAAACGCGACGTGAGGAAACCGGCATGTTCTGAGAACTTTAAAGAGTAAGGACATGTGACATTCACCAACGAGCACTTGGCCATCGTGGTGAATCAAGGCCTAATCTCTCTAGCCAGAGAGAGAAGTCCCTGTGTCCCAGGAGTGGGAACGATAATAGGGTTATGATATTATTGTTTTTTTGTAATTTTAAGGTATATTCTTCTGTAGTGTGATGGATGATTATAATAAAAAAAATGGTATTCTGTTTAGTCCATCTGTTAGCCCTTTCAAAAAATATATATATATATATATATGACATGTGACATTTACCCTTGGCCAGAGTGGTGAATTAGGGCCTAATCTCGCTCGCCAAGTGCAAAATAACACATGCTGAGTTGAGGGCCATGTTGGGGCACTATCTGTGTGTTTATATGTTATTTTTTAATATGTTTAGTGTGTCCTAAATAAAATACGATACAATACAATACAAAATTATTTGTTGCAACACCACAATATAGGAACATACATAGGAGATACATATTTCATACAGTGACACAATGGGCGACCTTATCACTAATAGCAATCTCTAAAACAAAAAAAAAATAAATGTGTTTTCTTTCTTTCTTTCCAAGAGAGAAGTCCCTGTGTCCCAGCAGTGGGAACGTGAAAAGGGTGATCATGATGACTACTGGACGACATTTTGAAATAATAAAAAAACTAAAATGGAAGTCATCAAACGCAAAGACTAGATGTATTTCCTAACGACAAAACGCTCTGTCTACCTGGTTGGATGGTTGGTAATTTTTTTTTCTCAAATTCCAAAATAGATGGTCCGTTGATACATTTATTTCTCAAATAATAACCTAACATTATTTTACTTAATCTGTGTGATTTTTTAATTTGTAATGTTGTCTTTTATCAGTTATTCCAGTCCAATTATATTTAATTTTTTGTCCGAAACTACTGAATGTTTTTTACTATTACCGCTGAAAACATTATTCTCAAAGGAATTTGTACAATTTACAGACAATGCCGAATGCCAAGTATTTCATAAATCACATAAAAACCAAGCCGAATATATCAAATTCCTTGACGTTTCCCATACACACAAATGACTGTGTTTATCTCAGAGCGTCAATTATCTAAGGAACTTGCAATTAAATTCCCTTTAGTAAAATTTGTAATACGGACCGAAAGGTCACGATTTTTGGGTTAACTTCTTTTAAATATAGGACTTAAGAGTTTGAGGATAGGAGGTTTTAAGTCTATGGTGTGTTTTGACAGATGACGGTATGAGAGATGTCTACTCTTGTTTATGGTCTGGGTGTTTCAAATTTATAAAAAAAAAGTAAAGGCCAAAATAAAAGAATATCTAGGTAGCTTTTTTGACAGATATTGTAGTAATTTTGTAGTATCGTAGAAACGCAGTAGCAGTTTTAAATCAATCAATTAACACTTAATTTAATATTGTACACACCAAAGAAGAAAACAAAATACAAAATTACTTAATTAAAAGTAACAAGTAAAATGAGCGGCCTTATCGCTGCAACCCGGCAACCAAACCGTAAAATATTTGTTCCCTGCAACCAAACCGTAATATCTATATAAATAAAAATGAATTGTTGTTCGTTAGTCTGATTAAAACTCGAGAACGGCTGAACGGATGTATCTTATCATAGTCTTAAAATGTTCGTGGAGGTCTAGGGAAGGTTTAAAAAGCGAGAAAAAATGGATTAATTGCCGGATTTTTTTTTTAATAAAAACCCGTGCGTACCCGGGGCGGGCCACTAGTATGAAATAGAAATGTGACTTAAAAATAGGTAGTGCAGTGCACAGTATTAAATATAGTCGCTGACGCTATCATGGTTATTCAAGAAGAAAATAAAAAATAATTACCTATAGATACCTATATCTATATATTTATCTACGTCAGTATAATTCCAAGGAAGGCCATATTTATTAAATATACAAGTAGGTAATTAAATTATCTTAAGTATAGAGCGCCGTACCACCGCGGTACGTATGTCTGTGCAGACTGTATTTTGCATGCGAGATATAGATCTTGACTCGCTAGCACTTCTAAAAAGCTGGCACAATCGCATTGATGCTTTCCTGATAATGCCCTGCCAATGCTCGAATAGGTATCGCAGGGGATTTGTGGAAAGTTTTCCAACTATACCCTTCGCAGGGTATACTAGCAGGGCATTTCTGGAGTAAGCCCTTTTTAAACTGTTAATTGTTTTTTCACAAACACTTTATTGTACACACAGGAAAATAGAAATTAAACAAGTAAAAATAAATGTACAATGCGGCCTTAACGCTAAACAGCGATAGAGCAGGTAAATAGAAATACTTACAAAAATAAGTAAAAACAAATGAACAATGCGGCCTTAACGCTAAACTGCTAGATATTTAATCTTTGTTTTTATTAGGTTGGTAATTATTTAGGTTTTTTGTGATTTTGAGTGAATGAGTAGTTTTCAATCACAATTTCATGAATATTTCCTTCATTCAAATGTTATATACATTCAAAGTATAATGACGGAAATATTCATGAAATTGTGATTGAAAACTAAACATGTTTTTTTTTTAAAACTTGTTTTACTTTCGTTTGTTTTAATAAACTCTACACTAAGGCCAAATATCAGTACAATTTGAAAAAAAAATTTATACATTGATCGAAGAAGGCAAGTTCATAATTTCATAAAGACCTGAATACTTTTTATAACTTTCGCAGTATTTCCCATTGTTATTGTGTGAATTTGTAAAAAGATTCAAAATATATTTATTAAGTGATTTTTGTTTTTATCTAATCTAGCTGTTTACCAAGTACATGTGGCATAGCATAAAATCAGGTGTATCTTCATAATTTGGCATAATTATCTAAACTGCGGAATTTGGCGTTAGGTTCCGAGAAAAATTATGATAATTAAGATTTTACGATAAAAATTTATAGCTAGAACCATGACTTGGGAATAATCTTTATTGACGCTCCATAAGTCTGAATTGGATTAGAATATTAATAGAATATCTTTATGTGATATATAAAATTTCCATGTTACAATGTTAGTTGCCGTACTCCTTCGAGACGGCTTAACCGATTATTATGATATTTTAAATGCATATTCAGTAGGTCTGAGAATCGGCTACTATCTATTCATTTTTCAAAACAACGTTTGGGGTCAGCTAGTAGGTATCTTTTAAAATACTTATTATGAAAATTAAAAAAAAAAACGTTTCAAAGTTTTTAACAGTAGATAAAATACTTAGGCAGAGAAATAAACCACAGATAAACAGAAAAACTGTGATATTATCACAGAAACAAAATTAATAAAAAAATGAATAATCTAAAATATGTTTTTATTATAGAAATTATTTACGTTATATAGGTAACAAGTATAACTAAGTACCTACGTATAGGTCTTTCCAAAAATAATTATAAACATTAAACTATCTACTTATTCAAAAACTCAGTAAATAAACGCATTACCTACGTTGTCATTTAAAAAATTACGCAATGAACAAAGAAATTTCTCCGTTTTAAAATAGTGTAAAAATTTTAAAAACTTACTATATTTTTTTTTATTGAATGTGATATGTCGAAATGTCAATATATACACATCGCACGATATATAAATCTCGCATGCGACATAGTTGAATATTATCACGGAACTCCATAAGAATATAAGCTCGTCTCAATCAATCACAATTTGGAGCCATTACGGGAAAACACGGGCCGAATCGTTGTAGCAAATTATTGTAATTCACGTGTTGTACTAATCCGATAATTGAGCCGTTTTTGATGCAACTTTTTGTTTTGGTAAGCGATTTTAAAAGAATCACCATCAACAGTTTTGTCATCTATTCGCATGTTACTTTTGAACTACTTCAATTTGTTTTTAATGAATTTTTTGACAAGATATTTTATTAATTACTAGCTGGCCCCAGCAAATTATGTTATGCAAAATGAAAAATTGATAGTTGCCGATTCTCAGACCTACTGAATACGCGTATAAAATTTGGTAAGAATCGGTAAAGCCGTTTCGGAGGAGTACGGGAACTAACATTCTGACAGGGAAATTGTATATACATATTAAGATTACAAGATTCAAAATCATTTATATCCGTTGTTTTATTTTTAAAATCTTGGTAACGTCAAAATACATAATGTATGTATGTATTCATATATTTCAAGTATTCTTTGGCATAAGATATATCTCGTAGTTAAACTATATACCATAGAGTATAATGATAAATAATTGGATGGTAGTAAACGAAAATAAAAGTTTGAAATTATTTATAACTCTCATAAGAAGAAATTAGCTATACACAAAACAATATTTGTATAAGTAACCGGTTTTATCACTTCTACGAATATCGAATAGTAGTGAGATGGCAACTGATAGTTTTATTCAAATATAGAAAGAACTCTTTCAATGATAGCCAAATAACTAATTCCAAAAACCGCAAAATACAAAAACCATTCCAAATTCAAATAAAAAGTTGCCACGCCGTCTAAATCGTTTTTCACAAAAAACGCGCTTTTATAAAAATGTGCATCAAAATTTGACCGTGGCATTTGTATCAGCAATTTAAAAGCGATTTGACCAAAATTGTGATTTATTAACATGGATCAGTCAGTCTCTCGTGATTCATTGATTTAATTGAGAAAATTGGATTTAAATAATTGCTATGATTTATTTTAGATTTAACATTTTGCCTTGGCATAACTTCTACTAATCACTTAATAATTTAAGGAATTTTAATTAAATCATTATGTAACTTCATGCAGCACGGTTTTTGTTGGTCATTATTAAAAGTCCGGGTTGAATGTGGAGGCTATGCTATATCTGAATTTTATTTTATTTTATCCAAATTACTTAAGAAATTTTAGCCATAGCAATAAATTATAAAAGAGTAAAATACTAATGCTCAAACACTTATTCACTCAAAAACTACAATTTCACAGTATTTTCTAAGTTTATCAAGAAGTCAACAAAAAGGAAGGACTAATATTAATGAATTAATAATACCTACTGTAATTATAATGTATTGGAGTAGGTATATATGCAAAATAACTCTTGCTAACCCTGTCTACCTGTTAATTATTTCCCTTAGACTTTATTCAACAATAAAATATCACATTTAATACCATAATTTGATGGTTAAAATGTTTATGAGGAATAACCTATTTAAGGCTCAGGGGTAGAAAGTATGTTTAAAGTTAGTCTCCAATTATCCAATTCCACCCTTCAAAACTGTATCCCTTACTTTTAATTAGTTGAAGCTAATGCGAGGGACCTGTCAAAATGGACTTGTCAAAATTAATAAAGTAGTGATATCAAGTGTCAACACGTGGCATAATGGTAAAAAACACGTGCCGAAATATGTGGAGTATTTTTTTACGCTGGCCACCCACTAGTAGGTAATGGATGGCGTGTGCCTCTAGAAGTGGGTATTGTTGGCAACCCCTGTGGGGTATGATAACTATGGAGTTGTGAGAATCATTATGAGATTAGGTTAGCTTTCTTTGAGGACTTGTGTTGTTAATTTGTGTGGGATCGTAAAAAACGTTGGTAAGTTAACGTGTTAACGCGTGTTTATTAAAATAAAAAATGTATCGCCTGACAATCCACACAACAACACTAGCCCCGTGGCAAGCTCTTAAGCTTGTGTGACGGCTACTAGACATCTGATATACTCAATATAATAGACATACATACATAGATATTTAATCACCCAGGTGAAAGTGATAGTCAGATAGTCATTTTATTGGTAATAATTCATAATTACATGTCAAATTTAGATAAGATAATAATTTAAAATACAAGAAATAATTAGGTATAATATAAAATAATCCAAATTCATAACAATATAAAGATTACATTTACCTCTTATTTACATAATGTATAAATGGTCAATAATAATTATAAAAATAAAACTAATTATAGTTAAAGTAGTTACACTACAGTCATTAAATTTAATACATATTTAATTTTATTTTTAATTTATTAATTTACTTCTATGTATTCCTCAAATTTATAATATGCCTGCTCAATCAGCCATAATTTTAATTTATTTTTAAATGTTAATAAACTGGGTGCAGTGACTATATGCTCCGGAAGTCGATTATACACGGCAGGACCGATCACATGGGTCAGCCTTTCAGATTTGGCCAATCTGTGTGGGACTGATGCAAGTTTTTGGGCTCCGCGCGTAAAATAACGAAACGTGTGTCCGTCGCCTCGCTTGGCAAAATCAGTGCTTGCAGATCATACAAGCACTTGACCCCTTGGCGGGAATCGAACCCGGTACATGTTGCGGCGCAAGCGGTCCCTCGCCCCCCGCGCCACTGACGCACACTGTGCCACTGTCAACATTTGGTTACAGACGTATTGACGAGGCTCATAGCCAACTGCTCTTTATTTTGATGTTAGAAATCAGTACCTACCTAACGGCTATTTCATGCTATAATAACTGTGGATATCGCGAGATATTTGGAGAACTACTTAGAACTAGCGTTGAAGGTTTTTATCACGACTTAAAACTCTTTAGTAATCCTACATAAAACACGTCTGATCTGACCTCTTTGAATGTGCTCCTAATTCAAGAAATAAAAACATACGCTCTGACCATTTGCAGGCATTCGGAAAATATGCAAAACGCGGGCGCGCCACCTGTCAGCGAATTTGAATTTCGAATGCCTCTGGAAAGTTCCGTGATGGGATTTCCGCGCGAATACGATACCACAGAGACGATGCGAGGGCACAAATTGGAGGGAATCGATCGGGGAAGTATTGGAGTGACTAACATATATTATGGACATATTTTTTTTTATCAACGCGTGATGTTCGGTTTTGTTTTTTTTTTCTCATAAATATTTCTTAAAAGTTGTTATATCTAGTAAAGGATACGATATTTTATTAAAACGAAATTATTTACTTACTTTTGCTAGATTCGTATTTTAATGTTCTACGAGATGAATTAAGACACATAATTGCCTAAATTAAGTAACACTTCCATAGAAGTAAGTAAACATTGCAACACAATCTACACATTTTTTATAAAATATTTTTATAAATATTATGTAAAAATAACAAATTGAAGTTCAATATTTTGCTAGTTAATTGAATAAAAATATTTGTTTCGAATAAAATTACAAAAGTAATAAGTACAAAAAGAAAATAAAATCTTGCAAGAACCTTTTTATTGCAGTTTTCATTTATACGCTGTGGACGACCATGAAGAATCAACACTCGATATAATCGATTGTCAATTTGTTGCGATTCGAAGAAATTCTTTGATGTTCCAAAAATGAATTCTACAAAAACAGGGGAACTCGCAGGCGCTGATAAAGATTTCGTATTTATTCTGGGTTGAGATTGAATGAGGGTTGGAATATATAATAACATTCGTTCCTTGATGTAGATCTGTAAATCTATGTTTATAAATATATCTACATAGTTTAACATTATTGTTTTTGTTACCCGACTTGAAATAGGAGGTTCTAAATAAATTATGGGTTGTTTTTTTATAGTAATTCCAGAACTTTTTTGTTTGTGAACGTATTTTATCCGTTCCGATCCGTAAATAGATCTTTTTCAATATTTTGTTCGCAAAATATTAACTTATGATTCTTATAAAATGTATATGGGACTAATTGGTCCCATTCATAAGAATTTCCAATTCACATTCATAAGAAATTTCTCATACGCATTTTAAAGTCGGTTTTGTAGTCCTGGAGTAAAGATGGCGGATTAAAATTGTCACTCACCCGTCAAACAATGAAGTGAGAAGTCAAACAACTTAAATCTGCCGTCTTATAGTTTATTGATTTTAAACTTCATGCTGACGTTGGAAAAATCAGTCTTTTAATAATTTTAAACGTCACCTGATGTAGCCCGAGAATTTTCAGGATCTTATGGAAATAATTGTCGCAAGTTTTTTTATATAGCGGATGCATATGTCCGTCACTTGATTATAAAACCGTCAATCATATACGTACGGAAGTCACCCAGCATGCCCGCAGCGAGCCGGCGGGGGGCCCGGGGGTCTCCGGAGCCCGGCGCCTGCGCACCTTGTTAGTACCGTGACCGTGTCACCCTTATAAAAATAATAATAAATGTCTCCGGACTACTCACACAGCATCACCTATCTCCTTACTAAGCAGAGCTTGTACTATGGGTGCTAGGTGACTGCTATACTACATGAATATATATTTTTTTGTAAATACACACTTTTGATACATAGTAAACACCTATACTACTATGTGCCATAAGGCCTACCTACTCGTACCATAAGCAGTTAAGCAGTTTATCGTACGGCATTTTGACTTATTAGTCTTCATCATCGAGAAAAATCGGATGGGAGTCTGTTGGATGACTGCTGCAAATCTAATTTTAATTTAATTTATGGTCTTATGTTTAGTAACCTTGGAATTTGCCTTATGTATGTTTCTTATGTAGGTAAGTTGTAAACATTTAATAGTCATTAATAGTCATTTATTGATAATATTAATATACGTCACAATTACATTTTGGTTACACTGGTTTTTAGTACTAATAATGTCAAAACAAATAAATCATCAAATTCAATTACTTACTTAATAAATATGTACAATATTATTTATTGGCAAAAACAAAAGATATGTTTTTTTTACCGAATTTAGAGTATGGAGTTAGAATAACCAAAATTGTACAAACAAACAACATAATACTTATATTTTATTTTATACAAACCTTGTCCTTACAACACTACAATCTACTTACTAATACACCATCACTAGAGGTATAAACAACATCCTAACAATCACAAAACCGAAAGAAACATCGAATTTGATGCAGTAATTTAGAAGTCATGATTTTACATACATTTTCGCGATCTATTTTGTATGTTATAGATTCATACCTATGTCATAAATTCTGAAAGGAATTAAACCTACGACGCCTCAGGCGATCCTATATACCAAGCCACTGAGGCCGCAATAATTATATTTAAAAGCTTTTTTATTTAAAATTATCCTTAAAATGATACCAAGTTATTTCTGATTATAATATTAGGTCCTTACATATGAAATTGGCGTTTTTCGTACTGGCCACTTTAATCACAAATTTCTCCTCTTTGGTAAGGAATTCCAAATTCAAATTTGTACAGCTATAGACTCATGTATTTGTGCTTCGATGATCGTCATTCATTTGTTTTTTTTCTTCTGTTTTTTTCTGTTTGCGTCACTCATTTTACAAAATGGAAAACTTAAAATATCGCATTATTTACGAGTACGAGTTCCGCCGTGGCACTAGTGCTGCGGAAACAACTCGAAGGGTGAATGATGTGTATGGCGGTCGTGTTGCAAAAGAAAACACAGTTCGTTTTTGGTTCCAACGTTTTCGTTCTGGAAATTTCGACTTGCAGAACAAGCCCCGTGGACGGCCTGAGACTCAAGTTGATAATGAAGAGTTGAAGGCTATTGTGGAAGCGGATCCATCGCAAACCACGTCCGAGTTAGCTGCAGGCTGCGGTGTTAGTGATAAAACTGTTTTAATTCACTTGAAGCAAATTGGGAAGATTAAAAAGCTTGAAAGGTGGGTACCTCACGAATTGACTGAAGCAAACCGGCAAACGCGCGTCGACTGCTGCGTTACATTACTAAACCGGCACAATAATGAAGGTATTTTAAACCGAATCATTACCTGTGATGAAAAATGGGTTCTTTACGATAATCGGAAGCGCTCAGCGCAATGGTTGGATCCTGGCCAGCCAGCCAAATCCTGCCCCAAGCGAAAATTAACCCCAAAAAAGTTACTTGTAAGCGTTTGGTGGACTAGTGCCGGTATTGTTCATTACAGTTTTCTCAAATCTGGCCAGACTATTACGGCTGATGTCTATTGTCAGCAATTGCAAACCATGATGGAAAAGCTAGCGGCTAAACAACCTAGGCTGGTCAATCGCTCCACGCCACTGCTGCTTCACGACAACGCTAGACCACACACTGCGCAACAGACGGCTACTAAATTAGAAGAGCTTCAATTGGAAAGTCTAAGACATCCTCCGTACTCCCCGGACCTTGCTCCAACAGATTACCATTTTTTTCGAAATTTGGATAACTTCTTGCAAGGGAAAAAATTCAACTCCGATGGGGCAGTCCAAATCGCCTTCAAAGATTTTATTGATTCCCGTCCGACTGGTTTTTTTAGTAAAGGGATCAATGAACTACCTATAAGATGGCAAAAGTGCATAGAAAATAATGGTTCATACTTTGATTAATTAAATATATTATATTAAAAAATATTCGACTTTTTGTTCCTCCCATACAAAACGCCAATTTCATATGTAAGGACCTAATATATGTATTATGCAGATGGTCATATACCACGGTCGATTATGTTAATAAGGAACAGGTGCACAAATTACTGACCTCAACCGATTATAGAATCGAGAGGATAATCGAAAATGAAAGTCGATTCCTGTCTGGTAATTTGATAATTGGAGATTAAATATTCTCGATTGTAACGTTTTTTTTTAATAATTTGACAGACATTCTGTCTAGTAACGATATATCAGTATTGAAATGTTGTAAGAAGGTCTCTTTTTGAAAAACTTAGCGAAGATATCACCATCATTCCTGTCTTAGCTAACTGCTGGTCATAGCTCATAATAATATGTCTCTTATAGTTTGTGCCATCTAAGAAAACGTTTATTTAAACAAGCGGCTAGCCGCGGCTTCGCACGGGTGTTTATTCAAAACCCTTGGTAAAAGCCTTGGACTTCTACTACATATAAAAAAAAAGAGAATTGGTCCAGGCGTTGTTGATTATGCGATTCTTTTTTATAATATAGATAGCGAAGTTCAATATGATTGATGAAGACAAAGGAATTGAGGATCTGTTTTTAACCCCCGACCAAAAAAGAGGGGTGTTATAAGTTTAACGTGACTGTCTGTCTGTCTGTCTCCCGAACGGATGGAGCGAATATAATTAAGTTTTTTTATGTATGAAAGGTGAGTTTGGCCCAGGTGTTCTTAGATACGTTTCATGAAAATCGGTTGAGCCGTTAAAAAGTTATGGGGGTGAGAGTGGGGAAGGAAAACAGAAAATCTGTAAAAATAGTGTGGGGTATCAATCGCATCCACATTACATACTATTATGTTGTTTTACATTTAAGGAAGTAATTGGCTTTGAAATCGGGTTGTTTTTCTTGAATTTTAAATTAAGATTTATAATTAGAAACGTCCCTATATCATCCTACTACTATTATAAAGGCGAAAGTTTGTAAGTATGGATGTATGGATGTTTGTTACTCTTTCACGTAAAAACTACTGAACCGATTTAAATGAAATTTGGTACACAGAATCTCTAGAGCCTGAAAAATAACATAGGCTACTTTTTACCGCGGGAAAACGTCATTCCGCGGGAAAATCCATTATAACGCGGGTAACACCGCGGGGCACAGCTAGTACCTAGATATATATGTATTGATATGTGCTAAGATTAAGCAGAATGTAGAAGAACGCGGGTCACCGCTCGCTAAAGTGGCAATGCTCAGGCCATTAACATATGGCCGTTGGGGCCGGAACGTTCTTGAATGGAGACCACGAATCGGCAAACGCAGAGTAGGACGTCCACCAACTAGATGGACGGTCGACCTGGTGAAGGTAGCGGGCTCGCGGTGGTTGCAGAACGAAGTCACTGGAAGTCTTTAAGGGAGGCCTTTGTCCAGCTGTGGACGTCCTACGGCTGAAATAATGATGATGATGATGATGAAGATTAACCGCCTGTTTCATCTCCGATTAAAGTAGTAAGTTAACTGAGAACTCTGAACGAGATTGCTGTGTATTTTTAACATAGACTAACTTATAGTGAAATTTTCCATTTTCCAGCAATATATATTTATTTATATATAAAATGTGGATACTTACCTATATGCTGGCTACATAAGGTGATTGTATCTTCCAAGTAGTTATAGGATAATTTACACATTTCTACTCATCATCATCACCCAACAACGTTCCCACTGCTGGGACACAGGGACTTATCTCTTGACGAGAGAGTTTAGGCCTTGATTCACCACGCTGGCCAAGTGCGGGTTAATAAATGTCACATAAAAATCCAGAGGTGCACGGCGAGATTTGAACCGACGACCTTCGGAATGAGTCCAGTGTACTCCCACTTAGCCAACACGGCACATGTCTACTAAATCCTAGGAATCCTATAACTATAATTATAGTATAAATCCGGTATGACACAGGGACCCCTAATAGCCCCCTTTTATAGAGAGTCCATCATTATACATTAGATATATTAGATTTGTGGCGATGGGGACACGATAAAAAGCGATAGGCCATGATTATAGACCCCTAAGGGTAATTTAGGGGTACCGTTCTTTTTATATAGTGATAAGTTTCGGAACATTTTTGTTATTTTGATAGTCAACTTGAATACGGAATCAGAATTTGGGTTAAAACTTTACATCATGTATCTTTAGTTTGAAAGACATGTGACATTCAGCAACCCGCACTAGGCCAGTGTTAAGACCTAATCTCTCTCGTCAAGAGAGAAGTTCCTGTGTCCCAGCAGTGGGAACGTTAACAGGGTGATGATGATGAAGGGAACTTTAGGGAACCGTTCCTTTTTATATAGTAAAGTAGTCAACATGGCTAAGGGATCAGAATTATCTATGATTGTATTTAAGATTTTGTTTTGTTCAAAATAATTAATTATTTATAATGTACCTAAATTTATCTTCTTTCTTTAGTGACAATCTCTATATGTAACTTTAATAAAATGTAAATCCGTTTTTGGCCCTAAGACATTTATATTTTTAAAGATAAATCTATACCTACGATACATTTTATGATACGATACATATAAGATAAAACTTGAATAGTGCCCATTTCACAATCTCCGGGTGAAATAGCCAATGGTTAAATACATGTAGAGCTCAAAGTCAACTGACTACTGTCAGTGACTGAGTGAGAGAGAAAGAGAGAGTGAGAGAGTGTGATTGCTCTATATTTTAACCATTGGCCAATTTACCCCGTGGCGGACGCTACCCATACTCTACTAGGTTAGTTAGCATCTCATTCCCCGAGTATCTCGTCCCGGAGCATCTCGATTGTTTTTTGTTTTCATGCACCCAATTACAAACTCTGTTTAGCCTAAAAGTATTATGATCAGAGGCTATTGACACACCTACGCGACAAAAAAGCGGGACGTTTTCAGGCAAAATTATCCCGCGTTGCAGACGCTCTAGAGTCACGTGCCGCTTCCCGCGGTTCTGACGCGTAGGATTGGGTCAAGCATTAGTGTCAGGTACTACGCTATCAAAACGACCCAACCCCAACAGAAAGAGAAATCTACTTTTTGAAACTGTTCCAAATTCAAACTTCAACAGTATCAAGGATTCCATTTACAAAACAAAAGGCGATTCCATTTTTCGAAAAAAACGTCAAAGAGCAAAAAGAAAGAGGGGCCTTTTCATGAGCGGAGTGAAATTGTGTATGGGCGAGGTCCGTCGTGACGCCCCGAGGCGCGTACCTACTGCGAGTGCTGCCAGCTAAGGTCAAATGTTGCGTAGCCTTTTTTGTTGCGTTTAGTGGAAACATCAAAAATTTTAGAATTGTTTTTGACGTGAAAGTTAAAGTAATTACTGAATTATAGTTATAGAATCATCATCATCTCAACCGTAGGACGTCCACTGCTGGACATATGCCTCCCTCAGAGATCTCCAGTAATATCGGCTGGCAGCGGCCTGTATCCACCGTGAGTATAGTAATTACTCGTATCTATAACCACGCTAAAAAATATATGTGACTTACAAAGTTTGCCAGCGGCTTTGTTTGTTTAAATTATATAATAACTGCCTTACCACAAAAAACATAAAAACGGATTAGACACGCGCTCAACAGTTGTTTACTAAAATAGAGTCATAGATATTTTTTAAACAACTGTTGATACGGGTCTCTGTCGTGTTTTATGTTTTTTGTGGTAAAACCGAATAAAGTCCTAATAGAAGTTTGCCGTTTTTATATTAGGTCCTTACATATGAAATTGGCGTTTTTCGTACTGGCCACTTTAATCACAAATTTCTCCTCTTTGGTAAGGAATTCCAAATTCAAATTTGTACAGCTATAGACTCATGTATTTGTGCTTCGATGATCGTCATTCATTTGTTTTTTTTCTTCTGTTTTTTTCTGTTTGCGTCACTCATTTTACAAAATGGAAAACTTAAAATATCGCATTATTTACGAGTACGAGTTCCGCCGTGGCACTAGTGCTGCGGAAACAACTCGAAGGGTGAATGATGTGTATGGCGGTCGTGTTGCAAAAGAAAACACAGTTCGTTTTTGGTTCCAACGTTTTCGTTCTGGAAATTTCGACTTGCAGAACAAGCCCCGTGGACGGCCTGAGACTCAAGTTGATAATGAAGAGTTGAAGGCTATTGTGGAAGCGGATCCATCGCAAACCACGTCCGAGTTAGCTGCAGGCTGCGGTGTTAGTGATAAAACTGTTTTAATTCACTTGAAGCAAATTGGGAAGATTAAAAAGCTTGAAAGGTGGGTACCTCACGAATTGACTGAAGCAAACCGGCAAACGCGCGTCGACTGCTGCGTTACATTACTAAACCGGCACAATAATGAAGGTATTTTAAACCGAATCATTACCTGTGATGAAAAATGGGTTCTTTACGATAATCGGAAGCGCTCAGCGCAATGGTTGGATCCTGGCCAGCCAGCCAAATCCTGCCCCAAGCGAAAATTAACCCCAAAAAAGTTACTTGTAAGCGTTTGGTGGACTAGTGCCGGTATTGTTCATTACAGTTTTCTCAAATCTGGCCAGACTATTACGGCTGATGTCTATTGTCAGCAATTGCAAACCATGATGGAAAAGCTAGCGGCTAAACAACCTAGGCTGGTCAATCGCTCCACGCCACTGCTGCTTCACGACAACGCTAGACCACACACTGCGCAACAGACGGCTACTAAATTAGAAGAGCTTCAATTGGAAAGTCTAAGACATCCTCCGTACTCCCCGGACCTTGCTCCAACAGATTACCATTTTTTTCGAAATTTGGATAACTTCTTGCAAGGGAAAAAATTCAACTCCGATGGGGCAGTCCAAATCGCCTTCAAAGATTTTATTGATTCCCGTCCGACTGGTTTTTTTAGTAAAGGGATCAATGAACTACCTATAAGATGGCAAAAGTGCATAGAAAATAATGGTTCATACTTTGATTAATTAAATATATTATATTAAAAAATATTCGACTTTTTGTTCCTCCCATACAAAACGCCAATTTCATATGTAAGGACCTAATATATAAACATTGCAATATTTCATTATCAGTATTTTGCAACAGTATTTTTGTAATAAAACACAGTAATTTTAATTTCCAAATACTTATAATGGAAATAAGTAGTAGTTTAAGTAGTAAAGTTGGCAACACCGGACACTCAATTCCATCGGGCGGTCAAACTTTTCTCGGTCAGCACTAAACCGAGTTACAGTTAGGAAATAATAGTGCTATTGAGCTAATTTATTGGAACTAAGAAAATTAGCCTCGTAAATGACGAAATGAGACTATAACGGGCATAAAGATTTTATCATTTGGAATATATTTACTTATAATAAGTAAGGTTATTTTGTTAGGTAAATAATTTAATGAATTTTAGAAGGTACGTAGTCATTGGTACGTCTATTATGGGTTGTCTTATCTATTCATGATAAATAAATAAATAAATTCAGTTTTTCGCTATGTATAAGTATGTGATTTCGTTAAGGTTTTTTTATATTATATTACTAGCGGCCCGCCGCGGCTTCACACGGGTAAAAAAAATTCCCGGTAATTTTTCAAATTTTTCGCGCTGTAAAAACCATCCTTGAACACCAACGAACATTTAAAAAAAATTGGCTAAATTTTTCCGGGCGATGTTGAGTTATGCGCTTAGCAACACATTTTGCGATTTATTTTTATATGTAAGATGATGTTCTTCAATATTGTTGTACATTATTTTGTTCTATCGCTAATAGTTTCGGCAGCGCATTCGACGAAAGACATTTTAAGACTCATTTTTCTACACCTTCGGCTACATTGTTCAAATTTTACAAAGGATCCCTAATTTTTTTTCAAAATTCAATGTAGCCTATGTCAAATTGAAAGAATGCAGCATTCTATTGGTGAAAGAATTTTTTTAATCGGCCCAGTACTTTTTGAGCCTATGCAGTAGATACATACAAAAATAGGTACAAATCTTTCCTCTTTATAATATTAGTGTAGATTTAATTATTTGTATAAATGCTTAATTAATGCTGACTTATCTATCAGGCCCATTTTAGGTTAAAAGTATTTTGTCACATTCCAATAATTACAAATGTAAAAACAAATGCAATAAAGCTGCATTTTAACTTTATTTATAAATAAATATTAAAATATCTTAGATAATAATGTTGTACAAATTGTATTAAGTTTTGCAATATGGTGTTAAGATTACTTAACGTACTAACGTTCACGAACGTTCCACGTTATGCCACAAAACATAACCTTATTTAAACAACAAAATGAAACGTAAAATAGCCTTATTATATTCTACTTCTTCAAATTTATTTCCAATTTAGGATGTAATTTCTATTTAAAATTTTCGAACATACTATTTGAAGCATGTAGGTAACTAAAAGGAGGTTGACCACAGTGATTGATTAAAGCCAGCTCCAAAGCGCAGGACAAAGGCGCGTAGAAAGGCGGCGTGACGGCCGCGAGCGACGGGCCTTACGTACTGCCACTTCGGTAACTGCAGGCCACAGAATTGGTGAACAGATGGTATTCTTTGTATTTATATAATAATACTCATTTTACACGTCCTTTCATTACATTTTTTGGACAATCCACAAAGCAATATCGAGAACCGTGTTGGTTTACACAAGCTCTAAGTTTATGTTACTTTCAGATAAATACATAATACAGTATACTATTTAAATTTATAACGGGATATTTACCATGATTGATTGTCTTTCGAGTTTCCCGATACTTCCGTACAGTTACATGCGCCATGATCTAAATAGTACTGATAACATGATAGTTTCAAAAGTTATAATAAAGTCTATTTTTAAACAACTTGAATGACTAAAAGATATTTTCGTGAGACATGAAGACCCTAGGGGCAAAAATGCTTGCAGAACATACACAAACATTGGATAATTATTAATAAATCATTTTAGAACGAAATTAGTCAGTTGAGACTTTAAATTCATACAAATAATATAAACAAAATATAGAAGTGCGTGGTAAGTTGAAATTACAATTACATGAAAAAACTAAAAATTAAGTTAGTGTAGCTCTTTCGTAGCACGGTAGCGGCTTCGTAGCGCCTCTACGAAAATCTAACAACTTTAGAAAGTAACTCCCGCAATTTACGCATAACAAATTACTCTATGATCAGTAAGTATAAATTACAAACGCTGTCATATCTGCACAACCATCTCATCTATGATTGCAATAATCTACAGCACAAAGAGTATTTATGCGCGGGAAAATGTTATTGATCTCTATGCAAATGCTATAAGATTCATAATTTAAATTCTGAGCTGAAGATGATATTATGAGAAGCCTCGTAGGCGTGATTTGAAAGGCAGGTGTACAATGTGTATGGAGTGCAAAACATCTTTATGTATGTATACACACATTATATACATAATATACATTAACGACCTGCTAGATTATAATGAACAGTTTTTTATATACACGGGGATTGGTTGCCGCTTATGTGCAGACGTGGTTCGATTTGAGTAGTTAATATTAATTGTATGTAATGAAACGTACTTTGTTGTGATTTGTCTGTTCTATTTTCAAAGCTTTGGTTCGTGAGTGAAATGGAACGTTTACGTGGAACGAACGGATGAGTTGTAGAGTATATAATGCACAGAGTATACAATAATATCGATGATTTTATCCAGTGTTAATGGATTCATTGACAATAGTTAAGTCGTTTATTTTTGAGGGTTCCGTACCCAAAGGGTATTGGGACCCTATAACTTAGACTCCGTCGTCTGAATCGTTCAAACAAACAAACTTTTCGGCTTTATAATTTTAGTATAGACTTGTTTAAAAACGAAACAAAATCATTCAAAATTCGATAATAAGTCAAGTAAACGTACTAAACGTAACGTAACGTAGAAGCCGTGTTGGCTAAGTGTGATTACACTCGACTTTCATTCCGAAGGTCGTGGGTTCAAACCCCGCCACGCACATCTGGATTTTTCTTCTTTAAACTTGTATGTGCACTTTAAAACACATGCTTTAACGGTGAAGGCAATACATCGTGAGGAAACCGGCATGTTCTAATAACTTTAAGCAAATTTGAAGGACAAGTGTCATTCACCAACCCGCATTTGGCCAGCGCGGTGAATTAAGGCCTATTCTTCTCGTTAAGAGAGAAGTCCCTGTGTCCCAGCAGTGGGAACGTTAACGGGTGATGATGACGAAACGTACTAAATAACCTTAGTTTTTTCCCAAACTGCTTCTTACCGAGCAATAATAAGAACCTTGCAAAATCAAAGAAAAAAAGACCATAGCATAGACAAGAGAGCAGCTCAGCAAAGCAACGTTACGTCAACACAGCTCAAAGACGCGGTGAATGCGACAAACTAGCGGAGATCAAAGGCCGGCTGATAGAGTTGTGCGCGCGGCACGGATAGGAATAGAGCTGGGACCACTAGTGTTGTGACAAACCTAGACTAGTGTAGTAATAAACACTATCATAAATAAATAAATAGATAAATATTTCCGGACAAACCACAAAACATCTAGCCCCGTTGTGTTACGGTAACACTACAAAAAAGCGATAAACCAGCAGGAGATCAAAGACAGGGAGAATAGTGACAACACTATAACACACAAGAGGAATACAGCACAGAAAGAGGCAGAGATAGGAATAGAGCTGCTATCTTTTTTCGGACTATCTAGATAGTACAAATAAACTAAACTATGGTAACTATCAGTATATAAGTAGCGAATCTCACCTTATGCCATCCTTGAACTCACTTACGTCCAAATAAAATGAAATGAAATGTATTCATTTCAGCCAAAAGTATCTGGCTGAAACGGTGTGAATGGGGCGCGGGACGCATCCGCGACTCATAGGCGGATCTACCGCGCTCGAGGTAACATGTCATGGAAGAAAATATATTTGTGTTTTTCAATAACATTTTCAAATAAATTAAGTAGAAAATAAAATTGATATTCATTCATTCTTTAATACATTTTATAACGTTTCTCATCATCTCTCTCTCGTTTACAAAGTTTATATATAAATGTAAGTCTTTAGGTGTCCCAGCTGACAATTCTTTATGGAATGACCGAGTAGAGACATCCGAAGAAGGCAAACATCGTGAGGAAACCGAAAGAGTTTGAAGGACATATGATATTCTCTAACCCGCACTTGGCCAGCGTGGTGAATTAAGGCCTTATCTCTCTCGTCAAGAGAGAAGTCCCTGTGGCCCAGCGGTGGGAACGTTAAGACTAGTGTAGTGTATACTCACTAACATAAGTAACAAAATCCACCAGATTCTGTCCATCGCATCTCAGACAGTGTCTTAGCATATTTCATCGCAAAATGGCGACTTTCAAGTTCCCAACACTCCTTTAATCGACAAGAGAGAATAGACAAAAGAGCACAGCAAAGAAACGTAGCGTCAGCACAGATCAAAGGCAGGGTTGAATAGTGTTGTGAACAGATGGGAATAGGGTTGTGAAGACTAGAGTCGAGACAAAAATGTACTAAACAAGATGCAAGATACAAAATCACTTATTTCCATTGTTTGATTTTACAAATCTTAGAAACGTCAAAAATAAAATAAAAAACACAAACAAATTGAACATACTTATAGATAAACACGAAATGGAATTGTCGTATCTGGTAGCTTCGTCTTTTTTAGACTAGAGAGAATAGAAGCGATTAGAAACTCATTTTTGTTCTGAAATTTTACATAAATATGGGTCCTTATGAGTCCGCTGTCATAATAACATAATGAAAGGATTTGTATGCTGATATCAGCTATTAATAAAGTTATTCAAAAAGAAACCTTTATGTGGAGATGGGTCGCTTGTACAATATATATTCGCAATTTACGGAAGTTTTCGATTTAATTTATCTTCCGTAAATTGCGAATAAAAATTAATATGAAATACAACACAATAGAAGACATGATCGTCACATCCTCTGGGTGATCACTAGTCTAAAGGATTTCCTAGACCTCTTTGTGAATTAACAGCTATTTAGAACTCTTAATGTTTCTACTACTTAAAAAAACATTCCAACTACTCGAAAACTTAAAAAACCGATACCGACAATAACGTTTCACCCATAAACTACCATCGATAAATCACGAGCGCACTACATCACTACAACTATTTAAAATTCGAATGCATTCTGATAGAATTCGTTTTTAATCGAGCTCAAATTGGGCGCGAAATGAGACCGACCCTCGTGCCTTAGATCTTTCAATTACACAAAATACAAATATTAATCGTTACATATTTCGGCGCGGAGAAATATCTCATAGAGTTGATGTCATATTTTTTTTTCTGGTATCGGAAGTCTGTGAAGTCGAGGTCTATTGCAATGCTAATAAAAAAACTTTCAAAGCTTTTTATCGCCCACATATCATAATTATTTAGAAATCAGTTTACGCTTAAAACATTTAAATACCTATATTATGAATTATGTATAATAAAATAGCTAATTTTTATAAAAAGCCGTGTGGCCTAAGTGGGTGGACACGCGACTTTTATTCCGATGGACGTGGGTTCAAACCGCGCCACGTACTTCTGGAGAAATTTATGTGCGCTTTAAACACCTGCTTTAACGGTGAGTCACCAAAGAAAAAAACATAAGACAAGTCACAATAAGATTTGACATTCAATAAAAAGCTGGTTATTTCCTAATACATATAATTTAAAAAATATATTAAACTCATTTAAAAAGGTTTCATGTAGATAGAAGATAAAATAAACTACATTCCAAAGTAATTCTTATTTCAAATCAAAGTTCCATAAATTCCACTTACCAACTGTCTCGCTAAAACCCACAAACAACGCAACTACACCCAATTTAAACCTTATTCCAACTAAATAAGGTTACTTCTCGCATGGCAGCACTAAGTCGATTCTTCCGGTACTTACCCGCGCAAATGAAAAGTCCAAGGTGTAACGAAGTTGATGTCGCAAATTGATTTTCACTCGCTTTGTGTGCGTTAGTTTGTTAGTTCGCGTTTTATTGGCTTAGACGCTCAGGTAGTCTTAAAGTACTTACAAAGTTGGGGTGTTTAAGTAAATTTAGAAGTTTTTGTTATTTTGTAGGCATTTCGCTTGAATAACTAGTGTAAAGTGTGTTTATAGAGAAGAAGAAAATTATTGTGAGTAAAGCTTGAATTGGATCAAACTTGGCATGAAAAGAGTTTCTTTTTACCGGTGAAAATCCATGGAAAATCTATTATTACGCGGACAGCTAGTCAATAAATAAAAAGAATGGGTGGTTTTGGCGGTCTAAAATTCAAACTTTTTGAACACAAACTCTTTCAAATTTCACAAAATAAAATTACCCAAGTGACTCGTATTTCCTCTTATGAAAACGTGTCAGCTATCGCTCAAAACCATCGAAAACGTAATTACCGCTATTAAAATTACCCTTCCAATGGTCATTGATCATTCCTACTTAAACGGCCGTATAATGTATGCACCCCCGTGTCACTCTAACAAACAAAACATTAAACGCCGCGATAAAGAACTCATTTATACGCTGTATTAACCGCGAAATGGAACGTAAAGGAACCTTTTTTACAAACTTATTTTATCACCACACTGTGTGTTTTCAACCTTATTACAACGCAAAAAGGATTTATTCCCTTCTAAATTCAATTTTTTTCCGTTCTGAACGCTACGGAGGTAGTAATAAGGATGGTTTTCAAAAGTTTTTACTCGATTGTAGTGGTGGTCTAAATAAAACACTAGTGATTTGAACAAATGTCGCGAGAAAAAAGTAATTGAGCTGTCAGATTTGGAGGGAAAGTGGTTTGTAATTTGAAATTCGAATTGCCGTAAAATATCAAGCGGTGATTTGTTTCTCTTTTATACGATTGTTGTTAGAAATCAAAATACGAGGAAAGTATTGAAATGATGACCGTTTTAAAAATTCAGAATGAAAGTTATTATTATTTTTCTCAAACGAATCAAATTATATTTAGTCGCAGACAGAATAAGTACTATAAAAAATTTTGTACCATCAAACATTTGAAACTTAAATACTAATAAACGAAATTTAATTTGTTTAGGGTTCCGTAGCCAAATGACAGAACACTTTAACCCATCAAAGTCTGCTGTCTATCCTTTCGTATGTCACAGCCACTTTTTCGAAACTATAAGAAGGAACTATACTTTTGAAACTTGTTATGTAAATGATCTGTAAAGGTGAAGGTACATATTACCAAAACAGCATTTTTACAAAGTTTGTCAGACTGTTTGTTCCATCTAATCGCTAACACGGCTGGATCAATTTTACAGGGTTTTTTCGAGCATTATACATAATATTATAGACATTTATAGAATATAGAGATTATAGTTATTTAGGCTACACTTAATACGTGTAATGCGTTTATAAAATTAAAGGATATTTTCGATATTATCCCAAAATCCTTAGAAATAAAAGAGCAAATTTTGTCTAATAGATAACTGTAGATTCAAACCTGAAACAACCCTGAGTACTTGAATCCATTCACTCGGTCCAAGGTGAACGAATGAACGAGTGAATGTTATTTAAGCCGCTATTGATCTCGAGGGGAAAGGGTTGTATTGTTGTCGGAACTACCATAGAGCTAGGAACATGTAATAGGCTTATATTAATAAATGAATAAAAACATTTCACCTAACTGAATAGTCGTCAAAACGCGAATCTTTGAATAAAAATTTAAAAAAAATTGCGGCATGCGAAAGTCTTCGTCAAAAGAAAGATTCGTGTTTGTTCGTTTTGCATTTATGTGTTTGTCTGTTTTTATTCTATATAGCTTAATAAGTTTACATATCAGATTAGTACATCTATCATAGGTTCAGAGCTTACCTCTAGGACAGCGAAAATTGGCCATCAATATGTAAAAAAAAATACATTTAGCGGACTATATTTAATTATTTTTAACAAACCAAAATTTTACTATAGTTATCACGTTAATTTCAATAACTTTAAAAAATTACTTTAAAAAACCATTGTAAAAAAAATCATTAAAATTTTAGTCATTTCAGTCAGTCATTTTAGTTATCTTAACTTTTACCTGCGAGCAATGACTTATTTAAATAAATATCTCCGTGCTTCTTCAAATAGTGAACAAAGACTTACCGTAAAAGCTGCTCGAATAATAAAATAAAAGGTAAATTCTATCTATTTTAAGTCTACATTTACTCTGAAGGGGTTAAGCACCCCTTTCGCTTTCCATAGAGGGTTTGTTCGTGAACATAAATACACTGACGGATTAATACGTCTATGGGACAGATACTTGATTGATAAGAGCCTGGCAAAGCGGCAACTCGGAGACGAAAATCTCGGAGAATTTCTCCGAGTTGACGCCTTTCATTTGAAATAATACAGTACAGATACACTTTATTGTACACCAGAACAAAACAATAGTAACAAATTTCACAAATGGGGAAGACGTACACAGGGCGGCTTATCCGTGAAAGTGAAGAGCGTGATATTTTTGCGACAACTCAGAGAAAATAAGTTTACGCTGTTTTCTACATTCAGAGACGAAACAGCTAAAATAAATAGCTTTTAAAACGTAAAAAAGCGCTGTTTGCCTTATTTTCCATGGATAGAGCAAATAATTGTCGTTTAGATAAAGATTTGTATGTTTATTAAATAGAAAAAAAGCCATGTTGGCTAAGTGGGAGGACCCTCGACTTTCATTCCGAAGGTCGTGGGTTCAAACCAAAGTGATGATGATGATGAAATCAAAAATGAAGATGTTTAAGTATAAGAAATCTATGCTGTCTTTGAACTAAACAGAGCAACGCAAGAGATGAGAAAGAAATCGAAGAAATCGAACGGTCACCCATCCAAATACTAGCTGCGCGCAAGGTTGCTTAACCTGGTATAAATTACGTTTGTTGTATGGGAGTCCCCTTCAATATTTATTTAGAATGTTTTTTGTGCCTGATAAACAGGATTCTCCTAGTTCAGGCAAAATAAATACATCATAGTTCTAACTAAATATTAAGGATTTTTGACAACTTAAGCTTTAAGTGATTTTCTTAATAAATATTATTATTATTTTTATAGTATTTGTTGCAACTGAAATCTATCATCCCTCAAAATTTCAACTCTCTGGTTATCACGGTTCTTGCAGCCTGGTGAGAGACAGACAACGAAGTCTCAGAAATATATGGTCCCGTTTTAGCCTTTAGGTTTTTACAGAACCCTAAAACGAAAATATATGGGTTCTATAATAAATAAATAAATAAATATTTCCAGACAATTCACACAACAACATCTAGCCCCGTGGTAAGCTCTAAGCTTGTGTTACGGGTACTAGATATCTGATATACTTAATATAATAGTCATACATATATAGATATTTTTATTCTAAATATTTAAACACCCAGACCAAGGAGAAAGTGCTTGCAGAACATACAAACACTTTCACCCTCGGCGGGAATCGAACCCGCTACCTCCTGCGCCGCAAGCGGACCCTCGCCCACTGCGCCACCGAAGCAAATAATATTTTTCACTAATAATTTTCTTCACCCAAAAATTGGTTTCCAGTCAATGAAGTGACAATAAATAATTTAATGCATGATTGATAATTTAATACTGAAACACTGAAATTTTTATTGATAACTGTTGTACAAAAGGTTTTATAACTAAAGGGTACAAGTTAATTTATTATCTCATTTCATAATTAGAATTTAATTTCTAAAAATATTTTTTAAGTTTGAATATTGGAATATATGGCTTTATTATAATTATAATATTTTTACAGTATTACCCAATTAGGGTATATGCTTTTCCTTACAAGGTAGGGTGTACACATCGCTTTTTTACGTTTTTAATAGATATTATGCAACAGTTTGAAGTCCCTTAGTGCTAGGATTCTCTGAACACCCACGGGCAGAGGAAGTGTTAATATACTAGTTAACTATATATTACATACTCGAGGAGTTTTTATGATGCTAAATTATAAAGTTGTCAACGTTGTAAGTTTTCTATTAACTATACTGTACCACGCGACTATTCCTGTGTTCAATAAATTTATTTTTATAATTTCTGATTGGTTGTTGACTTTCTTGTTGTTTGTGGAAGAAATAAGACCGCCTACGGTTACGTACGCTAGGTTTAAATGTTACCTTACTATTTATTTATTTTTGTGGTATGTAATAAATATGTTTTTCTATTCTATTTTATACCAATTTTCAGTTTAATTCGCTATTACAACTTTCAAATATATAATGAATTTATAGCAAAAAGTTCTATTAGATCTTTGGGGACAACATTGTCGATAATTTTGTAAGCAAAACTTGCCCAAAGTAATATATTTGTATGTTTTATTTTAATAATACTTACTTACATAGAAATAAATATTTCGACCAACTATTAACTATTTATTCTTCTATTTATATTCTAAAATGTTAATTAACAACAAATGAATTGAATGTAATTAAGCTAGTTGTTCGAACTTAAAACTCTGAAACACAAATTTAGTTAATAGATTTTTCTTCGAAGTTGATTCTATTGATTGTTGATTCGTACCATCTTTATATATATAATTCTTATGTGAGTGTGTATGTCACTGAACTTCTCTCAAACGACTGGACCGATTTTGATGAAATTTTTTGTGTGTGTTCAAGGGGAACAGAGAATGGTTTAGATTAAAAAAAAAAAAAAAAAAAAATTAAAAACCCGTGCGAAGCCAGGGCGGGCCACTAGTCTTTATATAAAAATACTAGCAGTAACTCGCGGTGCTTCCCGCGTTTAATGAATTATCCCGCGGTATTACATATTTTCCGGCTGTAAAAAGCCAATGTCACTTCTCAAGCTTTAAAAAATATATGTACAAAATATCTACGCTAGGCTTCCGAAGGTCAAGGGTTCAAACTCCGCATTTTTGCACCTCTGGATTTTTCTTCTTGAGAAATTTATGTGCGCTTTAAACACGTGCTTTAACGGTGAAGGCAAACATCGTGACGAAACCGGCACGTTCTGAGAACTTTAAAAAAAAGAGTGTGAAGGACCTGTGACATTCACCAACCCGCACTTGGCCAGCGTGGTGAATCGAGGCCTTATCTCTCTCGTCAAGAGAGAAGTCCCTGTGTCCCAGCAGTGGGAACTTTAATAGGGTGATGATGATGAAATATCATTAAAATCAGTTCAGTAGATCCATAGATTATCCCCTACAACGTCACAAACATTCTCACAATCTCACAAACGTTACCTCTTTATAATATTAGTAAAAAGTATGTATATATATATAGATATTGGACATTGGAGGACTCAGCAAAATCTTGCATGTAATAACAAGCACCACTATAAATATTCATAAACATACAAACTAGTGATTTTAGTATTAGAAGGTATGTTACAAATTAATAGCAGTCCGTGTGAATTTATACCCATCCCTGATATAATGACTATTTATAATACTAATTAGGATCATGTTGTTAATATGGCAATTATAATGAAGTGGATGTAAACATAGCTTATACTTACTAGAAATGGGTTCCTAGAAAATTCAACCCTATAGTTATTTCCCGTATAGGTAGTTATTTTGATAGTAGGGATAGTAAGAATTCTCATACTTTCAACCTACACGTCTTGCGAAGGCAGGAACAAGCAAAAAATCTTATATAATATCTAATCGTATCTTTCGAGAAATATCTGAGGCAGATTTTGCAATTCTCGGATATTAAGACTGACTGTCAATGTCAAGTTTTAAATAAAATACGTTAGATAGAGCCTATACGACAATTAGGCATGATGACTACATAAAAATAGATATTTAGTTTAGTCCGCCTGTTAGCTCGTCCAAAAATAATTGACACCCAGTTTTCTTATTAATCAAATTCATCATCATCTTCCTGCCCTTATCCCACATTACGTGGGGTCGGCACGACATGTGAAATAACACCCAGTTTTCTCATTATTAATTTTAATAAGAAAATGTCAAGATTATAGCATCAAAGTTGACTGCTTCAGTGGCGCGTTTTGCGAGGGTCCGCTTGCGGCGTATGAGGTAGCGGGTTCGATTCTGTTTGTTTAATATGTATAATAAAAAACTATCTATATATGTATGACTATTATATTAAGTATATCAGATATAATCTAGTATCCGTAACACAAGCTTAGAGCTTACCACGGGGCTAGATGTTGTTGTGTGAATTGTCTGGAAATATTTATTTATTTTTATTTAATGTTCCAGAGGCTTAAGATATTTACTACAAATCGCTCGGTCGTTTTGATTTTTGCGTTATGTACAACTCATTTTTCTTGTTCTGACAATTTTTTTTGTCATCTACGCTATTGAAACTTTAAATAAAAACTATGTTTTTTAATTTCTACACTCTAGTTTATTTGTTTTTTGGTTTTTCCTCACAGTTTAAGAATTTCTGGGTAAACTTTCACCAGTGCGTTCATAGTAATGATAAGGTTAAATAAAAAGCTTTATTGTTTTCATTAAATATGTCCGTTTTCCGGCGGTTTAATTTTTTTTAACTTTTTGAATGAGTGAAAGAATTACATACATAATTTGTCGAATTCACACAAGCACAAGCTTTATCATATCAAGAAGACTGGCTCAAGTCCAGAACTTTAGCCGGAATTCACAGTCGTACATAATATCTGATTACTTTAAATCAATGATTACATTTGTAGCTGCTAAAAATATGTCAATTTATAGATTTGGAAACCGGCATTATCTGAGAACTTTGACGGACATGTGACATTCACCAACCCGCACTTGACCAGCGTGGTGAATTGAGGTATTAGTTATCTCATCAAGAGAGACGTCTCTGTGTCCCAGCAGTGGGAACGTAAATATGGGTGCTTATGTGAATTCCGGTCTTAGACCAGATAGATTTATAAGAGTTTATAAGAGGTCTACCCTTAAGGCTTAAAACAAAAGGCCTAACTATTTTTCATAAGAGGTCTACCCATAGACAAAAGATTGTCAAAAAAAGAGGAGCTAACCATAAGACTTCATTCACGGGATGTCCTAAATTACGGACGCACACTACCGCCGCACTCATTACAACTTAGCCCAAGGAGTTACTCCCACTTACCATATTTTTGGGGTTCCGCGAAAGGTGATTGATGCTGGGAACGGAGTAGGTGAATTAAAATAGGTAGCGTAGTTGAATTTTGATGGAGATTACTAGGAGATTACTAGGGGATTGGTGGCTTTGTAGGATACAGAGAACGATGGTTGCGTATTCCAGTAAATATAATATGTAAACATAAAAATATGATTCGTTATTATCGTTGGAAATAGCAAAATAAATGAAAATTTAAACGAGAATCCCAGGTTTTAAAATAAAAATAAGAGATTATGAGTACTTTACATTATAAAAAGTATTTTTCCCAATATTTCGGCGAAATTTCAAGAGCTCATTGTAAAGTTTAACTGAAGTGGAACGAGTTGAATAACGTCAAATTTCTGAAATGATTTGTTTTGTAGGTAAATGTCAATAAATACTTTAAAGCAGTTTATTGATTTATTTGCATTTACTATTTCCATTATAAAAAATAAATATACCTATACAAGTAGGTCTAATAAGTATATTAATTATATCAGATGTCTAGTACCCGTAACACAAGTTTAGAGCTTACCATGGGGCTAGATGTTGTTATGTGAATTGTCCGAAAATATTTATTCATTTCAATAGATCTACGGAACCCATCGGCACAAGCACAGTCTTTCCACTCATTTTATTTTATACACCGCGCACCCGCGGGCCGCCGGCGCGGTTTTCAAAATAATAATTAAACGGAAACATTTGTTATTTTATACAGGATGCTCTTGGGAGAGTTATTGTATACTTATTATTGGGTCTGATTTCAAGTTGGTATTAAAATTAAAAACATCTGCTTTGTCTTTAAAAAATAAAAATGGCGCTGGCCTTTCTTTATCTCCTTTTCTATATTTTATATCTTTATGACAGGCATGTACCTAAGGATAGCTTTTATTGAGAGTGACTGGAAATTGTATTGACATTTTTTTTAAATTTGGTTTAGGTACTTACAAGGATCTTTTTTTAAAATTTGTAAGATTTGAAAATTACAGATTGGAGCGAAGTGCCAAGGCAATCTTACTTAAATGCTTATTTTATTTGTAAAATATATTAATTTCTATATGAACGATTGCACAAAACACTCCTAGGCGAGATTTCAGTGCAGATCTCAGTTCCCCCACTTAGAATTAGAATTATATGAACGATTCATAATTTCTAATCAATGTACTACGAAAATAAACTAGTCTTGACTTCGTTTTTGGCATTTTGGTTAAATATTTTATTCTTAATTGCACAATAAAACAATGTACAAAAGGTGGACTTAAGACCAAGACCAAATATATGGGTTATAGCAGAAAATGCTGTTAAAGTAACTGTATAGTGTGTCATATTTTTATTTTTATAAGTAGTACTGTAAAAAGTAAAAAACGGGAAAATTGTATCTCTCTGCAGCTATAGAATGTCTACTGTTGAGCATTTTGTAAATTAAATACAAACTACATCTAAAGTTTAATAAAAATATTCAAAAATCTTCCTTCGCATAAACTTGAAATAAACAACATACGGTGTTATTTTAGTATACAATATTTATATTCATATGTACGTTACACTGGTATTTGATTTTTATTTTTATTTTATTTCTCTTTTAAAATAATAGTTCTATAATTTACGTTTAAACAATTTAGTTTTATTAATTTTAAGTTTTCCATGTATGCCCTGTGCATCTAAAGAAATTAAAGTTTTGACTTGACTACAATATGCATTTACAAAAACTGTATTTATGAACAAGAAAATGATTAACTTTTTGTTTTCTTTTTATTATTAAAACTCCACACAAGTCCCAAGGTTAAAACTCCGCTCGCCTAAGGCCACAATCACACACCCTGTATCGCTATCAATATCGGAGCATCCTGTACATTCGGGTTCACTCGGCAGCTGCAGTCGACGCCGCGGGCGCACGCTATACGTCTGTGCCGTACTCGTAATCGAGCACTTGTCAAAATTATATTATTTTTAGTTTTACCATTGGATGAATGCAGCCGAGATCTTTGCCTCGTTTTAAAGAACGTTCTATTTGTGAATTTGAATTTGAATGAGGCGCTTCCCAAATAGATATTATCCTCTGTGGACTTGTAGGTTCCTTCTTGTCCATATCCTGACCAGCCCGAAATTTAAAAGATTATCTTGATCATTTTGATTTTAACAGAAATAATAGGCTTTTATGATGGTGTTTATTGTCGAGTAATATTTATATAAGCTTTTTGTTGACACTGACATTTGAGTACCAGGAGAAACATGTCGAAATAATTTAGGTACTTAATTGTATATTAAAAAGAAAAAAATATTTTTTACGCTATTACTAATTATTCGTAGCACTATAAAGAAAAATAGATTATAGTAAAGCATGGAAATTTAATTATCGATTTTCTATTTTAGGTGAGAAAGCGTTTCATTTAGTTATTAGTTGTATAAACGTATTTGTATTTTAATTAATAAAAATCTATTTATAACCGATTTCAACTAAAGGAGAAGGTTTCTCAATTCAACCATAAATCATTTCGTTTGTTCACATTGTGTTCTGCTATATACTTACGGAAAATAACCCACTGATCTTATAAATCGACAAAATATCTAGCTTTACTATATTCTACTTACTTACTTATACTCTTAACACTTAAAAAAAACTATTATATAAAATACAAATACATCATTTCGACATGTTCTTACTGGTACTCTAATGTCAGTGTCAACACAAAGCTAACATTTATTTTATTTTGTCACTTTCCAGCTGGAAGTACAATTTATCGAGAATAAACGTAGAGTAAGAGTAGAGTTGACTGCCTCGGTGGCGCGGTAGCGGGTTCGATTCCCGCCGAGGGAAAAGTGTTAGTATGTTCTGCAAACACTCCTCGGTCTGGGTGTTTAATATGTATAATAAAAAATATCTATAAATGTATGTATATTTTATTAAGTATATCAGATATCTAGTACCCGTAACACAAGCTTATAGCTTACCATGGGGCTAGATGTTGTTGTGTGAATTGTCTGGAAATATTTATTTATTTATTTAAAGTCGCGGGTTGGCTAGCTGGTTCGGTATAGTACGGATCATTAGAAAGGTTTATTCGGCAGCTGCGACTGAAGCCGCGGGCAATCGCCATACCTACTTCTATCCCTTGCCCGTAATTGAGCACTTGTCAAAATTATATTAAGTATTTCTTGTGGTAGAAATGAGCTGTGTTTGTTGCCACTATAAAATTGGCTGTGTTCTATTTTTAAATACATTTCCATAGACGAAAGCTTATTATTGTTATGTGAGCGCGTTTTTTTGAAATGAGAAACACTTTGTGATTGTTGCCTTTTTATTTGAATTTGGAACGACAACACTCAGAAAATGACTTCAGATGGGTCAATACTTACAGCATTTTTCCCGTAAACATGAATTTTAACATGATGCCTTCCTATAATTACTGTATTACACATAAAAACGCAAGTAAACTCTCTGAAATACCTTAATCACCATTATTAGAACACATTTTGATAACATCCGTGGTAACAGTACCTTTTATATACCATGAATATATTTTTTATACGCCTTTAGGCAAGCAAAAGTCACTTGACCATACAGCCTGGAAACCACGAACAAAATTGCAAAGATGCGTAGAGTTTTTTTTCGCCTCTTGGCAAAAGTCATGTGGTTATTCTGCGTACTTGAAATTAGCCACTGGTATATCTTGAGGGCAGTCGTGTGCTTTACTCATGACCGCCTCAAGACAACACTTATTCTTATAGGTTATAATGTTGGCGGCACTGTACCAACATTAGCTGATAATTATGTGAAGTAGCATTTTGGAATTGGAATGCGTGCTGGCAGCGTGGGATTCGTATTTTGAATTGTGGAGGGAAAACGCTGGAGGCGTCTATGCTGAAACTGTCAAAAATAAATCGACCTATAACAATACTGTAACGTTCGTGCAAAAGATAAAATCAGTTTCAATCAAATTGTGAAGTCTTATAACTGTGCTGTTTCGACGTGGGGAAATAATGCCTGTCTCTATTAATAACTTTCATTTATCTATTAAACTAATATTTTTAATGTAAATTTGTTTTCCCTCTCTGTCTGTTTGTTAAATCTTCACTTATTAATATATTAAAGAGTTTGTATAGCAATAGAGAGAAATATGTTTCCGTTAAAACCAGGGGTGGAAATCTTGAACTTTCACAATATTTCTAATAACTATTTTTTGTTTAATTAGGAGTTTAATCGATACGCATTTAGGTCAAAAATCGCCCTGCCACTGATGATCCATCCCTCTAGTTACACCGTGTACATAGTCATGTTTTAAGTTACTAATATGAATAAATAAAAAAAAAATACGGTAGAATTGAGAAACCTCCTTTTTTTTGAAGTCGGTTAAAATTATTATATAAGTATTTAAACTGAAAACAAAAAGTTTTCGGAACTCTGTCTGTCTGTAATAAATAATAATTGAGACGGATCATAATATAATTTGATGAGATAAACCAATATAGCGAATGTTCCCCGTATTTTATCATTTTTGTCATTTAAACACAAATAAAAAAAATTAAGTGCAAAAAATAAGATTTGCAAGAGAGCAGTCAGCGATTACCCAACCACCGTAACGTTACTTAACTTACCTACTTAATTTTAGCTAGAATTGGGTACACTTGCCATATAAGATCTAGTCATTGCTAAGAAGGTCACTGTAGTCGAAAGCGGCTAGGTATATTATATATATATGTCGCAGTCATCTGGTTGTATCTGCTATTTGATTGTATGACTGGCGCGTTCATTTAATGACGACATTTAATTGAATGACTAGGGCTGAACGTTGATTGAACAAGCGTCACAAAACGTCCAACTAGTAAGCGGATTATAACATAGCTCTTTGAACAGAGCGGACGTAAAATCAGTCAGGTGATTGAATAATTTTTTTTTTATATAATAATATTTTTTTTAATAGCAATTCGTCTATAGGAAGTGTATTGTTGCTATCTAAATAATAATATAAGAGATGTGACTGTTATTATTGGTACTACGTGCAAGTAAAGATTTTATTACATGTAGGAAAGTTGTTATACTTGTTTTTTTCAGTATTATATTACTTAAATTAATAAAACTGATTTTTTTTTGTTTTTTTTTTTACCTAATCCCTCATTTCACAAGGTGACAAAGACTTAAGTTAACTTTCTGGAGTCTCAGAGACTACCATATATTAATAAATTACCTTTGAAACAATTTGATATACTCGTATTTTTAGCCTATCTTAAGATTTCAAATACAACATAAAATCATAATATGGTGTGTCATGTCATGCCCTCATTTTTGTTATCTAAAGTAAGTTACCTTTTAAGTTGCGAACTTATGGTCACCCTAACCAAACATTACAAAGTCAGCTATATCCCATTCAACAACTATGCTAAATGACGTTCAGTCAAGACGTTGAACGTTACATTAAACAACTTGACGAGTTGTCCTTCAGTCATTCAATTAAATGTCGGCATTAAATGAACGCGCCAGTCATACAATCAAATAGCAGATGCAACCAGATGACTGCGACATATATATACTTAAATTTATAAAATCACGTTTGTTGTGTGGGGCTCATATATTGACTAGCTGACCCCAACAAGCGTTGTTTTGCAATATGAAAAATAGATAGTAGCCGATTCTTAGACCTAACATTGTGACATGGAAATTTGATAAATAAGATTTATTATAATGTTTTAGTGTTGTTACAGTGACAACAGAAATACATCTTCTCTCAAAATTTCAGGCCTCTATCTATCACGGTTCTTGAAATACAGCCTGGTGACAGACAGACAAACAGACAGAAGTCTCCACATCGTCACATTACATCAGGTGAGATTGTGGTCAGATGAAGACTTATCGAGCATAAAAAAAAAATAAGGTCCCTTTTATCCCCTAAAAACTACAAAACGCAATGTCAAACTACCATTATCTTGTTTTGAAGGTTTTGTCTGTTCACGTCCGTAAGTGGTAACCCTCTGAATCCTTGCACGTGACCTCCGGGTGGTGCTAAGAACAGTCTCTGGTGGTAGGCTTCGGCCGCAGCTTGTCATCCTCCGGGCTGGGCCAGTGCGTGAAGCGATTTATTCGTGTTTCGTAATGTGGCCCGGAGAAGCCATCTACCTTCTAACTCTTCATGCCCCATCTTAGACCACATCGTCACTTTACATCAGGTGAGATAGTGGTAAAATGAAGACTTATCTAGCATAAACAAAGAAATCTAACTGATCGCAAAATTCCAAAACTTGTTCCCATCTTTAGCGAATGCCAAGCATTGCGGGAGATTTCGGCAGTTGGCCTTAGGGAGCTAATAACGTATCGAACCTCCTTAAACGGGCTACCATTACGGGCCACGTGTGAACGACGCCTCAGCTGTACACTATTTGTATAGTATAGTGATTTTGAACATTAAATATAGGAAGGATCTTTTGATAAAAAGAGACATTATATCCTTACAGCGGTCAACTAGGAATCGAACCGAAGCTTTGAATGGAAAAGTAGTAAGGATTTTATTGTATTTAAATTTGTTATTTTGTTTTCACGATTAATGTACTGTTTATAGGACTTTAAGGGGCAAGTTTTCAATTTGATTCGTATTTTTTTCTTTGTTAACGGTACTGATAAGTTTTGTTCCAATGGTAAAATATAAAAGAAACATAAGTATTCGGAAATAATTTACTACCTCAGTGGCGCGGTGGGCGAAGGTCCGCCGGTAGCCGGGTTCGATACCCGCCGAGGGGCCAAGTGTTTGTATGTTCTGCAAATTAAAATTCAAAAATCATTTATTCCAGAGGCAAACAAAATGGTGAATAGTAATTTAATACATTAAATCATAAATATAAATCAATTGAAACAAAATAATATAACTATCTTTTATTATAAATTACAATATTGTTACACCTAAGTAACATTTGGCCAAGCATTTGCATCTGAGAACTTTCTCAAGGTTCTTAGGTGTTTAATATGTACCTCTATAATAAATAATATCTAAATATGTATGTCTATTATATCAAGTATATCAGATGTCTAGTACACGTAACACAAGCTTAGAGCTTACCACGGGGCTAGATGTTGTTGTGTGGATTGTCCAGAAATATTTATACACAATACAATATTCTTTATTGAAACACCAACAACATAAATATAACAAAGTAATGTGCATAGCAAAATGTGAGACAGTGGGCGGCCTTATCACTAAAAGCGATCTCTTCCAGGCAACCTTTGGAAGGACAGAGATCATTGTACACACAGAAGCATATGTATATATGTAGCACACAAAAGAGTAGACCATCTACACTCTAACTGACATAAGTTTCGGTTAAAATGCCTGACCAGTGACACAGTCACCATAGCTGAAATCGGCTTGGACATCATCATCATCATCATCATCATCATGTATACATTTATTCTAATATCCTAAAGCTATTAAAAGATACTGATCAGTGCACCTAACTGGGGCCCAACCCTCGCATCTGATCACGATTCCGTGACACGCATCACTCCTTCAAATTTGTATTTGTTTGTTAATTTGTGGGAACGTTTATATTTATTGATTCTCAACTAAATATTCTAATAATAATGCTGCAACATTTCGGATAGGGAATTTAAGGCAAGCTGAAAACGTGTTCTATGCCATAAATAAGCCATATGTATATATTTTTTACTAGCGGCTCGCCCCGGCGTCGCACGGGTAAAAAAAGTTTTAATCAGACTAACGAACAACAATTCATTTTTATTTATATAGATTTGCATTAATTATTTTTTATGTGAAATTCATATGTCAAATTAATTACGTACTAAACCATTAGAATAACAGTTCAATAAAAGTTTTTTCACTATAAGAAGCTTATTGTGTGTTTTAGCCAATTCATGTATATTCATATTATATTAGTTAGAAATAGCAGATGTTAGGCAAACATCGTGAGGAAACCGTCTTGTTCTGAGAACTTCAATGAGTTAGAAGGACAAGTGACATTCACCAACCCGCACTTGGCCAGCGTGGTGAATTAAAGTCTAATCTCTCTCGCCAAGAGAGAAGTCCCTGTGTCCCAGCAGTGGGAACGTTAATAGGGTGATTATGTGTGTGATGAGTAGATTTTATCAATTCTAGCATACCTAAATCTACAACATTCAACAGTATTTTCATCTTATAAACACTTTCGCCCATCAAAAGTCAAGTGTCAATCGTAGCTTCCAAATTGATAACACCCCTCTTTATGCATCGACGGCTAAAATAAAACCAGTTGCATTTCGTGCGTGCGACGCCCTACTCAATCACTCCCTCTAACCAGGCGTTAGTAACGGACACTTGACTATCGTGATTACGTTGCGATTACTTACTTTAACTGTTTTTAAAATGCATTTCGAACTTTTGTTTGCACGTCCGCATGAGTTGTAGAGTCAAAGTCAAAGTCAAAACGTTTATTTGCTTAACATGGACAGATAAATAAAATAAATAAATATTTCTGGACAATCTACACAACAACATCTAGCCCCGTGATAAGCTCTAAGCTTGTGTTACGGGTACTAGATATCCGATATACCTAATATAATATACATACATATATAGATATTTTTATTATATATATTAAACACCCAGACCAAGGAGAAAAGTGCTTGCAGACCATACAAACAATTTTACCCTCGGCGGGAATCGAACCCGCTACCTCTTTCTCTGCAAGCGGCAGTCAACTTAAAATTAATTAAATTAAACTAGACTTAATAAAAATCATCAAGGAACTAACATTGACTTGACAGTTCCCTTCAATGTTTTATTCTGAGTTGATAAGCGAATAGAACAACAGCTGTATCAGATTTTTCAATTTTATCATTAAATAAAACACACATAATAAAGTGCATGAAGAAAAATTCTAAAGAAAGTAGTGAGCGGTCACCCATCCAAGTACTGACCGCGCACAACGCTGCTTACTTTATAAAATCATAATATTTGTTGTATTATAAACCGTTATATATTTAGTATTAGTATATCTTGTTAAAACGGCAACAGAAATACGTCTTGTTTATTATTTTGTCAAATTTTGACAGTTGTCACCAGATATAATGACAATTAACCAAGTTTCACCTTATGTACCTACTCACATACAAACAAACTCCTTATATTTTATTTTTTTTAGTATTTCACATTTTATGTTATAAATATTTTATTAGAATTAATAATTAATTTTAGTTGACACATTTAGTTCAGTTATAATTACTTAGATTATTAGTTTTTTTTAGATTGTTTTATAAAATCTCGTTTTGATAGTAATTTGTCTGACTTTGAGGGTGGAAGTCATGCAGCTAGCTGTGCATTACTTGTCGCGTTTATTGTCTACCGCACTTATATCTATTATTTGACTAGCGGCCCGCCCCGGCGTCGCACGGGTAAAAAAAGTTCCCGACAATTTTTCCTTATTTGATCACCGTTTAGACCTACCCTGGACTACGCAGAAGAAAGCAGAAGGTCCGTCTCCGTTCCTGCCGCTGCCTTTCTCACAACTGCGCACCTGGATGAGAACTAGAATAAAAGACCTACACAACGATCGCTGGCATAATCTAACAGACTGCCGACAGGCAAGAACAGCAATGCCAGACCTTAACTCAAGGCAATCCAAACGCCTATTAAACCTTAAAAGAACGGACCTTCGAGTCCTGATAGGAACTATCACAGGACACATCACCCTCAACAAACACCTCTATAACATGGGATCCACAGACAGTTCACTCTGCAGAGGATGCCTCAACAAAGACGAAACAGCTGCCCACGTCTTCCTGGAATGCGAGGGAGTAACAGCACAGCGACGTGAAATCCTTAAGAACCCAAGGTCACTCCGAGAAGCCTGCGAAGACCCCAGGAAACTTCTGCGCTTTTGGTCGGAGTTGGGCTGGTTACACTAGCGCCCCACTCCACGCACAATGGACCACCTTTGAGTCTAAGTGCGGAAAAACAGGGCCCCCCTAACTAACCTACCCTGGACTACGACAAACATTTTAAAACCAAAATCAGCTCAATCGGCCCAGCCGTTTTCGAGTTTTAATCAGACTAACGAACAACAATTCATTTTCATTTATATAGATAGATTCGTAGCTTAATTTTAATAGAAGTCAAATATTATCCAGCAAGTGCAGTATAGTGGTTATTGTTATAATGCACGAATTTAATTAGTTAAGGTCATGAATGTACTAGCTATATACTATATACGACTTTTTATTGAATTAAACCTTTTTTATTATTTAAGATATGTGTGTCATGCATGTGTCAAAGAGCCCTGAATCCGCTGCTATAACCAACTGCGTTTGTAACGGACACTTGACTCCGGAGATTGCGATTACACCGCGCTCCAATGGACCCCCGCTAAACAAAATAACTTATCCTCTTATGCGAAATAGTCAATTAAACCTATATTAGGTAAAATGTCGTTGGCCCTAACAACAAGGCTAACAGAATATTACTATTTTTTAAATCAGTCACCGCAAAAAATCGCTTTACGCAAAGGCCCAGCCCGGAGGGTGGTGACAAGTCGCGGCCGAAGCCTATCACCAGATAACTTCACGATCCATGAATGCCCGGTGCTTCTAAGGTAATATACATTTTGACTTTAAATATTCTCGCACGGCGTTTGCAAGATACAAATGATTTTAATAAAATTTTAAAGAAAATCTAAAATAAATATTACCAGACTAATCACAGCATCACCTAACCCCAAACTAGGCTTGTACTATTGGCGTTAGGTAACTGATATAATTTCTTTTTTTTATCTGAAACGTTATCTTCCAAACCCAAGTCAATTTCGCTATTTTCCAAGCCTGTTCAACTGAACAAAATAAACTCCATAATATACCACCTCTCCTGCCGGTAAATAGCCCTTCCGGCGGACCATTTCCGGCTATAAGCTTATTTCCGGTGAGCCTAGTTCCGGCAGGTGGCGCTAGTAGTTACAGAAGGGTAGCTCTAAATTGTGTTACCTTTAACAAAATTGCTTCTTGAAAGGAGTTTAGGCTTGAATGTTTTCTTACTAGTACAACTTAAACAAAAATCAACAGAGTCTTTGTTTAATTTTGATTTTTTTTGCGAGCACTAATATACCATTTGGCCAGCGTGGTGAATTAAGCCTTAATCTTTCTCGTTAAGAGTCCCTGTGCCCAGCAGTGGGAAGCGGCATGCATTCACCGCGATCCCGTAGCCTTTACGATGTCATCTTTCACTTTAGCATGTGGACGTCCTCCGCTGCTTACTGATTCGTGGTCTTCAGTCGAGAACTTTTCAGTTCCAACGGCCATCCGTTCTTTCCTCTTTAGCTAATGTATTAGTTATGCTTGGATATGTTGTCGGTAATAAGGCTTAATTCTAAAATAATACACCTGAGAATATATAAAAACTAATTTAAATAAAATACGTTTAATAAAGAACAAAATTGACTACAAAACAAAATCTGAATACATAAATAATACAATAAACAGAATACGTAAGTATATAAACAGGACAGGGAGGTTATTTCGAAAACCTCCGAAGAATTGTTGTAAGAAAACTTTTTAGTAGCTTCCGTAAGGATTGTATGGATACGCTTAAGTTTAATTAAGGCTGTGTGAAGGCTTGGTAGTTTGTAATTATATGTATAAAGTAGTTTTAAGTTCAAATATATATTTATACGTAGCCAACGTAACTAACCCTAGTTGTAAAATGTTAAAAATTGACCTCATCTAATAATACAATACTTGTTTAAAACAAGGTATTAGATAATATGTTGTTAAATGTTGATACAATTATGTGCCGTTTTGGATTTAAAGTAATCTGTTAGTTATACAAATAAATATAAAGATAAATATATAGATTAATAAATAAATAAAAATTAAAAATAAATATTTTACGTCATGTTGATTTTTGCCACGAGAGTGGCGTCATTATTATTTCTGTCATGCGATTGGTGTAGTTATCGGCAGTCTAAGCGGGACCCCGGGGACCCCGTGTCGGGGGCCCCAAACCTTATTAGTTTTCCTATTTATTGGAATAACCCCAAAATTGTGTAACAACTCCACTCAAAACACGACATATGTCATAATAGTCATTCATTGATAATATAAATTACTAGCTGACCCGGCGAACTTTGTTCCGCCTTAGACGCCATAAATGAGCAGATTATTGATTTTATTAAGTTAATTGTTTTATTATATAAAGTTGTCAGGTTGATCTAGCTGACCCGATAAAATAAAATGGATGACTACTAAGAAAATCAGGTTTCTTAGATCCTTTAAATTAATTATTTTAAATGTATTGTTTATCAATAAAATAAGATTGACAGAAGAGTCCGTTTTAAGCGTAATTTTTTTTTTCATCCTCTTTGACTCAATTTGCAGCACGCATTCAGTCAATTCTATGTCAAATGTCTTAAGGTTACATTAAAAAGGTTAAAATTTTATATGGTGGTTAAGTAATTTTAAATTTTTAAATTTTCCGCGCAATTTCTCTATTTTTTTCTTTCATAAGAACCTTCTCCTGATAATAACGAACAGAACAAAAAAAGAATTAGCAAAATCGGTCCAGCCATTCAGGCGTGATGCCGAGACCAAGGGAATATAAAGATAAGTCACAATTTGGTTTTTAACGTGGTTCAACTTATTTAAAGAATACAGGGACCGTGTTATATTTAATGTAAAAGAAAATGTCAAGCTCCTTCGTGCAATTAATAAAACGAAGAAAACTTCGACGGGAAGAGAATTTTGGAATCTTATCCATAATAAAAACCACCATTTTTTTTTATCAAAGAAACAAATTGTTACGGGAAGTTTAAAGAAAAATAATTACGATATCCCCCATCTTTCACCGCGGAGGGGCCTCGGTTCTTTTGTCGGAAGTTTCTTAAATAATTAGGGAGTTTTTCCCTTTATTTTTGGGCAAACATTTCTTTAACGAGATTACTTAGATCACCTCTTGGCTTTATTTCTTAAGGATAATGCGGGATTTTCATTATTTTTATAATTAATTGTTAGATGTTTAATTTTAAGGTAATTAATAAATTAATATAAATAGAAGATAGAGCAATAAATACTTTTGAAGTGAAACTTCTTTAGAATCGTTGTGATTTCAGACCGGATGCAACGGAAATACGTCAGGTAAGCCAATCTTAAACGCTAACAAGGTTAAGTAACTTTCCGGAACGCCAGTACTTGGATGGGTGACCGCCCGAACAAAATCTTTTTGCACAGTATTTTTTTTTATTCATCTCATTCTTTTGTCGATTTACTGAAGTTTCACTTCTACCGTGCGTGAATCGCACACACACCTTTTTTTCTTATAAAATCAAAATGTTTTTATATCTTTATATATATAAATCTTCTGTACGTGTGTTATTCATTGAACTCCTCATTAACGGCTGGACCGATTTTGATGAAATGTTTTGTGTGTGTTTAAGTGGGTTCGAGAATGGTTTATATTCACAATACGGTCAACTAGGTGCGAAGCGGGGGCGGACCGCTAGTGTTGATTTATAGTATATAGACCGTAAGCGACAACCTGAGTGGTTAAGCAGAGTCTTGGGGGTTGCGGGTTCGATTCTCGTCCATGGACCAGATTTTGTACATTCTACAATTTCTGGTCCCGGGTTCCTGTGTTTGTATCAAAGAGAGAAGAGAGAGAGTGTAAAAGGGAATAATAGTCTAGTTGATTAATTTTGAAAAACAATTTTCATTGATTCCTTTCATTATAAACGTTAATAATTCCATTAAAACAATGGATTTATAAAAAATCAATAATTTATTTCAAATTAGTAGTAGTAAGTCTCAATAAAATTTAAAAGATTATAAGTCATCTATGGTGAAAATGTTGTAACAATTTTGGATTTTATAGATTTGCGAAAATAACATATTTTTTATTTGCCAAAACTGCTTGGGACGGATTCTGCTCCAACAGAAAATCAAAAACAAGACTAACAAATAATGATTGTAAAGTTTCATTACAAAAATGAGCTAGAGCTTCCAATAGCTTCTAGCTCTAGTGTAAAAAAAAGCGAAGCGACCAGATACGATAAATTTATTTCCTATTTATCTTTAAGCACCTATGTTTATTTTTTTTGAATTTTATTTTTGACGTGCCTAAGTTTTGTAAAACCAAACATTGGAAATAAATGATTTTGTATCTTGTTTCTTGAGGGAATAGCGGTTGCCTCCAAGATGGCGCGCGTGTGACGTCACGTGTCGTAATCTGCTATAAACGGTGTATGACACATTACAGTTTTGTACTACTCAGTGACGTCACAGTCCGGCATACCAACGCCATTTTGAAAAGTAGCGCTTTGAGTCACGTGATCAAAGACGAAAATATCACAATTTAATTATAATTATTTTATAAAATATAAAAATGAATCGCAAAATGTGTTGGTAAGTGCAAAACTCAACAACGTCTGCATCAATTTGGCGAGTTTTTTTTTTACTATTCGATGAAGTCCCACGATGGTTTTTGGGGTAAGAAAAAATGAGTAATTGCCGAATACCCGTGCGAAGCCGGAGCGGGCAACAAGTATATTATAAAAATAACGACTATATTTTTAAGTACTCTTGTTAGTTATTTCGGTACAAAAAATATCATACTACTACCTAAACAGTTTGTAAAGTTTGTGATGATGTAAGTGTGTTTGTTGGTATTTCAAAAAAACTACTAAATTTAATTTGATGAAATTTCACAATAATATATTTTACATATCAGAATATCACATCGGCTAAATTGCGTGGAAATTGCGATTTGAATGAAATTTGGCACTTCCCAGTAAAGTATTAAGTCCTCCTCAGTACATTGTTTTTGTGTATATACATATAAATATGTATAAATATATAAAAGACAAAAGGTACGTCTGACCGAGGAAAATTCTATTATTACGCAGGCAAAGTCGCAGGCTGAAAGTTAGTTTACTATAAATCTATTAACACACGTCTTTATTACATACATACAGTTATTTATTTATGTTTAATAAAGACCAGACTCATTGGCGAGGTGGGCGCCGGTCCGCTTGCGGCGCAAGAGGTAGCGGGTTCGATTCCGACTAGACATCTGATAAACTTAATATAATAGACATACTTTTATAGATATGTTTAATTATACATATCGCATCGGGGGGTAATTCAGGATCGGATGGCTCGGTGTTCATGATTTTTGTTGAAAATAAAACCGTCGATTGATTCGTTGGTATTTATTCTAACAAACAGAATCACAAAATCCCAATAAACACTTACAATATGGCGGATCAAAATGGATTACGAAATGCGGTAGACGCGAACGTGCTAATGGCTTCGTGGTCAATCAACAAGTGAGCAGCCGCCATTCCCCTTCGAATGAACAGCTCTCTTAGACTTCAAATAAGAACGAATGATTGACCGACTCAATCAATACCAGTGTTGCCATTTCGCAAGATCGATTCTACCCAAGCATTCACTTGACATTTCGATATCCTAACAAACTAATTATTTTATCGCAGTAACACCGAAGCGTAGTTCAAGCTTCAGCCACCAGGTGACGTGACTGGATATGCGACATACATATTATAACACCCAGACCAAGGAGAAATTTCTTGCAGAACAAACAAACACATGACCTCTCGGCGGGAATCGAACCCGCTAACTCTTGCGCAGCAAGTGGACTTTCGCGCACCGCGCCACTGAGGCAGTCATGAGGAATACAATAAAATACACTTTATTGAACACAAATTTACAAAAAAATAATTAAATATACATATAATAGTGTCACAATGGAATATGTATATTACTAGTCGACCCGACAGACGTTGTCCTGTCCCACGTCTCAAAAAACAATATCCAGTTGACCGTATTGTGAATCTAAACCATTCCCAGATCCCCTTGAACACACACAAAAAATTTCATCAAAATCGGTCCAGTCGTTTGAGAGAAGTTCAGTGACATACACACTCACAGAAGAATTAAATATATAACTAGCTGACCCCAGCAAACGCTGTTTTGCAAAATTAAAAAATAGATAGTAGCCGATTCTCAGACCTACTGAATCTGCATATTCACTTTCGTAACAGTCGGTTAAGCCGCTTCGGAGGAGTATGGTAACTAACACTGTGACAGGTGAATTTTATATATAAGAAGATGTATGTATATGTATGTATACAAATAAGTTGGAGGTTTTGTCTGTTCACGTCCGTAAGTGATAACCCTCTGAATCCTTACACGTGACCTCCGGGTGGTGCTAAGAACAGTCTCTGGTGGGAGGCTACGGCCGCGGCTTGTCACCACCCTCCGGGCTGGGCCAGTCCGTGAAGCGATTTTTCGTGTTTCGTAATGTGGCCCGGAGAAGCCACCTTCTAAGTCTTCATGCTCCATCTTAGACCACATCTTCACTTTACATCAGGTGAGATTGTGGTCAAATGAAGGCTTATCTAACATAAAAAAAAAAAAAAAAAAAAACTCTGAAACAGTTTTGACTGTACCCGCAGTGACTGAGCATCTTCACGCACACACGCGCAGCTCGTGTGAACGCGCGCGCGTGTGTGCGGCCCCGCCCCGAGCTACGGTAAAGTCGCCGAGCTCTAGGGGTTGAGGGTTGTAGCTGCATATTCGGTTGACATGATTTTGTGGAATTTTATTAATATAACACTTTTTTTTATTAGTATGCCAGATATCTGATTTGACTGCCTCAGTTGCGCGGTGGGCGACGAGAGGTAGCGGGTTCGATTCCCGCCGAGAAGTCTTTTTATGATCGAAGAAAGTTTTTTTTATGATCTGCAATCACTTTCTCATTGGTCTGGGTGTATAATATGTTTAATAAAAATATCTATCTTATGTATGTCTATTATATTGAGTATATCAGAAGTCTAGTACCCGTAACAAAAGCTTAGAGCTTAACACGGGGCTAGATGTTGTTGTTTGGATTGTCCGGTAACATTTATTTATTTATTTCAAAACAAAATCCACAGCCCTTAATTAAATTACTTTATACATATTCTGTTATAACTTTATTTATTCTTTTATTCAAATGCTATTTTTAAATTAATATTCCAGATTTTTTTTTTATGAATATGCTGGTTGTTTTTCCTTACGTGCAAAGATACTTAATCTGTCAGTTGCCATGGATAAACAATACACTATAAGTAAATACTTTTTGTTTTCTCAACCAATTCAACAATTCACATCCTAATTCAACTAATTCTCACACATCGCTAACAAATTATTCATAAAAACCTTCCTCTTCAATAACACTACTTATTCCTGAAAACTGCATAACGAACAGTTTTTGAATTTATCGCAAACATAGGGACAGACAGACGGAGCATCGGGACTAGTGTTTGTAATTAAAAAAATATATATTTATATTATTATATTTATTTAAGCAATTAATTTTAAAAGAAGATTGCTGAGTGCAATCTTTCCGTAAGCAGCCGAGTAAACGTATGAGACACGCGGTACGTTAACTCGTAGAGTACCTGTGACCACCGATCATAAAAACGGTTATGGTTATCAAAGTGTAAAATATAGAGTATTTTTCAGATAGTAGATACAAGTTTTTTAGGTACAAACATATTTATTTTCTCATAAAAACTACAACAGTTTTTCTTTACTTTTTTTTTGAGACTTCAACCGCTAACCGAAGTTATTGCGAAGTGAAAATCAACGTTATTTGGAAACATACTTAATTGGTGCTCCGCTAAGATTATTCCGCTTTCCTCAATAAATGGTTATCTATCTAGCAAAAAAAAATTTTTCTAGTTGGGCTAGTACTTTCTGAGATTAGCGCGTTCAAAAAAAAATCTTTAGCATTATAATATTAGTATAGATAGATAAAAAAAGGTGTGTGTGCGATTCACACACGATAGAAGTGAAACTTCAGTAAATCGGCAAAAGAAAAAGAAGAATAAAAAAAAACAAAAAAAAGATACTATGCAATAATATTTTGTTCGGGCGGTCACCCATCCAAGTACTGGCGTCGCGCAAAGTTCCTTAACCTTGTTAGCGTTTAAGATTGGCTTACCCGACAGGTAAGCCAATCTTATTTCCACTTCCGTTGCATCCGGTTTCAAATCACAACGATTCTAAAGAAGTTTCACTTCAAAAACTTTATTAACCCCCGACCAAAAAAAGAGGGGTGTTATAAGTTTGACGTGTCTGTCTGTCTGTCTGAGATATCATAGCTCCCGAACGGATGGAGCGTTTTCAATTTAACTTTTTTTGTATGAAAGGTGAGTTTGGCGCGAGTGTTCTTAGACATGTTTCATGAAAATCAGTTGAGCCGTTTAAAAGTTATGGTAGTGAGGAAGGAAAACCGAAAATCTGCAAATATAGTCGAGTTAGGTATCAAATGAAAGCGCACCGCGTGCACATTACAAAATATTATAGTGTGTTACTTTTAAGGAAATAAAGGCATCGGAATCGGGGGTTTTTCTTAAATTTAGATTTAAATCGCTCCATCCGTTCGGGAGCTATGATGTCCCAGACAGACAGACAGACAGACAGACACGTCAACCTATAACACCTTTTTTGGTCGGGGTTTAAATATGATGGCCAATATGTTTTTATCTTAATAAAATAAAGTAAAAAGTAAAAGTTAAGTTATACTGCAAGGGAAGATAATTCATGAAAAAGGTGGGATGGAATTAATAGGAATGTAGTTTAATAAATAAATACATATTATTTTTTAACTCTCTACAACTTTAAAAGTGAACGCAGCAGTAGCTCTGAAAGGTGCTTTTTTAACTTATCCTAGATTGTATTTGCATAAACATTAAAATCAGAGATTAAAAAACAATAAAAGAAAAGAGTTGGTTCATTATAACATTGTGTTTAGATAGTCCAACACAATGGCATGCGTGATTGAATATTTTAATATATCATGCTGAATCTCAATTAAGTTTCCACAAGTTTTTATCCGACATTTTTCGGTTGGCGAATCATAATTTTATATGTCATGCAAACCGTTTTTAATGGACGATATGGTATAAAAGTAATCTTCATTAAAATATAATAATGATTTTTACATAAACTCTCAAATCCGGTCTTATCCGCGTGGAGCGTAACCGTTTACAGTAGACATAGGGCGGCTACCGTTCACAGCCTGCGGCCTTCCTGACCAATCACAGTGCTCCGAGCGATATGTCCCTCTCGTTTACCCACGCTAATACCCCCATCCGGCCATCCCTATCTCTCCCCCCGGCGAAAATCCTAGCAACAAATTGAGTCACCAACTTTTCACTATACTGTTCTATAGAACATAGGATATAAGGTCTACTTTTGTTTGCACTAACGTCGTCGCTTCGGGCGTTGTGAATTTGTTTATTTGAATATCGAGCGTCAGGCGCGACGATTTCAAGTTCAGATTTTCCTTTCAAATGACTTTGAACCGTATTCCTTCGGGCGGTGAGGTTATAAAACGCTCCCCGTTTTCAGGAATTGTATTTACGTGTGCAATGCTGGCATTTTCGTTGTTACATTACTGTAGTTGTTCTCGCTACTGGATTTTGGACTTCCGCGTCTTGTTTATAGGGGATATTATTCGTTGAGGTTTTTTTGAGGTTAGTGCGTTTTGGGGTTCAGTGGAATACTGCCGTAGGCAAAAGCTATTTGCGATGACAATTTTGCAAGCGTCGGCGAACGAAATATGCCTTTTATTCGCAGTCGGGATTAAAGCTTTAAAACGGAATTGCTGTTCAGCTTTGTTGAAATTCAGAACACCTACTGATAGCATACTATTGTGTTATCTGTGCCTGTTAGACTGCTTTGAAATCTAGAATACTGTGATATTCTACATTTCAAAGCAGTCTTTACACATAAAGGGCGCATCCTATCCTACGGATTTGATGAAAGTTTTCGTACATTTTGATGAAATTTAGTTTGAAAACACATTGAAATAGGCTTAAAGATTTTGATTGTATGCAAAATTCCGTATAGTAAATTTATTCTTTTATTTGAAGGAGAAATTAAATTGCATTTCCAAATCTTCACATTATACAACTTCGTTGCTTTCAATCTTCTTCTAACACACGTGTTCACTCATCATCATCACCCTATTAACGTTCCCACTGCTGGGACACAGGGACTTCTCTCTTGACGAGAGAGATTAGGCCTTAATTCACCACGCTGGCCAAGTGCGGGTTGGTGAATGTCACATGCCCTTCAAACTCTTTTAAAGTTCTTAGAACATGCCGGTTTCCTCACGATGTTTGCCTTCACCGTTAAAGCACGTGTTTAGAGCGCACATAAATTTCTCAAGGAGAAAAATCCAGAGGTGCGTGGCGGGGTTTAAACCCACGACCTTCGGAATGAAAGTCGAGTGTCCTCCCACTTAAGCCAACACGGCTTCACGGCACGTGTTCACTCATATCTTTTAAAATGCTCAACGGATATTAACACAGTTTTAAGCAATTGATATAAAAATAAAGTTTAAAGGTATTTTTATTTTGCCTCTGTAAACGGAGGACGTGGGTAGCTAGTAAACAAATAAATAAGTAAATAAACGACATCTACAAAGTAAAAAAAGTGGCGGGAGCAAAAGGTGTACCCAGAAGTGGATGGAATTAGGTTGCTGATGATTCATAAATTCTTTATTGTACACAAAAGGATACATTAAGGTTTATTAACAATGGTCATGTACAGAGGCGAGCTTAACCCTCTAAGAGTTTTCTTACAGCAAGCCTATGGTGATGAAGAAATTTAAAACAAATAAGAGTAGGTAGAGATGCAGTGTACTGTACATACAAGTTAGAAATAGAGATTAAAATAGAAAAAGAGATATGAGATGATATTTCTAGATATATTATATAATTAAAAAAAGATGTCCGGCTAATCAGCGGACTGATTTAAACCTAGAACTTAATTAAGTACGTAAGAATATTAAATAGAATAATTCAATTATGACAAATGAACTTTCAACTTGGACATAAGGATGGAATATGTAAAGATGATTTAAGCTCTTCAAAGTTCTCTAAACATGCCAGTTTCCTCACGATGTTTGCATTCACTTACGGTAAAAACACGTCTTGTTTAAACCTTACATACGTTTTTCAAGAACAAATTTCTAGAGTTGCACTGCGGGGTTTGAATCCACGACCTTCGGAATGAAAGTAGTCTATGATGTCACTTAGCCAACACGGCTTTTTTACGGATTCAAATTCAATTTCAAATTCAAATCTTTATTCACTTTTGGAACATTGTTGTACACTTGGTTTCGTCAAAATACCCAATTAAAAAAAATTAATAATAATCATTAAATAAATTAAATAAAACACAAAAAAAAATCAATAATTAATAAATATTGCAGCTGTATAGGGGCTTTGTCAACTTACATAATAATAATAGCAGCTGAAAAGAGGCCTTGTCAAAGATGTCACAAAAGATGTCCGAACAATTTTAATACATTAATTACATTTTACACTTATTTATTTAGATACAAAATTATACATTTAATACAATCACAGATACACACCATAAGGGACGAGGGTCAAAAGCTTAATTTATATCAAGGCGCATAATAAAAATGCCTTTTTAATAAAAATATAAAATTACAAGATGTCAAAATAAAAATAAAATATTCTAAATTCTAGATTAAATAATAATGATATTAAATCATTACTTTAGTACCTAAGGACTCTTTTATATTATTCTATCCATGAAATATTTTTTAGGAAACTACTGTTACTACTTTTTGAATGCTGATATTTATTAAAAGAGTCCTAAGGAGTTATTTAAATTTTATTTTATTTTTATTTTATTTTTTATTATAAGGGGAAAAGGGATGCCTTTGCCCAGCAGTACGACGACATGGGCTAAAAATAATCTAATAATAAGCTAATAAAACGGCTCAACAGTTTATTATGAAATTTTATATGCGTATTCAGTAGGTCTGAGAATCGGCTACTATCTTTCTTTCATTTTGCAAATAACGTTTGCTGGGGTCAGCTAGCAATATTATAATAATAATAATGAGCCTAGCTTCGCGGCCGATTCCTGTTATGATATATTTTACAATAGGTAGTTTTATATTTTTTTTAATGTAATCTATTGTAAAAAATATGTTTTTGACGTGTATAAAATGAAATAAAGATAATATGATTATCTATAATACTTCATTCGCGAACGCCAAGACAACTCTTATCAATCCTAAAAAATACAATCTACAAAAAATCGGTGACTCGTCACGCATCTCCAATTCTGTACAACAGGTATTGTAGAAATCAATAAAAAATCTATAAAAGCCTTAAATTGAATAAACTTTCGAACGTTACCACGGCGATTCTGATTTCACGGTTTTTTCGCCATTTCAAATCGCAAGCGTAAAATTCTCTTTTTACTTTTTTGCGCATACTGTATTATACCTGTAGAGTATTTTGTTAAAAGTTAAAACTCGGTTATTTTTATTCGAAAAATATCTGAATATTCGATTTTTGATTTCAAAGCATTGACTGGTTTATACCATAGATACAAATATCGAATGGATCTTTAACGATAGTTTACGCTCGAGAGGGCTATGTGCTTAGGTATTATAATTTAAGATGTTTTTAATTTTCTAAGAAACGTATAGTTATTGAAAAATATCTATGTAACTAAAGAAAAAATCTAATAAATTTCTTGACCTGAGCTGCCCGTGTAATGACTTTTATATTATCTGGTGTCTCAGATTATGGAATTTGAGCATGACGACCGGTAAGGTTCTCACACTTTGCAAACTAAACTTCCCGTTCTATCTATTAGAATAAGAAACCTCGACAGCTAAATAAAACCTTTTTAACGCCCTGTAACTCCCTAAAGATATTAACTTTTTTAAGAAACATATCTCTGTCGTAAGTTTTTTTTTGTTTTTAATGGCATTTCAAAAACTAAAGTTCAAAGTACCAGGCGCCCAGTCTCGAGAGGAGGTACACAGAACAATGCAAGGCGCGAGCAGAATGGCGAGGCCTAATGACCGTTGCATATTTTACGCGGACCTACCAGGGCAGCAGGATTTCTAAGAGATCTCGAAAACAAAGAAGGTCGTTCTTTTTTTTAACACTTGGCTTTAAACTAGCGACCCACGCGGCTTTGCATGGAAAATCATTTGGTATACATATTCAACCTAATAGCTGTAGTATACCTTAATTTTAAACTATTTTAGTGTATTTTCTTGTTGATGGTCCTTATAAACAAATTAATAAATATAGGGGATTTATTAGATCAATTTTCGATAAAAATTTCAACCTTATGGAAGCAGTGTACCGCCACTGGATGAATAATCAGTAATAATCAAAATGTATGTGATTTAAAACTAATATGCAAATTAGGCAAGTGTACAAAAACGGGACAACTCTTATTGCAATGTAATCGCGTCAGAGTGCAAGACTAGCGTAGATAATAAGATGAGAAGAAGGAGTGTGTTGTTTTAGGTAGGTAAGCAGTTTTTATCTATGATGAGCCTTTTTAACCTTGAAGAATACATACCGATGTATTTATTTTCTTCATCATCTTTTTTTTATGCTGTATAAACCTTCATTTGACCACAATCTTACCTGATGTATAGTGACGATGTGGTCTAAGATGGGACATGAAGACCTAGAAGGTAGATGGCTTCTCCGGGCCACATTACGAAACACGAAAAAATATCTTCACGCACCGGCCCAGCCCGGAGGGTGGTGACAAGCCGCGGCCGAAGCCTACCACCAGAGACTGTTCTTAGCACCACCCGGAGGTCACGTGTAAGGATTCAGAGGGTTACCACTTACGGACGTGAACAGACAAAACCTCCAACATCATCATCATCTCAGACGTAGGACGGTAATTTCGGCTGGCAGCGGCCTGCAATGCATCCACCGTGAGCCCGCAGCCTTCACCAGATCGTCCGTCCATCTAGTTGGTGGACGTCCTACGCTGCGCTTGCCGACCCGTGGTCTCCATTCATGAACTTTTCGGCCCCAACGACCATCTGTTCTGAGTGCTATATGGCCCGCCCACTGCCACTTCAAAGAGCGTATCCGTTTGGCTATGTCGTCGACCCGCGTTCTGCCTAGCCTTTTCCATTCCATTCTTTCCTTTACATTCCATTTTATTTATTTTCTTAATAAATTTAAAATTGTTTCTAATATACAATGTGTATTTTTGAACCTTGATCAAACGAAATGTGCGGATACACGACATAAATTTATCGATAAATAACCGATTTAATATATTTTTTAATGAAAATTTTTCATTACAGTACTCCAGAATCAAACAAGAAACGAGCGCGATTTACTAAAAAGCACCACTTAGATATGTATCTATTACGAAAAATGGTGGTCATTTTGAACAATCAATAAATTAATTGATGGTAATAACTTAACATTTTTCTCGGTTTTCTATGTAAAAATACTGGCTCGACCCTATAGTACTCTACATAATTTTAACCAGTAGTTTATTGAAAGCTAGAGGGAATTAACACATTAGCTTAATGCTAAATAATTTACTCAAATCAGTAGGTATCCTGGACTGGCTGTTAATTACGATAATCAAAATTAACACGTTCGTGCCACCTCCTAGTGATTATAACAGCCTGGTACTTATAAAGCTATACCATTTTCTTTTTACTTCTTACTGTCAACGCAAATTAAATTAAATCCACACGCTTACTGAACGTAAAAATATATATTAATAAGTTGGTTTCTCGTGTAAGCCAACTATTATAAAAATTCTTAATAAGAAGTAAACATTTTTAAACCGAAAAAAATGACAGTTAAGTATAATCTGATATGGGTCTTCAAGTTTAATCAAATAATAAATACATAGTTTAATTAATTTCTTACTAGTCATTTAACTTGATTCGTAATCAATAAATCTAAATTTAAAATTTAAGAAAAACCCCCGATTCCAATGCCATAATTTCCTTAAACGTAAAACAACATAATATTATGTAATGTGGACGCGATGCGATTTCATTTGATACCCCACACTAGTATATTTGCAGATTTTCGGTTTTCCTTACCCACTCTCACCCCCATAACTTTTAAACGGCACAACCGATTTTCATGAAACATGTCTAAGAACACTCACGCCAGACTCACCTTTCATACAAAAAAAAACTAAATTGAAATCGCTCCATCCGTTCGGGAGCTATGGTGCCACAGACAGACAGACACGTCAAACTTATAACACCCCTCTTTTTTGGTCGTTGGGGTTAATAAAACGAAAGATTGTTAAAAGAAAATTCAGAATATTATCAGTTTTTTTGTTTTTTTTTTCAAAGCAAACTTTAATAGTTTTTTCTGAATTAATTTTATTTCCGTATTTTTCTGCGTTCAGCTATTATTTTCTGTTCAAAACTCTAATAAGTGCATGATTAAAATAAAATGTGTTTAATACTATAAATAGCCAAAGCATTTATGCACCCACTGCTGGAACACAGGGACTTCTCTCGCGACGACAGAGATTAGGCCTTAATACACTACACTGGCCAAGTGCTGGGTGGTGAAAGCCACATGTCCTTCAAACTCCTTAAAGTACTCAGAAAATAACGGCTACCTCACGATGTTTGCCTTCACCGTTAAAGCACGTCTTTTGATTTTTCAAGAAGAAAAATCTAGAGATGCGCGTCGAAGTTTAAACCCACGACCTTCGGAAACAAGTCGAGTATGCCACTTAGCCAACACGGCTTCTAACTACCTACTCAATTATTTATTTATAATTAGTGTACTACATTCTAAAAAAAAATCAAGTATGTAGATATAACGATCTCAGTATTACCAGCTGGGTTCCTACAATGTAGTAAAATACTTCACAATAAATACCCCTTTTGAACTAACAGGATAAACCAGAGCGTGAAGGCAGACCACAACAATAATTACCAACGTAAAAAATTAAAACATCCTTCAAAAATAGAAGTAAAAGCTGTTACGTTGGCAGCGCAGCGTGCGCCGCGAATTATAACCTCGAGCGCGAACACAAATCAAAGAAGGCAAACGCGACGACATAGATTTGAAACACAGATGTTACATTTTGTTAAAACAAATGAAAACTTAAATAAATCTAAATTTAAAATTTATCAAAAACCCCCGATTCCAATGCTTTAATTTCCTTAGAAGTAAAACACCATAATATTCAGTAGTTAGGGCACGCGATGCTCTTTCATTTGATACCCCACTCGATTATATTTGCAGATTTTCGGTTTTCCTTCCCCACTCTCACCCCCATAACTTTTAAACGGCTCAACCGATTTTCATGAAACATAAGTCTAAGAACACAAGAGCCAAACTCACCTTTCATACAAAAAAAAACTAAATTGAAATCGCTTCATCCGTTCGGGAGCTATGATGTCCCAGACAGACAGACAGACAGACACCCCTCTTTTTTGGTCAGGGGTTAAAAATGTTTGCCTGTGACTGAAGAGATAACTTGGCGAAATGAAACTTCTTTAAGGTTAATTTAACACTCAATTCTCAGTTATGTATACTAAAAAATATATCTTTATATTTGTGCGTATATTGTATTAAGAATATGAGATGTCTAGTACCCGTAAGACAAGCTCAGAGCTTATTTTATTATTCTGAAATGTAAGCTATTATATTACTGTAAAGTTTCATCAAAAACCATTCAGAAGTCTTTGCAAGAAAGAGCAGCAAACACACTTCCATCCTTACTAACTTTCGCGTTTATTTTTAGGATTTATATAAAACATGGAAATTTTAAGTACATACTATTGAACTACAAAGGTTTTTATGTACCTTATCTAAAAAAAAAACAATATGAAATTAATAAAAACAATGTTCAAAGAGATTGATGACGGTATTTAATTGAAATTATCATCCAACAACATAATTATTCAATTTGCATTTACCTACGTTTATCCTGTACCTTCAAGCCTAATAAATCAATATGGTAAATAATATAACAAGTATTTATAAAAATTAAATGGGTAGTGTAACTCGCATTAGTCTTGAAAATGGTAAATCCAGTCTTTTAGTATGGTAGGGTGACAATATGGTATAAAAATATAAGACTCTCAGAGTGCCGATCGGCACACCTGGGATATAGATAATATTTATTATATTTTGTTGTACGCATTATTTTTTCGTTTTTATGCAAAATCATTAGAAAGGTAACCATTGATTGTGTAAGATGGGAACATAAGATATTTTGAAAATGTCTGTTACATAAAAAAAATCTGTCATTTTTGGTTATTTTACGAAATCTTGACGATTTGCCGGTAAATTTACTGACACAAATATTGGCCGTAGGCCGCTAATGTAGCCTAAATTTTGACAGAATTAACCAAAATAGACAAAAATAATTCACCACTTTCAATTAATCATTATCATATATCAACTTTTGCTCTAAATTCGTTTCAGTTCGTTACTCAATACAAATAAATTTGATTTGTATACATGGACTCCAACTACACTTACGGATCCCTGTAGAATTCATACACATTAAGCAAATAAAAAAACTTAAATGATAAAGAAATATTATATTAAACTAGAGCAAAAAAAAAAAAAAATTCTGTTGTAAAAATGTATAAATCTTTGTTCTACTTCACATCTTGTTTAAAAAACATGTTTTTAAAATAACTAAACAACCTACTTCTGTTCCTATACTAAAATCACTTAACAAATTACAATCTAACAGGAACACAACGAGATTAACTCAAAGAGCAATGTCACGATGACAGAAGGTACAGTCGAGATCAGCGACATTAGGGCTATAATCCACAAAGGACTGTCACGAACACTCGGACAGTCACATACAGAAAGGATTTTATAGTTCTTTTGATCCTGTACCTGGATGTGATGGTTTAATTTGTCGTTTTAGAAATGTAATTGCATCTTACAACCGTGTTTTAACATATTATTTACACTATGATATCTGAAAGCGAGCCGTATTGGCTAAATGGGAGCACAATCGACTTTCAATCTGAAGCTTGTGGGTTCAAATCCCGTTACTTACCTCTGGATTTTTCTTCGTGAAATATGTATGTGTGCCTTAAAGTACGTGTTTCAACGGTGAAGGCAAACATCGTGAGGAAACCGGCATGTTCTGAGAACTTTAAAAAGATTGAAGGACATGTGCCGTTCACCAACCCACACTTGAGCAGCGTGGTGAATTAAGGCCTAATCTCTCTCGCCAAGAGAAAAGTCCCTGTGTCCCAGCAGTGGGAAAGTAAATAGGGGTGCTTATGCTAAGTGAAGTCAGCGAAACATCTCCATATTAACAACCTGAGAAGCCTTCTAGGTCTTCATCTCCCAACTTAGACCACATCGTCAGTTTACATCAGGTGAGATTGTGATCAAATGAAGGCTTATCAAACGTAAAAAAAAACCCCGATCATCCGTTGCATTAAAGTAACAACTAAGTTAAATCCACAATACTTTCTTTAAAAAAAATTACACACACTCTAATTTAACTTAAACTTAAAATAAACTAATTGAATATCTACATATTCTATCATGGTGCGGCTAAATCAGCAGGCGAATATTCATGTCGAGTTGGCGCTCTTTCACTGTGAACGGGTTAGATAGATAGATAACTCTTTATTGTACACCAAAAATAAAATACAAACTGCAAACAATAACAAGACAATACATTGGAGTACAAAGGGTGGCCTTATCGCTGTGAGCGATCTCTTCCAGGCAACCTTTGGATGGACAGGAAAGAAATAGAACGACATAGACAGTGGCGTAACGTAAAGAAGATATAAAACGGGTATACGCGATGTTCTTGTCTACATTAGCGGACAAAGGAAAATGAAATGTTTAAAGGAGTCTAATTGTCGTAATTCTGAAGTAGTATTTAAGAACAGACTTAAGAATATTCTTATACATAAATGCTATTATACAGTTAATGAATTCCTTCTTGACAAATTTTAGTATTATATAACTGATAAAAATTATAATAATAATTGACTAATCAGGAAATATTTCACAGACAAATCACATTAAAATTTGTGACCAAATGCATTGTGCCCTCTCAAATTTGCACGCCAGGATTGACAAAACATGTAGAACATTTTTTTTTAAACTTACTACCATGTTTCTCATTCTTATTCTTAAAGAATCGTGTGGCGTTGTGCGCAACAGTATTCCGAAGCGACGTTATTGTAGCCAAACCCCCTCTTCGCCTAATTACTTCAGTTTTAATAGAGGTTTTTAAAGAACTCAATCTAAAATTGATCTACGAGTCATTTTAATATTTTATTCTTGTTTTCAATACAATATTCTTTACTGAAACACCAAAACTAAAGAAAAATTTACAAGATAAATTATGCTTAGTAGAAAATGACCTTAATGACCTTCGATTTCTTTTATCATTATCTATCAAAATAATCACAACATAATATTAGCTAAGGCTAAGTTATGTTCAAAGCAAGATATACTAATAATGTTACTATTGATTATTATATTTTAACTTAGCCTGTAAGTATCGGTATACCATAAAGAAATTATTATCTATCTATCTATAAATAAATGTTTAAATCTTTTCTACGGATCCTTAATCTTTGCCGTAAGATCTATGCCCCACATCACCAGTTACAGAGCTAGTCAAAAAAAAAGCGTATTATTTACGACAAATTGCGTACACTAAGTGTACACATGTACCTCGAGCACGCTACCGCGCCCTGCTGCGTCCACTTTTATTTGCAATCAGGTGTAATTGAATTCCAGATATTGACCGCTTAATGCGACTAATTTATTACTGATTTATTTGTGCGTACACCTGCTGGTGATATGTTGTTAACTTGCTTATGAGGTGGGGATTTTTTTATTGGCGATGTCTAAAGTTTAGGGGTCGAGCCACAGAGGTCGTCAAAAATGTAAAGATAGATTACTTATTTATAACTTTTAAATCGATTTTTTTATCGAGTGTGTCATTGGCAATGATCGATTGCTGCCGCCGGGCGTGGCATCTGTCAGTGTAGACGAGAACATGTACTTACACAAATACATTAGGTATTTTGAATTGTCTTGAATTAATTAATTATCTTCACATGACATGTGACATGACATGTGTGAATTGATATGAAAATTAAATAATATTTATTAAATTTATTTGTATATAGCTTAATTTGACAATGCCTTTACAACAGATTGATTTTTTAATATAATTATTTAATGTTCTAACATTATATATTTTTATCACTTTCGTTGTTTTAAGTTTGACAATGCCACTTTAAAGCAACATCAATATTTTTGTACATGTTTTACTGTATTTCATACTATGACATAATTACATAAATCTTGTCTGTGGCTTGCAGAGTGCTTACTTTTAATACTATGTTAAACTAGCGGCCCACCCCGGCGTCGCACGGGTAAAAAATGTTCCCGGCAATTATTCCTTATTTGCTCACCGTTTAGACCTACCCTGGACTACGACAAACATTTTAAAACGAAAATCAGCTCAATCGGCCTAGCCATTCTCGAGTTTTAATCAGACTAACGAACAACAATTCATTTTTATTTATATAGATTATGATTATATATAGATTGAAACGAAGTCAAGTGTATCTTTAAGATTTTTTAAAAGTTTGTAGGTTAAGCTATTTCAATTTTTATGCCGTAAAAGATACCACGACAAGATTACAGATGTCGTAAGATTACAGATGGTAGCACGTCGGGGCGCTATCCCGGAGGTGCAGGTTCGAATCCTGTAAAAATCTTATAAGTGTACTATTTTACCTACGACAAATAATTAAATATAAAGAGAAAAACCGAGGAACCTGGAACACATCCCTAGTAAGTAAAAAAAAATTCAAATAAATTATTCATAGCTATTTTTTAGCGATCAGTTTCGCTTCAACACGCACAGATGTCGCTGTTTGCTGAGAGTTGACACAAATCGTTTACTACAAGTGGAATTGTGAGCAAACTTAGGGGAATTAGTTATAGGTAATATAGGTACAAGTTTAAAACTTTCGGTGTTGTCAGCATTTTTTGTATTTTCCCGCGGAGAGCTCACTTTATCTTGAAGTAAAATTTACATTTTAATGTAAATTTTTACATAGAATAATATATTTATTTAAATATGTTTAAAATGCCTCAGCTGTCTGCCAGCACTGGAACACCGGAAGATAAAAACCGGAACATAATTTCTAGAGGTTTGGTTTTTTTTTTTAAATAAAACCGGTCGATTTTTATTTATTACAAAAATAATTACATTAGTTGATGTAGGTAGGTACCTACCACTTAACGTAACATACCTTCGTAGAAGACAGGAATGCGTACCGAATAAGTTATTGAAAAAGTAAGTATTCCATATTCAAATTCAAAATAAATCCAAATGATTCTAAATTCAAACCGAACAGTATTTAAAACGCGCGCTCGGAAGGGTGACAGACCCTCAGCCGATCGAAATGATTATACACGCATTGGAATTGGATGGTGTTATGCAAAATGTTTAGAGTATTGTTTTTCTTGTGTTGTTCTTTGGATACCAGGACTCATAATACAAGATCGGGTACAAGACTATTGTTTTATAATAAGAACTTATGTAGGATAAGTCCTTATATCAACTAATATAAATTATTATTGTCATAAATGAAATTTGATTTCTAATGATTATAATTTGATTTTAGTCATATTATTTAATTCTTGTTAATTATTTTATTATAATCAATTTAATGTAATCAAAATTATTTTTATTTTTATATTATTTAATTATGTTCTTGTATGCAATTTAATTTAAATTAATAGATATTTTATGAATTTTGTTGTTTTCTGTTAATTGTATTAATTGTATGGTTATGATGATAATATGATTATAATATAATATATTTTCTATGTATCACGTCCGCCACAGAAATGGTCCTTACGGAAGACCAGCGCAGCGTGGGTTGTACTGCATACTTCCCGCTTATGCTGAGTAAGGTCCATTTTGCAGTGCTGAAGACAAATTATTTGTTTAACTATAATTATAAGTTCTATAATTTTTATGTTGATGTAATTTGTGTTTAGCTGCAAATAAATGATTTCTATTCTATTCTATTCTATTCTAATGATTATTTTTATATTTTGTATTTTTCATTTTTACATTTCCATCCGTAAGATGTCGTTTGTTCGGTGTAAGCCTCCTTTGTATTTTTCGGTCTAATCGTTTAATCGGTTTAAAGTAGCTTGCATCTACCAAGAACTTGCCAACTCATCCGTCCGTCTAGTTGATGGAATTTCGGAGCTGCGATCTCCATTCGATCTCCATTCTATAACGCTACGGCCATCTGCGTCCACCAAACTCGGGAGGATCGGATCAGACAGTAGGTTTTCAATAGTTTTTTTTTATTTATTGTGAACAGCGGGATTTGCTCACGTAATATACAAGAGTTGATAAACTTTCCTTTATTTTTTTCTTTTACGGTTTTTTTACTCATATCTTCACCTAACATGCTAATCCATTTGGGTACCTACATAGTGTACAGCATATTTTTCCTGCTCACATCTCGCATCCCACCGTCCCCAATTACTTATTCAAAAGGTATTCAATTGACAGCGACGTGCATTGTTCTAAGCACGAGCGCGAATGTTTTAATTACTGGCCTCTGTTTGATCATGTGTCGTTTTCGAAAATATGCTCGGAGTGGCCGCCGTATTGTATTTTTTGTTCTTTGTGTTTTTTTGTGATGCGCGGAATTTTTGCTGAATCTTTTTTTTAATTACCTAATGTTTTATTATAATTTCTCTACTGGGAAGATTTTATGTTTCTGTATGTGACAGCAGCGAAATTTATGTGAATTTTAGTGTAATGTTCATTATAGTAGATAACCTATAATGGATACTCGCAATCAACAAACTCCGTTAATAATCTTAATTTAAAATATACAAACACCCCCGATTCCAAAACCTTAGTTCCCCTATAAGTAAAAAAACAGTTTATTCTGTAATGTGCCCATAATGTGCTTTCATTCGAGATCTCGAGTATACTTGCAGGTATTCGCTTATCCTTCTCCACTTTCACCCCCCATGCACTCGCGCGTAATTAAAATATAGTAAATAGTAAAAAAAACTAAATCGAATTGCTTCATCCATTCGGGAACTATGATGTTACAAACAGACAGACACGTCAAACGTATTAAACCCCTCTTCTTGCGTCTGGCGTTAAAAATAGTCTTCTCTTCTAAAAATACACACTAAATTTATCTAAATTGTTTGGGTTAGTGCTATATAAGCACTAGCCTAACCCGAACTATAAACAGAGAATTTGACAATATTGTACCTATTGGATAGAACCAACCTAGAATTAATAATCAATTGAGTTAATTACAAATTATGTAATTAACTGAATTAATTAAGCGCACACTCAGCACTTACTAGAGGCATAACGTAAACGTAAAGCAAAAAGTGGTATTTGGTGATGCAATTTGCAAATTCATTAAAAAACTGAATCTTAACTTAATGTAAGTAGTAAGTAGGCACTTATTTATTTTGAGAGAAAGGTAATTATGCTACCTAAACCTGCTACCTTCTCACTGCGTCAACAAAACAACTACCTAATTTTAAAAACAATTATTCAAATTACGCATTGAACATTCAAATTCAGAATCCGGAAGCCTCGGTAGTAGCTGGCACATGTCAAATTCGAATAAAGAACGCGTGTAGCGTGGACGCGTCACCGCAGGACGCCGCCGCCCGCCGCGTTGTAACGAGCTTGTAAAAAAAACTGCGTTTCAATATAACCTGCTTACAGTTTTATCGACGTGTTCGATAGATTAATTGTATTTATTGCTTTGTTTAGTAATTTACAAAAAGGAGGATCTACCCCACTTTACTACTGGCTGGGTAGGTACTTACTGGAACTAATGTCAGGAAAACGAAAAGTCAGGTTAAGATTACTAAATCAATGCAAGGAATTTTACGAGTATATGGTATCCAGAAATCTGGTCAGATTTCTGGAATCACCAACACTAAATTACATAACGTTATCATGGCATGTTATATTCGACTGAATAGAATAATCGATTCAATCGATTTCAAAAACAGATGACTTTTTTTAAACTGCAACTTGTTCAACCCTTATTCTATTGAATAAAACCTATTCAACCAAACTACAAACTTTTTGCACAAAACTTTTTATGCAATCAATCGATTCGAACCTTTTTTTACAGAACTTTTTACGATCGATCGATTCGAAATTCGAAAGCATCGCACTAAACAGGCTAATCTTCCCCTCAACTGCTCGAGTAATGAAAGGCATAATCCTTATCCCATGCCATGTAAACAAGCCGCGGGCGAGACATATCGAATTCACGATGGGGATTTCGTATTTCGAACCCATGATTTTATATCGAAATAGACAATTTATTTTGGAGTGCATTATTTTTTTCAGGAAGAGTGTGATTGATCCTTTATGGATGTAGCCCAGTATGTAGGTGGTAAATATATATTTTAGACAATAAGTTTTTACCCGACTGCCAAAGGAGAAGGGTTATGTTTTTTTAATGCATGTAAGAAGTATTGTGGATTTTTGTTTTAATTTAAGTTGTGGTGTTGTTACCCTCACGGGCCCTGGCTGAAAACCAGCGCTCTGTCATAGTGCTCCTACGGGCCATATGGCAGATGCATTATGCTGAGCTAGGGACCCTTTATTACACAAATTTTCAATTCACGTAGTTTTAAGGTATATTTAATTGTTATTAGTTTATGATTGTTGTTATTGTTTTTGTAAATGTTTTAATTGTAAATTTTTGTGTAGTAATAAATATTTTTCTTTCTTTCTTTCAAGTATGTATGTATTCTTTGTGGCATCCTGTAGCCGAAACGGCTAGAAGGATTATGATGTATGAGGTATCGTTAGATGCGTGCTGATCACGGGAATATCATAGGATACATTTTATCCAGAAAGGATATCCTAGCAGTTGGGTTGTATTTTTCTTAAATTATGCTTAACTTTACCTGCTAGGAAAAAATATTATTAGGACTAATGAGAGGAAACTAGAAAACGATATTTAAATTCCATTTATGAACGAACGGCGGGTTTGAAATGTTTAAAAGCCTAGACTATGCATAAGATTTTAAAACGGGTTCACGTTGGATGTAAACCGCTTCGTTAACTATCAAAATAACTAGAAATCTTTTATGGAGACTTGTGTCTCCCTCAGTAGACGTTCTATAGCTGAAATGTTGATGATGATAAAGGTAAAGTTAAACGTTCGGATTCATTCATCAAATACATACATTTTAGTTGATTTGTGATAAAAAATATGAACTGTGTAAATATCTAGAAATAGCACATGACTAAAAATCGTTGGAACTCGTAAATACATAACGACTTCCAAAAATATTAGCTTATAAAAATATGTAGGTACTAAACATCAAAAAATGCCCTAAACTAATTCGGTGTACAGCATAAACAAGCCTCGGGCAATTATTTCAAATTCAGAACGAAATAATTTGAATGAAGCCATGATTTTGTTTTCGGGAAAAGACAATGTTCCCACAGAAATTGTGATTACCAAATAATACTTAATAATACTTTACTAAAGCAAATTTACCTTTGAAGCGTAATTAAATTGGTAGGTATACAAAAAGCTAGATATTTATGTTATTGAAGAAATGAGGTAACAAAAAAACTATTTTACAATGTTGTTCAGAATTTGCTTTCTAGAGGATTTCTAAAGATATGGTGGCGAGTCGAGCTATTTAGCCTTTCGATTCGATTTGAATTCAGAGAGAGAAGGAAAAAAGAAATCATATTGTGTTCCTTCTTAAAAAAAAAGCTCCTTATAGAACAAGTCCAATACCTATGGTCACTAGTGTTGTCACCGCACTAATTGTGTCCAGTCCCCAATCTTTTTTCAAACTCCAAAATCGACTAATTTCTCGCCCTGTCAAACTTAAAAACAGAACTTTTTATTTTTAATTGGAACATATTCGCGGCAATCATTCAACAGCGGGTGATGTTTTTTATAGTGGAAAGATGGGGTCGGATCGCCTCGAGATATTTGGTTTTGAGAAGCGTAGCCGCGTAGGCATATTGGAATAAGACAATCTGAGGCCCCCTGTAATAACTTGGCAACAATGAGTTCGGGTAACTTGCGTTTTATGAATCCATTGTGTGCGGGAATAATAGTAAAAACGAATGATACAAACATTGGGGGAGTGTATTTTAAGGAATATCTGAACGCAAAAAAAAATTGGCCGTTCAGAGAAATTTGTTTCTTTTGATAATTTGTTATTGGAATATTTTACTTTAGCGGTAAGGGCGACCCATTGACAAATACAATTTTTATCGATCCAGTAACTGATTATATAGTCATCGCTTCAGCCGTAGGACGTCCGCTGCTGGATACAGGAATAGCAGGAAGGCCGCTTATTTCTCTCGAGTCACCCGCCCATTTAGTTTGTGGAAGTTCCCTGCGCTTGCTATTCTAGGGCATCCACTTAAAAACTTTTTGATTTCAACGGCCTTTATTATGATAATATAAAGTTAAACTAAAACAAACTAAGATTGATACAGGACAGTTTGTATACCCAGTAATAATATTTTAATATTGTTACTCTGTTTATGTTTGATAAGCCTTCATTTGACCACAATCTCACCTGATGACGATATATATTGTATGTCATATAGTGACGATGTGGTCTAAGATGGGGCATGAAGACCTAGAAGGTAGATGGCTTCTCCGGGCCACATTACCAAAACACGAAAAAATCTTTTTACGTGCTGGCCCAGCCCGGAGGGTGGTGACAAGCCGCGGCCGAAGCCTACCACCAGAGACTGTTTGTAGCACCACCCGGAGGTCACATGTAAGGATTCAGAGGGTTAACACTTACGGACGTGAACAGAAAAAAACCTCCAAATCCTACAATATACTAATAGTAACTTATTCGTAATACGCAAAACATAAACACGGGTACGCCGCCTTTAACAATAATGGATACATACTTTACGTTCTGTATACATGTACTCAATTAAAGCTTCTCGGAAAACCATACATACAGGTAAATAAAAAACAAAGGAGACTAAGATAATAACTACTCACTCAGATTATCTGGAAAGGTTATGTAGAATATTGCAGAGGTTACAGCGAGATTATGTTTATAATAAGAAGTTCTGGATAACTGTATTTACGCGTAAATATATAGGTAGTTACTCAGTGCGTAAATTATAGGTATGTATGTGTCTGACAAAACCCAAGAACTACCGCTTCTAAGAAATCGGTATATCAGAGCTTAAATGTGTAAAGTTCAAGCATTCGGTATTCAATTCGATATTCTGTAAGAATTGGTAAATGTATTTGTGCTGTTTATCAGGATTCTATTGTTTTAGACAACTATGGATCAACACTGAGCGAGTAACAGTGAAATAATTGGTTTCATATTTTTCATATTAGATTAAGTTAAGAACCTTAATTTGTGGTGAAGTGTTTTTCATGTAAGGGGAGAATCTCGGCCTGAAGTTAATGAGATCATTATCACAGTAGGTACCCATTTATTTTAACAAAGTATACTTACTACAGTTCCCTTAATGCCTATACCTATATACGTATGTAGAGCAGAGATCGCGAACCTAACATAGTGGTTCTGGTATCTAGCTAAAACGCTATAAACTAAAAAATAAACGCTTTTACCCTACAAAATGCCTTAAATTGTATGATGCTATGTTGTAATTAAATTGAAAGTTATAGCATAACTATATTGTTCAATGCATTTCAACAGACTGTATGTCCGAGCAGCAGATATAAAGAAACCTTAAATATATTAAATGCATATAAAACAGTATATAACGTTAATGGGCATTGTGCGATTGTTTTCATAATACGGAGGCTGTACTGACGGTACCAGGACAGCAGATCTACGAGGAGGCGGCGGGCGTGGCGGGGAGCGCTCCGGCCTCGGGCGCTCACGACTCCGGACCGGACAGCGGTAGGACCCGACCCCTAAGGCTTGCCATACCACATGCTACTTATGCATGCCGCTTATTTTACGTCGTGAAATTGAGCTTATTATTCGGATAGTAAACTATATTGCTATTTCTAGTCGCTATCATTATTTATTTGATAGTGGGTATTAGAAAAGCAACGTTTGTTCGTTATCGCTCTTAGAAATGCATCGCTGAAAATTGGTTATGTCATTTAGAATAAAAAAAGGCCGTAAAACAACATAAAGACTTATACGGCCAATTTCGCATGTTTAGTTGCCGCTTTGTGTTAAAGAACAGACATTGTGCGGTTAAAAGCCGTAAAAATGAATTATTTCCAGTGTGGACGCCTCCGCGGCCCGCGCGCGACTGCCCGCTCGCGTGCCGGTAATTGCCAGACGTTCTTTTTTTGAATAACTATCACGATGTTCGTTTTTCGAATAACTATCACGACTTTTTCGCTTCATATACATTACTCGAGGCATTCCATGCGTACCTACTGCCAAGCAATTTTGTATTCGCATATTTTCAACAAAAACAAAATAACAACAAATTTTAATGGCTCACAGGCATACTTGACAATGCGATGGTAAAAAAGTACATTAAATTTTACAGCAAAAATTTACGTTATGCTTCCCAAAAGTTTAAGTCTTCTAAAATAGGTAATAAACCAATAAATAAATACTGCCGGACAATCCATCGTTCATTTGCAATTCTAACTAAGTATTAAATGAATAAATTAGAATTTAAATAAAAACGAAAAACTTTATAAGAATAATTTCTATTACCTACTTATTAACTAAAAATTAATAAAGAACTTCAAACCTGGCTCAAGACCAAATTATAAAAACCTAGCTCTACCTACTTATAAGGGTTACAGACCCCTATTGGAACCCTTCCGAGTTACCTCAAAAGATAAAAACGGAACCTTTATAGGATAACTTTGTTGTCCGTCTCTCTGTCAAAACCCTTTTTCTCGGGAAAGCAAGGAGAGATATCAGGATCAAGTTCATATCAAATACTCAAATCTATTTTGCCCCTTGTAGCTGTGTGAAAATCAAACTACTAAGCCTATAAAGAAAACTTAAACTATTTATGTTTAAGTATTTATTTACTTTACCTACAGGTTTGTACGGAACCCTCGGTGCGCGAGTACGACTCTCACTTGGCCGCTTTTATTATAAGGCACAGAACGAAATCAAGACCGAGACCACTCTTAAATTTTGGATTTGGTCTCAACACTACTTACTTTACTTAATCATTTTATAAATAGAATACAATTCATTCGAAATTGCAATCGTTCTATTATTGTCTCTACCAAAGTTCAAACATCTCTACTTTTTTACATCCATTCTCTTTTTTTTTATTGCCAGAATAAAAAAAATTATAATAAATTCAATTCAAGTTCTTATAATTGGACTCTGCACTTGAAACGTCAGTTTGCGAGTGTCAAGTTAAATAAAATTATACAGTGAAAAACTTACGAGTATCTATAAGTGAAAAAGACGTTAGTTGAACGCCATTTTGGCAGTTGGCATTTTGGCGCTTGCGGCGCAAGAGGTAGCGGGTTCGATTCTCGACGAAGGTAAAAGGGTTTGTATGTTCTGCAAGCACTTTCTCCTTGGTCTGGGTGTTTAATATGTATAGTAAAAAAATCTAAATTTAAAATTTAAGAAAAACCCCCGATTCCCATGCCTAATTTCCTTAACCGTAAAACAACATAATATTTTGTAATGTGGACGCGATGCGATTTCATTTGATACCCCACACTAGTATATTTGCAGATTTTCGGTTTTCCTTACCCACTCTCACCCCCATAACTTTTAAACGGCACAACCGATTTTCATGAAACATGTCTAAGAACACTCGCGCGAGACTCACCTTTCATACAAAAAAAACTAAATTGAAATCGCTCCATCCGTTCGGGAGCTATGGTGACACAGACAGACAGACAGACAGACAGACAGACACGTCAAACTTATAACACCCCTCTTTTTTGGTCGGGGGTTAAAAAATATCTATATATGTATGTATGACTAGTATATCAAGTATATCAGATATCTAGTACCCGTAACACAAGCTTAGCTTAGAGCTTACCACGGGGCTAGATGTTGTGTGGATTGTCCGGAAATATGTATGTATGTATGAATAAACTTCTTTAATAATTCTACATTCAATAAATCTAAATTTAAAATTTAACAAAAACCCCCGATTCCAATTCCTTAATTTCCTTAAATGTAAAACACGATAATATTTAGTAATGTGCACGCGATGCTCTTTCATTTGATACCCCACTCGAGTATATTTGCAGATTTTCGGTTTTCCTTCCCCACTACCATAACTTTGAAACGGCTCAACCGATTTTCATGAAACATGTCTAAGAACACCCGGGCAAACTCACCTTTCATACAAAACAAAAAACTAAATTGAAATCGCTCCATCCGTTCGGGAGCTATGATGTGACAGACAGACAAACAGACACACAGACAGGCACACAGATAGGCAGACAGACACACAGACAGGCAGACAGACAGTCAGATATACAAGTCAAAATTATAACACCCCTCTTTGTTGGTGGGGGGTTAAAAAGATATTATTTCACAAAAAGGATGGGTAATGTAAACATTTGAAATCGAATTTCTTGTCATAATTAAACTTCGGTGGGTTTATCTAATAAAGTGGTTAAGTTGTATCAAGTTTGAAATAATATCTAGAACTGAGCTACTTTCCATTACTATGTATCTACGAAATAGGTTGGTATTATTATGGGCAGGTAGAACAATAATTCCTAAGTTTTCGAACATTCAATGAATAAATCAAAATTTAAAATTTAAGATAAACCCCCGATTCCATTGCCTTAATTTCCTTAAAAGTAAAATACTATAATATTTAGTAATCTGACTGCTTCGGTGGCGCGGTGGGCGAGGGTCCGCTTGCGGCGCAAGAGGTAGCGGGTTCGATTCTCGCCGAGGGTGAAAGTGTTTGTATGTTCTGCAAGCACGATCTCCTTGGTCTGGGTGTTTGATATGTATAATAAAAAATATCTATATATGTATGACTATTATATTAAGTACCTATATCAGATATCTAGTACCCGTAACACAAGCTTAGAGCTTACTACGGGGCTAGATGTTGTTGTGTGAAATGTCTGGAAATATTTATTTATTTTATTTAGTAATCTACACGCGGTTCGCTTTCATTAGATACCCCACTCGAGTATATTTGCATATTTTCGTTTTTCCTGCCCCTCTCTAACCCCCATAACATTTAAACGGCTCAACCGATTTACATGAAACATGTCTAAGAACACTCGCGCCAGACTCACTGTTCATACAAAAACTAAATTTAAATCGCTCCATCCGTTCGGGAGCTATGATGTCCCAGACAGACACACAGACAGACAGACACGTCAAACTTATAACACCCCCCTGTTCTCGTCGGGGTTAAAAAATCCCGCCACTCAACTAAGAATAATTGATACTTATAATAATGTATATTATAGCTATGAAGATTTTGTTTGTTAGAACGCGCTAATCTAAGGAAATAAAGTTCCAATTTGAAGAATTGCTATATAAAATAAAAGAAAACCAAAACTCCCAAAATATTATCTAAACATTTCTTTTTTTTTAAATAAATAGGAAATAAATTAAAACAACGTATTTGAAGATCAAAGCGAGCATTAAAACGATGTCCAAATAACATTACAGCGCAGTTGATTACTAGAGATGGGACACGTTTTATCGACATCGATATAAACCCAGTTTGTTTACGACGTCTAATAATTTTACCGCGGGCCTCCAATAAATTATGAATATGGTAGTAAGGAAGTAATATACGTGAACTACGGATGATTGGGTGTTTTAGTATAAATATGAGGTTTATAATAATTACTTGTATATGGCTATTTTGTATGTATATTTTTGTAATATTTCAATAGGTATTTAAATTAATATTTTTTAACAAACTTCTTATCGCGAAGTTTCGAGTTTTCTGTTAATACGAAATAGCTTAATATACACTCATTCAATCAAGTAATTTAGAAATGTAGGTATTTTATTATGGGTCACTATATTATAATCTATTAATAAATTCTGCACACAAAATAGATACAATGGTCATGTACAAAGGCGAGCTTAACCCTATAAGAGTTTTCTTACAGCAAACCTGTGGTGATGAAGAAATGCAAATCAAAATAAAAGAAAATTTGAAAAATTGGATTCCAAAATAATTCATCACAACATATTCCAAAATAATTCATCACAACAGCCTGTTATTTGCACACATATCATCATAATAGTTTGATGCCGTTGATTAAGTTAAGTGTATGTTATGTGTGCAGTTGACTTGCCATGATAAATAAATAAAAATAAAGCATATTAACATAGCAACCACCACAATCAATTTAAACTATTTCATCGACTTAACCCCATCCCTATCAAAAACAAATCCGGGTCCCTAATCAAGTGGTACGAGGGGTCTATTCTCAATATCGCTAATTGCGGGGGCATTATCGCTCTGTCACGAAGGAGTTTTAACTCGCAACTTCACAACTGCAAATCCCCTCACTTGTCACTTATTTCGTACCCACCATTGTTACGTCTATATTGACTATTATAACTAAATTTGAGTCAGATTTAGTGGAGCTTTTCTTGGTTTTTGCGTCAGATAGCCAGGGCCGTGTTGGCGAAGTGCAAGCACACTCAACTTTTGTTTCAAACTCCCGCCGCCTCTGTATTTTTCTTGTCGATAAATTTCTGTGAGCACCTTCATTAACGGTGAAGGCAAACACAGTGAGGAAACCGGCATGTTTTAGAACTTTGAAAGTTTGAAGAACACTGTGACGTTTACAAACATTAACTTGGCCAGCGCGCCTAATCTCTCTCGGCCAAAGACATGTCGCGAATATATTCAGAAAACATCTGACTTCTGAATCTGACTTATAATGCCTAGGACATCGACTACAGGTGTTTAAATGATTTATTACTTTAAACATACCTTTCTATATTCTGTGATACAAGCTATAGAACAAAAAATATATTCAATTTAAAATCGTATTTCCAAGATTATAAATTATAACCAGTAATAAATCGTTATTTATTTAAGTATTTTGTACGACCCTATACAAATAGAGCACGCGTGAATCGTTGATTTTGCCAATCACTACCCACTGTGCGGTTGGAATAATGTCGTTTTGAATTTAGAATTATTTTTAAATTGAGAAGTAGGTAGACGTGAGCAATTTCATACGCTTGAAATATTCTAAATAAAACCTGTTATTTAATATGTCTTTTTGATTAAATTAAAGTAGTTATTTTATCCACTAAGATATATATTTTTTTATCCAATGTAAACTAATTTTGAATTTCGATTAGTTGAGTTTTGAGAAATACACAGGTAAAAAAAAGGTGTCAAGGAGAATCTTTAGATTATTTTTTCATCTCATATGGAATACTTGTTTGGAAATTTCACAAAGTTGTCATTGTGCTACATACTATAAGTGGAAACAAAATAAATATTTGAACATACTCATACAACACCTAGGGTTCGGTGTAAAGTTTATACACATTTTTCAATTAAAAAAAACGCTAGGCATCACATTACTAATAAATAAATAAATAAATATTCCAGACATTTCACACAACAACATCTAGCCCCGTGGTAAGCTCTAAGCTTGTGTTACGGGTACTAGATATCTGATATACTTAATATAATAGTCATACATATATAGATATTTTTTATTATACATATTAAACACCCAGACCAAGGAGATCGTGCTTGCAGAACATACAAATACTTTCACCCTCGGCGGGAATCGAACCCGCTACCTCTTGCGCCGCAAGCGGACCCTCGCCCACCGCGCCACTGATGCAGTCAAATTACTAAGCCTTTTCAAAGCATTTTTTCCACTGGCAATAATATAATATCGTTATTTTTCCATTCATATATTTTTATATCGAATATTTCAACAAATTAACTATACCTACCACATTCGCAAAAATATAGAAAAAACTGAAACCAAAACGCCATAATTCCCACTCACGCTATCATTATATCGCGAGTGACATGAGGTCACCTGTCAACCGCTCCTATTATGTCATTATGACATTATCGCAATTTGACCTATAATCTGTCAGGCAGTCTGTAAGTCACAAATTAGAAGCATAATAGAGTATCCATTGTCCTACTTGAAGTAGAAAGATATTATTTATAAAATGTTTTCTTTTTTTTATGGTAGATAAGCCTTAATTTGACCACAATCTCACCTGATGTAAAGTGACGATGTGGTCTAAGATGGAGCATGAAGACCTAGAAGGTAGATGGCTTCTCCGGACCTCATTACGAAACACGAAAAAATCTAATCGAATCTACTGAATAGTTATGCGTAAACTCCTAATAAAAGTAAAATGTTCTAGAAACTTAATTATCAATTTTATGAACTTGATAAGACTGCGTTAAGATATGTAATACTTACTTTGGTTTTGAATAAATGATTGATTGATTGTTTGTCTGTGTCATCACATCATAGCTTGAGAGAAGAAGATCGCGACTTAAATATTAACATACTCAAGAGCAAACTCAAAATATTAAGTTCTATTCTATTCTATGAAGTGATTTAAATAAAAATTTTACGTGTGAATGTTCTTAGGCATGTTTGATGAAAATCGGTTGAGCTGTTTAACTCAACTAATATACTCGAGTAGGGTCTCTTACAAGCGCATAACGTGCACTTTACAAAATCATATGATGGTGCAATATTAAGGGAACTAAGGTTTTGTAATCGGGTTTTTTACTTTATGTTTACATTATTACATATCTGTGTCAATTTGCAAAAAAAATAAATACATACTTGTTTTTGTTGTTATTTTTCAATCATTGAGTATTTTAACTCCCAAAATTCCGATCAATATGAATATTATACCACGCATGTCTTTTGCTTTTTTTAATAGCATTAGACATATATCTCCAACATAGCTCAAGCACCTAGGACACCGACCCTGACAAAGACGCGAATAAATCGAACAATTGATTGAATTTAAATTAAAAGAGATACTTATATATTTTTTTTGCATTAGTTATAATATCTTCAACATAGCTCAACCACCTAGGACACCGAACCTCACAAAGAAACGAATAAATCATGAGCAATGTCACATCAATTGTTACAAATTACCCTGCACTCTAATAACAGTTCTAATAATCCTAGAAGTTAATTACAAAGCTTTCACCATTTTACTTATAACTCGGGAAATAATTGGCGAGCGCAACCCCACTGTCATGTGATTCGCTTCCATATTCAAATTATTATGACAGGTTAGGATTCTCGTAATCATAAATAATTTCTTTTTTTTTACCTTCAAAGCTACAGCTACAAAGTGTCGTGGTGAACTTTTTAATTCGAGTACAAGACTTCTAATTAATGTACTAAAATAATGCCCTTAAATATTTATAATTTGTCAGCCTCAGTTGCGCGGTGGGCAAAAGTCCGCTTGCGGTAACGGGTTCGAATCCCACGGAGTGGTCAAGTGTTTGTACATATATTCTGCAAGCACTTTCTCCTTGATCTAGGTGTTAAAAATATAAATATTTAAAAATATCAATAAAAATAAATAAATAAAGTAGTTTTTATTTTTATTTGGGGATGTAGGTAGTTGTAAATTGATCCAATTTAAATTTTATAACAATCGGTCAAGTAGTTCTATAGTTATATTGAAATACTAGCTTCCGATACAAATAAATTTTACCGCATTTTTCTATAACAATAAGTGTAGGTATAAACTATTTAAATACACGGAACCCTAATAACTATCGAAATAAAAAATATAAAAATAAATATATCCGGACTACTCACACAGCATCACCTAACCCCAAACTTAGCAGAGCTTGTACTATGGGTGTTAGGTGACTGATATACTACATAGATACATTTTTTTTAAATACATACATTTATGATACTTACATAGAAAACACCCAGACACGAAACCAGAAATTGTAGATTGTACAAAATCTGATTCCCCGGCGGGTATCGAACCCGCAACCTCCTGCAGCATGCTCCTTAGGTAGACCCTCGCCCACCGAGCCACAGAGGTCGTCACAGAACATTTGATGTATGAGACCATCTCATACTTTTATAATTTATTTATTATTTCATAACAATTACAATCTAAAGCCGTGTTGGCTAAGTGGGAGGAGACTCGACTTTCATTCCAAAGGTCGTGGGTTCAAACCTCGCCACGCACCTCTAGATTTTTCTTCTTGAGAAACTTAAGTGCGTTTTAAACACGTGCTAGGCAAACATCGTTAGGAAACCGGCATGTTCTGAGAACTTTAAAAAGATTGAAGGACATGTGACATTCACCAACCCGCACTTGGCCAGTGATGAATTAAGGCCTAATCTCTCTCGCCAAGAGAGAAGTCCCTGTGTCCCAGCAGTGGCAACGTTAATACGGGTTAACGGGTGATGATGATGATGATGGTGATGATGATGATGATGCTGATGAATAACAATCTCTTCACCCACAGTCACAGTAAAAATCATACCGTAGTTTCTGAAAACCCACGCATTAACAAGATACTCGGATAAGATTACATTGATTTGTAGACCGCTTTCTATTGATATATTTACCGTAACCCATTATTAAATAATTCATCACAGTTCTATAATTGTCATATCCTTTAATAAAATAGATAATAGTTTATCATGAATCACTCAAAATCTATCGTTTCTTTGTTAAATGGCTTAATTGTTGGGTACCAATATTATTGTTATTTAGTATAAAGTAGTTTAATGGTCAAATATATATTTTTACTCGTATTTAAATTATATGTGGTCAAGTAAGATAACGTTTTTCTTTTTATTAATTATATACTTAAGAATTTATGTTTTCTTTTTACCTGTGAATAATTTATACCTAAATGTTTTTGTATTGTGTGAGCAGCAAATAATTATCTCATCTAGGTCGCATAGGAATTCATCATCACCCTATTAACGTTCCCACTGCTGGGACACAGGGACTTCTCTCTTGACGAGAGAGATTAGGCCTTATAGCATAGGAATTATTTAGTACAAAATATATTTGCGTTAGATTATATGTATATTAAATGTTAATACATTTATGTGCCATATATTACGTTTTAGATTATAAGTAATCTGTAAATAAAGTAATTAAATTATTGATAATGATGTGTCCTAGCCCATTTCGGCTATGACAGACTACAACTGCTGTGTCACTTGCAGACGCCAAAAAGCAATGGGAATTATCAGAACGGTGAGAAAAAATATACTATAGAATATACAAGAGAAAATACATTTTGGGATGTAAACGGCTACTGTCTCGGATTAAACTTTAAGAGCGCTGCAGCCAAAAATATTTTTAACTTTATTTATCATACATAACTTTTGGAGTTTACTCCTTACACAGCGTATCTCATTCTCGGGGTCTCCTCTTTGCGCGATACTTCGTAGTCTCACTGTATTTTATTTATATTATTTTGTAACATACTTTATGTAATACGCTTTATTGAAGTAATATAAATAATCCGAATAATTACAGATTTATGTTTGTTTCTCTTATCATTTTAGCAGATGCGTTCATTTACCATTTTTTTCTATTCGATATAAATCATGTTCGTAAGGAGTAAACTCCAATCGTGCGTCGTAGCCGACACACACACACACTTTTTTTATTTTATATTCTGATTAATTTGAAGAATAGTTAATTGTGAAGTTTTAAGTAATGTTAACATCTGACATGTTTCACCAGATGTCCAAACAATAAAAAATATATAATTTAAAGAATTCAAAGATTTGCAGTTATTTCCGTTGGAGGCGGCCTTGTAACTTGCAATATTACAGACTAACATCGAGACAGGGGAAAATAAATTTAAACTTACAAAATGGCGGTCCATCACGATAGAACAGCACAGAGATAAACAAAACAACATCGTCAATTAGAACACGAGCTGTTCGAAGTTCAAAAGTGTAAAGCTCCAAGGTTATCGGCCAATCAACCCACTTTCCCCGAAGCATTCGCAAATCAACACTCGCGAGTTTTCAAACCTCTTTTTCGGGTAAAAAAAAAAAATTCGGCGCCAAACGACACGCTCAAAGCGCGCCGCATTCGAAAAACGAACACATAATAAATTATAGTTCCTAATCACCCCTAATTGGGGTACGTCGTGACCCGACTTAACCTTAGGTCGGGAAAAAAGATAAAACAATACGATATAATGATACGTGTGCATTTAGTGAGTGCATGCAAAAAAGACGGATAAAAAATAGCAGGAGACTTTAAAAGACGGATTACGGTTCGTATCCTGCGTGGGACGTAATACTCAATACAATCCCTATAATATTTCCTTAATTCTTGAATTATACCACAAAATTTCCGAACCGAATAATCTATCTATTACCTGCTCATTATTGAAACATCTAGAACTACTTGATGAAATGTCATATAGACATTTTATCATTCATCATTCCACCACAACGTTCACTGCACATAAGCCTGCATTTATGACTTCCAGTTATTTCGGTGACAAAAACAATCTGAAACCACGGAGAACCATTGATCATTTTCCATTTTAAAAAATTCGAATAATAATAAAATACAGAAAACCTACAGAGTAACCTGTAAATATTTAATAGACAAACCTCGAATATGCCTGATTGACTGAAAAGGACCGACTCGAAGCGTTAAAAACAAACAAAGTCATATAAAAAATCAACAATTCAATAAATTAATATTTTATTGTACGCAACATAGAAGCAAAGAAAATACAAAATAAATAACGAGTACAATGGGCGGCCTAAAAGTTATACAAAGTCTTATGCAATAAAAAAACCGGACGGTTCCCATCCCTACTCGCTCACCCAAAACGCCTTAGCATTACCCGCGCGCCGTCGAAAAGCTGTAATTATCATCACGTTAATATAAGGATAGAGATATTAATTCATGTTTGCTCTTTTCGTAATTTATTTACGTTTTTTTCTCTCAAATTATCGGTTGTAATAGTTTTTATGGACGTCACTAATGGTCCGAAATGTGTGACCGGCGTTTCCACAGATAAAATATTTTACTTTTAAAGGGTTGGGCTGAACGCTTAATAATAGTTTAAAAAGTAATTAATAATGTGGAAAAAATTAAGTGTGTTTTAGTAAAATGATATTAATATTTTTTATTGCATACGGCTTGTGTGTTCTGTTTTGTTAGAGACAATGTAATAATGTTTTAGTCAGATGTTAAATGTTCTGTGAGCTTTAACGAGTTTGAAGGACGTGTGACATTCCCCAACTCGCACTTGGCCAGCGTGGTGAATTGAGGCCTCTCTCGTCAAGAGAAAAGTGCTTACGCTCCAGCAATGGGAACGTAAATTGGTACTTATGATTTTATGCAGATACATATTAAAATATATTGTAACTTAGTCAAAATTGCAATCAATAGAATATAATATATTATTAGAGCTAAAGTTTTTTTTATAAGGAATAAGGAGAAGTTTTTCAACTTAATGCATATTTATTTCTAGCTTATTTTGATTGTCTTTAATGTCTTTTTTGATAATTTTTAACTTAAAATGTATCCCTTAAACAGCAATTAAGACACAACCCCTAAAATCCTTGTTACTGACTTCGCTCTACGGCTAAACCCGTTACACGAAACACTGGTACTTTGATAAGCCTAACCAAACAGAACTAGCTTCATTACCATACGTAATCATAATCATCATTATCCGATACCAGTGAAGACCGCATCATTACTGCATCTGCATAACTGTATCAAAAGCGCGGTATTGTCGTGGCTTCATACCCCAGGGGGGCACCAAAATGTACCCCCAAAAAAAACTATAACACAAATTCTCCCATACACAAATTTTAACACTACAGCAGACGACAGTAAGGTTAAATTAGAGTAAAACAAAAAGGGGGTTACGATGTTACGAAATGGGGGTCAAATCTGTCACCCCTATAGTTATTATATGCAAATAATGGGAATAATTTAGGGTTTTGCCCTATACCGTGTTTTATCTACTTATCTGTGAAATGGCTCAATTAGTAAAGCATGCGTAGGATGGGGTATTTCGGGGTATTTCGGGGTATTTCGGGGTGGAGGGGTGGATGCAAATCTTGTCTATCAGAACCCGATATAAAATATGCTAAATGATTTTGAGGGATGATATTTTTTGGTAACTTGTTTGGTTTGGCGAATGCTTTTGATGTTTTGTTAGAAAGTAGAATAATATAAGAATTTCAAATCTCTTATGGAAGGATTTTTTAAAGTTGTTTTTCTATGTTATTATTGGGTCCCTACTTTTCGAATTGGAATTGAATGCGAATAAGGATAATATTTAACCTCTTTTTGGGTGAAATTTTGGCAAATTAGATAATTTTAAATACTTAGTGTAAAATATGATTATGTTCTTCCACTATCTATTACGTTAGATTTTTAACTACCCAACAATATTTTTGTTATTTTCATATTGTCATTTGGCCACTGATGGACATAAACTCCCCCTATTGATAGTAAGCAAAGAGATTTAATTAAGAGGAAGGTTTATTATTTACAGATCTGGTATAGGTTTACAAAAAAAGAAAAAGAAGGGTGAAAAAAAGAAGGGATTTTTACTGGATTTTGTACATGACATTTTTAATGACAAACTAGCGTTACACCGTGTTTTTTGGATTTTTCGACGCCGGGAACAACATATTTTCCCATCTATAGCCGAAAAGAAAATAGAAAGTATTTTCAAATTGGGCCAGTGGTCGCAGAAATTTGCGCGTTTAACTAACAAATAAACTCTTTTTTTTTTTTTTTTTTTATTTAAAGAAAAAGGCTTTGTCGCTTAGCGACCATACCGCCTTATAAATTAACATTAATCTAATATACCAAACAAAGTAATATTAACAAACAAAAACAGTCTAACTTCTTCAGCTTTATAATATTAGTATAGATTTTCTTACAAAAGTGGCGAACCAGTCCTACGTATGCTTCATCATCATCATCACCCCATTAATGTTCCCACTGCTGGGACACAGGGACTTCTCTCTTGACGAGAGAGATTGGGCCTTAATTCACCACGCTGGCTAAGTGCGGGTTGGTGAATGTCACATGTCCTTCACACTCTTTTAAAGTTCTCAGAACATGCCGGTTTCCTCACGATGTTTGCTTCACCGTTAAAGCACGTGTTTAAAGCACATATAAATTTCTCAAGAATAAAATCCAGACGTGTGCTTAGCGGATTTAATTTAAAATCCAAGCCAGATATATAATGAACTCTCCAAAACTAAGCTGGGTTCCCAAATTTCCACTAAGCCAATTTTGGCGATACAAAATTCTTGGAGCGTTGATGTTAACCGAATTATGAAGCAGGAAGCCACAGGGGTCATAACGAGCTTAGCAGCCCCGTCCCCGGAGACAAGGTATTTATGATCCAACTGGATGAAGCAAGCTGTACCATACACTATTAAATAAATATAATACCTAAATGAAAAAATAAATATTTCCGGACAATCCACACAACCATGATGATTTTTAATAAGTGCTAAAGTTGTAATATATTTGTGGAATTGTATAAGGTAGTATTTTTAGATTTTTGGATTTTGTTTTGTTTAAAATATACTTATTGTTTGTAATGTAAATTTCCCTTCTTTCTTTAGTGACAGTCTGTGTAAATGTAAGTTTTATAAAATGTAAATCCGTTTTTGGCCTTAAGACATAATTATAAGTTACTAGTTAAGATATATATTAAGGGCTGTGGATTTTGTTTGATAAATAAATAAATAAATAAACCCCACTTTTTAGGTTAAACTATTTTTAAATTTAACTTAAATATTTAACTATTTTTATTATTAATTCAGGGCTCTTTCCTCGATGTTGCAGGTTCTTATCCTGCGTGGAAGGTTACGTCTTATTATTTTTCTGCATAAAATTTAAAAATTATTTACACATCATCTAACCCTTTGGTAAGCTCTAAGCTTGTGTTACGGGTTCTAGACATCTGATATACTTAACTTAATAGACATGTACATATATAGGTACATATTTTCCAAAAGTGCCGTAATGATATGGGAGCCTGGAGGGCGTTTAACCAGCTTACTCTTCCCCGGAGACCAGGCCCTGGGAACCGTGGCCTGCTGCCGAGGAGTTGAGAACAAAAATCAACACGACTAACCAATTTCAAACATGGCGGAGGGAACATTGGATATGGCATTTGAAACAAATATAATGTGTTCAGAACAAAATTATGAATTCCTATTATGATAGTTATAACGGAAAGATTTCTTTTTAATTTGAAAAAAAATGGTGATTTTTATAGACTCCTTCGGATTTATCTTTCTAAAATGTAACTATATTTAACCTATTGTATTAATATAATAGAACAGTAGCTGACCCCAGCAAACGTTGTTTTGCAGAATGAAAAATGAATATTTGCTGATTCTCGATTCTCAGACCTACTGATTACGCATATAAAATTTGCTAAAAATCGGTAAAGCCGTTTCGGAGGAGTACGGTAACTAACATTGTGACATGGAAATTTTATATATAATATTAAGTATTAAAATACTACTTAGTAAATGGAATTAGTTCAGTTGTATGGTGCTTGCTGTCCTACCTATAACTAGCTACCTATAATTTAGAAAGCACTAGAACGTCTAGAACTTAATAGCTCGTATTTTATAATTAAGCTTTTAAAGTGTATTTTCTAGATGGTGATACTAATTTTATATAAATAAACCTCACAAGATCTCGAAGAGACCAACGATTATAACCTCAAAAACAATTGGTATCACGTTGGGACGCTTTCCCGGAGGTGCAGGTTCGAATCCTGCGTGCGAAGCTTACGGATAAAAGGGGACAAGAAAAAGATAAAATAATTTAACCTAAAAAAAGTGAGGTTCAGCACTTATTAAAAAAATCATTAAGATTATAACCCTTTTAGAGATTGCTTGAAGACTCTATGGTCAACATTCAAAATGCCACATCCACACGCTCGCACGCCGCGCACGGATTACGCCTGTCAAACGTCAAGTGTCACTCCACTTGATGTTGACATAACAGATCATACCCTCGCGATATTAGCCTGGATGCATTTGTAGTCTGTTTATTTTTGTTATTGAAAGAAAATAATACGATGAATATTTTATTATTTATTTGTAGACTATTGACTATACATGAGAGATGCATAAGAGAAGGTTCACCGATATAGTTGACCGTTTAAGTGCGTTGAAGTAGCAGTGGCCAGGACATTATAGAACAGATTGCCGTTGGAACTAAATGGAATGGAGACCGCGGATCGGGAATGCAACATCGGACGTCCACCAATATGAAGTAGCACAAATGACCGTCGGGGTCAAAAGGTTCTTGAACGGAGACCGCGGATCGGACATCAAGATGGATGGATGATTTCGAGATTACTGTCGAAAGACTTGTAACTTAAGCATTGAGATAGACAAGATAGACTTGACTAGATAATAGGTACCAGTCCAGCTGTTGGCTTCCTATGGCTGAAATGATAATGATGAAGCTGCTCCATCTATAACTGTACTGCTATTTCGTAACAGATCTACGAAACTCACTTCCTTCTCCAATCGATCATTATTAGTTTACAACCGCAAACCCTTGACTGGATAGTTAATAAAGGGCGTTCGGAATTCAAATAAAGGCGCGTGGCGGCCGCCGGCGTCACGTGACCGTGCCGATTGAGATCTTTGGCGCGCGAAATTGTCTATGCTTGTGCTAGTCTATGCGTGCTTCGCGCGCTTTTTGATGTCAAATTGATGATTAATTTGATAAATTTTTGGTGTTAGAATCTTAGAATTTATAATAAGCTGGCGACCTCGCATGAGAGAAATTTATAGAATAGAGCATTCTTAAACCTTATTAATAGTAAAGTAACATTTAAAACCTAGATTGCTTTAAGAGATAAAAGCTGAGTTGTTCTATTCGCTTCTTAACTCAGTGTAAAAAATTTAAGCGAACTGTCAAGACAATTTTATTTCCTTGATTATGCTTAGTTTTTATTTAATTTAGCTTTAAGTTGACCTGCCCATGTATTCATATGCTTCTAACGAAAACGTATTGACTTTGTCTTTGACGTTGCTTATATACTCAAGTGGGGTATCAAATGAAAGCGCATCACGTGCACATAACAAAATAGTATGACTTTTTACTTTTAAGGGAAATAAGGTTCTGGAATCGGAGTTTTTTTTTAAATTGTAAATTTTGATTATAGCTCTCAATTTAATAAGAAAGCGCCAAGATATAGAGCATCAAAGTTTAAAGTAGGCTTTTAACGCATAAAGTGTAACGTCACGTAAAACTATATACCGCCATGATTGTTATTTTTTCTTGCTTATAAAAATACGTGAACAATTCTTTAAAATATTTAATTGACGTAATATTTTTTTTAGTTAAGTACTTAGAAGTTAATGGAATATGGTAGAGTCTAACTGTCGTAATTCTGATGTATAAGCAATTATACAGTTATTTATTTCATTTGTAAAAAAGACATATCGCATTTGAGCCCAACATGTTGAACACTTTTTAAATTTGCTACTATGAGTAGTAATTTTTGCACATGTATGTTTTATGCAAATAAATTATTCTTATATTCTTGATTAAAAAGCCGTGTTGGCTCAGTGGGAGGACACTCGACTTTCATTCCGAAGGTCGTGGTTCAAACCCCGCCACGCACCTCTGGATTTTATTTACTTCTTGAGAAATGTATGTGCGCTTTAAACACGTGCTTTACATTGTGAGGAAACCGGCATGTTCTGAGAACTTAAAAGATTCAGCAACCCGCATTTGGCCAGCGTGGTGAATTAAGGCCTAATCTCTCTCGTCAAGGGAGAAGTCCCTGTGTCCTAGCAGTGGGAACGGTAATAGGGTGATGATGATGAAATGAAATGATTCTTATTCTTATACTTACCTACAGAATAATAGTCAGCTTTCTAATACCTTCCTAGCTTAATAAAACAAGCGGAAGCACCGAAGAAATGTAGGTACCTACCAACCTATCTACCTAGTACAACTTTCTAAGCTGACCTTTGCTCGTTGAAATCTCAATCTCGCTTGATTAATTACCCAGAATAACAGTAATTATGTATTTAATCTGTAGCAATAGATTGCGCGGATTCGCCTCGGGCCATCGCTAAATACGTGTTAAAAGTCGGGTTAAATCACTCAACTCATCATTTGATCAGTTGTCCACTGCTGAATATAGGACTCCCTCAATCATAATATGCGATCAGGGGTTTCAAACATCGTAATATAGTCCCAAGACTCCTAAGTCAAAAAAGAGGAGTAGGAAAAGATGAATTGTTTTAAGGAGGTAAAAAGCCGTGTTGGCTAAGTGGGAGAACACTCGACTTTCATTCCGATGGTCGTGGGTTCAAGCGTCGCCGCGCACCTCTGGATTTTTCTTCCAGAAAAAACTATGTGCGCTTGAAACACGTGCTTTAAGGGTGAAGGCTAAACATCGTAAAGAAACCGGCATGTTCTGAGAACTTTAAAGAGTTTGAAGGACATGTGACATTCACCAACCCGCACTTGGCTAGCGTGGTGAAATAAGGCCTAATCTCTCTCGCTAAGAGAGAAGTCCCTGTGTCCCAGCAGTGGGAACGTTAATAGGGTGATTGATGATAATGACAAAAATAATTTTACAAAGATATGGTCCCATAAGCTGCCGAACTACGAGTAGTTAAAAGGTAAATTCTAGGAGCCAATGGCTTATGGTCTAACTAGCCCCATTTCTGTTTTGAGGAAGGATTATATCTAAACTGTCCCATGGCCAAAAAGATGAATCGTAATACGTTAAGTTTTCCAAAGCTCGCCTCAAAATACAAAATTCAAGAAATGCATTAATTACTCTTAAATCTTAGGGAACCTCTAGCTAAGTCAGTCATAGTTAACATATTAATAATACTCTAAAATTTAAAATTTAAGAAAAATCTCCGATTCCAATGCTTTTCTTTCTTTTAAAGTAAAACACCATAATATATGTAATGTGCACGCGATGCGCTTTCATTTGATACCCCACACTAGTATATTTGCAGATTTTCGGTTTTCCTTCCCCACTCTCACCCCCATAACTTTTAAACGGCTTAACCAATTTTCATGAAACATGTCTAAGAACACCCGGGCCAAACTCACCTTTCATACAAAAAAAGGGTGGTGACAAGCCGCGGCCGAAGCCTACCACCAGAGACTGTTAAAAAACAACTGGTCCGATTAAAAAAATATTTCGGCCAATTTATCGCGGAAGGCTATATAGGCTATATATACTATATAGGCTACTATTTACCGTGGGATAACACAATCCAAATCGTATCCAAAAACACAAGCAACGACGGGGCGCCAAAATCTAGCCTTTTAATAATTGTAATGAATCATAATCATTCAAATTACGACATAATTACGATAAGCTTAATACAAAAATAATAATTCGCTACAGAATGACCAACATTTAAAAAATCTTTTGTATCTTGCGAACGAGAGTTGTAAAAGTATATACAGTAATACTAACTGTAAATACTCTATGCAAATAATTATTTTCGTTGCCAAAGAGAGATACAACATCAAGCCATAGAAAATTTATCCCGATTTCTTTTACAACTCTCGTTCGCAAGATACAATAGATTTTTTTAAAGGTGGTCATTCTGTAGCGATACATTATTTTGTCTATGTCTTATCATATTTATGTTGTAATTTATATGATTATGATTCATTACAATAATGTGCAGTGCTACATGATCGTGATATACTCAATCTCGGTGTCATTACATAAACAACAATCTACAAACAACACTATGTTATATCGTAATTATTATAAATTGTCTCAAATAACGAGCTAAAGACACGCACGTACGTCCTCCGACGCAGCCGAGAGCATAATGTGTGTGTTATTCCAAATTTGAATTTGAATTAGGGTGGGGTAAAATTCCTAAGCGCTTAGATTCGGCTTTGTTTAACTGAGAGCGAATATTTGGCAAATTGTTTCGGCCTCGTAAAATTATTCTGAATTAATAATAGCTCCTTTTCGTGTTACACTAAGCAAAGCTTATACTCTGGGTGTTAGATGAATAATTAACTACCAATAATAAATTAAGGTTTGTAAATTACATAGCCGTGTTGGCGATGTGGGAGCACATTAGATTTCATACAGAAGGTCGTGGGTTCAAACTCCGACGCGCACCTATTGAATTCTCGACTTGAAAAATCTATGTGCGCTATAAAAACGTGATTAAACGTGAGAAACGGGCATGTTATGAGGAGAAGAACATGTGACATTCACGAACCCGCATTTGGCCAGCGTAATGATTAAGGCCTTATCTCTCTCGTCAAGAGAAGTCCCTGTGTCCAGTGTTCCCGCAGTGGGAACGTATATAGGGGTGCTATGATCCTATGACGATGAAATTACATTCATGCCTGCATTATGATAAATATAAAACACAACTTAAGCTGCATAAAATAAGATACTTAATGAATTAGAAAAAGAACCAGAGAATTTAGGCCTGGAGAGCGTCTTGACCATAGCCTTTTTGGGGTGTTTTATAAGAAATCTATAAGCTCGTGACAAGAACTTCGACCAGCATCGCCAAAACAAACAGAACGATGTCTTAGAAAAATAATTACTTTTATAAAAAGGATTAGCGCTTGCATAACGACAAGATGAGCCCAATTTGAACATTATTTATGATTATTTTAAAAATAAAACTGCATATTATATGATAGTGTTTTAAAATCCTTTTGATGTAGGTAATTTTTTTATATGGTAGGCGTCACAAGTCCAATACAATACAATAACTGTTTTTCGTACACTATTTCCAAATTTAAATGACCTTATGAAGGTATCGTTTTCAATATCTATAAACCTTATTTATATTATTAAGGTATACCCTTCCACAAGATCACTTCTAAAATCAATTAATATCTGAAGGTAAATTTTAAATGTACCTATCTAAATCATCAATTCGTCCGAAATTCGGCCTTGCTAAACGATCCAGTGATGTCCCATCCCTATCTACTGAAGAAGTTATAGCCGGTCGCGCACGGGCCGGTGTTGCCAGTTATATAATTAGAAAATGAAAGGGTGGCGCGCGGCCCGCGGCGCGACCACTACTATCGCTCACCATCGGAGCATCGCGCTAGGGACGGGACTGGTCGATTATTTCCGTAATGTCGATAGATCGGTTCTTTCTTTCCTTATTCTGATGAAATTATTGCCGTAGTATCGCAACATTGTAACAAGATGTTGTTGTGTGGATTGTCAGGAAATATTTATTTATGTATAAAAAAATGTGGATAACTTGGACAGCCATCTTCTAGGTCTTCATGACCCATCTTAGACCACATCGTCACTTTACATCAGGTGAGATTGTGGTCAAATGAAGGCTTATCGATCATAAAAAAAGCATTATCTAGCCCTTAAGTAGGCTTTAACTTAAAGCCTTTAAGCCTGCGTGTATTAAGAATTAATTAAGAACTAAAGTATTTTTGTAACTGAATGAGTAGGCAAATATAAAACTTGATCCTGTCCGAAGGCGAATGCTTCTATAAACTGCAAAAAAGGGGTTTATTGTGTACTTTGTAATACTATGGGTACTAGTATTTAGGACATTAACTTAAATATTGTATTGAATGCTCAACGGATTGAAAAGCGGTTTTCAGTAAAAGATAGAGTGGTTCAAGAGGAGGGTATTAAACACCTATCGTATGATTTGTACCTATCTGTACGAATTTGGGGTGGATAGGTAGAAAGGTATATCTTGAATTTCGATCAAAGTTTATATATCGATATTTTTTATCCCACCACTACAATAAAATACTCCCCACCCCGGAGGGCAAATGGCAACATTCTTTTTTCGAATATTAATAAGGAGCGTGCATTACGCCGTATTTCACATCAAGTAACATCATCTATCCCTCTCACTTACACCCTAAATCTCTACATCTATCTCGCTCTAATGATAAAAATGACGATCTTTTTGGTGCAAGCTGTTTTATCTTATAAGATTTATCTAAGTTCTATAACTAACGACTAAGTTATACATAATTATATGTACGGATATATATAACAGTTATTATTAAACGAGCCTTGTTATTATGTATTGTTTTTTGTAACTCTATCAGTAATGTGAATGCACACCGCAGGCAAAATTAATAACTCTAATAAGTGTCTACTAAGTTAAGTTTAACTACCTATATTGATTTTTTTTGTAGAAATCTATTTAATACCTATAGAAATAATGGTAGTCACGGAAGGCCAGCGCTATTACAACTTTCATAATTAGTTACACTTTTATTTTTGTTTTCTTACAAGATTTTAATTTTAATGAATATGTTATTTAGGTGTCTGTGTTTGTTTATATTGTAGCATAGAAAAATAACCAGAATAGAAGGCCAACTCTTTGTAAAGTTGCAGAGTATTTAAAAAACATTGATAGATGGCGACACAAGGCTCATTTGAAATAATAAAATGCCGAAGACGACACTAAATTGAGTTTTACCACAGATTAGATTAATCTGTGGTTTTACTCTTTTCTTTTATGATAAAACAATGTTTTAATGTTAAAATATTATATTTCACTAAATAACAATTGAATATAACAAATAAATATTAGATTATTTTTCATTTAACTTGTATGGTAATCAGCTTATTTTTGTTCGAAAGGCAACATGCTGTTGATACTAAATTCCAGTAGATGGCGGAAAACGCTTAGCGTACAATGCAAAATTGAGAGTGATCCCAGTCTACAGAAAAAAACATGTGAATCGTGTTAATTTAGGTATACATGTAGGAAAAAAATAAATCTTAATTTTGTTATCTTACATAAGGTTAGAGGAGTCAGTACTGGAGTCGTTTTTGTTGCTTTTCTGTATGCAAAGAATTCTGCCGATTTTTGCTACCGAAAGGCTGGTCCAGTTGTTGTATATTTAAAGCTTCTAGGTATCTGCTAAATAAAATATGATAAAATTTATAAAAAAATAATTGTATTATTTAATTTAAACTCGAATATATTGTTATTGTGACGGAGCGTTGTAAGTTACCAAAATGCTTGAAAGATATTATTTTTGATATGTGTGAATCGTCCTTATAGATGAGCTCCTTTGAATGTAGGTACTTTATTATTATTAAGTATACTTTATTGCACAAGAAAAATACGGAGTTGTACAAAAAGTGGGCTTAATGCCAAGGCATTTTCTACCTGCCAACCTCAAAACCTTAAACCTCTTAAGATAAAAAGTTGGCGCGTAAGAATGTATAAAAGTAGCTTAATCTAAAGAGTTACAATATTTAAGTGTAAGGTACTTAACAATCAAAAATATAACAAAAACAATTCTTAATGTGTTTTATATTTAAAACACACACACATACATATATACCGTCGGCTTACTGCAAGAAGTCATTAGTCGCAAGAAGTCACTAACTGCGTTAGATACACCAATGAGTTCGTCTCGATGAGCTCTACATTTTGGTAAAACTCACTAATTTGTAGCTCTTCAAACTTAGAAGTTATGGCTTGGTAATAAAGTCAATAACTGCATTTTTGGTCAATCTGGTTTCATAAAATTCATTAACTTACATTAATATATTTTACCAAAAGAAAACAAAACACAATTGTCATTTTTATTTTCATACATAATTCATTTATGTGACATATCAACATTTTAAAAATGCTTTTACGTTTACAAACCGTGGATTAAGTTTTGCTTGAATTCATTATTTGCACTTAACTAGTTTTGACGTATCATACTATTTGGGAAAAAAAATACTAACGGTTTTTAATGATTTCTATCAAAACGAGTAACGTTTTTATAGAATTCATTATATACACATTAATTACTTTTGCCGAAACATGGCAAACAACTTAATACAAGACTGAAATCGCCTGAATGATGTATTGTTTTATTAGTGATTTTTGTTATTGTAAAATTATACAGGAAAATGCATGTAATGACTTTTGCACACATACATTTAAGCCAACATGTAATGCTTGTTTACTTATAAGTTGCCGGCGAGTTTTATGAGATACAAGATACAAAATCATTTATTTCCATAGTTTGGTTTTACAAAACTTAGACACTTATGATTTTAGAGCTATGAGATGCAATTCAAAACTGGTAGTAATAATTACATTGAATATTGGTTTCTCATTAATAGATGATTATTACATAAAATAATGTACATACCTAGGTTACTACCCAGTTAGGTACCTATTTAAAGTTTCAATACCAACTTGTTTAATTCGTTACAATTTGAGAAATGAGCTAATCTATCTTGGTTTCAAATTCTACATTAAATAGTTAAGTAGGTATTTCTATTTTTATTAATACGAATATTAACGATAAAGCAATCGAAGATTTATGTTGTTTACGTGTTGCAAAAAAGTTGAATAACCACCTAAGGCTCCTAAACCTAGCGAACCTACCTGTGGTCTGAAGTTGATGGGTAAAAAGGAAGCGATGAGGTGACAGTTACCGAAATATCAATATTTCCTGATTGATTGATTTCTGTGGCCATTTTAGTTATTTTATTAAGTTTTTATGAACAAACAAGGTAATTCCTTAAGTTTTTAGTAATAAAAGACGTTATTTTAAGATTATTTTGTCTTTTATTACTTGAAAGAGGCCACTAATAACTTTGTTGCAGAAATACTTAACTCCAGTTTAGTCAAAACTTTTTATCGCAAGAAATCATTATCTTTGCATTTTTAGCTTTTAAAAAAATTGCCATGATTAAATTTAGACTGATTTCAGCTGTATAAATAATAATTAAATATCACTATATATTGGCGTTTAAATTATATTGATAACTGCCGTAGTTTTGATGATATGGGCTCTTAAAGTCATAAAAAGTTTAAAACTGATTTTGCCACACTTTTGGATTTGTCGGTTAATGACTTCTTGCAATAAGCCGACGATACATACATATATTTATATAAATAATGACAAAAAGACATTAATAAAAGGGATAGTATAATAAGTTATGTATATAATTTATCAAGATAGAGGTTTTACTTAAATAATAAAAAAAAACTAATAGACCATTATCGGATACGATCCTTCGACCCTTGGCACGATAGTCGAGCTCCATACCGTAAGGCTATTATGTCACTGCCACCCTATTCAAATTTAGTGAATGCTATAGGACGTAATATCCAATAAACACTACTAATAAGTTTCTACATTGCTCAGTAGATGGCAGTATAAAAGTAATAAGTGGAACGCCATCTAACATAATAGGTGGAACTAGGGGGTACCAGCAGCGATAATAAGTTTTAAGTACGATTTGTACGTAGTATGGAGTGAGCCTTCTATAGTATTTATTTTTCTATGATTGTAGGTATTTCTTTGTTATATTTTTTAATTTATTATGCAATTTTTATATTCATTTTGGTCAGAAATAAATGTGTCTTATTCATAATAACTAGTAGTTCCCTTAAAATTTTGAATTAAACTCTCCACGTTGTCTGTATGTGACATAATCTTAGAAACTTATACACGCCATGAACGGTTAAAATATAGATTGGTGCTCAAATGAGAATAACTTTGATGCTCAATGCGTGAGCCCAAAAATAGGTGATCTCGGAATAATCGCGGATTTTCATGCCCTATTCAGCAATTAGTGAATCAAATGAAATCATCTTGCGCTTGTTTTTTCATGCTCTTAAACAAATATAACCTAAATAAAAATATGCTATAGAAAGTTATATATAATTTTCAATCTATACTAACATTATTATACCAATATTATAAGTTTGTGAGTTTGTTAGTCACATGTTGACGTTTAATCTCTGAACCAATTTGAATTAAATTTGATACATAGATTCTCTTAAGCTTGAGAAGTGACAAATGCTTCTTTTTACCGCGGGAAAATCCGTCAAACGCGGGTAACAACGCAAAGTACTGCTAGTTTAAAATATTAAAAAAACTTCTTAGGTAGTATGTTTGTCCGACCATTTAGGCATGGTCGGACATCGCGTGACAGAGCTCTGGTTCCTATGGGAACACGGCCAGACTAACACTAATCCCAGTTTTCAGGAATGCTGCTATAAAGAGGGCAACATTTACACCGACAACAGACTTTAAAGATAGTTCATAAAAAGTAGTAACACGATTTTTAAAAAGAAACAAGTAGGGTGGGAGCTGGAAGTCTTAACCAAGTTCAAATTGCCAGAGACAAAAAGAGTCAGTAATTGACGTAGGTACTAAATGTGTCATAGTTTTTCTTGACACATAGCTGTCAGTCTTAAATTTGTTTACAGAGCAGCGCGATGAATTTTGTGGTGAAAAAAAATGCAAAATGGCGTTCAACTGAGTAACATATTTTTCGCTTTATAATTTAATTTAACTCGACACTGGCAAATTGTCGCTTATAGCGTCCAATTACAAGAAATTAAATTGAACTGAATTTTGTGTTTTATTGATTTTAATGTTCATTACAAATAATAAATATGGTCTTGTAGCTGAATTTAATGTAACAAAATCAAATACCTAATCGTGTAAATATACTTTTCACAAGTAAGAAATATTTTGCTATTAGAATTGTTGGAACCCTGTTTTTGCCAAATTTCTGTGTGTTTAATCGGCTAAGCCTAAATTATATTTAAAGTTATGTACCTATTATATTATATTCAATTTCCCACCTTTCCCTTTCCCAGTGTACTTTTGCATCAAAAAGGAATAAATGAATTTGAATTGAATTGAATTATTCAATATAATTCGCGACATGAAACATATTTTTCGAAAAATATGTTTCTTGTCGCGAATGGAATGTGTATTTTTTTTGGTCACATCGCCGAGCAGACTGTTTTTTTTTATACTGGATAAACTTTACTTTGGCCACAATCTCACCTGCTGTAAAGTGACGATGTGGTCTAAGATGGGGCATAAAGACCTAGAAGGTAGGCTTCTCCGGACCACATTATGATACACGAAAAATGGCACTGGCCAAGCCCGGAGGGTGGTGACAAGCCGCGGCCGAAGCCTACCACCAGATACTGTTCTTAGCACCACCCGGAGGTCACGTGTAAGGATTCAGAGGGTTATCTATAGGTTATATATATATATATATTTATATATATATCTATATATTATATATAGTAGCCGTAAGACAAGCTTAGCGTTACCACGGGGCTAGATGTGTGTTGATGGTCCGGATTTTTTTTATACATATTCGGTTTCCATAATATATTAATAATATATAAATTAATATCTATTAACTTGTGTGCACCGTCATTAATTATCCTTATAGATCCTATCCATCCAAAGGTTTCCTGCAAGAAATCGTAACGTTTTACTGTTTTCATGTAATTTAGCTCGTAAGAAATGGTATGCAACAAATTTATTCTCTACCTCTAAGATACATATATTATTATTTCTAAAACGAATCGGTGTGACTGCGCCCGAGACACAGTCATCATTTTCGGGCTATCATTTTGGGGCTAGCATTTGTTAATGAGCAGTCTTGAGTCGGGACTCGAAGTCGTGACCCATCGACTGGCACACACCCACTAAGCAGTTTAAACAATGATTTAACATCAAAGTCAAGTATTATGTATTTCATTATAAACTAAGAAAATTACATAGAGACGTCAACTTATTTATAGGTTACTAATGTTAAGACAATGATAGGGAATGATGATTTTATAATTGGCTCGGCAAAGGTTTGGACTTCGTTCCCTGCTGCTGTATTTGTTAACTACAACCTGAGTGTCCTAAATAGACGAATACATATGCATTTATTTCGGTACAACACAGAAAATTACATGAAAAACTATTTTTGAATGTCAATGAAGAATGTCTTCCTTTTAGCTTCAATTTTTTGCGGGAACAACGTATTTGACCGCCGTAAAATAGCCCTTCATAGCATATTTTTGGTAGTAATACCTTCCTCGATCATTTTTAAAATCGACCCGGTAGTTCCTGAGATTAGCGCGTTCAAGCAAACAAACTCTACAGCTTTATAATATTAATTTAGATGAGTAAAAATAATTTATTTTAATATGTGGACTGCCTCAGTGGCTCGGTGGGCGGAGGTCCGCTTGCGGTGCAAGAGGTAGCGGGTTCGATTCCCGCCGAGGGGTCAAGTGTTTGTATGTTCTGCAAGCATTTTCTCCTTGATCTGGGTGTTTAGTATGTATAATAAAAAATATCTATCTATGTATGTCTACTATATTAAGTATATCAGATGTCTAGTACCCGTAACACAGGCTTATAGCTTACCACGGGGCTAAATGTTGTTGTGTGGATTGTCCGGCAATATTTTATTTATTAATTTATGTCTTTTGAAATAGTTTTATATTGTGTAATTATGTAACCAAAACCTTAAAAAAAGTTTCTCAAACAACATGTGTATGAATCTGCCTGCTTAGTTTTAAAATAATAAAAAATATCATCATCAATATAATTTCATCGGTGGGTCATCCACAACTGGACATAATTTGTTTTAATCCAATTGGAAATCCTGCATTCACCGTGACCCAGCCGCCATTTTAGAAGTCCTACATCAATAAATTGATGGATGTCCTCCGCTGCGTTAACTGAATCGCATTTTCGGTAAACGCAGCGGAGTTTCCATGCAAAAACATTTCGGCCCGAACGGTTATAATGTTCTAGGTACATGTTATATGGTCTGCCCCTTTAGTTTTGAACTAGGTTTACCATTGTGTCCAATCTCATACCCAAATATGCGATTGATTGATAGGCTTTACCTACCTCATAGACATCAAATTAATTTGATTATCAATCTTTATCCTATGACCCTGATCTTAACTCAACTAATCATAGGTTGACTAGAATTTATGAACCATGGCGGCGAATTCGGTGAATCATGCCGAAATCCATTGGTTCCGTGAAAATGATACCGCAACCGCTAATTTAGCAAACTGCTTATTTATTTATTAGCAGATTTAGGGGCTTAGGATCGGATAACGTTTCGTGATTATGCTGTTTGTTAACTGTTATTATTATTGTGGTGTTATTTTTTTTTAAGTGGTTTAGTTTCCCAATTTGTGTTTTGTATCATTTTAGTTTGAGTTTACAGCGACATCTTTTGTTGAGTAGCAGTCCTAGCGACACCATCAGCGCTCGAATCCATCTAGCGTCGAATAGTTTTAACAGTTTTTAACGCCATCTATTTAGCTATTTAGTTTTACGCTGTAAAGATATTTCACTTGCCACTAGATGACACTAGCTTTTATAATTTCTTAACAGCAACACTGGTAACTATTGTCAAATATGACAAATCGGCGTTTTTGAAGAAATCGCTTGTCATTCAGAAACCAAGAATTCAGAAAGTTTTGTTTGTAATTAATTTAATTATTGTGTGAAACATGGCTTTACTAGACTTTTGCCGTTTGGACGAGAAAATTAACTTGAAGCCAGTGGATACGCTCGCTTCGTTCCAGAACGATGTCATCGGATATAGCCACAATTTCCTGCAAAACACACAACTCGCTACACCGCCGTTCGCAAACGTAAGGTTATTTTACTGTTATTATACGTAAAACTTCCAGAAACTGTATTATTTATATAATCAAATTGATATTTCAGCCCATAGAAACCCTGGCCAAGTTCAATTCAAAGGATGAAACTGGAAAGGAGATCAAAATTCAATTCGATCATGGAACCACAACTCTGGGTTTCCGCTACAAGGTATGTTATTTATTTAAAAAATCTTAATGATAAAAAATGTAAATAGATGAAATAGTATATACCTCAATCCCGAATAGAATAACAATAGCAACACCAAATATGCTATAGACATAGTACTGATTCGCTACCTGTGGAATAGACAAGTTATTATACTGTCAAAATCTTTCCTAGAAAATATTAACTTCTGTACCAAGACCTAGTTAAAAATGCAAAGTCATTCACTTATCCTAAGTCAACCTTTTTTACCTTGTAAAATTTAGGAGTATGTGCAACTGTTACAATAATAAAGTTTTTGATAAATCTTGGACTAAATAAATGGCATAAAATTCTTAACATCAATTTTAATTTTTGTCTTAATTCTCTTGTTTCGCTTGTCTCTATGAAGCCTTGTACAATAGTTTAATCATGAATAAGTAACAAACTAATATCCCTTTGTTATCATTGCAGGGTGGAGTCCTGTTGGCCGTAGACTCCCGTGCCACCGGTGGCCAGTTCATTGGCTCACAGACTATGAAGAAAATTGTGGAGATCAATGATTACTTACTTGGTTAGTTTGTTTTGATACATACAAACAAACCTTTCTCTTAAGTCACTATCTATTAATATTATAGTGGGGTTTATCATCATTATCACCCTATTAACGTTCCCACTGCTGGGACACTGGGACTTCTCTCTTCATGAGAGAGATTAGGCCTTAATTCACCACGCTGGCCAAGTGCAGGTTGGTGAATGTCACATGCCCTTCAAACTCTTTTCTAAAGTTCTCAGAATATGCCGGTTTCCTCACGATGTTTGCCTTCACCGTTAAAGCACGTGTTTAAAGCGCACATAAATTTCTCAAGAAGAAAAATCCAGAGGTGCGTGGCGGGGTTTGAACCCACGACCATCGGAATGAAAGTCGAGTGTCCTCCCACTTAGCCAACACGGCTTAACACGGGGGTTTATCACTTTGTAAAAAACATAAAAAGTTCACTATCTATTTCTGAAAACTATAAGGAAATCCATCAAGTACTTGAAAACATCTTGGCAAAAAGAGCCGTAGCTGCATACCACCTTTGCTCTATATAGTTTACTAGCTGCCACCCGCGGCTTTTCATTACTGATTAACAGTACATTCCCGCAGTAAAAAGTTGCTTTAGTCCTGTACTTGTCAAACAACTATGTCCATGACCAATGTGAATTAGGCTTTTAAAGAGCAACAAACACACTTACTTACATGCTCACAAACTTAACTTTTAAGGGAGGGATAAACTTATGCCACCCTTTCATCACACCCTTTGCATAAAATTTCAATTTATTAATTTACCATAATGTTATATTACATAACAGGCAAGTCAACACATTCAACATAAGAACATAAATTTAGTTATCTATAGAGTACTACATGCTTATATTTAGACACACTGCTAAATTAACAACTCTTGTTTTCAGCAACAATATAAAAAGGATGTGATTTAAAAAGTAGCCTCTGTCTGTGCTCAGGCTCTAGACAATGTGTACTTAATTTTATTTAAAATGTAACTACATAGTTTTTGCTTAAAAGCGCTACTAGACAGTGTTATGATAAAACTTGAAAGGGGGTAACATACCATGATTTGACATTAGCTGTTTCAAGTTTTAGTATAGTTCAAAACCAGTAATCAGTAATAATCATTTATTGTTTGTGAATCAATAACAACAGGTACATGCAGTCAGTTATTAAGACTTAAGATCGAACAATTGATTCCGCTACCAGAGCATACAAACATTATTAACAGTAAATAAAATTGGTGCATAATATAATAAAATGTCAAAAATCAATCAAATAATTATAACGTCACTAAATTTGATTCGTGCAATATTGTGGTCATTAGTAAAATCATCACTGGAATAATAGGCTTTATTTAATGAAATGTCATTGAGTTAAGTCTTAAATTCATTTATAGACAGGCCACGAACAGATTTTGCCACCATGACAATTTAAAAAGTTAGGACACTTTCGCATTTGTAATATTGGTCTGGAAATATTTTGCCTATTGGTATCTTATGCATACCTTACTATATCCTACAATATTTCGCATTTTCCCAGGAACCCTCGCCGGTGGCGCGGCCGACTGTGTATACTGGGACCGAGTGTTGGCCAAGCAGTGTCGGCTGTACGAGCTGAGGAACAGGGAGCGCATCTCCGTGGCGGCTGCCAGCAAGCTGATGGCCAACATGGTGTACAACTACAAGGGCATGGGTCTCAGCATGGGAATGATGCTCGCCGGAATTGACAAGCGGGTAAGGATGAAAAATGAATGAATGAAAACAAATTTATATGAGACATAATACATATAAATAGAAGTAAAATAATTTTGTAAAGGCTGATTGTTGGAATGCAACAATCAGCCTATTACTTCTATTTATATGTATTGTGTCTCATATAAATTTATTTTCATTTCATGTATTCCAATAGAATAGGCACAGCAACACTTTGGGGGACGAGGTTATGGTCAACGATGGTTTAGGAAAGGTTTGGTTCATTTAACGTGAGGCGAGCATTCAGACAAAGATACTCACAGTTTAAATATCCAGGACTGCCTACTCCGCCTTGCATTGACAACACTGTCCTTTGTTAGCACAACACACACAATACTTTTCACAATCTGGCCAGGCTATTTTGTATTGGATTTTGATAGGATTATAGATTTTGCGGTGCGCGCGCGCGGTTCGTTCGATCGATCGGAATTCTTCTTCTTGTGTTCTTGTCGTTGCTAGCTTGCTCTTGTCTCTTTTTAACCCCCGACCAAAAAAGAGGGGTGTTATAAGTTTGACGTGTCTGTCTGTCGGTCTGTCTGTCTGTCTGTCTGTCTGTCTGTCTGTGTGTCTGTCTGTCTGTCTGTCTGTGTCACCATAGCTCCCGAACGGATGGAGCGATTTCAATTTAGTTTTTTTTGTATGAAAGGTGAGTCTTGCGCGAGTGTTCTTAGACATGTTTCATGAAAATCGGTTAGGCCGTTTAAAAGTTATGGGGGTGTGAGTGGGGAAGCAAAACCGAAAATCTGCAAATATACTAGTGTGGGGTATCAAATGAAAACTCATCGCGTCCACATTACATAATATTATGTTGTTTTACATTTAAGGAAATTAAGACATTGGAATCGGGGGTTTTTCTTAAATTTTAAATTTAGATTTATACATATATAATCTGTGCACGTCGTTCATGACGTTTCGATGCCTGATTTGTCGATACACGATGAATGAACCAAAATAATAGAGTGGGAAATTCGAATTTAGAACTACAATTTTATGGAAACGAAACACTGATACTGCAAAAACCTTGTACCTATTCTTTTCATTTTCTATTTAAGTGTTTCTGTACTGTATTTCCTTTAAACTATCTTGTTTTGTAATCACTATTTTCTTTCTCTCAGTATTATGTTTACTATGTTATCTTTAAACCTATCCATTTGTACCCATTTATTTATATTTTTATTACTTCTACAATTTTTTTGTAGACGCCACTGCTTCTTTGTGTACACTGATCTCTTTCCATCCAAAGGTTGCCTGGAAGAGCTTTTAGTGATTAGACCGCCCATTGTCTCACTTTTGCTACGCACAATTCTTTGTAATATTATTTTTTTTGGTGTTTCAATAAAGAATATTGTATTGTAAAGGCACAAAAAGTGTCCCATAAGCTCGGCATTTGTTGACTTGTATGTAACAAGACAACGCTCGGTGAGGACTATTCTTTAGTTTTACCAAATGTTTCCCTGTATTCCAATCTTGCAAACTAAATTGGACACACTTCAAGATCAAAAACAATACACTATTTTTAAAATAAAAAAAAAACCAGTTCCAATTAAATAATAAATCATATTGTGAATGTTCATATGATGCACTTTCATTGGAGACGCAACTCGAGTATATTTGCACACGACTTTCCACACACCTACAACTTTTGAACAGCTGCACCGATTTTCATCAAACTCACATCACTCATCCATTCGGGAGTTATGGTGCCACAGACACGTCAAAATTATACACACCTCTTTATCGGTCGGGGGTTAAAAAAGATTGCGTATAATGTAACTCTGTCAACTTAATGACAGCTGACAGTTAATATCCGCGCATTTACAAGGTTTCATGTTTGTAAGAAATCTTAAAGATAAACCGCCATCATCATAATACTATTACCGCTCAATCACAAACATCCTCTATGTTTGCTATTGTATTGTGATTGAACGGTAATAGTACGATAATTGTTATTAAAATGTAACATTTCAAAATTGATTTTATTGCAATAATGCTTATAATCAATATTCTCTGTTTCAGGGAGCTCAACTATACTACGTGGACAGCGAAGGCACCCGTACGCCAGGCAAGGTGTTCTCAGTGGGCTCAGGGTCCGTGTATGCGTTTGGCGTGCTCGACTCCGGGTACCACTGGGATCTGACGGACGTTGAGGCTCAGGGTACGCAGAGACAGTATTAACAACCTATAATTAAAAGTCTGTCAAGTTTTCCATTTATTTATTTATTTGCTCACATGTACATTTATACAGATATAGATAAATTGTTACATCTTAAGTGGATATGTACATGCACCCCGGAGGGGCACTGCAAATTGGGTTTAGGGTTTAGTTTTAAGTTGGGGAGAGGGTTAAATTTAAATAAATCTAAACTTAATATTATAAAGCTGAAGAGTTTGTTTGTTTGGAAGCGCTAATCTCAAGAACTAGTGGTCCGATAAAAAAATATTTCAGTGTTAGAAAGCCCATTTATCAAATACGTAGTTTCCACGGGAAAATCCAAAATAACGGGCAACGCCGTGTCGTGAAACCTAGTAAATTATAAAATTGTCACATTGAAATGCAGCACAGACATACAGCGCATACGCGCTTTGTCTTAATAATAACTGATAGATGCACTATTTATCTGATGATTAATAAGGCTTTAAAAAGCCGGTTTACAACTTTAGTATGATTAATGAAATATACACTGGACTTAACATACCTTTTTAGTTATACTATGGATTAAGAATTATAATAGCAGTAATGGTTCTGTCACGTTATGTTGACGTTCCTCCGATTCGGCATTTAGAATTTTTGACAGTAAGGATATTTAAAATTTTCATGCGACTATATTAAGTTTTAAGCCGTGTTGGTTAAGTGGGAGATCACTCAAATTTCATTCCGAAGGTCGTGGGCTCAAACCCCGCCACGCACCTCTGGATTTTTCTTCTTGAGAAATTTAAGAACGCTTTAAACACGGTGAAGGCAAACATCGTGCGGAAACCGGCATGTTCTTGAGAACTTTAATTTGAGAGTTTGAAGGACATGTTTGTGACATTCACCAACCGGACTTGGCCAGAGCGTTGTGAATTAAGGACTAATCTCTCTCGCCAAGAAGAAGTCCCTGTGTCCCAGCAGTGGCAACGCTAATAGGGTGATGATGATGAATATGATGATGTTATGTTTCCTTCAAAACAAGATCAGACATAAAACCTAGTAGGTTGAAGCCAACTTTTACCATTTACATACCGGGCTGGTCCAGTGCGTGAAGCGATTTTTTCGTGTTTCGTAATGTACGAATACATTACGTTCGTAATGTAACATTACGAAACCTCCACGAAAAGAAGGTTCCGTTCGTTCTAGGTTTTCATGCCCCATCTTAGACCACATCGTCACTTTACATCAGGTGAGATTGTGCATAAATAAAGGCTTATCCAGCATTAAAATAAATCAATAATTTAACTCTGTTTATTTTCCAGAGCTCGGCCGCCGCGCCATCTACCACGCGACGCACAGAGATGCGTACTCGGGCGGCATAGTGCGGGTCTACCACATCAACGATGCTGGCTGGGTCAACATCTCCAACGAGGACTGCTCGGATCTGCACGACCGCTATCAGAAAGAGAAGGGAGCTGCCGACCTCTAATTAGTGTTTAAATTGTCAATATAACGTGTTTTATAACAACAGGGTGTCTTTTATTTGAGTAATACCAACACTAATCCACTGAAAGAGTTAACGCAAAGCAATTTGTTGTTCTGAGAACTGCTCGGATATAAATAAAATAAATATTTCCGGACTAATCACACAGCATTACCTAACCCCAAACTAAGCAGAGCTTGTGCTATGAGTGTTGACTTATATGTCCATACATATTTGTTAATCTATACTAATATTATAAAGAGGAAAGGTTTGATTTTTTGTTTGTTTGTTTGTCTCGAATAGGCTCTGAAACTACTGCACCGATTTAAAAAATTCTTTCTCCATTCGAAAGCTACACTATCCCTGAGTGACATAGGCTATATTTAGTTTTAAAAAATAATATGATTCCTTACCAGACTCCGATAATGTAACCCATGGTGATAAAAAAGAACCTAAAATCTTTCTTAAATCGCGAATGCTGCGAAAACTATTAAATATATAACAAAGTGATGTATTACAACTTTGTAGAACTTATCATTATCTACAAAAAACGTCGTTACATCATATCTCTAACTATTATAGTTTTGTGGCAATAGGCGATTTTTTTGAAAAATTAAACCTTAAATATTTCTTTAATCGCGAATGCTGCGAAAACTATTGAATAAATAACAAAGTGATGTATTACAACTTTGTAGAACTTATCATTATCTACAAAAAACGTCGTTACATCATATCTCTAACTATTATAGTTTTGTGGCAATAAGCGATTTTTTTGAAAAATTAAACCTTAAATATTTCTTTAATCGCGAATGCTGCGAAAACTATTGAATAAATAACAAAGTGATGTATTACAACTTTGTAGAACTTATCATTATCTACAAAAAACGTCCTAACATCATATCTCTAACTATTATAGTTTTGTGACAATAAGCGGGGTTAAGATCACGAAATAATCTGCCGCGTCGCGTCGTCGGTCGGCTCCCTACTGAATGGTCGTGTGCGGAATTAAAAAAATTGTCGCTTAGTTAGTAGTTAATAATTCGTTAACAGGTAACTAATCCCATTCAAAAAGTTATTTTCAGAACTAAACCCTAGCATATAGCATAGATATTGTACATATCGTCGGTTGCAGGTTCAATTGGGTTAACCACCAAAACACGTTAAATAAGTTGAGTATACAGTTTTTTTTAGTTTTTTCTGCTCTTTCGAATAGCATAATAATAGAATTCTAGCTTTAAAAAAATACAGTTACGCTACACATTTTAACTGTGAATTTTGCAGACTTCCGTCGAAATTATGTTGTAACTGAGTAGGTATGTGATCCATTTACATAAGTCGAATTGTTGTATTCCTATGACCGAAGAAGGTTAAGTTGGTGTATGTATCTTGGCAAACCAGCATTGCTCTAACACTAATTCTTAGCTTGAACGAAAAATTATAACAACACATACACCAACATAAAAAAAACTTTCTTCAAAAAACTAACGTTACACCAGTTGACCCGAACCAAGTTTATGTTTGTTGTAGGTTACACCAATTTGAGCATTGCAATCAATAGTATGTTTTCTCTTACCTTAATCTTCTTATAAATAATAAATCTAAATCTATACTAATATTATACAGCTGAAGAGTTTGTTTGTTCGATTGTTTGTTTGTTTGTTTGAACGCGCTAATCTCCGAAACTACTGGTTCGAATTGAATAATTATTTTTGTGTTGGATAGTCCAGTTATCGAGGAAGGCTATAGGCTATATAACATCACGCTACGACCAATAGGAGCAAAGATATAGTGGTAAATGTGTAAAAAACGGGAGAAATTATTTCATCTTTGAAGCCTTCCGTTGCGTGCGCCGTGAAAACGGTTCAAGATACACAAAAAAAATGTATTAAAGAAAATAATAGCTCTTTTAATGATCTAAAAAACAGTCCGCGATAGTATATGTCTATCTTTTAAGATTTACTCACAAAAACCGTTTTTATGGTACCTAATTTGGTCGAAATAATTTGTTTAAGTTGTATCAACATAATAATATTAATCTTTATTCAAATATTTATGCTGTTGGTTAAGAGTACTTAATTGTGAATAAAATTGTCTTTGACATAACTTAATTTCAACAAAAAACTTTTAAAATTACCAGGATTTTTTTTTACCCGTGCGACGCCGGGGCGGGCTGCTAGTACTTTCATAAAATACATAGAAAACACCCAGACCCGAAGCCGAACGATACCAGAGAGTATATTATAATCACTACGTTTTAAACGATACCATGTTCGTTCGGTTGGTGATGGAGACTTTTTAGTGACAATTGGCGTATCACAGGTATCTATCAGGGCCGACGCGACGTTAGCGTCAGGTTGGATGATAACGGCAAAATAGCCATTCAAGATTAAATAACCAAAAAAGTTAAGTTTGAGTAAATAGAAGCGCGTAAGTTATATGTGTAGTATGTAGAGCCAAATAATATCAATAGCAATGTTTTATGTAGAATGTAGAGCCAAATAATATCAATAGCAATGTTTTATGTACATACCTGAAATAAAACGCTAATTTAAATACCTCTGGAAGCTTTTAATGAGATCTGTTTGCTATCGCTAGGTGTCGCCACCGGTACCTAGAGTGCACAGTAGGTACATGTACCTTATGTTCAATAAGATTATAATGATAATTATACTTTATTTTTTGTACTCGTCTATTTAATTATTTAAAGAGTCTGATCCACCCTGCTATAACTGTATTGTGAATAAATATTGGACTGATCAACACATCCGATTTTGGGAATAGATATATTGGTGAAACTTGTTGATGCTGGGCTAACGAGTTAAATTTAGCTTAGGTATATGCTATAAAATTGCCTATTTAATTTTATTTTAACAAAGTTTCTTTAGATATAGCCAATTTTTTGACCGACTGTGCTGGGGCCCTCTGGCGAGGGGAGGGATCGCTAAGTGACTCAAAAACGCACTCTTTTGTTCAACTTTGGTGCACTAGGTATGTTAAATAACGCTCACTGCTAAAAAAACACTCGAACATCGACGGAAACGGCTATTCGGATATGCTCTATCAATATAAAAGCTTCCAGTGACGGTCTAGAAGTTAAATAACTTTCGTTACAAATAACATTTCAGACCTCGCGCGCACTCAAGGATAAATAGCTTAAAATAAATCCCAAAAACATAATAATAAAATGTACTTTATTGCATGTTAAAAATATAGAATTTTAGTTATTTGCACCAGGTAAATATATTATGTATTACCTACACAAAACATATATAAATACATTCGTTTTTATTTTGGACTAGATAAATCAGTATGAAATTGAGTTGAAAATTTTAAACAGCATGATAACCTTACATAAATCTAAGTTTTGCATTTACCCTAAAAATTAAAGACACTATAATAGTTTATGACTCAGGTACATAGGTACACTAAATGTCTTTTAAAACATCCCAGGCCAATCACCAATTGATATGCAATTAGTAAAATACATCTATCATAAATGCAGACTATTGTAATTTAATACATTTTGAGTAAACGAAAAACTTATTAGATTAAATACTTAGGAAAATCATGAGTAAAACTAGCTAGATCAAACAAGTTCATTATGTACAATCAATTATTTTATTAGTTAATAGGACAATACCTAAGATTCACTTATACAAGGTGTCCTTTATAGTATATACTGCGGAAAGGGGATGAAGTGCACGCATCAGGCGAACATATTTTGTTCCACAACTTTTCGCCTAGTGCGTGACCTTCACCCATGTATGTACGTATATTACCATGGGTGTTTCCTTTATGGTTTATACCATTGGTATATACCGTAAAGGAAACACCTTGTATATTACTCTGCTCAGTAAACTAGCGATACTGAAGTAAAAAATCACCTGAAATTTAGCAGTCTATACACCAACTCATCTATTTATTGAATGAAATGAAATAAATGTATTTTTTGCTATGAAAACTCACATTATTATGTTAAAATGCGATTGTATCAGATATGTGCGAGGTTGCTTATATAGGGTTGTTTTATATATGTTTTCTAATGTAATCTGACATAGAGTTATAAGAACTCCAAAATTGTAATAACTGATAAAGCTGTGTTGTTCTATTCGCTTCTCATCTCAGTATAAAACATTGAAGCGAACTGTCAAGACAATGTTATTTCCTTGATATTTTTTGTTTAAACAATTTAGGTTTATTCTTTTTAAGTTGACCTGTCCATGTAGGCCATGTGCTTCTAAGGAAATAAACGTTTTGACTTTGACTTAGTTTGCTTGAACGCGCTTATCTCAAGAACAACTTATCCTATTTAAAAAAATATTTATATAGCCAGTCACGGACAACGCCATCAAAAAAAAGAAGAAGAAGTAAAAAATACTTCATTGTTAGAGCCCAGGAAGGCTATAATTTAATTTAATATATATTTGTCCTTCATATCTAAAAATGGCCTAGGTTACAAATTTAAAGATTATTTAATTTTGATTATTTAAGTGGTTAAAGATTTCGGATAAATATTCATAATAGGGATAGAAAGATTGTGAAACAATATTAGTAGAATCACTTGAAGACGGAAAGCATATGGCATAATGGAATGCAGTCACCAAACTCATTCGTCTCTGATGAAAAGGCGTAGATAACATTATAATGATAGCATTAGAAAACAGTTAAATGATTAATATAAGCTCTTTACAAAATAAGATCATTTATTTAAAAAACCTCACATAATTCACGTTTTGCCACTGCAATATCCAACATGTAAACACTTCAACACCTTAATACATTTATTTAAACTTTTCAGACAAATTGAACACACTTAAAATCGGGTAATAATAGCAATTTATTTAAAACTATTAGACATCCTCGTTTTTGTTGGCTAAAGGTAAAAATAGGTTATACATAATGTAATTTTCTAAGATTGGTAAAATCAAACCATGGAAATAAATAATGATGTATCATCTATCTAGATCCTGTTTAAAATTACATACCGGAACGAATTAGGGCCCGATTTCTTTAGAGTTATAAAGCTTCACTTATTAAAGTATTAAGACTGAAAGCTTGCTAAAGCAAAAACGACAGCATAAAATCGCTTTTAATACCCGTTCCTAAGTGTGTACCATGTTGTACCACTACCGTTAGCTTAGGCACAATGCAGACTGAGCATTGGTAGCGACGCGACGATTAGTATAGACAAGGGTTATACCTATTTAATTGTTCATTATAAGGTTTATTGTTGGCAATTCTTAACATGCTAAAACTAAATACAATGACGTTAAGTAATTAGGATGATTATAATAATAATAATAAATCATTTATTTCAGGCATCTGAAATAAATGATTATGTGGGAGACTTAAATGTAACTTAAACTTAAAAGATTATTTTATTAAATTTTAAATTATCATGATGACTACATAAATAAAAGTATTAATTGGCATCCTATGATTCCGTCTGTTAGCCCGTCCAAAAGTTCAGGACAATTATTATTCGCTTTGTCAATTGAGCATTAAGGAATTTTTTTTTATGTTTGATAAGCTTTCATTTGACCACAATCTCACCTGATGTAAAGTGACGATGTGGTCTAAGATGGGGCATGAAGACCTAGAAGGCAGATGGCTTCTCCGGGCCACATTACGGAACACGAAAAAACCGCTTCACGCACTGGCCCAGCCCGGAGGGTGGTGACAAGCCGCGGCCGAAGCCTACCACCAGAGACTGTTCTTACACATAGACATAGATAGAAATTTAGTACATATCGCACGAAAGGGTTACGTCACGCGAAATTTCAATGCACTGTAATGTAGTGATTTTTCAAATGAAAAAATACTGTTTTGAATAAGCTTAATAACAAGCTTTGTTATTTTTAGTCATCTGCCATATTGTCCCAATGTCTGGTTAAGTTCTATGTCAGTCGCGTCGCTGCCAACTCATAGCATTGTGCATAGAGCCTTGTGATTATAAACTATTTCAGTTTCCTCCTAGAGTCTGCCCTCGGCCCCAATTGTGTCCGAACATCTCGGGCTGCGCCTGCGGTGTGCGCACGTTGCGCGGCGCGCTGCCGAAACCACCCACGTAGCGTGTGTCAGGGAACAACTGTTTCCTGCAAGAAGAACATAACTGAAATTCCGAGGGTGAAAGTGTTTGTATGTTCTGCAAGCACGATCTCCTTGGTCTGGGTGCTGAATATGTATAGTAAAAAAAATTATGTATATATGTATGACTATTATATTAAGTATATGTCTAGTACCCGTAACACAAGCTTAGAGCTTACCACGGGGCTAGATGTTGTTGTGTGAAATGTCTGGAAATATTTATTTATTTATTTATTTTAACTTTACAACACCTAGAAATCATAAAAGGCACCCCTGTTTACGCTCCCTCCCACTGGTGGCACAGGTGCTGACACAGGGGTTTATAGAAATAGAAAAAGAAAACATTTATTTAGGACACAACAGCACATTACAGAAATAAAATACAGAATCAAACGCGTGTTTGCAAACATAGTAAACTTTCTCTCTTCGCGACGTTTGGCCAAGTGCTGTTGTGTACTGAATAGATTTCAGTTATGGGCTATCTATCTAATTTAGTTATGGGCGAAAGTCCGCTTGCGGCGCAAGAGGTAGCGGGTTCCTTTTTTTTTGTTGTCTACGTGTATCGGACGTCCGCAACACAATGGTAAAGAAAACCAAAATGTAACGGCTTTTCAGTCGAAGGCGTAACTCTCCGACCAAGCTAGCAGAAAACGCGGGTACAAAGGTCAGGCTGTGACTACTATTAGCTAATCTGTGTCACAGTGCATATCTATAAGTACGTATAAATACTACGTCCTATTCTGCGTACGATTTTAAACCTTAACTGAGTAAACATAAGGTCGTCGTCGCTAACACTACGTATCGGTTATCTGAATAACATGTTCAATAGTACAATTGTCTGTTGATATGCAATGTCAAGTATTTTCTAGAGTGTCAGGTCCAGTGACCCAGCTCGCAGTCCCTCAGTGTATCTCGTTCCTAAGTTTGAGCGTCTATGTCGCTTTAATCTATTAGTAATTAATCTAAATATGTTAAATAAACTTACAGAATGGCGGGTGGAGTCAAGAGCGCAGGGCCACCGAATTCTTGGGGGTATTTGAAGAGCAGGAAGAATGAGAGATGGCCAATTAGGATTCCGATCAACTCCATTGCTCCACTGAAATAAAAAAAGAACATAAATTAAATTCATCATGATACAACATGAAAGATAAGTTGGAATTTCATTTAATATATACTGTCACCTACAATAAAATACTTTAATATACACATAGGAAAATAGAAATACAACATGCTAAAAAACTAATTTACAATGGTCGGCCTTACCAATCTCTTCCAGGCAACAATAGTGAAAGGTAAACAATTGTTATTACAATTATTTTTATTTTTTTTTATTCCCGATAAGCCTTCATTTGACTACAATCTCACGTGATGTAAAGTGACGATGTGGTCTAAGATGGGACATGAAGACCTAGAAGGCTTCTCTGGACCACATTACAAAACACGAAAAAATCGCTTCATCAAATTATTTAAAATAGTAATATTTGTTAGTTGATATATATAATTATATTACTTAACATAAATCTACTTTAATTTAATTTTTAAGGATTAATTTTAATTTATGTTTGTTGTTAAGTACATATAAAGAATAAAATTCGAGGTGAATAAAAAACATACTTAAACATGAAACAATTCAGTTTTTTACCAACTTAATATTTCTGGTTTCGGGTCTGGGTGTTTTCTATACATCATAAGTATGTATTTACATAAAAAATGTACCTATGTAGTATATCAGTAACCTAACACCCATAGTACAAGCTCTGCTTAGATTGGGATTAAGTGATACTGTGTGAGTAGTCCGGAAATATTTATTTATTTATTTACAAACTGTACAAAAATGTGATAGAATGAGTAAAGGCAAACATAAAAACAAATGGTATAGCTGTTGATAAATAATATACTCACCCTCCACTGATAACAACATTGAAGGCTAGAAGCACCCACGGCAGGTACATAGCTTTGAACCTTGTTCCGAACCAGAATGACACAATGGTGTCTTTGTTCAGCTGGCACCAAACATACAACACGGAGAGTACCATGGGGTCCATAAGGATCTGTAAAAGACATGGAAATAGTTTACTACTCTATTACTATTATTATTAACAAGTTTAATAGGAGTTGCCCATGTTTTTGATAAATGGGCTATCAACACTGAAATTTTATTACAATTCAGACCCATAGTTCCCGAGATAAAAAAATAAATATATATTAATAATAATATAATATAATGTATAAACAAACTATTCTAATTTTTAATATTAGTATAGATAAACTAGCATTTTCCCATACAACTAAACAACAAATTTTAGTGCTGTGTAGTGTTACTGCATTTATTGGATTTTACATTGATAAAAAGTAACCTACATCACTTTAAATCAATTTCAATTTTAATCCCTTACAATGTCACAAACTTTAACTGTTTAAATTAATAGTATAGATACTTCCTTCTTCAAAAAGGAATGCACATTTGTCAGTGTATATTAGGCACTTAAGCTTGTACCACTTCATGCAACTTTTGTTAATTGGACATGACATAAACCTTTATAAAAAAATTATTTAAAATCCCCAAGCTAATGTTTAATAATAGGTAAAGATATTGCCTGACAGCTAAAAAGTTTTTAGCATAGTAAATATTTTAATTAGTTTAAAAAAAAATAGATTTGTAAACTTACAGGAAGACCAGCAAAGAATCCAATTATAACACAGCACAGCCAATTAAACAGCAGCATATAGAAGTAGTCCGCTGGTTTCCCTGCAAATATGCCTGTCTCAAGACGCTGAGAGTAATTGTATAGGAAGTAGCAGTTTATCATGAAATGGAAACCAGTCCCTGGTGTTATAGGGTAGAAGAAGAGGGCTGTGAATGGCCGCCATATCTGAAAAATAAATTAATATAACAATATAAAAAAACAAGGATGTTATTATAATGTTGTCTTTGCTTTATTCCTACTTATATTACTAATACAAGAGAATTATTTTGGCAGTTAATTGGTATCAAAATAGAAATAGACTTTGTTTCCCAATTGGAAATACATTATTTTGCAAGCAGAGTCACAGGAATGTACCAAGCTAGTCTAATATCATTTTAAAATTAGTTTTAACTCGTTAATCCCCAAGCGGTAGCCGGTTACCGCTTACCTGACCTTATTACCTGAAGTAAGGGTCAAGGAGTTAAAGAACAATAGCTGCAGCAACCTACAATACATTGTTCAAAAATGTATTTTGCATGATTTATTTGAATATATGAAGAATTTATAACAAAATCAAGTGATACTTGATGTAGACACGGTTTTATAATAAATCTAGGTGACTTGTGGAAAAACTTTCTGATAACTTTCTGAATTATGTTGAAAAACTAGAAAAAACATACCTGGAATGAGTTAATTATTGAAGGAAAGTCAAGCGTCAGATAATATAGGTTTATAAGACCAAATCTTCCAAGTAAACTGAGGCCAATGGTTAAACTTAGCCAATATCTCGTGAAGAAGGGAACACTGAGCCACCAGTCCTTAAATTCGGACATTTTAAGGATTTTCAGGTGTTGGGTAGTATCAACGTAAACACTTGTGTTAACAACGATTAATTAAGGAAGCTACTGTTTATATGATAGTTCTAGCAGAGCAGGGCGTTGAGTCAGCGCCCATTTAGCCAAGAATCTAAATTATTGTGAAAATAATATGAACAGTAACGTAAGTACACGTGTACTCAGTGAATTTGTCCAGAAATTTCAATGAAAATGATTTTGTTGTTTTTGGAATGACAGTCGGTACTTTACTTGACAGAATGGGAAGTGGGTCGATGTTGCCACTGTATTCACTTTCACAAAATATAATAAATCAATAATTATTATGGACTAATCAGTAGTCATAATCTCTAATTTAATCACACAGCATTATTAGATTATAAAATATTAAATGTAAATATTAATCCATAAAGAAATCATATTGAACACCGTAGACCACATTAATTAATTTTTCCTTTACGTTGGAACTTGGAAAGTAAAATTTACTTTCGTAATTATTTATTTATATAATAATCTTTCCGCGCTGTGTCGTATGAGAACAGATTGGAGTAATAAGTAAGAAAGACTTCGGGGTCGGGCACGCAACGTTCAAAACTAGTCTTCTATTAAATTCACTGTCATAGCATTGTGTTACTTTCACTGTCTAAAACAGCTGGTTTTCATCTGCATCAAATATAAGAAGAAGAAGAAGAAGATCTAGCTGTTTGCCTCTAATTTTGTCGAAAGATTTGTTTTCATTAGTAAAGTTTTCAGCGATCCCTTTCGACTTTTAGTGTTTTAAAATGCGTTTCATATTAAGAAGAATAGTATCAGGAGTAAATGCCTCTTATGGAAATAAAAACCTTCGCTTTAGCTCTAGCGATGCTCAAAACAAACCCTCAGACGAAAACGCACCGGATAAAGTGGAAGAAGTAAAGAAAAGTAAGTGATGCAGCTGATTAAAAACGAGACTAAGAGCTTTATACATAATTATACTTCTATTGTCACATTTTATACAATTTCGCTACAAATAAGTTGAAATTAACCTAACCTCAAATCTTTAATTTATAGCCGTATTTCTTCATATATTTCATTTCAATAAATGTTTACGTCTCACACACACGAATTATAATAAAAAAATCATCATTCTCCTGCCCTTATCCCACATTACGTGGGGTCGGCACACCAAGTAATAAAAAAAATATATATCAACAATAAATAGCCTTATCCATATCAAACTGCTTTTGTTTTGACTTTTATCTTCATTTGAATTGAATGGTTTATTGCATTAAATAGTAATAAGTAGAGACTAGAAACATAGATCTATTCGCCTTTAAAGTCAGTATAAAATATTGAAGCAAACTGTCAAGATTATGGCCCTTCATAATATTTATTTAAAAAAATATAGTTTAATTAATTAATTTTAAGTTGACCTGTCTAGTATGCTCTGTGCTTAAGAGACTTTGACTTGACTTTGATTATTTTTATTACATTAATTTATTATAAAATGTACAGGTATTGCGGTTGAAAAATTTGGGTCAATCACTACATTGAACATAGACCGTCAGCAGACTCGTAACAGCCTAGATGCAGAGACACTTGTTCAATTGTGTGATGCAATAGATGATTTCAACAAAGATAAGGAAGCACTGGTTTTGGTTTTAAATGGCGAAGGAGGATCCTTCTGCTCCGGTTTTGATATGAAAGAGATAAAGGAGAAAGGGTACAACCATCTGAAAGATGCTGCTGTAAGTATTTAGTTAACACATAATGAAATTATATAAACATAATGTTAGTAATACTACTATCCAAAGTAACCAAACTTATGCAATGTTTGTTTATAATGCTGGCTATGAAAATCCATTCAAGATGCATTTAATATAAAAAACCTAACCCAAAAATTTTATTTAATAGTATAGATTATTTATTATCAACTAATTTCGTTTTAAAATAAACTTCTCATGTTTGTTTCTAAGATTCGTCTCCTGAAAAGACCAATCAGTGACAAGCCTACAATCGCCGCTGTGTCCGGCTATGCTGTGGCCGAAGGGTTTGAACTAGCGTGTGCCTGTGACCTAAGAGTTATCGAGGACACATCTGTATTAGGCTGCCTAGGACGCAGGTTTGGTAAGGTTATATGCTAATCAACTACGTAGATTTGTTTAGGACAAGCAAAAGCGTGTCGTAGATAGTTTTATATAAAATTTAAGCCCTAAATTAAAATAATAATTCATTAATTGCATTTTAAATGATTTTCATATCAATTGTTTGGGAACACCAGACTGCATAAACATAAGTCACATATCAAAATTACTATGGGGTTGCTCAATTATTTACCCTAGGTGTCTATTAAATTATAATCTTAAGTAATAAGATATTTTAGGTGATGGCGGTGGAATATTGTTCCAGCAATGAAAAGCTGCAAAACATTATAACCTTATAATTTTCTTCTCCAACAGGTGTACCACAAAGTTTATTCGGCGGAAGGCGACTAACGTCCCTGATAGGGCTTTCGCGATCTCTGGACCTGCTGATCACAGGGAAACAAATCACCGGCATAGAAGCTGATAAACTAGGACTGGCCTCTAAACTAACTTCCACAGGAACCGGTAAGAACATTTGATTGGTGGGATTCCTGATAGTAACTGCCACTTGGCGTAGGAGCAAAACAGAAACCTTTTAAACCCACCACTGAATTTCCATCACAGCACACTCTGCATGCAACACTTCAGTATGTTTACCCATCGCATTAAGTAAAATTTTTGGTTGTCCATGTGTTTTCTACGTAGAACACTCAAAAAAAAAGGATATTGTCCAATCTCTTATATATCATTCTACGAGTTGCTGTTGTTGTGTATGAGTTGTTTCAATCAATGACAATTTCAGCAATAGGGTAGATGCCTAAAATAATAATAATTAGTGTGTCTAGATTATATAAAAACATTGTACCAGTATTATTTAATTAATCTTGCAAACGCAAAATAGAGAAGCTACAGTGCATTGAAGTTTAGTAGGACGCTTTCGAGCCGGAACTTTGATGCTCTATTTCTTGCCCATTTCTTATAAAATTGATATAGCGAAAAACAGGTGTCCAGTGTTTTGGACGGGCTAATAGATGGACGAACACAACTTTTATCAAGCCTCTTCTCCGCAATGGTCATTCTAGAATGACGAAATTATAAATAAATAAATAATAAATAAAAATAGTTTATTTGCATGTACAAAAAACATTGTTAGGTACTAAAAACTAACTAAAACTATTCAGATAAGTGCGTAAATTACGATAGAAATAGACGACTACTCCGTGCGATATTTTACTGGTTTATCTTCTAATTTTCACTACAGCTCTAGGCGAGAGTATGAAGCTAGCGAAGTCCATTGCGAAGTTCCCGCAGAACGCGCTCATAATGGACAAGCTCGCGGCCATCCTCTCGCAGCTGAACCCCAACGAGGAGGAGAGCATGCGCGACGAGGCGCTCATGAACAGCCTGCTCGGCGCCGCGGTTCAGGACATGGAACAGGGGCTGCACAAGTTCCAGCAGGGTAAGGTTTCTAATTCTAAGTGGAGGAACTGAGATCTGCACTGACATCTCGCCTAGGAGTGTTTTGTGCATTGTCCCCCTGCCTAACCAGGCCCCAACCAGCCCAACTCCCTGATGTAGCGGAGTAGGACTTTCGGTGTTGTAACTAATTGTTTGAGCAAGTCTGCGGATGTAGATGGGGTTTTCGCGTCCATGAGACGCCTCAACCCCGTCTCCTTACCCCTGGGTAAGGTTTCTAGATCCAATCCCCACATTGCATTAATTATCTACTGCAGGACACTTGAGCCTCAATAATAGAAAGTTTTTTGTATGAGAGGTGACTATTACGCGAGTGTTCTTAAACATGTTTAGTGAAAATCGGTTGAGCCGTTTAAAAGATATGAGGGTGAAAGTGTGGAAGAATAACCGAATGTCTGCAAATTTGTATGCGATCTCAAATGAACTCTCATCTCGTGCACATTACAAAATAATATGGAATCGGACTTTACTTTAGATCTATAGAAAAATTTCGTACTTTTGACTCTTCGACCTAAGCACACAGATAGTTTAATGATAAAGATGTTATTTATTGTTACATTTTATTTCATTTCATTCCACAGGAATCGGCAAACACGGCAAATTCTACCAATTGAAAGAACTACCGCTCAAAGAATGGGAACTCGAAGAATCTTATGAAGAAGTGAAAGTTAATGTAGATGATAAGAAAAAGGACTAAGATGTTATAGGTTTAGGATAAAATTGCCGCGGTACGTAGGTTAAAAGCTAACTGACTGACTCACTAATCTTAGAAAATCGAAAGATATGTTAAGTTTTAGTCAAAAATAAAAATTGCGTTAATCTATGACAATCCAGATGCATACTCAAGGAATCTTCACTAAGGCTGAGCGCTGAAAAGAAGTCTTCGTTGATTTCGTCTAACATTAAATCAATAGGTATTATTTATTGTAACGTTTGTAGTATTGTCTAGTCTTAAGGTGTCTTACCAAAGCATAGCAAAGCTATGGTACGATGTCCACTTAAGGTCCAGGCTGGCGCAACGCCCCGAGGAAAACGGCATGTTCAATGATTTGAATCTATTAGCTTCTAAGTCTTTTACATTATACAATACAATACAAAAACGCTTTATTGTACACAACACAGGCGTAGAACACTTAAGTAATAATTTGTATTATACATAGAATGGAAAAATCTTTAACGTAACTTAGTAGCAGCTCTTAATATTCGAGGATTTTTACTACACCTGATTTGAAAAATGTGTGTTAGGGTGGGTATAAGACCGATAGTCGGAAACCGATTTTTCATAGGAACAAATAGAACGTATTGTATAGCAATAGTGCAACACACAAGCCGTTCAAAATTTCGGTCACAAATAAAATGGAGGAAAAACGGCCCGATTATCTGTCTTACAAAAAAACTGACGTGGGCGAGCAGCCTTATTATTTAATCTGAGTTTATGTTCCATAACAATGTAGCAGAGCTTAGTTTTGGTGGAAACATACTCTGTTATTTGTGAGGTAAAAGGGACAATCTCCACGAGCTAGGGAATAGCGACGCCCTTTCCTGGTTGAGTAATCTCCACAAACGAGTATTCCACCAGTGTATCTCGCGACTATTTAACGGAATCGCCACATTTCCTTGACGACATAAAGTGCAATTATTTTTAACCCTCGACAAAAAAGGGGTGTTATAAGTTTGACGTGTCTGTCTGCCTGTCTGGGACATCATAACTCCCAAACGGATGAAGCGATTTCAATTTAGTTTGTTTTGTATAAAAGGTGACTGTTCTTAGACTTTTGTGATAAAAATCGGTTGACCCGTTTAAAAGTTATGAGGGTAAAATTGGGGAAGGAAAACCGAAAATCTGCAAATATACTCGAGTGGGGTCTCAAATGAAAGCGCATCACGTGCACTAGACATACCTACATATAAAAATATTATTAATTATTATGCATAAAAAGCATTGAGCTATTTTATCCGAAACTGTTTCAATAAAAATAGGGGGAAAAAGACGTGTGCGTTCGCCCAGCAAAAAGTATCGGCTTTTCAGGAATCTAATGATGCAGATAATTAGTGCCCTATGCCGTGTAAATGTGCCCGAAATTTTAAATTTGTGCCTCCATAGGCTGCAGAGTTATTTATGAAAAACAGTTTTTGCTGGACGAACGTTCGCCCAGCAAAACTTTTTTTTAAAAAAGGGTTTTGCTGTATTTTTTATATGCAAAAAGATAGCTTAAGTACTCGTCTAAATGTGCCGTTAAAGCCAAATTTGTGCCTCTAAAGGTTTTTGAGATATTGAGTTTTTTGCTGGGCGAACGTTTGGGCGATTTCCATATCTCGGAAACGGCTGAACGCACAGTCATAATTTTTGTACCTACAGATACGGTATAATTTGTGCCTATTTGTGCCATAATTTTCATTATCGTGAGTAGCATGGTTCAGGAGCTATTATTGTTTTTCCTAGAAAACGGAAAAATGCTCTGGCTCTCGAATGACCAAATCCAAGGACATCGCGTTAGTGCCGACTGATACCCATTATATATTCACACGATCCTGTAAAGTTTCGCCGGCCTACTAGATATAATAGACGAGTTATTAACGATTTTGTCTTTTTTTTGAGGTTATCTTACATAGGATACAAAAACTCTAGTTTCCTGTAAGCTGGCTTATTACATTCTTCTACAATAATTAGTGCCCTATTTAAAGAATACGTATGCAAAAATTCATCTTTGTATACCCAATACTTTAGACAATAATGATAAAAAACATTTCGAAATATTTTTGGTCGATAACCAGACCAAATTCGAAAGTACATTAAAAAGCGGCCGTACGATACTTCAAGCTATCCTTCCTCGCTTGGTGACGTTTCACGCGGTAACACGCGGTATAGATGCGTACAGAATTGTTAAGAAGAAAATAATATTTATGTTACGAAAAATATTATACATGAAATAAAATGTAAATTATTTTGTTTTTAATAATCTTACTATTATAATAAATGGAAAAGTCTGTGTGAATGTTCGTAATAAGTAGGAAAGTAGGTAATCTTTGTTACTACTTAAGTTATTAAAATGAAATTTCGTAGGTAGGTAGGTAGTTTAGGACTTAGAATAGGACTAAATAGGCTATAATAAATGACGACCTCTGTGGCTCGGTGGGCGAAAAGCCCGCCTGAGGCGCAGGAGGTTGCGGGTTCGATTCCCGCCGCAGTACCAGATTTTGTACGATCTGCAGTATCTGGTTTCGGGTCTGGGTATTTTCTATGTATAATATGTATTTACAAAAAAAATGTATCTATGTAGTATATCAGTCACCTAACACCCATAGTACAAGCGCTGCTTAGTTTGGGGTTAAGTGATGCTGTGTGATTAGTCCGGAAATAGAAAAAATAGGTTAAAATTTTCTGTGGGGTTAAATATGGTGGTAAAGTTTGTATGGAAAATATTTTTTCCTTCATTCGATTCACTCAAACCTCGGTTTATATGAACAATGGACTGAATAATTAAACACGTAGGTATGTTTACACAAACCCTAGGGGGTGTGCAATAAATTTAAAAAAAAACTCTGATTCGCGGGCAAAGGTGCGGGGCGCATAATCTAGTAAACTATAATTTGTAATGTAGGTATTACTATAAATAAATTGTCCGGAGACAACGGCACATCGGTGACCTGTTGAGATAATAGATAATTCCACTTTTGTACTCAACGTTCTCTAAACACTAAATTAATCATGACGATTTAAGAAGGATAGCTTGAAGTATCGTACGGCCGCTTTTTAATGTTCATTCAAATTTGGTATGGTTATCGACCAAAAATATTTCGAAATGTTTTTTATCATTATTGTCTAAAGTATTGGGTATACAAAGATGAATTTTTGCATACGTATTCTTTAAATAGGGCACTAATTATTGTAGAAGAATGTAATAAGCCAGCTTACAGGAAACTAGAGTTTTTGTATCCTAAGTAAGATAACCTCAAAAAAAAGCCAAAATCGTTAATAACTCGTCTATTATATGTAGTAGGCCGGCGAAACTTTACAGGATCGTGTGAATATATAATGGGTACCAGTCGGCACTAACGCGAAGTCCTTGGATTTGGTCATTCGAGAGCCAGAGCATTTTTCCGTTTTCTAGGAAAAACAATAATAGCTCCTGAACCATGCTACTCACGATAATGAAAATTATGGCACAAATAGGCACAAATTATACCGTATCTGTAGGTACAAAAATTATGACTGTGCGTTCAGCCGTTTCCGAGATATGGAAATCATCCAAACGTTCGCCCAGCAAAAAACTCAATATCTCAAAAACCTTTAGAGGCACAAATTTGGCTTTAACGGCACATTTAGACGAGTACTTAAGCTATCTTTTTGCATATAAAAAATACAGCAAAACCCTTTTTAAAAAAAAAGTTTTGCTGGGCGAACGTTCGTCCAGCAAAAACTGTTTTTCATAAATAACTCTGCAGCCTATGGAGGCACAAATTTAAAATTTCGGGCACATTTACACGGCATAGGGCACTAATTATCTGCATCATTAGATTCCTGAAAAGCCGATACTTTTTGCTGGGCGAACGCACACGAAAAAGACAACAATGGCTTGAACAAGCAGCAAATGTAATAAACAAGGAATCCTGTAAATTCAAAAACAGCATGAGTAGTCCGTCAAACATCAAGGTCACCGTCAAGGTTCTAGAATCGGGGTTCTTTTATAAGTTTAAATTTAGATTATGTTTCCTGTGTCAGTCGCCTGCGTTTGAAATGCTCGCTTCGAGGGCCGGGCGCCACGTTCGTGTCGCAACAGGGTAGCCATAGCCACGATAAAATCACGATTCGCCCGCATTTAACCACTTGTCGCTCGCTGCGATATCATCGTCGTGTGGAGACACATGCTAATAGCTGGAGAGCTAGTGAACCCTGGGAGTAACGGTCTCCCTGTAAGGTTAGAAATTTGTATACTGACGATTTATGGCATGCTGAGAGCAATAGCCATGACCTGGCAGGCGTCAGCCGTGCACGTCATCAGCCCCTTTATTTTTCAAACTGTTAAGTAAATGGGGTTTCAAAACTTGTTTCTGTAAGTTTGAAAATTTTATAGAATAAAGTTTATTTATAGTACATCTTAAAAAAAAATTGACAGGCGATTACAATAAGCAGAAGTATATGACAGGTCAATTAGAAAACGCACAGTTGATGAGGTAAAATAAACTTTATCCTGTATACTTGAAATTTTTATATGTTTTTAAATAGGTTTCTCAGAGTAAGTATGTACAATGCCAGGCGGTTTTGAACAGCATAAGACCTTGCCAGGCGAGGGGACAGCTGCTAAGGGCGTGCAAAAAAGAAGTGTTACATGAACGCATATAGTAAATGTAATGTATTTTATTGGGTTTTATGCAATGTAGGTACATTATTTTTAACACTCATTTTCTTCAGCATTATCCGAAATTTCGCTATCACTGTTTTCATCATCATCTGATTCTTCAACAATGTTTCCCTCATCTTAAATAGAAAAAAAAATTTAATGAATCAATAAGGTTGTTGAGAATTAAATATCAAGCTATACATTCCTCTGAAAATGATTAAATACTTAATTATTTAATTGTTTATGTTTCTTTTAATTAATCACTTTTATAGACGAAATTATTGGGTGGTGGGTGGGCCAAGAAAGTATCCTACCTTAATCTTCTAAAATATTCCTTATATAGAGTTCTTTTCACTATCCTTTATTTTCATCATCAGACCCCTTATATCAGTCAAAACCCAATTAGATGAACGGTCTCAGTAAGTTTATTTCTCATTAAATTTTCATTTAAGAAAAACCCCCGATTCCAATGCTTTAATTTCCTTAAATGTAAAACACCATAATATTTAATAATAGGCACGCGATGCTCTTTCATTTGATACCCCACTGCAGTATATTTGCAGATTTTCGGTTTTCCTTCCCCACTCTCACCCCCATAACTTTTAAACGGCTCAACCGATTTTCATGAAACATGTCTAAGAACACCCGGGCCAAACTCACCTTTCATACAACTAACTAATACTAAATTGAAACCGCTCCATCCGTTCGGGAACTATGATGTCCCAGACAAACAGACAGACAGACACGTCAAACTTATAACACCCCTCTTTTTTGGTCGGGGGTTCAAAATAATTTAACTACATTGCATAAAACCCAATAAAATACATTACATTTACTATATGCGTTCATGTAACACTTCTTTTTTGCAGGCCCTTAGCAGCTGTCCCCTCGCCTGGCAAGGTCTTATGCTGTTCAAAACCGCCTGGCATTGTACATACTTACTCTGAGAAACCTATTTAAAAACATATAAAAATTTCAAGTATACAGGATAAAGTTTATTTTACCTCATCAACTGTGCGTTTTCTAATTGACCTGTCATATACTTCTGCTTATTGTAATCGCCTGTCAATTTTTTTTTAAGATGTACTATAAATAAAATGTATTCTATAAAATTTTCAAACTTACAGAAACAAGTTTTGAAACCCCATTTACTTAACAGTTTGAAAAATAAAGGGGCTGATGACGTGCACGGCTGACGCCTGCCAGGTCATGGCTATTGCTCTCAGCATGCCATAAATCGTCAGTATACAAATTTCTAACCTTACAGGGAGACCGTTACTCCCAGGGTTCACTAGCTCTTGGACTATAAGAGAATGTATAGAAATACGTTGCACGAAGATGGCAATGTCGGCACTCCTTCGCTCGTGGAGATGGTCCTTTAGTTGTCCTATTTAAGTTTTTATGTTGTATCAGTACCTATCTTATTATCCAAAGCTTCAGTTAATTTTAATTGTAAGTTGCTTTCTCAAACACGTTTATGATGCGTTTAACTGGTTGTGTATTATTATGTAAATAAATATTGTTGTGATTATGTCGTTTATTTCCATTCCTTGAGGCTATAGAACGCGGGTCGCTCATATAATAAATGCAAAAGTAACTGTCTCTATACTTCTTTCACGCAAAAACTACAGGACAGATTTAAATAAAACTTGGTACATTCTTTAGAGCCTGAGAACGGACATAGGCTACTTTTTGGGGAAAATATGTAATTCCTTGGCACAATCGATTTCAGCGCGTGGCACCTTTAGTACTAAATAAGTTGAAAGTGCGATATCCAGAACCGTGACAAGCCGCGGCCGAAGCCTACCATGGAGAGGGAGTATGGAGAGGGCTCTAAATAAAACATCTTTCCAGTAAGTTCTATTAAAGCGCTTGTAGATATCTGGTTTTTACACCAGACAACAGACCGTTTTTAAAATCTTCATGTACCTACACACCATTGTATGGTGTCTGCATGAGCTGTTAGTCTTTCTGTACTGGGAGCAGTTAAAATAAAACACCCAATGCCTTTACAATCTAAACAAAATCATAATTTATTGCTCTATAAATACCACAGCCCTCAATGATGGTCTTCCTTAGGGTCATGCTTGCCATATTGCTTCTCCCACAATGCAATGTATTCTTTCTTGCGCTGCTCACGTTTCGCGAAGTACTTGGGGTACTGGGCTTTCTCTAATGGGTGCCAGTAGTCGAGTACCCAGTCAGGTGGGGTGACCACTCTCTCATGGGCAACACCACCAGGGGACATTGGGACTGGAAAGAAAAACAAATATTATTCATTTGATTTAGCCAGCGGTTAATTTAGTATGGTCAATTCAGGTTCCTAGACAAAAAAAATGTATCTATGTAGTATATCAGTCACCTAACACCCATAGTACAAGCTTTGCTTAGTTTGGGGTTAGCTGATGCTGTGTGAGTAGTCCGGAAATATTTTTTATTTTTATTTATTTTAGACTGTATGTGTTGGAATCTATAATGTATTTCTGTGGTATATTCACCCAGCCTAAATAGTATGTACATTAACTGATAAGCATTATTTTATGCATATGATTGCTGCATGCAAAGCAGAATACAGGATAGACAGCACTTTGTAATAAATAATACCAACTATTCAGAAACATTGCATTATTATGGCCATTTTAAACCAAAAAGTTCTCATATAATCACTTACAAGCTCTAGGAACAGGATGCTTTGTCAGGAAAAGCTCTTCCTCTCCTTTCTTCAGCAGATCCACAGCCACACGCATGTCCCTCTCCTTGGTATGTTCATCAAATCTCGCCCGGAGCAGCACAGCCTGGTATCGGTACACATGGCTGGAAGATTTTATAGATATGTTTAATGAAGTGTTATAATAGTTAGTGTTATAATAAATAAATTAATTGGATATGGTATATAAAAAAATTATATACCATATCCAAAACACTTTGTATAAGCTTGGATTGTCCAGTTATAGCTACAGTAGACTAAAATAGTGAAATAGATAATTCTAGAAGACCAGTCAACAGCAAAAGTAGGTGACTGAAATCAACATTTGAAACATCTAACAAGTTATACCAAAGTGTCAGTTCTGAATGGGGTTTAAATGAGCCAAAAGTAAATGATCATAGCACCGAAGATCGTCGAGGATATTTGTCTCTTTAATACTAACAAACTACAATAGTCATTAACTTTCGACTTAAATTACTGTTTATTATATTATGGAACCATCAGTTTCTTTTGCTGTTGACTGTACCTACTACCCTACTGGAGATATTCTCCTTTTAGTTCTGCAGGTAACCTGTAATCTCACAACAACAAACAAAGTATTGAGCAAAAAGTAACCTTGGAAGATATTTTCCGGAGTTGTTAATGTATCAGGAGGTAATAATTATCATAGAAATCTTCGTTCTTTCTCTGTAAAATAAGGATTTGGATGGGTAATTATGGATTAAATGTGAGAAAAACAAAAATTACGTAACTCAATAAATGGTTAAAAACCTGGGAAGAATATAATTTTATTTGTTAATTATGCTTACCGTCTATCGTAGAACGCTTCTAAATTGCGCAAAGCCCTTTTGTAAAGGCTGCAAACCTGCTGTGCATGGGTTCTTGCACCAAGAGGAATCGACGCCATTTTTGTTGTTTAGATTTTTTAACTTGGCATGACAGTGACACTGACAAAAACAAAACTGTAGTACGATTTCAAAAATATACCACAGTCAATATAAAAACTTAAAAATGTTTCACTTTATAATTTTATTCAACTCGACACTGGCAAATTGTCGCTTCAAGCGCAAAAGTCCAATTTACAAAAAACTGAACTGAACTGAACATTTTCTATCTCGTTTTTGGTGGTAATTTTTGAACCTATGGCGTACGTAGCTCTGAATTTTGCGGGAATTTTGAAACATTATGTCCTATGGTTATCCTGCTCTCCATTCCTCCTCCGCATTTAGTTCGCCTAGCTATTAATGCATCTGATCACCAATTTCCAAAAGCCCGTTCAAGAGTCCAAATACTTAATTATAAGGTATTGAATGGTCGGTGAGCGCGGGTCGTCACTATAAGAGCTTGTTCTACATGGTACGTGTTACGGCACGGTCTTATTTTGTGCCTATCACGGTCATCCTATCATATAATTATAGTAGGAGAATACGAAGGTAGACAATGAATCACCTTGCTTGTTATTAACATGCAAGCTTAAATTATTGTGCATCTGTACAGCCTTGTAACAGATGTGCGTATCTTCAGTTGGTCAAACTGCGGTTCAAGGTTTTGTTTCGTAGTTTATTGTTCCGAAAGCTAGCGTTTCAACATAGGCTTAGTGTTCACGACAAACCACGAAAAGTTGAAAGGAAAATCATCATCAAGGTTAGGCTAGGACTTTTACCTACTAAATAATGGTACGGGAGCTAGCAACGTTTGGAAAGTAAGAATTTTAGGTCAGCTGATTTTATGATAATTATGTCGTCCTTCTTTCTCTATGGGTTGGAGTCTGGGCTATCTGGCTGGCGATGGCGGTAGCGGTTGCGTACATTAGTGCGCATCCTACCTGTCCAGGTGATAATCCTGGTTTTAAATACATTTTAAGAGGCGTGACTTTTATTTTTTTGGTTTTAAATAAGTCTATTTCACATACTTTTTTTATCGCCAGACATTTTCGACAATGCTAATTATGTGCCATACGCGACTATGTTTTTTTTTAATAAAAATTTCGAAGTATTTTATGTCTGTAATTTGAATATTATGTTATTTAAAGATAAGATAACCTTAAAAATAATTTGCCAGACATTAATTCGATCGTTAAACCTTGAATTTAAGTAAAAATGTCATGAAAAGGATGCGCACTAATAAACGCAACCGCTACCGCCGCCAGCCAGACAGCCCGGACTCCAACCGAAAGAGCAAGAAGGACGACATATCACAAACTCAGCTGACCTGAAATTCTTTCTCGAAAACGTTGCTAGCTCCTATACTATAACGACACAGTAAAATAATCTATATATATAAAAATGAATCCCTATAACCCCAACACGTCACGGCATCACGCCTGAACGGCTGGACCGATTTCGCTAATTCTTTTTTTGTTCTGTTCGTTATTATCAGGACAAGGTTCTTAAGAAAGAAAAAATTAAGGAAATTGCGCGGAAAATTAGAAAATTTAAAATTACTTAACCACTATATAAAATTATTAACCTTTTTAATGTAACCTTAAGACATTTGACATAGAATTGACTGAAGGCGTGCAGCAAATTATAGTCAAAGAGGATGAAAAAAAAATGACGTTTAGAACGGATTCTTCTGTCAATCTTATTTTATTGATAAACAATACATTTAAAATAATCAATTTAAAGGATATAAGAAACCTGATTTTCTTAGTTCACATGGCGGTTACTTTAGAGCCATCAGGCAGGCCTAATATTAAAAGTTCAATTTCATATGGAATTTTGGTAAGTTTGGATAGACTAACATACACGTAAATCTAAAATCTGCTCATTTATGGCGTCTAAGGCGGAACAAAGTTCGCCGGGTCAGCTAGTCCTAAATAGATTTTAGATTTTTTAATAAATTACTTTAATTTACTTTTCTGTTTTCTATTAAGTTTACTTCAATATTTTGATCCTAGGTTCTTAAACACCCAATACATACGTAGGTAATAAAAATCGTATGTCATTAACACACCTCTGTATAATCAATTTGCATAGCATAATTTATATTTAATAAACAGCTTGCTTGCAGGTTCGTTTTTCCGGCAGATTGCCGATAAGTAGGTAATTAAATGTTTATAAATATATATACCTTAGGTACTTATGGCAAGACAATCATCTAGGAACGTGGTAGGGTAAGCTAATCTTGTGTTACGAGGTAATAAACTAGACATAATAATGATAGGTACCAATCTACCAATACAGTTGGTGACTCACTAAAACTGTTTTATCATCTGCAAGTTTATGTAGGTTCGAGTGTTGGACAATGGAACAACAAAGTCATATTCATATTTATAGTCATATTTATAGTCATATTTCTTACGTTTTTATTTAAATAAACAGTTTTGGAGTTTACTCCTTAAAGAAACGATTTGAGTTATAAGGTCCGGTACGGAAATTTTATGAGGAGTAAAATCAAAAAGTGTAACACGAAAAGTTGAGGCGTTACGTAGAAAGAGACAAACATATATATCTGTAGGATTGAACGTGTAAAAGAATGAGATGGAATACATTACACAGCGTAGGTATCTCATTCTCGGGGTCTCCTCTTTATAGAGGTATTGCTGTATTTTATTTATATTATTTTGTAACATACTTTATGTAATACGCTTTATTGAAGTAATCTAGATAATCCGAATAATTACAGATATATGTTTGTTTCTCTTATCATTTTAGCAGATGCGTTCATTTACCCTTTTTTTCTATTCGATATATATCATAATTATAGTTCGTAAGGAGTAAACTCCAATCGTGCGTCGTAGCTGACACACACACACTTTTTTTTGTTTCAATATTCAACCACCATTTATAGTGATTCAAGAGGACAGTTTTCGCATCCGAGTAGAGCCGGAATAGTTTGTAAAAATTATAGGAAAATGTAGGTATATCTTGTAGCAAGGAAAATAAAATACCTCGTGATCAGATAGGATTCTAACAGTTGCGACTGATCACAATTATTGTGCAAATATTTTTTTGATGGTGTTGCAGTGTTGCTAATCTATGCAATATTTGACAGCGCACTAAGTGAGCAGGTACAGCCGATAAACATTTTAAACTAAAATACTTAATGAATACTTAAAAAACTAGATTTTATTTTCTACATTAGGCTATTTTTGTTGCAAAAGGCTAATAATAGGTCAGACTAATAATAGGTACCTTTACTTGAGCCGCTTCAACAAAACATTTAGTTTAAAAATACAAAAATGGGAGTTCATGTTTGGAACACTATTATAATGTATTTTATTGAATAGGTAACTCGAGATGGTATAGATTAATTCTTATTTCATAATTTGTTGGAGTGTATTCTGATAGATTTATTTTTTAAAGCAATTTGTATGCTTGCCATAAGTTACAGACTATGTAGCTGGTACGTTTCGAAGCTTTTCTTATCATACTAGCGCACAAGCAGCCGCGCTAGACCGATCGAGGTCGAAGAAAGTTGGAAACCGTGAGATGTCCAGAACCGGCTCGGAGTTTTGTAACCGGAGAGTTAAATGGACTGTGCTCTTTCGTAAGGAGATAAATGATCAATTTTGAGAAAAAAATTACTAGTTTGCAACTACATTGACAAATTTTAAGGAGGTACAGTCGGTGAAAATGTTTGTTTGTAAATTTTTATGAACTTACCAGGTTTTTTTTATTGGTATTACTGTTGGACTTGTTTATTAAAATAAAAAAAATATGAAGTTAAAACAAGTCTGGACACTTGGCGACTAATGCACATGCCATCACCACGGTAATACCATTTATACAGTATTCCATCCTCATAAAAAGGGTCGAAACGCGAGCTATACCAGGTATAAAGTCGCGAATGTTCCGCAGTGACGAACTGGCCGATGCTGTTTTTTAAATTTTAATATGGTAGATATTTTTGGTTGCATGAATTCTATATTAATATTGTTTTTTAAGTTAGACTATCAAAAACTACACGCACAAAACTAAATTGAACACGTCCTAATCCATTCATTAAAATTAAATATTGTTAAATAAAAAAAAATAGACACTAAAAGTAGGCAGGCGTATTATTAATATGGGCAGCTCTATGCTATGAACGTATTAGCGCGCGGCTGTAGGCCTTTATTCTAAAAACTCGGCCAAGATGGAATACTGCTTATAAATAAATAATTAAAATATGCCTCAGAACATGCGTGTTATCGTTACAATAAAGGTACAGTGAACAACAAAAGAATGTGATCAATATCAACCTTTCAAAACATCTTTTTGCATGACGATTTAGATGTGATATGTGTGTGACATCTTTTACTAAAATTATTGAAAATATTTTTAATGAGATCTTTGAAATTAATCTGCAATTAAAAATGATCGTTACAACACCCATGATCAAAAGCTATTGTGAGCACTAACATAAGACACGTTATTTAGCATTTCAGCCATAAAATATATATACCCTGTGCTTCTAAGGGAAAAATGTTTTGACTTCGACTTTATATTTTGCTGTTGACTGTATATTATATACCTACATACCTTTACTTCTAGAAACCAACTAATATCCAAACGCTATAGATTGAGTTTCAACAAATGCAAAGTTTCATTAAAATTTATTTTACTGAAACAGTCTTCCTGATCTTTAAAATAAAGTAAAATTATCAGTACAAAAGCTACGGCGGTGATCTGCTCAGAATTTTATAGAAAGTTGGTGCGCGTAGACAGTTTCTTGCCCTACTGCCTCAGTGCTCGACTGGTGCTCGAGCGGGCACCCGGTCCATCCTATACAAACATAGTTTTAAAATAGGTTTTTGTGAAAAACCGGAACAGAGTAGCCATACTGCAGGTGAAATCTTCGTAGTTTTGCTGTCAGCTTGCGTATTTTGGAATTTTAGATCTCTCAGTAAGGTAAGTTATTTTCTATGATTATTATGAATTTTATTGAAAATTTTGTAACTTTAAGAAAATTTTTAAAATAAAAAAAAAAAAACAAAAAAATGGGCACGTCAATTTCTTAAGTCAAGTTCGTCAAGTTATTTATTTCCTCAAACCAAAACATAAAAATAATATAGCAGATAGAATAAATATATTTACACAAATACGACTAACCGAAATATTATTGCAATCATATTTACTGCCAGTAAAGATTTTCAAAGATATAAACGTCACTTAAAACAGTTAAGTTTATTTCTTAATCAATATCTAAATGTTAACCGAGGTAAAACATATAATTACTATCAGGAAAAGGATATTACCGATATATTAGGCGAATATCAAATTATATTCTATTTATATAAGGTATTTTATTTTAATACTTTTTTTAATCGTATTTGTGGACGTGTTAAAATAACATTTTGTGATAATCTTGTATAATTAATTTATAACAAGTTAAGTTGACACAAACTGAGACTGAAGATGGACAAATTGTTAACTAAAAAAAAGTAAACAACAATAAAAAACCAACCAGTTTTTGCATAACCAAAGCGATGTGCGATATTATTACGACCAAACTCTTTGTCAAAAGTGAAACCGCTCTTTCACTTTCAAAAGTTTCAAATTTTACTTTCTTTGAGCCTAGGTCATTGTTTATGTTCGCATACTGCAGGAAGTAAAAGTTTTTGGTAACAAAATAAAACAAACTGCGTTTTTTGCAAATCAACCGTGACGCGTCGAAATAAATAGGTAGGTACTTAGACAATTATTTTGTTTACTTAGCAGTAGCATCAGCTATAAGTACTATTTATTTTTAACTTAATTAAATCTCAAGCGTGCTAAATAAAACACTATTTTAATTAATATTAGATAAGCCCACATTAATTTACTAAATAATGAAATTTAATACATAAACTAAGAGAATATATTATTTATCCCTAAATACTGATGACCCCTAGGATCTGCCGTTTTAAACGCAGGGCGGAGCGCGTTAAAATAAACAATATTAAAACTTTAAACTTTCGTAGGAATTTTTAGGAATAATAAGGCATATCAAAAATATTATTAACAAAAGCGCATGCGATAGTATAGGTTATAACATGTTTATTTAGTTTCTTTAATCTTTTTTATACTAAAAGTAAATTATATAAAATGCATATTATTACGGTTATGTTTACCCTCAATTATGTTACGGGATAATATTTTGGGGAAATTCTGTTGAGGTTAAATCAGTTTTCATCTTGCAAAAGAAATGCTTAAGAGCTATATTTAATTTGGAAAGGACTTCATCTCTAAGGTGTTTTTAAAGATTGTAATATTTTAACCTTGACTGATATATATATATATATATTAGAGATTTGTTTATTTTTAAAGAATAACCCAAATTATTTTTTTGAAAACACATCTTACCGAGCCGGAAGCCTAAGATGCAAGTATAAGTTCGATGCATGTATACCTCAAGTAAATAATACTAAATTTCACAAGAGCGCCTACATTACTGCCATAAAAATATATAATCATTTACCAGTTCATATTAAACAATTACATAGACTTTCATTTAAAAATTCATTAAAAAGTGGCTCATCACTAGAGCTCATTATAGTTTAAATGAGTACTTTGAAAAATAACAACATACTATGTTTAGTTTAGGTGTTTAAAATGTATATTCTACATGTTTATTTTCTACAATTAATGTCAAATTGTGGTTTCAGTTCACACTTTTTTTCCTATATTTTATGTTTCATTTATGTTATGTGTACCTATCTATAAGATTGTAGGTACTTATTGTATGTCCTAGCGGATTATGATTGTTGATACTAGGTATATATTTTTTTTACTTTGTAAGATCTCTATGTACACAATTTAACAATAAAGTTTTCTTTATCTTTATCTTTATATTTTCCTGTTGCAACCGATCACAAACTAAAAAGGACGGTGTCACGCCAATGGTATGTTGCAATATAAATTAACGACATGGCGTCAATTGTATGTCAACACTGGCAATGACATGTTTATTAGTTAAGCCGAAAAGGTTGAGTGATGACAATGATTTTCCGCTAATGGGCCCATGCCCATTTTATTGTCAGGAGGCCCATTATGTATAGAGCCACTATACTCATAATTGACACGTAATTCCTGTAGGTACTTTTATGACCGGTGTATTTATTAGTCTAGTACCTAGGATAGACGCATCATGCACAAGAAATATTGTCAAAGTCATTTACTTATTCCCTAACGTTATTTACTTAACGTTTATTTCATTTAAAGCATAGGGCATGAGTGGACAGGACAGGTCAATTTAAAGTTAATTTAAATAAATTCAAAACATTTATGTAAATTATTAATTTAAAAGACTAAATAATATCGCATAATTATTATGCGATATTATTATGGAACGATTACCAATAATTTTGGAGTTGGTGATCAAAAGTAACTAGACTGAAATTTAAATTACCTACAGCTATACCATACGACTTTAATTTAAATTAAGTCAAGCTTATCATTGTCAGGATTTCGTTCATGTTTATTTATTTAAGTAAGGAAATGAGGTATGTCTAACTAAATATTTTTACTAAACAGCATAATTAAAAAAAATACTCTATCTCCTGTCCTAGAGTTTTACTTTTCATATTAAAGATTGGGTTTTGACAAAACCGTAGTGTCCACTAAAAAAATTGCACAACGCTTGTTTTCACTTTTAATTTTGTTTAATTAACATTTACAATTTAAAATTACAATTTAAACGCTTCAATCAGATAAGACGGCAAGGGCCACGTGAAGAAATCGGTTAGTCGGTGAACACGTCTTTACGCAAAGCTGTATTACGCAAAGTATGGGAGGTTTAACTGCGTTAAAGTTTTGCAACATTTCCTATAAATTAATGATTTAACTTTGAGCTTAAAGTGTAGGTGGAGGTAGGAATTCTAACACAAGTGTGTTAGATTTGAAAATCAGGGTAAGAAGAAGGTAACCGTAGAGCACGGTTCAATGCGTAAAATAAATTGAAAAGGGCCGGTAATTTAAACCTTAAAATGACATTATTAAAGTTGAACTGTCATACTTAGTAATGAACAAAATGGTATGTGCTTGTCACCTTTTTGGTTTGTGGGGATTTTTACAAGGCGAAAGCTTTCCCTGTTAACCTTGCAGTGTCCTTTCTAGTGGAACCTGTTTTACCGTCGGTCGTCTTGTTAATATTTCCTGGTTCAAGGGGATTTTCTTTCATTGTTTAAAATGTAATAATGGTGGATGACTTTTATATAGATTCCTTAAATTGACGAGATTGACATAAAAATCATTTCTGATACTGATTAATCAATCGTATGTCCCATAAATGAATCCTGTGCGCGAAGGTTACGGATGTGTCTTAACTTATTCTGCATAAAATTAAAAAATAGTTTAACCTGCAAAGTGAGGTTTATCGCTTATTATAAAAAATTTAATGAATCGCAGAGTTCTTTACATAAGATAAAACTAGAAGTTTTAATGAGGCTTAATAGTTACCGGATCCAAGAAAAGTATGTTTTAATCTCTATCGTGAAATGAGTGTAAAATTAAACACTGCGCAGTCGCTTAAACATTATGGTCGGCTGGGCAATTTTGCTGATTGTTGTTTTTATCTATTTGCGCGCTACTGTTTCACTTTTCACGTCCCATGATCTTCACTACTATCTGCCTTACTTATCGACTTACTGTCTTAGCTAAAATAATTTCAATTCAGATCCCAATCAATATATTAAAGGGATCTTAAGCAGGGGATTAGATGGATGCTTAGTTTAAGGCGTGTGTTCCACTTTTGGGCAAAGGCCTCCCCCTGTATGTACCTACATACTTATGCAACCTGCTTAAAAATTACGTTACAATTGATTTCCCATAGATGGTTATGTCAAGTTATTATAGTTGAGAAACGAATACATACGGAATCGAATGTGCGTAATCGTTATATATACTTATACTTAAGTATGGCGGCACATATTATTACATAACTTATGTAAAGCAAAATGATTTGACTTTGCTTGCAACTGTGTAGCTCGATATCATAGAAAGAAATATTTCACCGCCTCAGTGGCGCGGTGGGCGTAAGTCCGCTTGCAGCGCAAGAGGTAGCGGGTTCGATTCCCGCCGAGGGGTCAAGTGTTTGTATGTTCTGGTCTGGGTTTTTAATATGTATAATTAAAATTATCTATACCTGTAGGTATGTCTATTATATTAAATATAAGTATCTTAAGTCTAGTACCCGTAACACAAGCTTAGAGCTTACCACAGGGCTTGGGGAATCACAAACATATCTACTGTACCTACTAAGGGTACTTTTGCGAAGAATCACGTTGAACCGAACTTGTTAGTCAATCTTTTATTGAATTATTCAAATCGAGTCGACGATCATCTATATTTAAATAACTAGATTGTTGACACGACAGACAGCAAATATTTAAGTGAATGGGTAAATGCCATGAGGTCATCAGCAAATAGTTCCGTCGTGATGGCTCGCAAAAGAACGACCTCGGTAGGCTAGTGGGTGTATTTACATCTGAGACGTGGAAATCGCGGATTTTATTCCCGAAGACGTATCAATAGAACGATTCAAAAAAAATCTATTAACAAAATTACGAGTAGGTTTATCAGTAATTTGTATCTCAGATTGGATTATTTTTAAATATAAATACATAAATATATATGTTTGGTTTAATGTAGTCATGTCACTTCAAATGCTTTGTGTAGGTATTATCCTAAACTGAATTACAATTTTGTTTTTTTTTGTTATTAATGTAGGTATAGTTTTGAGTGTGCTATTTCTATTATTTTTTTAATATCTACCATATGATATTAATATAATGTGCATTACAATACTTCCTACATAATTTTACAATTAATTGTACCTATTTATATTTCATTACTGTAATACAACTTTCTGTTACCTGTTTTGTACAAGGGCAATACCCTACAATATAAAAACACTTAAAAGTACTTAAGGCCTTATTCTTATACCGGACCAAATCACAACACTGTAACTGTTTTAGCTGCACCAATAACAGCTTAATAAGAACAGCGTGCGGGTATACAATAACTGTTTTTCCATTATTAATCGATAGACTAGTTTCAATCGACAACAATTTGTAAGCATTTTTGTAGATCGGACTATTATGACGAACCGGTTAAATTAATAATATCGAGTTTTCCGTTAGTATTTATGTTGGTCAAGAAAATCATAACACATGTGTGGTGTTTAGAAAAAATAACTCACTGAGCTAAATTACGGTGGTAATATATTGTTCTGTGCTAATGAAAGAAAAACAACAACCTAAACTCAGTTAGATGATACACATAAAAAAGCAGTATATAGGTAGTTAGCTTTTTCAAAGTAAAAACGACACGAATCAAATTATATTTAAACTAGTCCCGTTAACTAGATGACCGTGTTTTTTCGTTAACTAGATGACCGTAGATTCGTGTTTGGATTTTCCCGCAGAAAGCCTATAATATAGTATTTCGCGACAAATAGGATATCTAAAATTGAAATAATAGATATGATAATCTAAAAGTAGAGACTATAAATACATAGTTGAGTTATACATACATAAGTGAATAGTTGAAGTAATAAATATAGTGAAAAATGTTTTGTATTTTCTCATTTAATGTATTGTAATTCTTTAGAGATAACAAAGTTCTTTAAACCGAAAGAATTTTTCACATCGGACCAGTAGAGTAGTTCTTGGGATTAGCGCGTTCAAAAAGTAAACACACTCATAAGCTTTATAATATTAGGTCCTTACATATGAAATTGGCGTTTTGTATGGGAGGAACAAAAAGTCGAATATTTTTTAATATAATATATTTAATTAATCAAAGTATGAACCATTATTTTCTATGCACTTTTGCCATCTTATAGGTAGTTCATTGATCCCTTTACTAAAAAAACCAGTCGGACGGGAATCAATAAAATCTTTGAAGGCGATTTGGACTGCCCCATCGGAGTTGAATTTTTTCCCTTGCAAGAAGTTATCCAAATTTCGAAAAAAATGGTAATCTGTTGGAGCAAGGTCCGGGGAGTACGGAGGATGTCTTAGACTTTCCAATTGAAGCTCTTCTAATTTAGTAGCCGTCTGTTGCGCAGTGTGTGGTCTAGCGTTGTCGTGAAGCAGCAGTGGCGTGGAGCGATTGACCAGCCTAGGTTGTTTAGCCGCTAGCTTTTCCATCATGGTTTGCAATTGCTGACAATAGACATCAGCCGTAATAGTCTGGCCAGATTTGAGAAAACTGTAATGAACAATACCGGCACTAGTCCACCAAACGCTTACAAGTAACTTTTTTGGGGTTAATTTTCGCTTGGGGCAGGATTTGGCTGGCTGGCCAGGATCCAACCATTGCGCTGAGCGCTTCCGATTATCGTAAAGAACCCATTTTTCATCACAGGTAATGATTCGGTTTAAAATACCTTCATTATTGTGCCGGTTTAGTAATGTAACGCAGCAGTCGACGCGCGTTTGCCGGTTTGCTTCAGTCAATTCGTGAGGTACCCACCTTTCAAGCTTTTTAATCTTCCCAATTTGCTTCAAGTGAATTAAAACAGTTTTATCACTAACACCGCAGCCTGCAGCTAACTCGGACGTGGTTTGCGATGGATCCGCTTCCACAATAGCCTTCAACTCTTCATTATCAACTTGAGTCTCAGGCCGTCCACGGGGCTTGTTCTGCAAGTCGAAATTTCCAGAACGAAAACGTTGGAACCAAAAACGAACTGTGTTTTCTTTTGCAACACGACCGCCATACACATCATTCACCCTTCGAGTTGTTTCCGCAGCACTAGTGCCACGGCGGAACTCGTACTCGTAAATAATGCGATATTTTAAGTTTTCCATTTTGTAAAATGAGTGACGCAAACAGAAAAAAACAGAAGAAAAAAAACAAATGAATGACGATCATCGAAGCACAAATACATGAGTCTATAGCTGTACAAATTTGAATTTGGAATTCCTTACCAAAGAGGAGAAATTTGTGATTAAAGTGGCCAGTACGAAAAACGCCAATTTCATATGTAAGGACCTAATATTAGTATAGTAAAGATCTACTGTTAGTTAGTTTAGATGTAACGGCTCGTTATTATTTGGTAGCGAATAAGAGCTCGAAGGGCCGTATGTCGCAATATTTCGGGAGCTAACGGTCCAGGGCATCGACCGTCCAGGCCAGTTCAACTTGGTCATCGTATATTGTGTGACGTGCCTCAAAATGTGAAGTAAGTGACGTTTATTGGAGTGTTTATTATTTATTAACTTTCAGAGTGGGAGTGGGAGCTGAGTTTATAAATGGTTAATGAAATGGGTTTTGAGGTCTTGAAAAACATTAAAATAAATAAATAATATATAAATATTTCCGGACAATCCACACAACATCTAGCCCCGTGGTAAGCTCTTAGCTTGTGTTACGGGTACTAGACATCTGGTATACTTAATATAATATACATACATACATAGATATTTTTTATTATACATACATATTAACATTACAACTACAACAACATTAGCTACTTGCTTCTCGAAATGACAAGCGTCGTTATCCTTCTATCATCAATTTAATTATGTCTATCGGAGTCTTTACACAGTTCTATTTGTGTAAATATTTTTTTAATGGAAGTTTACTTATTCAGTACTTACACAACGTTATGATGAGTATAAGCCCCTATTTTAGTTTCTGCTGCTGGCTGGGACACTTTTAATCGGCATCAAATGTTAAATAAAAATAAAATGTACCGCCAATACATTTCTTTAGGTAAGGTTTAATGCCGAACCGAATATAAAATTAAATTGCTGTGCATTAGTCTCACTAATGAACGGCTGGACTGATTTGGCTAATATTGATTGTCATTAAAAATACGTAGGTATATCTTCAAATGACCTTATTCTACGATTGTTTTTTCTTATTTTTGATTTACTTTTATGCGGCTAAACATAGTGTGTCAGGTCAGCTTAATATTTTGAGCAAAAATACTAAGTAGCTATTAAAATGGTTTTTATTCTTACTCACACAAAACGACATAATATTTAAATAAAAACAAAGTTTACCTTTACGATGATTTTAATCAATGTACTTATTTTACTAAATTTAAAATATTTAAATTTATTTGATAATTATTATTACAATTTACATATTAAAAAATTTTGCAGCCGGTAGTACCCTACCAGTTACATTTCTAACCTGTTTTAAGTTCCTGATTGTATCGATCTTCAGGTATAATTGATTTATTTGCATACGTTAAACAAACATCTTCTTATCGATCTTATGAACGCAAATTTATATTTTACTCTTCAAATATCGGCGCGCGGAGACCATATAAACCATAACATATCCATTTATGGTATGGGAGAAACTGTAACATAACGGTTATTCGCGCAAAATTCGCACTTTAATACCAAAAAAATGTTGGGTAATCTGATGATATTGCGGTTTCGTAATGTTGAACTCTGATGACGAATATTGTCGAATTCGAAACCGCGAAAGTGAAGTGAAAGTCATGGTTAGCTAGAAGGCCACACGTGTTGAATAACGTAAATGTTCAATACATTAACAAGACTGGACAGGAAAAACATTAAAAGCGTTTATGCATGCATTATTTTGTTGTTTATCTGTGCCAAAGTCAGCTTTTGTATTGTATTAACCTACTCGCGTCACGTAACTTCATTCAGACTAAAAACGCACTACAAGAAATCTGTTACGTTTTGTTTTATTCATAATAGCCTTGATGCATTCCTATTTAATCTTAACAACTAAACTGGATTTGTACCTCAATTAGAATTTATTTCGACAGATTAATAGAATATTTTTTTAAAGAAATATCAATATTCTGAGATACCTGTAATAAATAAATAAATACTAAGTTTAAGAACATACATCTACATCTACATACAGTAGTTATTTCGCTTTGTATGTAAATTGGTGTAATCCTAAATAAAAAAGTCTCTTATCTACATCTAGTTGCTAAGCACAACCAAAATATATGTGTACGATATAATCCTTAAATTCCGCAGCCATGGCCACCTCAGTCCTCCAGCCAGAATGCCACCGGGATCTCAAGACTATAAGCCCACCACGAGTTCCCGAAGACCAAGAGGCTAAGGAGCGGGAGACGGGCGAACTGCCTCAGGAGCTGAGAGAACGAGCCAGGGTTGAGCTGCGTGAGGAACTGGCTCTGAGGGACCAGGCATTGGCACAAATGAGGCACTTTATCGAGAAACATCCGGCTATTAAGAAATGTCGAACAGGTCAGTTGATAGTAGTAGTATACCTTTGAAGTCTCATTATTCTAGATTTCAGATTCAAATTTATTTATTTCACCTTGTTATAACAATGTTTGCTATACGAGGTAAGTCATTTTATACATTTTTTCTTAGTTAAATTATACATAAACAAATCACAAAAAATCAGATGTCAATAAATTAAATATGTTTTCCAAATAAATGAGTTCTAGCTGAAGATAACTTAAAATATAAAGTGTAAACCGATAATAACCTGTTCAAAATAATAACAAAGGTATTTTAATTGCCTTTGTAAGTATAGCAGAACGTAATAGGCGCTAATTATCGTTAGTCGACGTAATCATTCAGTTTAATAGATTAAGGTATCAATAGTAATATTTTTCTAATTAAATTTAGTTCTATTTTAATCAAATGAGCAAATTAAATTCATTTAATTGAAGATTCCTAAAAAACATAAATACAGTTTGATATATTTCAAAAGCAATATTTTATACTAGTTCAATTTCGATCTATCTTAATCTAAAATAAGCAAATTATTGAAGATGCTTAAAAACACAACTAATAAAGGTTTTTATTGCCAAATTTTCGTTATTATGTATGCAATCGTTCTTGCCTTATTGCCACGCACTGCAATGCAAACTCACACGCAATACTACGAGAAAACCTTTATTAACATCATGCAGTAAGCATCTATAGGTAATATGTATTTTCAGAGTTGCTACGAGTAAATATTTATAAAGATGACAAGTTTTATATGTATATACAATACATTATTTTCCGCACTGGGCTACATTGACATAAGACATTATTCTATTTACCACATAATCACACACAAAAATAATACAGACTCAAAATAAACATATTTTTTTTAAATTACAAAACATATTATGTATATAAAAACACAGGTACGAGTGAGCAGCAGTAACAGGGCAACGGCTCAGCTCTATGTCCACTGGTGTTATCATATCAGTGAACGCTGATATTCTGCCGCAACCACAATAGTCACAAGACTTTGCGGGAATAAATCACAAAATATAATAAACAAATTTGTCTTCTGAGGTCACTAGGACACATCAAGAACTTAGGCTGGTTAGGGCTTAGTAAGGCAAGCATTGTGCACAATACACTCCTATGCGAGATGTCATGTCAGTGTTGATCTCAGTTCTCCTATCCTATCCGATTAGAATTAAACATTTTCCACGCTGAAATTCAAATAATGTTATACCGGCTATACCGTTTCGTGTCAAGCTAGTGACATATATAAGGATGCTCAGTTTGAATGCATTAGGTACCTGCCCATTTACAATTCATAAAGCATTGCGGGCTGATCATCAATGCTAGTCACATCTGCGTTGTATACAAACGATTTACAGATTATCTTGAGTTGAGTCTTGCCCTAGAAATGTTGCACTAGAATGTCAGATTGTATGGTAATGTATGAGAAAAGGGCATACTGTGTTTTCCCAATGATTGTATGTTGTATATGCCTTCTACTATAAAAATATCACACTTGTACAACGTAAAATAGTAAATAGGTGTTAGCAATAAAAATATATTATAATATAACGCTTTTTGACATAGTATGATCGGATGCAACTGTGGGAAATAGGAAGTTGCATCTGATCACGGCAATGAAAAAAATTTTGTAAAATAATACATTAATAATTTGTATAGGTGTCAACAATAAAAAAAAATAATATGTCGCCTATATTATCTATTCCAAGGTCAAACATTCCGACGCAGCGGTTCGCATTTTTAACAACTAGCATTTCGGACCAGTGTTAATGTTTTTATTTTGTTATTATTAAAAATAGCATAAAGCATATCTACACTAATATTATAAAGAGGAAAGATTTGTACCTATTTTTGTATGTATGTATGTTTGAAAAAAATTAGGGATCCTTGGTAAAATTTGAACAATGTAACCGAAGGTGTAGAAAAATGAATCTTAAAATGTCTTTCGTCGAATGCGCTGCCGAAACTATTAGCGTTAAAACAAAATAATGTACAACAATATTGAAGAACATCATCTTATAATATAAAAATAAATCGTAAAATGTGTTGCTAAACGCATAACTCAACATCGCCTGGACCAATTTGGCCAATTTAAAAAAAAATGTTCGTTGGTGTTCAAGGATGGTTTTTACAAAGCGAAAAATTTGAATAATTGCCGGGAATTTTTTTTACCCGTGTGAAGCCGGGGCGGGCCACTAGTTTGATATAAAATAACAGTGAAATATTTTATCGGTCTGACTGAATCTTTTTGCGCTCATTTTTTTATTTCAATAATAAATGAAAATAATAAATTAAGAAAATAATAAACAGCACATGTACGCGGAACCCTAGGTGTAATATATATATTTATATATTTATTTATTTATTAAAATAGGCTACACCAACAGAATATATAACAAACTCTTTTAAGTAATTAATACATACATTATTATACTATGATACATATTCTAATTAAAGGTGAGCACAGCATTTGCAAAAAACTAAATATGACACAAAAATATACATACAGTCGTGGTCAACTAATTAGGGACATGCAAGATAGTGAAGAACAATAACCGGTTATGTACATACAAATATAAAACCCTATTGATTTCTCAGTAACTATTATTTGCATAATTTGGTCCGATTATTATGCTTTAAATGGCTGTAAATAAAATAATAAATAAATAGAAAAAAGTATTTAATATCAAAGGTTGACCATGTATTCAATTTTATGGTATAATTCTGTAGCTGGACATTTAATTAAGGACAGTAAACTATAATGAAAAATAGAGTTAAACAAAACTAATAATCTGCAGTATTATAATATCTTTAACAGCTCCATTTTATTACGTGTAAAATCAGTACCCAGTAGCAAAACCTTTGTAAGTAATTACCGCTTGACACCGATGTGGCATAGACATTATCAGTTTCTGGCATGTTTCGACAGGAATGTTTGCCCATGCCTCACAAAAAGCTTCATTAAGTTCATCTAAAGTTGTGGTACGATAAGTGGCTACTTTTTTCTTGATTTCGTACCAAAGGTGCTCGATTGGGTTAAGGTCCGGGCTATTTGCTGGCCAATCTAGCACCGATACTGACTGACTGGTAAGAAACGATTTGACTGAACGGGCGGTATGTTTCGGGTCGTTATCATGCTGAAACGTCCATATAATAGGGAGATGCTCCTCAGCATAGGGAAGCATCGTTTCCTCTAATAATTGCCTTGTATTGATGTTGGTCTAAGTTACCCTGAACTTTCCTCACAGGTCCCACTCCACGTCCAGAAAATGAACCCCACATTTTAATGTTTCCACCGCCATGTTTCACCTGCTTTTTTGTGAATCTTGGATTCATTTCCGCTTTTACTGGACGCCGTACGTATTGCCTTCCATCTGAAGAAATCAAATTAACCTTGGTCTCATCAGAGAATAATACATGTTGCCATTGGGCGTAGGTCCAATGTCCATATTTACGTGCAAACGCCAAACGAGCATTTCTATGTTCTTTCTTCAACAACGGTACTTTGCGAGCCACTCTTCCGAACAACCCTGCTTCTACCAGACGTCGTCGAACGGTTCTCGCTGAGACACCAGCTCTTTCGTCTGTCCCAAACACTTCGTGTTTAATTAAAATAGAGCCTAGAAACGGATCTTTCTTAGCTAACCTGGTTATCATTCTATCTTCTTGCGGAGTTGTTTTTCTCGATCTTTTTGTTCTGGGCACATTTAAATCTGTGTTATTGCGTCTGACATGTTGCACTGCATTGTATACCATAGTTTTTGAACAATTTAAATGTTCTGCTATCCTTCGGTATGGCCAACCATGCTCGACAACAAACTTCATTATAATTTTTCGTAGTGTTGGATCGCAACTTTTATTTTTACCCATTTTTCTTCAAAATATTTTTCAAAACTTAAAATAAATATCGGGATTGCCGCCAAAACTACCACGAAACAATAAGAGAAGAAGTAAAAAAGTATTGAGATTCAAATTTTGGAAATAGAACGCAATATCTCAGTGTCCCTAAATAAACGGCCAGCCAGCATTATTTGAACAAATAGCACTACGATAATCTATCAGCTATACTGTAAAGAGGTTTAATGTTTAAGAAGTTGTTATTGTTTGTATAATCGGGCACATAAATTACTAATTATACTTACATGTAAGAGATATGGAATATGCTTTAGACTCGTTGGAAAATAAAAAATAAATTCACAATTCGGTTTAACCAAAGAGTGTCCCTAATTAGTTGACCACGACTGTATATATATAATTATATATACCTACTAGCTGACCCCAGCAAACTTTGTTTTGCAAAATGAAAAATATATAGCCGATTCTCAGACCTACCGAATACGCATATTAAATTTGGTAAAAATCGGTTAAGCCGTTTCGGAGGAGTACGGTAACTAACATTGTGCCATGTCACAATGTTAGTTACCATTTACATTTTATATATTAGAAGAAATTATATATCTATCTATAATAATATAATCATATGTATGTATTGACAAAAAAAAATGTATCTATGTAGTTTAACAGTCACCTTACTTCCATAGTACAAGCTCTGCTTAGTTTGGGGTTAGGTGATGCTGTGTGAGTAGTCCGGATATATTTATTTATTTTATCTCATACTTTATTTTGCAGACACCCCCTTCCTCCTCCGCTTCCTCCGCACCAAGAAGTACTCCATCCCTCAGGCCTGCTCCATGCTGGAGAGGTACCTCACCATCCGGCAGATGTACCCGCACTGGTTCCAGAAGCTGGACCCCCTGGACCTCAAGATAGCGGCGGTCATCGACGCGGGGTACCTCGTGCCGCTGCCGAAGAGAGACGCCGAGGGAAGGCGGGTGGTGCTGTCTTGTATGGGTGAGTTGATGTTATAATGTCTAGGTCTTGGAACTTGGAAATCTGCTTTTGTTACTAACTTTACGAGTGTGAAACGTTTAAAGCAGTAAAAAATACGTGTTTATGGTATATCACGTATTTTTTATAACATATTCAAAATAAATTAATAAATATTTCCGGCCAATCCACACAACAACATCTAGCCCCGTGGTAAGCTCTAAGCTTGTGTTACTGGTACCTACTAGACATATGATATACCTACTGAATATATAAGACATACTTAGATTGATACTTTTTGCTTGATGGGTGGGGTTTAATAGGTTTACCTATTAAACACCCAGATCAAGGTAAAAGTGAATAATAACCAATAAACTAAAAATATTTTATTAAAATCACTATTATTTTCTGGTGTCTTAATTTGACGATCCCATTTTGACCGCGCCCATTTTGACGAGCGTAGCTTGTGACGATGACTTCAAAGAGGAGTCTGTCTGGTTGTCTGTCTGTCTGTCCGCTTGTCTGTCTGTCTGTCTGGGACATCATAGCTCCCGAACGGATGGAGCGTTTTCAATTTATTTTTTTTGTATGAAAGGCGAGCTTGGCGCGGGTTTCTTGAACATGTTTCATGAAAATCGGTTGAGCCGTCACAGCTATTTCGGCCAATCGATGTATTTTGGAAATTTGCGAGGGAATATAAGATATACAGTTTTTGATGATTAAGTTTCACTATGAAATAATGACAGGTAAATTTAAAAAATAATTGTATAAATTTATGTGCTCAAACAGTCAATTTTAAAGTCGTGCATAGTCCCTACTACCTTCAGTTCAGTTCAAGTCTCTTCATAGATGGCGCTAGTAATTAATTAAACATCGCAAAACGTGCAATGAAAGACGTAAAGTCTGATAACTGTAGGAAACCCCCTTGCATAGGTGGTTTGTACGCAGAAGAGGTTATCTAGTGACCTAGGTACCGCACGGGGCGCCGTGACGTCACAAGGCCGATTACCTACTTTCCCATATCACTTCAAAAACTTGGTAACTTGCGAGGATCAAAGCAATAAATAATAGTATAAGAAAACTAACCACCACTAATAAATCAAATATTCAATAAAATATTTATAACTATTGACACATATTGGGGTGAATCCCCACGCTTTTTTATTAATTAAATATATATTTTTTTATTCACACTGTTATTAATTTACCTATATTTAATGAAATTTTTAACACTATTCTTAATTTAAATTTATTTAAAATGATTTTCTATTTTTTAGTTCGGTTTCAATAAAAAGCGTGTTCTTTTGTTTTTTTTTTTCAAAATTGTGTATTGTCATCGGTCCTCGATAAATCTACAAAGTTTGTACGAAATCTGGCCAAAGAAGTCGGTTACAAACATACTAGTGAATCTAATAAAAATACACTGTGATGCTTCGCCTCTTTAAACAAACCATAGTGATGCTTCTATGATTTGGAAAAAAAATATATTTCATTGGATACGCGTTACATAACCTGGCTGGCGTACACATCGTGACTATTATATCACATTTGTACAAGAATGTCAATACGTTTAATAGCTACGCGGCTAACGTTGTTTAATTTAATAAATAAACATAATGAGATGCGGAACTTTAACGCATTAGCTATATACTCTGTCAAAGAGAATATAATCACCACGTATTACTGTAGTAAATAAATCTAAATTTAAAATTTAAGAAAAACCCCGATTTCAATGCCAATAATTTCCTTAAAAGTAAAACAACATAATTATTATGTAATGTGGACGCGATGCGCTTTAATTTGATACCCCACACTAGTATAATTTGCAGATTTTCGGTTTTCCTTCCCCACTCTCACCCCCATAACTTTAAAACGGCTCAACCGATTTTTATGAAACATGTCTAAGAACACCCGGGCCAAACCTTTCATACAAAAAAAAAAACTAAATTGAAGTCGCTCCATCCGTTCGGGAGCTATGATGTCCCAGACAGACACGTCAAACTTATAACACCCCTCTTTTTTGATTGGGGGTTAAATAGTTCTTCACCTTTGCTATCTCATTTCAGATTGATATAACGATCTAACTTTAGATCATAGATTAAAACCGCTACAGAATGACATACTCTTCCGTCTGTTTTTCCAAATTACTCCAACCCTATATTTTTTTAAACTTGCTCCATCGTCACCAGCGCCTGCTGCCAAGGCCAAGACTGCGGGCAAGATTAAGCATATTTTATATAGAATAATCAAAGATTTAGCATTAATAAATTCAAGATCTGTAACAATGAGAAGAATAAATAAACATCGTTCCCTAATAAATCTTTACCTCGTTAATCCCCAAGCGGTAACCGGTTACCGCTTACCTGACCTTATTACCTGAGGTGAGGGTCAAGGAGTTAAAAAGTCGTTGTTTTATCCCCAGGCCGTTTCGACCCGCACATCTACGACAGCTGTGTGATGGCGCGCGTACACTCCATGATCGTAGAACTGCTGCTAGACGAGCCCCGCTCCCAGCTCCTCGGCTACACACACGTCAACGACGAGGCCGGCATGCAGATGCCACACGTCAGTCTGTGGTCGCTCACTGACGTGCGCCTCATGCTGAACTGTATACAGGTATAGTCTGTGGAGTGTGATTAAAATTATTTATCATTATCATACACAGCATCACCCCAAACTAAGCAGAGCTTGTTAAGTGAGTGATGTAGTACATAGATATTATATTTCTGTATATACATACATCGAAATCACCCAATTATTTATGAAATGTAGTCTTTTTGAATAATTTACTGATTTTTATCATAGATTTAGATAGATAGAAGACATTTTCCAATCGCCGCCAAAGGTGCTTGTAGCGTGAGGTCCGAAATGTCAAGCAACATTGTTTCTATGATAACATGAGTGTGTTCCGAAATAATATAGGTAGTATTGTGATTAAAATCTATGCCTGTAGACTTCCGTCTTCTGTTGCTGGTGAGCACCGCACACACGGTGGTTCTTTGCAGTATCTATAGTCGAACAATATTTTAAAGTTATTATTATTAAATAAATAGTCCCACTATACAATAATTAGACACATTTCAAGTCATCATCACCCTATTAATGTTCCCACTGCTGGGACACAGGGACTTCTCTCTTTGACGAGAGAGATTAGGCCTTAATTCACCACGCTGGCCAAGTGCGGGTTGGTGAATGTCACATGCCCTTCAAACTCTTTTAAAGTTCTCAGAACATGCCGGTTTCCTCACGATGTTTGCCTTCACCGTTAAAGCACGTGTTTAAAGCGCACATAAATTTCTCAAGAAGAAAAATCCAGAGGTGCGTGGCGGGGTTTGAACCCACGACCTTCGGAATGAAAGTCGAGTGTCCTCCCGCTTAGCCAACGCGGCTTTTTCATTTCAAGTACTTCATTAAATTCTATAATTCTATAAACTCGTAACATATTTGAAAATCAATTTCAAATGCCTGCAGTACACACTGTTTTTTAATTTCAGAATTCCACTCCTATGAGGCATAAAAAGACACACTTCGTAAACATCCCGCATTACGGCGTTAGGTTCTTCGAATTTGCTGTTTCGCTTCTCAGCGATAAACTCAAAGATCGTGTTATGGTAAGAAAACAAAAAAAATACACTATTGTTAGAATTATAAACACATTATAAACTTTTGCATAAATAACTCATTTAGGTATTTAAAATACCCGCTATTTTAAAATATGTACCGGAAGCGGAAAAGGTATCGCATTAGTGAGCTAATTTCATGGGTATTTTGCCAACCTAATGACAAGAGAGATGTAGAATGTTACTTGGTAATTAACTTGTAATGGACATTGTACATCACTACTCTCACTGTCATTAATTACTAATATTATTAAATGTATTCATTTTGAAAACGGGGTTGACCACAAAAATCTGAAAACTTATTTCAAACATTTCTGTGGATATGACTCAAAATAATTTCATATAAATAATTAATATCATATCCGTGATTTCTATTCAATCCAAGAACTGTCTTCTGGGATGTGCAAAAGTAAAATGTATTTTTATTGATTCCAGTTCCATCGCACATCAGATGATTTGATGAAGCATGTGAGTCCAGATATCCTCCCGAAAGAATACGGCGGCACTGTTCCTCTTAGAGAAATGATTGATGAGCTAAAACGGAATCTACTTAATCATAGAAAAGACCTGCTGGCATTAGATGACATGTGCGTTGATTTATACGCATTAGAGAAAAATGACTTAACTCAAGATATACATTCAACTGCGGGGTCTTTTAGAAAACTGGAGTTGGATTAAACATTCGATTTAAATGCTTATAAACTGTGTTGTGTATTAAGTAAGTGTTGTTAATTCCTCAGAGAACGTATGTATGAAATGGCAATTTGTAAACGTAATATCTTTTTGGCCTACTGTAAGTTCCAAGCGTTACTTGGCGTAAATAGCATTAATGTAAACTTAATACAATGTTCCAGTTGTAACATTTTTTGATGCATTACAACAGTTTTGTTTTTAATATGCTTAATATAATAATAACCCCCGTAGGCTTGGCAATTCCATTATGTAATACCCTTACATCTGGAGAGTACGTTTTGATTTACTTTTATAGTTAATTAATATTCATAAAAAGTGTAGCAATGATGCAGATCTCAGATATAAAATAGTAGAATCAGTGTCGCTGACTTTAATAGAACTAAGTGTAATACTGTAGTAATCTATATTATAGTATTATAGTAATCCCACTTCATTTCAACCTTCTTTCATTTAGTAGTAGTAAAAATGTTATATTTGTATTTTAGTCACTAGAGTGCGCCTGTGGCAGCCGTTTGGTGGTGTCACGTTACCATTCATGTCTGAATGTATATTAAAGCAATAATCAATGCTTGATAATATTTAATTGGGTGGCTCACTCCAAGATTTTTAAAGATTAAGGTTTTATACTAAAATGCCTATAACGAAATTCGAAGAATGATTTTTTATAAAATATATTTAATTATCTACAAAATGCAAGGTGAATATTAAACTTTTATGATTTTTAGTTGTCGTCGTTAGAGGCCGTATAACAATATAATCACTTAAAATTTGCTGTCAGAATAATTCAAAGGAATTCCGATTTTAATGAGTTAGTTGTATCTCGCCTTTAGATATATTATTATGTGTACTTAGAGTTATTGAGTAAAATTTAGCTTTGTAAATAAATTATGCACTTACTTCACGGATTTGTTTTTATTTTGATAACTCCCGCCCGTAGTAAGTCATGACATTGTGGAAGTAGCAACCCGATTTAGATATAAAATAATATATGAATTCAAACTAGGTTTTAGCGCCGCAAGTCTTTTTTATCATTTTGGCTTTTATTAAACCGACTTACAAGCATCACCTTTCAAAACGTCGGAAGTAATGAACACCGGATTTTAATAGGAATTAATACTGCGGGCGCTACATATTAGGTGTCGCGTCGGTCGCGTCGATCGTAAGATGACAAGATGAGTTCTTATCGCACAATGTGTTCAAACTAACAGATTTCTAAGTGGTCGCACGATGGTTTAAATAAGACACTCCGAAATCTATATCGTCTCATTATGAATTAACTAGGTATATTTTTAAATTTTAAATTTGCTAGAAGCCTCTAATTGAGAGTAAGAAAACTTCAAGGATAGTCTATCGTCTTTATTTATATCTTATATATAATCTAGCGCTATCGTACGATGCTGAGAATTACGACGCCACGCCGCGATAGAGTGAGAGAGGAAGAGCCTGCCTGCCGCATAATATGGCAGAGAAGGGTAGACAGACAGCTGAGCCGTAACACGTGACGTATCGAAGCGGTTTACCCTCCCATTTATGAAGAAATCACTTTAAAAATCATCGAAATTATTTTAAATTTTTGAAATGTATTTGATGATTTGTAGTATTTTTTTGTAGTTAGGTACCTACTTAAAGATCGACTTATAGTGTAGCTTAATAAACAACATCATTATTTTAAAAACAATAAAACCTAAACAATTCTTTATGGTTCACTGCTTTACAATACAAACAAAAACGAGAAAAATACTAAATTTGTGAATCAACCTTGGGGTATATTCATAAAACTCACTCTGCAAAATTTAATTCTCACAGAGTTCCGAGATATTATAATAGCCGGTTTACACTTAACAAACAAGCGTAGATCGAGTACCTACAGCTTTCGCTACAAAGAATTTAATATTTTTTTTGATTTGAGTTAAGTAAAGTTGCATGAGATGAAGAAACCTGACCTTATGAATTTTAAAAATATCTACAATAAATCTAATATATAAAATTCTCGTGTCACAGTTTTCGTTGCCATACTCCTCCGAAACGGCTTGACCGATTCTCATGAAATTTTGTGAGCATATTGAGTAGGTCTGAGAATCGGCCAACATCTATTTTTAACCCCCGATAAAAAAAGAGGGGTGTTATAAGTTTGATGTGTCTGTCTGTCTGTCTGTCTGTGGCACCATAGCTCCTGAACGGAGGTGAGTTTGGCGCCAGTGTTCTTAGACATGTTTCATGAAAATCGGTTGTGCCGTTTAAAAGTTGGGGGTGAGAGTGGGTAAGGAAAACGAAAATCTGCAAATATACTGGTGTGGGGTATCAAATGAAATCGAATTGCGTCCACATTACATAATATTATGTTGATTTACGTTTAAGGAAATTATGGCATTGGAATCGCGAGTTTTGCTTAAATTTTAAATTTAGTATTATTCATTATGCAAAACAACGTTTGCCCCAGCAAACGTTGTTTTGCATAATGAATCAGCTAGTAATATATTAATATTATAGTTCGGCCGTTCAGAGAATGCGTTTGACACCTATGAGTTAAGTCACGACTAGTGATGGGCAACATAACACTGAGTTCGTTACCGTTCCTCCAAAATGAAGCCGCGTTATTTTTAAGATTATTTTCGTTTCAAATTGGCGGATACATTTAAAATTTATATTTTAGTAATTTAAGTGGAAACCAAAAAAAGGTAATATTAATATTAAAAGTATTTATTTATTCTTTGTTACAAAGTAACAATCTGTATTTCTATGCAATAAAGTACATTGAATTGAATGTGCTTACAGAATATTAATCAGACTCCGATTCGCTTGTGGTGATGGTGAGGAACGCATTCTTTGAACGGCCGAAGAATAATTTATTAAAATAAGTAAATTGTACGCCAGTTCCAAGTTACATCGCCTATTCGATCACGACCTGTCAGAAACGCAATCTCTAAGCAGCCAGATTAGATTAGATTTATATAGGTACTTACTAATATTTTAGATCAAGTATATTACAGGAGTACGTAAATAAACCTAAATGTTCATTTTGTACTATGAAATAAAATACTTTTTTTAAATATCAGTAACTTATATTATAAACTATGCACGATGATTCATCTCCCATCACTAGGTAGTTCAGCATGCCCATTAAGTATTACAATGACAGCTATTGTCTGTACTAATAAGAAATTCAGGACTTCATAGGCGTGATTTTTCTGACATCTGTCAGGAACGCATTCTCTGAACGGCCGAACTATAACATTCCGATTTTTTGAAGTGAAACTTCTATAAAATCGTTGTGATTTGAAACCGGATGCAACGGAAGTGGAAATAAGATTGGCTTACCTGTCGGGTAAGCCAATTTTAATCTTTTTTTTGTTTTTTTTTATTCTTCTTATTCTCTCTTCTTATCTAAATTTTTATCGATTTACTGAAGTTTCACTTCTATCGTGTGTGAATCGCACACACACCTTTTTTTTATACACTTTGAGAACAGAATCTTAATTATAACTAAGACATGCGATAACACTATCCCATGCGCCTGTGTGATATGATATTGTTAACTGATAACCTGAAATATAACAGAAAGGGAATTTTCAGGATACGACAACGATTTCCTGATAATAACACTGTTTATCCATCGATCGATATTGAAAAGTAGAAAACTGCAATAAAATATGTACATGTGTAAAATGTGTATACAAAAATAGAACTAAATAATAGAGGAAGCTAGAATAATTAACATATTAATTGAAAGGCCATTTGGCATTTTGTATTTAGCTTTAAGTCCATTTTTGTTTTGTTTTATCTTGGTGTGTAATAAAGAGTTATATTATTATTATTTTATTTTAAAATGCAGACTGAATCAATGACAGGTAACCATAACAGTTTCATTTCATCTATACACACTTTTTTTTTTCACGGTTTTATTTTCTTCTTCTGACAATTACATTACATTCTAGGGTTGTACTGTTTTTAATTTTATATTTTGTTACGGTTGGTAATTCCCAGAAAAAATATTTATTCAAATTCATAGACAAGCCATAGACAAAAAAAACTCAAACCATAGATTTAACAATGACCTTGAAAAAGCAATGCGAGATAAACCATTTGTAGCCAACTTCGCTGTAGTTTTTCCCGCAGTTTGGCGTCCATACAGTTTGTTAAAAAAATTATTAGAGGATTTTCTATGCATTTAGAACAATCTAGTACCCTAATCCATCATAAGAATTGTGTATCAGTGCTCTAATGACGAACGGAGTATGTTGCTTTAGTGACTGTTTTGTATTCTTTTGATATTAAAGTGTTCTTTTGTAAACATCGGGACGTGTTTCCAGGACCACGTCTATGACTTATTGTACGTATAAAACGACTAATCCTCCATAATTGCATGTTTTCATTTAACTATAGTTCGGTTATGGCACTATTTGTTTTTATTTTGGTTAAACCAGATATTTTAACCCTAAATTTGTGATGTTTGGCTTATGAAAAATGAACTGCCATATTATTCTGTCAGGCGCTAGGAAAGTAAACCACGAGTACAAACAGTGAACTACTTTTGTATTCCATGTTGTTATGTATAACTCGGATAATGCTAAATGTGGGCTGTAAATTATGATGTTCCTTGACCAGGTTTGAAAGTAATTGTTATGGTGTTTGTGTAAATTGCATCTACTGCATTACCCAATGATATTGTCAATCAATAAACACTACTGCACTTTGACATAAAATGTAGTTTCTTGTATGCTATTAAATTCCAAAAATATGCAAATGATTCAACAAGTTGTGATAGACCTTGACCATTTTACGGATATCTGCTTACCTTTGCTTAATATGTATTGAACCTACAAAGTAAATATTTTATCTACATTTTTGATTGCACTTACATTCATAGAACAAAATAGGCAACTTGTAAGCAATACCTTATCTATAGTGGCATTCTGTTTAAAAATGCTTGCAAATCATGTTATGATATGTATCAATTCGATTGGTGATACTGTTGTGTATGGGAAGAAGGGCCCATTTTAGATGCAGCAAACATTATCTTCCCGCATTCAGATCTATAAAACATGAGCTGAAGTAGCAGGCATTTTATAAATTTTAGTTTACATAGAAGATATGTTAGAAAATGCAGGCCACTACATTTAGGAAGAGAGTGAGTGATTGATCATTGAAAAGGAGAGATGTTTCAATCTTGCTGAAGATATCAAGTTTGTCATTATTTAAAGGCAATTTATTGTACTGGTGACCTGTTGGATGTGGATTCTTGTTAGTGGATTGTAAAACAAAATGAAAAGGTATTTGATTATTTTTACATTCTTTTTACATTCATCAGAATTTGAAAAGAAGTTTCATTGAGTGTGACTTGATGTTTGCAAACTGCTTTATTTATGCTACAGGATAAAACTGTAATATGGAGTTAAAATGTGACCTTGATAGATTATTTATAACCAATTTATCTTGCCATATAGCACTGGACTCTATTCCCTATCTACAGAATATTACTAGACTATTCTAGCCCCTGATGTCACAACATATTTATGAATGATATTATAATACAGGCTTCGCCGAGTGTGGGAGATCGCTGGTTGATCTGTATGTACTGTAATTTTTCTGTTCAATAAAATTCATTTATTTATTTTTATTATTTCTTGGTAGAGTACATACTCCACAAGTTTTTATACTAATGTTTACTCCATTGGTTTTGCTATATTCCTCTAATTGGATAAAAAAACAAATTGTCATCAATCCTGCAACTTCCCATCTTTTATTTTTTGATAGAAGCCATCCTTACCCACTTGCACCTTATCTCCTTGTATTTTCTATTTATGATGTTTGTTTCTGCACAAACTGTGTCTCTTAAGGCCAAAAATAGCTTATGTGAAAGAATAAATTCAAATACCAAATTTTTTTTAGCAATTTTGGGCTTAGGTTCATTTATGCTGATGTTTAAACTGTTGTCTTTAACAGCCTTCTTTGTCATCCTCTTCCTTGTCAGTATGTCACTATATAAAAGCACTGCGAATTGAAATCAACAACCCTATCCATTATTTATTTATTTATTGATTTCAACCCAACAGTGGTGTCATCTCACTACTGACACCGAAAGTTACATGGTCATTATTCTATTACAAACTTCATCTATCTGTAGTGAACTTTTCTAGAATAGTGCCATTGCCACCTAGTCTTTTAGGGAACATTTAAAAGTACCTAATTAACATATCAATGAACTATCATCCATATCCCCAATGTTCGAGGGTATTTTCGAAGAAAATACTCTATAGAGCCACATGCATCAATGCTGATGCCATGATTAAAATTGGTCAGACACACAGACGCACATACAGAGAGACATACATAATTCACAATTTATACATTTAAAAAATTGACAGTTTAAGCTTTTGTGAAACTACAGTGACCATCAAATTGATATGTGCGTCCAGAGTAGTCAAAATAATCTGAAAAACATTTAACCAAAATTATTTATGGTGTTGAATTCATCATAATATTGTATGCACCAAGCTGTCAAATTATCTCACTTATATCTTAATATATATTTATAAATCTCATGTCACAATGTTTGTCCTCAATGGACTCCTAAACCACTTAACCGATTATAATAAAATTCGCACACCATGTGCAGTTCGATCCAACTTGAGAGATAGGATGGTTTTTACGGCGAGAAAAATTCGAATAATTTCCCGGAAAATCTTATACCCGGCTGGGCCGCTAGTTGTTTTATATTTATCTAAGCTGACAAAGTGTTCAAAATTATCTGTTCAAACATAGCTATCAAATGCAAACTCTATAAGACAACACATTAAATGTGTTGTCTTATAGAGTTTGCATTTTTCAAAATAATCAGTATTATAAAATTTATAGATACAATACAAATTTTGTATTGTATCTATGAATTTTATAATACTGATTATTTTGACTTCTCTAGACACCTACTTATATTCATTTGACTCTGACCTTAATTGAATATTATGTATACTTTAGTGTAAGAAACAAACTACTTTGGCCAATCTGTAATCCTTGTATATTTTTAACCCCCTACCAAAAAAGGAGGGGTGTTATAAGTTTGAAGTGTCTGTCTGTCTCTCTGTTACATCATAGCTCCCGAACGGATGAAGCGATTTCAATTTAGTTTTTTTTGTATGAAAGGTGAGTTTGGCCCCTGTATTCTTAGACATGTTTCATGAAAATCGGTTGAGCCGTTTAAAAGTTATGGGGGTGAGAGTGGGGAAGGAAAACCGAAAATCTGCGAATATACTAGTGTGGGGTATCAAATGAAAGCGCATCGCGTCCACACACGTCCACATAATATGATGTTGTTTTACATTTAAGGAAATGAAGGCAATATAAATGGGGGGTTATTCTGAAATTTTAAATTTAGATTTATTTTCTTTTATGTATTTGTATCTTGCGATCAGTCGCACTAGACTTTATACAGATGAGTTGTGCGCTGCTTGTCTTTTACGCACTGCTTTCATCGAGGCAGGCCCTTCACTATTGGTCAAAAATATCTCGTCGTTCTTTAAGTCGACGAATAAATAAAATAAAATAAAATAATTATTTCAGGACTACTCACACAGCATCACCTAACCCCAAACTAAGCAGAGCTTGTACTATGGGTGTTAGGTGACTGATATACTACATAGATACATTTTTTTTGTAAATACATACATATGATACATAGAAAACACCCAGACCCGAAACCAGAAATTGTAGATCGTACAAAATCTGGTCCCCCGGCGGGAATCGAACCCGCAACCTCCTGCGCCTCAGGCGGACGTTTGCCCACCGAGCCACAGAGGTCGAGAGGAGGACGAATAGATATGATAGATTATGGTACGGTTAGTTGTCCCGCAAGCTGGTTTTGATGATTATCGCATTTTCGCTGAGAATATTTGTTTCTATTACTTATTTAACTGTTTTATTTTGTATTTCTTTATCTTTGTGTGTCTGTAGTCGGAAATAAATGTTTTTATTAAATATTATTAATATGTATTTTGCCTAATGTTTTCGTTATTTGTTATATATTTTAAGTTGATTTTAGTATTTTTAAGCCATTTTTGTAATAATACAGTAATAATATTATTTAAGAATCTATTTTTATAAGTGATTCTGTAATAGCACGCCTACTTACATTTCATTACTTGTAATGGTTGGCAGGTAGAAAATGCCTTGGCATTAAGCCCACCTTTTGTACATTGTTTTGTTGTGCAATAAAGAATTAATAATAATTATCTTGATGAAACCTATTTATTGCAGTTTGGCAGTATGGCGGACATAATCTACCCGCAAAGCTGCCGCCCAATAACGGATGACCTCGGACCAGACGAATTGGTCAGGAGATTAAAGGTAAGCCACTTTCCATACTCCCATTATTTATATTTATTTATTGTTATAATAACAACATAAGAGATGGAAGCTGAGTTGTTATATTCGCTTCTCAACTCAATGTAAAAAATTGAAGCGAACTGTCAAGACTATGTTATTTCCTTGATTATTCTTAGTTTTTATTTAAATTAGATTTAAGTTGACCTGTCCATGTAAGCATAGGCGTCTAAGGAAATAAACGTTTTGACTTTGACTTATAGCCGTGTTGGCTAAGTGGGAGCACACTCGAGTTTCATTCCGAAGGTCGTGGGTTCAAACCGGGTTTTTTCTTTTAGAAAAAGTTATGTGTGCTTTAACGGTGATGGCAAACATCTTGGTGAAGTAAGGCCTAATCTCTCACGTCAAGAGAGAAGTCCTGTGTCTTAGAAGTGGGATGGGTTCGTTAATAGGGTGTTGATGATGATGATGATTAATTACCACTAGCAGTAAGTAGAAATTCAAAGTACCCCGCGGTGCTATCCGTGAATGGACTTGTTGAGTGCTTCGTCAACATAATTTCAGTCGGTATCAACCTAAATACTTGTCAATACTGTCTCAGTGGCGCGGTGGGCGACGGTCCGCTTGCGGCGCAAAAGGTAGCGGGTTCGATTCCCGCCGTTGGGTCAAGTGTTTGTATGTTCTGCAATCACTTTCTCCTTGGTCTGGGTGTTTAAATATGTATAATAAAAATATCTATATTTGTACATGTACATACATTATGTCTATTATATTAAGTACATCAAACGTCTAGTACTCGTAACACAAGCTTAGAGCTTACAACGGGGCTAGATGTTGTGTGGATTGTCCGGCAATAATTATTTATCTTATTTACTTAATAACACGCGGACAAATTCTGAGTTGACTACCACTGATTTTTACCAGTGTTTATGAATAAATCATGCCGTTTATATATAGATAGGATATAGATTATAAAATCACATAGTACTCTATTCAAAGTCTCCAAAAACGTTAGCCTTGAATATTTAGTAAAATAAACAAAAGCGAAACACCACCTGGCTACCTCGCCATATGTATGTTACTATTAGATATTCTGTGACTTTGAAGGGCTCGGTCCGACACGCCCTGGATACAAGTATACATATTATATAAAGTTACTATAAAACGAAAAATAGATAGTTACGTAAAATAGATAGTAGCCGATTCTCAGATATACTGAATACGCATATAAAATTTCATAAAAATCGGTTAAGCCGTTTCGGTGGAGTACGGTAACTAACATTGTGAATTGGAAATTTTAAATATAAAATTATACCGAAGTTCAAAGGGATTTTTATGTTATGTTATTATTTAGTTCAAGAAATATTTCTTTGTAGCTTTGACCTCGGCTAAAAATTGTCCTGGACTGTATTTCTGTCCTTATGGATTGCGTTGTTAGATAGCCTGTTTATCGAGGAAGACTATAGGCTCCTTATTACCGAGGGAAAATCCATGAAACACGGGCAAAGCCCTAGCGTGAAACGCTAGAAGATTTTTATAAATTTACAGTAGTCCAGGTAAAGTAGACAGAGAACGTGAAATATCTCGTCCAAGTCGCTTGAACTACTAACGACACTGCCGAAATTACCTTGCGCTCTAGCGTACAGTCGAACTTCTGTTGGGCGTAAGTTCAGCGGCAACTTATTCTGTAGTACACATTATACGCGACTGAAGTTCGGTTCGATTGTCAACGGAGTCACCAAAACAGCACACGAGATACACACAGTTTTGCAGCTGAATTTTTGCGGCGTTGAGGTGCGATAGGTTTGACATATCATATCAGTTGAATACGTCGGATCGTAAAATCAGCCGTGGGATTTTGGTCGCGTTTTTGAAGCATATTATGTTTACACACTAAACACTGAAAAGAAAAAATCTCTTTACAACATACGTTTTATATCTCTTTTTAAGGTTCCGTAGCCAAATGGCAAAATCAGATCCCTTATGAATTCGACATGTTTGTCCGCCCTGTGTGACACAGCCATTTTCTCAAATTACATATACAACTTGTTGAAACTTGGTAGGTAGATGTCAAATAACCTGTTTTTGTTTAACCCTATATGTTCGACAATGCCCCTTTACAGCAGCTATTATTATTAAGTATAATTAACTTCTGACAAAATGTAATTAAGTAGATATTTAGAAACAGTTGAGTATTGTTTATCTGTCTGTTTCTGTTAGTTATAATTGTACATGACCCCTATGGTGTTTCCTCGTTATTAATTAATACATATTTATTTCCGGACTACTCACACAGCATCACCTAACCCCAAACTAAGCAGAGCTTGTACTAGGTGACTGATATAACTACATAGATACATTATTTTTCGTAAATACATGCATTATGATACATAGAAAACACCCAGACCCGAAACCAGAAATTGTAGATCGTACAGAATCTGGTCCCCCGGCGGGAATCGAACCCGCAACCTCCTGCGCCTCAGGCGGACGTTCGCCCACCGAGCCACAGGGGCCGTCAAAATAATGTACCTACTAATTACTTTATTGTAGTGTGGTTTGACCTAAGTTTTGTGTATGCAAACAAAATAATTAAATAAATGAATACTGAATATAGGGTTCTCAGTATATCGAGATACGTATTGAATCCGATCCGCGGACAGTAGTTTCCAGTTGACCGGTTTTCATTGCCTTTGTGACTGTTCCCTAGGGTCAGGGATCGAGTTTACATGGGAGATTACTGCTTCCTCGTTTGTTCCCGATGCACTGCTGTTATGTATCGATATAAAACTATCTTTGCAAAACCAAAGACATATAGACATGGTGAATCTAAGACTATAACACACACACACACACACACACACACCCTTCACATTTAAAATATTAGTATGGATACTCGTTTATAGAGGTACATAATGACATACTGCACATACACAGAACTTTGTTATCTCTATTTCCAAGTCTGAGTTCTCGTAAGCATTGGTTATCGCAAAGGTCATGAAAAGTTTACCCTGATTTGGCAGGAAACACACACACGGCTTTTTACACACACGGATGGCAAAGCCAGACTGCCGTCGACTACAGCCTTCATGTTAACCGATTCTGTGCGGATGGCGCCCTAGAGGAGCCAAACCTGTAAAACTCTGATAAAACACCATTTTTAAGTGGTTATCCGTGAATGAAAGCGTTGACTACAGCCTTCATGTTAACCGATTCCGTGCGTATGGCGCCCTAGAAGAGCCAAACCTGTAAAACTCTGATAAAACACCATTTTTCAGTGGTTATCCGTGAATGAAAGTGTCCTTATTTGTCACGTAGATTACTATTCCAGTGTTAGTTTCGGGATATTACATGAAAACGCATACTTCAGGAGTCGTAAACCTTTTCAATATAAATTCATTCATTAGGTATGGTACGGAAACCGAATCATTTTTTGTGTAAGTATAAAAATAAAAGTACCTACTTACTGTACCTGGCTGTATAAAAAAATTGAGGATAGTGAAACTTCAAAAACTAATGTTGATTTAGATTACGAATGAAACTCGATTTTATATTTTACCGACTTCAAAAAAAGGAGGCTCTCGATTCGACCGTACATTTTTTACTTATTATCTAGAAAATTACATAAATTAAAACAGACAAATGAATACGAAAAACGATTTCTAAGAAATCTACATTTTGCTCCACGATTGATTGTGAATCTTTTTATATTTTATCCAACTTTGTTCAAAATGGCTCCCCCTTATTTGTCAAATTCTATGTAACTTAGATGCAATCTTACTGCCATCTACTGGCAATATTTCAACAAAATGGAATTTTGTTCTAACAGCACCCCAGTGTTACCGTTTTAGCGCTTTTCCCGCTTTTCCCGCTAGATCTGGTGGATTTTGTGATCTTCTTGACGAGAAAAAGCTAAAGCTTTAGCGGGAAATAAATATAATATTTAGCGGTTTCTGGCGGATTTTTCCACTTAATTTTGATCACTTTGGAAGATTGAGATTTATGAGTTTCTTAATAAAAAAGTAATTTATAGATACGTTAACTTTCGCCCATTTTAAATTTGTAGACTGGTATCACTGAAAATGAATATATTACTATTAACCCGTAGACAGAGATAACCGTCGTTTTCTCCAAATACGCTATAATCATTTCCAACCGTCCAATTCTTTCACTGTTAGACAGATTCAGCCAAACATATACCAAAGGTTTACGACACCTTATTGATTAAGTCACTTACCTTCCATTTCGGTTAAAAACACGTATGTAGGTAATCACATGTAAACACTTAGAAACACCGTAGAAATTGGGATAAGTTACACTTCATGGCGTGTGGCGCACGAGAGGAGCCAAGAAAGTCCGTGGCGTTTGGCGCATAGCGCCTCAGAGGAGCCACGAAAAATTTGTTCGCCGCCAGGCGCTATAGTTTGACAAATCTACAGCCGCACTGAATCGGTTAACAAAGCTCTACGGCGGTAATGAACGACTTTTATAAAGATAGTCAACGCTTTAGCATGTAGGTACGTTTCAACCAGAACTATTTGCAGCAAATTGTCAAAATAGTGGACGCGGCACCCCACAAACGCAAAGAACTGCAAGCGTCACACACGATAGGCCGACGCTGCCGCCGACCGACGCGTAGACGGCTGCAGTTGCCTCTGCCGTTAATATCGTGCGGCCCGTTTGTGTAAATGTGGACCACACAGGCAGAACCCTCTATTCAACTCTTTTAGAAAAGGAGAACGCTCTAGTATGTATAATTTTTGAGTCTGAGTCAATTGTTAAATTGCAAACGCGGCACTCAAGAAACGCAAAGAACTGCAAGCGTATTGAGTGTCGTTGACGCGTCGACGCGACGGGTCGACTGTTGGCGTTGCCTCTGCCGTTGACATCATGCCGTTTGTGTAACTGAGCTCTATACAGATACAGAGGAACTGTAATATACGAATAAGTATTGAATCTGATCTGCGGAATGTAGTTAGCCGGTTTTGATTGCGTCCGTGCCAATTCCCTAGGGTCAGAGCCCGTGATTACATTGGAGATTGCTACTTCCTCGCTTGTTCTATGCACTGCTGTTACGTGACTATGCTGTGTTTGATTTTAATAAAACTTAATTGGATTATAGAGAACAACTGACTGTTGTATTAATAATTATAGAGGTATTTTATTCTGTATGCCCTTGCCATTGCCCTATTAAAATTGATATCATAACCTTTAATGTATGGAACAGATTACAAGGAACTTGTTTGTGGACATCCTATACTAATATTAACGCGAAATTTTGTGAGGATGTAAGTTAGAAAGTGTGTTTGTTGCTCTTTCACACAAAAACTACAGCGTGTTCTGGTACAGCCTAAAGGTCATAGCTCACTTCTCTAAATGGGTGACGGCCTTAATAGTACAATACAAACCAACGAGCGTATGGGTGTGACATTTCGTCGAATGTTACGATCGAAATGTTACGAGTAACGACTCCGCAAAAACAGAGAACGAAGAACATTCGCAATGTGCGTTCCAGAACTAGTAACTGGAGAACGGCTGAACGAGTTGTAACAGTTTATGATTTGTTCGATTTGTTTTCGCCCTAATAGCAGAATCCATACTAAAGTTATAAAGCTGAAGAGTTTGTTTGAGCACGCTATTAATTATTTTTACAAATACTAATGCATTATTTTGCTAATTGTAGGTAGATAGGTAGATACAATCATAATTTCAACCATGAGGCGTCCCATGGCTGAAATTATGCTGCTTGTCATAGGCATTACTTAAAAAAATATAATTGGGTTAGACCATACAATATTGAATACATAAATTAATTTATTATTTATTCGCTCGGTGTTCCAGTCTGAAAATTAAATTGGTAAAATATACATATAAACTAAATAGCGATCGTTCAGCCAAAGAAGTTCGTTAGAAATGTAGGATTAATTCATCCAACCCGACCCTGAATTTCTCCAAGTGCCGATGTTGTGGCAAAACTATCAAAATATTGATAAGCATACACAAAGACAATAGCGTGGTTGTTGTTATTGTATTCTGTGGCCCGGTGTAATGTAACAGATAGCTGCATTCTCGGAAAATTAGTATACTGTGTCAGCTAATTTCCTTACCACTGACTTATCATTAAGAATGATGAAGCTTCGGCCAAACCTACACGACCAGTGCGAATGTGAAGCGTCTCCCGCGCTACCCATGCTATATGGCCCTTTGCACACCTACGCGTCAACGAAGCGGGCTGTTATCCAGACAAAAAATAAATCTAAATTTAAAATTTAAGAAAAACCCCCGATTCCAATTCCTTAATTTCCTTAAATGTAAAACAACATAATATTATGTAATGTGGACGCGATGCGTTTTCATTTGATACCCCACACTAGTATATTTGCAGATTTTCGGTTTTGCTTCCCCACTCTCACCCCCATAACTTTTAAATGGCCCAACCGATTTTCATGAAACATGTCTAGGAACACTCGCGCAAGACTCACCTTTCATACAAAAAAAAACTAAATTGAAATCACTGCATCCGTTCGGGAGCTATGGTGACACAGACAGACAGACAGACAGACACGTCAAACTTAAAACACCCCTCTTTTTTCGTCGGGGGTTAAAAAACCGCAGTTGCAGACGCTCCCGCGTCACAGCCGCTTCCCGCGTTGCTGACGCTTAGATTTGGCCGGTGCTTAAATATCAGAGTAATATATATTTTGTGGTCCTGGAGATGCATTAGAGCGTTTTCTTGTAACAGAACAATGAGCCGCTGGCTGATTGGCACAGACTAATTTGTACAACAACAAAAGGAACTGATGCAATAATCAAAAATTACTGGCGATTGTAGTTAATTTGAAGTAAAGTTACAAATTACGTGGCTTATGTAAGTGATTACATTTATTTCGATCCTAGGTGTTATTATGATCATTTACTTCTGACTAATTAAAACTTCATTTAGAACTGACACTTTGGTACTTATTACATCTGGCACGAAAATGTTTTGAAATTGATTTCATCACCTAACTTGTTGTTGACTGTACAAACCAACGAGCGTGTCTGAAAAGCTGGGTCCACATTTGTATCATTTCGGTGTATCGTATCTCCGTCGCGTGGCCTCGGCGCGTATCATGATCGCTAGTTTGGACGGAAGCTGATACACGTTAATGATACATGCCGTATCCGATACGGCCCAATCCGCACCCGATCTCCAATGATCGCGTATCTTGATACACCTCTTATCCGATACGCATATCACAATTGGTGGTATGGACGTATTTTGATACTGTATCATGATACTGTATCGTGATACGATACGTGATACACCCCGAACCATCCTGTGTCGGTTTTTCCGCGATCATCAAAGGGGATACGCGTTGCTTCGAACAAGTTTGGACGTGAGTGCATTTGATAATATAATAATATTTGATACAAGGAACGGAAGAAAAAATGAAGCGTCCATATTTGTAAACTTAAAGTCGATACGGTGACTTGATACAGTATCACATAAGTATGGACGCGTTTTTACAAGATATGCCTTAACGATACGACATGGATAAAATGAGCGTCCATACTTATGATACGGATACTCGATACGATACGCCTGATCGTGATACACCGAAATGATACAAGTGCGGACCCAGCTTAACATTTCGTCGAGCCTTTCCTTAGGCCCGACATTTCAACAAAAAGTGAACGCAAGGTGCATAGCAATGTTACGTGTAAGTGTAAATGCTCTCTAAATAATAAAACAATATAATATGCGCTAAAATTAGTAATGAAGTTGACAGTTCAATATGGCTATTAAAACCTATTGAGAGATGATAGATATATTAATGTATCCCTAAGTGGGACAAAATATATTATTCGACGAAACCCATCGTCAGCGAGGCTACTCGGGCTTGGCTGCTTTATTAATAACACAGCAAATTAAGTATAATTAATTTCAGGTAAAAGATCTATCGCATAGGTAATAAATACAATCAGAATATGGAAGGCCATGAAAATTGTAAACGAAAAATTAAAACACAAAATAAAACAATATTCATTTAATAACCTTAAAACCTTGCTAACTAAAGTAGTTGTTCAAAATGAGCCCCATTTCGGCGTTTGCCGTAAATTTAATCTTTTGAGGAATTGACTTTTCGTAGCTCTTTGCAGTGTATAACGAAGATGTAGGTCAGGTTATGTTAGTATTCGAGCGTGCCTCGCAGCGGCTACCGAAGCTCCAGAAAGCTTGGTCAAAGTTTTTTTTTCTATGATATATATAAAATTCAATAAAGATGAGATGAATAAACATTTGCCATTGACCAATCTAATAATAGTGTATTATTTTATGGGTGCCATTTTACGTAAAATAATAAATAAACTTAGCAGCGATTGGTCCATTGTTATTTTGTTATATGTTGGAGAAACAAATAAAGATTTACTATTCTATTCATTGGTATGATTTTACTTAGCCACTCAAACGTCCAGCCGCGAAATTTACACACCGCCGTTCAAACGTCCACGTCGCCGCGTAAACGTTTTTGGCGCCGAGAGCGCGTCCCATTTTTTACATAAATGGGCATATCTTCCTAACTGCTACACCTACGCTCAAAATAAAAATACCACAAAAAAGCTAAAACTATACGCAATCAATAAATTTATAGATTTAAGTATTAAATGAATCATAAGGGTCTCAAAAAAAATCCTAATCTTAAAAAAGTAGTCCTGACACCGACGGATAAAATCAATTAATTTTTGCGTTTAATAAAACATTGTTATTCTATCAGCTTTATGTTTTTCCCTAAGATGATCAATGTACTAGGAAACTGATAAATTTACGATTCGTATTATATTCGCGGTATATTTCGGCGTCTTCTAAAATTTCTATATTTCTCACAAAATTCTTTATCTGCAAGATAAGAGGTCATTCTTAATACATATTATAATTTAGTAATTGAAATAATATAAAAAAGTTAAAACTTTAATATTTTAAACAAATTAAATGAGCTAACTCAATCACGAATTGTTAATCAATGCATATAACGTAATTAAATGGTCATAATTAATTACATTTGTGTTTACCTATTAATATTTAAATCCGCTTAGTTTATTTCGGTCTGCGGATTGCAACGAACTAATAATGATTAACATAAACTTCGTAACTAGACACGCCATACTCACCTAATCAAATATTTATTTCGGGTTTAATGTAAATCATTAATCATCATGTTTTAAACCTCCGGCCGAAAAGGTAGGGTGGTCTAAGTTTGATGTGTCGGTTTGTGGAATCATAGCTCCCGAACGAATGAAGCGATATCTATTTAGTTTTTTTTCGTTTATTAGGTGATTTTTGCGCGAGTGTTCTTAGACATGACATGTTTGACTAGCATTTGTTTGTTAATGTTAAATATATATGTGGTAACCATGTTGTACACCAATATTGTTATAATAACAACATAAGAGATGGAAGCTGAGTTGTTATATTCGCTTCTCAACTCAGTGTTAATGATTGAAGCGAACTGTCAAGATAATGTTATTTTATTGATTACTAGTAGTGCCCCGCGGTGTTACCCGCGTTTAAATGTATTGTCCCGCGGAATTACATATTTTCCCGGGATAAAAAGTGATCTTTCATGATGATCGGTTGAGTAGTTTTCGCGTGAAAGCGTCACAAACAAACTAACATTCACATTTATAATAGTATAGGATTCATCTTAAGTTTATATTATTACTTGCTTTTACCGCGTGATAAGGGATTTTGTCGCGGTAAAAAGCAGCTTTGTATTTTACTGGGAAAGCAGCTATGTTCGTGCCAAATTTAATCTAAATCGGGCTTCACTCGCAATAATTGATTTTCCCGCGAAAACTGATATTTTACCGCGGTAAAAAGCCTATATGTTATTCTGATGTATAACCTATATTGTGGTAAAGTTTCATTCAAATCCATTCAGTAGTTTTTACGTGAAAGAGTAACAAACATCCATACATCCATACTTACAAACTTTCGCCTTTTTAATAGTAGTAGGATTCTTAGTTTTTATTTAAATTAGCTTTAAGTTGATCTGTCCATGTAGGCATCTTCTAAGGAAACGTTTTGACTTTGACATGTTAGATGGAAATCGGAGGATCACGAACATGTCGTGGGGTTGGCTCAAGTTATATTCTTCTTCCATTTCCCCATACATTTATCATTAAAGTAACAAAGTAAAATTTCCACAAATGCTTTGATTTGTCACGAATCTGTGATTATGTAGGTCACCCGTGCCATGTTATTTCAGAAACGTTGTGTTCGTTGCGATAAAAAGTCCTTATAAGTTGGCATCCTTTCCCTATGTTGTCTCTAGGCCAATTTACAAACATATCGGTATAGAGATTACAATCAGATCAATAAATTTGAACTCTAGGAAAACCGATCCCGATTGCACTAAGAGTATTTAAACGAATGTAGGTATGAAGGTCGCACGATTTACGTCAAAGTGCTATCCTAGCCTTGCTTATTGATTTCGCCTGGAGCAGACATCGGACAAGTGGATTACTCGGAACTTCGCTGCGAGCGAGCTACGTGATACCTAGTTTGTGTTGTACATACATAAACTTTAAGAAATTGTACTGAAGCAATCAGTACGTATAAGTTCTGCGACTTGCTTGCTCAAGATCTTAACAATATTGTTACGTATGTAGTTGGTTGTTTTACAGACATACCTATCAATATTTATAGATAGATAGATAGAAAATTCTTTATTACACACACCAATAAACAAAAATACTAAATTACTAATAGTAAAATAAACCTAGCATGTGTTATTGCTTAAAGCAATTTCTTGCAGACCACCTTTGTATGGAAATAATTTAATTCAGGAAAGTTGTGGACGGCGCTGGTAAAATAAAACAAATATTTATGTTAGTATTAATATTATTAGTAGGTAATTTCAGTACTGTAAGTGCACATTGGCGACCGGACGCCATATTGAATTTAATTGAACTTTGTATTGAAAACTAGAATAGGTACGTATTTAACTTTTTTTAAATTTCATTTAACTTTTTTCGATCTGACTGACCGTTTCGAACATATCTGTATCTATTTTAAATTGCGTAACAACTAGGCTTATAAAAGTAAAAAGTAAAGTAAAAGTACAAAGTAATTTATTTAACAAAAATATAGTAATACATAGTTATTGGCAGTACGATGAGGATACAAAAGTTTATAACTGTGGAGTATCCTCATCGCCCGCCTCTAGGCTCTATAAATAAATACATATTAATCTACTCTAAATCTAAATAAAAAGAGAACATATTATAGACAGTAAAATTACCAAAAGTTAAGTTTCAGTCAAGCTAATAATAATGTATCTTCTTAATTTCAGCTTGTTCTATCTAATTACACACCAACCCCTGCATCCGGTATTCATTTGTTTAAATCTTTTGTTTGCATAGCAGTGCCCCCACCAAGTCGAGCAAAAAAGCGTCCATCCTTTTCTCGAAGCAATTCAGGCCATCGCCTGAAAACACGTGTAAATTCAATCACCTGAAAACACGTGTAAATTCAATTATTTAGCGCGATGGCCAAGTCTCAATATATTTATATTAAACATTAAAGAATTTTAATATTAATAAGCGTCACTATAAGATGCTGTTAATTATTACGTAACAACTTAATGCTTCGAGTACGGAGATTCCAGACACAATTGATTTTCAATTGATATAGACCACGTTCGTGGTCTTAGAGACTGGACGTATTAAGACAGAAAGTCGCTTAAGTAGAGACTGAATAAATTAATAACCGACTTGGTATTACATGGATCTCACAACTTTTTACCGCAGAACAACTGAGTTGCGCGACTTGGTTTTTTTGATAAGTATTGTTTTTGATGGGATAAAACTTAGACATGTCGAAACACACTATAATCAAGTAATAAGTAGGTACATTAATTAATAATGAGGAAACACCATAGGGGACATGTTCAATTATAACTAACAGAAGCAGACAGAAAAACTTAAATGTTTCTATATACTTCATTACATTTTGTCAAAAGTTAATATTAATACTGAATAATATAATAGTAGTAGCTGCTGTAAAGGGGCATTGTCGATTGATTTTTATGATAAAATTAATCGTATATATAAAATTTCCATGTCATAATGTTAGTTGCCGTACTCCTCCGAAACGGCTTAACCGATTATTATGAAATTTTAAATGCATTATCAGTAGGTCTGAGAATTGGCTACTATCTATTTTTCATTTTGCAAAACAACGTTTGCTGGGGTCAGCTAGTAATTATATAGAATTGGACCAGTTAGGGGTTACTAATAGGGGGTTAGATCATAACCCACTCTCTGGTGGGTTAGGATTTAATCTATTTAATCCCCTTGTATTTAGAAGCCTAGGTCCAGCCAGCAGGCTAGTGATGATGAGGAGATGATGATGATGAGGAGATTCAACATTGAGCCATAGCATGGCAGAGCATGTATTTTTAACACCCGAATGAAAGTGAGGGGTGTTATAAGTTTGACGTGTCAGTCTGCCTTTGTCTATCATATTATGTAGTTTCCGAACAGATAAGCGCTTTCAATTTACTATTTAGATTTATATCGGGATATTTAATTTACCATGTTGATTGTCTTTCGAGTTTCCCGATATTTCGGCACAGTTACATGCGCCATCACGGTTGAAGTGAAGCCTTTCATTTGGTTACCAGTTTATTATTAATCTAAATCCCGTTATAAATCTAAATAGAGTTGATAACCATGATAGTTTTAAAAGTTATGATTTCAATTTAGTTTTTTTTGTATGGTAAGGCGACTTTACAGTGGCGAGTGTGAGGACGAGTGTTCTAAGACACGTTTGATGAAAATCGATTGATCCGTTTAAAATGGGGGTTGAAAGTAAAGGGGGGCAAATATAATCAAGTGGGGTCTCAAACGAAAGCGTATCACGCGCAAATTACAAAATAATATGTTTTTTTTACTTGTAAGGAAACTAAGGTTTTGTTATAAGGGGTATCAAATTAAAATTTTAATTATGTCATGTCAAAACGAAGCACAATGTTGTGTAGTACAAATTATTTTATAAATTATAAAACATGTTTCCGTATTTAATTTTTCCTCTGCATGCTTTACCTGTCGTATCGATTCGCTGAATTTTGCGTTGGTAAAAGAAATCCCTTATTTATAACAAACAGTTTCGGGAATTGACACTATTCCTGTGAGAAAAATAAATTAAATCGCGAATTTATTTTCCTCTTTACGCTTTTCCCGTTGTATCAATTTCCAGGAAATTCATTTGATAAAAGTATCCCTGTATAACACAAACAGTTTCTACTTGATGGAATAGGCACTATTGTTATGAGAAAATATATATTGAATCGCGACAAGTAAAATCGTATAGCTTTTAATATACCTACATATAAAATGATGGTTGCAACTTTTTATTGCTAACCTAATTGTGGAAATCTTTACGGTTTTGCCTTTCTTCGCTCCGCTGAGCTGACCATGCAGCCTAATATTTTTAAGTTAAGCTGTCTCGTAGTATCTTATTGTTCAAGTAGCAATATATTATTACTTGTCTTCAGTAGGTAACTTAACCCTTGCCAAATATCCGAAATCTGCATAAGAATACACGTCCTGAATTGCCATAATCCACCGCATACATGCTATGCAAATGAACAAGGTTATTTATAAACGCGTGATGAAACAGTTTGACAGTATTATTGTAAAAAGTGACCTACTTGCTGAACGGAGTAAATTATTGTGTTGATACCCACGCGATTTTATTGCTAACAGCTTTCAGTCTTGTTTTGTTCCAGCTGAATTTATATTTTCACAGGAATATGATATTTTTCTTCGGTAATAAGTATTTCCTTTCCTGGGACTCAAAGTACCTTCTGTGTACAGTTTCTTTTCTAAAGGGAGTCGGAGCGTAAAAAGGTTAAAGAAAGGCAGAGTGTCTGATATTTTTCATCATCATCATCTTCCTGACCTTATCCCTTATAATTATCTTATTTTTATGATATGTATTAAAAGACAGCCTCAATCTTCTCAAGGCCAGCAAGTGAGCTAGTAAAGTTGTTGACGATTAAAGTGTAACAAAGGATTACTATATTTCGACACAGACATCATGTTATTCGGGAATTTATATAGAAATAGTAGTTATTTGCGACATGGTCCTAAATTTAATTTAAAGGTTTTTTATGTTCACGTCCGTAAGTTTTAACCCTCTGAATCCTTACACGTGACCTCCGGGTGATGCTAAGAACAGTCTCTGGTGGTAGGCTTCGGCCGCGGCTTATCATCACCAACGATTGAAACGATTTTATCGTGTTTGGTAATGTGGTCTGGAGAAGTAATCTACCGTCTAGGTCTTCATGCCCATCTTAGACCACATTGTCACTTTACATCAGACGAGATTGTTGTCAAACAAAGACTTATCTAGCATGGAAAAAAAATGATTTATAGTTGACATAAGTGTCCAACGGTCATGCTTGAAGCGAAAGCGTAAAACGCCAAAAAAAATACACTATTATTTACTTACGTGTTTCGTTTACTGCATTATTTTCTGATACTATTTCATCTCATTGTCCCCAGGTCCTAGCCCACACACTTCAAGGTCTCGGTCAAGATGAAGGCATGTACCAGCAGTACATCCCTCTGGCTATCCACCTCGCCGACGAGTTTTTCCTCGCACATGCGTCGCGCGACGTGCAGCTGCTCATCGCGTGCTGCATCGCCGATGTGCTGCGAGTGTACGCGCCAGAGGCCCCCTACAAGGACCAGGAGCAGGTAACAGCTTAGTGACATCATATAACTCTCGAAACTGACAAGTTGTTGATTGCTCATCGGTCGCGCAACATGCAGCTTTCATTGCGTGCTGCATCGATGATGTGCTGCGAGTGTACGCGCCAGAGGCCCCCTACAAGGACCAGGAGCAGGTAACAGCTTAGTGACATCATATAACTCTCGAAACTGACAAGTTGTTGATTGCTCATCGGTCGCGCAACATGCAGCTTTCATTGCGTGCTGCGTGTACTCGCCCGAGGTCCCCTATAAAGACCAGGAGCAGATTAGAGTAATAACCCTCCTCGCTGACTAAAAAGTTGTTCATTGCTCATCCGGCTACGCTAGGGAACGCAAGTACAAAATTTACGAAGGTGAGGTCAAGTTCTCTTCTCTTCCTTCGATTCGTTCGAGCAGCGTTTCGTATATAATCCATTGAAATCCTACATTTAAGTTTGAATTTTTCAGAGGACACATCTATAAACTTAAGTTTGTGGGGTACACTAGTACCCCGGGAATTTTGGAAAATTTTCTAGGGGTAAAAAATGTGATGTTATTACAGGCATTACATGTGTTGATACAATAATAACAAATCTCTGTTTCGGTATCTAGATATAATAGTTAACAACTTTATTACAACAAAAACAGAAAAAGCACGACTAAACTAGCAACCATATAGAAAAAGTAGAACATTATTCGTAGATAAATAACAAATCTACAGCATTATTTATATTCCCTTTGATCGTTAAAAAGAAAAAAAAAAAAGATATAAATGGAGAAAACAATAGTTATATTATATAACGATGTTTTTTGTTTTTTTGACTTTTTTATGTTATGTATACGTTTTACGTTTTACGAAAGCACCCCTGGATCTTTCTTTTCGTATTTTATTTTTGACTTTTCTAAGATTTGTAAAACCAAACAATGGAAATAAATGATTTTGTATCTTGTTAGAGAAAATTAATTTATAAATTTAAATTGTCAAAACAATGCAAATTATCAAAATCAAAACTTTTTTCGTCCATAACTTCTTTCAAACTATAATAACAATTGTCAGCTAATAGATTTCTTAACCTACTTTTAAACAACGCGAGTGGTAATGCTCATTATGCATTCCGGTAGTTTTTTGTACACAAAGGAAAATAACCAAAGGAAATAACTTGTGGTGCAATGGGCTGCCTTATCGCTTGAATATTGTTATCCAGAATAATTGAAATACTGTAAATTGAAAATGAAATAGTGTACTGTGTACAAACGGACAACATCACGCGTACTTAACGCGTAACTGGCACAAACTTGAAACAGTGTCGCGCACACTCGAGAAATCTGCCAGATTAACTCATGTTATGGGTGCGTCAATATAATATAACTAGCTGCGCCCCGCGGTGTTACCCGCGTTATAATGGATTTTCCCGCGGAATGACGTTTTCCCGCGGTTATTTTTCAGGCTCTAGAGATTCTGTGTACCAAATTTCATTTAAATCGGTTCAGTAGTTTTCGCGTGAAAGAGTAACAAACATCCATACTTACAAACTTTCGCCTTTATAATAGTAGTAGGATAAACTGCCAGATTCGGTGGTTGAAGCGACGGGCGACTCCGCATTCAAGGCGCGATTAAAACGATGGCTCATACAACATACATTTTATACCTATGATGAGTTCTTAGAGTGTTCCCTGACAAATCATAAGTAGCTGACATACCAATTAATTTGCTTCCATTGACATTCCGTTTGTATTGTATTGATTTATTATTTAAAACTTGATTATGTGTTATTGACTAAGTAATTGAATTTGATGATTTATTTGTTTTGACATTATTAGTATTAAAACAGTGTAACCAAAATGGAATTGTGACGTATAATTTTATTATCAATAAATGACTATTAATGACTGTTGCTACTGACACGGATCCAACAAAAATCTGATTCTACAAAGTAAGACACCACTCCATGTGAACGCAACGTAACACGTAAAAATATCGTGTCCATTTTCCTTAAGTTTAGGTATTAATAATATAGCTTACAATTATCGCAAATATATCACAACTAATATTATAACTGCGAAAGTAGGTTTAATAAATAAATATTAATAAATATTTCCGGACTTATAAATATTTCCGGACTACTCACATATATTATTATATAGTATATTTTTAAGTTTTGCATACATAAGTTTATTTGCGAGTATAGAGAAGGTCCGAGTCCTTTTATCCTGAACAACAATATAATAATTATTTTAAATATAAATATTTTCTTTTGCAGAAAAGTTTTTCCGTCATAAGGTTAAAAGTGAGGTTTATCACTCATTAAAAATCATTAAGAATATAATATTTATTTTTTTACTATAATTGCCTCTGCCAATTTACATGGTCGAAGCCGCAGGCAAACGCTAGTATGGTTTATTAATTCAAATTTAATACAATTTGTATTTTTCCGCTACATAAAATACATGCTGATGTGCTGATTATGCTTAGAGTATAAGGGTGTTAGTTTAGGATTATTTTACTAGAAAAGAGTATAATTGTTAGTTGTTCCGAAAAATAAACAAAAATTTTTTTTCAAGAATAATGTACATACGTATTACTGAGGTAATGATGAGACTGCAAAAAGTAACTAAAAACTGTGCAGCAGTCTCATCGACCGACTTAAGGTACTAATTAGTCATTTAATATTCACAAGTAAGTTTCATTATAACTAGAAATACAAAGAAAATAAAATGCAATAAAATCAGGCCCTGTTTAAGTTTCTCTATAAAAAGTTAACGATCCAATTTTCTATGTATCTTTCTCCAGGTCAAAACCATATTCCTGTTCCTGATAAACCAGCTGCAAGGTCTGCGAGACCCGAAGGACCCGGCCTTCAAGCGGTACTTCTACCTGCTGGAGAACCTGGCCTACGTCAAGTCGTTCAACATGTGCTTCGAGCTCGAGGACTGCCAGGAGATATTCTGCGCGCTGTTCTCGCTCATGTTCAAGATCGTCAAGTGAGTGGTACACCTGGAAAGTGACGTTGATGAATCTTAATGATTTTTAATAAGTGATAAACCTCACTTTGCAGGTTAAACTATTTTTAATTTTTGGAGTTTACTCCTTATGAAACGATTTGAGTTATAAGGCCTGGTACGGAAATTTTGTGTGGAGTAAAATCAAGTGTAACACGAAAAGTTGAGGCGTTAATATGTACATACATACTATATACATAGAAAACACCCAGACCCGAAACCAGACATTGCAGAATAACTATTAAAAGCATGATACATAGACAAAAAAAATAAATATTATTTACAACTTATTTCCATTTCCAGCGGCGAGCACTCATCAAAAGTAAAATCCTTCATGCTGGACGTCCTCTGTCCCCTCATCACGGAGTCAGACGTGGTCTCCAACGAGCTGCTGAACGTGATCCTCATCAACCTGGTGGAGCCCAACAAGAGAGAGCACAAGCACGCGTACGGGCTGGCCAAGGACCTCATAATCAAGACTAACGAGACCCTTGAGCCTTATATCCAGGCGGTAAGTTCATTTTCCTCCGGGCTGGGCAAGTGCGTAGAACAATTTTTCAGTGTTTCGTAATGTGGTCCGGAGAAGCCATCTACCTTCTAGGTCTTCATGCCCCATCTTAGACCACATCGTCACTTTACATCAAGTGAGATTGTGGTGAAGGCTTATCTAGCACAAAAAAAAAATATTTTAGTCTGACACAAGCACGCCGCGCCCCCTGCTTGCTAAAGACCTCAAAGTCAAAACTGGGACGTTCAAGCGCTGGGCGGTAAGGCTCGAATCTGATATTTTATCCTAAAAGCGTGGCCTTTTGGATCGGATTTAGTCTAAGGCTGATTTTAGTGTGAAGCTGACCATCGGCGCTGAAGTAGCAATTCGATTGTAAGCGTAACACGGAAATCAGCCTTAAGATTGTTAGACTTCTCTTACAAAGTCTTAATACCGAAATAACATTCCATACTAGAATAATGCTGCTCATTTAAATGTGCTTTAAAACTTAAGTTATTTTTTTCCTTTCCAGTTCTTCAACCACGTGCTGATCCTCGGCAAAGAAGAGAAGCACCTATTAATATTCTTCAAAGTATACGAGCTTATATACGAATTGTACCAATGCTGTCCAACTATACTGCTCTCAGTGCTGCCCCAACTAGAGTGCAAGCTGAAATCAGCCCAGTTCCAAGAGCGACTCAGCGCAGTCGCACTCCTAGCTAGAATGTTCTCCGAACCAGGTTCTGAGCTTGCGAAGCAATACCCGAACTTGTGGAGGGCTTTTCTGGGCCGGTTCAACGACATCTCAGTCCCCATTCGCATCAAATGCGTCCAGTACTGTATGCACTTCCTAGTGCACCATCCGGACTTGCGCAAGGATATAACCGAGACGTTGAAACTGAGACAGCATGATGCTCACGAACAAGTGAGGTATGAAGTAGTTATGGCGATAATTGCAACTGCCCAAAGAGATTTCCAGGCAGTCGCGGAATCAGAAGATCTTCTCCACTTTGTCAAAGAGCGTACTTTAGATAAAAAGTTCAAAATCCGCAAAGAAGCCATGACAGGCCTAGCTATGATATACAAGAAGTTCCTTACTGAGGAGAAAGTGCCGCCGGCGACGGAAAAAGCCGCTCAATGGATCAAAGACAAGATCCTACACGGATACTACATGACCGCTCTAGAAGACAGATTACTAGTCGAACGACTTTTGAATACATCTCTTGTCCCGTATACGCTGCCACCGCAGATTCGTATGAAGAAACTCTACTACCTAATGTCCAATGTAGACGATAACGCGACGAAAGCATTTATAGAACTCCAAAAGCATCAGTTAGCTGTTCGCCGGACTGTTGCCGAATGGGTGGACCTCCACAGAAAGCCGCCTACACCAGCAGTGCAGAAGGAAATGATCGCCAAGGTCCTACACATAAGCACCAAATTCCTACCAGAGTCTGTGAAATCGCAGGAGTTTCTGAATAAATTTTCGACACATATGAAACAGGCACCGGAAATGTTGCAAGGAATGGAGACTATTTTAAATCCTAATGTTAGTTGTGAAGTTTGCGTTCGTACAACGGTAAGTACCATGTAGCTTTATTCGTTAGTTTTATAACTGTAGGTTTAACATTTCCTAATTAGTACTTTGACATAAAATATAGAATGGGCATGATGATATCCCGTCCAAAAATATTAGACACCTATTTTTCACTTTATCAATTTAATCAGAAAGTGACAAGATAATTAGTATTGGTTCCGGAAAGTGGGGGGCTTTTTATGTGTATCATCATCTTCCTGACCTTATCCCACATTACGTGGGGTCGGCACAACATGTTTTCTCCTTCCATTTCCCTCTATCACCCGTCATCTCAACACTCACCTCTTTCTTACACATATCATCTTTCACACAGTCCATCCACCTTTTCTTCGGCCTACCTCTTCTCACATATCCATCGACATTCATATCTAACGCTCTTCTCGTTACAGGATATTCATCTATTCTCATGACATGTCCATACCACGTGTATATATGTGTATATTTAGTAAAAAACGCGTTACGACATGCGAACATTCAATGCACTATATCATCTTGATTTTTTAAAGTTCCATGCATATTGCCTATTACTCTAATAACTAATGTTTCTCTAATGTATATTTCCAGTCGAGTGTCCTCAAAAAGCTGGGCCAGCCGGTCATGACGAACCTGTACTACAACACGGTGAAGATGCTGCTGGAGCGCGTGAGCTCCGTGATGATAGACCACGACGCGCTCATGATCCTCGTGTCCTACGTCGAGGGCGCGGTGAAGGGCACCGACCTGAGGGCCGCGGAGGAGTGCGGTACGTCCTAAACACTGCGTTTATTATGTTATACTTTCTTTGGTTATAATATAACTAGCTTATACGGTCTTCGATGGATTTTGCACAGAGCATTCATCATTTGGAGTAGGAAAACATTTTTGTTGTAAATGTTAAATTAATAATATTTACCTACTAGCGGCCCGCCCCGGCGTCGCACGGGTAAAAAAAGTTCCCAGCAATTTTTCCTTATTTGCTCACCGTTTAGACCTACCCTGGACTACGACAAACATTTTAAAACCAAAATCACCTCAATCGTCCCAGCCGTTCTCGAGTTTTAATCAGACTAACGAATAACAATAACTTTTATTTATATAGATAGAGTTCTATATCTCCTTGAAGTTCCAAATACAAAATTGTTATAAAAACAAAATTGTAAAAACTGATAAAGCTGTGTTCTTCTATTCGCTTCTTAACTCAGTATAAAACATTGAAGTGAACTAACAATGTTATTTGTTTAAAATATTTGGTTTTATTAATTATAAGTTGACCTGTCCATGTATGCTTCTAAGGAAACAAAATGTTTAGAATTTGACTTTGAAAAAGACAAAACAAGGTCTGACGTGTTAGGCTCCTGTGTAAAGTAAGCCAGGTCAGCCTCACACCAACTGCAGGCGGGCATTGGCTTATTTTTTGTCAAACTTGCTCCATCTGACTATCATGCTAGACTGCCATTTAAAACATCCATATATTACAAAATACTATGTAATACAAAATCTTCTGGCTTGGACTGGAATGTGCTTGAGTGCACTGAACTAAGTGTATTGGAACCAGTAATTTGAAGAAAACTTCAATGAGCCCATGTCTCAGCTTTTCTAGTCAAACCTTCTCAAAAAGCTGACCCTACAGAACACTAAATTATTCGTTATGTTATTGTTACGAGAAAACGAGAACGACTAATTAATGACGTTACGTTGAAATATAAAGGTTTAGTTTAGAGCATAATTAAACTATGTTTTTTAGGACCTTTATAATCAACACTGTATAATTATTATTTCCAGGTATCGACGTCAAGAAAGCAGCGGAGCGCGGCCTTAAACTCCTCGTGATGCTATCGTTCGTGTTCCCCGCGCACTTCCTGCACGAAGACGTGCTGGACCGACTCACCGGGCTGCTGGAGCTGGACGACGAGAGCATCGCGCCGCACATCCTGGCCGCGCTCACCTTCCTCGGGAAATACAGGCCTCTAGGTAACGCACTGTGCACTACATCTGGGTAACTCCTCGTGATGCTATCGTTCGTGTTCCCCGCGCACTTCCTGCACGACGACGTGCTGGACCGACTCACCGGGCTGCTGGAGCTGGACGACGAGAGCATCGCGCCGCACATCCTGGCCGCGCTCACCTTCCTCGGGAAATACAGGCCTCTAGGTAACGCACTGTGCACTACATCTGGGTAACTCCTCGTGATGCTATCATTCGTGTTCCCCGCGCACTTCCTGCACGACGACGTGCTGGACCGACTCACCGGGCTGCTGGAGCTGGACGACGAGAGCATCGCGCCGCACATCCTGGCCGCGCTCACCTTCCTCGGGAAATACCGGCCTCTAGGTAACGCATTGTGCACTACATCTGGGTAACTCCTCGTGATGCTATCATTCGTGTTCCCCGCGCACTTCCTGCACGACGACGTGCTGGACCGACTCACCGGGCTGCTGGAGCTGGACGACGAGAGCATCGCGCCGCACATCCTGGCCGCGCTCACCTTCCTCGGGAAATACCGGCCTCTAGGTAACGCATTGTGCACTACATCTGGAAAGCTCCTCGTGATGCTATCATTCGCGATCCCCGCGCATTTTTTTTTTATATGCTTAATTTTACCACAATCTCACCAGATGTAAAGTGACGATGTGGTCAAAGATGGGACATGAAGACCTAGTAGGTAGATAGCTTCTCCGGGCCACATTACGAAACACGAAAAAATCGCTTCACGCACTGGCCCAGCCCGGAGACGTGCTAGACCGATTCACAGGTCACTAAAACATTAACATAGGTACTTAAAGAGAGTTCAGTCAGTACTTAAGAGACAGTGAAGACAGTAGACCAATACAAGAGACTAGACACTAATTAACCGGGGCACACGGTATCCTGTTTCTGTCGATTTTCTATGTCGCGGCACCTTTAAGTAACAAACTATTATACAACAATGTCTACATCTATTAAACGAAGTCTTACTCAGCTACTGCAAGAAGTTGGACTGGTTAGGGCAGGATATTGCACAATCCACTTCTACTATAGATGTTAGTGCATTATTTTGTGTGTATCATGATTATAAGAAACAGTTTTTTTTATCATTTCTACAAATAACAGATGTGTTTAATTTATTTCAGGTGAGGCGACACCGACTCTATTCCCAAAACTAATTAAACTATGCAAAGCGTACGCTGAAGTGGGAACTCCGAAACAAGCTAAAAATGCTGTCAGGTATGTCTGACAAAATATCGCTACTATATTTTATTTATTGCTTTTGTAATAGGCGTAAACTATAACTAATAACATCTGTTTATAAGCTCAGAGCTCACCATGGGTCGATATCATATTTCTGTGTGGATTATCCATAGGTATGAATAGGTTTAGAGTGACTTTGAATGCGATTTTTTTAGCCATCGAATCAGAATGACTAAATTATTGTTTATGAAAGATAAGTCTACATTTGACCATAATCTCACCTGATGTAAAGTGACGATGTGGTCTAAGATGTGGCATGAAGACCTAGAAGGTAGATGGCTTCTCCGGACCACATTACGAAACACGAAAAGATCGTTTGATTCGAAATACGAAAAGGAAGTCTCCAAGCTCGTTGAAATAGCAATGCTATCAGGCCATATAACAGATATAGCATAATTATGGCTATTACATTACATTTTATATATTGGTTTGGTTTTATAATGTAGTTTTGTTTTTCTAATGAGCTTGGTTTTTGTATTTTTTTTGTTTAGTCGTTGTAACTTGTTTATCATGTTGTTTCCATTCACGAGGGCTTTATAAATTTACGTATTTACGCTATCTACATTTATATTTAGCTACTATCTATTGAATAATATTCGATTCTATTTTGGTTTTTATTTATGTTTTTGTAAACTCATAATTTTAATATTTTAAATTGTCAATCCTTCTCACTTTTTAAACGGTGTTTTAGATAAAATTATTCGATATACCAATATATTATGTGCTATTGATATGTAAGGGTAATTGATATTGTGTTCCTATAGTACAGGCTTTGCCTAGTTTGGGAACCATTGTCAATTGTAAGCTATGTATTAAGTTTTTGGAAATAAATAATTATTATTTCAATATTATTTAATAAAATACGGCCATGGGTTGAACGGAGGCAACAGTAAATGCAGCTTAAGACGACAACCAATAAGATGGACATATGACTTTGCTAAAATTGCGCTTGCAAACCGAATCCGGAGGAAACGGTAATTAGTTACAATAGTGTGTGTGTGTTAAATAAATTTCTACTGAAAACCAGCGCTGTAGCTTGCTTACTCAGCAGAGTGGCATCCAATGTACGTCCGAATTTGTTACACATGTATACCATTCTAACTAAAATCATTATAGTTGCTCAGTATTATATTTGTATTTTTACGTAAATAAACCTTTTTCTATTTCTACTCTTTTGGCGATGCAAAGATTATCTGCACGCCTCTAGCGGAGAAATTTAGAAACTGTCTAAGAACGACACTTTGTTTGTTTACATATTATCTGATTTGTATTTATTATTTATGTTTTTCCCTGACGTTAATTGTAACGAAAACTGTCAAAGTGTCGTTCTTAGACAGCTTCACAATTTTGACATTCCGTTTGTATTGTAATTTATTTATTATTTTAAACTTGACATATGTGTTATTGACTAAGTTATTTGCAATTTGACATATTTATTAAGTAATTGAATTTAATGATTTATTTGATTTGACATTATTAGTACTAAAAAACCAGTGTAAACAAAATGTAATTGTGACGTATAAAAATATTATCAATAAATGACTATTAATGACACTAGAGGCGCTAGTTAGAATCTAAGCATCGCCAATTCTAACACCCTCCATTTAATTGACAGGTGTCTATTCGTGAACGTGCCGGACGAGCGGACGCAGATCTTCACGGAAATCCTGGACACGTTGAAAGCGACGCTCAGCCCGCACTCGGAGCACTACCGCACCGCCATCGTCACGCTCGGCCACATCGCGCACAACCTGCCCGACAACTTCCCCGTGCACATCAAGAATATCGTCTCTAGAAAGGTTTGTACTTAAACTCAAAGTCAAAGTCAAAACGTTTATTTCCTTATACGCTTATGCATACATGGCTTGCATGCTAGTTGAGGGAGGGGATGCTGCCAAACTTAAACAGGTTTACTAGCTACAAGCTTAACAGCTGAAACCCCAATAATCCATATTTGACATGCATGATACATGGACAGGTCAACTTAAAGCTAATTTAAATAAAAACTAAGAATAATAAAAAAAATAACATTGTCTTGACAGTTCGCTTTGATTTTTAACCCCCGACCAAAAAGAGGGGTGTTATAAGTTTGACGTGTCTGTCTGTCTGTCTGTGTGTCTGTCTGTCTGTCTATCTGTCAGTGGCACCATAGAGCCCCCGAACGGATGGAGAGATTTCAATTTAGTTTTTTTTTGTGTGAAAGGTGAGTCTGGCGCGAGTGTTCTTAGATATGTTTCATGAAAATCGGTTGTGCCGTTTAAAAGTTATGGGGGTGAGAGTGGGTAAGGTAAACCGAAAATCTGCAAATATACTAGTGTGGGGTATCAAATGAAATCGCGTCCACATTACATAATATAATGTTGTTTTACATTAAAGGAAATGAAGGCATTGGAATCGGGGGTTTTCTTAATTTTTAAATTTAGATTTATTAATAACAAAGGACTGGCTGTTCTCGGCTCTTAGGCTAAAAGTGTTATCAATCTATCTTACTGTATGTAATGACGCCAATATACTCATTAGATCCGCGATTACATAATTAAATAAATAAAATAAATAAATATTTCCAGACCAAGCACACAACAACATCTAGCCCCGTGGTAAGCTATAAGCTTGTATTACGGGTACTAGATATCTGATATACTTAATATAATAGTCATACATATATAGATATTTTTTATTATAAATATTAAACACCCAGAGACCAAGGAGAAAGTGCTTGCAGAACATACAAACACTTTCACCCTCGGCGGGAATCGAACCCGCTACCTCTTCCGCCTACATTCAAACATACATAATTGTCTACATTCAAATTATATCGAAAATCTTTTTACAGATAGTGAAAGAATTACTGGTCCGCGAAGGCGGCAGCGCCTCCAACATACCCACGGAAGACTGGTGCGAGGAGGAAGAACTACCCGAGGAGACGCGCTGCAAGCTGGAGGGGCTGAAGTGCATGGCGCGCTGGCTGCTGGGCCTGAAGAAGGACGAGCTCTCCGCGCAGAAGACATTCAGGATGCTGAACGCGTTTATCGTACACAAGGGGGATCTATTACAGGTTTGTTTATATTTATTTTATTACTAGTCGACCCGACAGACGTTGTCCTGTCCCACGTCTCAAAAAACAATATCCAGTTGACCGTATTGTGAATCTAAACCATTCCCAGATCCCCTTGAACACACACAAAAAATTTCATCAAAATCGGTCCAGTCGTTTGAGAGAAGTTCAGTGACATACACACTCACAGAAGAAATATATATATGTATATAGATTTACACACCAATATTCTAAAGTTGTGCGGAAAAAATTAAGACGAAGTAACGTAGCTTGCCAGAGCTAGATGCGGGACTCTCGAACCCACGTCTTCCACTATACGCATGGACGTTCTGACCAACTAAACTAACCTCGCCACTACGTCATCGCTTCAATTTCTTCTACACTTGCAACTACGAGTTACGCCTCGTACTTGCTTTCGTCTTAATTTTTTCTGCACAATTTTAGAATATTAGTCTCAACCTATAAGTGGGGTTTATCACTTTGTAGAAAAACATAAAAAGTTTTATTTACACACCATTGAAGACTAGGACTTCCATACTAGGGTCCAACACATTCAAGAGCTGATCAAATATAAATAAAATGGTTTCTGTACAAAGTCACAGGACATAAAACCTACCTCAATTGATATTCTTATCTAACATAGGTGAAATTGGGGTTTTTCAAAGAAATATCCACAAATTTGCCTTACTTCATCAACCACGAGAAATAATTGACCAAATGTCACCTACACAAAATACGTAGTACGAAATAATTTAGCAAAGAAGACCGCTATTCTTTAGTTTGAGGTTTTATTGAGCCGAGCTAGTTCCTGGTGTGGGGAACTTGTTCTCGGGAACAATATAGATAGATAGAAAATTCTTTATTACACACACCAATAAACAAACATACAAAATAATTAATATTAAAATTAAACCTAGCATGAGTAATGGGCGGTCTTATTGCTTAAAGCAAGCAATATAATATTATCTTAGCAGGTGGGTTGATAAGGTTTGTTTTATCTGTGTATCATTCTTCTTAGCCAATGACAAATTTGTATTGCACCATCATAGGCGTTATCATCCAATTGACAGGGTTCAAAATGTAGGTGTTATTAATGGGCTGTCATAGTACCTAGAAATTTGAAAAGTACTCTGATGAAACGTTTTCCATTCTCAATATAAAAGCAAAATCAGGAAAAATGAACTTCGAAAAGCTTACTACATCAGCAAAGCAGTTTATATTTAGTTTTTTTTTGCCATAAACTGAATTTAATATGTAAACTGCTATTTTGTGAATCGCAATATCCACAAGAAGCGACAAGTCATGCAAGAACATAAAGACATTTATGTACGGATATTTATCATTGAGTTCATCTTCAATCATGGGAATAGGGTATCCCAAGTACATACAAAAGCTGTGTTGGCTAAGTGGGAGGACACTCAACTTTCATTGCAAAGGTCGTGGGTTCAAACCCCGCCACGCACCTCTAGATTTTTCTTCTTGAGAAATGTATAAATAAATATTTCCTGACAATCCACACAACAACATCTAGCCCCGTGGTAAGCTCTTAGCTTGTGTTACGGGTACTAGACATCTGATATACTTAATACATATATAATATACATACGTACATAGATATTTTTTATTATACATATTAAACACCCAGACTAAGAAGAAAGTGCTTGCAGAACATACAAACATTTGACCCCTCGGCGGGAATCGAACCCGCTACCTCTTGCGCCACAAGCGGACTCTCGCCCACCGCGCCACTGAGGCAGTCTCAGTCAGAGTATGTGTGTTTTAAACACGTGCTTTAACGGCGAAGGAAGAAGAATTTATTATTTATTCTCCAACACACACTTAGCCAGCGTGGTGAATTAAGGCCTAATCTCTCTCGCCAAGAGGGAAGTCCCTGTGTCCCAGCAGTGGGAACGTTAATAGGGTGATGATGATGTAAATACAAAAAAAAACTGATATACCGGGCGTCCCAAACTTATGGGACATTAAAATAAAAAATACAAAACGTTTATTGTACAACACAATGATATAAAAATCTTAATATAATGGTTTCCAAGGATGAAGGGGAAGTACCTAAAATATCGTAGATAGGGTATTTTGCTGAAATACGACTTTATGTTACTTTTAAAAGTTATTAATTCTGCATTCATTGATGTGTGACTGTGAAATAATCTAAAAATCTTTTTGTACAGCAAAATCGTCTATCAAAAGCGGAAATGGCACACCTACGGCTAGCAGCGGGCGCGGCGATGCTGAAGATCTGCGAGCAGAAGGGCGTCGGCGACCAGTTCACGGCCGAGCAGTTCTACAACCTCTCGCATCTCATGGTGGTAAATAAATAAATAAATACATATTTCCGGACAATCTACACAACAACATCTAGCCCCGTGGTAAGCTCCAAGCTTGTGTTACGGGTACTAGATATCTGATATACTCAATATAATATACATACATATATAGATATTTTTATTTGCCTTAATTTCCTTAAAAGTAAAATACCATATTTAGTAATGCTTTCATTTGATACCCCACTCGCGTATATTTGCAGATTTTCGGTTTCCCTTCCCCACTCTCAACCCCATAACTTTTAAACGGCTCAACCCGATTATAGGCTTGATCGAACAAATCATCGAACAGTTCGTTATTCTGATACAAGTGAATGCTTTAGTCGCATAAAAGCATTAAAGCCATTTTATAACATACACTGTATTTATTTTAAAACCTTATCTCGTTTTTTTTTGTTTTACCGTTTTAAATTCGGATTATTAAAATGTTTTTTCTTTCAGGACGACGTACCACAAGTTAGAGAAGCGTTTGCATCAAAATTACATAAAGGACTTTCAAAGGTTAGTGGAATATATATCACTTCACAATATTCTTAGGTTCTTGGGATTCCGTATTCCTGTAAATTAAAATCCAGGTTATTTTTTCAAAATCTCGGATAGCGCTTTTAATAAAATCTTGTAGCTTGCATGTTGGTACCACTTAAATTTAATAAGAATTAGCCCAGTAGTTGTTGAGTAATCTTTTAAGAAGTCATAGCATCCTAAAGGTCAATGTTTATCAGGGCAAAAAATGATGACAGATGGGGCATGAAGACCTAGAAGGCAGATGGCTTCTCCGGACCACGTTTTAAAATTCTTTCATTGCACTAAGGGTGGCATTCACCACATCGGTTCTTGCGTATCCGTTTTCCTGTTGTTAAAAGGACAGGTTTTGTTGTTAAAGTAGCAGGTTTTTTTGTCAATATCGTGCTGGTATCGCTTTTTATCAAATGTTGTAGCTTGCAAGTTGGTACCATTTGGCTTCGTTAACTTCACTAATAAGAATTAGTCCAGTACCTAGTTTTTGGGTAATCTTAGAAATAGTAATTAATAATAGTCAATAATAGTCATTTATTGATAATATTATTATACGTCACAATTTCAAATAAACAACAACTCAGAATAGAATACAAAATACTTTATTACACACCAGATAAACAATACAATAAGAAATTAAAACTAAATCTAGAATGCGTAATGGGCGGTCTTATTGCTAAAAGCAATTTCTTCCAGACAACCGTGGATGGAGAGAAAAAATTTACATGTTTTATGGACGGTGGCTTAAGCAATATAAACACCTAATATCTAATGCTACACCTAAAACTCGAGTCGTCGTAGCATAGCCACTGTAACGTCCAGCGCCCGCGGCGCAACTAGGGACTAACGTCCCAGCGCGCGTTACGCGAGCGGTGCGTGCCACGCTGCGCGATTTTTCCGTTAAAACTATTTATCACATAAAATGTACTAAACCTATTTCAAAACCAAAAATGTATTTATGTTCTTTATTATAATTATATAAACTTGAATAATAATATGAATCATCGTACCTACATCTTCATTTACTAAAAAAATATCAAAAATAGGGTGGTAGCATTTTTAGACTGATTTGGAGACCTATTTTGATAAATTTATTTAAAATACTTCCTCTGAACATTTAATTATTATTTTGGTACCGTTTTAACGGGGTTGGAGTCTAATTTTTTCAATAACATATTTAATTTTAATACAGATATCACAAGTAAATCATAAAGAAATTAACTTGCGAAAAATAGGAAAATGGCGGAAAATTTATCTCACTTTATTGACAAAATAATTTTTTTTTCATAATTTTTGTTGCCAGGTATTGGTTTTTCTAATTAGAATTTAGTAGAATAATTATTGACAATGACATCTGACATTGACACTAGCAACTTGTCTTATTGGAAAATAAAGAAAATCCGAAATAAAAAAAACCAAAAACTCGTGTGGCACTCTAGTACCATGGACGTTAGTCGGCATAAAGTTTTGTGGCACTACAGTACCACTGGACGTTCAAGTGGATAGAGAAGTCGTAGCATCATAAAGGTCAATGTTTACAAGGACAAAGAAATAAATAAAATAAATAAATAAATATTTCCGGACAACTCACACAGAATCACCTAACCCCAAACTAAGCAGAGCTTGTACTATGGGTATTAGGTGACTGAAATACTACATAGATACATTTTTTTTTGTAAATACATACATATGATACACAGAAAACACCCAGACCCGAAACCAGAAATAGTAGATCGTACAAAATCTGGTCCCCTGGCGGGAATCGAACCTGCAACCTCCTGCGCCTCAAGCGGACGTTCGCCCACCGAGCCACAGAGGTCGAAATGATGACGTTTTAAAATTTTTATTTTTTTTATTTATTTATTTTATTTAGAAAAATCACTTAAAGCTAAAGTTGACAAAAATCCTTAAAATTTAACTAGAACTATGCTGTATTTATTGTGCCTGAACTAGGAGAATCCTGTTTTTCAGGCATACATTATTTCCTAAGTTTATTCTGTATAACAATGTTTATAACTAATTTAATGCACATGTTGCTCTGACATAGTTGTTGGATTAGTACACTTACATATCTTATTACCTAGATTACAAATACAAATTGCTGACTTACAAAAAACTACTTATTTTATAACGGATAAGAGGTTTTCAGTGTCATTGTATGACAAACTTTGTAGATAACCTTGAACTACTTTTTTGCATTTATATAAATTACACGAATGCATGACATGTGTATTGCTCTATTTAATTTATTGTACAAATTAAATCTAAATTTAAAATTTAAGAAAAACCCCCGATTCCAATGCCATAATATCCTTAAACGTAAAACAACATAATATTATGTAATGTGGACACGATGCGATTTCATTTGATACCCCACACTAGTATATTTGCAGATTTTCGGTTTTCCTTACCAACTCTCAGCCCCATAACTTTTAAACGGCACAACCGATTTTCATGAAACATGTCTAAGAACACTCGCGCAAGACTCACCTTTCATACAAAAAAAACTAAATTGAAATCGATCCATCCGTTCGGGAGCTATGGTGACACAGACAGACTGACAGACACACAGACAGACAGACAGACAGACAGACAGACAGACAGACAGACAGACACGTCAAACTTATAACACCCCTCTTTTTTGGTCGGGGGTTAAAAAGGTCCTAGAAAACTGTAAAATCTGTGAGAAAAAGCATGCCTTTTGCGTAAAAGCTTTGGACAAACACTATCATATCTTCTTTTAATAGTAATATCCGGTGGAATAGATGCGTGTTGTTTCAGAACAGTGCTCATTATGAAAAGCTGGCGAACAGATAATACTTCACATAATTTATAGAGACTGTTAGTAGGGAATCTAAACGGTCGAAAAGTAGATACTTTAAGTATTGCCCTTTGAGCCCTTTCGACTGTTAGTAACAATGTTTTACCTGCACCACCCCATGAGGTTATGCAATAACTGATAATAGATTGGCATAGAGCTACAGTTTTTCGTCTACTATATGACGAAGATTTTTAAAAACAAAGATTAACTTTCTAATACGGCTTCCAAGGGCCTGTATGTGCGGTCTAAAAGAGAGCGTTTTATCTATTATAATGCCTAGATATTTCACTTTGTCAATGCTTGCTATCTCTGGACATGTGCACGGGCTATAATCTTGTACTGAACAATGATGTGCATATAATCGATAATTCGCCTCTGTTAATCTATGTTTTCGCATTGTAAACTTTATGTAACTCGTCTTATCTATATTTAAGGTGAGGAGATGTTGATGAAGCCATTTATTAACTAAATTAAAGCCATATTGAGCATGCATAGACGCTTCTTTTTCCGAATCTGCTGAGAAGAGAAGAGCTGTATCGTCAGCGTAGGAAATTATTTTGCCATGTTTTAATTTAAGATTACAAAGGTCATTAATATATATTAAGAATAAAGTTGGACCTAAAATACTACCCTGTGGGACGCCATAATCAGTGTTTTCAAGGTCCTTACTAATGACGTCACCAATCTTAAAACATTGAGTGCGGTGTTCTAAGTAACTTGAGAAAAGCTTAATTGTCTCGTTGTACGCAGGGTATACCAAACAAATGCCTTCCACTGGACTTCATGGGCATGTACGCGCTCGCCGGGCGCGAGTCGGAGCGGCGAGTGCGCACGCAGGTTCGCCAGTACATGCTGGCCGACGTGATGCGACGCCGCGAGTACATACGCAACATCACCGTCGGCACTAAGGGTAAGTGTGTAGTGTGTACTAGAGATTGAGAGCTAGGCGGGGCCCAACCATTGGATTGAGCTACACAAACCACAAGTAATCTCAGTAGAATAACACTATATACCTAGATTGGTACAGGAGGCTATTAAGATTACAAAACACAGGAACTTCAACCGAGAAGATGGTTTTTAATTATCTGGAACCTGGAACCCTGTTGTGAAGATGTGTACTAGTCAAAAAGACATTTAATTTGTATTCCCACTCAATTAATGTTGTCTGAAATAAAATGATTTGAATTGAAAAAAAGCCTGCAAGGGAGGTCCAAACGGACACCGTCAGTAATTGTGTGTCGCGATAGTATAGTGTGTTAGTGGGGTGTGAAACATGTCCCAGCTCTAGTGATACATCGACTCGTAATAAAAGTGTGAGAAAGAGGGTAGATCGATTTGTCTGCCAATAAAACTGTTACTCCAATCGCTGCAGCTTCAGTTCAACCGTGATCATGGTGCATGTAACTGTGCTGAAATATCGGGAAACTCGAAAGACCATCAATCATGGTAAATATCCCGTTATAAATGTAAATAGTAGAGATTTCAATCCTAATGACCCTCCTTAAGTCTTATGAGACACACGTGCACTAGAGATGTCAATAAGGTCATTCCCTTCGCCCGTGATTTATGATGGACACTGAATGTCACCTAGTTACGACATCACCATGCAACAGTTGTCAATCACTAAATTTTACCATGACTACATAGAGATACTAAATAAATATTTCCGGAATACTGACACATCATCATCACTCACCCCAAACTAAGCAGAGCTTGTACATACTTATGGGTTTTAGGTGACTGATACACTACATAGATATTTTTGTAAATACATACATATGATAAATAGAAAACACCCAGGCCCGAAACCAGGAATTGTAGATCGTACAAAATCTGGTCCCGCGGCGGGAACCGAACCCGCAACCTCCTGTGCCTCAGGCGGACCTTCGCCCACTGAGCCACAGATCGTCAATTTCAATGAGATTTCAATCTTAATGACGAGGGTCATTAAGATTGAAATCTCATTGAACTTAGCCCATGGTTTATGGGAGACACACTTGCACTAGGATACTGAGGTCTTCCCTTCGCCCGTGATTTATATGATGGACACTGAATGTCGCCATGCAACTGTTGTCAATCATTAAATTTTACCATGACGACAAGAATACTTAGGATAGATTGGGATCGAAAAGTTCTTGAATAGTCGCGTTCTTAACGCTCCTCAACATAGTGTTCGAAAAAGTGAAGCATAATTTTCAAGACCATTTTATTTCCATTGACTAGATTTAAGCAAATTTTTAGTTTATTTTGTACCTACTCTAAATCTATTAAATTAACTTTATCTGACTAAGCCAGAGGATTCCTATGATTTCATGGAAATAAGATTTTACTTCAAATATTTCCATGAAATTTGAATTTTTGAACTGACCTTACAAGGTAGCCTCAGACTTGCGAGGCTGCAGCAAGACGGCACGGGCGAGGCACGTCCTGAGCCGAGCATTTGCCTCGCCCCGGACGCCTCGGCCTGCCAGGTCAGTCAGGACGCGGCTAATGAAGACAGCGAATCAGCAGATTCGTAGAGATAGCTCTATAGTTGTACTGTATGTAATGTTTGTTGCAGTGGAGCGCGCGCTGAGTCAGCTGCCCCACATCCTGCCCGACTATATGCTGGTGTTCGCCACCTCGGTGCTGGCGCACGATCCCGCCTTCACGAAGTACGATGATGTCGCGCAGTTGAAGGTAATTATCTAGTTAAAAAAAAAAGGTGTGTGTGCGATTCACACACGATAGAAGTGAAACTTTCAGTAAATCGACTTATTTTTTCCGTCTCAGGGATATAAAATTATAAATAATACCCTAATATTTCAGGCGTAAAAATATGTTTTTGTTCAAACTCAAAACTTGTCCCGACCGGACAGGTCAGAACAGTGACGGTCCTGAAGCAAATATTTTTCCTGCTAAAACCGTTTTGTTTATTAAAAATGGCAATACTTTCCACAACGATCATAGCCGCCATTTTAGAATCAGTGCGTATGGTCAATTCCTACAGTGAAGACGGTGTTTTGCTGGTGTCGGTGGATGGTGCTCATTCCTTATCAGTGGTGGATTTACCAGCAGGCTGAGAAGGCTCGAGCCTGGGGCGGCAGATTTTGGGGGCGGCAAATTTGGGGAACGATATTTATTTAACCTCATAGAAATCAAAAAGATTTTTCTATGACGGTTTTCTGATGTCTTACATATAGAAGTCTGCAACAAATTTTCTCAATGACTTTTCTCTCTCACTTGTCATTGCACATTCCGATAGTAGCAAACTTATTCCGATTAGCTCAAAAATATACCGAAAAATTATATAATGTGAAATTTCAACGAAATTGTTGCATTGTAAAAATAATGTTTGATATGACAATTGTTGAGGCAAGGGCGGCAAAAACTATTCAGCCTATATCTTGTAAATTTGTAAATCCGCCTCTGTTCCTTATGTCAGTTTTAAAGACTTTTCTCATTACATTATGTGTACCCCAGTATTGAACTAATTGTAATCATTTTTTGGTGTTATTTGAGGAATGTTTTTAACAATAAATTTAAACAAAGGTCCTTTTGTTTGATTATAATGTGTTTTTTTCTCATCTCATTTGGAAAATGTGACGTCCGTTCAATGACGTATTGAAAGAAGTAGAAAAAAATCTAAATTTATGTATGGGTGTACTTTTTAGTGAATATGCACATATATACAATAAATCATTAGTGTAAAAATATATATTGTAAAGGTGATTTCGGCTGTATTATTTACCAGCAGCATCTACAAAACTTATGATAGCAGTAACCCAAATGCACTGTGCGCCCTGTCACGCACACAAACACTTTACTGCCACATTGGGGCGAATAATAACCAAATTAAACACATTCCTGGCACCCCTTTGACTGCTACGACTCGGTAGACTTTATATTAATTTGCAGAGATTTTATATTAATTTGGACTCGTTAAATTATTGATTCTGAATTGTATAACTTGACTTACCTTGTATAACGCCCTTTGTTATTATTTTGGTGAAATAACTAAATTGAATTAATTGAAATTGAAATATTTTAAACAAGCTATTATGCACATACAAGAAACAGGAGTCTCAAGAAAACATACTCTTACAATTGCGGGGCATATGAGAGCTCTTTTATAAATTAGATCTATAACTAAGTTTTTTTGACTGCCTCGGTGGCGCGGTGGGCGAATGTCCGCTTGCAGAGCAAGCGGTAGCGGGTTCGATTCCCGCCGAGGGTAAAATTGTTTGTATGTTCTGCAAGCACTTTTCTCCTTGGTCTGGGTGTTTAATATGTATAATAAAAATATCTATATATTTTGTATGTATATTATATTAAGTATATCAGATATCTAGTACCCGTAACACAAGCTTAGAGCTTACCACGGGGCTAGATGTTGTTGTGTGGATTGTCCGGAAACAGGTGTCTCAAGAAAACATACTCTTACAATTGCGGGCCATATGAGAGCTCATTTATAAATCAGATCTTTAACTAAGTTTTTTTTTGTGCAGATTGTAAAGAATTGCCTATGGTTCATCCTGGAGCCGCTCATAACGCGGAACGACTTCTACTGCTACGGCTTCTACAAGACGCTGGTCGAGAGGATGAAGCTGCACAAGGACGCGCTCAATGAAACAGACGACGCTGTCAACTTTGTAAGTTACTAGCTGACTCGCCAAACGTTGTTTTGTCAGTTTTTTTTTTTTTTTTTTTTTTTATTATTGATAAGCCGTTATTTGACCACAATCTCACCTGATGTAAAGTGACGATGTGGTCCAAGATGGAGCATGAAGGCCTAGAAGATGGCTTCTCCGGGCCACATTACGAAACACGAAAAAAATCGCTTCACGCACTGGCCCAGCCCGGAGGGTAGTGGCAAGCCGCGGCCGAAGCCTACCACCAGAGACTGTTCTTAGCACCACCCGGAGGTCACGTGTAAGGATTCAGAGGGTTACCACTTACGGACGTGAACAGACAAAACCTCCAGATACATTTTAATAGAGAACAATAAATAGATACAATTGAATCCGCTCTTTAAGCCGTGTTGGCTAAGAGGTACTCGACTTTCATTCTGAAGGTCGTGGGTTTAAAACTGCCACGCACCTCTGGATGTGCGCCTTAAAACACGTGCTTTATCGGTGAAGGCAAACATCTTGAGGAAACCGGAATGTACTGAGAACTTTAAAGAGTTTGAAGGACATGTGACATTCGTCAACCCGCACTTGGCCAGCGTGGTGAATTAAATTAATTTATTAATTAATCTCTCTCGTAAAGAGAGAATTCCTTGTGTCCCAGCAGTGGGAACGTTAATAGGGTGATTATAATGATGATATCCGCCCTTCAGGCAGACAAAAGTCACGTTGAGACACAAAAACGGGAGACTTGGCTGTATCTTCAAGTGACTTTTGCCCGAGGCTTTATAAAAATTTGACTTTAGCATACATGCCTACAAGTCGAATAAAAAAATGTATCTACATTTATTATGAGGATTTATAGAATCCTATTAAACAAAAAATATCATACTGTTGATATTATAATACAAACTTTGCCTAAATATAACAAACATATAAAATAAATATTCATCCAATTTCGTAGGTATATACATTTGGGCGATTTTGTTAATATAGAAGACACCAGTTATGTAGGGTACGCCTTATTTAGCTCACACGATGGACCGTGGGAATTGATCATCAATGGTAGCACAGGCACAATACAATAGCAGTGCTTCATATCTGTCACGAGTCGGTAAATTCAAAGGTGCGGTGCATGCATAAGTGATAACAGGGCAAGATATCCAGATCCAGATATTCAGATAACGCCAAGAACAAAGAAGCACGTAATTTTTTGTGTCAAAAACAACGGGTGGATATGTTTTTCGGATTTAGATATCTTCAAATAGTTTTCACCTACATGCACCATTGGGAGAGTCCGCTGTGCGTTGTGTCAAATACCGTTTTATCTAATATATAAAATTCTTTTATCACAATGTTCGTTCCCGTACTCCTCCGAAACGGCTTGACCGATTCTCATGAAATTTTGTGAGCATATTGAGTAGGTCTGAGAATCGGCCAACACCTATTTTTCATTTTGCTGGGGTCAGCTAGTATATATGTATCGTTTTACAACATAGTACTACTCAATTCTTAGTGAATATTTTGGTAACATAAATTGGAAGGCGTTGCAAACCGCGACACAGTTTTATATATAATTAATCTGTTATTAATCTTAAGTTATTGGCGATGCAAAGATTCTAACTAGCGCCTCTAGTGTCAAAATTGTGAAGCTGTCTAAGAACGACACTTTGACGGTTTTCATTACAATTAACGTTAGGGAAAAACATAAATAATAAAAACATATCAGATATAACTTCAACAATTAAATAAAGTGTCGTGCTTAGACAGTTTCTAAATTTCGCCGCTATAGGTGTGCGGATAATCATTGCATCGCCAATAGATCTAAGAATTTGTGTATGTAAATGAATAAGTGATACCTCCTAACTGACTGATATCATAAGATAGAACTTACTCTCTTACTTAAGCTTATCGTAGAACACGGGCAACACCGTACCGTGAAAAGGTTGCTTGAAGAGATTTTGGAACATTGTTGTAGATTTTTGTCACCATAGAAAATACACTTTTCCGAAGTTGACCAGTTCGGCACGGTAGACGGCGTAATTTACCATCTGAACGACTGCCTATAGTAAACCAATCAAATAGTTCCTTATTGTTTCGGACAAAAATGGTTACTTCATCTTTATATAATATAATTCTTCTGTGAGTGTGTATGTCACTGAACTTCTCTCAAACGACGACCGATTTTGATGAAATTTCATGTGTGTGTTCAAGGGGATCTGGGAATGGTTTAGATTCACAATACGGTCAACTGGATATTGTTTTTTGAGACGTGGGACAGGACAACGTCTGTCGGGTCGACTAGTAGATATATCGCACCCTTAGAATGAAAGTGACCTAACTCAAAATTCCTGTTATACTCGATTTTTCCATAAACTGACCTTATAAAGCAAAAAAAAAATTGCATTTTTTGGATTTGGTCACTTTCATTCTAAGAGTGCGATATATGGAAGAAAAGGTGAGCTTGAAGACCATAACCATTTTGGTGTTTCCGCAGAAACTATGGGCAGTGTGCGACCTCGCGATGTCCCTGATCTGGTCGAAGTCGTCGAGCTTCGAGCTGCGCGACTTCCCGAAGGACGCGCGCATCCCCACCATGTACTTCTCGCCGCAGCCCGAGGCGTTCCACAACACGCGCGTCTTCCTGCCGCCGGAGCTGCAGGTTAATATGTCCACACAATCCACACAACAACATCTAGCCCCGTGGTAAGCTCTAAGCTTGTGTTACGGGTACTAGATATATCTGATATACTTAATATAATAGTCATACGTGTTTAGATATTTTTTATTATAAATATTAAACACCCAGACCAAGGAGAAAGTGCTTGCAGAACATACAAACATACCCCTCGATGGGAATCGAATTGCGCCGCAAGCGGACTCTCGCCCACTGCGCCACTGAAGCAGTCAAACCACGGAACTAGCTGACTCCCCAGTCAGCTAGTTCCGTGGTTTGACTGACTTCCCCCCGCAAGTACCATGTAACTGCTTCGAGAAACTCACAAGATTGAATGACGACCTCCGTGGCTCGGAGGGCGAACGTCCGCCTGATGCGCAGGAGGTTGCGGGTTCGATTCCCGCCGAGGGACCAGATTTTGTATTATCTACAATTTCTGGTCTCGGGTCTCAGTGTTTTCTATGTATTATATATATGTATTTACAAAAGAAAAAAATGTATCTATGTAGTTTATCAGTCACACCCTTAGTACAAGCTTTGCTTAGTTTGCTGTGTAGAAAAAAAAAAAGATTACATGGAATTTTCTAGAAACCATCTGGCGTGTCCTCACATAGCGCAAACGCGAGGATTGCGTCACTGAGTTTGAGGTTCTAGCTGACTGTGGACATTACGCGATCTAGTAGTGATGGGTCTGCTATGAGGAACTCAAAAGATAACATGGACTTCTCAACACACTTAAGGCTTGTCCGCACATAGCGTATAATACACACAACAACATCTAGCCCCGTGTTTAGCTCGAGGCTTGTGTTACGGGTACTAGACATCTGATATGCTTAATATAATAGACATACATAGATATTTTGCATTATTCATATTAAACACTCTGACCAAGGGGAAAGTGCTTGCAGAACATATAAAAACTTGACCCTGCAGTGGTGCTGCCTGTGCTATGCTAGGATACGGCTTTAACTTCAATTTTGAAGCAACTGTTGGAGCAAAAATTATGAGAACTACAAAAAAAAAACGGTTTTCATCTATTTCTGGGTATTTTTCAGTATATTTAGACCATATATTATTCTATCCGCAGTTCCAGCCAAAGAGACCAGCCTCACAAGAGTCAGCGGCGGTCCGAAGTCGGAAACGACTCAAAGGAAACGAAAAAGAAAACTCTAACGATGCCGAGGTGAGTACTATACATCTATATCTATTCTAATATTATAAAGCTCAAGTGTTTGTATGTTCGAAGGCGCTAATCTCTCCGAGACTAATACAAGTCCGAAATAAATTTATATAAATCGAGCAAGGCGGAAAAATTCCGCGGCTAAATATGTCGTTCCCACGGGAAAATCCACAACACACGGGCAACCCCGTGACGTGTAAAGCTAGTCAGCTTATAAATCACGTTTTTTAAGGTTTGAATACTAAGCCTTTAGACTGCAAAATAACAGATCAATTTAAGTCAAAATATGAATGCTTTGAAATTTCCTGTTGCTGAAATGGGCACAAAATATTTATTTGCTAAGTAGCTAAAATTATCGGCATGTTAGGTATAGTATAGTCATATAAACCTATTATATCAGACAAAACACTTTTACAAATCTTTACCTATTGACTCTTTTGAGTGAGTGACAATGACAAGTTGGTCCCAATTTTGGCAATTGCCTCATCAAAGGCAATTTGCCAGGTACTTTTATGTAAATAAAAGTATGTTTTGAAAACTATATATTCAATTGTATTCAAAACATACCATATGTAAACATACCTTAAGTAGTCATGCTGACTAAACTCAACTGAACTGAAACACCAATGTAAACGAATATTATTACGAAAAAAATTGAAAAATATATTTATTGGAACTAAAATCTATGCTATGATATATATTACTTTGCGCAGTTCTCCCTGTATTAGTGTTAGTTTTCACTGTGTTACAGGCAGAAACATATGAAAGTGCATGAAATGTGTGTGTGTATAAAGAATTGAAATATGATTTTTTTTATTAACTAATGTGTAATCTTTTTTCTTTTATCAGCCCGAGAGCACAGAGGAGATTGTTGTTCGAGGCAGATCCGGCAGCATTGACGCTCAGGTAAAAAGAAAACCATTGCCTACCCATTTCACCATAACAATTTAAATAGAAATAAAAAATAGTATTATTACTAAATGTTACATGTTATGATAAGTATGAGATGGACTAGTACTACACCTCGGGTTCCGTGTACACATTTTGCAAGAAACAAAGTTTTAAAGTGTTAAAAGTTGGTGAGGTCACCTATTTAAGTGCCCGTTCCGTTTTACGCTTTGGTTAAGGAACCCTAAAAACTTCTCGAAGATCAAGCCAAAATCACCAATGAAATGGTGTCTGACCCAATTACCAAGTCATCATCATCACCCTATTAACGTTCCCACTGCTGGGACACAAGGACTTCTCTCTTGACGAGAGAGATTAGGCCTTAATTCACCACGCTGGCCAAGTGCGGGTTGGTGAATGTCACATGCCCTTCAAAATCTTTTAAAGTTCTCAGAACATGCCGGTTTCCTCACGATGTTTGCCTTCACCGTTAAAGCACGTGTTTAAAGCGCACATAAATTTCTCAAGAAGAAAAATCCAGAGGTGCGTGGCGGGGTTTGAACCCACGACCTTCGGACTGAAAGTCGAGTGTCCTCCCACTTTAGCCAACACGGCTTTCAATTACCAAGTATTTCATAAGATATTTCCTTTTTCAGCCATCAGAAGCATCAGATACTCAAATCAGCCTGCCCGGCTTGGAGCAGACCGGCGAGATAGACGACATCACGCAGAAGCAGGCCATCGCCAGCGAATGAACGTGCCTCAATGAGACTGCGACGCGCGGCGCCTTTGACATTGACATGTGTTTGACAGCTGACAGGTGACAGGTTGTAGAGCACCGGCTCGCTTGGACGTATTCGATCCATCATTCGTAGGGATATGCAATTTCCTACACTGTTGTAATTTTTTAAAGAATGGATCACAGGTTTTAGATAGGGTTTTCCCTTTTGAAAGAAAGGTATGATGATCAAATCTCGTGAAAATTTTTAATCGATACGCATTTGATTATAGCCTGTATGCATAATCTGATATATCAGACGATACATAGTGTTGATATGGTAGTTTAAAAGTGTTAGTTGCCTACGATGTTTGTGATTTATGACAGGAAGTATAAAAATAGCAAACATGATAGTTTCCTATGATTATTTGGGAATCAAACTCACACATGCTAAGATTATGCATTTAAAATTCTGTATCTTTGAATGAAAGTAGGGGCAGATGTCTCTTCGACAGTAAACGTCACTTAAACTAAACTTAATGAATGTCACCGATTTAGTAGCCGCTAGTAAGCGCCAATCATAAACTAACTAAAAATAAATGTACATAAATATGTTCGTTGCGTAACGCGTAACACTGTTGAAGCCCGAAGAATGTCAAATAGCATTTATTTGACATTTGAGACCTTTCGTTACACCAGCTCCTCTGGTGGCGATTTCACTCGCGTTGGGCCTCTGTTGTTACTCCATATTATAATGCCATCACTCATTTTTGCTAAGTAGTGAAAACCAAAGAAAAAATATCTTAAACGTAAACTCACAACCGAATAACGCGCTAACACAAACTGTCTCGCTTAGCACATGGAAAACTTTGCAACGCTTCCTTGCTTCGCCATGGATTCATCTTTCGTCACTGGTGAATCTTATTTTGACATTGTTTTCTAAGAATAGGAAAATAAATAAGTTAGGCTAGAAAATCAATTCCAATCCAATCCCACGGCTGTTTTATGAAAGCAGATTTAACTTGGACTTCATTAGTAGGATATTATGGATATATTAAGTTTCTTAATGACATAATAGTAGACTTGTTTGTATTGTTTAAAATTGTATTTTGAACATGTTGTAGATGAAAAGTTTTAAAACTGAATTTTCATTTTGTACCGCAAGAGTGAATGATACAAGATCGGATCTTCGATAACTTCGTCAGATTTTGGTCAAATGTTTAATCAACACTATTACTATATTATAAACTTGGTTTGTTTAGAAAACTTATATATTTAGGCATATTTAGCCTATTTATCTACGGAAGGCTACTTTTTACGTCGTTCCCGCGGTAAAATCCATATAACACGGGCACCACGGCTGGTGCGAAAAGCTAGTCTTCTATAAAACAATATTACATATATAATTTCAAAATAATATTTTTTGGTAAATTTCTTATGGGGGGCTTATGTGAAACCTGCTTTCCTAAAGTTGTTCTTAGTAATAACACGCTGTTGCATCTTGTAAATAAAATGTTTGTTAGTACTAATTGGTTCTTTTGTTTATATTTGATAATTTTATGTTAATTATAGGAGTATGGATAAGTTGTTTTAATTATTTGGATGTAGATGATGTAGTTTGCGCCTCAAAGACACTGAATTATCTGTTTAAGTTCGTTGTATTCTAGATTGCTATACATTATTTGATAGATTTCTATACATCAAAGTGACATTAGGCTTTGTCCGCGGAAAAAGTATTTTATCCTTGGTTAAAAAAATTCATAATCAATCCATTAAGTTTTTGTAGAATTAATTTTTTAGCTCAAAAATAAATATATAATGATTTTTAGTACGGGTGGCAGTAATCAGAATTTATGGATATAAACATATAATTTAGTGTCATTATACATTTCAAGACGTGCTGGTTTACGAATTGAGATGTATCTCAAAGGTTAACACACACTTACCTGGTCCAGTCTCAACGGATATTCGCGGATTTAAAATTACTCAAACCAATGATATAGCCATGGAAAGTGTGGTAAGACCTCGTATTTTATAAGCAACACGACGAAAAGGACAATCTAGGATAGAGCTGTCAAACATGTGTCACTGTCAAACCACCAAACGTCTTTGGACATAATTATTTTTATAATTTCGATAACATCTATAGGGGGATAGCAAGACTCGAGTACCAAATTGATAATATTTAGAATTTGATTGCTATCTCTCTCACCAGTCAGGTTGGAATACGCTTATCATGTAAAGACTGGGTTATATAAATGACAAGTTTAATCAATTTAATCAGGAATCGTCTAGATCTGTGAACGGCCGGAATAAGTTTGAAGGGATAAATTTGTAATTGACACGCGATTTCCAACACGTTATAAATTACGGTTTATTATAGAATTAATAATCTAAGTTAAAATATTATGTAAACTTCAAATGATTCAATAAATCATTGTCACTGAAAATGTATTTTTTTTAACAATCTCCCATATAGTGTGTATAACTTCTTATGTTGTTGTTAGCCGATTATTTCGATATGTGGTCGTTTAGTTTTAGTTTCGTCAGCTCATTTTGTAAGAGATCGCTCACAGCGATAAGGGTGCCCTTTGTACTCCGATGTATTGCCATAATACTATTTACCGTTTTTTATTATTTTTGTAGTATACAATAAAGAGTTATCTAGATATCTTTAGCTGGTTTGCTTTTTGATGTACTTGTAAAGGAGATAATAATTTATATGTTAAATAAAACTAAGTGAGTTTGATCGATATACGTATAATGTATTTTATGACATATATATCATAAAATGTACACATTTAAATTACAACTTTGCTTTTCATTGTTAATACATAAGTATAAGTACTATTGCCTATAATCACAATATTTAAATTAATATTTATTATATAAATACTAAGTATAAAAATGCTGTAGAACTATTATTTATATACATACATTTAGGATGTAAATTCGAGTATTCTCAAAGTTCATAAGGAATTTAATTCCTTGGTCACTTAAAATATATACATAATGATATGTTATACTCTCCAATAGCCTTTAGACTTTATACAGAATTGTAGCTAGAAGTTACATTGGGTATATTCTATTTGGTCAAAATGATAAGTTGCCCAACAGATATAATACCTATTATTTTTAATAACATACATATCTGCGAAAACGACAAGGAGGACATCATCACCATAAAAAAAATATCTTATTCATCCTCATATAAAATATCGTCATATTTAAAAGCACATCCAATGCAATGGGTATAGTGAAAATGCTAGTTACATATTTACGGTATTCAGAATATTACATTCCGGCTTGCATATACCATTCACATCAATATAAATCTACAGATTTATCTACAGAAATATCAAAAACTCACATTCACACAAAAACGGGCTTATCTTTCTTCCAATACCGCTGTATTTCCTCCAAACTCTTGCCTTTCGTCTCTGGGACACAGAAAATAGTGTAAATGAATCCTAAAAGCGATATAGCGGAGAATACGTAGAAGACCACGTACGGCCCGAATCTGTCAGAGACGGGCGCGTAGAAGAGCACGGTCATTGAACTGCAGAAGAACGAGAACGCCATTGCTGCGCCGGCCATCCGCGCGCGCACCTGTGAAGTGGAAGATGACCTTTATTATACATGAGCGTGAATCTGATTCTATCAGTAAATATATACACTTTTATGACTTTGACCACGATTTTGCGGATAATTTCGGATGTTTTTTGTAGTAATATTCTAAATTTGTGTAGAAATCATTAAGACGAAGTAACTTAGCGACATGCGGGACTCCAACCCACATCTTCCATTATACGCATGGACGTGCTGACCGCTACACCAACCTCACCACTACGCCATCGATCGCTTCAATTTCTTCATCATCATCATCATCATTTCAGCCATTAGACGCCCACTGCTGGACATAAGCCTCCCTCAATGACGACCAATCATTCCGATCGGTCGCCACTTGCATCCACCGTGAGCCAGCAAGTTTGACCAAATCATCTGTCCATCTTGTTGGTGGTCGTCCGACGCTGCGCTTGCCGATTCGTGGCCTCCATTCGAGAACTTTTCGGCCCCAACGGCTGTCATACGTGCTATGTGGCCTGCCCACTGCCACTTCAAAGAGCTAATCCGTTTGGCTATGTCGGTGACCCTCGTTCTTCTACGGATCTCCTCATTTCTGATTCGATCCCGTAGAGAAACCCCGAGCATAGCCCTTTCCATAGCTCTTTGAGCGACTCTGAGCCTATTCATAAGGCCAATAGTGAAGCACCACAATTTCAATTTCTACTATACTTGCAACTACGAGTTACTGCCTCGTAGGAAATTTATAATATTAGTTATAACCAAAAAAACAAAAAGGCTTGTTTTTTTAATACCTACTATAGAAACCAGCAACCATAATCCTGAAAATGTATTTATTTAGTTGCATAAACAAGATAATCATTAATACATTCATAAAATATTAAAATTAAGAGTTGTCTCTGACTTCATGTTTTTGGATAATAAATTCTACCAGTAGGTTTTTATCAAAATCGCACATTACTTTCATGTATAATAGTGAAGCCGTTTTGGCTAAGTGGGAGCACCGTCGACTTTCATTCCGAAGGTGGGTTCAAACCTCGCCGAGCACCACTGGATTATTTTTCTAGAAAAAATTGTGTGCGCTTTATAAACACGTGTTTTCAAACATCGTTAAGAAACCGGCATGTTCTGAGAACTTTGAAGAGTTTGAAGGACATGTGACAATCAGCAACCCGCACTTGGCCAGGTGAATTATGGCCTAATCTCTCTCAAGAGAGAAGTCCCTGTGTCCCAGCAGTGGGAACGTTAATAGGGTGATGATATGATGGTTGGCAGTATGCAGTCAGTCCCACTCCGTACACCAGTATACACACGCATGTGCGTAGGAACATGTTGCTAGTTCTACCAACAGTACCTGGAACGTGAACACCTCAGCCATGTAGACGAAGGGCACCGGCGCGAGGCCCGCTCCGTACGCGAGGATACACACGCATGTCCGTAGGAGCATGTTGCTAGTTCTACCAACAGTACCTGGTACGTGAACACCTCAGCCATGTAGACGAAGGGCACCGGCGCGAGGCCCGCTCCGTACGCGAGGATACACACGCATGTCCGTAGGAGCATGTTGCTAGTTCTACCAACAGTACCTGGTACGTGAACACCTCAGCCATGTAGACGAAGGGCACCGGCGCGAGGCCCGCTCCGTACGCCAGTATACACACGCATGTCCGTAGGAACATGTTGCTAGTTCTACCAACAGTACCTGGAACGTGAACACCTCAGCCATGTAGACGAAGGGCACCGGCGCGAGCCCCGCGCCGTACGCGAGGATACACACGCATGTCCGTAGGAACATGTTGCTAGTTCTACCAACAGTACCTGGAACGTGAACACCTCAGCCATGTAGACGAAGGGCACCGGCGCGAGCCCCGCGCCGTACGCGAGGATACACACGCATGTCCGTAGGAGCATGTTGCTAGTTCTACCAACAGTACCTGGAACGTGAACACCTCAGCCATGTAGACGAAGGGCACCGGCGCGAGCCCCGCGCCGTACGCGAGGATACACACGCATGTCCGTAGGAGCATGTTGCTAGTTCTACCAACAGTACCTGGAACGTGAACACCTCAGCCATGTAGACGAAGGGCACCGGCGCGAGCCCCGCGCCGTACGCGAGGATACACACGCAAATGGCCGCTGCAGGTAGCCATGGAACTGTATCACTATTAGCGTAGAAATATGTCGCCAGCGCTGCCATGCTGATGGACACTACCAAGGAACTGATTGCTAGGGGAATCTGGAAAAGAGGAGATTGTCAGAAGAAACCTTATCTTAGATTTACGCCAGCCAAATCTGGAATAGGTAAGATGACTAAAAAGATTATTTAAAAAACTGTAAGTATAGTCAAATGGTATTCTAGAATACCGATTTGTTATATGCAGAAAAACCTATTTGTTATATGCGGTTGTTGTCATTTATGCAGAAACAGCAGCAGGAATCGTTTCTAATTTCCACACCTTTTCGGTTCTTTGAATTCTCACCCATAGGCATGATGAATATGGGTGAGAACCAATCAGTGTTAGTTCACCGTGTAACTCACAGACCTAGATAACGCAATTGCATGTACTTCGCAAGGCGCTTGGCCCGAACCCCGATCAAGCTTCGAGGTTGGTTGCCGTTATCTTCACGGACGGCCGCAAACAATATTCAATAATATTCACATTACGTTGCCGTGTTTGCTTTAGACGTTTGATCTAGACTGTGTCTTAGGAGATGAAAAATATCGTAACAAGCCTTACTGTCTGCCTTACTATTAGTTTGATGTTATATTTCATGTCTGTAAGGTATATATGCCTTTTTAAGGTATTTTATATGTAAACGTGGTTTGCGGGGTTTGCTGTACACAGCTTCTATCAATCATTAGGAGGTAAAAAAGAACTGTAGTCAGTTAGAACTTTTTTACCACCTGTGCTGTGTTAATTATTTAATACTTTTTTGGTTTTTAATTAATGATTGATTGATTGTCGTGCAACACTTCGACTTCATAATACAGGCACAATAGCGTGCAGACAGAAAAGTCGGCACGCTTGGTTTTAATAAAAAAAAATTATGTTACTGGCCCAGCCCGGAGGGTGGTGACAAGCGGCGGCCGAAGCCTACCACCAGAGACTGTTCTTAGCACCACCCGGAGGTCACGTGTAAGGAATCATAGGGTTAACACTTACGGACGTGAACAGAAAAAACCTCAAACATTCACATGTCTGTGGTACAGATCGCGTGAGCTGAAAAATGCTCTATACAGCATCCTCCGGGTGGTGCTAAGAACAGTCTCTGCTGGTAGGCTTCGGCCGCGGCTTGTCACCACCCTCCGGGCTGGGCCAGTGCGTGAGGCTATTTTTTCGTGTTTCGTAATGTGGTCCGGAGAAGCCATACCTTCTAGGTCTTCATGCCCCATCTTAGACCACATCGTCACTTTACATCAGGTGAGATTGTGGTCAAATGAAGGCTTATCGATCATAAAAAAAAAACATACCTTTCTGCCACAGCTCTCGATGAGTCCAGTGGTGGCGGCGGAGCCCACGAGCTGCAGCGCGCCCATGAGCAGCGCCAGCGTGTTAGGGCTCCACGCGGAGCCGGCGCGCGAGAACACGTCGGACGCGTAGTTAATGAGCGCGAAGCACCCGGACAGGGTTTGCATGCCCATCATGATTGTCACCATGCAAAGCGGCGAGAAGTTTGTCCGGTCTTTCACTGTGAAGAAAAAACCTATTGAAGATCAGGATGTAAGCGCGCTCGTTACGGGAACTTAATATGGAGGGATAAGAACAAATATTTATTTATTTACAGCGATAAGGCCGCCGTTTGTACTCCAATGTATTGTCTTGTTATTGTTGCAGTTTGTATTTTATTTGTGGTGTACAATAAAGGGTAAGGTATCTATCTATCTATCTATTTATTTACGAAATCAACAGATTTTTACAAAGTATAAGTAAAAAGAGAGCCAATTAAAGGTCTTCAAAGGTAATATGATAAACTATTTTTTATAAGTTTGCAGCTAAAACGTTTATGTTTGTTTTAATGTTATGTAAAGGCTGTAGTTGTCGCTGTAAAGGACGTTTAACAACTTTAATTCGTTCTATTTTGTAGCTCACACAAAAAAACTAATTTTTATAAGATTTTTTTTTTAAAATGGTCCTGTAATTAAAAAGAAAACTTTGTACAAAAAGGTGGGCTTCTACCTCCTACCTGCCAACCTCTATGAAAGGCAGCTGTATCAAAACAAAAACAAAACAGATATATAAGTACATTAAACCCAAAATAGGTTACCTGTAGGTATGTAAATAACATTGAGATCAATGTTTTAAAAAATACATCACAAAACAAGTGTTATACCTACTTATTTACAAAAAAACAACCAACTTCAGAAGTTCTTAGTTAGCGGCTTATTAAAAGGTAAAGAACTACTCTTCTAACAAACTGTTCAACTATATAATATTAGTATAGTTTCTTGTTATACGTTAATTATTACCTACATTAACTAAGCATGTAAAAGATAATAATCATTTGGCGTAAATCTATTCAAACACTCGGAAAACGCATGTAATAAAATGTAGGTACAGTCAGCGTTAAATTGATATTAAGCATCTTTAGTAGGTAGTCAAAGTAATCTGATCAAATTGGTATAATGAGTTAGTATCATCATAATTATTGTATGCGCCCAAAGTGGTCGAAATATCTCACTTTTATTGTTTCAATAAGTAAGTTGACAAGGATTCATAATGATCTGTGCAAAGATAGCTTTCAATCTGGTTATTTCTTTTTCAGATTATTTCGACCACACTAAACTCTTTGTTTCAATTTAATTCAATTTAACGCTGACTGTACCTACATAAAGATCTGGTATAGACGCTTATTATTCCCATACACCTGTTTTGATAAGTAATATAATATATATATATATATAATATTGTTAGTTTTGATAGCTGACAGTCTACTAAAAATGACGTGTTTACCTGTAATATCATAACTAGGTAAATTAATATCGAAATATCGTGACTATAAATAAATTAAAGTCACCTAAGTCAGTATGTTCGGAACGTATTATTTGTCCATGGTTCGAGTTAATCTCAAAAACGTAAGGCGGTAAAAAATAATATAGATACGAATGCATATTTTTAACCATAAAATGAGTGTAACTAATATTTTTACTGTCGAAAATGTTTTTTTTAATTTCATTTTTACTCCTAAGTATAACATCCGTGACAAACAGATAACAAGCGTTACAAATTATCTAGGCAGGTTAGTAAGGTAATTAGTTAACAAATATTAGTTAATTAACCACGACGCCGTCTGCGGTAATCCTAACTTTTATTTGCATATTGTAAAATAATACTACACGTTAAGTTACATTAATACTATTTATAAAGAAGGATTTTAAATAAAAACATTCAAATTTATGTTCTAAAGATAGTGTGGAGGTGTACTTACAATTTATCTTTTTAAATCAACCCAATTGTTTGATTAAAGTTCACCCGGGGTTGAAATTTCTATGAAAGTCCTACGTTTTCGCAGTAAGAGACTCGAAATGTTAAATATATGCTCTATTTATGGCGAGCATATGTACCTGCCTTCTAATATTAAAAAAAAAAACGATTTTGCTATTAAAACGGGGAGTCGGAAGTTTGTATGGAAGCCCTATGTTTTTGACGAAATTTGAAAGGTTATCTTTTAGGGTAAACAGTAAAATCTGTTTAGAATGGGTTTCAACGAAACTTAGTTCCATAAAGGGGTTGCAAGTTTGTATGAATTCGATGTTTTTGAAGATAATACCTTCTAGACATTAAAATGTATTACACTATTGGTGTGGATGTGTACCTACTAATAATAATGTATCTTTACATTTTGGGGTAGAAATAATATAAATGGGGTATGGTAATCCTATAAATTTTATTAAGCTGAAAGTTTGTAGTTTTGTTGTCCTTTCTCGACTAAATAACTGAACCAATTTCCCTTATAATTGAAATGTCTTAGAATAGGACATAGATAGACTATATTCCATCCCGAAAAACGAAGAGTTCTCGCGGAATTAAACTTCCACGCGAGTGAAGCCGCGGACAACAGCTAGTACTCAAGAAACAAACAAATTTTTTTTTGTATTTGTCGTATACATTATTGAATTAACATTCAATCGAATTAAATTTCCTCTACGAAGCAATTTAAGTCAGTATCTAAAATTATTTATTAGCTACTGTAACGCCCTCAGCGAAAGCAGCGATGATACGTCCCAGCCCGCGTAACGCGAGCGGTGCGTGACACGCTGAGCGTTTTTTCCGTTAAAACTATTTATCATAGTACCATGGACGTAAGTCGGCATAAAATTTTGTGGCACAAAAGTCCTCTGGCAGGACCTTCAAGTGGTTAGGCATAATGGCTAGATTGTAATAGTGTTGTAGCAGATTTATTTTAAGTAAGCTTAGTTAATAAAAAAAAATTACTTTACCTACACTTATGAATGTGACTTGATTCGTTTCCAGGGACACCTTGTTCTCCTCCTTCAGCAGCCTCATCTCGTTGGCGACGATCTCATCATCCTCGTCAGTGTCCCGAAGCCAGCTTATCGCTTTGATCGCTCTCTGAAATACCCCACTAATTTGAATTGTCTTTAAGATATAACGGATAAATTATATATTACAGTATATCTTACTGTAATATCTAAGGTATCTAAGGGATATTTTTTTATGGGAAATAGCCCTTTGATCATTATTGAACCTGTTTGTATGTGTCGGGGATGGATAACAAAGATCTAGAAGGTACCTTACTTATTCACTCTCTTCGTTTTTAGAGTTCCGTACCCAAAGAATGGAGACGTATGGAGACTTCGTCGTCTATCTGTCAGTCTATCTGTCAGTCTATCTGTCAATCTATATGTTCGTCTGTCACCAGGCTGTATCTCAAGAATAAATAAATAAATAAAAAAACAAAATAAATAAATAAATAAATATACTTATAAGGGGCTCCCATACAAAAAACGTTATGATTGAAAGTTAAGCAACGTTGCGCTAAGTTGGATGGTTGACCGCTTTAACTGCATCTTTTTGCACTTTTAATTATTTTTAACTTATTTTTCGTGTTATTTTTGTTATTGCAAAATATGTTTAAACTATTCACGGAACCCTAGGTGTAGTTGTGTCTATCTCGTGCTTATCAAATTTATTCAATTTAATTCAATTTCTTATAATTAGACTCGATTGGTGTCAAGTTAAATAAAATTATGAAGTAAAACGATGTTACTCAGTTGAACGTCATTTTGCGTCAATCGACACGACAGACTCTACCTGATATTATTTTTGATCAGATTGACATTGTAAGATGGTGGAAAATCTATGACAAATATTTTTTACGCCTCACTTAATAAATATTGACAGATAAATCTCTCAAATATTTATAGTGTTTAACAGCCGCGTAGTCATATTTATAGTAATAATAGTAATTTCTTGATAAAAAAAATTATAAGTCAATTTGGTTTTCAATGTGGTTTCCAAATTGTGGTTTTAATAGGAGACAAATGTAGGTATCGAAATAAAAACGATATGATTTTTGTTTCGTGTTTTTGTATTTTGCTGTTTCTGTGTAGTAACTAGTATAAGAATCTGGGCTAGATAGATAGTTATTATCTTTAAAGGTAATTATTCCGAGCTAGACCAGAGCTAAGTAAAACAATGCAGCTATTAGAATTCACATCATTCCATCGTAGAATGCATGTGTAGCATTCCTTATGGACGTCACACCCATATTTCTAACATTCTTAGGTACAGTTAGCGTCAAATTGATATAATCGTCTATTGCCGTCAAAATAATCTGAAAAACATTAAACAGTTCGAATCATCATAATATTTTATGAATGACCCAAAGTGATCAAAATATCTCAATTCTATTGTTTCATATTCATATAAACTGACAAGTTGTTCAAAATGATCTGTACAAACAAACCTTTTAAAGTTTGCGTGCAAACTTTTTAAGACGATAAAAGTTTAAATATAAATTCTATAGTCTAAAACTGATTTCTCTATTTATTTTTTATAAAGTAGGCAAGTACGGGAGAAGATGGGCAATATTCTTACGCCAATGCTCACGGCTAATCTATACTTATAATAGATTGTTTGTTTGTTTGATAGTGTGCATGTGTGTACGCGCTAATCAAAGGAACTAATGGTCCGATTTCAATAATTATTTCACTGTTACTTAGCTTATTTATCAAAGTAGGCCTTAAAACACGGCAACGGCCATGTAGTGAAAAGCTACTATAATATTTAATGAGGGCAATTCCCTCAATTACTTACGAAACCAATCAGAAGGATTCTTTCTTTATTTTGTTCAATAAATAAACGTGTCTTAGCGAATCAGCTTACTTTATTATCTACTAGCGGCCCGCCCCGGCGTCGCACGGGTAAAAAAAGTTCCCGGCAATTTTTCCTGATTTGCTCACCGTTTAGACCTACCCTGGACTATGACAAACATTTTAAAACCAAAATCAGCTCAACCGGCCCATCCGTTCTCGAGTTTTAATCAGACTAACGAACAACACTTCATTTTTATTTATATAGATGTATGATTGCTTTCAGCCAAGGTGAAAGGATAGACCCAAGGTTATTCTTGGTTGAAACGAGAATCATTCTTATAAATAAGTAAATTAGTAATTATTATACGAACCCTCTCCCGTCCAATTTTGAGCAGGTAGTTCGGCGACTCTGGCATGAAGCTGAAGAAGACGCAATGCGCAGCCGCTATAGCCAGATACACAGCCTGGTTCGCCTGGTAGGACGCGCTCATGCCCACGGCGTACACGAATATCACCCCTAACTGTGAAGGGAATCGGGCAGGGTTCAATACTGGTCCCATCGCTATATCTCATTTATCGTTCATTATAATATTATACTTATGTCATATCAATCACACTAAGAAAAAACAGGAGAAAAATTAATGTATGTATTTTATTTTTATTTCTTTTTCATATTATTTATGTATATGCTAGGATCTTTACGGTACGGTGCACCCGTATTTCGTGTTCCTAACAGATCCTATCCATCCAAAGGTTGCCTGGAAGAGATCGCTTCAAGCGATAAGGCCGCCGATTATACAACGAATGTGGCTATTGATTGTTATTTTTAGTTAGTCTGTAAGCATTGGTGTGCAATAAAGATATTATCTATCTATCTCGTCTATAGGGCTAAACGCTTATTTATCGCCCCTAGCCTAGCTGCAAAAGAGAGTAAGGCAACGTTGATAAGTCTTACTCTCTTTCTTTCTTAGTATGATGAACTGAAACCATGAGACAATGTACAAGAATTATCATCCTCTGTAAAAGAGGCTACATGGGGGGTCGCTTAGTGTTCTTAGCTTGGGCTACTACAAAACAAAGCTTGGTTCGTAGTAGTATGCACCCATCCCTACGGCGTACACGAATATCACACCAAACGGCGAAAAGAATAGGGCAGGGTTGAATACTGGGGCCATTGCTATATCTCGTCTGTAGTAATCATTTAGGGCGTAAAATGCATACAACAATAGAGAATAAGCAAGAGACTTTACACTCCTTCAACAAGACAAATATGACTGAAGTAACTTATTACTCAGACACGGTTTTAACATGTTTAAGGGTCATCCAATTGTTAATACAAATAATCAGATCTAATTTGGTATTTTTTCGGTTGTACTAAATACCTCTTTCGGTCCATATTTTTTCAGTGTAAAACTGTAGTGCCTTACTGCTGGGTTAATCCCTTTCCTAATCCACTATGATTTTTCTGTTATCTAATGCAAGTAAGCGCATAGCTTTAAAAAGCCGTGTTGGCTAAGTGGGAGGACACTCGACTTTCATTTCGAAGGTCGTGGGTTCAAACCCCGCCTCGCACCTCTGGATTTTTCTTCTTGAGAAATTTATGTGCGCTTTAAACACGTGCTTTAACGGTGAAGGCAAACATCATGAGGAAACCGGCATGTTCTGAGAACTTTAAAGAGTATGAAGGACATGTGACATTCACCAACCCGCACTTGGCCAGCGTGGTTAATTAGGGCCTAATCTCTCTCGTAAAGAGAGAAGTCCCTGTGTCCCAGCAGTGGGAAAGTTAATAGGGTGCTGATGACATGAGTGATTTCAATTTCGTTGATAATTTGTCTTTGTATTTAATAATTAAAATAACTGATATACCTCACTGTAGGTTAAACTATTAAATTATTATTTTTTATTTTCTTACTACTAAGACGCATCCGTAAGACGCGACTTAATCTATTTCTAATTACACCCTCGAAAAACCAAAGCATAAAAGATTATATAAAAAATACTTAAAAATGGCCAACTGTTAATGTCAGTAAAAATGTTCCAATTTATTTACATTCCACCATATATTTGGTTTATCCGACTCAACAATAAAACATCGGTTGGCGACCGGCTCAAGGATTGGAAAAAATTTGCATAGCATGGCTCCCAGTAGGTGAGCCTTAAACCGATCTTACCTTGCATAGAGTCATGTTCATCGCCACAAGCGCACCTCGACATCTGTCCTCGGCTACTTCTTTGATGTAGACTGGAACCACCACAAAGCAGCCGCCAGCGGCCAAGCCCGCCAGCACACGTGCCACAATCAGCCCTGTTGGCGTCACGTACCAAAGCTTTAGGCTCCAGGAAAGCTGTTGGCAAAAACTAAAAAATATAAAGGAGAAGTTGCGGGGGTTAAGGCCTAATTATTTTATACTAATCAACTGTTTATTCGTATGTTTTATAAGGTGATGCTCTTGTAATGTATGTATTAATGTTAATGTTTCCTTACTCATTTGGGCTACGTACGTGTTAAAAATGTTTATTGTAATAACTTGATGATTGACTTTGTATTATGTAATCACGTTTTAATGTTTATTAATAAAAATAAATGTTGGTCCCGAATTAAAGAATATTGGCGCGGAGACCTAGATGTTAATACAAAGAGATATGCATGCAAATTTCTACTAATTTAATTTCCTTTTCAATGTTTTTATAACTTTATTCGCAATCATATACACGGTGCAACACGGTCGACGGATCAACGAAAGCTAGGAGCAAGGTAACCTTAATATCTACCAATTTTATTTACCTCACTTTTAGTTTTTGTGAGCCAATTCAGTGAAACAAAAATAAACTTAAAAAGCGGAATACCTCCAAAACTATGAAGAATCGGGGAACATACATGGGAATTAAACCGAGAGGTATTTAGGTCACCTAGCTTCCAGCTTTCGTTGATCCGTCGACCGTGTTACACCGTGAATATTATTTATTTATTATATAAACACTAAATATTAGATTGGTCGTAAAACTTACACAAGAAAGCAGAGAGACAACCACCCCGCTAGCCTTCCTGCCGAACCGGTCTGACGCGTGGCTGAAGAACGGGATCCCGCAGATGGCAGACAGAGGAAGAGCAGCACCCAGCCAGGACACCACGCCGTTGGAGATGTGGTTCGAAGCTGGCGAGGATAGCCCTTGGAGGACCTCCTTCATGGGGGATAGCCAGCCGATCTGAATGCCGTAGGTGAAGCTCGGGATGGCGGCTGGAATAAAGTTTTTTTTTTATAATGATAACCCGACTGCGACTTACTTAACGCATGACATGGTGTGTTGAGTTACTTTTTTTTTTACAATGTCGCCACATTGTAATTGTCCAGCAGTCGCCATGTTGAATTATCACTAACGTCATGTCTTTAGTGACAGTCGCCGTACTAAGAGGAATGGATTGACGTGTGAATGCCTTCAGGATGCAAAAGCTTCGGACGATGGCAGGCGTCCCGAGTGATGTGTCTTGCAGAGAGCTGTTCAGGAAATACAACATACTCACACTTGCAGGTGAATTCATATTCCAAACTGCTCTATTCACCCACAACAACGTGGACCTATTCCAGCGCCGCGGCATCAACGCCGACCGAGCCCTTCGGAGTAACAAACATAACTACCGCTTGGTAACACCTTCGCACAGGTTACAGAAATCTAAGAGGTCTGTTTATATAATCGGTCCTTCTATTTATAATAGATTACCAGGTTGTATTCGTAACGCAGTTTCCATGCCTACTTTTAAAAACAAACTAAGAAAGTGGCTCACTGATATGGTACTGTATGATATCAGTGATTTTTTTTAGTTTACCATTTATATAAAAATTGTATGTGTAATGTTATAATATTTGTAACTACATATATAATTTAACTACAATCATATTTAATTAATTCATTTCTGACATGTAATAATGGTATTATGAATAAATTCTGTATTTCTGAATCATATAAATAGGGCCAGCCGTTTGGTCTGTATAGTGGGACAAAGGAACATACACACATAGACTGTAATACACCTTTCTAGTCCTTTGAGTTGCGCAATCGGGTTAAAAGAAACGTATTACGAAAAACTACTCATTTTTCAAAACACTGTACGTTTATTATTTTTTTTTATGACAGATAAGCCTTCATTTGACCACAATCTCACCATCAGGTGCTCCATCTTAGACCACATCTTCACTTTACATCAGTAAAGTGAAGATGTGGTCTAAGATGGAGCATGAAGACCTAGAAGATGGCTTCTCCGGACCACATTACGAAACACGAAAAAATCGCTTCACGCACTGGCCCAGCCCGGAGGGTGGTGACAAGCCGCGGCCGAAGCCTCCCACCAGAGACTGTTCTTAGCACCACCCGGAGGTCACGTGTAAGGATGCAGAGGGTTACCACTTACGGACGTGAACAGACAAAACCTCCAAATTAAATTTTAAATATCAGATGACATTCTAAGAACAAATCCTACAGCATCTATGTAGTATTTTATTCACCTAACGCTCATAGTACAAGCTCTGCTTAGTTCGGGTTGAGGTGAGGTTTAGTCCGAAAATATTTATAGATATTTAATTATTTATTTAACAACGCATCGCTACTACATAGTAGTAGGTTTTACGACTTTAAAACCAGATTTAACCACCGTTTCTACTACTAAATTCGACCTACCTGGTTTTTTTCTTGAAAAATGTATGTGCGCTTTATAACACGTGCTTTAACGGTGAAGGTAAACATCGTGAAACCGGCATGTTATTGTTTTCTTATTTGTTAAAAGATTTATTGAACTATTAGTTAACAGATTTTTCACAGGTAGGTATGCTGGAAAAGAAATAGGTACTTAAGTATGTGGGTGTTTCGGTTTAACAATAACATTATTCTTCAAGTGTGCGAAAATACCCAGCTGAGATTACAAAAACATGTCGCGTTCACCTTCAAACAATCTCACACGGATGGTTGGTAAACCCTATGTAAACAAACCAAACTTCACATTATACAAGGTGTTGTGGATATGGTATTTAAAGCAGAAAGGGTGTGAATGGCACCCACCAGGCGAACATATTTTGTAAAAAGATTTTACGATTGGGAAGCCCATTTGTCGAAAAAAAATCTAATGTGTCCTATTTTATACTACTATATTGTGGTTTCGCGTTTAAAAAAAATCTATTGTATTCTATTGTTATATTTAACATTTGAAATTGTTTGAGCCAAAACCATTTTTTTATTTTTGCTAGTAATCGGCTCAAAAGTTGATGTTTACAGTAATGTATATTCCATGAATATATACAATATAATGATGAGAAACACAATTTATGAAAATGCTGTGTAAATGTACGTTTTTTGGTCACATCTCCGAACACACCATGTGATTCTTGTATGAAAATATCCATAAAACACGACCAAAGCAAACTTGAAAACTTAGTATTTATTGAAATATAATCAGCATTCTTTGCCTCAGAATAGAATTAAATCATCTTAGAAACGTCATAAAATAAAAATAAAAATTCACTACACGTACGATTAGGAATTTAAATGTATATTGATTCTGGTCTTTGTTTCGCTTATTTAAACTAGAACAATGAAGCTATTAGAAAATCTTAGCTCATTTATGGTATTTTATTATATTATAATTATTATGATTCTGCATGTTGCCAGGTAGTTTGTTGGTCCCTTGCTGCTGCACTGCTGGGACACAGGGACTTCTCTCTTTACGAGAGAGATTAGGCCTTTAATTCACAAAGCTGGCCAAGTGCGGGTTGGTGAATGTCACATGTTCAAACTCTTTAAAGTTTTCAGTACATGTTTAAAGCGCATGTAGCTGTAGTAGGTAGCTACAGTATTTGGGCTGACGCGTAGGTTTTGTGCACGGTGTCGTTAATCGTCTCTCCCCGCTCAGGGGCTCATAGGTGAACTCATGTATTGATATTGTAACCAAGTGGAAATATCAAGTATGCGTTATGGGACCTGAACGTATTCCTGACATCCTCTCCTTTTTTTATTATTGATAAGCATCACTTCATTTGACCACAATCTCACCTGATGTAAAGGGACGATGTGGTCTAAGATGGAGCATGAAGGTCTAGAAGATGGCTTCTCCGGGCCACATTACGAAACACGAATAAATCGCTTCACGCACTGGCCCAGCCCGGAGGGTGGTGACAAGCCGCGGCCGAAGCCTACCACCAGAGACTGTTCTTAGCACCACCCGGAGGTCACGTGTAAGGATTCAGAGGGTTACCACTTACGGACGTGAACAGACAAAACCTCCTAAACACAAGAATACACAACTACATTATCCGCACACGCAAATAAAATTATCAGAAGAAAAATCCACTGCGGCGGGGGTTTGAACCCACGATCTTTGGAATGAAAGTCAAGTGTGCTTCCACTTAGCCAACATGGCTTATAATTATATAGGTATAAATTTAACAAAACAAACACTGTTTCTGACTAACATTAATGTCGTAGGTTATACGAAGATTATTTATTTATATAAAAACTAATGTAAAAACTTGGTAAGACAATCAAATCAAGATAATAATAGTTACAGCTAATTAATATCATAAGACTCTGCGATAAAATTAATGAGAACTTTTTTCTTTTTTGAGATTTTTTTTAAAATAAATTTCATAAGTATAAGATAGACCTATACTACCTATACCTAGGGCTTCGTGTTGTTTATAGACATTTTTTAATAGTAATAAAACAATCATTTTTTTATTTGAGTGTAAAGATATTCGTTTAGCGGTCATCTATCTATTCTTCTCATTAACTTTGTTAAAATTATGTTTTTCTATAAACTTAGGATAATAAAATGTATATTATTATAAATATATAAATTTATTTGCCTGGAAAAAAAAGGTTGCCTGGAATAGATCGCTTTTTAGCGATAAGGCCGCCCATTGTACGTTTGGTTTCCTACGTGTTGTTGTATTTTGTTTACCTATGTGTGAAATTTTGTATTTATTTATTTTATGTTATATTATATGCTTATATATGTTGTTATTGCGGCAACGGAAATACATCAACACTCGAAATTTCAACTCTCTACCTATTACGATTCTTGAGATACAGCCTAATGAGTAATGACAGACGGAAAGACACGACGAAGCCTCAGTAATAGGGTCCCATTATACCCCTTGGACCACGCACCTCTGGATTTTTCTTCTTGAGAAATTTATGTGCGCTTTAAACACGTGCTTTAACGGTGAAGGCAAACATCGTGAGGAAACCGGCATGTTCTGAGAACTTTAAAAGAGTTTGAAGGACATGTGACATTCACCAACCCGCACTTGGCCAGCGTGGTGAATTAAGGCCTAATCTCTCTCGTCAAGAGAGAAGTCCCTGTGTCCCAGCAGTGGGAACGTTAATAGGGTGATGATGATGATGATACCCCTTGGATACCGAATCCTAATAAGAATCATCAAAATGCTTTCACGGACAAAAAAGTTCTGAGCTAACAAGCAAATCGAGAAAAATATACGCGTTGAATTGAGAATCTTCTCTTTTTTAGAAGTCGGTTAAAAATTAGTTAAGAAACTTACCAATTAAAGCGGTCGCTATTTGCCGGGTTGGATTAATTTTGCGTTCCATTTTATATAATTTTCAGTTAAATACAAACAAAACTTTAAAAAAACACCTTAATCATTTAATTAGAGGTTATAAATAATTCCGAAGTGGTCAAGTTATCAATTTTGTGGTTTAACACATTTTTTTATTCACCACTTTTGTTATCATATTTTTTGTTTTGTGATTGTATAATTTAAATTGACACACATTTGCTTTCCATGGCATCAACACACAGACTACTTAATGCTGTTATAATGTTTCCAACTTATTTCAATTTCCTACGCCATTTTTAGTTAAGACCAACTTTGACTTTGACATAAATTTATTTATTTCTTGAAAGTTAAATACAACATCATTACCTACATGTTTTTTTTTTGCTCAAATTTGATGTAATATTTATATTTATTTATAATAAAGAATATTTGTAAAATAGTAATTATATTAATAACAATAATGTAATCTTAATTATTATTGTAGCTTATTGTTCAATTTTTTAGAATGATTATCTATATGTACATAGTAACAATTTTTTTTTAAATAACATGTGTAATTTTAACAAAACACAAAAGTAAAAACAATATTTAAGTGTAAGTACCGGCTACTATCAGCCATGTTTGCGCCAAAACTCACGACTCTAGTATGAACTTATTTTTCAAAATATCAGTTTTTGTAAAGCAAGTAGGGAAACAAAAAAAATTAAAAAAGTTATATCTCCAAATCTTTAAAAATTGGGGGTTTAAATCTATAGGTCACCTATTTACCAACTTTCGTTGATTCATGAACCGTGTTACACCTGTATAAAATATGAATATATAGAAATATAAGTATACTAACCATAAAATTATTCAATATTACCAATTGCACGCTCTATTAAGAAAGGTCAATATTTTAATAAATATACCACATTAATTATTTCGACAATATTCAAAATAATAAAAAATAAACAATATTTCGTCGCCAAAGTTTAGTTTGATCCAGCAACATTTTCGCCATAACGGTATCCCACTAACCTAACCTTAGTTCCATGAATCAGTTACGTGTGTGTGCACTGCTCATAACCAAACAACTTATGATGAAACCCTATAATATTCACCGCAGCCTTATCTCCACTGCGTAGAGCTCAATGTAGAGTGGCAAATATAATGTGGCATAAATATTCTTGGTGTTCGTAATGTATACCAAATTATTTTGGTCTGTCAACATACTCTGCTATGCGGAAGTATGCCTTATGTCATGGTTTTAAAGTTTTTTTTGGTTAAGTTTTTCTTGTTACGGGTATCCCTAGTTGATTTCAAGAGAAATCGTCGAAATGAGTTATATGAAAATTGTGTGTAATAATCTTATGTTTATATAATCTTAGTTGTCTCATCGATTTAATTTGTAGCCATCTTTTTGACGACCTCTGTGGCTCGGTGGGCCTGAGAAGCAAGAGTTTGCGGGTTCGATTCCAGCCAGTTACCAGATTTTGTATAATCTACAATTTCTGGTTTCGGGTCTGGGTGTTTTCTATGTATCATAAGTATGTATTTACAGAAAAAAAATGTATCTATGTAATATATCTGTCACCCCATAGTATGCTTAGTTTGGGGTTAGGTGATGCTGTATGATTAGTCCGGAAATATTTATTTATTATTTATATTACTTATTATTACATAAGCTTTAATATAAAAATAATCATCAAAAATCCATGACTTATAGCATCTGCACAAAAAGTGAATCAGAAATCAAATACATAATAATAAATGTGATAATATTTATTTTTTAAATTTTTTTGATCGTGAAGCCTTCGTTTGACCACAATCTCACCTGATGTAAAGTGACGATTTGGTCTAAGATAGGACATGAAGACCTAGAAGGTAGATGGCTTCTCCGGACCACATTACGAAACACGAAAAATCGCTTCACGCACTGGCCCAGCCCGGAGGGTGGTGACAATCCGCGGCCGAAGCCTACCACCAGAGACTGTTCTTAGCACCAGCCGGAGGTCACGTGTAAGGATTCAGAGGGTTACCACATAAGGATGTGAACAGACAAAACTTCAAAAAGGCGTACCCGTGGCGTTATAGCGAGCTAGGACGCTTATTATTTCTTATACAAGGTGTTTCAAAATTGGTAAATAAATAATAAAAGTATGTATTTTATTTCGGATAACATAGATCCTCATAACATACATCCTCGGATAACATAGATCCTCATAACATGTATGTTATGTTATGATGATGTTATGATGGATCTATGTTATCCGAGGATGTATCCTCGGATAACATAGATCCATCATAATACATTATGTAGGTATAAAGCGGAAAGGATATGAATGGCACGCACCAGACGAACATATTTTGATGACCTTTGATTTTGAGACAATTTTGCCGAGAAAAATAATTATTTTTTCAGCCTAGTGTTATCTCTAGGTCAGATGTAGTTAGTATAGAAAACTAAAAGAGAAAAACATGTGTATAATTATCATATCAGTTGATTATATTTATTAAACTCCTGTAAGAACTTAAAAATCCTGTAAGAATTTAATAAGAATTTAAAATGTAATTAAATCATCATTAACAAATGTTTTAGTGATTATTACTATAATACTAAATGAGATATGTTTAACTTTAGTTGATACCTATCAAGGTATCCCCAGAAAGAAATTGAGGCTGACACTCACAAAATAATCTAAATTTACAATTAAAATGAAAACACTGATTCCAGTAGGTAGGTACCATAGTTCCCTTAAAAGTAAAAAGTCATACTATTTTGTAATGTGCACGTGATGCGCTTTCATTTGAGACCCCACTCGAGTTTAGTTGCAGTTTTTCGGGTTCCATAGTGGGGACACTATTACCCTCATAACTTCCAACCGATTTTCATCAAACATTTCATGAACACTAGCGCGAAACTCAGCACAAACAAAAACTAAATTGAAATCGCTTCATCCGTTTGGGAGCTATGATGTCCCAGACAGACCACAGACAGACAGAGAGACACGTCAGACTTATTAAACCCTTTTTTTTTTGTTGGGAGTTAATAATGAATGAAAGCTACGCTTGTCCATAAATGCGGTATATCAGTAAAAACATAGATTTAAGCAAGGCTTTTGACGCAAGGAATACAAAAACAACTCTTAGTAATAAAGTTGAGCATAACTACTATAAAAATAATCGTAGAATCGTAAATACGCAGATTTTATCGTAATCGTAAATAAATAACATATTTTATGTATGAAAATGTCATACAATATGTGGAAATTGGTTTTGTTAGTCGCGGCGTCTTATGTAGCTAGTTTTGAGGCTTATAAAAGGGATGGTTCTGGTGTAGGTGAGAATCTTATATATTAAAATGTTTTGATATTTATTTTAATTTTATGCCTAATTTTATCATGGAATTGAATGTGCTCTATTGAATTAGGGTAAACCTATAATGATAGAGCTCCATGTATTTTAAATAAATAGGTACTTAAATATATAAGTAAAGTGACTGTTTAGTTTGGTGGATAATCATGTTGTGTCAATAGTCCAGAAATATTGATGAGTAGGTACCTACTCAAATACCTGTTTAATATTTTATTTTGCGTTGTTAACTTAATAGGTAGGCACCTACCTATAAAGGATGTCCCACGGCCATGTCACATGGACGAAACCATACCTTAATTTTTAAAACAATTTAAACTGCATGAAAATATTTTTATAATCGGCTGCCTGAAACCGACGAATTGTAAAAAATAATGTAGTCACCTAATTTAACAATACCTTTCAAAGGTCGCTATCGTAACAAATTTACTTTTAAAGTAAAATAGCATCAGGAAGTAAAGAAATACCCTGAATTATAAATTTATAATTTCGGTAACATGAATTCAAATGCTTTAACCTATGTCAAAGGACTTCTAAGGACCTAAGGCTTATCATGCAATTATAATAGAAAAAATATATTATACTTAATACTAGCTGCCCAGCAAACGTTGTTTTGCAAAATGAAAAATAGATAGTAGCCGATTCTCAGACCTACTGAATACGCATATAAAATTTCATAATAATCGGTTAAGACGTTTCGGAGGAGTATGGTAACTAACATTGTGGCATGGCAATATATTAGAAGATGTAAGCAATAGCAATTCATAAAAGTTATAATAAAATAAGTTGTTATGAGCATGGCCAACTTTATTTTTTTATATCAAATTTACAAATTTTATCAATCCACATAGCAAAATATAGCTTCGTATCTGATGAACGGTGAAGGAACTGAACGGAATGGAACTGAATTAAGGCCTAATCTCTCTCGTCAAGAGTGTCCCAGCAGTGGGAAAATAAATAATTAAAATTAGTAAGTAAGCGCAATCTAAATAAAAATTTTACGGGTGTTTATTCATCTGGAGCGAGCACGACGACGAACAAAGCGCTTTGTATTGACAAGTATAAAATTATTGCGAATACATTAATTATTATAGAAATACTTAAGTAACCACCACGCTAATTAATCACAGTCAAATTCCGCTTAGACGTCAGAGCGGACCTCGCAAGCCAGCGCCGATCACAAAATGGCGGCGACAAACTTAGCAACGACACTCAAGATGGCCGCCGTAAAAACAAGAACTTACTGCGAATCCGGAACGAATACCCAGTTATTATGATGCAAGATGGACTCAGGATCCGAGGAGGCAACGCGACCGACACGCAGAACTATCCCTATATGGCAGCTGTGATTATAAATGGGAGGCTGTGGTGTGCGGGTGCGATTGTGGATGTGAACTGGGTGGTGACTGCTGCGCATTGTCTCAACTAGTAAGTTTGATGTGAGAGTGGGTTGTTTTAGCCATACACAGACATGGTTCTGCAATTGCTTGAGTTGGGTTTCTGCTTGCCTTGCGCTGTTAGCTTAGAGTACATGCGCTAATAGAGAAGAAGCTAAGAAAGAGACAGCGCGCAGGGATAGGTTAGGAGTATTTTGAAAGCAATTTTTCGGAAACCAGTCCTATAATCCGATAACGAACTGTCTTGCTAAATGATAGAGGCTAGATATAAATAAATAAATAGATATGGATATCTCTTCCTCAAATGACGTTTATTAGTAAATTAATAAATAGATATGCCCCTAATTTTATGAGTCGGCGGCACCGTTATTGACCCAAAGATGGCTAAATAAACTTGTTGCTATTCAAGCTTTAATAAAAAATATCTACATTATGTATGTCTAGTATATTAAGTATATCAGATCTCTAGTACCCGTAACACAAGCTTAGACCTTACCACGGGGCTAGATGTTGTTGTGTGGATTATCCAAAAATATTTGTTTATTTCATTGATCGCCCTTACCGGGTGATTGGTCCTTTATAGCCCAGTGATCCCACCATCTCCGTTCTATCATCGGTCGCTAAGACGTACGGCTGATTTACATGCTCACTTAGTGGACCTACCATCAACGCGCACGAAACGCTTCTCGAATTCTTTTATAGTGCGCACCGCTAAGGAGTGGAATTCTCTCCCGAAGTCTGTTTTTCCGATTGAATACAACCCGACCACCTTTAAGATCCATCCATCGTTTACCTCGTCTCTGCCTTCTTGCTAGACTGTAGTCAAAAGTAAGCCCTTAAGATAATAATAAAAAAAAAAAAGTTTTTGTATAATAATCAAAGTATTACAAGTCTAAAGTCAATTCGATTTTTCAGTGTTCTCCACGTGTCGCCACTAAAGTCCCTGTCGAAGTACGTGAAGGTCCGCGTGGGGTCGGTGCACGCGCACGAGGGCGGCGCGCTCGTGGACGTGGCGGGGGCGGTGCGCCACCCCAAGTTCGAGGAGGAGCCGGTGCCCCACGCGGACGTGGCGCTGCTGAAGCTCTCCGAGAATCTTGGTAATATCACATCAACACCGAAAAGACCCAAGTCTCATCATCATCATCACCTTAATTCACTGGCCAACTGCGGGTTGGTGAACGTCACATGCCCTTTAAACACTTTAAAGTATATATACTATTGGGCCTGTACTTTAAATAGCAGTGCAACTCGTAAACAACCCCTCCACCTGCGGCCACCCGATTGGCTGTTAGACCGGTCGGCTGTCACCGACCGGTACCGGCCGCAGGTAAACATCGCGCGATCGAGTGGCGTGAGCGCCGCCCGCTCACGCCATCGGACATTATAGGTTGATTCTATGCTACTACAAACGCACTACAATGAAGAACCAGGACGTCACGCCGTCATATATTTACACAGGTTTTTGTTGTTTCTTTAGTGTCTTTATAAGTTTGTTTTTGTTTTTTATCAAATTAATACAATTTTATATTGTGCTTGATGTGGTGTCCTATAATTGAGGGAACGCTCGTTGTTATACTTTGTGTTAGTTTATAAGGAAAGCAAGTTGTATGTGTATCCTTTGTCGGAGGTCCTAAAATTCATAAAATTGTGCCTAAAATACTAATCACCTGTCATGGTAAAACAATGTAACATGTAACTTTTAAAACTATCATGGTTATCAAATACTATTTGGATTTATAACGGGATATTTACCATGATGTCTTTCGAGTTTCCCAATATTTCGGCAGTTATATGCGCCATGATCCGTTCAACCGTGTCAATCATGGTAAAATATCTCGTCCTATATAAATGTGAATGTAAGTTTGTTTGATACGCTTTCACTCAAAAACTACTGAACCGATTTAAATGAAATTTGGTACACAGAATCTCTAGAGCCTGAGAAAGGACATAGGCTACTTTAAACCGCGGGAAAGTGTCATTCCGCGGTAAAAATAATTATAACGCGGGTAACACCGCAGGTCTCAGCTAGTCTCGTTATAAATCTAAATAGTAATGTGACATGTGTTTTATTATTCAGAGTTCAACAAGTATGTAAACGTGATAAAGATATATGACGGGGCCAGGGAACCATTTGCGCAGAGTTTCGTGGTCGTCACCGGTTGGGGAGCTTCCAGGGTAAGTATCTATTATCCTACTTCCTACAGTTCCTATCTTAAACGTGAAAGTTTGTGAGAATGTAGGTAAGTCTGCTTGTTGCTCTTTCACAACAAAACTACTGGATGGGCTTTGATGAAACTTCATAAAAGTATAGCTTACATTAAAAATAACACATTGGCTACTTTTCGCGAGAATACAATTAATTCAATTCATTTATTCACCTTAAGAACTAAACCTCGGTATTAAAGCTGGCATTGAGGGTCGCTACTCTGCTCTGGGAGCCCTGTGCCCATCGGTGGGCTCACACAGGCTGTGAATGATTTTGATGATCTTGACCTGGTTAAATATTTGCAAGAACCAACCTCATACGGAAAGCACCTTTGACGCGCGCACTTCGCACTATTAACATCATATCCGAAGAACTTGATCTATTTTATTGTACCCTGAACGAATTTACTAGGATAACAATGTAATAATACATTATGCGATGAAATAAATTTTTTTTTTTTTTTTTTTTTTTTTTTTTTTTCTTTCTCTCTCTATCTGCGATCAGCCTTATGGCTATAATCAGATTTGTTGATGTTTATTAAAGGTATTTTGAGAGAATACGTCCAACGACGTTCCTCCTCTATTTTTATTTGCTAACATTGCTATGTTGGAGTAATAGTGTAGTTAGTTAAATACATTTCTGTAAATGTATATCTATTTCAGATTGACGCAAGTCGTGATCTCTTCAGTCGAAAAGTACTTTCATTTGTGTTGGTAAGCATCGTAGCTAGACGATTTGTGTGATGTTGGAGTCTCTGTTTGTAATAACTGTGGACATTTCTATTTCTTGTTTGACTGTCGGGATTTCCAGGTAATTGTGTACTTCTGTATTTTGGATGAACCAGGGGGCGCTGACCAGGGTCTTCAGTACTTTGTTCTGGTAGCGTTGTAGAATTTCAACATTGGAATGGCTCGCCGAACCCCACAGTTGTATTCCATAAGTCCAGACTGGCTTCAAGATAGATTTATATATGAGTACTTTGTTTTCAAGGCTTAGTGAGGATTGTCTACCCATCAACCAGTAGAGGTCTAAAAATTTTTTATGTGCATGTTCTTTTTTTGCTTTTATGTGTTCTCGCCAGGTTAGTCTCCGATCGAGGTGCATTCCCAGGTATTTAACTGTTGAGCTATGCGGTAATATGGATCCTCCTAGTGTTACAGGGGCGCAATCTCCTTTTTTCAGGGTAAATGTAATATGGATGGATTTAGCTGGGCTTGCTTTGATTCTCCATTTGGCTAACCATTTCTCGATATGATTGAGGCATTGCTGTAGCTTTGATGACGCTACTTTCGGGTCTGTGCTACAGGAGAGAATCGCCGTATCATCAGCGTAGGTTGCAGTAACCACTTCTTCAGAGACAGGTAAGTCAGCAGTGTAGATGGTGTATAGGACAGGACCCAGCACCGAACCCTGTGGGACTCCAGCTTCTATTGGGTTGATGGTTGAGAGTTTATCTTCATATTTTACTTGAAATATTCGGTTCTTTAAGTAGGAATTTAAAAGCATGTACGCAGAGTTTGGTAGATGTTGTTTCAGCTTAAACATGAGACCTTTGTGCCATACGCGGTCAAATGCCTGCTGTATGTCCAGAAACACAGCTGAGCAGTACTCTTTTCTCTCCAGCGCCTGTCGTACAGTGTGAGCTACTCGGTGAATCTGTTCCGTTGTTCCATGTTGAGCCCGGAAACCAAATTGGTGGTCTGGTATGACATTTTGTGTGTTAAGCATTGGAAGTATGCGTTTTAAGAGAAGCTTCTCAAACACTTTTGACAAGAGTGGAAGAAGGCTTATAGGTCTGTAGGAAGTGACCTCAAAAGAAGGCTTACCAGGTTTAGGTATCATGTTTATTATTGATACCTTCCATAGGTTAGGGAAGTACTGTAGTCTCAAGACAGCATTTATTAATATGGTTAACAGAACGATACCTTTTTTTGGTAGTTTTTTAAGCACTTCTGCTGTAATCAAGTCAAATCCTGGTGCCTTCTTTAGTTTTAGGTGAGTTATTATGTTTTGAACTTCAGCCGGGGTAACAGGTTTCAGTGGTAATGACATTTGTTGGTCACTCTCCAGTAATTCGTCAATTTCTGCTTCGGTGTGTGAATTGTCAGGTTCATTTGGTTTGAAAACGTCTGTGAGGAAATTCGCAAACAACTCTGCCTTGTCTTGCGGTTTTCTAGACCAATTTCCATCTGGCTGTCGTAGTGGAGGCACGTGTTCTTTTGGTCTCTTGAGTGCTTTCATCATCTTCCAGAGAGTGTAGTCTTCTGATTTGTGCGGTGAAAGTGTCCTTAACTTGTCCTGCAGAGTATAGTTCTCATTTTCTGCTAGTCTTTCTTTTAGATGTTTAATTGCTTTGTTGAGTGCCTTTTTGTCTTCTTTGTGTCTGCTGGACTGCCATTGGCGTCTTAGTCTTCTTTTTTTGGTTAGCAACTCTTTTATTTCATCAGGTATGTCCTGAACTTTCTGTTTTAGTTCCAGATGTGGTGTTGAAAGCCAGGTTGCTTTTTGGATTAGATTGGTTGTATACCAAGTAGCATCTTCTATGTCATCTTCAGTTTTGAGAGGTATATCCAGCTTAGCATTGTGTTGTATGTAATCTTTAAAGGCATCCCAGTCTGTTTTGTGATTGTAAAGTGTTTCTCGGGTGTCTTCACACACAACTGTAGTACTGAGCGTGCATATCACTGGTGTATGGTCTGAGGGGCCGTCTAGACAGGATTTAACGTTTGTATAGAGTCCCGAGATTCCCTTCGCAATAAAGAAGTCAATAAGGTCTGGCATTTTTTTAGGATCCGCTGGCCAGTAAGTTGGTTCACCTGTCGATATTACATGAAGCATATTACTATCGATAGCTTTTTTAAGCTCTCGACCCCTTGTTGTCGTTAGTCGTGATCCCCAATAGGTATTTTTAGCGTTCCAATCTCCTCCCACGATATATCTACTACCAAGTTTATGAAAGAACTCATTAAACATTTGCTCGCTTATTCGATGTCTCGGTGGACAGTATATTGCACTCACGTTAAGAGATCCTTGCCAATCATCGAGTGATACTATCGAGGCCTGTATGTGTGCTTGAGTCATATTCAGTACAATGTGGTGTCGTATGTTTTCTTTAATAATAACTGCTGAGCCGGCGTGACAAGTCCCATCGGGATGATTGGCATGATATATTTTATATCCAGTTATTTTAGTTACCTTGTAGTCATTAGTGTGGGTTTCGGAGATTAATAGTATATCTATGTTGTTTGTGTTAAGAAATAATTCTACTTCATGTTTGTTAGGAGGAAGTCCATTTATGTTCCATGTTGATATACGAAGGAATTTAATCATTTGTTCTGGCGGGCTATGAGGGTTGTTAGGAGTCCCATTAATGTTCCTATTTGTTGTATCAGTATGTCTATCTTTTCTGACTGTTTTAATATAATTTGCTCCAACGAGCTTGTTGGTTGAGATTCTGTGTTCTCTGTTGTTTTGGACCAGCAGGTCGAGTTATAAGCAGTGTTAGCTGTGCTTTGTTGATATTTAGCTGATGTATTTTTAGGGAGGTTGCCTTCGTAGGGTTTTTGCCTTAGTTGAGGAAAATCGTCAATTTTAGGTGGTGGTCTGATAATTGGTGGGTTTTTCTCACGGACTTCTAGTGGAGCTTCATGCTTCTTTCCTATTTGTGTGGATCTTCGTGCTCTGATTTCCTTGTAGACTTGGCAGCCTTTATAGTTTGCGGGATGGTCACCCTGGCAAAGTGTGCACATAGCTGGTGTGCTTCTGTCTTTTTTCGGACATTCCGTTGTTTTGTGTCCCTGCGCGCATTTGACGCATCTAAATGGGCGCATGCAGTTGTTTTTAGTATGTCCGTATTGCTGGCATCTAGTACATTGTGGAATTTCAGTAGATTTTCGGGGATCTTCGATTGTGATTCTAGTGTTATATATAAATTCTATACCTTTTACTTCAGGATTGTTGGGGCTAGGTTCGATGTTGACAAAAAACATATTCAGAGGCTTTTTGTTTCTTTTTGATATTGCATAGACAATTTCACCTCTGACTTTGTTCCCCGTTTTTTCTATTTCTTCAATAATAGCTGTTTTTGGTGTAGTGTGATGCAGGTTTTTGATCACAATTCTATAACATTTATTTTGCTTTTGTGTGAATGTATTGATGAATTGATGAAATAAATAAATTGATAAGTTTCGATAAGCAAAGCACACTATTGCATTAGGTAGAGCCTGTAAAAATAGTTGTAAGTTTTAGAAAATAAATAAATATTTTTTTCTGTTATCCAGGGTACAGACACAGCCTTCCGCGAGCACACACCCGACCTGCTCACAGGCCGCCTGAAGGTCCGCACTCAGCAGTACTGCATTGACGCCTACCAGCTCGTCAACGGCTTCCAGTTCTCCAAGGACTTCTTCTGTGCCTCCTTGAGGAATGGCACCAGGGATGCTTGCCTGGTATGCTGTTTAAACTGACATTATTTTAAGCTTTTATATAGTTTAGTTATACATATAGGCCTTCATGCTCCATCTTAGACCACATGGTCACTTTACATCAGGTGAGATTGTGGTCAAATGAAGGCTAATCAATAAGAAAAAAATAATAATATATATATATATAGAGGGTAAAAAGGGACTCTAAAACTGAAACTTCGTTTTCTGCATGTCTGTCTGTCACCGGGTTGTATCTCAAGAACCGTTATAGACAGAATTGACATTTTCAGGGATGATGTATTTCTCTTGCCAACAAATAATAAAAACGCACAATAAATACATATCTACGGGGGCTCCCATACAAAAACGTGATTATCATAAAGTTAGGCGACTTTGCGCGAGGCCAGTACTTGGTTGGTTGACGACTACAACAACACACACTGTCTGGTAGTCATCGCCAATTGTCGCATAGTGTTAAGAATATTTTTGTTACGTTTGTCATATAATTAATGTGCGCAATAAAGAATTATTATTATTATAAACTTTTTTCCCGGTTTGACTACTTTTTGATTTGATGACATAGGGCCATAAGAATTTAGCTAAAAAGGCATCAAAGCCTTATCCCCCTTTACTAGCCGTTCGTGTTACACTGAAGAGCAAAGGCCTCCTCCATTCCTTCCACGAATTTATTTCCAGGGTCTTTATCTTCCAATCAGCCAGGAAAAGGTTCATTCTAACATCTCGTTTTAGGTCTGCCGTGTCGTTTTCTGGCCCTGTCAGGACACCAATCCGTGGCTACCTTTACCCACTGCTTTCCTGGCACAGATATAACAAGCCCAATCCCAGTTTCATATCAACACCAGCTCAGAGCTTACCACGGGGCTAGATGTTGTTGTGTGGAATATCCAGCAGAATTTATTTATTTATATCCTCCTATACACATGTTCGATAATACTTTGATGTTTTCTCTATGATCCTAATCCAGTTCGACGCAGGAGCGCCGGCCGTACAGCAGAACCGCCTGATGGGTATCATGAGCTTCGGCCCCGAGCGCTGCGGCCACGAGTTCCAACCAGCTGTCTTCATCAAAGCCTTCTACTTCAGGTATGTCAGACTGATTTAAAGAAGGAGCAGTTGCCAGTTAGGGAGATTTTTTTAAGCCTAATTTGTTAGGCGGTGGAATATTTACGTAAAACAATACGCGTAACTTAACAATGATTGGGTAATTATTTAATAGTTTTTGGTTTAAATGGTTTGATTGAAACTAATTATTAAGCAAACAAATTCATATTTTATAAATTCAAACGATCTCATTATTGTATGCTAATAATGACCCCTGATTATGATGCATTTGCCTTGTTTTGAAGATGTTCTAAGCAATTATTTGGTTTTGTATTTTAGTTATTGTTGTATGTTTAGTCTTAGAGACTAGATAGTGTTGTTACGTGTGGATTGTCCTTGACTAATGACATGAGAAAGTATGAAAGAAGACAAGAAGATGTTGGTAGTTGTGTGAAGGATAAAATAACAGATGCAAGGAAAAATACATGTTGACTCCAGAAAATGAGAAAGGACAAGTACCTAGGTATAAAATCACAGGAATGTAAATAATTATTTCGATTTAAGTGGCGGCGACATACGTTTTGCAAGGAATCTGCGCCTTCTAACATTTCTAGTACTTATTTAGATTTCTAAATAAAATAGTAATTGTTGGTATCACTTGAAATGTTGACAACCTCAGTAGTTCAGTGGACGAAAATCCCCCTGAGGGGCCCGAAAGTCGCGGTATGTATTCATGTAGGGTCCAGATTTGTGTAAATAGTCCAGAAACATATATTTTATTCACAGAGACTTCGTGAAGCACACGATAGCCTCATACAAGACCACGGCAGAGATCATAGCGGCGATGCGGGAAGCGCACGACGAGCCAGAGGCACCCAAGCCGGGGGTTCCCCAAGATCTCAACGTTATAGACATCGCTGATTGACCTATCATGGGCTTACCACTGAATCGTAAATTGCTATAACCAATAAATTCGTAGTTGATATACAGAAATATGGATAAACTAAATGTAATTTCTTATGAGAGTATAAAACGTCATTTATTGTTTTTTTAACCGTATTACCCAACCATGCGAGAGACCCTGGACAATCCCGAAGCACACAAGCATGTGATCTGTTTAAGACGCAGCGGGAGGACCTGTCCCCTTTATACAAGATATTCATATTACTAAATGTAAGTTCTGAAATTAAATTTTGATAATGGAACTAAATAAGATGTGGGTTATTTTGTTGGAATAAACAGTTTATAATAAAAAACAAAACGTACAAGCTGCTCCACAAAAAAAAACACAAATTAGTAATAAAGTATAGATAGATACTCTAAGGTAATAAATCTATTTTTGAAAAAGTACAAAATGATGCAGTCATATCGGTCACCCATCTAAGTTCATGCTGCGCGCATCGTTGCTTAACCTTAATCACATTTTTTTACGTTATATTAGCCTTCATTTGACCACAATCTCACCTGATGTAAAGTGACGATGTGTTCTAAGATGGGGCATGAAGACTTAGAAGGTAGATGGCTTCTCCGGGCCACATTACAAAACACGAAAAAATCGTTTCACGCTCTGGCCCAGCCCGGAGGGTGGTGACAAGCCGCGGCCGAAGCCTACCACCAGAGACTGTTCTTAGCACCACCACGTGAACACACGAGAGGTCACGAACACGTGAGAGGTCACGTGAACAGAAAACCTCCAAAACATTTGTTGTATGGGAGCCCCCTTCATTATATATATATTGTATGTTTTATAGCGGTATTTGATGTTAAAGCGGCAACAGAAATACAGCATCCAAATGTCAACTCTCTAGCTATCTCGGTTCTTGAGATACAGCATTGTGATAGAGAGATAGACGGCGAAGTCTCAGCAACCAGCTCTATTTGGGGTGCCGTACCCAAATGTTGAAACGGGACCACGTTTCGGATCCGTATATCATCACTGGCAACACACTGATCATGAAATCATGTTACATGATCTTATAAATAAAAATGAATCGCAAAATGTGTTAGCGCATAACAAAACCTGGGCCAATTAGGGCATTTTTTTTAATGTTCGTTGGAGTTCAAGGGTGGATTTACGGCGAGAAAAATAAGAATAAATACCGGGAAAACTATTTTGAATAATTACCCGCGCGAAGCCGGGGTGGGCCGCTAGTATAATTATAAATTCGAAGTCAATTACATTCAGAATAAAGGTGAGAAATAAAACACTGGAATTAGGTACGAATAAATTATTATTTGAGTTCATGAAATTAAGAGATTCTTAAAGATAAACACAAAATTCGTCTTTTTTATCACATGGCACACTAGCGAACCTTAAATAGGTATCTGTAGATTATACGAGATACTTTGTACATAATCATAAAAAAAGATATTATTCCTCTATAATTAGGCATATAGAGGTAAAATAATTGCAAGTTATTTTTTTTCCGAAAAGGATTTTATCCCACAAAACTGGAAACGTAAGTACATTTTTTAGTAAAAAATCCCACAATTTGAAACCATTGTTTAATCCAATTTTTTATATAGGTATTATAATTAATTTTGGTTAGTTAACACAATCGAGATATTTATTAAAAAAACTATTTATAATTATTTTAGTCACTTATTGTTAATTTAACAACACAGTTTTAATACACCTTTATCTATAAGATTTTTTAACAATATTAAAATTTTATATACTAATAAGTTGGCTGACAAACATGCTCGCAAAAAATTTACGGAAAATCATGTTTATTTTATAAATAAAGTAATAGTAGTGCCCTGCGGTATTACACGCGTAATAATGGATTTTCCCATGGTAAAATTAATCCTATATCCTTTCTCTAGAGAAACTGTGTACCTACCAAATTTAATTAAAAACAGTTCAGTAGTCACATACATACGTTACGGTACAGTTACTTTCGAATTTATAAAATTAGTATGGCTAATCTCTTTAAATTATATTTTAAGTAACACAACTTAAAATATTTTGATAAGTACAGGTTGTTTTTTAACAAAAGAAGTGTTTTTTTAACAAAAAAAATAACTTAAGAGTTAACAGTAAGAGGACTTAGAATAATAAACAGAAACAGAAACTAGAAAGAAAATAGTTTTACGTATGATTTTATTAAAATGGGTTGCGAAAGTATTTATTTATTAGCTATAAACGCCAGCTTTTGCCCGTGTCGTTAACCACACCATGGAAAAGATCTCACAAAGACAGACTGATCACGGATCGCCTTTGGATCGCTTGAATCTCATTTTTTGGATCGAAAATTTCTAAAACAGGATCAGTCTAACACGATCCAATCCGTGATCCTGGATCGCGGATCGCGGGATTCAAAACGGACCTGTGTAGACCAACCTAATCGCAAGATTTGATTACAGGCAATTATCGGGACAGGTGAAAATAATAAATAATAAAGCTTGTAGAGTTTCATAATCTCATTTATTTATTATAAAATAACAAAATTACATTTCGTACATTCTATCTCATTCGTAAGAGTCACCTCACAAGACTGGCTCGCTGTGGGTGGCGGGAAATCGGCCAATCCCTCATTCAATCAATCTTTATAGGGATGTTACCTTTCTACAAATCTGATCGAAATCAATAGTCAAATGACATTGACATTTGACACCCTACATGCTCCTCCTATTGTTAAACAATGGTCCCCATGTTAAGACAATATTATTAACTAACAATCAACTTACAAAAATATACAAAACACAACTTATGTACAAACAGTAACCTAACCTATATCTGAAATTTACACTAGCAGTTTAAGAATACCTACGGGGCCGTCCCCGTTTTCGCTTAGGCGCCACAGGTTGGCATATCTCGGAATGTTCACAGTCTCTGGCGTGGTATCGAAGGAGTTGTGAAATGTGATATTTGCCCACTATGTCGTCTTGTTTATGATAATGCGCAAGTATAAACGTAGTTGGACTTACTTGTCTGACCACAATATATGGTCCATCTTGTTTGGGCAACAGCTTTGCACTTACGCCTTTACTAGCGTTACTCAACGCATGGGTTTTCAAAAGTACCAAATCGCCAATCGCAAAGTTATCCTCCCGCCGCGTAGCATCTTTCTCCGCCTTACGAGCATCTTGTTGTCGCTCAATCGATTCCTTGCTCTCCACGATGGCGTCGGCAAGCTTCAACAAATATGGGGAAATCTGTGGTACGTAATTTGTGGCACATACTACTTCGCGAATATCAGCTTGAGCATCCAGAGGTGAACGTAGCTCTCGGGCAAAGGTGAGGTAAGCTGGAGTTCGTTGGGTTGTTTTGCAGACAGCAGTATTCAATGCAAATCGTATGGCGGGCAAAGCCTCTGGCCAGTGCTTATGATGGCCCTCAACTAAGATTGCTAACTGTGTCTTTAAGTCTCTGTTTTTCCTTTCTACGGGGTTTGCCTCTGGATGGTACAGTGGAATAAGGTTCTGAGTAACGCCAAGCGCCGTCATAGCATGTCTCATTACATCAGCAACAAACTGCACGCCGTTGTCGGAGATTACGCGTCGTGGTACTCCGTAACGCAAGAATATCTCGTCAATAAGGGCGCGCGCACACGCCTCCGCCGTAGCATCAACTAACGGGAATAACTCCACCCATTTGCTAGCGGGGTCTTCGACGACCAGGATCCACCGCTCCCCGAGGTCTCCGCGCGGCAACGGTCCGAATAGGTCCACTGCGAGCACCTCAAATCGCTGCGCTGGGACGGGTGTCTGTAAAAGACCAGCAGGTTTAAGGTTGGATGGTTTATATTTCTGACATTCTGTACAAGTCTTTACATATTCGGCTATGTATCGTCTCATTCCTGGAAAATAATATCTTTGTGTAATACGCTTCATGGTACGATCTACACCACCATGTCCCGCAGTAGCTTTATCGTGGCATTCTTGCATAATTTCTTTGCGCATACTAGCAGGGATAACGAGTTGTGGTTCTTCACAGTCCTCATCATAAGTATAGCGGTATAACACTCCTTGGGACAAACAATAACCTCTTTCAGCCCACCTTGTACTAGCCACCTCTTCATCTCCTTCCATATCATTTATTATTTTGGCAACATCATTATCGTTCATCTGGGCTTCTCTAATGGTTGTCGCCTGCCAACGAGGCGTCTCTATGACGACCGTGCAAATGCCGCAGGTAGATTGAGTATCTTCCTCGCAAGGAGGGCGACTTAAGGTATCAGCGATAACATTGGCTTTACCTGGAGTGTATTCGTAATGAAGGTCATGCGCTTGTAGCTTCATGGCCCAGCGAACGAGACGGCCCGACGGCGACTTAAGTGTCAGCAGCCACTTCAACGGCTGGTGATCGCTGGCAACGCGTACTCGATGTCCGTCGATGTAACCGCGAAACTTGTCAACAGCCCATACGACAGCCAATGCCTCGCGCTCAGTTGTAGAGTAGTTGCGTTCGGCAGCAGTGAGCAGGCGCGATGCGTATTCGATGGGACGCTCGGTGCTTGGTGACTCGCCTTGTAAGAGAGCAGCGCCGATTGCGTAGCTGCTTGCATCGGTCCTGAGTATGAATTCATGGTTATAATCTGGTTGGCTGAGTATAGGTGCAGTAGTTAATAGTTCTTTGAGTTTAGCAAAAGAAGTTTCTTGGGGCTCACCCCATTTCCAGGCAACATCTTTTCTTGTAAGTTGTGTCAAAGGTTGAGCTATTTGTGAAAACCCAGGTACAAACTTTCTGAACCAAGAACATGTCTGGAGAAAACTTTTAAGATGCTTCATAGAATTGGGCGTTTTCATGTTTTGTATGGCAGCCACTTTATCCGGATCAGGGGATACTCCATCTTTTGTTATAATATGGCCAAGGTACTTGACACTTGTTCGTAAAAACATACATTTAGCTCTGTTGGCCCGGAGTTTAAATTGTCTTAGACGAAGGAAAACAATCTCAAGCTCTTTAAGGTGTTTTGCATAGTCACCTTCAGTAATAAGTATCAGATCATCAAGATAACACAAGAGGGTCAGGTCCTTGACTGATGACCCGGATTTGAAGCGGTCTATGAGCCTCTGGAAGGTGGCTGGAGCATTGCAAAGTCCAAACGGCATGCAGTTAAAGCGGAATACCCCTAACGGACAGACGAACGCAGCCTTATCACGGTCTCTCTCTGTCAACTTGACTTGCCAATAACCCGATCTTAAATCAATGGTTGACATGTAACAATTTTTCTTGGTATATTGCAGTAAATCATCTATTAGTGGCAGCGGATATGCATTGGTCTTAGTAATTGTATTTAACTTACGATAATCTACGCAGAAACGGAAGGTACCATCCTTCTTGGGTACCAGTAGAGCAGGTGACGCCCAAGCAGACTCACATTCCTCAATTACTCCATCACTCAGCATCTTGTTGATTTCAGTTTCCATCACTGCACGTTTGGCTGGTGTAAGCCGGTAAGGTGGTACCGCAATAGGAAGGTGGTCTCCGGTGTCTATGTGGTGTTCTGCGTAGGGAGTACACTCCCCTTTTGTACTGAAAATATCATCATACATCATCAATAAATTTTCTAAAGCAACTCTTTCATCACCTGCAAGCATTATGCCTTCATCATCCCTTAATATGTCAGTGGAAAAACATTCAACAGGCTTACTGATATCATTCTCACACTTGAGACTGTAAACATTCTGAGGTTTGTTCGGTAAATGCCAAGTCATGCTGGAGAAATTTAAAATTAGCCCAGCCTTTACAATAAAATCTATTCCTAGCAAAGTATCATTATTACAGGCATAAGGCAGTATGACAAATGTAACTGGTACCATTAGATTTGTTTTATAAATAGAGACTTGAACCTCAGCTAATCTTACAGTGGTATCTTGCATACTACCATCTGCAAGTTTTATAAGCATTTTAGTGGTGCGGAAAGGATGCTTTTGTTTGAGGAGCAGTGTATAAAGCCTACACCCTGCAATACATGCTTTGGCCGCGGTATCAAGCAATGCTATGCCATCAACACCATTTATTTGTATCTCTAAGATAGGCCTATTACAATACTTCGCCTGCTCAGGCATGGTTAAACTACTTAACTCTAAAACACAATTTACATCTTTGTCACAATAGCTTTCATTTAAGTCTTTGTTCCAATCAAACTTAACTTTATCACATTGTTTATCTAAGGGAAAATCACATTTTGTGCACTGAGGTAAAGCAACAGAATACTCACATTGTTGATTGTTATTGTCATCACTATTAGCACAAGACAACAATGCAGCGGGCGAGCCGCAAGTCAGCGTTGGTTTGCAATAAGAAACGGGCACCGAAGACACCGCGTCGCAGCCAGAAACAATGGTATCTGCAGCCTCGCGACATTCCATGGCACTGCGCCGACGTCTAGCACGGCTCCCACATGATCGCGGCGAAGACTCTCTGGACGATGACACAGCCGAACTAGCATTTGTACTCACATTATTTACGTATTCGTTCGAATCACGTTTGTTTACCTCCGAAGTAAGGTTATAAAATGGCGACGTTAACAATTCGACCGAACAGAATCTTACGGATCGATTAGGTGAACGACGAGGAAAATCGATTGGAGATCGATTAGGTGAACGATGAGAAAAATCGTTTAAAGATCGATCGATTTCATTCGATGCGGGATAATCGGGAACAACTTCTCGCAGTTGCGGATTGAAACGATTCATGTTCGTTCGTTCTCGTTCACCGGATGCTTCCGTTGCGCCCTCTTTCATGCGATGTGGAACTGAAGGCCCAGGCGAGGAATACCGACCGTATCTCGATCTGCGCCCTTGTTGCCATGCACGATTGTTTCCGCTTATTGCAATGGCCGTAGGTGGCGCCATCTGCAATTCGGTTGCAACGTCTCGGTGGCGTGGGCTTGATGGGATATTTTGGCGGGAAAATGATGATTTTCTTTCAGGCGATTTTGTTTTACTTCTTTCTTCTGTGCTTTCCTCGACCTCTCTAGCCTTATCTAGAAGCGCCTCGAAGCTATGGATGGAGGCTCGGTGGATGTGTTGTCGCAGACTACGATTAAGTAGGCCAAACACCATATCTATCTGGACTTTTTCTGAGAGGTCACCCTCAGGAATCTTCGCGAGCAGGCAGCGGGCGTTCGCTACGAATACATCCGCTCTCTCGTCCTCCTCCTGTTCTCGAGCGAAGAGCTTCCTATAGGTGTGATACGGCGGGCGACGCTTACCGAATGCGCATCTCAGTTTGTTTAGAGCGTCGGTCCAGCTTCGAGTAATACTTTTAATTCCTACATACCAGATAGCAGCTTGTCCTTCTAGAAGCAGAGGGAGCCCTCGCAGAGCATGGTCGTCGCGCATACCGACGCACTCTTTGTAGATTTCAATAGCATCAATAAATGCTTCCAGGTCATCGGCGTCCCTGGATGAGCCGTTGAAGCGCGCTGTACAGCCTGTAAAATTCGGCGGCAACGATGTGAAGTTACGGCTGGCGGCGTCGTCAGCACTCTCGTTTGGCGTCATGACGCTTTGAGCATCAGGATATTTCTCAGCCTGCGGAGGTGGAGTAGAAGTCTCGCTCGTGCGAGGAGTAGCTACTTCGGCTATGAGCTGGGTTACGCGTTCCAGCACTCTCATGTTCGACTCGGCTTGGGTTCGAGCAAACATGTCAAACATAGAGGATAGCTGCTCTTGGGAGATCGTGACGTTTGTCCGTGGTGCTGCTGGGGCGAGGTCCACGTCCGCGGCGCTCCCGAAGGAGGCGGAGTCGTCATCCTCGCGTGGCAGAGATTTCCGGGCACGCGTCCTCGGCATTTTGTATTTTCTCGGGGTTGGGTCTAACACAACGCAACGCGAACGCGGAGTTATTCACTTCGACGACGTACGCGATGGTTGGCCACTAGTTGGAAGCGCCAGTGTAGAGTTTCATAATCTCATTTATTTATTATAAAATAACAAAATTACATTTCGTACATTCTATCTCATTCGTAAGAGTCACCTCACAAGACTGGCTCGCTGTGGGTGGCGGGAAATCGGCCAATCCCTCATTCAATCAATCTTTATAGGGATGTTACCTTTCTACAAATCTGATCGAAATCAATAGTCAAATGACATTGACATTTGACACCCTACAAGCTTAATAATATTAGCGTATATTATTGAAGAGCTTGTTTGTTATTATTTTAATGTGTGATACTGATAAGTCTTCTTTTGACCACAATCTCACCTGATGTTAAGTGACGATGTGTGGTCATGACGACCTAGAAGGTTGTTTGTTTGAACGCGCTAATTACTACTAGCATGAACTACTGGTCCGATATGAAAAATTATTTCAACGTTAGATACCCCATTTATCAAAGAAGGCTATGGACTACTTTTTATCGCGAGAAAATACAAAAAAACGGGCAAAAGCTAGAAGCTTATAAAAAGGCTGACCTAACGTGATTGAAGCAATAACATTTCCAAACAAAAACCCAAACGTCAATAAAACTACAAGTTTAAATTGATCTAAATTGGATATTCCCAATTGAATTGATGAATCATCCCAAATTACTTCACTGGAATTATTGGTACCTATATGTTATTATATTTTGGTAGAGATATGTTAAAAAAATATCCTCGTGGAAATTTATGCAACTTATCCATTTCAAAATTGAGTGGAATGGAAAAGTCATTATCATTAACACCCTATTTACGTTCCCACTGCTGGGACACAGGGACTTCTTTTACATGCCTTCACCGCTAAAGCACGTGTTTAAAGCGCACATAAATTTCACATGAAGAAATATCCAGAGGTGCGTGGCGGGGTTTGAACCCACGACCTTCGTAATGAAAGCGAGTACTCCCACTAAGCCAACGCGGCTGTTAAACGTTTACAACAACATTCTAATCGTAGTTTAAGCATGAGTCTATGTGTATGTAACCAACATATAATGCAATTCGTTTTTGTTTTTGTGGTTTGATTAAGAAAAAAAAAACAAAACCAAATAATAATTAGTACATAACATAAACAAATCAACCTAAAAGATGGAATACACTGACATTTGTATAAGTGCCTATGATTTTATAGCGCCCTCTAGTGAGAAGTTTTGTAAACATAGACACATATGTTTTATAATATAAATACTCATTCGTAACGGTAGATTTTGTTCAGGCACATCATTCTAGGCTTTCCAAAAGATTTAAATTATGTATTTGGAAATAAATTTCTGAATAATGTAGGTTCACGGTGGATGCAGGCCGCTACCTAGGGAGGGCTATGTCCGACAGAAATCTGGAAAGAAATCTGGCAGTCTGAAATTTGGATTTGTAAGTAGCTACTTGGAGGTATCTACTTCATCATGGCATAGTTATACATTTCAGAACTGACTAAAAAATATAGATTTTTGTACATATAGATGAGAGTTTAAACGGACATACCTAGATAAATATACATACATTATAGAGATGAGTTTTAAGATATTTGTGAGGATAAAATTTATCGTAATTTGGATGGACGTAAACTTGAATAAAATTCACATAAACACACATTAGTTTATAGGCGAGTTTTTGCAGTTTTTTTAGTAAAAAATGCTCTGCAATCTTGCTTCAGATCATTACGAGATGAAATTATAAGACTTCATGCATTATGCAATTTATGCAGCAATGCTTAGCACGCCCGTTTTGGTTAAAATCGGTTCAAAGATATTTAGTCACTTTCTAACAACAAATATTTAAATAATCGACGAGGAAAAACGAATTCTAGCTGCATTTTAACCAACTTCAAAAAAGGAGGAGGTTCCCAATTCTTTAATTTTTGTTGTATGTTTGTTACGCAATATCTCCGTAAGTTGTGAAACGAGCTAAACCATTTTGAAAGAAAAACTAGATAAGTTTTTCTTTCAAAATGGTATGCTTGCTGAGTGGTCCCATTGTTACCATGTCAAAATATGATGATGGGATCCCAGAGAAATTGAGGGCGACCCTGGAATTTTATTAGAAAGTTTTTTTAAATGTAGTTTTTAGTTTTAAATCTGAAACTGTCCTAGTTGACAATTCTTCAAATGAGGATTATTTTGCACAGAGATAGAATTATATTTAGTTCACAATCTGCTGATCTCTTTGCAATTGGCTTCAGCATCCTTCTTCTTGCCTCTGCCTTCCAAAATGGCGTAGATTTCATCCACTGTCTTGTCTTTGGTCTCCGGTACCCACATTATTGTGTACAATGTTCCTGTAAGTACAAACAAATTAGATAGATATGACATAGACCATACTACACCTGGGGTTATTTGTAATTGCACAGGTTATACACATACATATTTCAATTCAAAAATAAGTAAAACATAATTTATTTAAAAGTGCAAAAAGATATCAGAGTGGTCACCCATCTAAGTACTGATGTTCGGGCGCAACGTTGCAACGTTTGTTTTATGGGAGCCCCCTTATATATTTATGTAGTATGTGTATTTTTTTGAAGTGAAACTTCTATAGAATCGTAGTGATTTCAAACCGGATGCAAAAAGATGAAACGGAAATGGTAAGAGACACAAATACAATGCTTTATTTAAATTTCTTTGCGCGATACTTTTGTATCATACTTTATGTAATACGCTTTATTGAAGTAATATAAATAATCCGAATAATTACAGATTATATGTTTGTTTCTCTTATCATTTTAGCAGATGCGTTCATTTACCCTTTTTTTCTATTCGATATATATCATAATTTTATAGTTCGTAAGTAGTAGACTCAAATCGTGCGTCGTAGCTGACACACACACACTTTTTTTTTTATTCTTCTTATTCTTTTGTCGATTTACTGAAGTTTCACTTCTATCGTGTGTGAATCGCACACACACCTTTTTTTTTATAGCGGCAACATAAATACATCATCGCTCAAAATTTCAAGTCTATATCACGGTTCTTGAGATAAAGCTAATAATTTAGCATTTACTAGCTTTTATCTGGGGATTCACCAGCGTGAATTTCCAGTGTAAAAATGGCTTCTAACATTTATAGTATACACAACCGGCGGTATCAAATATCTAAGTCTAGTTTCTGAGTCGCAGGATTCGAACCTGCTCGTCCGTTTAAACTCATCGACAAGTTACCGTTACACCACCGGGCCAGTAATGTAATCCGTCATAGTGCCTCAACACTTGCATAATCAGGAAAGGATGCGTATAAACTAGAAAGCACAAAGTACAAGGATACATTTTAACTAGATAACTACAACTTTTGAAAGAAACTATCATGGTTATCAACACTATTTAGATATATAACGAGATATTTAACTTGATTGTTTGTCTCATCATCATCATCATCTCAGCCGTAAGACGTCCACTGCTGGACATAGGCCTCCCTCAAAGATCTTCAGTGGTTTCGGCTGGCAGCGGCCTGCATCCACCGTGAGCCCGCAGCCTTCACCAGATCGTCCGTCCATCTAGTTGGTGGACGTCCTACGCTGCGCTTGCCGATCCGTGGTCTCCATTCGAGAACCTTTCGGCCCCAACGACCATCTGTTCTTCGTGCTATGTGGCCTGCCCACTGCCACTTCAAAGAACTAATCCGTTTGGCTATGTCGGTGACCCGCGTTCTTCTACGAATCTCCTCATTTCTGATTCGATCCCGTAGAGAAACCCCGAGCATAGCCCTCTCCATAGCTCTTTGAGCGACTCTGAGCCTGTTGATGAGACCAATAGTGAAGCACCACGTTTCGGATCCGTATGTCATCACTGGCAACACACATTGATTAAAGACTTTCGTCTTGAGGCACTGCGGTATATTCGATGAAAAGACGTGTCGTAGTTTTCCGAACGCTGCCCATCCGAGTTGGATTCGGCGACTGACCTCTTTCTCGAAATTGGACCTACCTAATTGGACTGTTTGTCCTAGGTATACATATGCGTCAACAACTTCGAGAACCGAATTCTCAACCATAACGGGGGCGGGCACAACATGGACATGAGGCCCACCCGTTGGGAGACTCGATTGAGGTCTTCAAGCATTGTGCTGAGTTCTTCCATCGTCTTCGCCATGACTACGATATCATCTGCGAATCGAAGGTGAGTGAAGTACTCGCCATTTATGTTGATGCCTAGCCCTTTCCATTCTAGGAGTTTAAAAGCGTCTTCTAAAGTGGCTGTAAACAGTTTCGGAGATATAACATCTCCCTGCCTAACTCCTCTTTGTAAGGGAATCGCTTTTGAACTCTGTTCCTGTACTCGGACTGACATAGTGGCGTTTCTGTACAAACACTTCAACACTTTGATTATATCGATAGTCAATGCGACATCGTTGGAGAGACTCAAGCACCGCCCATGTTTCCACCGAATCGAAGGCCTTCTCGTAGTCCACAAACGCTAAACAGAGCGGCAAGTTATACTCTTCGGTCTTCTGTATAACCTGCCGCAGCGTATGAATGTGGTCTACGGTACTATAGCCTTTTCGGAACCCGGCTTGTTCGGGGGGCTGGTAGTCATCAAACCTGCGCTCGAGACGATTTGTAAGGACCCTAGAGAATTGTTTGTCTATTGAATTATTATCCCGATATTTCGGCACAGTTACATGTGCCATGATCACAGTTGAACTGAAACTGCAGCGATTTGCGTAACAGTTTTATTGGCAGACAAAGCGGTTTACCATCTTTGCAGTCTTTTATTACGAGACGATTAGGTACGATTAATCATGGTAAATATCCCGTTATAAATATATATGGTACCTACGAGTTAAGAACCTCAGCAACGAGTATAATCAAAATAAGAAGTACAAACCTAAGAAGCAGACCACGGAGAACATGATGAAGACCCAGTGGATGCCCAGCAGCTTCAGCAGAGGGTCGTAGGCCTTCGTCTGCAGGAAGTCGCTGAGGGCGTCCACGCTGCTGACGATCGAGGTCACCATCCCTCGGTGCTAGAAGGAGATAGATATATTGGTAAACGTCGTAGAAAAAACTGTGTTATTGACGTAACGGATTGAATAAGTTCAATGAAGTGGCAATGGCCAGGCCAAATAGCACGAAGATCAGAAGCCCTTGGGAACTAAATGTTCTCGAATGGACACTGCGAATCGGAAAGCGCAGATTAGGTACGAGTGTTATGATCTAGATGGACAGGCAACTTGACTACTGACCAGATCCATCATAGAACTAATGGAATATTTTTGCTCGAAAGATGATTTTATTTTTATCTGGATAGATCTACTCCAAGGCGTTTTTCTCGCAAGATATGTTGATAAATTATGGATCTAAAGAAGAGAAGGGTAACTTACTTGGAAAGAGAACAGCTCGCTGGTAATAACATAGGGCACGGGCTGGTAGCCCGCCGCATCAGCGAAGATGCAAAGGCACATGGCGAGGACTGGCAGCCAGCCCGGCAGCCAGAAGCCGGAGGAGGTGAAGTAGAACCAGCCGCCCAGGGACAGCATTGAAATGCCGGTGACGAACGATGTGCTGACGAGAAGCCACTGGAAGGAAACATACCATTAAGTGCTAGAAGATCAACACTGCCTCACACTCAGCAACATCTAACCCCGTAGTGAGCTCTTAGCTGTTGTTACGGCTGCTGGACGTATTAATTTTAGGAGCCCTTACTGTCCCTCTGTGCTACTGGGCACACTTAAAGACTTCCCTTTCCTTGTACGAGTACACTCCACTCTCCTCCACTCAGCTTCTAACTATTAGTTACCTGCCTGTTAGTTGAAAGCGAACAGTGGAAGATATAAATTTTATAAAAAAACAGAGAAATTTCGAAGATATCAAGTTAAAGTAAGGATGATAAGCTAAAATGTTTTCGTTAATACGCAATAGGGTATTGCAATGAAAGGGCATTAACTTATGTAAAGATCACGGATTTGTAATGGGTGTGTACAAATATGTGAATTTTAACTAGAAAACGGGTTTAATGGTAATAGTTGCTCATAAGTGCTGCTCATGGGGGATCCAAAGTGGGCCAAGGTAGTTTAGTTGCCCTTTTTAAGTGTTTTATTTGTTGCGATTGCTTAGGAAATTAATTTTATGCTAGTTTTAGGTTAAGAATTAGATATAAAGGATCTATATTATGTAAAAACCACCGTCCATTGCATTTGTAATTTTTATCTCCATCCACAGTTGTCTGGAAGAAATTGCTTTAAGCAATAAGATCGCCCATTACGCATTCTAGGTTTTTTTTTAATTTTCCTATTTAATTGTTTCTTGACAATTTTTCTATACTATAATTAATATTTTTGTATTTTTTTTTGATGTTTTGTAGTAAATATGTTTTGTTTTTTTTATTTGATGGTATTTTAAGTAGGAATTTATGTACAAATTGATTATTTAATTAATTAATATAATTGGTTTCAAACCATGTTAATTAATTAAGCTAATTTTTTTTTTTTTTTTCTAACCCTGACATGGTTGCTTAAAGAACGACTGCTCCTGACGCTATTGGTTCACACAAAATAACGCTTTTTCTCCTGATTATCCATAAGGTGGAGTATTAGGATTGGCTACTCATGCTGTAATGTAGAACAGATCTTACCTTTCTGCCAGTCTTCTCAACGATACAGCTAGCCAAAATTGACCCTAGGAGCTGTATAGCGCCGACCACTATGGTCTGCTTGTTCGGGCTCAAGTGCAGATGTATGGAGTCTGAAGCGCGCTCGAAGATGGACCCGGCGTACATGAGCACCACCAAGTAGCCGCATGTCTCTTGCGACAGCATCACGTTGAGGGAGATCCGGAAGGCTTTGAAGGTGGTCTTATCCGTGACTGGAAATGGAAATAAGAATGTTATGTTAGTTGTGTAGAATTTAATGTCAAAGTGTGAAGTGATTATTCGTGTTTCGTAATGTGGCCCTGGGAAGCATTCTACTTTCTAGGTCTGCATGCCCCATCTTAGACCACATCGTCCCTTTACATCAGGTGAGATTATGGTTACATGAAGTCTAATCTTACATAAAAAAAACGGAACTGGGAGAACAACCGCCAAAAGAACTAGCTTAGCCTTCTTCTGGGCAAATGGAGACCTAATTGTCCCTAGAACCACTTGGAAACTAATAGTCTATCTCCTAAACTAATATCTTTGAGTATTAATTATGGTAGTATAGCCATCAATTAAGTTTTCATTAAACTAAGAGACTAAGCCTCAACATCACCATTTTATGCCACAAAACGATAGTTTTATTGAACCATTGAATAATGACAATTTATTGTCAATTATCTTAATTAGGCGGTAAAAAGTTTAGCCTGATCTGATCGTGTTAATAGCCGATGTTGGAATCGGCGCTAAGAAACAAAACAATCAATCTAATTAAAAATCAGTTATTCAAACGACGATCATAAAAAATTGCTTACTATTCGCACATTTCTAAAAACAGGATGTGATTCGAGTTGGAGTATGTCGTCTATATATAATTGTGAAACAGGTTTGTTTGTGGAGCGCACCGGCGGTCGAAGGCAGCTTTCACACGGGCCTGGAAATCCCCTGGCATTACATCCATCTAGTATTACATGCGAGTCTTTCCTCCTCGAAACTGCAGGTTTTCGGAATGACGCATTGTCGGTCTCAAGAATCCGTTTTTTTCGACGTCTGTTATTGATTTTGTTTTGATTTTATTGAATTGACTTCAATTAGACAAAAAACGCAGGATCAGATAAAAAATATATTACTGCTGGTAATTGTAAGTTCTTGTTATGTGCATTTATACTCATATGTTGCTTTCGAAAGTAAGTTGGTTAAAATAATTCACCGTTCACGTTGCGGCGTGCTTTTTAAGTAGATACATTTTAAAGCTTTGTTAGCACAAATAATTTTGAACACTTTGTCAGTTTAGACAAATATGAAACAATAGAAGTGAGTATTGGAAGACTTACAAACAATATTGTGTTGATTCTAACCGCATACATCATTTTGACGTTGACTATACATACGGACTTATCGCATTGTAAATCTAAAAGTCAATTAATTCCTAAACTATTACGCAGTCTTCTCAAACAATTACTGCCTCTTTATGATGCATAAATCATCAACAGACAACTCAAACACGAAAATGACTTACAAGATTAGTCAAAGCTTAGAGGAAGGTCAGCGACTACCTACAGTCCATCTTTAAAATGGATGAAACACTTACAAATAATCTTTAAAATGGATGAAACACTTACAAATAGTCTTCCAGGAGGTGTTGGTCAGGGACTGCGCAAGCGCCTCCTCCCTCTCGAATTCTTTGATGGTCTCCTCCAGGTCCTTATCGTCAGGGCTCTTGTTCCGAAGCCATGCTAGAGACTGTCTCGCTTCCTGTGAAAATACAACTCTGAATAACGTAGATATACGTCGATGGGGTGTGCTATCTAATAAGGAAGTGGTGTTGCCCTATTCGCCGCGGCATACATTTGGCACGTGTTATAAATACATACATATGCAACATAAGCACCCATATTTACGTTCCCGCTGCTGGCACACAGGGATTTCTCTCTTGACGAGAGAGTCGAGGACATAATTCACCACGCGAGCCAATTGTGGGTTGGTGCATGTCACATGTTCTTCAAACTTTTCCGTTCTCAGAACATGCAGGTTTCTTCACGATGTTTGCCTTCACCGTTAAAGCACGTTTCTAAAGCGCACATAAATGTCTGAAGAAGAAAAATCCAGAGGTGTGTGGCGGGGTTTGAACCCACGACCTTCGGAATCAAAGTCCTCCCACTTAACCAACGCGGCTTTTTTATATGCAGAGTGCTTACTTTTGATACTTCTTAACAATTATAAGTATATTATACTTACGTATATAGATTGAAACAAAGTCAAGTGTACAGTATGTTACTATGACGAATAAATTACTATGAACTGCATCATCATCTGTTTTATAGCTGAAGAATTTGTTTGTTTGAACGCACAAGACCAATTTCACCGACGTACGTCATCGTAAAAGAAAATAAAACCTCATGTTAGTGCACTTACAGCTTAAAAAAGTTTAAAAAAAACAATCGACATTCTAGGTCTTCATGCCCCATCTTAAACCACATCTTCACTTTACATCAGGTGAGATTGTAGTCAAATAGCCCATCTAACATAAAAAAAAAATTTAAATCATCAACAAAACTCGTATTGGAAAAAACATTTGTGACCGATTGATTAGTTCCCGACCATCACTGGTTGACATTAGTTTTAATAATAATGTGCACGAAAGGAAAACTCGAATTTTAAGTGCATTGAAAGAAAATCTTTGAAATTTACTAAAACTTTAAAATTTTATTTTTATTACCAATTAGCTTTGAATTTTATCTACGCTTATCATATTATGTATACACGGTCCATTTTCAATTCCAACCTAGACATAGACAATGGCCAGTGGTCTGAATGAATCGTGTATTAGTCTGTACCTAAATTTATAATTTACTGCATTGTCAAGCAACAACCCGTGAGATGTTCTCTTTTATCTTCGTAGTCGGTGAAGCGTGATACTTTTGCTTTGTCTATGCAAGTATTTAGATATTATTTTTAACGTTCCGTACCCAAAGGGTAAAATGGGATAATATTGCTGAGTCATTTTTGTCTGTCTGTCACCAGGCTGTATCTCAAGTACCGTGATAACAAGAAAGTCAAAGCCAAAGTCAAAGTCAAAACGTTTATGTATTTCCTTAGAAGCCTATGCTTACATGGACAGGTCAAATTAAAACTAATTTAAATAAAAACTAAGAATAATCAAGGAAATAACATTGTCTTGACAGTTCGCTTTAATTTTTTACACTGAGTTGAGAAGCGAATAGAACAATAGAATCCAAGGTCACTCCGAGAAGCTTGCGAAGATCCCAGGAAACTTCTGCGCTTTTGGTCGGAGTTGGGCTGGTTACACTAGCGCCCCACTCCACGCACAATGGACCACCATGAGTCTAAATGCGGAAAATCAGGGCCCCCTAACTATCTAACTACTAGTTAGTAACTGAAATAAGCCAAGAAACTAGAGAGTTGAAATTTTGAGAGATGAAGTATTTCTGTTGCCAACTATAACAACAAATACTTACTAAAAACATACAATAAATAAAAATGTTAGTAGGCGCCCATACAACATACGTGATTTATACAAGTACTAGTACTTGTATGGGTGATCACTCTGACTGCATTATTTTGCACTTTTTAAAAATATTGCAAAAAGTGTATAAACGTACGTACGTAATAAAAGTACACAGAACCCTAAATGTAGTATCTCCAGAGTCCATCTCATACTATTCAAATTTATTTAAAATCCTTGAAATTGGCTTGTCCAATGTTTTACAGATGATGCATGAGTTTAAGATTGTTAGTTGAAATTATCAATAATTACATAACCGTTACGTAATTTAAGTTTAAAATGTTAACTTAAGACTTGCTTCAATTCAAAGACAATTTGTTATTCAAATTCTCATTTGAAATAATAAGCTTATTTTTCTTTCATTCTCATTATAAATAGTTCGGCTTGAATACTAAGAGGTAAAACACTCACACCGCCGCGATATGAGTGTTTACTGTCAAAATATAAGACAAAGGCAAGTTGATTTTAAAAACCTAACATCTTTCGAAAAGGTTATTTTTTATGCATATTCGTGAGTTATCTGTGACTCACGTCTTAGTGAACGAATTTTGGTCAATAATATCATTGTTGCTAGCGAAGGTTTTAAGGTAATTCGATTATATTTTTTAGATTATAAATGGATTATCCGAATATATTAATTTATTTATTTATACATATGAGAATAGTATAGACTAATATTATTAAGCTGAGGAGTATATTTGTTTGAGCGCTAAGGTCCGATTTCATTATTTCACTGTTATAGAGCCGATATCGAGTTGTTATCGAGAAGGCGATACGTTTTTACCGCGAACAAATTCGTTATTTCTTGGCGAGTGGTAAAGCTAGTCTATACAAATATCGCACCCCCGCCCTGCGAGCCCGTCACTTTTGCAAAAAATAAAAAACTAACTAAGGGTTGCTTCAGGACAATTATTACGCATTTAATAATTGTCCTGTAGCAACCCTTTACTTGGTAATTTATATAACTCATCATCACCCTATTAACGTTCCCAACGTGCTGGGATACAGGGACTTCTCTCTTGGCGAGAGAGATTAGTCCTTAATTCACTCTGGCCAAGTCCGGGTTGGTGAATGTCACATGTCCTTCAAAACTCTTTAGTTCTCAGAACATACCGGTTTCCTTACGATGTTTGCCTTCACCGTTAAAGCACGTGTTTAAAGCTCAATATGACAACTAACCGTAAGAGTAACTGTAACTAATTGTAATTATTTTTTGTTAGAGCCATTACGTTCCATCTGGGGCGATTGGAAGGTATTAAATAATCGTTTAGTATCTTTTTTATAATATTTAATATCGATTATTTGTTTAAAACATATTGTATAAATATTGAAATATCATTAATTGTTGTGATGCCAAAGTTTTAAATGCTTCTCCTGAAAAATCGCATTTTCGCCAAAGTGACGGACGTTGGATATACCAAGAGTTTTGGCCGATAATGTTCTATTTACCATAAAAAATATATAAGTCTATTGACCTCCTTCGCAATTTTGACGTCTTTGCTCCTTGCGTTCTAAAATCGAAATGTTACACAAAAGTAGTACCTTGATCTTCCCCTGCTTGACCAGGAACACAGGAGTCTCAGGCGCTGGTAGGAACATCAGCAGATGGAGTACTGGCACCGCAGCACACAGCCACGTCACGGTGGTGAATGACAGAGTGTCCCCGGCCACGTACACAACCAGGTAGCCAAGGTTCTGCACCAGGATGAAGAGGGAACCGAGCGCGCCGCGGATGTTGTCTGAAGCTATCTATGGACGATAAATAAATAATAAATTAATAGTTTCGAACTAATCGCACAGCATGCAGATGAAACAATTATTGAAGTGAAACTTCTTTAGAATCGTTGTGATTTGAAACCGGATGCAACAGAAAGCGACAGGTAAGCCAATCTTAAACGCTAACAAGGTTAAGCAACTTTGCGCGATGCCAGTACTTGGATGGGTGACCGCCCGAAACTAAATCTTTTTGCACAGTACATATGTTTTTTTGATTTTTTTTTATTCATCTCATTCTTTAGTCGATTTACTGAAGTTTCACTTCTATCGTGTGTGAATCGCACACACACCTTTTTTATGCATACAAGGTGTTTCAAATTTAGTATATAAAGCGGAAAGCATGTGAATGGCACGCACCAGGTGAAGAGATTTTGTTGTACAACTGTTCAATTAGGAACCAATTTTTACAGAGAAAGGCAATTTTTTTTCGCCTAAGCTTATCTCTATAGTCTATTTGCGGAGACAAACTAATATAGCGCGCGCTCTCTTGCACAATTGTATGAAAGTGAAAAGGACGGGACTACTAGCGTGGGAGACTATGATTGGTCAGTGGGAGTGGCCGTTTTAAAAAATGTAAAGCTATGTTTAGATTGCTCACTTCAAACTATTAGCTAGGTTTTCGCCCGGGGTTTTGAGGATGAGTGGCTTATTGATAATTGCCTACTTATTATGGTACTGAGAACCTATACATATTGTATATCATAGTTTTATTCCGTTCATGAAAAATATTTTTTTCCTAGATTGATCGCTTTTTGCACAAGACAGTATCTATCTATGTTAATGTTATTTATGTTTATGTTTTCTATATTTATATTTTTTTTATGATCATCATCATCACCCTATTAACGTTCCCACTGCTGGGACACAGGGACTTCTCTCTTGACGAGAGAGATTAGGCCTTAATTCACTACGCTGGCCAAGTGCGGGTTGGTGAATGTCACATGTCCTTCAAACTCTTTTTAAAGTTCTCAGAACATGCCGGTTTCCTCACGATGTTTGCCTTTTGTTTTTTTATGATCACACTAATTTAATTTATGGACCTGTTTCTGAAATAAAAGAATTATATTTTTTTATTATTTTATAAAAAAGTCGCTAAGTAAGCTACCGGCTGTAGCGGCCATAACAGTGAATCAGTCCGATATACATGCTAAGTCACAAAATTAATAGGAAACAGACCGATGAGCAAGCCAGGTCAACAATATAACAATAATGAGTCCGTCACGCAAAATCACGAGGTAAACAGAAAACAGTCCAAAAAGCAAGCCAGATCAACGTAAAATACAATACTAAGAACACAAAGTAATGAGCACTAAACGACACGTCCGGCACGTCCGCACCGCACAAGAGACAGATGAGACTGAATTTTGGTCACAGTGTGCACGTGCCCTATGTTCGTTATCTGCGACCAATAACGTGCCGTCTATGATTTCCCTATTAGTTTGTCTCCGCGAACAGACTATAGGTCATGTATAGCCTAATATCATTTGAATTTTTGCCTCTGAAAGAAGTTAAAAAAATCTATAACCATATTTTTTAAATAGTTATTATTATTATAATACTAAATGGAAATGAGGCTTTTCGTTGATATTCCTGGCTGTAAAAACTGGAATTATAGAACTACACTTTAAATATTATTTTTCAGGGCTTCCTAATCGAAAATCGTAGAACAAAATATGTTCGTCTGGTGTGTGCAATTCACACCCCTTTAGATTTATATAACAAATTTTAAAACATATGATTCAATTTTGTGCTGCTAGGTCATAGAAAACAGGCAAAGGACAAGCATTGTCTCTTAATAATTTTAGTGTAGATATTATATATATATATATAATCATCTGCAATGTTTCCATGCCGACACAGAACCATAGCAGATGTAGGTAATATGCTCCATAAAAGTTATAAGTAGGTACTAATTGAAGCAGATTCAAAACATAATTATTAGTAATAAAAACATCTAATAACAGTAAATGATAATGAATTAAAAGGCATTAATTTGTAAAAACTCCATTGTTGATTCAAATGGGGGGATAAAATTTATGATACAGGCTGGTGAAAACGATTAAGATTCTAGGGTCGATATTTAGGAGAGGCCAGTACAGCCGGCAATTCTAATTAGTTCTTCTAATCCAGAGAGTTTATAATCACTACGTTTTTATACTGATCCATCCCTACTAGATTATATTCTCTTTAATTTTAAGCATGGATGATTTTTCATTTATAACCACTACTGAGCGGATGAAAAGGTTCGTTAACCTCTTTGAGATAAAAAGGCTGTGTGTGCTCTCCTTGAAACAGTTTGAATTGAAACTCTTTGCAACTAAACTCTTTGAGATACAGAGACTGTATGCATTATCTTCTCTTTGACTGTATGTGCTTACTACTCTAAGGTGCTTTCCGTGAAACAGATTGGTATTGAAACTCTTATAACTGACCTCTTTGAGATAGAGAGGAGTGACGACGTAGCACCCGGCGCAGGCCAGACCTGCGACGGCCCTCGATGTGATGAGAGCCCAAGGTGCCAGCGAGAAGATGGTTATCGTCCAGCTTATCTGTAATAAAAAAAAACTTAGTCAAAACTTCTCGTCGTCGCAGGCAGTATTGGGTAAATGGCCATAAAATGTTATTTAGATTATTAAAAAATATTGTTCAGATTTTCTTCAAAAAGAAAAATCTAGACGTTACAGTGCATTGAAGCGTCACTAAGCTTTCTTGCGATTCGTACTAAATGTCGCAGTCACAAAACCTTCTCCGGAACTTTGATGCTCTATTTCTTTGTAATTTATTATTAAATTGGTAAACCATAAAATAGGTGTGCAGTATTTTCGGACGGGCTAACAGACAAACTAAACAGAATCAAATATTTTTTAAGCAGTGCCGCGATGCCTGTTGGTACTTGTATACAGAACCCTTTCCCTTCCTTAAAAACCAGTTAATCCCTGCATGTCAAGCGAAACTTCACTTTTAAATTGCCTATTTAATATAGTTTACTAGATATTGGAACGAGTTTAACTAAGCTTCAGTTACGTTATGTCCTTGATATTTATTTCAAAAGGTTTGAAAATCTTTATTTCTCATTAAGAATTTACAATAATTCGCTTACATGAGAAACCAACTTATAACTATATCTTTTTACGTACAGTAGCGTGTAGATTTAATTTAAGTATGATGTTTATAAATATGTATTACAAATGACAACAACAGAATCAAAACAATGAAAGAAAAGCACAAAATTACAATAACAAGTAAATTTTTATCTTTTTATATAATGCAAGGGGGTAGGCACACAAATTAGTTCACTCGGACTGTGCACAGTTACAATGAGATACAAAACATGGAGTACAATTTATGGATGCGGCATATTGTGTGTAAGTTTAAAATTTTGGGGTCCGAAGAGTAAGTTTATAATAAAAATAATTTGTTAGCTTTAGTTTTTAGTTATACTTATTTGTTATTATAATTTATGTTATTTTGTAGGTAAGATATATATATATTACATATAAAATAAATATGTTCACGTAACGTATCAATGTAAGGTAAAACAATATTTCAAAATTCCATTGTTTTTCAAAATAGACGGCACAGTCAACGTGTTAAGTATAAAACATAAATTAACCTCGTCGATGGTCAATACCACTCACCACCAGCATCAGAGACGTCAGCATAGTGGTGATCTTCCGGCCCCAGCGATCAGCCAAATCCCCAACGAAGACGCCGCAGAAGATCGGGGGGAAGAATGTGATGGAAGCCATCCAGGAGATGGTCTCGTCCGAGATGGGCTCCGGCGCCGGGCCCAGGGGGTCCTGCAGCAGCGGCGTCATCGGCGACTGCCAGCCCATCAGCATGCCGAAGTTGAATACTGGTATTGTGACTGTGGAAGATGGAGAGCATTCAATGTAGGCGTAGGTTTATGCAGGAGTTCTTCAAAGACATGAGGGATTAGAATATAAAACGGGCTTAATTGTTAATCCCTATATATAAAACTTAATTAAGACAATCTGGGAAGAGCATGAATGCGTAGCACAAGTGTTCTTTAACACTTAAAAGGTTGTTCATCACTATGATTAAAAACACTATGTACCTATTATTACTGAATAAAAAACATTTTCATTTCATTTTCATAAAACGGGCTTAGTTAAATTTAAAAATAATATATATCCGGACAATCCATACAACAACATCTAGCCCCGTGGTAAGCTCTAAGCTTGTGTTACGGGTACTATACATCAGATTTACTTATACAATGTGCATTTGTGAACCTTGCTGCTTTTTATTGTGTAAAGTTTTAATCTTTTTTTTTAATCATAGGCATTGCACCCTGTTTAAAATTTATAACTAGGTAGTTATTAATTATAATTTATAGATAGGTATCTATAAAGTAGCTCTCGAGTTATATTGAAGTCCATTTTGGCAAATTCAACATTCCGGGCCTGAAGGCTCATTTCATATCGAATTTGGTCGATCTCAAGCTTATTTTGTGATTTGTTTTTTATTTATTAGGGTTTTTGAGTATTTTAGTTTAACCTCTATACTTTAATTAGTGTCAGTATTTAATTAATATAAGGTATGGTTTTCAAAAACAACTTTACTATTTTGAACTTTTAGTTTTCGGTGATATTTTTTTTTTAAGTATTCATACTATACTAGCGGACCCCACAGACGTTGTCCTGTCCCACGTAAACGTCCCAAAAAAAAACAATATCTGGTTGACCGTATTGTGAATCTAAACCATTCTCGAACCCACTTAAACACACACAAAAAATTTCATCAAAATCGATCCAGCTGTTTAGAAGGAGTTCTATGACTGAAACACGCACAGAAGATTTATATATATAAAGATTTTTACAATTGTAACTTTGACTGTCTCCCACTTAGTTACTGCAATACTCAATAGAGTCAACATTGTGTTAAGAGATTCGACAACCCACATGTGCAAATACATTAAAACCGACTAGTATCATTCCACTCTATCTATTGCTTAAAACCTCATGAGAATCCCGATCAGTAGGTTTTTGTGATTGGTCCGAGCATACAGATATGTTCAGACCAATCACAAAATTATTTCGTGTTTCGTAATGTGGCCCGGAGAAGCCATCTACCTTCAAGGTCTTCATGCTCCATCTTAGACCACATCGTCACTTAACATCAGGTGAGATTGTAGTCAAAAGAAGGCTAAAATATATAACAAGGCAAAAAAAAATAAAAAATCTTGAGAGGTGTCAAGGGACACCCGGATGGAACGAAGTTCCTTTCGATTAGTTAGTGAAGGAAATGTAATTGAAACTAAAAATTACTTTTGGAACTAAAACTAAATTTTGGAAACACAAAAAGCATTCACCCCGACGTGATTTGAACTCGCAACCTTCTGATCTGGAGTCAGACGCGCTGCCGTTGCGCCACGGAGTCGACGAGAAGCGCTAAATTAAGCAACAGCTTATCAAAAGATTTTGTGATTCAAAAAGTGTCGTGTCGCGTGTCGTGACAACTTATCGTAAGATTTTTTTCCCCCTTTCGCGGGGGAAAAAGCGGGGGATTTTTTGCTGCGGAATTTTGATGTTCTAAAATATCTTGGCACTTATTAAATTGATAAAGCGAAAAATGGTGTCCAGTTATATAGTATTACTCTACGTATTATATATTATCCTACGTGCTATGAGACGGAAGTATACCTACCTATTTTTTAAGTACTAATCATGTCAATTTGCTTGAAATTTTAACAAATGCTTGGATACCGCCCATTAGCTTAAGGGTTTTAATTTAAACGCTTCGCCATGTGTAGTTCTACCCAAGATCCGTACTGATTTGGTAATTATTTAACTTTTTAAACACTTTATATTTTGATCTTTATTTTAAAATTAACTTTGGAATTACAGAATGTTGTTAAAAATCTGACAAATTAATGGGATTTTTAACAACTTAAATTATATCTTTATCTGTCAAATACATGGGATTACAACACGTTGTAATCTCCAACAGTCGTTAGTTGCAACTCGTGGTAGGGCTGGAGTTACATAATACACTTGCAGCTTCGTATGGGAAGCAATAGCAGTACCCAATCATTACATATTAAGATCTAGTCCATGATAGATCATACCGGAAACAGTATTACTATTTAGTAGTACTGAGAGTAATATTATGATTAGTCGTATTTATTCCGGGATCAGGTTTTTATTGGTGTCAAGGGTGATCAATTCCGAGATAAATTTACTCAATATTTTTAAAATCGATTATTACTGCTTATCATTAATTAAAGGCGCTCAAACTATTCAGTTTAAAATATGAGATTCGAAACCTCAATAACATTTTTGAAGACCTATCCATAGATAATAACGCGAGGGATCGCGTTATTATCTTTGGATAGGTAGTGCAAATACGACCAATACTTGGTTCGATAAAAAAATAAAATCTTCTAGGCCTTCATGCTCCATCTTAGACCACATCTTCACTTTACATCAGGTGAGATTGTGGTCAAATGAAAGCTTATCAATGATAAAAAATAAAAAAAAATCTTTTTTTTGCTTTAATATTGAAAGTTTAACGTGGTTCACAGAATACATACACATACCATTATTCATCATTGTGCTTCAGATAAAAGTGGCTGTGACATACGGGCGGACAGACAGACGTGTCTTTCAGGGTACTGTTTTTTTGACATTTAGCTACGGAACCATTCAAATGTGAAAATGGCGTAGGCTAAAGCTAAAGCTAGCCATAATAGGTATATCATTCGTGAGTAAAATTATCAAAACTCAATTCATAATTTAAGAGACGTTATTATTTACTATATGCTGCTTCAGTGGCGCGGTGGGCGAGGGTCTGCTTGCGGCGCTAGAGGTAGCGGGTTCGATTCCCGCCGAGGATGAAAGTGTTTGTATGCAAGCAGTATGGTCTGGGTGTTTAAAATATATAATAAAAATATCTATATATGTATGTCTATTATATTAAGTATATCAGATATCTACCTCTAGTACCCGTAGCACAAGCTTAGAGCTTACCACGGGGCTAGATGTTGTTGTGTGGATTGTCTGGAAATATGTATTTATTTTTATTTAAATATTTCTACATGTTAAAGAGAGAGTAACATATAACTAATCTTGCAATAAAAGATAGCCGCAAGTCAATGATCACAGGTCAACTCGAGTGACCTGGAATTCTGAAAGCCACAAGAGTTGCTGTCATGATAAAGATAGTTATATTTTAGATTTGTATCAAACTTATTTATGTTTTTATATTCTTGTTTTTTATATGAACTTATCTATGTTATTTTAATTGATTTTTATTGTTTAGTTTTTGGTTATATTGTATATAATATCTTATTGTTTACTAAAATACCCCCTAAGACTAGCGGTAAGCATTATTTATAAGCATTATTTGTATTTTCTCATTTTAAGTGAACTTGTTTGTTCTTTTGAGAATAAAATATCTAAAAACCGATATTTGTAGATATGTGTCTATTGCGTTATGGTGAACATTATTATGAAATATTTTGTTTTTAACACCCGACCAAAATAGAGGGGTGTTATAAGTTTTACGTGTCTGTCTGTCTGTCTGGGACATCATAGCACCCGAACGGATGGAGCGATTTCAATTTAGTTTTTTTTATATGAAAGGTGAGTCTGGCGCGAGTGTTCTTAGACATGTTTCATGAAAATCGGTAGTGCCGTTTAAAAGTTATGGGAGTTAGAGTGGGGAAGGAAAACCAGGCTCAACCGATTTTCATGAAACATGTCTAAGAACACTCGCGCCAAACTCACCTTTCATATAAAAAAAACTAAATTGAAATCGCTCCATCCGTTCGGGTGCTATGATGTCCCAGACAGACACGTCAAACTTATAACACCTCTCTTTTTTGGTCGGGGGTTAAAAATGAGTGTCCAGTATTTAGAATACCATTTTTTTTATGTAGTCATCACGTCGAATAGGGTAGGTAATGGTGTGGTATTATAATTAAAGTGAAAGCGCAAGGAGGTACAGTAAAAATTGCATGTAGGCTGGTATTTCTTTTAATTTTCCAAGTAATAAATCTATATATATATATTCAGATAGCCTACAATGTCTGGCCATTTGATAAACACAGAAACATGAATTCGCAGTTGTTGTGGCACCCTTGCTTACATAACCACTGAATAGTAAATTACGACATAACTATGTCATTGCAAGAAAAGCATGAGTTATGCAATGTTTCCTATAGAAATTTGATAGTTTCCTACCTTTTCGTAAATTACCTAAGCTTAATACCGACATAACTTATTTAGTATTTTTTGTATAACATAAGTATAACATAATAATATCTATATGTTGCGTAGGTATGTATATTGTATGTATCAAAGTTTTTGTTAAGAAATCATGTACAATATTTTCGGACAATCTACATACCAACATCTAGCACTGTAGCACCCCATGGTAAGCAGCTCTAAGCTTGTGTCAAAGCCAAAACAATTATTTCCTTAGACGTACAGGGCATCCATGGACAAGTCAAAAAAGTCTTAAAGTAAATTAACTAAACATACAAAAATATCATGGAAATAACATTGTCTTGACAGTTCGCTTTTATCGTCACTTTACAATGAAGGAAGGAAATGAAGGCTTATCCAGCATAAAAAAAATGGAATTGTTATTTAGTGGATTGGTTGTGTTTACGAGTCTATTAATAAAATTTCGACATTTATTTACGAACTTGTTTTAACTAACCTTGTAAATACAAATACATGTTCTAAGAACTAACGATCAATTAAGTGTTTTTTTCCTTGTGCAAAAAGTAATACATAATATCCATTATGTATATTTGTTTGATTAAATTGTTTTAATATGCTTTACAGCTTAACAGCTTCAGAAATTCAAGTGATTTTTGGTGTGGGGGGTGGGAGGATAATCATAAACCTCACCACATATTAATAGCGAAGGGGTTAAAAATGCTTAGATAGAGATCACGTGAATAATGAACGCTTCCTTTGCACTCCCAGTATGGGGCCCTGTTTCCTTTTCCATGTCCTGCTCATTTCAACTATCGGGTCGACCATCGATGCCTGACTCGAGTACTTGTCAGATTATATTTTTCAAAGCATTTGCGATCAAAATTGACAAGTTAAACAAGTTTTAGTTAAAACCGGGAATTTTCAAATGAAGATTGATAAGTTTTGACAGACAAACATGTAAAACTTACTAGTAAATATCACTTGATTCTTTCAGATTTCAGCTTCCCTAACATGTACCAACTTGAATCTTTTTTAGTGCTCCGTAAACAAAGGGTAAACGGGACTCTACTGACACTTTGTCGTCCGTCTGGTTTCCGTCTGTCACTTGGCTGTGCAGTGCATCGGATGCAAAAGACGGAAAACACTAGTTTAAATTTTGAGGGATGATATATGAGAGAGATGAGGATAAGGATACTTGGGTGGTTGACCGCAGTGACTACTTTTTCTAGCACTTTAAGAAAAAAAAATTGCTAAATATGTATAAACTGTAAACGGAATCCTAGCACGGGTATTTTTATTTTTAGTTTTGACTTGTCTAGTTTCATTTTTGAAAGTCGAATACTAGTTGTACGAAAGGTTGCCATTAGAGGGAGGCCTTTGTTTTGCAGTGAACTTCCTACGACCGAAGTCAAAGTCAAAGTCAAAACGTTTATTTCCTTAGAAGCACATAGCCTACATGGACAGGTCAACCGAAAAGGAACTACTAAATTCTTGTTGCAAAATGTTGTTTCCTGTTAAAATGATATGCAATACCAATGTTCCACTAACGAGCATGATCGAGTCCGCTAACCCCGGCAATGTCTTACGGGTATACCTGCTCCTGCTAAACTGGTTTCTACTGTGACTCATATATGATTCAGATTATAACTGCCCCAGTGGCGCGACGGCCTGTTTGCGGCTCAAGAGGTAGCGGGTTAGATTCCGATGGGTGAAGTATTTGTTCTGCTGGGATTTTCATCTTGGTCTGGGTATTTAATATTTACATTAAGAGATATATAGATCTATTGATATATAAGTATATCACATGTCTAGTAGCCGTAACATAAGCTTAGAGCTTACCACAAGGCGAGATGTTGTTGTGTGGATTGTCCGGATACATTTTTTTTTATTAAGCATTAAAACAAATGAGGTATTGCAAGTAGGTAAATATGCAGGTAAGTTTTTTGACGTATAAGTACTGGTTGAATCTTTGACCATTTCGTATTAAAGTCAGGCTCAAGGGCAATTTAGTCACATTTGAGTAGATATTAAGGTGCCCATTCACGTTGCGTCTGTGTGGAATGTTCCTAAATATTGATTTCTAAATGGAATACTTATTGTTTGATGAACTCCAAATTATAGGGATATTGACATTATTCCATCTCATTCGGATAAGAATTACATATTTGACCATCTTTAAAAAAAAGAGGAAGTTAGTGAGTATTATGGTTTTCCTCTTCAAAATTCTTCTTGAATATCAAATTCAATTAAATTTTCAATTCATTTAATTAAATTTTTTTGATGGCAGCCGTTTGTATTTCGCTAAAAAGACGGACAAAAACAATTTAATTTTTATACAAAAGCAGCAAAAATAGAGACATTTCTTCATCTTCTTGGCTGTATGGCTTAAGTAAATTATTAAATCTATGTTATTTTTTTGTATATTTTGTGTGGTGTGCAATAAAGTGTTGTCTCATCTCATCGAAGTTTTTTCGTTTTCGTTTTTTCGTTTACGTTTTTTCACTGAAGGCCGGCCGCCTAGGTCAGAAAATTGGATTTCAATGTGTTTGGACTGGACATCCAATCCCGGATGACGGCCATCCTAATGGCATTCATTTTTTTACATTCACGAAACGATTTTGGAAGACAGCCACTCCATTTGGATTGATGGATGCATCGTGAATGGTCACCTTTAGGTGTGTGGCGAAAAATGACAAAAAATAGGCAACAAAAAATCTGAAAACTTAAAATTGATAAGGGAACTTCGTATTCCATTATGTGTGGATTGATAAATGGATCTTTCTTTATTTTTCTTCAAGTACCTATTCTGATGTATATGTATTTTGTGTAATAATTTCATAATAAATGTGTGTCTTTTTCTCTTTAAACCGCTGTAACATAACTTCTACTCCTAATTTAATTTATGTAACAAAATTTACGTTCAATCTATTCGCGCACTTTCTGTACAAAGTGTTCGCTAATGTGTTGTTAAGCGTCAAAACTAGAGCTGGTATATTAATTAGCTGATCTATTTTAATTATGCGTATGCCGCATGGTCATTTTGTGTTACTATCTCATTAGTAATTATCTCGGTTCATTTAAAGTAGGTTAGTTTTTTAATGCATCTCTATTGACCAGATCCATCATGGATCTAGTGAGACTTTTTTTCTAATTGGATCCAGTTTTTAACCAAAAAAGAGGGGTATTATAAGTTTGACGTGCCTGTCTATCTGTCTGTGACCTCACAGCTCCCGAACGGAGGTAGCGATTTCAATTTAATTTTTTTTTATGAAAGGTGAGTCTGGCGCGAGTGTTCTTAGACATGTTTCATGAAAATCGGTTGTGAAGTTTATGGGAGTTAGAGTGGGGAAGGAAAACCGAAAATCTGCAAATATACTCGAGTGGGGTATCAAATGAAAGCGCATCGCGTGCACATTACAAAATATTATTTTGTTTTCCTTTTAAGAAAATTAAGGCATTGGAATCGGGGGTTTTTCTTAAATTTTAAATTTAGCTTTATATTTATTTGCTAGATGGATCTACATAATATAATAATGTATAGGTTATGTATAATAAGAGTCTAATAATGTAAAATCACGTTTTTAGGGTTCCATACCCAAAGGGTAAAACGGGACCCAATTGCTAAAACTTAATCTGTCTGTCAGACTGTATCTGACTAAGTACTAAAAAAAAATATTTTTGTTTCTTTTTTATTGCAGACGGTATTTATGAGCCTATCTCATACTTTTCAAATTTATTCATTTGTTAGTGCATCTTTTTGGACATTTTTGGCGTATCATATATTTTATACGTACCTTCTTACGAAAAAATTGCAACATAGTGTGTTTCTTTTAAAACGATATTGAAAACGGAAGTCCAAAAATAAATAATTTCCTGAAATTAACATCTACTTTAGGAGGGAATTATAATAATGAATAAATATTTCCGGACAATCGACACAACAACATCTAGCCACGTGGTAAGCTCTAAGCTTGTGTTACGGGTACTAGACATCTGTAACACTTAATATAATATACTCGTACATACCTTATAAAGATATTTTTTTATAAAACATATAAAACAGCCAGACCATGAAGAAAAAGCTTGCAAAACATACAAACACTCTCGGCGGGAATCGAACCCGCTACCTCTAAGGTAAGTAATTGATTGAGTAGTGGATACCTACTCTTTACTGATGTAAAATGAAGTGGCAATATTTATAAACATTCGCTACCGGTCGGAATTCGTACCTAGGTGCAGTTATGCAATGTTAACCGAATATTAACATTGCATAACTGCACCTAGGTATGAATTCCGACCGGTAGTGAATGTTTATAAATATTGCCACTGGCCGGTAACTACTTGCTTCAAATATTCTGCATATTACCATAGAATAATAAATTACTGTGTAAATATTACTGTTCTTTAGGTACTCTAGGATAAGGTAACTTATCTACTTTATTTATTTATAGGTACTTTGTGCATAAAAAAACAATGTACAGAGGAGGACTTAATGCTAAACGCATTCTCTACCAGTCATCCTGACCCCTATTTCGCCACCGCGACAATTGTCAATGACATAATGTCGGGTGACAATTATTTTTTGACAATTGTCGCACCTGTCGCAATATACCAATTAGGGACTGGGCGTTCTGGTACTTCAATTGAATAATGTTAAATTATAATAATAAATATCAAAAAATAAAATATCGTTTTAAGTAATAGATAACATAATAAGTATTCTTAAAAACCGTGATAATTTACTTTGTAATATAAGTGTGCAGTAAATTCTTATCTACAGCAGTTGTTTTTATCTCAATTTAATCACTGACGTTCTGGGTAGGGTCAATAAATACGTTTGGAGGTTTTTTCTGATCACGTGCGTAAATGTTAACCCTCTGAATACTTAAACGTGACCTCCGGCTGGTGCTAAGAACAGTCTCTGGTGGTAGGATTCGGCCGCGGCTCGTCACCGCCCTCCGGGATGGGCCAGTGCGTGAAACGATTTTTTCGTGTTTCGTAATAAGGTCCGCAGAAGCCATCTACCTTCCAGGTCGTCATGCCCATCTAAATCCCGTTATAAATCTAAATACTATAATTATAATTCATGTCTTGATCGTGAGGAAACCGGCATGTTCTGAGAACTTTGAAAGAGTTTGAAGGGCATGTGACATTCACCAACCCGCACTTGGCCAGCGTGGTGAATTAAGGCCTAATCTCTCACGTCAAGAGAGAAGTCCCTGTGTCCCTGAGCAGTGGGAACGTTTATTGGGTGATGATGATGTCTTGATATTTCGTTTGCAAGAAAAAAGAAAAATAAGATTTTATGATCGAAATCACAGAAACATTTTTAGGGTTACGTAGCAAAATGGCAAAAAGCTGAACACTTACGGATTCGTCATGTCCGTCGTTCGTATAACACAGCCACTTTTTTACGAAACTACATGAACTTAAGCTGTTAAAACTTGGTAAGTTGATGTATTCTGTGAACCGCATAATAATTTAGTTTTTGTGTAGTAATTTGTGCACTGTTTCTGAATATACATTTTTTATCTATCTTAATAGAATGAATAATAAATAAACAAACACTCACCCATAATAGCCATAAAAAATTGATTGGCGAGTCCGCCATCTTGGATCCTTGCTAGCCATTTTCCCGGAAGTATAAACATACTGGCGCGTCACTTCCGGTTTCAAAGGCGCATGGTCCAGTTCCTTATTCCTGTTGAAATAAAGGTCATTATATTAATATTCAACTAGTGTTCTATTTTGATTGATTTTGTTGTAGATTTTCCTTAAGGTTAGTTAAATATATGGATTTTATGGACATTCATCGAAATATACAGTACCTACCTGTTTACAGTATTTGTAGACGATGGATATAAATAAATAAAAAAAATTCCGGACTACTCACACAGCATCACCTAACCCCAAACTAAGCAGAGCTTGTACTATGGGTGTTAGGTGACTGATATACTACATAGATATTTTTTTTTTGTAAATACATTCTAATGATACATAGAAAACACCCAGATCCGAAACCAGAAATTGTAAATCGTACAAAATCTGGTCCCCCAGCGGGAATCGAACCCGCAACCTCCTGCGCCTCAGGCGGACGTTCGCCCGATTAATAATACTATTAATATGGATAATTAATATATTCTTTATCAAAGTAAATATAATTGTAACAAGAATAAAACATAACCGGACTGTACTGTATCCCGTAGGAATTTCAGGATCAAATGTATCCTACGAATCTATCGATACCTCATAAATCATCTTTGGCTACAAGAGGTCACTAAGAAACAGACATACATACATGCTTCGAAAACATTACCCTCCTTATAAATTTTGAAACTATCATGGTTATCAATACTATTTAGATTTATAACGGGATATTTACCATGATGACTAATATTTCTGTTTTATATTGAACTATGTTCTCTACTAGGTTGATGTTTTGCTAATAAAATGAAACACGAATGGAAATTTATACAATTATTATAAAAACATGTCAGTGAAAACTTTGTACTTTTTTAACAAGAGTAGTTTCATAAGAACTTAATTACTAAATCACAATAAAAAAGTTAAACTTTTATCAAAAAACAATTACACCATATCAATACACAACTTTGGTTACCCGTTATCTCAAAAAATGAGATTTTACTAAGAATACTTTTACTTAAAGACCTAATTTCAGACTTATACATTTTAACTTAGGAATAGGAACTTTTTTTGCAGGTCACAATAAAAAGTAAATTTTTCTCAAAAACTTAACTTAGGCTTAAGAAAATCACAGACTTTAGGTAAGTACTTCAACTACTACTGAAGGTACTTAAACTACCTACTAGTACTAGGTATCAATGTAATACTTAAATAATGGAATTATAGAAATTCTCATAGTAGGATGGAATCAAGCCCTTGGTAAGAAGGTCCTTCAGATCTTTCTTTTTGTTCGAGCTTAGCTCTTGTCTCTGAGTATAAGCATTCTTTATTTCTATTTCTGATATATTTTTCATCTTCTTCCTTTTATTTCTAACGTTCACCTCTTTCATGTCATTTTCTTCATATGATGTCTTATAGTAAAATGAGAATGGGTCTGCCTTTGTCATTTTTAATTGTTTGATGTCATTCCAATTAACATTTAGGCCGTTTATGTCTGTGTTAAAGTTATACCCCCAATCTTCTTGCAAGACTTTAAGATCCATCATTGATTCAAAGGTGAGTTCGTGAACATTTACAGCTGGCTTACTCTTTTTAGCACTTTTAATTAAAGTTATGTACTGATCTGGGCTGTATATGGGCCCAGACTTAAGGTTCTTTTTCACTTCTCTTTCTATTAAAGAGTGTACGCTGTCTGCCTCATTTTGAGTATGTCCTCGTATGAGAAATTTATGAGTAATACTCTTTATATTCAAGTGATGCACAGCGTACATGTATAATGTGGCTATATATTTATTTTTATTCTGGCCACAACAATTATCTGAGTAGAAGATAACGTTCTTGCAGTCAGCATTTGACTCACATTGTGATGATATATTTTGAAGGTAATTCCATATACATGTTCCAATCTCAATAGCACCTCTTTTTGCGTCTGATTCTGTCCAAAAGTAACAATGAACATTGTCGTAAGCTTGTTTTTTGGTGTTTTTATTTGTAAGTTCAGTAACTGTTAAGTTATAACTGTTTAATTTTGATTTATAGTAGAATGCAGAAGAATTTCCGCGAGGGCACTGCAGTACTGACTCTAAGTCATAAATGGCAAGAATGTTGTCATCATTAATGTTTTTGCGGTCCGTATTCTTTTCTTCTCTACACAAATTCTTTTCTATCAAATGCTTGTTATATTTTTCTTCTAAATAATTTTTTTGTTCTTCATTAGCGTTAAGGTAGGAGGTACATGTATCGCATTGGTCTTTCTTGGGTGTGAAGAAACTCAAATTAAATTCATTGTTAAAAATCTTGTAATAAGCTATGTAATTGGATGTTTCTCTGTTATTTTCTATTTGCTCTTGTGTGAAGTCGTCATAAAGTTGTTTAATATTTTTTCCTCCGTCTATGTATTGTCTGGTCGTGGAAGCTCTCAAGTAATGTGATTCAATCCTGGGAATTGATTCAATATGTTTTTTAATATCGTTTATTAGCTGCGCACTTAGTTTATTTTGATTTCCGTGTTTACCACGCATGTCATCTAGCGCCATTCCATGTTCGTTTATTTTAGTTTGTGTTGTAAATATCATTTTATCTGATACATCCAAAGTGCTTCTAAAAAATACTTTGCAAACCCTAACCTTCGTATTATATATTGTAAAATAATACGCTTTGTTAGGTTTTCGTGGTTTATTAGCATTTGTATATTTATATTTTGGTTTTACATCAACCATGCACGAGTTTATGTAAGCTCTTTGCTTACTTAAATCGCCTAGCTTCCAAAATTCGTTAAATATTTTTTCTGTACATTTTTGTCTACATTCTTTAGTGCAAGGTACCTTAAGACATCTAGCAGCAATTTGTTTTTTTGAGCTTGACAATGTTGTATAGGAACTACCATGGTTTCGAAGACACTTTGCTTTATTTTGCTTCCAATTTTTCATGTTTCGAGGTCTCTTGCGTCCTCTTTGCTCTGTCTCTAGGTCAGAGTCAGAAGAATCGGAACTGGAAGGAATTATTAAGTTTCTTAGTCTAGTAGCAGCGCTCGATGAAAATTTGTCTGTACTACCATAACTAGGGTCGGCTACATCATCATCAAAATCACTCTCGTCGGCATAAATGGGTGGAGTTTCATTTACTGGGCTTATAGAATCACCCCGTTTTTCTCTAGGGTTCATTTGAAGAGTTGATTCGGGCGTATTCTCTATAAAATCCGATTCCGATTCTATAATCTGCGTGTCTGAAGGGCCAATGTCAATTAATTCCCTGGTTTGTGCCGTCACATTTTTTTCTGCAGTCTGTTGATAAGTTGGTGTCGGAGATCTTGACGAGCTATTAGAATCTGAGCTTGAAGAACTGGAAGACGAAGAGCTGCTTGAGGATGAGGACGAAGATGACCTGCGTTGCGGTATAGTTTTTATTGCACTGGGGCACTATTATTTTTATTATTAAATTCTTCCCCTGAAACCTTTAAATAAAACAGATTTTTATGTAAATAAGTCATATAAAAAGAGTTATTTTAATTAATTTTAAGCTAATCTAGATTTTCGGTAGATGGTACCTATCTTACTTCCATAGCAGGAACCACTGCTTGTGTCCATTGGGTGGCCGATGCATTTGCCAGCATGACAAGTTTCTTACATCTCCAAGACATCTTACGTGCCTAGTTTATCACAAAAAGAAGTAATTTAAAATATAACGATCGAAATTTTTATCAAATTAATCATAAAGAGAAATAACTTTTAATTTTGCCTGGATCTTAGAACAAGATTTAATAATAAACAGAACTACATCGTATTACTTCTTAAATGCTTACAAGTTTTTAAAAATAAAAGGAAACAAATCATAAAGTTACTTGTAATCTAGCACATATTTTAATAATAAAAGGAAATAAAACTTATTTTGACGCAAATATTACCATCATTATTAAAACAAAAAGGAATTAAAACCAAATGTATCATCTTATGATTAAATTAAGTATAAAAAGGGCGCTTACCTTTGTTATTACAGAGAATTATTCCGTTGTACTCCCGCATAAAATACACTATTACGTCATGACTGATGGCACAAGACTGAATGTCGCCCTTTACTAGAATTGACTTGAACTTCCCGTTTAATGGAAAAGAGATGGGTGATCGTTTTTTCTCCTTCTAATGCTCGTTTTGAAGTAGCTGTCGAAGCTATCCCGTGCATTGGATTGAGATAATGCTGTTTATGATAAAATCTCCCAATGCCGTTTTTTTGAGTTACTTCTCTTTATTTTTAAACGAGCGTATCTTGTTGTGCTAAATAATAAATTTTATAAGGTGCCGTAAACTAATGCCGAAATGTGTCGTCAATATCGATGCAAAAAAAATAAAATAAAATGAAAATAAAAAAAATCCAGAAACTGAAAATATGGAACTTATTATGTTAAATAAAAATAAAATATCTTTTAAAATTAATCAAAGTACTTTTTCATTTTTAAACAATTAAGCTTTGTAATTATCCTACCCTTGTTAAATATATTCATCTCATTCTTTTGTCGATTTACTGAAGTTTCACTTCTATCGTGTGTGAATCCTTTTTTTACACACACCTTTTTTTTTGTTTTATGCATCATTTGCCCACAATCTCACCTGATGTAAAGTGACGATGTGGTCTAAGATGGAGCATGAAGACCTTGAAGGTAGATGGCTTCTCCGGGCCAGATTACGAAACACGAAAAAATCGCTTCACGCACTGGCCCAGCCCGGTGGGTGGTGACTAGCCGCGGCCGAAGCCTCCCACCAGAGACTGTTCTAAGCACCACCCGGAGGTCAAGTGTAAGGATTCAGAGGGTTACCACTTATGGACGTGAACAGACAAAACCTCCAGACAGACAGAGCCAGTTTTTGTATCAAATAGATACTTTATATTCAAATTTTTGTGTATACATATTTTTGCAAGTATTTCTGTTTGTATATTGTATGGGAGGAAAATAAATATCCTATATAAATTTTTTTTATTTTATTGATAATATAAATTATGAGTCACAATATGGTTTTTAACATGGTTCCCCAATGCCACAACTTATTCAAAATATAAAAAACGAATGATCTAAATGACTCTAAATGTCAAAATCTGTAATCTATACTAATATACTAAATATATAAAGCTGAAGAGTTTGTTTGTTTGTTTGTTTGAACGCGCTAATCTCCGAAACTACCGGTTCGAATTGAATAATTCTTTTTGTGTTGGATAGTCCAGTTATCGAGGAAGGCTATAGGCTATATAACATCACGCTACGACCAATAGGAGCAAAGATATAGTGGTAAATGTGTAAAAAACGGGAGAAATTGTTCATCTTTGAAGCCTTCCGTTGCGTGCGCCGTGAAAACGGTTCAAGATACACAAAAATATGTATTAAAGAATAATAGCTCTTTTAATGATCTAAAAAACAGTCCGCAATAGTATATGTCTATCTTTTAAGATTAACTCACAAAACCCGTTTTTATGGTACCTAATTTGGTCGAAATAATTTGTTTAAGTTGTATCAACATAATAATATTAATCTAAATATATAAAAAAATATATGTAACTACTCGTCGTATATATCTGACACATAATGAGATTTTTATAATAAGTCGCGTGTCAATTACTTTTGTTTGTATGATAATAAGTTTGTAATTGTCTTTAATGGCATGTCTAAAACGACAGTACATTAAAAAAAGCACGGAAGTAAAATATAAAGCCGTTAATTGCGAGTCAACTAACACAAGACGGGTTCCGTACAGAAACGAACTATTGTCTCCGAGAGTACCTGTTCTATTTAATTTTAACACTATTCAAATATACAACAATTAGTAAAAAGTTACAAGTTGAAAATTTCAACAAACTAACTTTTGCTGATCAGAATCATACTAATATTATAAATGCGAATGTAAGTTTGTTTGTTACGCTTTCACGCGAAAACTACTGAACCGATTTAAATGAAATTTGGTACACAGAATCTCTAGAGCCTGAAAAATAACATAGGCTACTTTTTACCGCGGGAAAACGTCATTCCGCGGGAAAATCCATTATAACGCGGGTAACACCGCGGGGCACAGCTAGTAAAGTATAAAAATAGACATGCCTAAGTTGTTTTTTGAGGTCCATTTTCTAGTATATATTTTAAGTTTTACAGCAGGTTGTGAAATACGTAATCGGCTATGTTATATGTATACAAAATTAATTACCCTTCTAATTCAAGTATCACGGTTAAATAATTTTGTACTGAAGTGTCATCCATACATCAATTATATAATAACAAGCAGTGAAAGGCTTTTGGTTCCGTTCTACTGGTACGAAACCCTAAAAACTAACAAGGCCAACAAGACATACACAATTTATATACCTACATAACAAACAGACAACTGTTTGTTAAACTGTTTGCTGTTTGTTTGTTTGTCTGTTTGTTTGGAAAAAAACATTATTACAGAATAGTGGTTTTTCCCGCGGAATAACATCAAAAAAGTCAAAAAACTCCTATGTCCTATTACAAATGACCTTTTCAAATTTCATGCAAATCCGATCAGCCGTTTTGCCGTGAAAGACTAACAGACATACATACACATACACTTTTATTATGGACATACGAGTACACAATATTATTTTGGATTGCTTAGTAACTTAAGTTTGTTTTATGTTGAACTTGAAGTGATAAGTGAAACATTATTATAGATAACAGGTTAAAGTTCCTAAACTCAAACACTTAAGTGTATTTTGGCAAAGTTCATGACTTGTAGTGTTGATAAGTATTGCTATACATAGTATTGTGTATATTAATGATTAACAGGCCAATCATTTTAATAATTTATGTTTTCCCGCAGAAATGACGTATTTTCCCATGGTAAAAAAAAAGCCTTCCAGGATAAATTGGCTGTCTAACAGTGAAATAATTATTCAGATAGGACGAGTAGTTTTTGAGATTAGCGCGTTCAAAGAATCAATTGCTTTAGCTTAAAATATGAGCATAAATATTACAAGGAACACAACATTTAATGTTGCGCTCCACCTGCCAAGAGTTGCGAGTATGGCGACGACCCATTATGATAAAAAAAAAGACCAAATTAATAGAAAAATTCTTGCAGAACATACAAACACTTGACCAATCAGCGGGGATCGAACCCGCTACATCTTGCGAAGTTGACACTTTACGGCTGAAAACATAAGAACTTGTTTTTTTTTTAACCCCCGACAAAAAAGCGGGGTGTTATAAGTTTAACGTTTCTGTCTATCTGTCTGTCTGCGGGTCTGTCTGTCTGCCTGGGACATCATAGCTCCCGAACGGATAAAACCGATTTCAATAAAGTTTTTTTTGTATGACAGGTGAGTTTTGCGCGAGTGTTGTTAGACATGTTTGATGAAAATCGGTTAATGAAAATGAGGGTAAAAGGAAAACTGTAAATCTGCAAAATATACTCAAGAAAGCGCATCAAGTGCACAATACAAAATAGTAGGTATGACTTTTTACTTTTAAGGGAAGTAAAAATTATAGAATCAAATGTTTTTTTTAATTTTAAATTTAGATTATTTAAGTTTAATGTTATTTATACTAATACTATTTACTTACATACCAAAATGGGAAACCTCAATGATCTAAAAAAAACGACCTTCCTTATAATCTCTCATATTAGCATTTCTGAGAAACTCCTTGGTTTCACCATATTTTGATGTGTCAAAATAACAAAAGCTAGATTTTCCAATTTGTTCTATAACGTGTGCTTGTTAGAAAACTTAGGGCACATTCTCACTGGAGAAAAACAAGCGACTTATTAACAAGTCGCTTGTTTTTCTTAAAAGGGATCCGACATTTTTGTATCGAGCTTGACATACAAACAAGTCCGCCATTTTGAAAAAAAAAACAGATTTTGCGGCCAGTGATATAACCCATATCAGTCGACAGAGTAAATGCTTGGAAACAAAAACTGAAGGAACCAAATTTTTAACTTGTAAGGTGTCTGTGAAATTTGCTAAAAAGTACAAAACCTGCGCCTATTTAAAAAAAATCACAATTTAGTCAACAACCATAAACAGATTAAATGTTCATGAACATTAAGTGCTACGAAATGAAATCTGTAACAAGTATGGTTTCTGCGAAACACTAAACCAAAGTATGTTAAAAAAAAATAAGTCCAAAATATCTCAGAATCCGAATGCATTAGAGATTTAGTTCCTGAACACTTTTTGTTTCTAAGCATTCTCTCTATCAAATGCCATTCATAAATAGCCGCAAAATCTCGTTTGGCGGACGAGTAGTCAAAATTATGTAACCCCTTTACTCAATTATAACTACTATTCACCTAAATTTAATAATTATGTTATTAATCTATACCCACATATTTTAAATTAAAGTCCCTCGCCCCGCGTCTGTCTGTCTTTATTTTCGGGATAAACTAAAAACCACTGATGGATGTTTGATTGTTTGATTGCCTTCTACAATGGGAACTAAAGTAGAATTATTCAAGAGAAAGGTTTTTGATTTTCTTTTAAATTATAGTTACCTAAGCCTTCATTTGACCACAATCTCACCCGATGTAAAGTGATGATGTGGTCTAAGATAGAGCATGAAGAACTAGAAGGTAGATGGCTTCTCCGGTCCACATTACAAAACACGAAAAAATCGCTTCACGCACTGGCCCAGCCCGGAGGTCACGTGTAAGGATTCAGAGGGTTGCCACTTACGGACGTGAACAGAAAAAAACCTCCAAATCCGATCAAAGCCGGAACGAGTCAGCTTGTTTTAAATAAAAGCAACATTTTAAAAATCAACGAGATAAAAGTTCTAGGGTAGGTTCTAGTCCGGAAATATTTATTTATTTATTTAGAAGGTGCTTACTTATCAAAAATTTAAACCTAAGTAAGTATATGTGGGTCCACATCATATGCAAGGATTTTGTAGTGGCTGTCATTGTACCTATTTATAAATATAATTATGCTTAACTATAAAGAAGGTATTATAATTATTACTCGTTGAATTATCTAGGTACAGCTAATCAAAGACATTTAGAGGTTTATGGGTTAATAAAAAATAACTTATTTTACGAGGCAAATCACCTTATAGAAAGAATATTTTACCTTCATAAATTTCATGAAGGATTTACAACTTAATTATTTCCTCGCCGTGGCTTTGTTATGTAGCTTATTATTTTTTTCCTTTTCTTTTCTTCATATTTTTTTTCTTAAGAGGATTAGTCGAGACTATGCATTGGCGCCGGAGAAACGCATAATGGCCGATATTCTAACAAAGAGTAAATACGCAAGGTACAAAGTAATATTATTAGCTACATCTAAAAAAAATGCGAAAAAAAAAATACTGGAGAACAAACACGCTTTTTATGTTATTTCTGGTCATCTTTGTTAAACAGTCCTAAGTAAGCAGAACAAAGCATTTAAGTTATTAAATATGTACCTTTTGCTTAAAAATTTGGGTGCTAATTAGTTAAACTTTTAGGTCGAATCAGTAAGATGTTAACAAGCAAAATGATACATGGTTTCCATGTATGTACGTACGTTCTTACAAAAAATATAGATCTGTCAGATTGTATGACCGTTATCAACTGCTGCAAACAATTATGATGCGAAAAATACCAGGGAAGAGGGCTGTTGGAAAACTTCCTGGCTGCGTAACATGAGGCAATTAGACATGTTTCATGAAAATCGGTTGTGCCGTTTATAAGTTATGGGGGTGAGAGTGGGGAAGGAAAACCGAAAATCTGCAAATATAATCGAGTGGGGTATCAAATGAAAGCGCATCGCGTGCAAATTACAAAATATTATGGTGTTTTTCTTTTAAGGAAATTGAAGCATTAGAATAAGGGGGTTTTCTTAAATAAAAAATTTAGATTTATATGTAGAAGTATGTTGGTCATCGAATAAAGGCATCGTTATTATTATATGGTAACAAATTGCTCGCAGGCCACAAACCACCATCATTATCACAGATTACTAACAACTTTGAATACAATTATGATTAATTTCTAACAGCTTGGTGTCTGTTATGTACAGCATAAAGTAGGTAGCAATAGCCAGTTTCGTCAAGGTCTAAGAGTGACCTACTTATATACAACCTGTTTCTATTTTAAATTATAAAAACCCTCGATTCCAAATCCTTAGTTCCCTTAAAAGTAAAAAGTCATACTATTTTGTTATGTGCATGTGATGCGCTTTAATTTGAAACCCCACTCGAGTATATTTGCAGATTTTCTAGTGTTCTTCCCCACTTTTACCCCTCATAACATTTAAACGCGACCACCGATTCTCATCAAGCATGTCTAAGAATACTCGCGCGAAACACACTTTCATACTAAAAAAATTGAAATCGCTTCGGGAGCTATGCCATTAGACAGACCGATAGACAGATAGACTTCAAACTTATAACACCTCTCTTTTTGCGTACCGGGTTAAAAAACTGAGAATGCTTTTTTATGTGTTTTGCAAATATTATGTGTTATAAGGTCTTGGGTTCAAACCCCGCCACGCACCTCTGGATTTTTCTTGAGAAATTTATGTGCGCTTTAAACACGTGCTTTAACGGTGAAGGCAAACATCGTGAGGAAACCGGCATGTTCTGAGAACTTCAAAAAAGAGTTTGAAGGACATGTGACATTCACCAACCCGCACTTGGCCAGCGTCGTGAATTAAGGCCTAACCTCTCTCGTCAAGAGAGAAGTCCCTGTGTCCCAGCAGTGGGAACGTTAATAGGGTGATGATGATGATGATGATGTGTTATAATGTGCAATTATCACGTTCCCGCTAGTTCTTAAGGTATTAAAAAAACCTTACTTTTGTGTATGAGGTGAGTTTTGCGCCAGTGTTTTTAGACATGGTTATTAAAAATAAGTTGACCCTTTTAAAAGTTACGTGGGTAAAAGTGGGAAAGAACAACCGCAAATCTCTAAACACTCGAGTGGGGTCTCAAACGAAAGCGCATCACATGCATTACAAAATAGTATGACTTTTTACTTCTGAGGGAAATAAAGTTTCGAAATCGGGATTTTAAAATTTTTAATTTAGTTTATTGAGTCCTTATATCGATTTTAACTAAAACTAATGAAACAAATGACATTGAAATTTCAAAACATAATTGCCCTATGTCTATGATATGTTGTGTTTCTACATTATACAACATTTAACCGTATTTAACAATATTTAACCGTCAAAACAAATTATTCAACATTTTAACAAAGGTTATTTTTCTCCTTCGTTCGTAACACATTATTAATTAGTACCAAGTACCAATTACAGGTAAACTAACATTAAATTATTTTAAAAATTTACATTCATGACACGCTGCGCCGCGCATAGACTTTTATTATCATTGTGATTTGGTGTAGGTACATTGTAATATATGTACATGATTTCGAAAATAACGCACCGTATTACCTACGCCTAGTTTTTCATGTTTCGTAATAATAACAATAACGCGTAAGAAAACCCCCGATTCCAGTGCCTTAATTTCCTTAAAAGTAAAACACTATAATATTTAGTAATATGCACGCGATGCGCTTTTATTTGATATCCCACTCGAGTATTTTCATATTTTTGGTTTTCCTTCCCCACTCTCACCCTTTACTCTCAACTTTTAAACGGCTCACCCGATTTTCATGAAACATGTCTAAGACCACCCACGCCAAACTCACCTTTCATACAAAAAAAAAACTAAATTGAAATCGCTCCATCCGTTCGGGAGCTATGATGTCCCAGACAGACAAACAGACAGACAGACAGACACGTCAAACTTATAACACCCCTCTTTTTTGGTCGGGGGTGAAAAATGGTGGTATGTAATTACCATGTAGGAAAGTGACATCACTGTTAGATAGCCCATTTATCGAGGAAGGCTGCAGAATAGACTAGACTTTTTACCGCGAGAATATCCATAAAACGCGGGCAACGCCGCGCCGTGGCATGTAAACCTAGTTTCCCATACTGCTAATACCCTGAGACTTAGAAATAGAAGACGCTGTTTTTTTTATGCTAGATAAGCCTTCATTTGACCACAATCTCACCTGTTGTAAAGTGACGATGTGGTCTAAGATGGGGCATGAAGACCTAGAAGGTAGATCGCTTCTCCGGACCACATTACGAAACACGAAAAAATCGTTTCACTGGCCCAGCCCGGAGGGTGGTAACAAGCCGTGGCCGAAGCCTACTGACTCTTAGCACCACCCGGAGGTCACGTGTTAAGGATTCAGAGGGTTAACACTACACTTATTGGTTACTGGTGTCTATATAAATATCGTTGGACAATCCACATAACAACATCTAGCCCCGTGGTAAGCTCTAAGCTTGTGTTGCGGGTACAAGATACATTTACGGGTACAAAATACATATTAAACATCCAGACCAAGGACCTATAAGATCTCTAAGATTAACTCTCACTCGTGTTATGTATGTAACAGCATGCAATGATAACACGACGCACTCTAATGATAGTGATAAGACTATGATTAATTACATATAATCATCTTAATAAAATTTGAAATCTGTCTATGCCGCATAATGCTTCACTGCCTCAACAAGAGGTAGCCAGGTTCGATTCCCGTCGAGGGATCACGTGTTTGAATGTGCTGAAAGTGCTTTCTCCTTGGTCTGGGTGTTTAATATGTATGATAAAAATATCTACACTTGTATGTGTATAATATTAAGTATATTAAATGTTAAGCCCCGTAACTAGCTTAGAGCTTACCACGATGCTAGATGTTGTGTTAATAATAAACAGAAAAATGCTAGGTAATGAAAAACCAATTCCCAAAGGTTAACGTGTAGCTGTGCTTAGTTAGAGTGATAATAAGTAACTTAAGCTTATTTTAAATGGATTTTTTGAAATAAATAGTTATAAGTGACTCAGTAAGTAAAGGTACAAAATGATTAGACTAAACTTAATCTATTTATATTTAATGATTAGATCCACCCAAAGGTTGCCTGGATGAGATCGCTATTTGTGATAAGGTCCTATAATGTTCCTATATTGTGGTGTAGCAAAAAAGATTTTTTGTATTGTATTCTATTGTAATCTTTCTAATATTATAAACGCGAAAAAGTTTGTGGGGATGTAAGTATGTTCGTTTGTTGCTATTACACGCAAAAACTACTGAATAGATTTTGATGAAACTTCACAGTAATATATTTCTAGCGTCCGAGCAAACCCTTTTATGGATCAAATTTGGCACGGGCACAACTGTTTTTGTTCTGAGAACTTTAAACAGTTCGAAGGACAGTTACATTCACCAACCCGCTCTTGGCCAGCGTGGTGAATTAAGGCCTAATCTCTCTCGTCAAGAGAGAAGTCCCTGTGTCCCAGCAGTGGGAACGTTAATAGGGTGATGATGATGATGACAACTGTTTTTAAGGGACAAAAGCTACTTTATTTGCAGGATAATCTATTGTTACGCGGGTGAAGCCGCGGCTTTCCATGAGTAACAGAAAACCCATTGATAAATTTAGCCCATAGTTAAGCCATAAAATATCGCATTAAAGTGGCAACTATTAGTTCAAACTGGTTGTTTGTAGATTTTCTTCGGTAGTGAGTACTTATCTCTAAGAGAGATAACTCGAGTCAATTCCACTGTCCTTGGAAGACGACTGATAGTTTTTGCGTCACTTTTCTCGTTGTTATCTTAAATATATTCTGTATATTATTCTTGTCAGAAGAGTTTGGGTTATTTATACAATAATTAATTATGTAGTGGCCATATCGTAAAACTGACGTCAATAGAAAATGTTCAAGAATTCGTTTGATTATACAAATCATAGAAACGAACATAAAATATTTGCTTCAAATAGGCTAAATGACTATAAAAATAATAAGTCCGTCATTTTGAGTTTTAAAAATAATAAGTCGGTAATTTTGAGTTATAGAAATAATAAACAAGTATTTAGTACTTTTTTTTTCATACAAACAAATAATATAGACGATACAGTGTTATAAATCCTTCCGTGCTATTTGTATTAACTTAAAAGTCATAAGCCCCAACTCTCGAACTTTGACGGTCTATCTTGGCGTTTTTGCGTCAAATTGATAAGGCGTAAAATAATTATGTGACCAGTTTTTTTACGGGCTAACAGATGGATTAATCAAAAAAGGTACCTTTTTTATATATTCATCGAGCGAATACTTTGTTAGATTCATAGCCAAAGCAAGTAAATTATTGAACATTTTACTTAGCAGTCATCTTTACCATTTAAAGCCGCTAAAAATAGTAAGTGGTTCGCTAATTTACTACATTGTTTTAGAAGGTGCTGTCAAAACCAAGATTAGCATTCAGCTCTCGATATTAGAATGATTCCCATGACGTCACAACTGACAATTGAAATTCTAATCAATCCATTGTATTCAAATGTCATCACATCACGTGTCATAGACTATCGACTATCCCCTAAAATGGCTGACGAAATTCTTTTGTTTTGACAGAAAGATTTGACATAAGGTTGATTCACACAACTGACACTGAATAAATAAGAGACTGAAGATTGAGTTTAAAAAACGTTCTTTATGAATCATTGAGAGTACTGTTGAGTCAGTAATGTGTGAATTAATGTGTAAAACGAATAAAAAAATGTAACCATAGATACAATGGATCGTTATAATGGAAATAAATAAGAGGAGTATGACTATGGAAAGAAATTTACACAATAAATAATAAAAATAAATAAATATTTCCAGACAAAAGTTAGTAATTTGAAGACCGAATCAAAATTTTGACTAACTGATCTTATAAAACAAGCAAAGACTACCATTTTATTTATTCTTGCCCAAGTATTTATTTAACAATCAGGAAAGGATTTAGCACCTAAAATAACCTTTTGCATTTGGTATAATAAATTGTTATTGACTGCCCCAGTGGCGCGGTGGGTGAAGGTCAACTTGTGGCGCAAGAGGGTTCGATTCCCGCCGAGGGGTCAAATGTTTGTATGTTCTGCAGGGACTTTCTCCTTGGCCTGGGTGTTTAATATATATCATAAAAAAATCGATGTATGTATGTCTATTAAATTAAGTATATGTCTCGAACCCGTAATACAAGCTTAGAGCTTACCACGGGGCTAGATGTTGTTGTGTGGATTGTATATAATATTACAAGACACGAGAGCCATATTGCAAAGTAATGCTCAAAGTGGAATTTATAATGTTACATTACACGCGAATGCTCCCAGTGAGTACATGGTTCAAATAATACTGATTATTTTTGTAATATTTTAGTAATATTTAGTATTTACCTACATCTATAATATATAAATTACTAGCTGACCCCAGCAAACGTTGTTTTGTAAAATTAAAAATAGGTAGTAGCCGATTCGCGGACCTACTGAATACGCATGCATACAAAATTTGGTAAAAATCGGTAAAGGAGGAGTATGGTAACTAACATTGTGACATGGAATTTTTTATATTAGATATAAGTATTTAAGATTTAAAGTAATCCCAAGCAAAGTTACCCACAACAGACGCCACTTTAAACGTAAATGTAAAAAAAATATTCTTAAGTTTTTTTTACCTTGCAGCAGATGTGTAGCGAACGACCAGGTGTTGCAACTATTTATTGCTTACTTTTATGGCAGGAATGTTATTATAGTCTCGGGTAAAAACATAAAGTCACTTCAAGGGTGAGCGAACTGTGGTTCTTCTAGTTTGTAAACGAATAAGTAATTAATTAATAAATAATTTAATTTTAAATTACTAATATCCCTTGTAGACCAGGATTTAGAATAGCTCCCTGATCTAATGCACTATCGCACTGTGTATAAACGAAATCCCATAATTTTATATTGTTTGCAAGGATCCAATTGACTTCTCACCGAGATAATTGCTCATCTTTGATTACCTTATAGATTTATGGAGGCCTAGAACGGGGCCTAGGCCGCAAAATTGTTTGTGTGTGTTTAAGCGGGTTCGAGAATGGTTTAGATTCACAATACGAGCGGGGGCGAACCGCTAGTATGTATGTATAATTAAAAAAAATACTTATACAATTTTAAAAGAATAATACTTACCTACTAAGTTATTTTTAATTTTCTAAGTGAGATTGAGAGACAGACAGCGAAAACATACATTTACGTTGTCTATGCCGTTCTATTTATTTCCTGTCCATCCCAAGGTTGTCTGGAAGATACCATTTTTCACGTTCACAGCAACAAGGCCGCCCTTTATACTCCAATGTACTGTCCCTGTATACTTGCACGATAAGTGCTGGTACCTATCTTTTTAATAATTTGACCGATGGCGATGAATAAACACAATGGTACCTCGAGTTATACACGCTTGACAATTATATTTCAAACAATAGTAAACATATTTCTCACGTTCATTCAAACACATCTGGAGATACGAGAAGTACGTTGACAATAATTATATCGAGGAATGGCGTTGGATCGCGGACCCATTACAATCATACTGTATCAATACTTACCGGTTATAACCAATAACAATGTCTCAATATGTTGTAATGTTTGTACAAACGTAAAAAAATATAACAATTTACAAACGTTATGCATAAGGGAACCAACCCACATCTGTTTAGCTTTCAGTTAATTACCTAATTTGACTTATGCTTATGAAAAGCACACAGGATAATTAACAGGATGTTTTTATAAATTATTATAAAATTAACAAACTACTAATTCCCATGTCCCAATCAAAAATAAAGCAAAAATCGCAAAAACTGGTTTAGATAAAAATGAGGGTTGGTCCCCTAACACATAACATTCAATTTATAGACAGGAAACCCACCTTTACAATCCTTACGTAAAACACATTTATTATCACAGTAACAATTCAAAATCACAGAACTATTGCAAAAACTTTCACTAAAACACTTTTGCGACGCGACCACACACACAAAAACTAAATTATTTCTCCACTGTCACTTATATAAGTTTATCGTAGTGTTATTTATTGTTTTTTTAAGTTATTTTACTTATAGTATTTTAGTGATGGAAGTCGTCCGGAGTGCGATGAACGAAGATCGACGCGAGCGCATGATACCGGCGACCTCCCTTCACTGAGTCGGCGCCCGCGCAGCCAGCCGTGCTTTTATGAGCGGACTCGGGTTTTGTAACTATTGGTTGTTACGCGGCTTCGTTCGTGTGGAATTTCGATACAAGTTATAGTTTGATTTGAATAAGTCCATTTTCATTTTTATTATGATAATAATTGCTTGTTTAAGTAATAGATAAAAACTATATTTAGGGCCTATATTTTTGGAAAAATTTAAAGCTAATTGCCAATAATCATGTTAATAAGGGGTTATTGCATCATCCAACAAGCAAAATATCGTCTCAGAGGTAAGCAGGAATAAAAAAAGACAGCTGAAATAAATAAAAAAAATATTTTTTGCCTTATGTGTATCCGTATATTGATATTACAAACAGACACTACAATTTTATTTATTTGTATAGATAAGACACGTTGCACACGTGCGGGCCATAATGATTCAATTTCGAAAGATTTCGCTAAGGTCCATTTTGACGGATATTATAAGGAAGATATATATATTATCATTATCAATAATATTTAAATCTTGGGATGATAATTTAATATGATATTTAAGATTTTTGAAGTGTAACTTCTTTAGAATCGTTGTGATTTTATTATAACGATTTAATTAATAATGTTGAAATAAAAATAACAGGTATCTGTATTTTAAAAACTATCATCCAGCAATGAAGTGTTATGAAAGGCATATATAATTGAGCCATTAATGGAACTGTCATGGTTTTGGTCTAACCCACTTATATTTTTAAACCCCGACCAAAAAAGAGGGGTGTTATAAGTTTGACGTGTCTGTCTGGGACATCATAGCTCCCGTACGGATGGAGCGATTCCAATTTAGTTTTTTTTTGTATGATAGGTATCATAGAAAATTGGTTAAACAGTTTAAAAGTTATGGGGGTGAGAGTGGGGAAGAAAAACTGAAAGATGAATCAAATGAAAGCGCATCGCGTGCACATTACTGAATATTATGGTGTTTAACTATTAAGAGTTTTTTTTTTGTTTTTGAGAACAGGTATATTTTTATTCAAGTTTTTGTAGTTAGTAAGAAAAAAAGGTCATTTTTTCAGAGACTGGTTTAAAAGACTGTAAGTTACTAAAGCAAATATTTTCTATGATATTGGTTTATTTTTTGCAAACACATCCCTAAGTTATGATAAAATATAGTTTGAGTAAACTTTCTATTCAAAATACAGAAAAACAAGGAATTGAACTTTCGGTCCCAAGCACCGTGCGCGGGTATAGAAAGGTTAAGGAAATTAAGGCATTGAAATCTGGGGTTTTTCTTAAATTTGAAGGAAGATATTGTATACCTAAGAGCCGAAATAGGGTAAATAAATAAATACATATAAATAAGCCACACAACAATATTGTAAGCGTGGTAAGGTCCCGCGGTAAGCACTAAGCTTGTGTTACGGGTACTAGACATCGGATATACTTAACATAATATATATACAATATAGGTATTTCTATGATACATATTAAACACGCTGACCTAGAAGAAAGTGCTTGCAGACCATACAAACACTTGGCCCCTCGGCGGGAATCGAACCCGCTACCTCTTGCGGTCGCAAGCAGACCTTTGCCCACCGCGCCACTGAGGCGTCGACTATAATTAAATTATGAAACAAAATGTAACTAGATTTAAAATCTAGATTAAATATTCTTTAAATAATGTTAATGTTGTGGTGTGGCTTATTAATGTATTATATACCTCTAATTATTATGTATTTATTTGACGACCTCTGTGGCTCGGTGGGCGAAAGCCCGCCTGAGGCGCAGGAGGTTGCGGGTTCGATTCCCGCCGCGGGACCAGATTTTGTACGATCTGCAATTTCTGGTTTCGGGTCGGGGTATTTTCTATGTATAATATAAATACATATATGTATGTATTTACAAAAAAAAATATGTATCTATGTAGTGTATCAGTCACCTAACACCCATAGTACAAGCTCTGCTCAGTTTGGGGTTAGGTGATGCTGTGTGATTAGTCCGGAAATATTTATATTTATTTATTTAATAAATGACTAATACAGTATTTCCAATTTTTTTTATAAGATATCTTTAGTAAAGTTGTAATATTTTCGTCTTGATCACGTGACTCTACATTTGTACTCTAAGCTCTAGATTTCAAAATGGCGTTGGTATGCCGGACTGTGACGTAATTGTGCAGTACAAAACTGTTGTCTAACACCGGTCGTCTATGGCAGATTTCCGACACAACACGCCACTCTATTGCCATCTTGGAGGCAACAGTTTTTCGCGCGCTTTAGGCAATTAAAAATATATGTTAAATTTTTTGTATAATACATTGTTTTTTTTACCGAAATATTGATGTGGAATGTTTATAATTTAATATAGATTAAAAAAGTTGAAATGGTTTTCCAAAATTTGTCATCTAGCCTTATTATAAAGATGATTGATACACATACACATTAGAAATAGAATAGACATAGATAATTCTTTATTACACACACCATAATGTCATACAAAATTATTAAAAGTAAAATTAAACCTAGCATGCGTAATGGGCGGTCTTATTGCTTAAAGCAATTTCTTCCAGATAACCTTTACTCATTGATACATTTGAAGTCTTTTCACCATACTACTGGACATAGGCCTCCCTCAAATACTTCCATTAACTTCGGTCGGTAGCAGTCTGTAACCACCGCGAGCCCGCTACCTTCAGCAATTTGTTTGATTTATATTAAACTAGCGCCCGCCGGACTTAGCACGGGTAATTATTCAAATATCATATTCGAATTAATCTCGTCGTTATAACCATCTATGGACTTCTACGAACATTTAAAAAACTAATTGGCCAAATTGCTCCAGGCGTTGTTGAGTTATGCTATTCCATTTTGCTATTCATTTTTATATTATAGTAGATGTCACTCGGTGACATTTTAAACGGTGTGTTTATACAGGTAAATGTGTTTGGGGAAATACCTTTAGGTAGATAAATCAGTAAGTAGATTTACCCACATTGTCTCTTCACAAAGTGCATTGCTGTGGTTTCATCATTACGATTATTTTACACAATGGCTATATCGTCACCCCTTCGATAGTATTTATTAGGTTAGGTGACGATATGGCCTATAATGGAGATGCCTTTTTTTATATGTTAGATAAGCCTTCTATTGTCCACAATCTCGCCTGATGTAAAGTGACGATGTGGTCTAAGATGGGGCATGAAGACCTAGAAGGTTTAAACCTAGATGGCTTCTCCGGGCCACATTACGAAACACGAAAAAATCACTCCACGCACTGGCCCAGCCCGGAGGATGGTGACAAGCCGCGGCCGAAGCCTACCACCAGAGACTGTTCTTAGCACCACCCGGAGGTCACGTGAAGGATTCAGAGGGTTGCCACTTACGGACGTGAACAGAAAAACCTCGTCTTATGTCTAAGCTCAATAATTAAGAAACCGTCATTAGTAATTGTTACGCCTCGTTTCTTTTTACCTACAGTGCTATAGGGTGTATAAGGATCCATAGGTACCTAAACAATCCGTTTAGAAATTAAAAACAAGCATTATCGCTTAATGCACCCAAGTAAAAAAGTCCAAGCCACTGTCAAATAAATATATTAAAGTTACAAGTATACATAAATGAATATTGCTGGGCAATCCACACAATAATCAAAATCAAATCAAATCAAAAATCATTTATTTACAATAAGGTACACAAATATACAAGTTACAAAAAAGAAACGATGAGGGCGCAAAAGTTAAAAACTGCGTAGCGACCTCATCGCCCACCTCCTTAAGACAATATTAATGTAAGTTAAATAATTTTTATAAAATTAGTGAAAACAATAGGTAAGTATTAGGATGAGTACAGACATAGGTAGTAAAAATTTAAACACATGCAGAATCTTTAGTAAAAATTGAAATAATTCACATAAAAATGGTAAAAAAGATAAAAAAAGGTAAGTAAATGCTGCAACTTGTCAAATGTTACAAATTATGTACGGTGTGTGTTTATGTGTGTGTAGGTGTGTGTGTGTTTATGTGTGTGATGGATGTGTGTGTGTGTGTGTAGGTGAGTGGGTGTGTATGTGTGATTTTGTGTGTGTGTTTGTGTATATGTGGTTGTGTGTGTGACCTTGGGTTAGTTTCCTGAAGACACCAGTCTCTAAAGAGTCTGGGCAACAGGAATAATATTTGTAAGATGCTGTGTGGATTGTCCAGCAATATTCATAATTTGTTTTTACTTTAATGTACTTCTTTGGGCTTGGGCTTCTTTTCACTTGGGTGCCTTCACAATGTCCCATTTCAATTTTACAAACTACGTTGTAACACTGTTGGTTCATATGAAACGAGGCGTAGATGGCTTAGACTATACAGGGTATATTATACAGAGTATATTATAACCACATAGATATTTTATTTTTGTTAAGTTCTAAGCTTGGTCGGATATTAATTTATGTATTAACAAAAATAAAATATCTATGTAGTTGTATATAAGTCACCCATAGTAGGTACAAGCTCTGCTTAATTTGGGATTAGGTGATGATGTGTGATTAGTCCGGAAATATTTACTGATGCAACCAGACCGGTTTGCATCCGTGTTTTTTTTATATGTCAATTTTTAGTACCTTTAAATTAATTAAATATGTATGTATAGTAATATCCACGATTGATTAATACCTTTTAAAGTTACGGAATAAAAAGTCTATTGTATTTAACATAGCAAACACCTAGACTCGAAACCAGAAATTGTAGATCGTATAAATTATCTCGCTGCTGGAATCGGTCCAGCAACCTCCTGCGTCTCAGGCGGACTTTCGCCCACCGAGCCACAGAGGTCGTCAGTGTAAAATCTTCAACATTAACGTTGTGCATTTTTTAACATATTAGGGAATTACTTTATTTGATGCAGTCAGTCAGTACTATACGATTATACTAATTGATTTTATCATAACTAAGAGTCAAGTATCATGATTCGATTTTAAGTTTAACGATATTTTGGAATTAAACCCACCACGGCCGATACCGCAACGGCATTTCGTCCACTACGACACAGAGACAAAAATAAAACAACAAGTTTAATAATTTCAGTCACATTAACCAAACACTATAAAGTTTTATTGTTTTATTTGACTCCTTTAAGACTGTGTTATATTTGTTTGTTATTTAAGACTTTATTTTCTTTGTCATCTGAACACTACTTAGGTACGTGTACGCACATATTAATTATAAACTGGGTGGTTTTTTTTTACTTCTCCGTAAAGTTTATTTAAAATTTAGTTTTTTGCAACTCTAGGTGATAGCTGAAAATCAGTGGTTGCACCCTGTGCAACATTAATCACTGAGCAATTACCTTTTTGCCGCACTGCAACACACATGTAAGGACCTAGATTGTCTTTAGGTTTAACTTAACCTTATGTTAGTTACTTGTAAATTAATGTTAAGTTTGAGTGTACCTCTATAATAGTGTAGTGTATAATAAGTAAATGTGTATGAATGTATGTGTGTTGAAGTCGCAAATAAATGATTTTTACTTTACTTTACTTTAACTTTTTACTTATTTAACTCTGTAGATAGAACATTTTACTTCAAGAAAGTACTTATAACTTTTTAAACTATCATGGTTTTTAACAATATGAAAACTTGAAACGTCAAATGCTGGTATTTACCCGTTTCAAGTTTTAAGAAATTATCTATTTGTTTTTTATTTTTGAAAAGGAAGGAAATTGCATTCGAATTTTCGGGTTATTAGTTACAATACCGACCGACAAAAATCTGGAAAAATACACCTTGCACTTTTATTGCATGTGATTAGTCCATATTTTTTCTTTCCATTTCGTATGCATGCTATCTTTGATAACTTATCATGGGTTTTTAATATGTATAATAAAAAATATCTATATACATATGTCTATTATATTTAGTAGGTATATCAGATGTCTAGTACCCGTCACACAAACTTAAGAGTTGTGTCGATTATCCAGACATATTATTTTAAGAACTAGACCCTTCTTACATAAGTCATAACACAACTTATAAGCTGGATTAACCCATCTGCTTACCGGGAATCCTCTCCAATATGCTGCTTTTCTTTCTGCAGGAAATGTCACCCGATATTTATGATTATAGTTCACAAAGTGGCTTGGATAACTTTATTATTTATAATTTTCTGTTCCAGCTTCGCGGAACAGTATCATCATTCGCGAACGTACTGGCGAAAATGAGCAACTTCGTCCAAATGAAGTGGTTCACGAATTTATTTGACTGTCTTACTTTATTGTGGATTGTCCGGAAATATTTATTTATAATTATTTTATACTTTGTAAAATATTATTAGCATGACAGTACCAGTGATGTGCCTTATCTGAATGTCTGGTACTATGACAGAATCAAGCATGACCCTGTATTGGACATATCTCAAGGATTACATCATGTGGTACCTATATCAGACAATAAAAAAAATAGTAAACTAGTAGTATAGGATAATTTAGGTCTTTTTGTGTATATTTAATTCCATTATCATCATTGTATGTCATTAGGTCTCGTCTGAAAACCAGCGCAAATCCACCTCAAGGTTTCAGACATTAATTTATCACTAATATGTATGTTGTTTTTATTTTTAACTAATATTTAATACTAAGTAGTTTTTATTGTATTCATAAAAATATTTAGGTACTTATTACTACAACAATGTTACCAACCATTAAGGCTCCAGTATACAATGGCCCATGCTGGCCCACTACAGGCCATCGCTATTGTGTACAAGGGGCAATGGTATATGATGGCGGACAATAAAATTGTCAATCGTGGCGCGCAATCGGGGAGTTTTTGGGTTTTTGAGCGGTTTTTTGGGCACACTTCAAAGGAATCGTGGCTTAGCGTGGCCTGTGGTGTTTACACAATCCGCCAATGTTTAGTTCAGGTCATTGTTTTGGTCAGCATCCATTATCGCCTTTTTCGCCATTTCTTTTTAATAACTAAGAAAAAGGTAAACACTTCTGTAATACTTGTATACAAATAAATAGCCGCAGTCGTAATTTCTTCGACGTCCATGGCAAGTGGTTTGCCAGGCAGCAATGAGCCATGCGCCAATTGTGTGAACACCAAGTGATCGTGGCCTACAATTGTGCATTGCAAAGCGTGGCCCATCATAGGCCACTGTGTACTGGACCCTTTACAGGTTCGCAGGTAGAAAATACCCACCTTTTTTCCCACAATTTTATTCTGTGAAATTATTTAAAAAAAATATTCTGTTTTATACACCGTATGTAGTTCTCGAGCTATATTGTAAAATGACTAAATCTGATTTACTTATTATAGACATACATACATAGACATTTTTACTATACATATAAAACACTCAGACCAAGGTGAAAGTGCTTGCAGAACATACGTTCCTTTAATTCCACTAATGTTTATCAACTTGTAAGCTATTAACTTGTTAACCCGACTGTACTGTGGCATACAATAACATTATTTTTAATATTTATAATTAATTATATTATTATTATAATATAACACTTTAGTTCTTCAAAATTTATAACACATAATATTTATCTATCGAGGTTAATAAATTCCATCGTCACTACCCCATCACTAGTTGGATAATACATAGGCACTTATATACAATGCGCTGGCGCACGGCCCGCGCCACCAGTCAGACCTCTGCTGCGACGCGAAGTGCACGCTTGATTTCTCGGGCTTATGTACCTACATCAGACGCTTATATTATTCGCAAAAATCATCTCTCATTCTGTGTAACTATCGTGTGCTATTCATCTCTGTGCTTGTGACTCTTTCTGCCTTCTGTTTATGTGCTTTTCCTTAATAAACTTTTATTTCACGTGGACTTGTGTTTGCCGTGCACCGCCTACCACTAGAACTTATACCTAGGAAAATATAGGTAAGCCAACCCTAGGCATAACCCCTATACTGGTGACCCCGTAAACCTGAACATGAGTCAAGAACGAGCAGAGAAATCTTCGGAGCAACGTGGTCGACAACCACGCGGTGCCACACCCGGCACTAGTGATGGGACAATGTCGATAGATCAGAGCGGTGTTTTCAAGGTTGGTGTTCGAGTGCCTCCTTTCTGGCCTGAAGAGCCAGAAATTTGGTTTGCCCAAGTTGAAGGCCAATTTGCCATCGCTGGTATTACAAATGATGCAACAAAATTTAATTATGTAATTGCTCATATTGATAATCACTACGCCAAAGAGATTAAAGATATTTTGATAAATCAACCTCAGTCAAATAAATATGAGAAGTTGAAAGCCGAGTTGGTAAAGAGGCTGAGCGAATCGAACGAGAAGAAAATTCAGCAATTACTTATGCACGAGGAGTTGGGTGATCGAAAACCTTCTCAATTTCACCGACACCTCAAGGGTCTCGCAGGCAAAGATGTTCCGGACGGATTTTTGAAGACTATATGGATCAGTCGTCTTCCTCATGGTATCCAGACTGTACTTGCAGGACAACCATCTTCAGCTACGCTAGAAGACCTTGCTGATTTGGCGGACAGAGTAAACGACCTCGCGTCATCTACGCCGAAAGTTGCTGCCATCAGTAACGCTGCACCTGGTTCTCTTAGCGATCTCACCAAGGAGGTTGCCGAACTTCGCAGACAGGTAGAGAGGCTGTCAACTCAGAGATATGACCGCAGATCGCGCTCCCGCTCTAGAGGCAGAAATAATTCTTCAAGGAAACGGTCCGACTCCAACTACAGAAAATTTCCAGTCTGCTGGTATCACAGCAGGTACGCCGAGAAAGCCGACAGATGTGTGCAACCTTGTGACTACAAGTCGGGAAACTCCAAGGGTGGTCGATAATGGCGGCGGACGACTACCCATCTCCAACTGGCCGCCTGTTCGTCGTCGATCGTACCTCGAAGAAGCAGTTCCTGATAGACACCGGCAGCGACCTGTGCGTGTATCCTCGTTCATCGCTGCGGGATCGTCGTTCGAAGACGGACTATAGTTTGTGTGCTGCTAATGGTTCATGTATTGCAACTTACGGTTATTTTAACTTAGAATTAGACTTTGGTTTACGTCGTAGCTTTGTTTGGCGATTTGTTGTTGCCGATGTTACTAAACCTATCATAGGTGTAGATTTCCTTAATTTTTATAACCTTGTGGTAGATTGTCGCAATAAGCGTTTGATGGATAATACAACTTCACTTAATGCTATTGCTACTATGGCTAATTGTAACGTAAATTCAGTAAAAATCATAACCGGGGATTCAAGGTATCATAGGATTCTTGATGAATTTCCTGAAATAACCCGCCCTTCTGGTCAACTCCATAACTTAACACCACACAACACAGTACACCATATCAAAACGACACCAGGCCCGCCAGTCACTTCTCCTCCTAGACGTCTAGCTCCCGACAAACTGAAAATAGCTCAGAACGAATTTCGTTCAATGTTAAGTAACGGTACAGCTCGTCCATCAAAAAGCCCGTGGTCTTCTCCCCTACACCTGGCCCCGAAGAAAGATAATGGGTGGCGCCCCTGTGGGGATTATCGTAAATTAAATGCTCGCACGGTGCCTGACAGATATCCGATAAAGCATATTCATGATTTTACACACAGCATAGCTGGATGTAAGGTGTTTAGTACAATAGATCTTGAAAAAGCTTATAATCAGATACCTGTCAGTCCAGATGACATTCCAAAAACGGCCATAACGACTCCATTTGGCATGTTCGAGTTCCCGTACATGACGTTTGGTTTGCGCAATGCGGGACAAACATTCCAGCGGTTTGTTGATGAAATAACCAGGGGCCTCGATTTTGTGTATACATACCTTGACGATTTTCTTGTGTTTTCTAGAAGCGACTTTGAGCACGAGGATCACTTGAGACAGCTATTCGAGAGGTTGAAAGAGTACGGTATGTTGGTAAATACTTCAAAGTGTATTTTCGGTGTGTCCGAAGTAAAATTTTTAGGTTACCTCATCTCCGAAAATGGTACTAGACCACTGGAATCGAAGGTCGAAGGCTTGAGAAATTTTCCACCTCCTACGAACGTGCGTCAGCTGAGATGTTTCTTAGGCATGCTCAATTTTTACAGGAGATTTCTTCCTCAAGCAGCTCAGGTCCAGGCTCCACTTCATTCATTATTGACAGGGTCCGTAAAAAGTACTCAGCCTATCACTCTGGCAGGCGATACTTTAGCGGCGTTTGAATTGTGTAAAGAGAGTTTAGCTAACGCTGCTTTGTTAGCTCACCCAGATTGTTCCGCTAGTCTAGCGCTCGTTACTGATGCTTCAGACAAAGGAATAGGAGCAGTGTTGCAGCAGCTGAAAGAAGGTTCTTGGCAGCCTTTATCTTTCTTTTCTAGGAAACTGAGCACTTCCCAGTCCAAATATTCACCCTACGACAGGGAGTTACTCGCAATTTACGAGTCTATTAAATATTTCAGGCATATGTTAGAAGCAAGGCACTTCGTCATTTACACAGACCATAAGCCCATATGCTTCGCATTTCATGAAAGGAAGAAGAGCTGTTCACCCAGGCAATTCAGGCACCTAGATTTTATATCCCAGTTTACTACCGATATTAGGCATATTTCGGGAAAGGATAACGTGGTCGCCGACGCCTTGTCTCGTATCGAGGAACTGGCAGAACCTGTCAGCCTAGCGAGATTAGCCGAAAGCCAAGCCTCCGATCCCGAGCTGGAAACACTCGTCAACGGTGGTTCTTCACTGAAGCTGCAAAAGCTTCATGTCCCTGGAAGTAATATCCCTTTGTACTGTGACATCAGTACATCAACTTCCAGGCCTTATGTTCCAGGAGTTCATCGAAAGCAAATTTTTGATAGTCTCCACTCTCTAAGTCACCCTGGTCCTAACGCTTCGGCCAAATTAGTAGCCGAGCGATTTGTATGGCCAGGCATCAATAAAAATTGTAGGGATTGGGCACGCGCATGTTTATCTTGTCAGAGGGCTAAAATCTCACGTCATGTGACGTCTCCCCTTGGCACCTACAAATTACCGCGCGTTCGCTTTGCTCAAATACATATTGACCTAATCGGTCCCCTACCTCAATCTGATGGCTTCAAGTATTGTCTTACAATGATAGATAGGTTTACTCGATGGCCGGAAGCAACTCCAATCCAGAATATAACAGCGGAAACTGTGGCTAAAGCTTTGTTGTCAACATGGATTTCGCGATTTGGTTCTCCCACAAGCATAACTACTGATAGAGGCCGCCAATTTGAATCGGCTCTATTTCAGTGCTTGTCAAAGATTGCTGGTTTTGACCATAAAAGGACTACTTCATACCACCCAGCTTGCAATGGACTGGTGGAACGTTTTCACCGCCAGCTGAAGGCCGCGATTGTTTGTCATGCTAACGATCGATGGACAGAAGTGTTACCTTTGGTATTGTTAGGCGTCAGAACTGCTTTTAAAGAAGACTTACAATCCTCTTCAGCAGAACTGGTTTATGGGGAAACGCTTAGACTTCCTGGCGAATTCTTTGAGACAACATGTAGCGGTACCACTGATCCATCTGAATTTACTGCTAGGCTCAGAAGTTTCGCCGAACAATTGCGTCCCGTTGCAACGTCGCGCCATTGTAAATCTAAAATTTTTGTTTACAAGGAACTAGAAACTTGTGATTTTATTTTCCTCCGTGAAGATGCTTCACGAGGTTCTCTCACTTCTGCATATTCTGGTCCTCATAAGGTTATCCTAAGAGGCGACAAAGTTTTTAAAATTTTACTAAACAATAAAGAAGAGACAGTATCCATAGACCGACTAAAGCCGGCCTTCATACTGTCTATAACTACCCAGGAACCGGCACAGGAAAACCCGTCAGGTTATGTTACTCGTTCAGGTAGACGAGTCAAATTTCCAGATTATTATCGCCCTTGACGGTCTCTGGAGGGGAGTGATGTGGCATACAATAACATTATTTTTAATATTTATAATTAATTATATTATTATTATAATATAACACTTTAGTTCTTCAAAATTTATAACACATAATATTTATCTATCGAGGTTAATAAATTCCATCGTCACTACCCCATCACTAGTTGGATAATACATAGGCACTTATATACAATGCGCTGGCGCACGGCCCGCGCCACCAGTCAGACCTCTGCTGCGACGCGAAGTGCACGCTTGATTTCTCGGGCTTATGTACCTACATCAGACGCTTATATTATTCGCAAAAATCATCTCTCATTCTGTGTAACTATCGTGTGCTATTCATCTCTGTGCTTGTGACTCTTTCTGCCTTCTGTTTATGTGCTTTTCCTTAATAAACTTTTATTTCACGTGGACTTGTGTTTGCCGTGCACCGCCTACCACTAGAACTTATACCTAGGAAAATATAGGTAAGCCAACCCTAGGCATAACCCCTATAGTACCATATCTTGTATTTATTCGCTAAATCTAATTTAAACATTAACACCTTTTATGTTACATACTTAGTTGTGAATTTTAGGATGTTACCATTATTTTATTTAGTTTATTTTGGCTTCCCACGTAAATTGAAGTAGTGTGTCTATATAAACAAATTAAATTGGAGTGTCTGTTTGTTCACCGAGTAAAGCGGAGGTAGACACCTTGAACAACAAAACAGACGTTTTGTAAGAAAAATATTTTTTTGCTCTTAAAAATCTCCTTGTTAGGGTTCCGCAGACAAATAGCAAAATAAACTAAACCCGTTAAGATATTCTATGTATGTCACAGCCACTTTCTTTTGAATCTATAAACAATTTTACTAACGGATGTAACTTAGTACGTATGTGAAACGCATTAATATTTCACAAACCTGAAAAAAAAACAATACATTTCGGTGTTTCACATTTTTTTTTGTACGATAGATCTTTGTTTGTCCACAATCTCACCTGATGGTAATTGTCGATGTGGACGAGGATGGATCACAAAGATCTAGAAGGTACCCTATACACATACATAGAAATTATACTCAACATTTTTTTTAATTGTGGGGTTTCTATAGATATATAACTTTTGAAACTATCATGGTTATCAATATTATTTAGATTTATAACGGGATATTTACCATGATTGATTGTCTTTCGAGTTTCCCGATATTTCGGCACAGTTACATGCGCCATGATCACGGTTAAACTGTGCCGAAATATCGGGAAACTCGAAAGACAATCAATCATGGTAAATATCCCGTTATAAATCTAAATAATATTTCTATAGATATGTCTTCAAAAATGATATTGTGATTTCCAATATATTTTTTCTAAACGGTTTATTAAATTGTCACATTAATTTATCACCTTTGTCTATTCAAACGATATACTTGAAAACAGACCAAATTGCTTATTTTACAAACGATAGTTTTCAGTACAGATCGTTATAACTACAACGTTAATTATATTGGTAAGAAAAAGTAACAATATCAAGGCCATGGAGTTACAATATCTACGGTCCGTTAAATATTGAAACCCGGCGTAAGAGGGATGCGATGGCTATTCCTTATCATATCACCTACTCGACATTGTCGCACACTGGACGTGACACTAAGAAAGGTCTGGGTGTCAAGTTCCTAACAGTACTTTTATGAGCCTATGGTGTCTTACTGCTTGGCAAAAGGGCTCCCTACCTTTCTTCCAGACGTCCCTATCACCTGTTAAAGTTGTCCAATCCCTAAAGTGGGCCTCCAGTTCATGTCTCCACCGTCTCCTCGGTCTACCGCGAGGTCTTTTCCAGTTCTGTGGGGTCCAAACGGTGGTAGGGGCCCACGACTCATCCGACCTAACGGTATAATTGAAGTTATAAATAAATCAATATTTCCGGACAATCCACACAACAACATCTAGCCCCGTGGTAAGGTCTAAGGTTGTATTACGGGTACTAAACATCTGATAATCATCATTATCATCCTATCCTTGTCCCACACCATATGGGGTCGGCACACCATGTGTTTTTGTTCCATTTCCCTCTATCACCCGTCATCTCAACACTCACTCCTTTCTTACACATATAATTCTATCACTAGACATCTGATATATTTATTATAATAGACATTCATAATATAGATTTAATTAAATCTTAGTAGATAGTATTCTTATAATTTCTATACACTCATGAAAATAATGTAAAAAATATACTAAGATAATATAATTCGACTAAGCTTTAAACTTCACGGCGTTGCCCGTTGTTTTTGGATTCAGAACTAGGACGACGTATTTTCTCTCGGTAAAGAGTAGCCGAAAACTTCTTAATAAATGGACTATTTAACACTTCACAAATAAAAAAAAAATATAATTTTCAAACAAAATTCTTACATTAAAAACATAGGCCTCTCATACAAACTTTTGAAGCTACAATTGCAGAAAACAATGTTGGCATAATCATAGCATACTGTGCTTATAGTAAATATATTTGTAAGTGTACAACTGTTAATTTCAGTTTTTATTGTAAAGTATCATAAAAATCGTCATAAAGTTGTTTTGGACCCTAATAGATACGCGCATTCTCCATTCTAATTTACCCTTTTTAACCCCCTATTGTAATTCAGATTTTTTTGTACGAAAGGTGAGTTTGGCGCGAGTGTTCTTGGAAATGTTTCATGAAAATCGGTTGTGCCGTTTAAAAGTTATGGGGGTGAGAGTGGAGGAAAACTGAAAATCTGCAATTAATTATAATATCAAATGAAAGCGCATCGCGTGCTCATTACAAAATATTATGGTGTTTTACTTTTAAGAAAATTATGGCATGAGAATCGGGGGTTTTTCTTAATTATAAATTCAGATTTATTAATAAATCGGTTAACAAAGAATACCAAGTTATAGATAAAATTTATCTTACTGTCATACATTTGCGTCATGAGTTTATCATGTAAGTCTGACCACATCGGCATTTGCGGCCGCAAATAATGTGTCATAAAATTTACTGTACCTAAGGTGCAAAATTGAGTCAGATTTCGTAAAGTGTTAATACCCTTTTACGAATTGTAAGGTAAATAGATAGGTATTAAGTTCTGCATACCCCAATCTTAGAAAATAAATTTAGTTTACGATTTAATTAATATTGTAAATAAGTACCTACATGCGCACATATATATATATATATATAATAAATAAATAATAAATATAATATCATATATCATTCTTTAATATTATAAATGCTAATGTAAGTTTGTTTCTTACGCTTTCACGCGAAAACTACTGAACCGATTTAAATGAAATTTGGTACACAGAATCTCTAGAGCCTGAGAAAGGACAAAGGCTACTTTAAACCGCGGGAAAGTGTCATTTCGCGGGAAAAATAATTATAACGCGGGTAACACCGCGGGGCACTACTAGTAGGCTATAATGACTACTTAAAAAATAGGTATTCAGTTTAGTCAGTCTATGAACCCATCCAAAAATACTGGGCACATATTTTTCGCTTTAGCAATTAAAATTAAAAATTACAATATAACATATATTTTGGAGGTTTTTTTCTGTTCACGTCCGTAAGTGTTAACCCTCTGAATCCTTGCACGTGACCTCCGGGTGAAGCTAAGAACAGTCTCTGGTGGTAAGGCTTCGGCCGCGGCTTGTCACCACCCTCCGGGCTGTGCCTGAAACGATTTTTTTGTGCTTCGTAATGTGGTCCGAGAAGCCATCTTCTAGGTCTTCATGCTCCATCTTAGACCACATCGTCGCTTTACATAAGGTGAGATTCAGGTAATAAAAAAGTATCTATGAAGGATACCTAACACCCATCGTACAAGCTCTGCTTAGTTTTGTCTGGGGTAAAGTGATGCTGTGTAATTAGTCAGGAAATATTTATTTATATAAATGAAAGAGAGCGAAAAGAATTGAGGAATATAAGCTTTTCAATTGTAATGGTTTTAACAATATTCAAATTGGAAACGGGTAACATAACCATCACCATAACTTTATTAATAACTAGCGGTCCACTCCCGCTTCACACCTAGTTGACCGTATTGATAATTACCAAAAAATATCTATTTAATTAGAATAAGATATTTTTTACTATATACATATTAAACACCCAGACCAAGGTCTGGGACCAAGGAGAAAGTGCTTGCAGAACATACCAACACTTTCAACCTTGGCGGGAATCGAACCCGCTACCTCTTGCGCAGACCCTCACCCATCGCGCCACTGAAGCAGTCAAATGTCAAATTAAGGTATGTTATTTCAAGTTTCAAGAATAATTGAGTGCTATTCAATAATACCAGACAGTTTCATCCGGTATGATTGATCTTTTTTTTTGCTAATAGAAGGCGTTAATGGTTTTTGGTTTGTTTCGAAAAAGCCGGATGAGCAATGGGTAATTAAATTAATTCTGAATTGAAAACAAGCTTAAATTAAGATGGTGATTGAATTTGCATTGTCTCATTCTTTGTACGTAGTAATGAAAACTACCTCTAGAGCCTGTAAGTTTTCTTAGAGCAATTATCAGATTAAGCTATTGGAAAATCAGAATTTTTTTTTTAAATGTACTTACCAGTTTTTTTTAAGATCAGAATTCTCAAAAATTATAATACGCCATTTATTTATCTAGTAAGTGTACAACTAAGTATTTACTTTGATATGGATTATCAAGACCAATAATACAAAAAATAATAAGCACGCGTTCTACGTAAATTACTAAAAAACGTACATACCTACCTACTATTTATTTCAGAAGCTAACTATCAGAAGATCACAATGTTATAATAATCATAACGTACTGGGCTTAAAGTATAGTTTTCATAAGTAGGTATACAACTTTTTATATCAGTATTTTTTGCACCATAACATTCTTAAATTAAGAAAAAATAACCTGACTGCTACTTATTTTTTTTTTTGTTTTTTTTTACTGTATTTGATCCTATTAAGTGAGACTAGTTGTCACGCAGCATTAAATCTATATACTTAGATCCAAAACGGCCACTCAGATTAAACAATGTTGAAAAGAAACTAATATGATAAAATAATTTTTTGTTTAGGTTGGATTATCCTTCATTTGACCACAATCTCACCTGATGTAAAGTAAAAATGTGATCTAAGATGGGGCATGAAGACCTAGAAGGAAGATGGCTTCTCCGAACCACATAGCGAAACACGAAAAAATCGCTTCACGCACTGGCCCAGCCCGGAGGGTGGTGACAAGCCGCGGCCGAAGCCTTCCACCAGAGATATATAAAGAACTAGCTGTGCCCTGCGGTGCTACCCGCGTTATAATGGATGAAGTACTCTTAACCAACAACATATTTATTTGAATAAAGATTAATATTATTATGTTGATACAACTTAAACAAATTATTTCGACCAAATTAGGTACCATAAAAACGGTTTTTGTGAGTTAATCTTAAAAGATAGACATATACTATCGCGGACTGTTTTTTAGATCATTAAAATAGCTATTATTCTTTAATACATATTTTTTGTGTATCTTGAACCGTTTTCACGGCGCACGCAACGGAAGGCTTCAAAGATGAACAATTTCTCCCGTTTTTTACACATTTACCACTATATCTTTGCTCCTATTGGTCGTAGCGTGATGTTATATAGCCTATAGCCTTCCTCGATAACTGGACTATCCAACACAAAAAGAATTATTTAATTCGAACCAGTAGTTTCGGAGATTAGCGCGTTCAAACAAACAAACAAACAAACAATCAAACAAACAAACTCTTCAGCTTTATAATATTAGTATAGATTTATGATTTTAAAATGCTTATTTAAATTCTGATGTATAAAGAATTTATGATTTTATAATGCTTAATTAACGATATAGTTCGTTGTTGTTTTTTTTATTTTCACTATATGGCGTCCAGTAGTAGCTATATTGAATTTTCACTTCATCATCATCACCCTATTAACGTTCCCACTGCTGGGACACAGGGACTTCTCTCTTGACGAGAGAGATTAGGCCTTAATTCACCACGCTGGCCAAGTGCGGGTTGGTGAATGTTACATGTCCTTCAAACTCTTTTTTTGAAGTTCTCAGAGCATGCCGGTTTCCTCACGATGTTTGCCTTCACCGTTAAAGCACGTGTTTAAAGCGCACATAAATTTCTCAAGAAAAATCCAGAGGTGCGTGGCGGGGTTTGAACCCACGACCTTCGGAATGAAAGTCGAATTTTCACTTCCGTAAAATTATAAAATTAATTATTAAGTAATTGTATATGTTTAGTGATACTCGCCGGTCTAACAGGAATCGATTGACGCTGACGTGTGAATCATAAAAATCGGTTCAAACGTTTGTATAATGCTTCCAAGGTACATACATACATTGATAATCCCATTACAGTAGTAATGTGTTTAATGCTACGTAACAACTAGTCTCACCTAATAGGATTAAATACAGAAAAAAAAAGTAAAAAAAAAGCAAATATAATTCAACTGAGACTTATTTTTTAGTTGCAGTTGAATTATATTTACTTTTTAATTTAGCATTGTTATGGCACTTATCCAAGCTTGGTAAAAGCCGTGTTGGCTAAGTGGGAGGACACTCGACTTTCATTCCGAAGGTCGTGGGTTCAAACCCCGCCACGCACCTCTGGATTTTTCTTCTTGAGAGATTTATGTGCGCTTTAAACACGTGCTTTAACGGTGAAGGCAAACATCGTGAGGAAACCGGCATGTTCTGAAAACTTTAAAAGAGTTTGAAGGACATGTGACATTCACCAACCCGCACTTGGCCAGCGTGGTGATTTAAGGCCTAATCTCTCTCGTCAAGAGAGAAGTCCCTGTGTCCCAGCAGTGGGAACGTTAATAGGGTGATGATGATGGTACTTATGCAAAAAATACTGTAATACAAAGTTGTATAGGTACTTATGAAAAACTATACCTTCTTAAGCCCGTTATGACGTTTTTAAAAGGAGTACCTTTGCGTCGCGTATTCGGGAAAATAGTGACGAGGGTGACTTGTAAGGACCCTTCACATTTTAAGATTATTCTGTTAACATGTTTTGTACAATATTGTGTAATACTATGACTAGTCATAGGTACTATGAGTAATGGTTTAATTAATATTTGATAAGAATCATTTTGTATTTTCTAACAAATTATTGCACATAATTTGTAAAATGTTGAATAAACACTTGACAATTTCAATGAGAACATCATTTATTAATAATAGATAATATTTCTGTAAGACATTAAAACAAAGCAGCCTGTTTGAATGAGATTTGAATGTACAATTTTATTCTGACTGATCATTATTATCACTCAATATTCAGGGTGTATCTAAATTGGTATATAACGCGTAAGCGCTTTTGTGAAATTTTGAATTTTTTGTGACATACTTTCTTTTAATATAATTATTTACCGTATAACAGCACGCCAACAATGTTAGCAACCAATACAGGTTGGCAGGTAGAATGCATGTGCATTAAGCCCACCTTTTTGTACAAAGTTTTTGTTCAAATAAAGTATTTTAAATTAAATTTATAAAAATAAGGGCTCTGAAGATGGGCAATTGTTGAGTTTTTTTTTGTGACAGACAGTTTTTTCATTAGTTACCTTGAGAGGTATCAATTAATGTAATATCGATGTCATGCAGTGCCCATAATAAAAATCGCTTATAGAACAAGGGTTAAAGATTTGATTAATTTGTATAACCCCTGGAATAAGCGTAACAGTTATTATTCCAGGGGTTATACAAATTAAATTAACTAATATGAGGCTAAACATGACTGAGGGATTAGATTAGGCTAAAAAAATTACGGTTTTTTTTTTAAAACGATCTTCAAAACAAAATTTGTTGGCCTGATGCTTTCTAACTACACCCCTTCTGCTATAAATACCAATTTTGAAACATTCACATAAAAAGTTTAAGAACACTAACTAAAAAGTTAATAGTTTTCAAGTTAACCCGCAATTGCTCGCTTAATTAAATAAAATAAATAAATGAACATTTCCGGACAACTCACACAGCATCACCTAACCCCAAACTAAGCAGAGCTTGTACTATGGGTTGTTAGGTGACTGATATACTACATAGATACATTTTTAATGACAATGCTTAGAGCCTTGTTTTTTCTGTTCACGTCCGTAAGTGTTAACCCTATGAATCCTTACACGTAACCTCTGGGTGGTGCTTAGAACTGTCTCTGGTGCAAGGCTTCTAAATTACTACTTAATTACTAAGCAATATAAAATATGCATACTTATTTTAATGGGGTGCTTAACGAAATAAATAGACGCAAAATTGGATTTTGTTTATCTTTCGATTTATTAGCTTAAATACACTTTTAACTGCAGCAATATTTTTGAATACCATTAATTTATCCATTCTACAAAGCAATGTTTTTTCTTTAATACATTTTTGATATGACCTTATAACATGATCACTGCACACATGTTGATGACTTTTTAGTTCGAAGTTTTCATTTAATAATAATAATAATAAATATTTCCCGACAATTTACACAACAACATCTAGCCCCGTGGTAAGCTTTCAGCTTGTGTTACGGGTACTAGATATCTGATATACTTAATATAATATATATACATATAGATATTTTTTATTATACATATTAAACACCCAGACCAAGGAGAAAGTGCTTACAGAGCATACAAACACTTGACCCCTCGGCGGGAATCGAACCCGCTACCTCTTGCGCCGCAAGCGGACTCTCGCCCACCGCGCCACTGAGGCAGTGTCAACAATAGTTTAATATTTGTCAACCGATATTAAACTATTGGTAACCTTATAACCTTTAAATTTTTATTATAATAAGCTTGCAGAAATGTTATATTACAAAATAAATAATAAATCCTTCTGAAAATTAACGCGCTCTCCTACGTAATTCTTACCTAATTTTGGTGTCTCTTGTATTTCAATAATAAACATCCACACTAGTAATTTATGGAATCTGGAATTAAAATCAAGGCTGTAAATTTAAATCTACAGAAACTTTAATCGTTTAAACAGGCTCTGGGGTGTAAAACAACCCACGTGAGTAATAATTACGTGTTAAACTATCACCAATTAATTAATTTTTTTTTCAGGAATTCTCTAATGGATCCCTATTTGTAATAAAATCATGTTGGTAGTAGGTAATACCGACGTCGATCCCATTTGGAAGCGACAGTTATCAAAGTCATAACTAGGAATATGTTAGTTTCGTTAGTAATAAAATACACATATTTCAGCGTTACACAGCAGACATCTAACTCCCACCATGGGGATATCGCGTTCGGGGTGCCGAAGTCTTAGCAGTTTATATTTTAAAACGAGATACAACCAACATTATAAACATTTAGAAAAATACCGTAATGTCACATTTTAAATGTTTTTTGCCTATCAGGGCATATTTTGACTGACTATAAGCCATACACTTATCAATGACACAATCTTATCTTAAACTATGCATGATTATATCAATCAAACGTAGCATAATTATCTTAATACATTGTTCAATTCCTAATATTACCTACGGCTACATCAGCGGGCGTTAAAATCATATACGCGGTGTTTTTGTCTACATTAGCGGATGACGTATTTGTAATCACCCTCTAGCCAAGTATTATCTTCGTTCGAATACTTTACGTTGCAACGATGTACCCGACCACACACATCGCGTTGACACAATTATTCGTCGTAGGCCACTAATGTAGCCGCCATAACATTGTATAAACGTCATAATTCGATACTTTACATTTATATCCTACATTCACAACTGAAAAATCACAACACTGGTAAAAGTGAACTACAAATACTCTTTATATTGTCCTTTTGAGGACCACTGAGGGAATTCGCCGCCAGGGGCGCTAGTGTAGCGTGAGGTCCAGGTCGTGAGGGACCATAAACTTGAGAGCGGCCAAGCGTCCCGCGCGCGGACTGCTGTTCTCAACTCTTGCTTTTAAAGCCTGATCGCTTTCTCTTTCTGCCACGACCACAGAACACAAAAATAAGAAGAAGTGTTCTGAAGCGCAGTTTGCAGCGGAGCCGATGTACGTATTAACAGTGGAGTTATTTCCATGTAAACTGTCAATTTTCTGTACATATGTACAGTATTTAGCGACACGTACCATGCCCCCTTATCATATCTCTTACTTTTAATATCTGTGGTCAAGACCCACCAAAACTACAATATCTATTTTGTTTGTATGGCTACGCAAGGTTTTGACAACTATGCCTAAGGACCTTTACAGTGGCGCCCTCTGGCGAGCAAAGAAAGGGTGGCCATTAATTGTTTCATACACAAATTGAAATAACCTATAAATTCCTCTATGGAACCTCCTCCGTTTTATTTTTCTTCGATTCTAACTTCTCATAAATCTCAGCGACAGTCTTTCGTCTCGTTTCCGGGAAGAAGGCGATGGTATACACACAGGCGAAGAACGAAACCGCCGAGAAGAACAGAAACGTCCAATGCATCCCTACGAGTTCGCATAAAGTCGTGAACCACTTCATTTGGACGAAGTTGCTCATTTTCGCCAGTACGTTCGCGAATGATGATACTGTGCCGCGAAGCTGGAACAGAAAATTATAAAAAAATCTATAAATAAATTAACTAATTAATTATTTATCTATATAAATAAAAATGAATTGTTGTTCGTTAGTCTGATTAAAACTCGAGAACGGCTGAACGGATTTATCTTATCTTAGTCTTGAAATATTCGTGGAGGTCTAGGGAAGGTTTAAAAGGCGAGAAAAAATCGAATAATTGCCGGGAACTTTTTTTACCCGTGCGAGCGTGCGACGCCGGGGCGGGCCGCTAGTTAAATAATAAAGTTTTCTAAGCCACTTTGTGGGACACTAATAATAGATATCGGGTGACATTTCCTGCTTCAAAGACCCTCATAAAACCGATGGCATCCGTAGGTTATGTAAGTGGGGTCTAGTTCTTATATTAATAAATATTTCCGGATTATAGTAACAACAACATCTAGCCCCGTGGTAAGCTCTAAGCTTGTGTGACGGGTACAAGATTAAAAAATATTAAAATAAAATATTAAATATTTCCGGACTACTCACACATCATCACTTAACCCCAAACTAAGCAGAGCTTGTACTATGGGTGTTAGGTGACTGATATATTACATAGATACATTTTTTTTTAAATACATACATATGATACATAGAAAACAACCAGACCCGAAACCATATCCGAGATATCTGATATACACAATATAATAGACATACATACATAGATTTTTTACTATACATATTCAACACGAACATACAAACACTTGACCCCTCGACGGGACGGGAATCGAAACCGCTATCTTTTGAGTCGCAAGCGAACCCTCGCCCACGGCGTCACTGAGGCGGTCAGTTATAATAAGTAATTTTTAATTTTCTTTATGTGATAAATAACCCACCTGGAACGTAAACATGTCAGTAATGATGATATACGATATAGGATGGAAACCGGCCGCGTCGGAGAAGATGCAGAGGCACATGGCCACCACCGGCAACCAGCCCGGCAACCACCAACCGGCGGAGGTGGCGAAAAACCATGCGCCGAGGAGAGCCATGCCCGCTCCCATCACGAATGAGGTGGTCACTAGGAGCAACTGGAACATATTAAAAAGCAACTTTGAATATAATCTTCTTCTAATATATAAAAACTACCTAATTGTAACTAACTTTGTGACATGGAAATTTTATTTATAAGATTTTGCTGAGCCCGATTAGCGCATTAAAACAAACACATTGTTTTAATGCGCTAATCGCGTATAACTCAAGGGAAATCTGTCAGGTCTGGCCGCTGTCAGCGCGGTCAGTTCAGTTCAGTTTCTTGTAATTGGACATTGCGCTTGAAGCGACAATTTGCCAGTGCCGAGTTAAATAAAATTATAAAGTGAAAAAGATGTTACTCAGTTGAACGCCATTTTGCGTCTTCGGTCGAACAGTCGGTTAAACGCGGTCAAACTCACAGCACTGATTGTCAGCGTGACATTGAAATTAGCCTTACTAAGTTACCTTCCGTCCAGTCTTCTCAACGACGGCGGTAGCGAAGATAGAGCCGACTAGATTAACCACTCCAATAAGCATAATCTGCTTGTTAGGGCTGATCCCCACATCCACGGATTGTGACGCGCGCTCGAACACGAAGCCCGCGTATATCAGCACTATGAGGTACCCGTCGAACTGCTGCGCTATCTTGATCACTATTGTGATGATGAACGCTTTGAATGTTGGTCTGTCGTGCACTGGAAAAGGAAACACTTTGTAAAAATCCTTTGTAAAGATATGATGATAGCTTTTGTCCTATGGAATACCTTCAAGTTCCTTCTCTGTTAGAGAATTAGACCGGTTAATTTAGAGATAAGTCCAGTTCAGTTTCTTGTAATTGGACAATTTGCCAGTGTCGAGTTAAATAAAATTATACAGTAAAAAAATATTTAACTTAGTTGAACGCCATATTGCGTCTCTCCAATAAAAAAAAAACGTGGTTATGAAAATTAATTTCCATAGAGCAAAATATTGGGGGTAAGCTTGAGTTAGAAATTACAAATAAACATGTAAAATCCCCATCGATTCCATGTGTGCTACAAAAGTTATTATGGATGGAAAAGTTTAAACGCTATGTTATTATTTGTAATGTTATTTGTTTCTGCGGGTTCTGTGGTATTGTTATTTAAAATGTTTAGATTGACCGGATTATAGGGACGCAAAATGGCGTTAAACTGAATAACATCTTTTTCACTTTATTTAACTTGACACTAGCAAACTGTCGCTTTATGCGCAGAGTCCATTATAAGGAATTGAATTGAATTGACCGGATTATACTGGCAGGTTTATAATAACAGATTTTACTTTTGGTCTTTTTTACATTTGATTATAGTTTTTCACTTCACCGGTTTCTATACACACGACCGACCCTACCATACAACCCTAACGCAAAAATAAACTGCTCTTTGGGTGAATACTGAAGAGTTTTTGACAAACTTACAAATAACTTTCCAGACAGAACTGTCGTTAGCTTTGGTCTGTTTCTCTGTGTTCACGATCTTGTCGATGTCTTGTTCCACTCCTATGTCCATCGCAGGCACGCCTCGGAGCCAGGCTAATACTGACTTTGCTTCCTGGAAATTAAAGTTTTAATTACTTTGGCTGTCAAATAGGTACTCGGTCGGAAAGAAGATAATTTGTTGTCAATCCAATCACAGAATACATAATAGTACAAGTACAGAAGATGCACTCTGAAAAATCAATTAAAGGAATAGCGACCCTTTCCACAACACAATTAAGTTCAATTCACATCGCACAGCGCTAGTTACCTACAATTATATTCATCTAGAAGTTGCCTCTCTTTCTATCGCGTAACCCTTATCTTTTCTGACGACATCAGGGATGTCATTACAAAAATATTTTTATTTGACTATTGAATTACCAGCTAGGTGTGTTTTACTCTATTTTTGTAAACAAATGACGTTTCAAATAAACCAGTTGATTTGTATTAATTTAAACTACTAATCCGAGCAAAAAATGATAAATCTTTACTATTATCAGTGTTTAAACACCCAAATGCTGCACAATATCTGTTGGGCCTGTGGTTAGGCTTTTTTGTCGCCATGGTACACCTTTAATAAAAATTAAAAAAAGCTTGCGAAAGGCGCGCGCTTTAAGATAACACACGCGTGACTCCCTGAACGGCTATCTGCCAACTGTCCGCAGCGCGTCGTAGGTATGTTTTGACGCTTTAGCGCGGAGTGCGCCATGCCTGATCCAATATAATTAGTGAGTTGTTCATTTTCAAATTCTTAGCCAATCATTGTGCTTAAATATTAGGTCCTTACATATGAAATTGGCGTTTTGTATGGGAGGAACAAAAAGTCGAATATTTTTTAATATAATATATTTAATTAATCAAAGTATGAACCATTATTTTCTATGCACTTTTGCCATCTTATAGGTAGTTCATTGATCCCTTTACTAAAAAAACCAGTCGGACGGGAATCAATAAAATCTTTGAAGGCGATTTGGACTGCCCCATCGGAGTTGAATTTTTTCCCTTGCAAGAAGTTATCCAAATTTCGAAAAAAATGGTAATCTGTTGGAGCAAGGTCCGGGGAGTACGGAGGATGTCTTAGACTTTCCAATTGAAGCTCTTCTAATTTAGTAGCCGTCTGTTGCGCAGTGTGTGGTCTAGCGTTGTCGTGAAGCAGCAGTGGCGTGGAGCGATTGACCAGCCTAGGTTGTTTAGCCGCTAGCTTTTCCATCATGGTTTGCAATTGCTGACAATAGACATCAGCCGTAATAGTCTGGCCAGATTTGAGAAAACTGTAATGAACAATACCGGCACTAGTCCACCAAACGCTTACAAGTAACTTTTTTGGGGTTAATTTTCGCTTGGGGCAGGATTTGGCTGGCTGGCCAGGATCCAACCATTGCGCTGAGCGCTTCCGATTATCGTAAAGAACCCATTTTTCATCACAGGTAATGATTCGGTTTAAAATACCTTCATTATTGTGCCGGTTTAGTAATGTAACGCAGCAGTCGACGCGCGTTTGCCGGTTTGCTTCAGTCAATTCGTGAGGTACCCACCTTTCAAGCTTTTTAATCTTCCCAATTTGCTTCAAGTGAATTAAAACAGTTTTATCACTAACACCGCAGCCTGCAGCTAACTCGGACGTGGTTTGCGATGGATCCGCTTCCACAATAGCCTTCAACTCTTCATTATCAACTTGAGTCTCAGGCCGTCCACGGGGCTTGTTCTGCAAGTCGAAATTTCCAGAACGAAAACGTTGGAACCAAAAACGAACTGTGTTTTCTTTTGCAACACGACCGCCATACACATCATTCACCCTTCGAGTTGTTTCCGCAGCACTAGTGCCACGGCGGAACTCGTACTCGTAAATAATGCGATATTTTAAGTTTTCCATTTTGTAAAATGAGTGACGCAAACAGAAAAAAACAGAAGAAAAAAAACAAATGAATGACGATCATCGAAGCACAAATACATGAGTCTATAGCTGTACAAATTTGAATTTGGAATTCCTTACCAAAGAGGAGAAATTTGTGATTAAAGTGGCCAGTACGAAAAACGCCAATTTCATATGTAAGGACCTAATATAAGGATGTATAACTTATGTAATTATAAATGTTTTTATGTTGTATGTTTTGACTTGCCTGTTAATAAATAAATTAAAATTGAAAATTGAAAATTGTAAATGTAAACGGGTAAAAGGGGTTTAACTAATAATAATACTAATCTAACTAATATTTTTTACATTTTTAAAGCATTTCAACAACAGTTGCCTAGTTATTAAAAGCTGACAAACTACATTTAAATAAAATCATTTTGAAGACACAATTGATCACGAAGTTTTTTGTGAAACCTGAAGCGTTTCCATTACGACTAAATTCATAAAATACCTATTCTCTTTCCCTCTCTCTCCCATCTTACCTCACCGCCTTATTGGAATGCACCATACATCAAAATTAATAAATAATGTCAGTTACTAACTAGTAACTAGAGCTATTATGATATTTGAAACCGACATACAAAGTACACCCATAGTACAAGCTCTGCTTAGTAAATAAAAATAATTATTTACTTATTAATAATTACCACCTTGGGGTTAGGTGATGTTGTGTGAATGGCATGATGATGTATTTTGTTTAGTTCGTCTGTAAGCACGTTGAAATTACTGGTGACATATTTTTGCTTGATCAATTTAATAATAAATATAATTAAAAAAATAAAATAAAAACCCCGATTCCAATGCCTTAATTTGCACCATAGTGCACCAAGTAAAACACCATCATATTTTGTAATGTGAACGCGATGCGCTTTCATTTGATACCCCTCTCGAGTATATTTGCAGATTTTCGGTTTTCCTTCCCCTTTTTAACCCCCATAACTTTTAAACGGCAAAACAGATTTTCAAGAATTTGAATTTAGTAGGCATCAAAGGTTCTGCGAAATACCTACGTAAAAAATAAATTTTCATTTTGTTTTATAATGTTAAAGACGGACAATTTTTTTTAAGTCGTCAAGCCTGTTATCCGGAAATATTTATTTATTTAAAGTAAATTCTATTCGCCTTGAAGATTACAATGATTGGCGCTATTTTGCACAGATTAAAGTAATAAATCCAATAAATATTTAAATCTCAATATTCTAATATAAACTATACTATAAATAATAATTACCTAAATTTTATTTCTTTTAACATATTTAATTGTCAAGGCGCCACGGCCACAATTTAGATATTGTAGTGTCTTAATAATAGCTTAGGAGATAAACTTTTGAAAATAGGTCCCTACCTTATACAAATGTGACTTAATAGAACAAAGGTACATTTGATGGAGTTTTGTCGCAGTTGACTATGACTAACGCAACTTAACATTTCCACTAACTAGTGTACACCTAGTTGACTATCAAGTGTAAATCAAGTTAACTATCTAGTGTAAATCTAGTTAACTATCTAGTGTAGGTACATCATTCATAGGTTAAGGCCGCTTACAAACGGCAAAAACTAAAAAGAAGTCCTTCGGCCAGCGTTGGACGTCCTGAAGCATGTAAATTATATACGCTTAGAAATCATTTGGTAATTTGTATTGTAAATAGTGTGAAGAATAAATTTATTTATCTGTTTTATGATTTCGGGAATTTTACTTGAAACTGAGCAAACCCCCACGCTACAATGTTGAATAATGATATTATTATGATATTAATTGAAAAGCAAAAACAATTAACGTCATCTTTGAACTTTAGGTATCGCGTGTAACATTACCGCCTAATAGGTACCTACTGATGGTCACATTTATGTTAATTCCATGGCCTCGACTATGAAGGTAAAATTGAATTTGTTTATACAATAATACCTTAGTTTTTGAAGAGGCTAGGATTAGAAGTTAATTTATTTATTTATTTAAAACACTTTATTTGCACAAAGTAGAATTGTGTACAAAAAGGAGGGCTTAATGCCTAGTTTATGGCAATCTAAAAGTGCAATCCAATCATCGAATGTTCATTGAAACTGTAAACTAACATCTGTGGCTCGGAAGGCGAAAGTCTGCCTTAGGCTGAGGAGGTTGCGGGTTTGATACCCGCCGCGTTCTGGTTTCGGGTCTGGGTGTTTCCTATGTATTATAATGTATTTTTTTTTATTATTGATAAGCCTTCATTTGACCACAATCTCACCTGATGTAAAGTGACGATGTGGTCTAAGATGGAGCATGAAGGCCTAGAAGATGGCTTCTCCGGGCCACATTACGAAACACGAAAAAATCGCTTCACGCACTGGCCCAGCCCGGAGGGTGGTGACAAGCCGCGGCCGAAGCCTACCACCAGAGACTGTTCTTAGCACCACCCGGAGGTCACGTGTAAGGATTCAGAGGGTTACCACTTACGGACGTGAACAGACAAAACCTCCAAAATATGTAAATAAAAAAAAAATGTAATGTTTCAGTTACCTAACTCCCATAGTACAAGCTCTGCTTAGATGGGGGTTAGGTGATGCTGTGTGGTTAGTCCGGAAATATAATTATCATTATTATTAAATTTCATGTTACCACTTGATTTGCCAGCATTGCCAGCATTTTATGGTTATGCCCGAAAGAAAAAAATGTTACCGCGTCAAAAGTTGCCTATGTCAGGTACGCCTTAAACCTTCAATGAAACTCCGAGCATAACGCATAAATCATAGAGATCCGTTCAGTAGTTTTTGAGTTTATCCCGAAAATAAAGACAGACAGTCGCGGCGGGGAGTTCTCAATCTCATCTCAATCTCTGTAAATAGGTAACCAATTCAATGATTTATTCATTCACCCACGCACTATTTCAATACAGTATAAAAAAAACAGAACTCCGCACCTCATATTCTATATAAATAAAAATGAATTGTTGTTCGTTAGTCTGATTAAAACTCGAGAACGGCTGGGACGATTGAGCTGATTTTGGTTTTAAAATGTTTGTCGTAGTTCAGGGTAGGTCTAAACGGTGAGCAAATAAGGAAAAATTTCGGGGAACTTTTTTTACTCGTGCGACGCCGGGGCGGGCCGCTAGTAATAAATAAATGAGATGCGCAATTCATGCCAATTGCAAAGTAGCATTATTGACTTCATTTACTTCCTGTGATTTCATTTCTTCCGGTTACATCCTTATTATAAAATTATGAATAACCCATTCAATGTAATAGTCATAATCATAAACTACTTCAGTCGTTTCCGTATTTTGAACAAGAAAATGTACATACCTATCAATTCAAAATAATATACAGGGTGTCCCACTAATGTACCACTTGGAGGCAAGTTCCTCAAATATTTTATAAAAGTTCCATTAGATTACTTTAAAATGACTTAAAACAATTATATATGCTTTGAGTTTTTTTTTAATTAATTGTCTCAACTGGTGATCGACCTCGACAAATAAAAAAAAACACCTTAATTTACTATACCAATTTAAACTTAATCGCAACAATTATTTTTCTATGTAACATTGTATCTTATTCAGTATTCTTATTATCTTATGTATCGTGCCCCATGATCATCAGTCCAACGTTCTATAAGACCTACCTACTTCTACTACGCTACGACCAGCTTATGAGTTGTTCTATTCGCTTTTAGCACTAAGCGAACTGTCAAGACAATGTTATTTTCTTGATAATTTTTCTAGAAACATTTTAGTTTAATTAACTTTAAGTTGACCTGTCATTGTTTCGTGTTTCGTAATGTGGTCCATCAGGAGAAGCCATCTTCTAGGCCTTCATGCTCCATCTTAGACCACATCGTCACTTTGCATCAGGTGAGATTGTGGTCGAATGAAGGCTTAACAATAATAAAAAAAATGTATGTGCATCTAAGGAAATAAACGTTTTGACTTTAAATAGCTATCGACAACTTTATCGCTTAGAAGATTATCATCATCAGCACCCTATTAACGTTCCCACTGCTGGGACACAGGGACCTTAGGCCTTAATTCACCACGCTGGCCAAGTGCGGGTTAGTGAATGTCACATGTCCTCCAAACTCTTTTAAAGTTCTCAGTACATGCCGGTTTCCTCACGATGTTTGCCTTCACCGTTAAAGCACGTGTTTAAAGCGCACATACATTTCTCAAGAAGAATAATCGGGGTTTGAGCCCACGACTTTCGGAATGAAAGTCAAGTGTCCTCCCACTTAATCAACACGGCTTTTAGAAGACTATACTCACGTCAATTTTCCCCTGCTTGACGAGGTACTCGGGTGTCTCCGGCATGAGGAGGAGCACGAAGAATACCACACTCGGCACCAGCAGGCCGAGGTACAGCATCGTCTGCACGCTCAGGAGATCAGCGCCGATATAGCTTGCTAGGTAGCCTATGTTTCTGTAACAAAGGGAAATCATTATGAAATGAAATGAAATACATTTATTTTGGTACATCAACAAACAACAGCACAGAAGACAGCATAACAAACAGACAACTCCAAAATTGTAATAACTACAAAATTGTAATAACTGATAAAGCTGTGTTGTTCTATTCGCTTCTCAACTCAGTATAAAACATTGAAGCGAATTGTCAAGACAATGTTATTTCCTTGATATTTGTTATTTAAGCAATTTAGTTTTATTAATTTTAAGTTGACCTGACCATGTAGGCTATGTGCTTCTAAGGAAATAAATGTTTTGACTTTGACACAAGAAAATTAACATAAACACCACAAACAGATAATTAGCTGGCAGGCTGTGCTGCCATGTACCAAAAAAGGAGCAGTCTCAGCTTAATGCCACTCCGCTCCCCGGGAGAGGGATTATAGCCCACATCTAGGTAGGCTTTATGTACAACCTTATAAACGTTAAAAATATAGACTTGGATATATTTTTTAAGCTCATTAAAGTTATACAAAGTAGAAGAATAAAATATTCGATTGTATATTATTAGGTATTGTCCGATGGTTTTATGGAAGCGCCATACGGTTCGTCCAAAACGGACTCGGTATTCTATGACCCAACATAATTATGACAGTAGTATAATATACTTTTGCAGAAATGTTTGTAAAAATGCTGTGTTCTTTCACACGTAGTGCAATTTTAGCTATAGGTACTTTAACTGGGCAATCTTAGCTGAAATCTAACCCGCATCCTCTAACTCCGAATGCGAACCTAAACAAACAAAATGCAACTAAAAACCAGAGGTACCAATTAAACTACCAATTAATTTTAAACTTTACAATTTGATTTTCAAAACAGGTATTTCCTACTGACGTAAATTGTGACGACATTAAGCTTTTTTGCAACATTCAAAAAGAACCGAGTTCAGATAAGTGTAACTCTCTTTATTTTTGTAAGTGTAAGTGTAGTAATTTAGTAACAATCTTTCATATCTTAATTTAAGGATAGACAAATACCCTATTCCATTACTTTGATTAAAGAAGGCCATAATTAAGTTAAACAAATCACGCATCTTCACAGCAGCTTAACTGAGACATTCTTGAACTGAATAGGTAATTGGCGGAATACGTGTGCGAAGGTCCGATTGAAGGTCGCAGGTTCAATTCCCTTGGACACAAAGATATGATATAATAGGTACTCGGATTAAATATTGGGGATAAAGCCATAATCATTGAATTGTGCAAGAATAAAACACTCAATAACAAGATAACATAAAAAATATTCTGTACCGACAATTATTATTTTATTGTTTTTAAAAGAATTAAGTAGTTTTTAACCCCCGACCAAAAAAGAGGGGTGTTATAAGTTTGACGTGTCTGTCGTCTGTCTGTCTGTCTGTCTCTGTGTTTGTCTGTCTGTCTGTCTGTGTGTTTGTCTGTCTGTTTGTCTGTGTGTCTGTTCCATCATAGCTCCCGAACGGATGGAGCGATTTCAATTTAGTTTTTTTTGTATGAAAGGTGAGTTTGGCAAGGGTGTTCTTAAACATGTTTCATGAAATTCGGTTGAGCCGTTTAAAAGTTATGGGGGTGAGAGTGGGGAAGGAAAACAGAAAATCTGCAAATATACTAGTGTGGGGTATCAAATGAAAGCGCATCGCGTCCACATTACATAATATTATGTTGTTATACATTTAAGGAAATTATAATATCCTTAGATTTTAAATTTAGATTTATTAGTTAATGAAGATAAAAAATAGATTACGTATTAATAAGTACATAATTATTTACATAGTTAAAACCAAAATGTACTCTTAAAATTTTAGTAAAAAAACATAATAAATGACTTACTCAAATTGCTCAATGATTGAGTCATCTGACCCTTATAGTAAAAAACTCAATGCCGGCTGGAAAAACCAGTACCTACTACAAAATTCTTCTTAATGCCCATATACATTAAGAAGAACTTTAATCTATTTATATATTTTTAGGGTTCCGTATCCAAATGGCATAAATGGACATGTCAGTCTGTCTGTCCGTGCGTATCTCACAGCCACTTTCTTCGAAACTATAAGACTTATAGGTATGGATGATATAAATAAATATAAATAAATAAATATTACCAGACAAATACACAAAAACATCTAGCACCGTGGTAAGTTCTAAGCTTGTGTTACGGGTACTAGATATCTGATATACTTAATATAATAGGCATACATAGATATTTTTACTATACATTTTAAACACTCAGACCCAGGAGAAAGTGCTTGCAGAACATACAAACACTTTCACCATCGGCGGGTATCGAACCCGCTACCTCTTCTATAATTTCGTAAGTAAACACACAAAGAGAACAAAACACATATTTTTTTAAGTTTTTCTTTTTATTACAAATAACTACATAATATATAAACTATTGAAATACACGGAACCCTTGTTGTATGATTATATGAGACCATCTGATAGTTATTAAATTTATTTTAGTTGGCTATGTGGGGAGAACTCGACTTTCATTCCAAAGCTCCTGGTTCAAAACCCCACAGGATTTTCTTCTTGAAAAATGTATTTGCGATTTGTAAACTTGCTTCATCGTTGAAGAGGAACCCGGCATGTTCTGAGAGTTCAAACATGTGACATTAGTGGATCTCTCGTCAAGAGAGAAGTCCCAGTATCCCAGCAGTGGGGTATGCTAATAAATGTACCTGTTCATAATAAGCAGGGATCCGAGCGCGCCGCGAAGATCTGCGTCGCTGATCTCCTTCAAGTATATCGGGAGGACGATATAGCACGCCGAGCAGGGGATCCCGGCTATAGCACGAGCCAGTATCATGGCCCAGGGCTTCAGGCAGAGCAGCTTTATCATCCAGTATATCTGTTAAACAAAAAAGTGTGTGTGTCAGCTACGACGCACGATTGGAGTTTACTCCTTACGAACGATAATAATTATGATATATATCGAATAGAAAAAAAGGGTAAATGAACGCATCGGCTAAAATGATAAGAGAAACAAACATATATCTGTAATTATTCGGATTATTTATATTACTTCAATAAAGAGTATTACGTAAAGTATGTTACAAAATAATATAAATAAAATACAGTGAGACTACGAAGTATCGCGCAAAGAGGAGACCCCGAGAATGAGATACGCTGTGTAATGTATTCCATCTCATTCTTTTACACGTTCAATCCTACAGATATATATGTTTGTCTCTTTCTACGTAACGCCTCAACGTTTCGTGTAACACTTTTTGATTTTACTCCCCATAAAATTTCCGTACCGGGCCTTATAACTCAAATCGTTTCTTAAGGAGTAAGCTCCAAAAATATATATTTCGTCTAAATATCATACTTATCATCCTGCCCTTGTCCCACACTATGTGGGGTCGGCACAACATGACTGTGTTTTTCTTCCATTTCTCTCTACCACCCGTCATCTCAGCACTCACTCCTTTCTTACACATATCTTCTTTCACACAGTCCATCCATCTTCTCTTTGGCCTCCCTCTTCCCACATATCCATCCACTTTCATATCTAACGCTCTTCTCGTAACATGACTTTCGTTCCTTCTTATAACATGCTCAAACCACGCTAACCTATTACCTCTCAACTTATCCGTAACTGGTGCCACTTTCAAACTTCCTCTTATATACTCGTTTCTTATTTTATCCATCCGGGTCACTCCACACATCCATCTTAGCATTATCATTTCATTCGCATGAAGTCGTCTTTCATCCGTCCCTTTTACTGCCCAACACTCCATTATACATATTATTTCGTCTAAACATAATATATATATATAAAGTCCCCATACCGCTTCTGCCTGTCTTCCTGTGTTATGTTCGGGATAGGATCTTAGAATAGTGATTTCGCATCGTATTCGAGCAAAGTAAATAAATAAATAAGTTTCTAATAATATTAATCGAACTTCATTTAGACTTTGAGTAGGTGATAATATCTATCTATTATCTTATAAATTTGCGGAGAACTTAATGTATCATTTTCTTTTTACATTGAACTATATTAATTTAATAATTATTAATTATATAATATGTTTTTTTTGCTTTATAATTTGTATTAAAAAAATTGTTTGTTTAAGTTACTTTTAGTTGTTGACATAATTTGTAATAAGTCCATATTGGAGAAGCCATTGGCTCCTGAAATACAGTTTTTAACTAGTTCGGGAGCCTATGGGACCTTAGTTTTGTTACTGTACCTCATTTTAATGTCAAATAAAGAATTGTTTACTTCTTTACTTTTACTTTTTATATTTTACTAGCGGCCCGCCCCGGCGTCGCACGGGTAAAAAAAGTTCCCGGCAATTTTTCCTTATTTGCTCACCGTTTAGACCTACCCTGGACTACGACAAACATTTTAAAACCAAAATCAGCTCAATCGGCCCAGCCGTTCTCGAGTTTTAATCAGACTAACGAACAACAAATCATTTTTATTTATATACCTACATTATTCACAATACTTTGTTTTCGTCATATCCGTTCATGTCAATATTAAAAGAATTGTAACATAAAGGTATTTTGTATGAGACCATCTGATGTAAAATTTATTTTAGTTGGCTATGTAAGGAGACCTAAAAAACTGCCTGCTATTGTGCATAAATGCGTAAATATAGGAAGTTCAATACACTGAAGACACATTTTCACGCTTCAATTAGTTTGAATAAGCGCCTTTTATGTTGAATTGTAAGAACTACTTTTTCAACATTAAGATTAATGAGTTCCTTGAACAGCGGATGTTACAAGGAAGTTAGGGTTTCATTGATTATCTTGGTACGACCGATGTTTTTAAGATTCCGTTGTCAAATGGCAAAAAACCTTATGGATTCGTCATGTATTTCTGTCTGCCCATCCGTATTTCACTATCACTCAAAAACTACATTATACTGTCAGAACTTGTTAAATAGTGTATTCTGAGAAACGCATTAAGATTTCGGTTTTAATAACCATTTTTTATTTATACGAGTACGAATTAGTTACATTAATGTTAAAAGTAATTTTAACGTTGTATCGGTAGGCCGATCATGTTTTCACTTGGTTTGAGATTTTCATACAAAAATAGAAAATATATTTTTAGGGGCTTCCCATACTTTATACATCTAAATTGTTTTTTTATAAATCCTTACCTAAGGCATATCTAAGGATCCTCAAAAATTATATTGAGTGTGTTCAATTTATTTAAAAAAAAAGTTTGTGAAAGGTTTTTGCTAAAGACACAATGTAGTAAAATGTGCCACACCCCTAACTTTAAAGATAAGAGAAGGATGAAAACGATAAAAAAATATGGAACCCATTTTTTAGTTATAGGTAGGCAGACCTTTGATGAGGATGACCTTGGTCCATTGAATCGTATGCATAAATTTGTCTTGTTTTTTGTTTTATTTTAATGTCGTGTTCAATAAAGAGTAGGTATTGTATTGTACATCATAATAATTATTTGGTATAAAATAAAAAAAATAAAAAATATTTCCGGACTACTCACACAGCATCACCTAACCCCAAACTAAGCAGAGCTTGTACTATGGGTATTAGGTGACTGATATACGACATAGATATTATTTTTTGTAATTACACACTTAGGATACATAGAAAACACCCTGACCAGAAATTGTAAATCGTACAAAATCTGGTTCTCCGGCGAGAATCAAACCAGCAACCTCCTGCGCCTCAGGCGGACTGTCGCCGACCGGGCCACAGAGATTTATATATATATTAAATTTCAATTAGAACTCGCAGAGGACGCGGTTTTTTATATCTCTATCAAAATAAGTCTAGCCGGAGACTTTTGATAAGTTTATTAGCTACTATTGTTATTTTTTCTTATGATTGTAATACAATACAAACTGACAAATGTTTACGGATATCCGAGAATACAGAGAAGACCTCTTGTAATCTATAGCATTTTAAAACCTAAATACCCGGAAATATAAAAAAGGTGTTTGTTAATTGTCAATTCTTTGCAGGTCTCAGAATACGGAAAGATTCTGTTTTTTTTCAACTCTCACATATAGTACCTATCCACGAATAAACTTGATACCTAAGTATAAGATAGACTAATACTACACCTTTATTGGGTTCCGTACACAACTTTTACAAATAAATAATAATAAAAGAAAAATCAAAAAGCAAAAAGATGCAAAGAGCTGTCACCCATCCAAGTATTGGCAACATTGCTTAACTTAGTAGGAATTCTATACAAGGTGATACAAAATTGGCTTATAAAGCGAAAGGGGCTCGAAAGGTAAGCTCATGACGAGTATTCTTTGTTCTACGAATTAAAAAACTGGAAACAAATTTATCAAAAATATGTTTAAAATTATAAAGAGAAATCAAATCAACTGATATAAGGGCTTAACACGACCTAGTGATTAGATAAGGCTAATAAAAATAAATGTTTAAAACTAAATACGAAAGCCTTGTGTGTGCCATTCACACCCTTTCTTCTATATAAATACTAATAATTTTGAGACACTTTGTATTATAGCGTCGGGACAGGTGAAACTAAATAACAGATAATAATAATAAAATACGACACAAGGCTCTCTAGGTCTATCGCTCATAGAAACACTAATTTATTTAGTGATAGTGACAGCAGAGTGATTAATTTAGTGACCTAGAAGGAACACTTTCACACTATTTTGATCACAATGTAAATTAGTTGAATATATTAATTTAATCTCTTTGTAACAGTTTATTAAAGCAAGTGGATAAGTTATTTTAATGAGAATTTTATTGTTTCTTTAGTTGGCTTGATAAACTGTTAAAAATATTGACATGAATTCTCGTCGTTTCGTCCAATATTATAGATACCTAGACATCCGGTTAAAGCCGCGCGTGTAAGATTTATTTATACGAGGTGTTTCAGAATTGATATATAGGGATTTCATTTAACATTTGAACTATTTCCAGGGGCTAAAAAAAATATATCAATTGTTATGAGGCTAATGAACTAAAGATTACATTAAACAAACATGACCTAGAGATTACATTACGCTTAAAAAATGTATGGCCTTTTCCGTAAAAACGGATTTAAAACGTCTAAGAGACACATAATAACTTCGATTCCAAAAACATGTCTCATGCTGTCATACCTTTGAGGCCCAATATCGCTTTAATAAACACAAATACAAAGTTCTACGATTAACTTACATTGAAAACAGTAAAAAAGGGTCAACAGTACCAGGACACCATAACTCGAAAGGATATTCTAAATACTCACAACACTTTGCTATATAATATTCTAAATTTGTGTAGAAGAAATTGAAGCGTTGACGTAGTGGCGAGGTTGGTATAGCGATCAGCTCGTCCATGCGTATAATGGAAGACGTGGCTCGAGTCCCGAATCTTGCTAGAAAGCTACGTTTCTTCATCTTAATATTAGTTTCAACCTATAAGTGGGGCTTATCACTTTGTAAAAACATAAAAGACATTGCTATTAACTTGTACCTACTCTGAAATCACTAAACATCATAACCAGAGGTACCAGGAGAACATAACTCATAAGGATTTTAAATACTTACAATCAACGACAGAGTTGTAGCCAAGGTCATGGCTTTCCGTCCGAATCTGTCAGTTAAGTGGCCCATAGGCGCCCCGAGGACGATGGCAGTGATGTAGGTCACGGAGGTGGTCCAGGATATGTCGCTACTGGAGAAGGGTTCTGGTGATGGACCCTTGGAGGACTGGAGCACTGAGATCATTGGGGACAGCCAGCCTTGTACCATGCCGAAGCTGAGTAGAGGAATTGTAACTGTAAAGAAAGGACAGGGTAAGTTAAAAATAAGTGTCAAAATTTTAGTATGGCCTCGTATGGCTTTTAACGGAAACAGATATCGATTACAATAGAACGTTTACAACCCTCGACCCCTGTTTTTAGATTGTCTTTTTGACGACCATTTATGGACGAGATGAATAATTGATAATGTATTTTCCTTAATTGACAGGTTAAGGATACTAGAGGTAGTAGTTGACTCGTCGAGTCGTTGAAATCTTCTTTACATAGATCTTTACTATCTAGTTTTTAGTTAAGTTAATCTAAATTACAAATCAACAAAACCTGATTCCAAAACCTTCGCATCCCTAAAAGTAATCATATTATTTTGTAATGTGCACGTGATGCGCTTTTATTTAAGACCCCACTCGAGTATATTTGCAGACATTAGAATATTCCTCCCCCTTTTCACCCCACATATTCACTTTCAAACGGCTCAACCGATATTTATCAAACAAGTCGAAGAACACTCGCACGTAGTTCACCTATAATACAAAAAAAAACGAAATTGACATCGTTTTATTCATTCGGGAGCTATGATGCCACAGACAGTCAGACAGACTGACATTTCAAACTTATAACATTATATTTTCGTCGTTCGTTAAGAGCGAAGTCGTTTCGGTTATCTTTTCTATCTTCTATTCATTTCCCTTGGTCAACTTCTACGGCGCCACGGAAAGAGATAGGGCTAACATTCTTACCCTAGTACCCGCTTTTTAATAGTTATTCATAGAATAATATCATTAATTGATCAAGGCCCACCAGCCTGCTTTTCTATTTATAGCGAGTTCAGTGAACGACGCTATTTATACTAACAACAACATCTATTAGCTAGGCTAAGGTTATGCGGGCGATAAAACGTAAATATAGCATTACGCATCTATGTATGATACCTACTGATTTTAATTCTAATACCTAGTTCATAACTTGACATTAATACTGCAGTGATTTAGTTTAAGTAGTATGTTTTAAAACGAACAATTCTTATTATGACTTAAAACGGGTAACATACCATGATTTGACGGCTTTTGTGTTTTCCGATATTGATCGTGGTATATTGTAGTTTAGGTACTATTTGTATTATATTTGTGATAATAAAGAGTTATCTATCTATCTATCCGTGATCATGGCGCTTGGAACAGCGTCGCAATATCGGAAAACTCAAAAACCTATGATCCTTCAGTCTGAATAAATGAATTGAATTGAATAGCTTTTGAGTTGACAGCGAACATAAGGACAGACAGGCGCAGCGGGTAACTTAAATTTTTATATGTATAGATTGAACATAAGCTTGATATTGATAACATTGTTCTATTTTGAAGTTTGTTTAAACATAGAACCACAAAGAAATCATAAATTATTTTTTTTTTTGTTTTTTTTTTACTTGACCACATTCTCACCGGATGTAAAGTGACGATGTGGTCTAGGACGTGAGCAATTTTCAAGTAGGTAAGAAGGTTACCTACCTAATAGCGGAATCAGGAATTATCTAATTTGTAAGTAGGTATAGGTGGTATAGGTACCTAGATATAGCGCTGTTAATTAGCTGATTGCAGTAAAAATTGCCATAATCGCAATACTTATTAACTTGATCTACTTACTCAAATGAAAATGCTGTGTCGCTGAATGATGGTAAATTAGTTAATAAGGTTCTGAAAGCGCGCACTTTACAAAATAGTCTGTCTTTTTACTTGTATCTCTTAAAACTTAACGTTATTGTCATCATAAGTAATTTCAACACCTTGTCGGCTTAAATAAATATAAAAAAATAAAAATGTGATATAAAGCCGTGTTGGCTAAGTGGGAGGACACTTGACTTTCATTCCGAGGGTCGTAGGTTCAAACGTACCTCTGGATTTTTCTTCTTGAGATATTTATGTGCGCTTTAAACACGTGCTTTAACGGTGAAGGCAAACATTGCGAGGAAACCGACATGTTCTGATAAATTTAAAGAGTTTGAAGGACATGTAATAAGTATTCACCAACCCGCATTTGGCCAGCGCAGCGTGGTGAACTAAGGCTTAATTTCTCTCGTCAAGAGAGAAGTCCCTATGTCCCAGCAGGGGGACCGTTAATAGGGTTATGATGATGATGATGATGAAGGTGAGATATTTTGAATTTATGTGCGTTAAAACACGTGCTTTAACGGTGAAGGCAACGGAGGAAACGGGCATGCTCTGAGAACTTTAAAAATGTTTGATGGACATGTGACATTCAGCACCCCGCACTTGGACAGTGTGGTGAATTAAGGCCTAATCTCTCTCGCCAAGAGAGAAGTCCCTGTGTCCCAGCAGTGGGGACGTTAATAGGGTGATGATGGTGTTCTTTCTATATTATAAACGCGAACGTTTGTGAGGATGAAAGTGTGTATGCTGCTCTTTCACACTTATTGCGAGAAAACCTGATTTATAGGAGTCAAATTTGGCATGTCATAGTTGTGTTATTATAACGCGGGCAAAGCCACAGGTTGGCAGCTAGTGGGTACATAAATAATTAAAATTCTAGTATTATTCTAGATACCAATACGAATTTATTCACTGTTCGTGCCGCCATTCCTATTAATTTGCTTCACAATGAGTACCTAACTTTAAATATAGCAGAGAATCGTTTGATGTGCTTAATTACAGCAATCTGTGGAATCCACACGAAATGTCAATTTCATTCATAATGGTATCGCACTAATGGGAATTGTATGCGCAATGAGCGGATAAAGGGCTAGCGGATTAAATTATCAATATGAATGAAAAATATATATACCTCATATACATATAATATTACCGGACAATCCACACATCAACATCTAGACCCGTGGTAAGCTCTAAGCTTGTATTACTTAATGTAATAGACATACATAGATAGATATTTTTTATATACATTATAAACACCCAGACCAAGGAGAAAGTGCATGCAGAACATACAAAAACTTGACCCCTCGGCGGAAATCGAACCCACAGCGCCACTGGGGAAGTCAAATAAATTTATCAGAAACGCCTAATAAGCCTACCTTTTGTAGAACTCTGTATTTTTCTTGTGCAATAAACAATTCTTAATAATAATAATAGATATGTACCTTATATATAAAATATATGAATGTATTCAGACAAGAAAAATTGCACAGAGAACATAAAAATACTGATTCCTCGCAGGAATTAAACCAAACAACACTAAGACTGTGAAAAGCCTACTTACATTATTTTATTAGCTGGCCTTTTAAGTAATTTATAAATAAGTAACGGTCTTTTGTAAATAAAATAAACAACATAATTATTAAAACACTCTACGGTAGATGAGTACAAGTATTTAAAAACAGTGTACCGTGAGATTTGTGATTTTTGTACTAAATTTCGCAGTCACTTTGATGTTACAATACAATACAAAAATTATTTATTGCAACACCACAATATATATTGGAACATACATAGGATATACATATTACATACAGTGACATAATGAGCACAATGGAATTTTCTATTTCTTTACACTGATAACATTTTATAACATAAAAAAATTTAGTGTGTTCAATATTTTTGGTCAGGCTTACAGCATGATAACTACATAAAAAAATGCATATTCTGTTGAATCTGCAACAGAATATGCATTTTTTTATGTAGTTATCAAGCTACGTCTAGATACAATTATTACTTTATTCACTGTTCGTGCGGCCATCAAAATAATTTGCTTCACAATCCACACGAAATGTCAATTTCATTCATAATGCCATTGTACTGATGGGAAATGTATGCGCCATGAGCGGATAAGAGGTACTAGAGGACAAAATATTGACACCTGTTTATATAATAGTTTAGGTTGAATATTATTTTGTGTTATGTTCGATATTACGATTTAAAAGAGGTTTAAAAGTAAAAACATAATGTGTTTTTTTTCCACCAGCAATAAAGACAACAACATTTTTGTCATTATTATATTTGTTTTGTTTATATGTTTCTTATGTTTTAAATAGAAATGTTCACATGGTTTCTTACTCTTAGAGTATAATTTACTCTTTTATCTTCACACGTATTGTTAATTCTTGTATCAGTATCAACATGCAGGTGAATCCTCAGCGGCCTTAGATAAGTCAAGCCCATTGTTCATATAACAAGTGTGTCTCCGACTTACGGACAAGTAGATAGCGGTCTAAGCGGCAGATAGGGCTCGTATAAAGCATCCGCTGATTTAAGACCGCTTCGTGTGCGTCTGATAATATACCAAGGTTGGTAAGTGAATGGTCGCTCTTATTATACAATAGAGAGATGGTAAATATAATGATCTGAAAATTGTTGTTTATGATGACTTGGTATTTAAATAGGTAATAGCCATGATTACTACATAAAAAATAGGTATTATGTGTAGTACGTCTGCTAGTCCGTCCAAAAATAGTGGAAATTTATTTTTGCTTTATCATTTTAGTAAGAAAATGCCAAGATAAGCACCAAAGTTGTGATGTACAAATCCCACGAAAGCATTAAGTTACTAGAAACTTCAATGCACTGCATCTTCTTAAGTTCCAAATGACGGGCTAATTCATATGTTTAGTCACCTACCCTATGACAAAATGTTTGTAGCTAACTGATTATGCCTTCTTAAATTAACAAAAAATGTCAAAGCTTTTTGTTAATTTAAGTAGGCATGATTTAGCTTTGACATGTTTTGACGCTGGGAACTTCAAGAATATTTACCAAGCATAAATGATTAGAGGTAACTCATTAATTATTTGGCCGATATCTAACATTGTAGTTACAATATGAAATTAACATCTTTCAAATTAAAAATTAATCATCAAAATAAGTTATGAAATAACTACCTATAAATGAAAAGAAGTAATGATAAGCAATTATTTAAATCTTTGATGATAAATAAATATATCTATGTATCAGCTCGTAGCAACTATAGTAATATTAAAAGAATTTGCTTAGTTGCTCCGTGGTTGAACAAACTGTTGTAAAAATTATATTTCATATCGCACTTTTGCCACAATTTAATAGCCGTTATTAAATCTTTACCTTTTTATTATTGTTTTGCTAAAAAAACTCACAATAACTTTTCCTAGTTAGAACAATAATTTCTACCTTAATTAATGTATACTTAAATAGATAGGGAACCAACAAATTTGCCGTAAGTTCTGCAAGCACTCGTTATTATTTTTAACAAAGGATTGAACCGTATTTAATTGGTCAAAAATAGCTTAGGCACCCCTATTTGCGTTCCCACTGCTGGGACACAGGGACTTCTCTATTGCCGAGAGATATTAAGCCCATATTCACCACGCTGCTGGCCAAGTGCGGATTGGTGAATGTCACGTGTCTTTCAAACTCTTCAAAGTTTTCAGAACATGCCGGTTTCCTCACGATATTAGCCGTCACGAATCACGATCAAGACGTAAAAAGAAAAACTCCTAACTGCGTGGCGAGGTTTGAACCCACGACCTTTGGAATGAAAGTCGAGTGCGCTTCTGCTTAGCCAACACGGCTAAGGCAGGCAATTAGGCAAATAAGAATAAAATTATTATTTATTATAATTAACTAGCGGCCCGCCCCGGCGTCGCACGGGTAAAAATAGGTTCCCGGCAATTTTTCCTTATTTGCTCACCGTTTAGACCTACCCTGGACTACGACAAACATTTTAAAACTGAAATCAGCTCAATGGCCCAGCCGTTCTTGAGTTTTAATCAGACTAACGACAGTTACTTTTTATTTACCTACATAGATTATTAATTTTCAATCAATTGTATGTCATCAGTATTCATTTTCGAATGATTACCTTGTAAATAGGTAATCCAAATAGCAGTTCCTCCACTTTCGCAATTAAAAACTATCAAAAAATCTTTGAGTCGAACAAACTTTATGAATAACTTAACCCACAAAGTTCAATAGATCAAAAGAAATGCAGAATCGAGAGGTCAATGATCTTATCAATATTTCTTGCTCAATCGAAACTTTTTCTATGATAAGAATATTCTAATAGATTAATGAGTGAAAGTAAGAGAAGTGTATGAATTAACAATGGAATGTAGAAAGATTAGGCATTTTTGTACACAATTTCAATATTTGCATAAAAACCAAGAAATATCTTACATTTACATATAAACTAATTAATTCAACAAGATATTAAGACTTAGGAACCACCTACCCCGGTACTCGCTACCTATATGTATGGCATGGTATGGCGTAATTTAGAATAAATCTAAATTTAAAATTTAAGAAAAAACCCCGATTCCAATGCCTTAATTTTCTTTTTAGTAAAACACCATAATAATTAGTAGTTAGGGCACGCGATGCTCTTTCATTTGATACCCCACTCGAGTATATTTGCAGATTTTCGGTTTTCCTTCTCCACACTCACCCCCATAACTTTTGAACGGCTCAACCGATTTTCATGAAACATGTCTAAGAACACCCGGGCCAAATTCATCTTTCATAAAAAAAAAAGCTAAATTGAAATCGCTCCATCCGATCGATCGGGAGCTATGATGCCACAGACAGACACACAGACAGACACGTCAAACTTATAACACCGCTCTTTTTTGGATGAAGGGTAAAAAGAAGAAAATAAAAGAAAATTCTAATAGTGCTTAGCGGCGTTTGAACCCACAACCATCGGATTGAAAGTCGTGTCTTCTGTTCGTGTTCTGCTCCCACTAATCCAACACGGCTTTTTAGCAATGATTACGAAACCTACAAATTCTGTTAGGCGTAGGTAAATAGTTATTAATAAACTGTACTATTTTAATACAAGACGAGTTAAAACCAGTTATATCAGCAAATTCTACATAACCAACAATTCATAAGCCGATTGACACAATCTTGGTTTATATTTAGATTTTATAAACCTATAGGTACCTATTACCTAGGTATGTAAGTTTCTATATGAATAGTTGTGAGCGTTTAAGTTTATTGATGAAATAAAATTAATTCATCGCGTTTATTTTTGAAAAGATTTGTCCAGGAACACCGCTTCTATAATATTAAAAAAAACATACGAGACATGCAACATTTCAGTAAATGTATATACACTACACACGACATAAATCGTCGAATTCAATTTATCTTTAATTTAAAGTTATCAACGTTGGGTCAGTAGGTTTTATGGTTACCGCAGCGGTACGAGTATATTTGCAGATTCTGCAAAAAGTACCAGTCAGAGCGGCTCTGACTGGTACTTTTTGCAGAATCTGCAAATATACTCGTGTGGGGTATCAAATGAAAGCGCATCGCGTGCACATTACAAAATATTACAGTGTACTTTTAAGGAAATCAAGGCACTGGAAGCGGGTTTTTTTTTAAATATAGATTTACATAAATTACTAAGTGTGAAAATAAATAGCATATCTGTAACTTAAAAGAAGCTAAGTATTGCTTACAACAAACAATATACCCTTCAATATTAAAGTTCTATAATATTAAAGTTTAGATAACAAAATTATAATTATATAAATACCCCAAAGTACCAAGTAGATATCCAAAGGTGTTTTATTTATTAACCCCCGACCAAAAAGAGGGGTGTTATAAGTTTGACGTGTCTGTCTGTCTGTCTGGGACATCATAGCTCCCGAGCCGATTTCAATTTAGTTTTTTTTTTATGAAAGGTGAGTTTGGCGCGGGTGTTCTTAGACATGTTTTATGAAAATCGGTTGAGCCGTTTAAAAGTTATGGAGTGGGGAATGAAAACCGAAAATATGAAAATATACTCGTGTGGGGTATCAAATGAAAGCGCATGGCGTCCACATTACAAATTATAATGGTTTTTACTTTTAAGGAAATTAAGGCCATTGGAATCGGAAGGTTTTATTAAATTTTAAATTCAGAATTATGTTATGTTCTAGAATTAAGTTATGGATGTAGAAAAAAGGTATAAATTAAAAGCAACTTTGCATATTACTTTAACCTTTTTGTGAGACTAATAATAATCAAAACGGATATGCATCACGTAACTAAAGTACCTTTGCTTAGTTTGCGTTACGAGAAGTAATTAGGTAGGTACCGCACCGTGCCTTTTTAGAAAAGTGCAGATTATTTTACACATAGTATCCCAAAAACTCAGCGGCCCATCTATAAGTATTTTGTTGCAAATTGACATATTTAATAAGTAATTGAATTTGATGATTTGTTTGGTTTGACATTATTAGTACTGAAAAACCAGTGTAAACAAAATGTAATTGTGATGTATAATAATATTATCAACTAGCGGCCCGCCCGGCGTCGCACGGGTAAAAAAGTTCCCGGCAATTTTTCCTTATTTGCTCACCGTTTAGACCTACCCTGGACTACGACAAACAATTTAAAACCAAAATCAGCTCAATCGTCCCAGCCGTTCTCGAGTTTTAATCAGACTAACGAACAACAATTCATTTTTATTTATATAGATAGATAAATGACTATTAATGACTATTAATGACTATCAATGACTACAACGTAAAACTTTGCAGTATCGACTGCAACAGCAATGCGACAGCGGCCGCTACGCCATTCAAACCTCAACAATCTTCTCAACCAGCATCCTCAGGTTGATCTGTTTGTAGATGGGTGGAACTGGTGGAAGGTGATTGAATGCGCTCTTCTATGTTATTGCGAAAGCATAAGTGTTACAAAATAATTCTAATATTTTAGTTATAATAATGTACACAAATATAATAATGTATACAAAATAATTCTAATATTTTAGTTATAATAATGTTGTATTTTGTTTAAAGTTTTGTTTTGTGTAAAAAAGTTTTACGTAATAGGCCTACGGAACTTGTACCTAGCGGGCGAATTCCCAAAGGTCCAGCATCCATTATTAACCCTCGACAAAAAAAGTGGGGTGTTATAAGTTTGACAAGTCTGTCTGTCTTTGGCATCATAGCCTCGACGGATAAAGCGATTTCAAGTTTTGGTATGAAAGGTTGCTTTTGCGCGAGTGTTCTTGGATATGTTTAATGAAAATCGGTTGAGCCGTTTAAAAGTTATAAGGGGTGAAAGACGGGAAGAAGCACCGAAAATCTGCAAAAATTCTCGAGTGGGGTATCAAACGAAAGCGCATTGCAAAATAATATGTTTATTTACTTTTAAGGAAACTAAGGTTTTAGTATCGAAGTTTTTTTTTAAATTAAGTAAAAATTTGGTTTATGTAAGTTTCCGGCCGGCCATGAAATATTATTTTAAAATAATCATTAATTATCGTTCTCTAATACTTCCACGTGAAATTATCCGGATGCTAAGCGAATGATATACATACTGCATAGTTTATTACCTACCTATTATACAAATATTTATGTCTATCCAATGTCATTGTATCTGGAAATAACATGATATTTTAATTTTTTTAAATCTTTAAACGAGTATTTACTATTTTAATTTCACGAAGTGCTATTGTTGGTAAAACTGGAACGGAATAGTGAGTAGGTGTTGTTAAAGGCAAACATAGTGAAGAAATCGGCATGATCTGAGAATTTTGAAGGGTATGAAGAGCATGTGACATTCACCAACCCGCACTTGGCCAGCATGGTGAATTAAGTCCTACTCTTCAAGGGAAAAGTCCCTGTGTCCCAGCTGTGGGAACATAAAAAGGGATGCTATGTCTAAAGTGCGTGAACCAAAACAAAAAAGACATCACGGACATAGTGAGAAGACTAAAACTGACAAAACCGTTTGAGTTAGTGTTTTAAATTAATAAGTGTCAATGTTAGTGCAGTGAGTGTAGATAAAAATTATAAAGAACACAAGAACATAGTGTCTTCCCTTTAAATAGAGACAAAAAGCAAAGTGTTAATGGACACATTCTTTATTTAACTCTACGCAGTAATTTAAGTCATTTGTAAAATTACTAATTAGCCTTAATAATGGCTAGATTGTAATATTGATGTATTATCTTTATTTTGTAAGCTTCATAAAAAAACTAAACATTTTATAATAATTAGTTACATAGGTAAATGGGTCGATAGGTAAAACCTCTTTTTCTTCGTCCATGGGTAACTAAACTAGGTTCATAGATACCTAATAAACATTCACAGGACCTTCATAGTTTCTTTATTTATCCGACAATTTAAACAATACCGGTTACATTATTTTGATAAAAACCGAACACAAGTTAAAGATAATGCTTTATAAATAAAAAACAGAAAAATCGTATCAAATGTAAACATCAGAAATTCTTCTATTTCTAAAAAACAATACCTCGTACACATACAACAGTCCATTTTTATTTGCCTTTTTAATAAAATAAATAACTTACTGATAGTGGCGAATAAATATTGATTTATTCTTGTCCCATTCTGCCACATAAACTTTCTCAAAACTAGATTCATTTTCACAATTTTTTTATTTTTCTGTCTAAAACAAGGCAACTTTATCACAGCATTCAACCACCGCGTTTTGTATAAGACTGAGGTAGGCGCGGAGAAAAACGGTATAGGTTTGTTGCATTTTTTTCTCGCGTAGAAAAACTGTCACACAAAGCACATTGATGCTTTGAGATCTGCTTGTGTCTTGATGACATTATCGTAAAAAATATCGTTAATTAATTAAAATACCAACCGTAACTATTTTTTACAAATTTGGATATTACCTAGGTGTTATCATTATAGGTACTGGTATTTAGTTACCTTATAAACTTATATTGGTTTATTATGCATTTACTATATGTTTAAATTATCCTATTATTAGCAGTAGGAATGATGATCGGTTAAGCAGGTAGTTTTTGCGTGAAAGCATATCAAACATAAATTAACTTTTGAACTTATATTGAAATGAAATGAAATACATTTATTTTGGTACATAAACAAACAACAGCACAGTAGACAGCATAAACAAACAGACAAGAAAAATAACATATATAAAACCACATATAGATAATAAGCCAGGCTGTGCTGCCATGTACCAAAAAAGGAGCAGTCTCAGCTTATTGCCACTCCGCTCCACGAGCGAGGGATCGGAGTAACGCTGGTTTCAGACTGATTCTGATGGGATGACATATTTTTTTCAAATTACATACAAAAATTAAATACATAAAAAACTTGAACAGATTTTTTTTCATGTATTTAGGTAGGTACTAACTATTATGGGTTTCACCGTGTACCTACCTATATTTCGACTTGGTAAAATTATTCTATTGTAAGAAGTACCATGATAATCGTTTAAGTAGGTTAAAAATTTATAAAATTATTAATGGATGAATTAGGATGAAATTTACCTACTTGTACACAATTATGATCATTTTATTTTATTGACGTACCCGACCCATTTAGAACTTAGTTAGTTTTTCTTAGGATGGCTTTTTAGCTTTAATCGTATTCTTCTGCAGATAATAATTTGGTCATATAGGGTTAGTGCCAAATATCTATAATTTGTAGCCTATCTATAGTTTTGAAAAGCTGGGGGTTCTCGGTGGAGAAACTACTTAAATAGAAATCTTTAAGGCCAATTTCATCATCATCTTAAAATGTGGTGATTTTTAGATGATGATGACATTGATGGCAAATGACTCCCCCCTAACCCTCCAAGTGTCCCGGTCCTGTGCAGAATGCCGCTATTGGCGGTGTAAAAAAAAACGTAACTATGAGATGAGAGGCGATCACTCATCGCCCTAGTACTGGGCCTATCGCAACGCAACGTTGCCTTATAAAAACACATTTGTTTGGGAGCCCTATTAAATATTTATTATTGTATGTTTTGTCGTATTTGTTGTTATAAACGGAGACACATCATTCCTTAAAATTTAAACTCTCTAGTTACGGTTCTTGCTCAGACTTGTGACAGACAGACAGATGACGGAGTTTCAGCAATAGGGTCCCTTTTTACCTTTGGATAAGGAACCCTAAAAATTCATTTTCTACCTTAGCAAAGTTATCTAAGAATTCCATAAGGTAGAATATGTTTTATCATTTTTACTACGCAGTTGTAGAAATAATAATTAAATAATTGTAATTACTAGACGGTTAAGTTTGAACAAAAACTAGTCCTAGCAATAAAATACAAGTTTCTATTATGTACAAAAAGTTAATGTATGAAACATTACCTGTCATGTTTTTTAATAAAAATCTAAGACTTTGTTTTTTGTAGACTTTTAAGAATGTTTTAAGCAAATTTACCAACTTATCTAGATATAATAAAAATAAAATAGCCTTTATTCAGATCTTAAATCTATATACTTAAATAAACTAACTTAACTAAACTTAATCTAGTATTTGCTTCTTGCATATTCCTTGAAGATCTGTTTGCCAGTCGGCAAAGGCCTCCTCCAACCTTCTTCCACGACACTTCAGCTACTTGTCTTATATCATCCTCCCATCTTCTCTTTGGGCGGCCTCTCTTTCTACTAGGATAAGACAAATGGAGTAAAATGGTAACACAATGGTTAGGTACCCAAGAGAAGGAAGTATCTAGATATAGGTAGGTTTAAACTTAGGCCAAACATGCGCGACCAAAGCGGGTGCGTCAGCTACGCGGCGGACGCTAACCATTCTTTACTATGTCCCTTTGTGCACCTACGCGACCACAAAGCGAAACGTTTTCAGGCAAACATCTGTAGCATAGTAGCTATCAAACGGATGGACTGATATAGAGACTATTATTCATCATCATCACCCTATTAACGTTCCCACAGCTGGGACACAGGGACTTCTCTCTTGACGAGAGAGATTAGGCCTTAATTCACCACGCTGGCCAAGTGCGAGTTGGTGAATGTCACAAGTCCTTCAAACTCTTTTAAAGTTCTCAGAACATGCCGGTTTCCTCACGATGTTAGCCTTCACCGTTAAACCACCTGTTTAAAGCGCACATAAATCTCTCAAGAAGAAAAATCCAGAGGTGCGTGGCGGGGTTTGAACCCACGACCTTCGGAATGAAAGTCAATGAAAGTCGAGTGTCCTCCCACTTAGCCAACACGGCTTTTTTTTTTATGAAAGCTAAGACTATTATTATGAAAGCAGTATTATTATGAAAGCTCGCTCCTTGCGGTGGTTTTTAACCCCCGACCAAAATAGAGGGGTGTTATAAGTTTGACGTGTCTGTCTGTCTGTTTGTCTGGGACATCATAGCTCCCGAACGGATGGAGCAATTTCAATTTAGTTTTTTTGTATGAAAGGTGAGTTTGCCCCGGGTGTTCTTAGACATGTTTCATGAAAATAGGTTGAGCCTTTTAAAAGTTATGGGGGTGAGAGTGGGGAAGGAAAACTGAAAATCTGCAAATATACTAGTGTGGGGTATCAAATGAAGGCGCATCGCGTCCACATTACATAATATTATGTTGTTTTACATTTAAGGAAATGAAGGCATTGGGTCGAAGGTTTTCTTAAATTTTAAATTGAGATTTATTAGATCGTTAATATCGGTCCAGCAATGCTGTAGTAAGCTCCTTTCCATCATGATGTAAGCATCTACAGCATTTTTGGCGTATGATCAGGTACTCAATTAAGTATTAAGTGCTTAACATGGGCTAGTAGGTAGGTACCGTAAAAACTGTTTTTAGTCAACCCAGTTCAGCTCTTTTGTGTGAAACTTATATTGACCTTTATCTTAAGATATTAATCTACGTGTTCACAAACGTGAGATATATGTACAATATTTCGAAATTTGAGAGATTCGAGTTGATTTTGCAAACAAGTGTAAATGTGGATGCATAATTTTAAATAATTTAACGAATTGGGGCAAGAATTTGGCGTCGCGTCGTATTTGCAATGTTAGCAAAAAAATAAATGCGTAAAAGCACAACCCTAGAAAAATAAACAATATATCCGGAATCTCATACAGCATCACCTAACCCCAAACTAAGCAGAGCTTGTACTATGGGTGCTAGGTGACTGATATACTGCATAGATATATTTTTTTGTAATTACATACATATGATACATAAAAAGCACCCAACCAGCCACCATTAGTAATAGAATATTTAAGCTTTGATGAGCCTGAAGACAACATTTCTGTGTTTCTAGTTATGACCAATGAAGCCGAAACATGGATTCGCTCAGAGAGCTATGGAAAGGGCTATGCTCGGGGTTTCTATAAAGAAACGATCGGAAATGAGGATAGATAGTCACCGCGTGGTCAAAGCGTATTTATTCAAAATGATGATTTTGGAGGTTTTGTCTGTTCACGTCCGTAAGTGTAACCCTCTGAATCCTTACACGTGACCTCCGGGTAGTGCTAAGAACAGACTCTGGTGGTAGGCTTCGGCCGCGGCTTGTCACCACCCTCCGGGCTGGGCCAGTGCGTGAAGCGATTTTTTCGTGTTTCGTAATGTGGTCCGGAGAAGCCATCTTCTAGGCCTTCATGCTCCATCTTACATTACATCGCCACTTTACATCAGGTGAGATTGTGGTCAAATGAAGGCTTATGAATAAAAAAAAGGCAATGATCAGGCCATTATAGCGAGTAGAAATGATGGCCGTTGAGGAAAAAGTCTCGATGGGTGATCATGATCAGTGTGATCACGTATCGCAGTGAAGGATATGCATCCACTGTAAGCCTGCAGCCATAATCGAGTCATCGCAAGTGGAAGCAGGTGGATGTCCGACGCCGAGCCTGCCGATTTCTGGTCTGCAGTGGTTTGAGGCTCATTAATTACGTGTTTCCATTTTTTATTTAAATTTAAATTCAATTTTGTTTATTTGCACGAACATTAAGTAAAATACAAGGTCTTAAAATAGATATAGATGCATTATGATTATGCTCTACCACATTCATTTGGCATGCAAAATCTTAACATAAATTGTAAATTAGAGATGTCCTTTATAAAATATAATAAATCTAGAATTTATATATAATAAAATTTAGAATTTAAGAAAAACCCCCGTTCCCAATGCTTTAATTTCCTTAAAAGTAAAACACAATATTTAGTAATGTGCACGCGATGTTCTTTCATTTGATACCCCACTCGAGTATATTTGCGATTTTCGATTTTCCTTCCCCACTCTTACCCCCATAACTTTTAAATGGCACAAACGATTTTCATGAAACATGTCTAAGAACACCCGGGGCAAACTCACCTTTCATACAAAAAAACTAAATTGAAATCGCTCCATCCGTTCGGGAGCTATGATGCCCCAGACAAACAGACAGACAGACACGTCAAACTTATAACACCCCTCTATTTTGGTCAAAAACCACCGCAAGGAACGAGCTTTCATAATAATAGTCTTTAGATCAGTCCATCCGTTTGATAGCTACTATGCTACAGATGTTTGCCTGAAAACGTTTCGCTTTGTGGTCGCGTGCACAAAGGGACATAGTAAAGAATGGTTAGCGTCCGCCGCGTGGCCGACGCACCCGCTTTGGTCGCGCGTGTTTGGCCTAAGCTTAAACCTACCTATATCTAGATACTTCCTTCTCTTAGGTACCATTGTGTTACCATTTTACTCCATTTGTCTTGTCCTAGTAGAAAGAGAGGCCGCCCAAAGAGAAGATGGGAGGATGATATAAGACAAGTAGCTGTAGTGTCGTGGAAGAAGGTTGGAGGAGGTAGTCAAGTAACCAATGATGCAACTTTGATTTAAGCTTACTCAAGAGTAGCTCTTTAAATCTTTTGGGTGGAGCGTTAAAAACTCTTAAGTAGGGTAGACCGAGGCGAATAGGTGTAAGGGGAGAATAGGATCAAATTAAGAGTTGTTATTTATTTTACCGACCAAAAAAGTGAGGTGTTATAAGTTTGACGTGTTTGCCTGCCTGTCGTGATCTCGCTGGAGCGATTTCAATTTAGTTTTTTTTTGTATGAAAGTTGAGCTTGACGCGAGTGTTCTTATACATGTTTCAGCAAATCAGTTGTGTTGTTTAAAAGTCGTGGGGGTGAGAGTGGGGAAGGAAAACCAAAAATCTGTAAATATACTCGAGTGAGTTATCAAATGAAAGCTCATCGCGTGCACATTACTAAATATTATGGTGTTTTATTTATAAGGAAATTATGGCATTGGAATCGGGGGTTTTTCTTAAATTTCAAATTTAGATTTTATTTATAACGCATAGGCAAATGACTGGTAATTTATAACAATTTATTATAACCCTCTGCTACCTTGCTCCTTTCGCCGTAGGAATTATGTCAGTGATGATCGCAAGATCTAACCTTATGCAAAATAAGTAGGTAGCAAATGTTTTAAAGTTAGCACGAATGTTGTCTTATTAACAAACACAAATGTCAATGTGATCGACAAGGACAAACGGATGCTAGTGAAATTTTGTTAAAAAAACAGGTTTAGTTGCCTATTTCGCATACATATCAATTCAGTTTCTTGTAATTGGACATTGCGCTTCAAGCGACAATTTGCCAGTGTCGAATTAAATAAAATTATAAAGTGAAAAAGATTTTACTCAGTTGAACGCCATTTTGCGTCCAATTATTGCATAAGTACATATTAAATAGGCATTATAAAAGTGAAGTTTCGCTTGACATGCAGGGATTAACTGTTTTTTTTAAGGAAGGGTTCTTAATTGTAATCAATATGCATATACAAGTACCAAAAGGCTTAAAAAATATGTTATTCTGTTTAGTTTGTCTGTTAGTCTTTTTTCCGAAAATACTGGACACCTATTTTATGGTTTACCAATTTAATAATAAATTACAAAGTTATAGAGCATAAAAGTTCCGGAGGTTTTGTGACTGCGAAATTTAGTACAAATCGCACGAAAGCTCAGTGACGCTTCAATGCACTGTAACGTCTAGATTTTTCTTTTTGAAGAAACCCTGAACAATATTTTTTAATAATCTAAATAACATTTTATGGCCCAATTCTGCCTGAGACGAAGATTTGACCAAGTTTTTTTTTATTACAGATAAGCTGGACGATAGCCATCTTCTCACTGGCACCTTGGGCTCTCATCACATCGAGGGCCGTCGCAGGTCTGGCCTGCGCCGGGTCACTCCTCACGTCGTCACTCCAGCACTCTATCTCAAAGAGGTCAGTTTTAAGAGTCTCAATACCAATATTTTTCAAGGAAAGCACATACAGTCAAAGAGAATATAATGCAATCAGTATCTGTATCTCAAAGAGTTAAGTTGCAAAGAATTTGAATTTAAACTGTTTCAAGAAGTGCACACACAGCCTTTTTATCTCAAAGAGGTTAACGAACCTCTTCATCCGCTCAGTAGTGGTTATAGATGATAAAATCCATTCTTAAAATTAAAGAGAATATATTATGGATGGATCAGTATAGAAACGTAATGATTATATACTCTCTGGATTAGAAGAACTATAATATGTATTAAGAACTGCCGTCTGTACTTGCTTCTCCTAGATGTCGACCCTACAATTTTAATTGTTTTCTCCAGCCGGTATCATATATTTTATCACCCCATTTGTATCAACAATAGATTTTTAACAATTCATTAATAAATAATTTCCAAATCTCTATTTATTCAAGCGCGACGAAAAAGGAGTAGGCCCGTATTAATGCCTTAATTCATTATCATTTACTGTTACTAGATGTTTTTATTACTAACTAGCGGCCCGCCCCGGCGTCGCATGGGTAAAAAAAGTACCCGGCAATTTTTCCTTATTAGGTCTAAACGGTGAGCAACACCGTTTAGACCTTTTTTACCGTTTAGATCAGCTCAATCGGCCCATCCGTTCTCGAGTTTTAATCAGACTAACGAACAACAATTCATTTTTATTTATATAGATAATTTTGAATCTGCTTTAATTAGTAGGTACTTATAACTTTTATGGAGCATATTACATCTGCTATGGTTCTCCGTCGGCATGGAAACATTGCAGATGATTATGTTTTGAACGATTATATTATATATAATAGCTACACTAAAATTATTAAGAGAAATGATTGTCCATTGTGCTTGCCTATTTTCTATGTCCTAGCAGACAAACACACTACAAAATTGTGTTATGTGTTTCAAAAGGGTTTGAACATTTTTGTATGGAGCCTGGCATAGGAAAAAAGAAAAATAAAGTAAAGGGTCAGAAAAAAGAAAAATAAAGTAAAGTAGTACATATTTTTTTTACAGTTATTAGACCCAAATATCTCAGAAACCGTACCACTTAGGAGACTTGATCATTGAACACTTTTTGTTTGTAATCATTTAATCTGTCGATAGATACGAGTTTCATCACTAACCGCTGAACCATTTTTTTTTCAAAATGGTGGTCGATTAGGTATGCCAACGCTGTTCGATGCTCTTTGTTATTTAAATCTTAAGGGGTGTGAATACCAGACCACACACCAGACGAACATATTTTATTCTACGATTTTTGATTAGGAAGCACTGAAAAATGATCATAACGCTAAAAGTAAAGCCTCATTGCCATTTAGTATCATAATAATAATACCTATTTTTAAAAAATGGTTAAACATTTTTTTAACTTCTTTCAGAAGCAAAAAAATCAATGATGATGATGATGAGTTTTATAAATTACCAAGTAAAGGCCTGCTACAGGACAATTTATTAAATGCGTAATAATTGTCCTGAAGCAACCCTTAATTCGTTTTTTAATTTTGGAAAAGTGACGGGCTCGCAGGGCGGGGGTGCGACATATGTATAGACAAGTGTTAACTTATCGCCAAGAAATAACAAATTTGTTCGCGGTAAAAACTTGTAACGGTATCGCCTTCCTCGGTAAACAGGCTCTCTAACAGTGAAATAATGAAATCGGACCTGTTGTTCCGGAGATTAGCGCTCAAACAAATATACTCCTCAGCCTTATAATATAAGTCTATACTCATATGTAAAAATAAATAAATTAATATATTCGGATAATCCATTTATAATCTAAAAGATATATTCGAATTACCTTAAAACCTTCGCTAGCAATAATGATAATAATGACCAAAATTCGTTCGCTAAGACGTGAGCCACAGATAACTCACGAATATGCATAAAAAATAACCTTTTCGAAAGATGTTAGGTTTTTAAAATCAACTTGCCTTTGTCATTTTGACAGTAAAACACTCATATCGCGGCGGTGTGAGTGTTTTACCTCTTAGTATTCACGTCGAACTATTTATAATGAGAATGAAAGAAAAATAAGCTTATTATTTCAAATGAGAATTTGAATAACAAATCGTCTTTGAATTGAAGCAAGTCTTAAGTAACCTTTTTAACTTAAATTACGTTACGGTTATGTAATATTGATAATTTCAACTAACAATCTTAAACTTATGCATCATCTGTAAAAATTAGACAAGCCAATTTCAAGGATTTTAAATAAATTTGAATAGTATGAGATGGACTCTGGGGATACTACATCTAGGGTTCTGTGTAACGTTTATACACTTTGCAATATTTTTAAAAAGTGCAAAATAATGCAGTCAGAGCGGTCACCCATCCAAGTACTAGTAGGTACTTGTATAAATCACGAATGTTGTATGGGCGCCTACTTACATTTTTATTTATTGTATGTTTTCAGTACGCACGAGACCTAGTGCGAGGGACAGAGCTTAGACTAGGGTACTATCACTTCCTACTTGTTTAAAAATTCGAATAAGTGCTAGTTTTAGTTAGTTTTTAGTACCTACCAATGTTTTTGTACATGCAAATAAACTTTTTTTTATTATTATTATTTATTTTTTAGTTAGTACTTAAGTATTTATTGTATAGTTGGCAACAGAAATACGTTAACTCTTTTAAAATTTCACGGAACGTTAAAAATAATCTCTAAATACTTCCATAGACAAAACAAAAGTATGACGCTTCACCGACTACGAAGATAAAAGAGAACTTCTTACGGGTTGTTGCTTGACAATGCAGTAAATTATAATATTTAGGTACACACTAATACACGATTCATTTCGACCACCGACCTTGGACAGGTGGGTATTGAAAATGTACCGTGTATCACGTGTTTAGATAATAATGATTAGCGTAGATAAGTTTTAGTAAATTCTGTCTGGTATATTAAGTGAAATATTTGTGCCTATTTACCTATTTGTACCTTGTACCTATTCTTTTCATTTTTCTGTACTGTATTTCATTTATTTAAGATCTGACATGTATTATTAATTATGTATTCTCGCAAATAAACGATTTCATTTCATTTCATTTAAACTATCTTGTTTTGTAATCACTATTTTCTTCTCTAACTATGATCTTGACTATGTTATCTTTAAACATATCTATTTGTACCCAATGATTTATATTTTTATTACTTCTACAATTTTGTCGTAGACGCCACTGCTTCTGTGTGTACAATGATCTCTTTCCATACAAAGGTTGCCTGGAAGAAATAGCTTTTAGTGATAAGGCCGCCCATTGTCTCACATTTGCTACGCACAATTCTTTGTAATATTTTTTTTTGGTGTTTCAATAAAGAATATTATTGTATTGTATTGTGTATTGTAATATTATTATTAATTAATACGGGGGTATTGCGGTTGAAATAAGGGTCTTTTAAGGTTACACGAAAACAATAAACTCGTGAAAATATGCAAAGAAACCATTGTTTATTTTACAATATACAGTTATTCACTTTGGTTTGAGCGCTTAACAATATCGATAAAATATAATATGTTATTGTCATTATATATATTATCATTGCCACAAAGATCAAGCAAGCACGTTTTTGTACGCACTCTTAAAAAGATTCTCTCATAACTCTACAACCTCTTCAACTGTCATAATTTACATAATTACTCTTATATACGTATACTTATATACGTATACTTATATACGTATTGAACATAATTGGGGATTGGTCTTTTAATTTTGTACCATAAGTATTTAGATTTTAGAAAAAAAAGTATGTCTTGCAAACGTCAAATCAAGCCGATACAATTCATTAAAGTTTCGTGTGAGGTAATGCTTTAGTGCGATTTGTACTAAACTTATAATACTCAAAACTAACTTCCGAAACTTTTGATGCTCTATCTTATTGAATTGATAGAGCCAAAAATAGGTGTCCAATATTTCTGGTCAGGCTCACTGACGGACTAAACGGTATACCTATTGTTAATGTAGTCATCATACCTATTATGTTACACCGATGATCTTCCGCAAGATTATATACAAAAATATATAAATAACATTATAGTCGATCAATGGGACCACCCATTGATACCATGAGATGGGCTCCCAGAGAAATCAAGAGCAACCCTGGAATTTTATTGATTTTGAAGTCAGTTTTTTAACATCATCATCATCACCCTATTAACGTTCCCACTGCTGGGACACAGGGACTTCTCTCTTGACGAGAGAGATTAGGCCTTAATTCACCACGCTGGCCAAGTGCGGGTTGGTGAATGTCACATGTCCTTTAAACTCTTTTAAAGTTCTCAGAACATGCCGGTTTCCTCACGATGTTTGCCTTCACCGTTAAAGCACGTGTTTTAAAGCGCACATAAATTTCTCAAGAAGAAAAATCCAGAGGTGCGTGGCGGGGTTTGAACCCACGACCTTCGGAATGAAAGTCGAGTGTCCTCCCACTTAGCCAACACGGCTTGTTAGTTAGTTTTTTAACATTCCAAATTAATAATTAAGCTTTCATATTTAATTATTTCTTTATAAAACTAGTTTGATGTTGTGATGGGTGGTTAAAACTAGAGCGATCAACCGTATTTCGGACTGACCCTTACTAAGTTATCACTTCTGTCAGAAATCCCTTTTGAATTCTTATCGTTTTCGCTCCTGATAATAATTATTTATTTATTTATACATACACAACCCACAATATGAAACATAAATATCAACACTATAATATAATTTCGTGCTTGAAGCTCCTGGTAAGGTGTTTGTGCGGCAGAACTATGGAATTTAGTAGGATCATCTCAGCGGGGACCACTACACCCGCACCTGGAAGAAAAAAAACAGATCTGTCAGTTGGTTTTCATGTCACAATGACCGATGTGGATTTTCGGTAGGAGTACCTATGTACCTAAGTCTGATATATTTACTCTTTTAGGAGTAGCATAATTTTTTTTTATCCACGACCTTCGTAATATAAGTCTAGTCCTTCCACTTAGCCAACACGGCTTTCTTTCTTTGTGTGTTAGAATAATATCTGTCAGTTGGTTTTCACGCCACAATGACCGATGTGGATTTTCGATAAGAGTATGTCAAGTCTGATATATTTACTCTTTTAGGAGTAGCATAATTTTTTTTTATCCACGACCTTCGGAATATAAGTCTAGTCTAGTCTAGTCCTCCCACTTAGCCAACACCGCTTTCTTTCTTTGTGTGTTCATGTTAGAATAATATCTATCAGTTGGTTTTCATGCCACAATGACCGATGTGGATTTTCGATAAAAGTATGTCAAGTCTGATATATTAAATCTTTTAGGAGAAGCATATTTTTTTTTTATCCACGATCTTCGGCATATAAGTCTAGTCCTTCCACTTAGCCAACACGGCTTTCTTTCTTTGTGTGTTAGAATCATATCTATCAGTTGGTTTTCATGCCACAATGACCGATGTGGATTTTCGATAAAAGTATGTCGAGTCTGATATATTTACTCCTTTAGGAGGAGCATAATTTTTTTTTATCCACGATCTTCGGCATATAAGTCTAGTCCTTCCACTTAGCCAACACGGCTTTCTTTCTTTGTGTGTTAGAATCATATCTATCAGTTGGTTTTCATGCCACAATGACCGATGTGGATTTTCGATAAAAGTATGTCGAGTCTGATATATTTACTCCTTTAGGAGGAGCATAATTTTTTTTTATCCACGACCTTCGGAATATTAGTCTAGTCTAGTCCTCCCACTTAGCCAACACGGCTTTCTTTCTTTGTGTGTTAGAATCATATCTATCAGTTGGTTTTCATGCCACAATGACTGATGTGGATTTTCGATAAAAGTATGTCAAGTCTAGATATATTTACTCTTTTAGGAGTAGCATAATTTTTTTTATCCACGACCTTCGGAATATAATTCTAGTCCAGTCCTCCCACTTAGCCAACACGGCTTTCTTTCTTTGTGTGTTAGAATCATATCTATCAGTTGGTTTTCATGCCACAATGACTGATGTGGATTTTCGATAAAAGTTTGTCAAGTCTGATATATTATTTACTCTTTTAGGAGTAGCATAATTTTTTTTTATCCACGACCTTCGTAATATAAGTCTAGTCCAGTCCTCCCACTTAGTCAACACGGCTTTCTTTCTTTGTGTGTTAGAATAATATCTATCGGTAGGTTTTCACGCCACAATGACCGATGTGGATTTTCGATAAAAGTATGTCAAGTCTGATATATTTACTCTTTTAGGAGTAGCATAATTTTTTTTATCCACGACCTTCGGAATATAAGTCTAGTCTAGTCCTCCCACTTAGCCAACACCGCTTTCTTTCTTTGTGTGTTCATGTTAGAATAATATCTATCAGTTGGTTTTCATGCCACAATGACCGATGTGGATTTTCGATAAAAGTATGTCAAGTCTGATATATTAAATCTTTTAGGAGAAGCATATTTTTTTTTTATCCACGATCTTCGGAATATAAGTCTAGTCCTTCCACTTAGCCAACACGGCTTTCTTTCTTTGTGTGTTAGAATCATATCTATCAGTTGGTTTTCATGCCACAATGACCGATGTGGATTTTCGATAAAAGTATGTCGAGTCTGATATATTTACTCCTTTAGGAGGAGCATAATTTTTTTTTATCCACGACCTTCGGAATATTAGTCTAGTCTAGTCCTCCCACTTAGCCAACACGGCTTTCTTTCTTTGTGTGTTAGAATCATATCTATCAGTTGGTTTTCATGCCACAATGACTGATGTGGATTTTCGATAAAAGTATGTCAAATCTAGATATATTTACTCTTTTAGGAGTAGCATAATTTTTTTTTATCCACGACCTTCGGAATATAATTCTAGTCCAGTCCTCCCACTTAGCCAACACGGCTTTCTTTCTTTGTGTGTTAGAATCATATCTATCAGTTGGTTTTCATGCCACAATGACTGATGTGGATTTTCGATAAAAGTTTGTCAAGTCTGATATATTATTTACTCTTTTAGGAGTAGCATAATTTTTTTTTATCCACGACCTTCGTAATATAAGTCTAGTCCAGTCCTTCCACTTAGCCAACACGGCTTTCTTTCTTTGTGTGTTAGAATCATATCTATCAGTTGGTTTTCATGCCACAATAACCGATGTGGATTTTCGATAAAAGTATGTCAAGTCTGATATATTTACTCTTTTAGGAGTAGCATTTTTTTTTTATCCACGACCTTCGGAATATAAGTCTAGTCTAGTCCTCCCACTTAGCCAACACGGCTTTCTTTCTTTGTGTGTTAGCAGGCGATAAATATCGAAACAAGCGATACTGTCGCGGAGTGTCGCTAATCACTTCGACTTCATAATACAGGCAAAAGTTGGTACGCTTGGTTTCAATACAAATGGTATTTACTTGCGTTATCTAGGTAGATGTATGTATGTTGAACCCATGCGAAACTGGCGCGGATTCCTCATCATCATCATCACCCTACTAAACAGATTTTGTACGATCTTCAATTTCTGTTTTCGGGTCTGGGTGTTTTCTATGTATCATATGTAGGTATGTATTTACAAAAAAAAAATGTATATATGTAGTATATCAGTCACCTAACACCCATAGTACAAGCTCTGCTTAGTTTGGGTTTAGGTGATGCTGTGTGAGTAGTCCGGAATTATTTATTTATTTTATATATTAAAGTTCCCACTGCTGGGACACAGGGACCTCTCTCTTGGCGAGAGAGATCAGGCCTTAATTCACCACGCTGGCCAAGTGCGGGTTGGTGAATGTCACATGTCCTTCAAATTCTTAAGAGTTCTCAGAACATGCCGGTTTCCTCACGATGTTTGCCTTCACCGTTTAAGCACGCTAAAGCGCGGATTCCTAGTTGTAGGTAATTACCTAGGATAGTGATGGAAGGGTTCAGGCGTCCGTCGTTGTTGAAGAGCGGAGTGTTGTCCATCTTGGCGAAGGGCTTGTTGGGGTCGGGGTCGGAGGGGGTGCCTTCAACGCGCGCCCACTCGCCCACTGACGCTTCTTGGCCCACTAGAGGCAATAAATACCATTGTTTATATTTATAAGATTGTATATATACATCAAAAACACTAAGTGAACATTAAACAGTAAAACTAAATAATTCAAAGACAAATTAAATAACTATAATATAAAAATACTTTTCTAAATTATATAGTATTGTATTATAATGTATAACTATGTATATACTCACCTACTGAATACATAACCAAAGCGTGCTCATTGATAGTCGCGTTATTGAGAACAATCGACTCTTTTAACCTGACGCCCGCTTTTATCGTCACGCCCGCGCCGATTGACACATTAGGCCCAATCTGAAATAGAACAACATCTTTGTTACAATATAATCTAAATTAAAAATTTAAGAAAAACTTCCGATTCCTATGCCTTAATTTCCTTAAATGTAAAGCAACATAATATTATGTAATGTGGTCGCGATGCGCTTTCATTTGATACCCCACACTAGTATATTTGCAGATTTTCTGTTTTCCTTCCTCACTCTCATCCCCATAACTTTTAAACGGCTCAACCGATTTTCATTAAACATGTTTAAGAACACCCGGGCCAAATTCACCTTTCATACAAAACAACTGAATTGAAATCGCTCCATCCGTTCGGGAGCTATGATGTAACAGACAGACACGTCAAACTTATAACACCCCTCTTTTTTGGTCGGGGCTTAAAAAGCCATCCATACATATTAACTTTATAAGAATTGTACAAATTCTAATAATTAACACTAGCGCATCCAGAAAATGTCTTCTTTTTCTTAAGTATTTAGGTATTCGTGGTTGGCTATTTCGCCGTAAACTCCCAACGTAACTTTGTTGTCATATCCTACTAATTTATACTTTTTATACAAAAGTTTCTGAGACTGTATGTAAGTGTTTGTTACTCTTTCACGCAAATCTCCTAAAGGGTTATTTTTATAAAACTTCATTTTAATATAGCGTACTAGAATAACACAAAGGCCCCTTTTTGCTGCGCCTAAATACCACATTTCGCGGGAAAATCTCGATTTGTATAAAATTTCACAGGGAAATAGATAGCTGTTGTCCCAGTTAAGAACGCTGAGGCTACTTTTTACGGGAAAATCTATTACAACGCAGGCAAAGCCGCGTTAGAAACTGGTTATGTCGTATTTTATTACAAGGCACCTGATAAGCCGCTGATGAGAATTAACGTGTACGACCTCTAACGAAACCAAGTGTAGGTACTTATAAATCTAAATTAAAAATTTAAGAAAAACCCCCGATTCCAATGCCTTAATTTCCTTAAACGTAAAACAACATAATATTATGTAATGTAGACGCGATGCGATTTCATTTGATACCCCACACTAGTATATTTGCAGAGTTTCGTTACCCACTGTCACCCCCATAACTTTTAAACGGCACAACCGATTTTCATAAAACATCTAAGAACACTCGCGCCAGACTCACCTTTCATACAATACACGCTTTGTCGTTCGAATCGTCAAAAAAAACCGATATCACTTGTGCTGCACTCAGTGGAATATTATAGTATCATCACTTATTTATTTTAGTCTGTAATATGCTCTCTTACTGGTTTACGTATGTACAGATCCGACAGTATGTGTCATAGGGCTTTTCTCATGTAACCTCTAAGTAATACTGTATTAAAATACAGTCAATAATATGCTCTCTTACCACAGCAGTAGCATCAACAGTCGCAGTGGGTGTATTTACACAATCGTCAGTATGTAATGTAAGACTTTTCTCACCTAACCTCTATGCTTTATTTATTTTTATTTATTTGAATACACACAATTTAACTTACAGACTAGGGTCCAACACATTCAAAAGTAAAAAAAAAAAACAAAAATCCAATAACAATTTCAATTAGTAAATAATAACAAATTAAGATGCCTAACCTAACTGTATTTAAGTAAGTCATTAAAATGCTCCCTTATCACCGCAGTAGCATCAACAGTTGTAGTGGTATGTACACATCTTTCAGTATGTTATCTAAGGCGGCCTCTAAACGGTCAATTATATTGCACAATATTGCGAATTGTGCAATTTAATTGACCGTTTAGGGTTAATATTGAAGATTGCACAATGATTGGCCGAAAGTTTGAGCGAGTTTAATTTTTATTGCACCATGTTTTTCGCACGGTGCACACGGGATCAATACTATTCTCCGACTGAGCGCGAAAACATTGTGCTGTTCGTATTGTTGTGCAATATAATTGGTCGTTTGGATCAAAGCGCCTTTCAATCTTATTGTACAATAAAAGTATTGTACAATGTTATTGTAGGTCTAGAGGCCGCCTAAGGCTTTTTGATGACTACCTCTGAATGACGACCTCTGTGGCTCGGTGGGCGAAGGTCCGCCCGAGGTACAGGAGGTTGCGGGTTCGATTCCCGCCGGGGTACCAGCTTTTGTACTATCTACAATTTCTGCTTTCGGGTCTGGGGGTTTTCTATGTATCATATGTATGTATTTACAAAAAAAAACGTATCTATGTAGTATATCAGTCACCTAACACCCATTGTACAAGCTCTGCTTAGTTTGGGGTTACGTGATGCTGTGTGAGTAGTCCGGAAATATTTATTATTTATTTATATTTATTTTTCACCACAGTATTTTACTCTAAGTAATAATGTATTGTAAGTCAATAATATCTCTTACCACAGCGGTAGAATCAACAGTCGCAGTAGGGTGTATGTACACATCCGACAGTATGTGGCATAAGGCTTGTTTCGGCGTCTTTTCCTTCCGCAGTTCTAAGTAATGCCGGTTCGCGTATATCGCCGAACCTGCTGTTTTAACTTGAGACCACCAGTTTGTTACCTGAAATAATACATACACGCAAAATATAATAATAATAATAAACCTCTTTATAAGCTAAATACAAAAATGCGTAATGGGAGGCCTTATTGCTTAGAGCAATTTCTTCCAGACAACTTTAGGATGGAGAGGATAATGCACAGCAAATAACTGGACGGTGCGGTGACATAAAATATATATATATATTAAATATCATCAAATCTGAGAAAAATAATTACAAAAACATTGAAAACTTAAATGTAAATAAATTTTATAAGAATGAGATGGACTTATAATACACCTAGGGTTCCGTGTACAGACAGTACTAATTTAGCACAAAAAAGTGAAATATAATTAAATTAGCTTTTTAAAAAATATGCAGTTGTAACGGTCACCCATCAAAGTACAGTCCGCGCGCAACATCGTTATCATATAAAACGCGCAACTTAATAAAAATAACGTTTGTTTTATGGAAGCCCCATTATATAATAATAATAATAAATATTTCCGGACTACTCACACAGCATCACCTAACCCCAAACTAAGCAGAGCTTGTACTATGGATGTTAGGTGACTGATATACTACATAGACACATATTTTTTTTTGTAAATACATACATATGATACATTATATTTATGGATTATGTGTTTTTAGTAGGTATTTGCTGCTAAAGCGGCAACAGAAATACATCAGCCCTCAAAATTTCAACTCTCTATCTTTAACGGTTCTTAAGATACAGCATTGTGACAGACGGAAGGACAGATAGAAGACGAAGTCTCAGTAATAAATAATAAATGTAAATAAATAAATATTTCCAGACAATGCACAAAACAACATCTAGCCCCGTGGTAAGCTCTAAGCTTGTGTTACGGGTACTAGATATCTGATATACTTAATATAATAGTCATACATATATAGATTTTTTATTTATTATAAATATTAATCACCCAGACCAAGGAAAAAGTGCTTGCAGAACATACAAACACTTTTACCCTCCAACCACCAACCTCCACCAATAGGGTAGGGTCTCAGTATAAGTTTTATTCTTTGGGTACGGAACCCTAAAACACAAGACAAGAACTATCAAATGATTGGGCATTGTATAATTTTTTTGTTTTTATAGTTTAACCTAAAAAGTGAGTTTTATCATTTATTAAAGATCATTAAGATTGAACATTGGATTAGATTTGATACAATTTGTACCTACCGTTATTGAAATCTGAAATGTATGATTAGATTTAATGTAAATTGTTTATAACTTTGGCGGAGGATTAACCATAACCATGGTAGTTCCATAAGTAATAAAGTTGGAACTTACTTGCATTGCATACATTTTGTCAGTGCCAGCCAGTGGAGAAAGGACGTCTTGTTCCCACGACATGTAGTCTGGACTGCTTTGGCCATTTCCACTGGAAACGTAATTTATTATACGTTATCCAACCGAATTATCAAAAAAGTATTTTTTTAAACAGGTTTTACAGCGACGATGATGTATTAAAAACCCGACCATAATTGTAATTGATTGCCGTAAATCAATAACAATTATGTTAACAATGTACTCACATGTCCCCAATGTTCGAGGTTACTTTCGACTAAAATAATAGGCTATATAAGCCACATGCAGAGCATGGGAGCATTAAGGAATATAAACTGTCGGCGTGATAGAAAATCGGACACACACACACACAAAAGTGCCAAGATATAGAGGTAGATCATTGATAGATAGATATATCTTTAATGCACACCAATGCTTAGTTACAGACTAACTTAAAAATAACAATCAATAGCCACATTTGTTGTACAATCAGCGGCCTTATCGCTTAAAGCGATCTATTCCAGGCAACCTTTGGATGGATGGAGAAAAGTTGCTATACTTTAACATTAACGTAGTTATTCCCTTTCTGTATTTACCACGTCACTGACTAAGTAATAACAAACATGATTTAAAGACAGTGATCGGAAATATTTGCGATATTGTGTAATGTATGTAGATAAGACTCTAAAATAAATAAAACTGTAAAACAGTTTTTTAAATAAAAAACATATTTTATTTTTAAATTAACGCGACGGACTCTATTTTACTTTGATCAGAGTGGATACTGTTTGGTTTCTAGACGTAGGCACTTACGTCACTGATCAATTACAAACATGACTTACTTATAAAAGCCAGAGCGTGTTTTATAAGTAAGTCATGCTTGCGTTTAAACGCGCTGGCCATGACTTGGAATACGTGTGGAGAACAGACGTAAACTCCTCAGTTGATCAGAGTGGATACGCGGTTTGGTTTCTAGACGAAGGCACTACGTCACTGATCAATAACAAACATGACTTACTTATAAAACCCGCTCTGCTTGCGTTCAAACGCGCTGGCCATGACTTGGAATACGTGTAGAGAACAGACGTACACTCCGCAGTTGATCAGAGTGGATACGTAGCTGTTCGGTTTCTCGACGTAGTGCGTGACGGACTTGTTATTCGGGTCTCGAACCATGCATCCGTAGTGAACGGACTGTTGGCGTGTCGCTTCAGTACCCATTATGGTTACCTGAGGATAAATTAATAACAATAAGGGACAAACTTTTTAAATTATCATGGTTTTTAACAATATTATGATTTAAAACATATTATTCGCCAAGACACGGTCAGTGTAGTGTGTCGTGATCGAGTTGCGTTCGAGAATGAAACAAGTGGTAGTAGCACTAGTGAGTGTCAACCTCGCAATAAAAGACTCAGAAAGAGGGTAGACCGGTTCGTTTGTAAATAACCGTCTGCCCAAATCGCAAAGACAATGACAATTCAGTTGTTTCCGTGATCATGGCGCTTGCAACAGCGTCGAAATATCGGAAAACTCAAAAACCGTCAAATCATGGTATGTTACCCGTTTTAAATCATAATAAGGGACAAACCACAATAGCCGGCGACAACTTAAAAGGCCATACAGAAAATAGTATCATATTATAGTATAGCCGCTGTCAGATTGCGTTCCTGACAGCTGTCTGTAAAATCACGCCTATGAAGTCCTGAATTCCTTAGTCGTACAGACGATAGCTGTCATTGTAATACTATATGGGCATGCCGACCTATCTAGTGATGGGAGATGAATCATCGTGCCAAACGTATTTTATGCCATAGTATTAAACTATCATGTAGGTTTAAAAAGCCGTGTTGGCTAAGTGGGAGGACACTCGACTTTCATTCTGAAGGTCGTGGGTTCAAACCCCGCCACGCACCTCTGGATTTTTCTTCTTGAGAAATTTATGTGCGCTTTAAACACGTGCTTTAACGGTGAAGGCAAACATCGTGAGGAAACCGGCATGTTCTGAGAACTTCAAAAAAGAGTTTGAAGGACATGTGACATTTACCAACCCGCACTTGGCCAGAGTGGTGAATTAAGGCCTAATCTCTCGTCAAGAGAGAAGTCCCTGTGTCCCAGCAGTGGGAACGTTAATAGGGTGATGATGTGATGTAGGTTTAAAACATTATTTACAGGCACACTTAAGGCGCCTGTATGGGCCAACGGCCTTGAGGATTCGGGCGGAGTCAAAATTATTCCCCGCGCCAACAGCACACTCCCCGCTACATTTTTACGACGCAGAGCGCGGCCTGCGCTCTCGGCAAGCGGTCACGCGTGCCGGGTCCTCGCGAGTCGCGACGCCGTAAATAAGGACTTTCCAACTACATCATTATTACGCTAAAACTATTCTACCGATAGATCTATAGAGATCTACCTATAGAGATTTATGCGTTTGTGCTTATGTTATTTTCTTTTTAATTTAAATGTATTGTTAAAATTAATTATATATTATTATTAGATATTAATGAATCTTAATTTTTAAACTATTTTAGTGTATTTTCTTGTTGGTGGTTCTAATATAACAAATAAATAAATAAATAATAAGTATGTTTTTTTAACTAGGTATTCTTTACTTACTAAGTACCAACCTAATAATAAGATCCTAAGCCAATCCTGCCAGGGTAGGCTAGTTACCTATACAATGTGTATTTTCGAAGCTTGATCAAACGCAATTTGCGGATACATGACAAAAATTAATCGATAAATATCAGATTTTTTTTTATGTAAACTATTAAAAAAAGTCGATTTAATATTTTTTTATGAGAACTAGGTACTTCATCTGGTGTTTTCTTCGTTTCTGTTTGAGTAAACGGTGTATTTTATTCAAAGTAGGCTCATTAAAAAGCTAGATAGTTTACCTAGCTATGAAAATTAAAAAAAAATACAATTTCGGTACAAAAGCCTATTAAAACTTTTTTTTTGTAGAAATTTAACAAAAAAATAGATATTTATTTTATTTTTAATCTGTAACTTTTACACTGGATTATTGAGGTATACTTTTTTGCATGTCATATTAAACTTCATAATTTATACTACGAATCTTTTCTAAAAAGTAAGGGTTTTAATTTTATGAATAATGTCTGGTTTTTGCTTGAAGGCCAATCGTCTGATAGAATCTAGGTAGTATCTGCAATATTCATAATGTCTTTTCCTTTTAAGTTTCAGGTAGAGAGTATAAAATTATTCGAAATGCTACGCGACTGACACTGTTGGTATCCATAGATACTCTAAGGTTGGTGGGTAGCCCACGTACCAAAAAGGTTAATTAAACTCTTTTTGCTGTCATGTTATTAGCCATTCGAATTAGGTACTTTCTGCCTTGTACAGAGATCAACAGACAGCAAATTATGTAATGAAACAAGGCAAGATAAGATGAAACGGAACGAAGCCTTTGCCCAAAAGTGGGATATTAACGGTGGATAATGATAAGATTAAGTAATACAACACTTTAAGTTATTACTATCAATTAATTTATTGATTGTTCAAAATGCCAACCATTTTCCTCAATGCATATCGTTGCAAGTAATCCCACGTTCAGTTCACAAGTTCTTTTTAGTACATCGCGATCGTTTCTTATTTGATTCGCTGGCGTGATTCATGGTGACGCTCCAGCTCACTTCACCACAATCGTGCGTGATCATTTTAATGCAACTTAAGATACATAATTTGTTGTCTGTTGATATTTGGCACTACAAGGCAGAAAGTACCTAATTAAAATGGCTACTAACACTACTGTAGACTCTTTGTAGAATTTGTAGAATAATAATAATATAACTCTTTATTACAAACCAAGATAAAACAATACAAAAATGGACTTGCAAAATACAAAATGCATAATGGGCGGCCATATTGCTTAAAGCAATTTCTTCCAGACAACCTTTGAAAAATATTATGAAGTTTAATAAATAATGCAAAAAAGTTTAAAAATTATAGATCAACAACAAAATAAAAAACAATTTTTTTGGTAAATTTCTACAAAAAAAAATTTTGCGGGCTCTTGTACCAAAATTGTATTTTGTTTTGAATTTTCTTAATTAGGTAAACTATCTTGCTTAGAGTGTTAGATATGTGTGTTGATGGATATGTGGGAAGAGGTAGGTCAAAGAAAATATTGATGGACTGTTTGAAGGATGGCATGCGTAAGAACAAAAATGACTGACAAAAATGTTTCTAAGATAATGACTTTTTAAATTGTACAATAATTAGTTTTATGACTTTGAATTTTTGCTTACTATGATGATTACTGATGTTATAAATGTTTAATGAAATTAATTTAAAGTTAATAATTATAAAAAATTATTTAGTACTGTATTTTGTTAGATTTTTATTATTTTAGTTTATTCAATAATGTAATGCCAATTTTATAATTGCATGCCTGGACAGGTAAAATACATTGATCCATGTAAAATTTAAGCCATAACAACGCTGTAACATGTATTTACGCAATAAATTAATTTTGAACTTGGAAGGAATGAGTGTTGAGATGACGAGTGACAGAGGAAAATGGAAGGAAGAAAGATGTTGCGTCGACCCCACGTAATATGGGATAAGGGCTGATGATGATGATGATGTAAACTATCTAGCTTTTAAATGAGCCTACTTTGAATAAAATACACCATTTACTCAAACAGAAACGAATAAAAAACCATACGAAGTAGTTTTCATAAAAAAAAATATTGGCTTTTTTTTAAATAGCCAACATATAATTTTTTTTATCCTATATTTATCGATAAATTTATGTCGTGTATCCGCATTTAGTTTGATCAAGGTTCGAAAATGCACATTGTATATACTTTGTTTGTATCATCTACCTAGTAATAATAATAATAATAAAACTCTTTATTACACACCATATCACAATACAAAAAGGGACTTAAAGCTTAATACAAAAATGCGTAATGGGCGGCCTTATTTCTTGGAGCAGTTTCTTCCAGACAACCTTAGGATGGAGAGGATAATGCACAGCAAATAACTGGACGGTGCGGTGACATAAAATATATATAACAATTAATTCTATTTTTAATTTTTAATTATATTTATACTAGTCTGTGCTAGTTATAAATAAATAATATTTCCAGACAATTCACGCAACAACATTTTAGTCCCGTGGTAAGCTCTAAGCTTGTGTTACGGGTAGGTACTAGATATTTGATATACTTAATATAATATACATACATTTAAAGATATTTTTTATTATACATATTAAATACCCAGACCAAGGAGAAAAGTGCTTGCAGAACATACAAACACTTTTACCCTCGGCGGGAATCGAACCCGCTACCTTTTGCTCTGCAAGCGGACATTCGCACACCGCGCCTACGAGGCACTCAGAGTCAGAGTTAGTTAACTAGGTAACCCTTATAAAAAAAAAAAACAACTTTTTCATAAGTGTTTTTTTTTTGTTTATAAATATTAATAGGTAGGTACTTATTATATTAGCTTGATACTTAATTCACTAGTTGGTAGGTAGTAAGTATAATCATTACTTATTTATTACTAACTTTTATTCCTGCTAATTGCTTACTGAACTTGTCCAACGAATATACAAAAGTCCGAGCTCAAATACCTATTTCTAAAATATAAAACTAAACAACAGCGTCCATGCGGAAACAATAATCGTTATAAGGTTAAATCGAAAAATGCATTTGGACCGATGACGAAGACGCGCGACACAACCTCCCCGTCCGATAGTCTGAGCCACACTGCCGCCCGTCGCCCCCGCACAGACCCGGTCGTTCCATTTCATACCGAAAACATAAAATAATTATTTGTAGTCGTATAAATCATTTGTTTTAATTTTCAAACGTACAGTTTGTGTGGAATACTTTGACAAATATTTAAGTTAAAGAAAAATACTCAAACTCAATACCGTTTAAAAGATATATCCAAATTTCGGATAAAAAATGCCTTACTTTGAATATTTTTTTTATTAAGTAATAATGAAGATACCATAATTTCAAACGTTCAAGTTGTAATTTAATATCTATTTTGCAACATATATTTTTTTTATACATATTTATTCACTCATAAAGTAGATATATCAATTTGAAAAAGTCGCGTTAGCCCATACAACCACCTTAATCTAAAATAATAGTAAGTACCTAAATAGAATCCAATCTTGTCTGGCTTTGTAGATTGCGTTTTTGACTGGTCGTGATCAAATGGGCTGTGTAACTTCGAACTGTCGTTCAATTTACTAACTTTAATATTTACATATATCATTTTTAACAATATTTATTATTATGACTTAAAAACCGTCAAACCATGGTATGTTTAAAAATATACCTAATGAATTCAATAAACAACGCAACTAAATCTCATTAATAACGTTACTAAATGTTATTTAGGGTAAGTACATCACTAGTCATGGCGAATTTTTTTTTTTTTATGTTAGATAAGCCTTAATTTGACCACAATCTCACCTGATGTAAAGTGAAGATGTGGTCTAAGATGAAGCATGAAGACTTTAGAAGGTGGCTTCTCCGGGCCACATTACGAAACACAAAAAATCGCTTCACGCACTGGCCCAGCCCGGAGGGTGGTGACAAGCCGCGGCCGAAGCCTTCCACCAGAGTCTGTTCTTAGCACCACCCGGAGGTCACGTGTAAGGAATCAGAGGGTTACCACTTACGGACGTGAACAGACAAAACCTCCAAAAATATAAGTACTCCTCGAGTGGATAAGTGTCAAAAATGCAATCTCTCAGTGGCCAGACTATAACAAACTTATGCAAGGTTAGCTAAGTATTAAAATTGAGATTTTATTGCTGGTTTCGTTTGACAGCAGGAAGTCCAATTCAGGACGAAGACTTTCCTGAATCACAATAAGGGGGTTTGCCAATACTCGCAACGCTTGACAGGAGGTTCGAGGATTGTAATAAGTAATGTGGTCCAATAACATGCTACTGTCCATTTTCTAGTTAGTTTGACTAAACTTGGCATGCTCTATGGCGCCCACGGGAGAAGCTATGGGTCTATATGTTTAGACACCCTGCAGTAAAAACAATGTTATTTATACAAAAATATTTTTTAATTTAAGGTATAAATTTCTAGAAAACACCTCACACAGAGTCAGAGCTATAGATCTCTCTATAAACTTAAAAAAACAGTCTATCCATACTAATATTATCCCATCAAAAAAACAATACTTGTCAAAAAAACCACGTCGCGCAACTCAGTTGTTCTGCGGTAAAAAGTTGTGAGATCCATGTAATTCCAAGTCGGTTATTAATTTATTCAGTCTCTACTTAAGCGACTACGTCCAGTATCTAAGACCACGAACGTGATCCATAACAATTGAAAATCAATTGTGTCTGGAATCTCCGTACTCGAAGCATGAAGTTGTTAAGTAATAATTATCAGCATCTTATAGTGACGCATATCAATATTAAAATTATTTAATGTTTTATAATAAATATATTGAGACGTGGTTGTTACAAGGAACGAACGAAGTTACAGGGGGTCGAAAATGGCCTGAATTGCTTCGAGAAAAGGATGGTACGGCCGTGACGCTTTTTTGGTGGGGGCACTGCCGTGCCCCCAGATTAATGCGAAAGTAACTGTTAAACACTACCAATCTAAATGAAATTTGATACACAGAATCTCAAGAGCCTCAGAATGGAAAAAGTCTACTTTTTACCGAGAAAAAACCGTTAATAACGCGGGAAACACCGTATAGCACTACTAGTTAGGTATAATTGTTAACATTTTTACAAACTTACTAAAGCATTATCCTTATCGCCATGGAACTTCCAAAGATCTTTCAGCGGGAAGTCACAGCACACATCCCCATTAAGAAGGAAGAAGGCGGCTGGGTTACCAGCTCGCACTTGGTCTCTGAAGTGGTATAGTCCTCCAGCAGTACCAAGTGGGGTAAACTCTTGGAGATACCTGAAAATACGTATCACAGTATCAGTCTTAGATAACTTTAAGTAACATTAAGTAATATAAGATATTAAATGTAAAAAAGAAATTATTAGAATATGATACAAATATATGTATAACATGTACACTATGTACATACTTACAGAACTTATATATTGCTATGCCCTGTCAGGGCTCATGTTGTAAGCGCTAATTAATTATAAGACCAAAATTGTACACATGAATGCAATAAACGATTTTGAATTTGAATTTGAATTAGATTTCAATAGAGTAAATAACTAAAAGAATAAATAGTCTGTCATTTCGTTTATTTAAAAAAAACTGTAAACTTTTTTTATTTCTTGCAAAGAAAAATCAAGACCATCCAATGCATTGAAGTCAAAGTCAAAACGTTTATTTCCTTATAAGCACATGGCCTACATAGACAGGTCAACTTAAAATTAATAAAACTAAAATGTTTAAACAAAAAATATCAAGGAAATAACATTGTCTTTACAGTTTGCTTCAATGTTTTATACTGAGTTGAGAAGCGAATAGAACAACACAGCTTTTTCAGTTATTACAATTTTGCAGTTATTACAATTATGGAGTTCTTACTTATAGGTAACTATTATAAGTTTAACATTTATAATAAAAAATGCTTGTCATAATAAGGTAGCTATTATAACATGAGCATATCAGTCCTGGTCAACCAGAATTATTAGAGAGAGAGAGAGAGAGAAACATTTATTTATTTATTAGAGCCTGTCAAAGTGGAACTAAGCAACATCTATCCAAGCAGCATCATCATTTATATTGACGCTTTATATTGAAGCTTCGCGTGACGTAACACTATCAAGCCCTGACTTAGTAATTTATAAATAAATTTGATATGTATAAGATGGGGTCATACTACACCGAGAGTTCCATTTACAGTTTACACTTTTTGCAACAAAAAACAACAATAAGAAAAATAGAAACATTTTTAAGAAGTGCAATGTTCTTAACCCTGTAAAAATCACTAGGGAATTATTAGTATTTGTTGTTACAACAAACAAGAAAAACATTATACCTCTCTAGCTATCACAGTTCTAAAGATACCTTCTGGTAACAGACAGACAGACGTCAAAGTTTCAGTAATAGTGTCCCATTTTACCCTTTGGGTAAGGAACCCTAAAAAGTAGATAGTGCCTATTTTGTACATAGGTAACTTTTAAATAGTTCTTAGAAAAATGTACACTAACTATTTCTAAATATATTTTAATTTCATTATACCTGATGATAACCTGATGTTCTTTCTGCATATCACTTATAAACGGGGCCATTTGAGTTGTTGTGTATGAGCCAATAATAAGTATCTCTTTGCATTCCGGCAGCCGAACACATGCTTCTATATGATGTTGTATTAACGGCAAGCCTGCGATAGGGAACAGCGGCTTTGGTATGTCCAGTGATAGAGGGCGGAAACGGGTGCCTAGAATGAATACAAAAATTATACAATATTTATTGATTAAGTTTAATAATGCATATCTTAGATGTAGAGAGCTTAGAGAATTGGCAGCAGCATGGAATGTGCAAAATAAATATAGAAGGTAGTTTATGTTTATATTTATTATTTATAGCCATAGAATAAACCAATTCATTATAATCTAAGCTAATAGCCAAAAACGACACAATATTTTATTATATTCCATAGAAAATCTAAAGACAAATTATAGGGTAGTGAATGTGTTTCATTAAACAATTTCATCTTAATAAACCCGATTTTTAGTGCATAATACTTATTTAGATGTTTATTTGATACGGTAATCTTTACTTTCGTTGTTTTGTTCTACATAATGTCTGTTCTGTAATCTAAGACAGTTTCTTTGTACCTACCATACTATATATATGTATTTTATTAACTTCTCAATAATACGCTTATCTAGTTAATAATAAAGTAGGTATGTTAATGGTAGACACTTTGAAACAGCTAGAGGTGATAAGGATTTCGATACCGGCAAACAAGAAACGATGACGTGTTACTATAATAATGAATTCTTACCTTTTTGAGGCCCTCCGATTAGTATAACAGCTTTCAGCATTATCTATTCTAACAGTCAACTTAATTTACTTGAAAATGATGTTAAAAATAATGTTCTTTTTGCGAAAAACTTGGTGCACGAACTCGCTGTGATAACGTCAACAAACAAACAATTGTATTGACTGACTATGAATGACGTTTACATGACATTGACATACCTTGACTTGACAGTGAAGGGTTCCAATTCAAGAACACTCGGACAGCTTTGCAAAGCGCGCCATAATAGTTTACAGTAGGTATTGAAAAGTTTCAAAGTTTATTTATTTGCACATGAAACATAACAGTTTACACTAAGACGTTCTATGATGATAAAAATATTATGATACAATTGATGAAACAATTATAAAATATATAATTATTATTTACTTTTTTTAAATAAAAGTAAGTTGTCTTTGTGAACAACACAAAACAGGTTCACGTTCACGCACACTTTCATTCGCGCAAGTGTGCGTGAACCTGTTTTGTGTTGTTTTTTTCTCGTAAAACAAGCAGTTTTTCAGTTCAAACTTAACCCTTAAATGCATTTTGTTGCCAAATGTCTACGTTCCTATTTATTATGATTATCTGTGGTTTTTTGAAGACGTATCCGAATATTATTGATTTTTGGACGAAGAAAATATATTTTCAACGTCAAATGATGACAGTGACAAAGGCAAAATCGCGCGTTTTTGAAAAAAGATCGTTTGAACTTTTCGAGTCGGACAACTTCTTACTTTTGAAAATTGTGCAATTTGTTTCATTTGTTACGGCGAAATCTATCCATATATTTAGAAACAAAAATTGAATATTGATAATAATAAAGGTAAGTTTTGAATATATTCACAAATTTTCATTCAACTTTATTTGTATCGTGACATTTTACGAGAAAATTGTTTGTTGCCTTTTGGCTACAGCATGCGTTTGAGCATTCTTGAAGAGTGGATATTAGCTTGTTTTTGCATGTTTAGTGAGGGTGGTTTTTTCCATTTTTCAGCATGAATCGACGGCGAATGAGTGATAGGTACATAGAAGACTGCCTAGCTTCACTAGAAAATGGGTATTTATCGGAAGATGACGAAGATGTAGACGATAACGACCTTGCATATTATCCGGATGTTGCTGAGTTACAAAGGGATTTGGAGGAAGATGAAGACGAGGTAAATGCTGGAGCTGGTCCTTCTGAAGACGAGGTAAATGGTGGAGCTGGTTCATCTGTGGACGAGGTAAATGCTGGAGCCGGCCTATCGGAGTTTTAGGATCCTCCATTGATAGAAACTGAAAGTAATCTAAATAGCAGCACCGTGTCACCTTTTCAGAGGAGCAATCCGATAGGTAGAGAGTTTTGGCGGAACCAGAGCAGAAATTTAATTTGGAAGAAGAAGAATTTGGATTTCGATGAAGATCGGGTACGATTCCTGGGCAATGCAGAGTTGAGTAGAGAGGTAGCTGAAAAAGAAACTCCTTATGAATTTTTTTCTTTCTTCTTCAACGATGAGATCATTGATAAGATAGTCTATGAAACAAATTTATATATTACTCAAAAAGGTCGATCCAACTGTCCTCCTGTCACTGCTATTGAAGTACGCCAGTTTTTTGGGATCCTTATATTTATGTCCGTATTTCACTATCCGAATGTCCGGTCCTATTGGTCACGATTCGGTTTCGCAGCCATTATGCAAACTATGACTCTAAATAGATTCGAAAAAATTAGATCCGTGATTCATTTCAATGATAATGATCTACATAAACCTGTAGATCATGTAGATCACGATCGACTTCATATACCGTTATCAACGCCTGGGTGATGTATAAGAAGGCCAACAAAGATAGACAGAAGACACTTATGTCTCTGGCAGACTTCAGGTCTGAACTAGCTCATACTTTATGTCTATATAAGAATTTGGAGACCGTAAGACGAGGCAGACCGTCTACCCAGAGCATTGACAAGGAAATTGAAGCTAAAAAAAGGAGAGGACCTATGAAACCAGTTCCAGGCAAAGACGTGAGGACGGATGGTGTTGGTCACTATGAAAGAAGGTGCGATAAGAAGAACCGGTGCAAAAATCCGGGATGCAAAGGCTTCACTCGAACGGAATGCAGCAAATGCAAAGTGGCTCTATGCCACACTAAAGAAAGAAATTGCTTTGCATTCTTTCACTCCATCCCGCAATAAATCCAGCAGTACATGCATAATGTTGCCAATTGTCTACATACCTGTTTTTTTATTATAAATAAACATTTTATTTAAAAAATAGTTTTATTACTTTCCTTGAGTCGCTTACTAACAAAACTTGCACAATATATTTTTTTTTTTACAAAAATCAAAAATCATGCATTTAAGGGTTAAGAGAATCTAACCTACAAATACAGGATAAGCCATTTTCGTATCCATAAACTGTGTGTGAATTATTTATTTTTCTGACGGGCAGCACGAAACGATCGGCTCCACGCATAATAATATATTGAATTTACTGTGATTAAGTAAAAAATATCTTGGAAATGTTAGTAACAGTGCTTTTTAGGTTTATGGTGATAACATAACGTGATAGTGTAATCTATACTAATATTATAAAGCTGAAGAGTTTGTTTGTTTGAACGCGCTAATCTCCGAAACTACTGGTTCGAATTGAATAATTCGAACTAATGAAAAATTTTGTGTTGGATAGTCCAGTTATCGAGGAAGGCTATAGGCGATATAACATCACGCTACGACCAATAGGAGCAAAGATATAGTGGTAAATGTGTAAAAAACGGGAGAAATTGTTCATCTTTGAAGCCTTCCGTTTCGTGCGCCGTGAAAACGGTATATGTATTAAAGAATAATAGCTCTCTAAATGATCTAAAAAACAGTCCACGATAGTATAATGTCTATCTTTTAAGATTAACTCACAAAAACCGTTTTTATGGTAGGTACCTAATTTGGTCGAGATAATTTGTTTAAGTTGTATCAACATAATAATATTAATCTTTATGCAAACAAATATGTTGTTGGTTAGTACTTCATCCATTATAACGCGGGTAGCACCGCAGGGCACAGCTAGTTCAAACTTATAAAATAGGGCTTAAAATACAATAGATACGAAAAATCTCATATGCCAAGAAGTTTTAGTCACGTTGCATTCTGTTTAAAAGGTTTTGAGAGTAAGATGAGATAAAATGCTGCCTGCCTCGCAAGATTAAATTAATAATTAAATATTTCCAGACAATCCAACCAACAACATCTAACCCCGTGGTAAGCTGTAAGCTTGTGTTTCGGGTACTAAACATCTGATATACTTAATTATAATAGACATAGGTACCTACACATCGAGGGTGCAGTGATAATACCCGTTACGTGTGCAAAATTAGTTTACGTTAACTGTACCTAAACATCACTTTAAAGAGCAAAAAATTCTGATTCTAGCAGTAGGCTATTAAGTCGTTTTTACGATTTATTTGCATTTATCGGGGTTTAACACTGCACCCTCGATATATAGATTTTTTTTGTACTTTATGTACATATTAAACACCCAGACCGAGGATAAAGTACTTAAAGAACATACACACAATGACCACATGGCAGGAATCGCACTCGCTACATCTTGCTCCGTCGTTTGTTTTTAATCGTTAGGCAACGTGGGTTGAAGTCAGTACTTGGATGGGTGAAGTTTTAACTTTTTAAATTAACAAACACAGTAACATTAATAATATTATGACTTAAAACGGAAAACATAACCTCATTAATAACATATCATGGGTGTTATCCTGTAGTGCGGTTATGCAAAGCTCAAAAATGTGTACCTACTTATAGCCGGTTATTCGCCAAGACACGGTTTTTCTTGTGTCCTGGTCAAGTTGCGTTCGAGAATGAAACAAGACGAGTGTTTTTCAACCTAGCAATAAAAGACTCAGAAACAGGGTAGACCGGTTCTTTTGTTTGAATAACCGTCTGCCCGAATCGCAAAGATCAAGACAATTTAGTTATTAAAAATAAAAAATATAAATAAAAATCTTTTATTTCAGACACAGGGGTCCATAAATTAAATTAATGTGATCATAAAAATTACAAAATTAAAGAAAAATAAATATTATAAAAACGTAGACAGTTACTGTCCTATGCAGAGAGCGATCAATCTAGGAAAAAGGTTCCTTCAGTGATCACTCTCTGCACAAGAGACCTCCTTATTGGAGAGTAAATGTCGTCTCCGACGGTTTTTAAGATATTGTTTCGACTGCTCCGGACTCTGCGCCTTATTGCCGAGATCATGGCGCTTGCAACAGCGTCGAAATATCGGAAAACTCAAAAACCGTCAAATCATGCTAGGTATGGCACCCGTTTTAAGTCATATTACTTTTACCAGGCTTGAATAGGTTTGGTATTATACCTAAATTGTTTACCTACCAGTGTTTTCTGAAGGTAAAACAAATAATAACTCCAAAATTGTAATAACTGCTAAAGCTGTGTTGTTCTATTCGCTTCTCAACTCAGTATAAAACATTGAAGCGAAATTTTTGTTAAGACAATTTAGTTTTATTAATTTTAAGTTGACCTGTCCATGTAAGCCCTGTGCTCCAAAGGAAATAAACGTTTTGACTTTGACTTTGTATACATTTCAGTAAAATTATTTTTGTCTAGTTCCTCCGTGCATCCGGACTTTATGCTATGCTAAATGCTTAGAAAGCTGTGAACCATTACTTAAAACACTAAAAAACTTACCTTTTACCTCACTCTACATTTACAAAATTTGTATTTATGACAAGAAGCATCCAAAAATATTTTAAAGAAATTGTGACGTTATTAAAATACACTGTAGAGCATTAATATACCATGTAGCCCCACGTCGACTTAAAATATGTAGCAATAATGCATATTGTATGGCATTAAGAATTTACAACCAATTACCAAATAGATTTAAAGACTTGACATTGAATACATTTAGAATTAAGTTATTTAATATTTTATTAGAAAAATGCTATTATTCTGTTAATTAATAATAAAAACAATTATTAATTGACATTTTATAATTATTTCGAATTAGGTAGTGTTTGTTTTCTATTTAATTTATAAAATTAATAATTATGTTATATGTTTGTAATAAGGTGTATTATGGTATAATTTTGTAGGATAATTATATATAGCTATAAGACCTGGCAATTATTTACCCAAAATTCTTACAAATAAATGAATTAGGAATTCCATAAAAACGATAAACATGATTATGATAAACTAGAAATCCATGGTTAAATAGGCATTCAGTAACATTTCTTGCCCGCGGTTACAAACAATATATACGCATTAGTGGAACATAGAACTTCCATTTGGGGTTTTCACAAGTCATGCTGCTTTCAGCATGAGGTCGATTAATATTAACCACGCCAGCGGTCGGTATGGCTTAATGTTAGATTGTGCCCTAGGGTTAAGAGGTTCTTAACCTATGTTAACCTAGGTTCACATTTTTAATAAGGAGAGTTACCTACGTACGTATTTTTTTAATACGATTGTTTTGTAAGGAAGAAATGTTAAGAATTTATCAACTAGCAAAAAAGGGGTACCTACTCGTACGGAAGCTTTGGTTTGTATTTTTCTAATATATACGATTTTTGCAAGAAATGTGACATAAACTTCGGTTTTGATTTAAAAAGAAACATATTCTATACATAAAAATCTATATTCGTTCATTTACCCATAACATTTATCTCAATTAATTTTTGGGGATCCACAAACACGATTTTTTTTATATGCGTGGTTTATCGTAGCTTCTAAAATAAGAGAACGGTAGAACTTAAGAATGTAAGATGTACATTACTGTTGATGTATGTAGGTACCATATAAACTTCCACCAACAATTGGTTTGAACGAAATCTAGTAGGTACCTAAGTTGATTTTATTAATAAAATCTCGTGGTCTAAAGCGCAAACTTAACTTTTATTTACAAAGTAAAGCAACGTTGGTTGAGGTCAGTAATTGGATGGGTGACCGCGTTGACTGCATCTTATCTTTGTTTTTATTTTATTTCAATATTTCTTTATTACAATGATTAGTGTATAAACTGTGAAAATATGCCGAACTCATACACACTGTGTGAGTTCATCATATTATTATACCTATCTAATTTATTTTATGTTTGTCACCCAGAGCTTTCTTCTCCGTAAAGAAATATAATGATTAAATTTTAAAACAGAGATTTTCGACAAATTTCCTCTAGACAACAAAAAGTCAGTTTCTAAAGGAGTTTGCTCTTGACATTTCCAATTCCAAGGAATCACTACAACCTGACCTCTACAATCGGCGTTTCCCGGTAAGAGCAATTCCATTTGAGGTCTTATTACGAAGGTCAAGTGTGAGTGGTCGATAAGTGCTGCGACGCCTAATTTGATTGCTTACTGCTATGTGGTTATGTTTTCCTGGTACTGTGACTTGAGGATTGTGTAGAATTGATGGCGGAGAAATTGCGGAAAATATATTATATACACAACCAAAGGAAAAGAGGTTCTTACGCTTAACTTTATACTGAGTGGTCCGATTTTGATTATTCTTTTTTTAACCCCCGACCAAAAAAGAGGGGTGTTATAAGTTTGACATGTCTGTCTGTCTGTCTGGGACATCATAGCTCCCGAAAGGATGGAGATTTCAATTTAGTTTTTGGACATGTTTTATGATAATTGGTTGTGCCGCTTAAAAGTTATGGGGGTGAGAGTGGGGAAGGTTTTTTTTAGTTTTGTATAAAAATCTTAATGTCCTCTCACAAAATACCTATTTTCAGCAGTATAGTTCTTATAGTGTCGGCAAAAAGAAGCTGGACGGACAGACAGACAAAAGGAAAGACATGATGATGATCAATCATAAAGGGTTCCGTTATTTTGCTATTCAGCTACAGAACCCTTAAAAGGCACCAATTATACAAAGCTTGAACAATTTATCATTTTAAATCGATATTTGACGTAGATATTTATAGCCATGATTAACTTAGAAGCCTGTTAATTATTAAAATTTTCAATTTAGTTTTAAGTTTGACATTTCCATGTAATCTGCTGAGTATAAAGCAAAAGCACCTTTATTTACGTTCCACCTGCTGGGACAAAGGGACTTTTCTCTTGTCGAGAGAGGTAAGACCTTAATTCACCGTACTGGCTAAGAGCGGGTTGGTGGAAGTCACATGTTCTTCAAACTCTTCAAAGTACTTCGAACATACTGGCTTCCTCACGATGTTTGCCTTCAAAGTTAAAAAACATGTTTAAAAGAAAATTGTCGAGAAGAAAGTTCAGGCGTGTGCTGCGGGGGTTTGAACCCACGTCCTTCGAAATGAAAGTCGAGTGTGCTACCTCTTAGCCAACACGGCTAATTACCGGCTGAGAATCTTATCTTTATCTTTATATATATAGTTCTTCTGTGAGTGTGTATGTCACTGAACTTCTCTCAAACGACTGGACCGATTTTGATGAAATTTTTTGTGTGTGTTAAAGGGGATCTGGGAATGGTTTAGATTCACAATTTTAGAAAAAAAATTGAATAAAAACCCGTGCGAAGCCGGGGCGGGCCACTAGTACATATATATAAATCTTATGTACTTGTGTTAGTCATTGAACTCCTCCTAAATGGCTGGACTGATTTTGATGCAATTTTTGTGAGTGTTTAAATGGGTTCGAGAATGGTTTAGATTCACAATACGGTCAACTAGGTGCGAAGCGGGGGTGGACCGCTAGTAACCTATAGCTAGTAAAATAAAATATATCGGTTCAAAATAAACAATACGCTCACTTTAAAGGTGCTTATGCTTACCCTCTTGTGCTATGAGTATTATTAATGAAGAGACTTTAGTTGGTGCTTACATACAAACTTTGAATTCGAAACAATATGAGAGTCACAACCGAATGCATCACACGGTAAACTCGAATAAATTTTAAAAGCTTGTACCTACTAAAGGTAACGCAATTTTTTTTTCCTCATTAGCCTGTGGCTTCTGGTATTTGATTGCTAAACAAACATTTTCAAGCTCAATTTTTTGAACCCCATACTAAATTTTTTGAACCCCATACTAAACGGCGTTTAGGTTGTGCGCCTGTGGAATTACCTGATAGCTTGAGGTAATCGAAATCCCTGCCCATATTTAAAAAACTGGTAAATGAATTTTAATAGTCATAATAGCCATTTATTGATAATATAAACCCATATTGTGAAATATGGGTTTTAACGTGGTTGCCCAATGCCACAACTTGTTCAAAATATAATAACTAATATCATTTTTTTTTCTGAATAAACTATAATATTGTGATCTGTATACGGTAGTCATTATTTAATTTTTTAAAGTTTATTTTATTTACCTATAATTATTATTGTTTGTTTGAATGTTACCATATTAAATTGGTATAAAAGTAGCTCAATTATCAATTTGTAATTCCATTTCTCTCTTTCCCATCCTAATGTTGCCTCCAAGAGAGCGCCTTTAAGTGATAAGGCCGCCCTTTGCACTTCCTCTTTTGTGAATTTTATAACAATTTTTTTTTGTTGTACAATAAAGTATTTTTGTATTGTATTGTAAACGGGTGACGGGTAATGTTTTACATAAATAAATAACAAACCAAGAAGAAAAGAAAACGCAAGTAACATCGAAATGTTACAGGTGTATTCACATTTACGTTATCTACAAGAATAATACATTATATCTATAGAAATAACAAGACTTGTGTATCACCACTGTATATTTTTATTTTTTGTTAATTAAGACACATCCGTAACCTGTGCGCGTAGGTTATGGACGTGTCTTAATTTTTTCTGCATCAAATTTAAAAATAGTTTAACCTGCAAAGTGAGGCTTATCACTAATTAAAAATCAATAAAAATTACCACTTTATACATATGATAACTTGATTCAATATGATTTTACCTCGCGATAAGATTAGCTTTTAATAGCAGAAGGCTCAGGACTCGTGACCGGCTCAAAAATCGCGCTATGTTAAATATTACTATTTCGAATTTTGACATTTGACGATTACATACAAGACTATTGTTTTACGCCCATATCTACACGTATTCGTACAGTTGCAGTTACGCGTCGATCGTAAGTTAAGTTCGCATTAGTCGGTTTTTACCTTTAGCCTGAGCTTGAGATATTGCGTAAGTTTGAAGGTCCGTCTTAATTGGGTTAACGGCGGTGCTCAATTACAAGATCCATATTTTGGGCGAATATCGAAATCTATGTTCTCGGAGTTTCAGTAATCTTGCTGGTTAGTTGGACCCAACTAAGCGTCGGGTCGTCCCAGATTTTCACTTTAGATAACCTTCCATAAAAGGACTTCAAAATAATAAATTTGAAACTTATGAGATGGACTCATCCGGGATAGGTTCCGAGTACAGCTTATGGACTTTTTGCATTAAAATAAAACAAAAGTAAGTTTAAAAAACAAAAATATATTAAGGTATAGCTATAAAGGAATTTATTAACATGTGCAAAAAGATGCAGTCAGAGCGATCACCCATCCAAGTACTTACTAGAATCGCGCAACGTTGGTTATCTTTTTTAAATTACGTTTGTCTAGTAGAGCTAGTATGTTTATAAGTTGTGTGTTGGTATTTGTAGTTCTAGCAGCAACAGAAATACATCATTCCTCTCTAGCTATCACAGTTCTTGATCCACCTATTTCCACTCAGAAATTACCTTAAAAGGTCTGTATTGAATTAAATCTTAAAAATTTGGAAATTATGGTGAGATAAATTAAAGATCTCAGACCAGAAAACGGGCAGCAGCGTTTACATCTTTAAAAAACTGCGATCTGCGAATCTTGCGTTATAGAATAGCCCAGGTATTTAGTGTTTATAAACCGATTAACCGTTTTTGGATAATCCAGCGGGAACAAGGTATTTTCCTAAGATAAAAAGTCTAAAGCCATTCTCGATAAGCGGGGTAGGTATCTCACTGATTTTACAAATCTGAATTTTACAAATCGGTCCAGTAGTTATTTAGTTTAGTGTACAAAAGAACTCTTCAGCTTTATAATATTTGTATAGAATATCGAAAACTTGCTTTTCAAGTTTGTGCCGCCAAAGCGACAGATATATTGGTTTTGTAAAAGTAACTGTAGAAAAAACACATTCAAGACCTTTACAACGCCATGAGTACTGTCCTGTCCGCCTGTCTATGCCCTGTGCTTCTACGGAAATAAACGTTTTGACTTTGACTTTGAGTATTAGGAATGCTGTAGGTATTAATTCCTAGCCTTGTTTTATATCGAATGTTTTTTTCAGATGCATTCAATCCGCCTGATCGTTGAACCGCATTTTGTAAGCAGCTAGTCGTAATGTAAAATGGCTGATTATATCCGCCTGCGGCATAGTAGATTTGTGTGGCAGAGAACATCGCGTATAGGTACCTGATACGCGATACGTGTACCGGTTCAGTCATGATTTTATCACACAAGTGCTTGCTATTAACATAGTTACGGTAATACCTTCCAGTGAAAATTGTGTGGGCTCCAGCATTTTATTCACTTTACAACTTGAACTAAATCTCGCCTTCACGCAACAAGCTCTCCATATTTTTATGACTTACCTGTTTTTTTCATCCAGAGCGGCTGTAAGTTTATAATCGTATCAAGTCCAGCGATGCGTCGCAGATAATTGACACGTCGGTGAGCACAATTATCTCGACATGTTTCGTCTATTTAATATTATGCTAGAACATTCATACCTTGGCTTTATTGAGGAAAGTATCTAGAGAAATAATATGCTTTCAAAGGTAAGATTTTATTTGCGTGATGAATTTGGGTAATATTTCAACTGTTGGTTTCTTATATTTGGCTCCCGCAAATATTTTTGTTATGTGTACCTATGACTGGGTAGGTACAGGCAAATACGAAGTTTGTTGGTGTGATAATATCGCTATTGCCTATATTGGCTTTGACTTTTTGAGGGTAGGTAGGTATATTAGTTCTTATATATAATTTATAAACAACTTAAAAATTCAGGAATATTTGATGACTATTTTGAGGATTAATTAAATGATGTTAAAACTACACTACTATGATACTAATCGTATAACGCTGTCAGTAATTAAAAATACTATTAGGTATTCATATCTTAATGTGAGTATCTAGCTGAAACTCCTTCTAATGAGAAATCACCTGTCCTTACCCGCATTGCAAAGAGAATAGGTCCTATTGTTAACTATGAAACAATCAAGTTCAAAGTTAATTAATTTGGAACCTCTATTATCTAAGGGGCTGTCTCCATCAGTGAGAGACCTGCGAAGAGTCCGCGTTTAGTTCGTCGGGTAATATCCACGAAAAGCGATTATTTTGCCAGCGCATCGACTCGTAACGGAATCGCTGTTTGTCTGCAACAATTTATGCGACAGCGACGCTTGCGTTTGACAAAGAGCACGTCGCACGCTCGCCGCTATAACGCCACGTTTCGAAGCGAAACTCCGTGCTCGCCGCTAGGAGCGACACCCCGTGCTCGCCGCTAGGAGCGACACCCCGTGCTCGCCGCTAGTAGCGACACCCCGTGTTCGCCCCTAGTAGCGACACCCCGTGCTCGCCGCTAGTAGCGACAGGCATGCCGCGATGACAACCATTTGTCGCATCGCCGCGATATCATCCTCGTATGTAGACACATACTTGAAGTGTATATAAATACGTTACATGACGATTTTATTAATTTTACTTACAACAAGAGACTTTGGTCGCGTCCCTATCTGTCTCGCTCACTTTTGGCAAACATGACATGTCCAATATCCATCTCTCATCATTTTGCCGTAAAATTAAGAATCTACCAAGAGCTTGTGCGTATAAAAACATTTAAACTGAGTAAAATGGGTTGGAAAAAATCGGGTTACTTAAGGTTTTTATAATTAACTAATCTAACTAACACTTTACTAATAAATTAAGTATTATTTTTTTTTAAGAGTTACATATTCGTCAAATTTTAAAAAAGTCTGTTTAATTGTTACATTTTAGAGCAATTTGGAACTCATATTAATGAGAAATCACCTGTCCTAAACATATTATGGTAAAAAGAAATAATGATGTCAAATATATCAAGAAAATTATGGTAAAAGAAAGCAGTCCAGTGCTCTGTCCCTAATTGCCCGCATGGCCGAGAGAATGGGTCGTTATGCCCCATTGTATCCGGTTTCAACCAGGGACAGTTTAGGGTTAAAATTAACAGAAGAATCCTTTTTCTTTTTTGAACATTTTCTCGGTCTTGTAAACACTTGTGATTGCGACAGATGTTTCAAAAATTGTCTAAGTAAGTATAAATCACTTTTGCTAAACAACTGCCGTTAGGGAACAAAGCCGTGTTGGATAAGAAAAGCCTTGTTGGCTAAGTGGGAACACTCGACTTTCATTCCAAAGGGTATAAATCCCGCCACGCACCTCTGGACTTACCTTCTTAAAAAATTTATGTGCGCTTGCTTTAATTGTGAAGGCAAACATCGTGAGGAAACCGACATGTTCTGAGAATTTTATAGAGTTTGAAGGACATGTGAAATTCACCAACCCGCAGTTGGCCAGCGTGGCGAATTAAGGCCTTAGCTCTCTTGTCAAGAGAGAAGTCCCTGTGTCCCAGCAGTGGGAACGTTAATAGGGTGGTAATGATGGTGAAACAACTGTTGATCGCGTGAGCTTATGTTTTTGTGGTAGGGCTAATCCTAGTATTTTAGATAGATAGATAACTCTTTATTGTACACCACAAATAAAATTAAGTATTTTAAGATTTGTTTAAAAACAAACATAATTCGTTTATTATGTAAATCATCTGTTCACATCTCAGCTAATGCCCAAATATTATGGATTATCCCAGGTAACAAAATAAGCCTTTTCTTGATAAAGGCTTCATTATACTGAAATATTTTTACTAAAATAAGTCTCTAAGATTAGCGCTTTCAATAAATATACGTAAACTCTTCAGAATCGCGCAAATATATAAATGCACTAATTTAAGTAAGTTTAGTTAAAAATAACTACTATTTAAAACTTAGTTGAAACTCCTATAGAAACCACATGTTCTAAAACAAAGCAGTCAGTGCTTTGTCCCTAGTTGTTGAGTTGCCAGTTTTTCTGTTTCAAAAAAGTAGCATTTAGACTTGATAATGAACATCTACAATGGTTTTTTTTTATTGAATCAATTTTTATTAACTTCTTAGATCAGCAGAGTTAAGGCAATCAAACAAAGTCTTCAGAATCGCTGAACTAGGTATATGAAAGCACCAATTTGGGTATCTTTACGGTACCTAAATTTTAACAATTTATTTTCTCCACTGGGAAACTTTCTTCCCTACACAGAGCGCGATGTCGAAGCGCACCAGCCATAGCGCACCCAAGTTGTTCCCCTTCATCAATAATAGTAAAATGAATGGTCTACCGCTGCGTTTCATTCATTTCGTATGGCTCTGTTTATTATTATTGTTATCAAATCTAAATTGTTTTTTTTAATCGTCCCATTCTGTTGTGGCTATGTTTATCTCATTTGCAATCTAAATTGACCAAATATTATCGTGAAACCATAGATTTTGTTGGATATTTGAATAATCCTGTACTGTTGCGGAACATTATCTCATGATAAACAATGGTATAATTCGGTTCGGGGTAGTTTCCAAACTGTAGGTACATTCTTTTGGAATGTAAATTTTTGAATTCATATTCGTGGACGTACACTGCCATACGGACAGTATGAGCCAATGGTGTAATGAATTTCTACCTTTAAATATTTTATTGTACAGCTCGGCAAGCACAGCGTAGGACGTCCACCAACTAGATGGACGGACGACCTGGTGAAGGCTGTGGGCTCGGTGGATGGAGGACCAGCCAAAATTACTCGAGATCCTAGGAGGCCTGTGTCCAGCAGTCGAGATATCTGAAATGATGATGATGATTATACAGCTTTAGTATTTTTACTAGTCTTTAGTGATTATGTATGTGGGTTGGTTGAAATAAAAGAGTTATTGCACTATACTGAATCTATTCATTTAACACGTTACAGGTTATTACAATTATATTAGGTCCTTACATATGAAATTGGCGTTTTTCGTACTGGCCACTTTAATCACAAATTTCTCCTCTTTGGTAAGGAATTCCAAATTCAAATTTGTACAGCTATAGACTCATGTATTTGTGCTTCGATGATCGTCATTCATTTGTTTTTTTTCTTCTGTTTTTTTCTGTTTGCGTCACTCATTTTACAAAATGGAAAACTTAAAATATCGCATTATTTACGAGTACGAGTTCCGCCGTGGCACTAGTGCTGCGGAAACAACTCGAAGGGTGAATGATGTGTATGGCGGTCGTGTTGCAAAAGAAAACACAGTTCGTTTTTGGTTCCAACGTTTTCGTTTAGGAAATTTCGACTTGCAGAACAAGCCCCGTGGACGGCCTGAGACTCAAGTTGATAATGAAGAGTTGAAGGCTATTGTGGAAGCGGATCCATCGCAAACCACGTCTGAGTTAGCTGCAGGCTGCGGTGTTAGTGATAAAACTGTTTTAATTCACTTGAAGCAAATTGGGAAGATTAAAAAGCTTGAAAGGTGGGTACCTCACGAATTGACTGAAGCAAACCGGCAAACGCGCGTCGACTGCTGCGTTACATTACTAAACCGGCACAATAATGAAGGTATTTTAAACCGAATCATTACCTGTGATGAAAAATGGGTTCTTTACGATAATCGGAAGCGCTCAGCGCAATGGTTGGATCCTGGCCAGCCAGCCAAATCCTGCCCCAAGCGAAAATTAACCCCAAAAAAGTTACTTGTAAGCGTTTGGTGGACTAGTGCCGGTATTGTTCATTACAGTTTTCTCAAATCTGGCCAGACTATTACGGCTGATGTCTATTGTCAGCAATTGCAAACCATGATGGAAAAGCTAGCGGCTAAACAACCTAGGCTGGTCAATCGCTCCACGCCACTGCTGCTTCACGACAACGCTAGACCACACACTGCGCAACAGACGGCTACTAAATTAGAAGAGCTTCAATTGGAAAGTCTAAGACATCCTCCGTACTCCCCGGACCTTGCTCCAACAGATTACCATTTTTTTCGAAATTTGGATAACTTCTTGCAAGGGAAAAAATTCAACTCCGATGGGGCAGTCCAAATCGCCTTCAAAGATTTTATTGATTCCCGTCCGACTGGTTTTTTTAGTAAAGGGATCAATGAACTACCTATAAGATGGCAAAAGTGCATAGAAAATAATGGTTCATACTTTGATTAATTAAATATATTATATTAAAAAATATTCGACTTTTTGTTCCTCCCATACAAAACGCCAATTTCATATGTAAGGACCTAATATTATTATTTTAATCCTTATTAGGATATGTCTAAACACGGCTGAGGTTTGAAGAGTGACTGGCGAGGCTCCGCATAACTATTAAAAAGCTGAATTAACGAAACGCGTTTGCGCCGCGTACTTTTATGCTAATCTGTGTCACTACATCAATCCTCCCCTTTTTTCAAAATTTTTTACAAAAAATTTTTATTTTACTTAAGTAGTACATTCAAGGTTAAAACATTACAATAAACATTACAAATTCAAAGGCTCATGCCTGCTACACAAATATGCTTACGTTTGAAAACAACATGCGATATGAGCTCGCATTCATTTATGCAGAGGTAAGTACATAGTTATTTCACAATCAAAGTTCGTTCGAATGACCAAAGTACAGTCAGCTTGTAAAATTACATACATGTTTTTTTTTTTTTAACTTTAAAATACATTTTTAACAATGAAATCTTTTAATAAAGTTGTATAAACAATGAAATAAACTTTGTATGTTAACAAAAAAATTTTAAACTACACATTTTTTTTACATCATTCTAATACACTGTAAAATTAATAAAATCTAATTTTGAAAAAAAATATTAAATTTCGTATTACTGAGACACACGTGCAAATTCGCTAAGTTGCAAGATCGCTACATGACACTGTTAGTGCGCTCTAGTATCAGGTTACAGTTCGTGATAACGCCAAGTTCTATATATAATTGAATTATTTGCAACACATAAGAATAATGAACGGAACCTAGTTATCATTTCTAATCACTTTGCACTACATCTTGAATTTTGTAGTTATTTTCGGAAGTTCGGTCTCCAGCGGGGTTACACATATTCCAGTCACTCGGCACAAGCAGTGGGAATGAGCCAATATCTCAAATTCCAGCACTGATCCTCCGGCAAGCATGTTTCCTCCAACCGGGCAAATCCTCCGGCAAAAACGCTTCTTCCAACCGGGCAAAACCTCGAGTGAATCTGCAGGTCCAAACTCCATTTTCGTCAGGATTGAATGCACCTCAGATATAAGCTGGCTTTAAAAATATCATGCCACTTCTATAGAAGACTGTGAACTTCGTTGTCTGGATCGCGGTTTCATTGGATGACATCACTTACTGCGCATTCCGCGTGGCGTTGCTGCGTTGGCATTTTCTGAATATGCTTGTTTATCCATGTTGTTCCATTATAAATTCCTTCAGCCGTGTTCTTAAAATTGAGTCACTCCTACACGGATAACTTAAACACAACCCACAATATAAATCACGATAATAACGAATCACGTCGGTTAATATATCGGTTTAATCACGTCGGGGTCACCACTTTAGTATTTAAACTAGTCTTTAGTGATTATGTATGTGGGTTGGTTGAAATAAAAGAGTTATTGCACTATACTGAATCTATTCATTTAACACGTTACAGGTTATTACAATTATATTATTATTTTAATCCTTATTAGGATATGTCTAAACACGGCTGAGGTTTGAAGAGTGACTGGCGAGGCTCCGCATAACTATTAAAAAGCTGAATTAACGAAACGCGTTTGCGCCGCGTACTTTTATGCTAATCTGTGTCACTACACAGCTATGAGAACTTCCCCTTAAATCTCTCATTTTCTTTTTATTCCCCGATAAAAAAGAGGGGTGTTAGATATAGGTTTGACGTGTCTGTATGTGTCATCGTAGCTCCCGAACGAATGGAGAGCAAATATACATACTCGAGTGGGGTATCAAGGAAGCGCATCGCTATTACAAAATAATATGATTTTTTACTTTTTAGGAAACTTCGAGGGTTCGGAATCGGAAGCTTTTCTTAAATTTTAAATTTAGATTAATATAATACAGTTATAACTATATTACCTAATATCTTTGTCCGTCAAGGTGACTTTGCATTCACTTCTCGTTGCACAGTCATGTCCATAAAACACTTCCATAATTATTATTTTTTCATGTATATGTAACTTTTTTGGTGTGTGGTAACGTATTAAAAATAATAATAAAACATTTTTGAGTTTTGCATAACCGCACTACAGGATTCCTTGCTCTTGATGATTGGAAGCCATCTTCACGATTGAAGTTCCTAAATTTGTTAATTTCAATAGCCTCCCGAACCAATCTAGGCATATATTGCCACTCTGTTGAAATTACTAGTTGTTTATGCAACTCAATACAGTGATTAGAACTCTGCGTTCTTTACTACCTTGATATGTTCATCGATACGACAAGCGATAGTTCTCTTGATCTGCCCATATACATATTATGAGCTTCCGCAGTTACAATTCACTTTGAGTCATAATATTGTTAACAACCATGATAATTTAATAAGATAGAACAATTTTTGATACAAATTTTAACCTTATGCAGTGTACCCACAGTGGAGGAACTGAGATCTGCACTGACACCTCGCCTAGGAGTGTACCCACAGTAAGTGAATATTTTTTTTTATTTTCTGTTGCCTATAGGGTGAATGAATCAGCCTAAAAATAATATGCAAATTAGACAAGAGAACGTAAAGGGAACTACTCTGGTGAAGTTAGCTTGGGACTCTTGTGGGCGTTTGCAAGCTGCCGTTAACAATTATAATGAACTATAACAAAAAAAATACTTGTTCCATAGTACATAGGAAAAATAAAAAACAACAGCAAGCTGAGGTCTTCAATAGTGTTTATATTTATTTTTTTATACAGTTTCAGATACCTTTATGCCAATAACATAAAACAATTTTATAAAACAAAAGACACGTTAATATATTTAACTTTCTGACCCGTTCTGGCTTTGCTCACAGAAATATAAACAACCGGCCCGAGACTTTAAGTTGTACCAGTATAGAATAAACTACTGTTTATCTACCCAGTTTCTGACATTTGTTCTAGCTTCCTTGATCTCCATGTCAATGTGGCCCCATCCGATAAGAGCACCAGTTGCAGTTGCAGTAAAATTAGCCATGATGCGGCCCTTCTTGAAAGGAAAGTTGGCCGGGATGTTTCTTATCGGAATCGTCATGTTACTCAAGTTGTATTCACCCTTGAATAAAATATTCAAGATTAGTTGCTGCCGACGCAAAAGGAAATTCATTATAGACGGAAAATTTTACAAGTGTTCAATACAGTATTTTTGTCTTTACATGTTGGCTGAGCTTAGTTCAACGCGAGCGTAGGCAAATTAATAAATGGCAAATGCTACTGCCTACACGTTTAGCAAGTTTATCAAAACCCAATGCAAACATGTGGATACTATCGGCTGAGTGCGCCCGAGCGCCTTTTATTTGTGCAAAAATACAGACAACGAACGACTGACTGTTCTCCACGAGCTACGCAAAAAATTACGTTCCATACACGTAGGCGCTCGAAACAGAGCTCAGGTGTCAACACTCAGTATCTTAAGATCTCTGACTTCAGTTTAGTTCGAGCGAGAACAGGGAACCATTGACCAGGAATAATATGAGCGCCTAAGCTGGTCCAGGGACATTTCTTGTGACTCTGACTTCTAGCTAGTAAAGCGTTTGCTGACGGGAAGCTCGGCATTTAATCCGATGTATAAGAGGGAACCATACACCGAGGCTTCCGTATTATGCGCTCACCTGCATCAAAACTGTCTCGAGACTGAACAGAATTCATGAACCACCGAATAAGTGAAGCCGCTCACACCTAAGAATTATACCTAGACTAAATAGCCAGTCTTTATTGTAGTCAAAGACAGTTTTGATGCCGGTAACTAAGTTTTAATAAAGTTGCTCCGTACGACTTTGTTCAATTCCTAACTTGACCACATAGTGGATCACTTCCTTCGTCTTCTTCTTTTTAAGCCTAAGACTATGTTTATATTTTTCCATTATTCAAATAGAAGAAGTTGTAGGTACTTACAGCCGGAAAAGGACATGGTCTGTTAAACTTTCCCTGTTTCATGGCAGATCCGAAGAACTTGTCTTTCAATACTAAATCACAGAACTTAAAATGCATTTCCACAAAGCTCCTCTTGTAAACATTGGTGAGGAATTCGAAGAAGTAAAAACTAACCTAAAACAATAACATAATGTTAGGTTTATTACATTACCATCATCTTCCTATGAGCCATGTTATACGGCCGGCACAACATGTATCGCGCTTCCATTTTTCTCTGCCACCCATCATCTCAACACTCACTTATTTCTTACACATATTTCATCATCTTTGTCATACTCATTATATAAAGCCCTTTTTGTTACACAACTTTCAATAGAATATAATAGTCTTACACTTAAAAACACCTATAGGTTGGCACAACTCTACTCTTCTAAATTTGTGTAAATAAAAATTATGACGAAGTAACGTAGCTTGCTAGCGAGATGCGGGACTCGAACCTACGTCTTCCACTATACGCATGGACGGATTGACCGCTATACCAACCTCGCCACTACGTCATCGCTTCAATTTCATCTACAATGCAACTACGAGGTACGTTACGTCTCGTACTAGTGACATCTAGTAGCAGTTTATTCTACTCGTAGTTAACAACTCGTAGCTGTTTGAGTGGGTGGCCTTTGCCGACTGGCAAACAGATCTTCAAGGCATTTGTAAAAATCAAATACAAGAATAAGATTACTTAAATATAGGTTTATTGATAATGTTAAGAACTAGGTTAAGGCCTGAATAAAGGCTATTTTTAACCCCCGACCAAAAAAGAGGGGTGTTATAAGTTTGACGTGTCTGTCTGTCTGTCTGTCTGTGTCACCATAGCTCCCGAACGGATGGAGCGATTTTAATTTAGTTTTTTTTGTATGAAAGGTGAGTCTTGCGCGAGTGTTCTTAGACACGTTTCATGAAAATTGGTTGGGCCGTTTAAAAGTTATGGGGGTGAGAGTGGGGAAGCAAAACCGAAAATCTGCAAATATACTAGTGTGGGGTATCAAATGAAAACGCATCGCGTCCACATTACATAATATTATGTTGTTTTACATTTAAGGAAATTAAGGCATTGGAATCATGGGTTTTTCTTAAATTTTATAATTTTATATAGTCTTGAAATGTTCGTGAAGGTCTAGGGAAGGTTAAAAAGGCGAGAAAAAGTCGAATAATCGCCGGGAATTTTTTTTTAATAAAAACCCGTGCGAAGCCGGGGCGGGCCACTAGTTACAAATAAATTCATTCATGACATCCATAGGTACCATGAAATCACTTCTTGACTTTACTTTTATTCATAACCGACTTTCAACGAAAAAAGGAAGTTGTCAATTCAACGCTTATTTTCTTTTGTTTTCTTGTTTGTTACCTTTGAAGTTTTTTTGTGAAGAACTTTGATCTCCGTAGACTGATTTCAATTATTCTTTTTTTAAATGAAAGCTGTTGCGTGCACGTTGGTCGCATTTTATAACAATCGTATCGTAATATTACGTTTTTGAGCATTTTTGTTTAACCGACTTCAAAAAAGGAGCAGTTTCTGATTTTGGTGTCTAGACAAATTTAGCTCTTTTTAGTTTTTAATTTGTATCGAAATGCTTAGGAAATGGTTGCCACTACGGGAGGAGATAGGGGCAAAGTGCTTATGCCGGTGCCAACGGCTCGAGTTATACTCAATCCCTAATATAAATGGGAGTGTATGTGTATGTCTATTTGTTTGTCCGTCTTTTACGGCCTGGCTGAACCGATTAGCATGAGCCTGGTACGGCAATGGGTTATACATGAGATTAGGACATAGGCTAGGTACTGTATAATTACAGTACCTAGCCTATGTCCTAATCTAAATAAAATTAATGCTTCTTATTAAAGAAACAATAATATCAGAGGGAGCTCAGTTTTATAACAACTTACCAACCAATATCAAGGAATATGAAACAATTAAAGATTTAAAAATAAAGAAATTTGCTAAGCAGGCCATTTAAAAAATTAAAAGAAAATAACAATTTAGATTACAAGATTAGAACATACAAAAAAAAACTAAAAATATATAAAAAATAATAGAAATAAAGTGATAATTAAATCTTGTAACTTGTAACTCCACAATTTTTTCAAACTGCTAGGTACTTTCAAACCCTATTTCCACATTTTACTTTAAAATGCAATTGATTTAATTATAAATTGTTAACACTTGTTTCTATATTTATCCAATACTCGTTGAATTCCTTATAAGTTAAGATTGTCACTTAGCACAGAACGCCTAGAGAGCCTATATCTTATATATTATTATTATATTGATTATTTAATTGAATGATTGATTGATATCTTAATAAGATATATTGCTACTGTTGCTGAACTTTCAAACGTCCTTCTATCTGCTGATTCTTTAACTAGGCGTTAGTTATATTAACTACTCTGTAAAAAAAAACTAATATTAGGTATAATAATGTTATTAATAATCGCATTAGGGTTAGGGTTATGTTTCAAACACCGTCTTGGAGACCCGAGCAAACCCCTCCTGCCCGTTACAACGCGATATATAGTTTTTTTTTTATTGTCCTTTGTTGTCCCACTGCTGGGCAAAGGCCTCCCCCAACTCCCTCCGACAATCCCTATCCAAAGCTGTTTGCCACCAACTTTCCCAAAAGTCTTGAAGGTGGCCTCGCCAACGTTTTCGTGGCCGACCTCGCTTGCGACTTCCTTCCGGGTTCCAAGCCGTTACAGCAAGTGCCCACCTTTCGGGGTGCATCCGACGAACATGCCCAGCCCACCACCACCTGAGATTTGCTGTTGAAACTCCTACATCTGCAATGCCTGTAAGCGAGCGTATATCCGTGTTCCGAATGCGATCGGTTCGTTTGATACCAAGGATACTATACGCTCCATTGCCCTCTGACAGATCTTGAGCTTGGACTTCTGAAGCTCGGTAAGCGACCATGTCTGTGCACCGTAGGTTAGGACAGGCAGAATGCGAGTTTGTGCTTAAGTGCTAGTGGAAGGTTACCCTTCATGTGCGCTTTCATGGACCAGAAGCTTTTCCAGACGACATTGTCCTGTTTGCACCCACATCACAGGAACTTCAAACATAGCTCCAAGATCTAAGCGAAAAAAGTCTGGAGGTTGGACTTCAAATGAACGCAGATAATGTCTAACAGCACGAAACGTAGGGTTGTGGTAGAAGGGCAGGATATACAATATGTCGACGAGAACACTTATTTGGGCCAGCTAGCTAGTTTCGAAAACAGGCAAGACAAGGAGATATATAGTATACCATTAAATAAAAGAAAATTTGGTACTTACACTTACATTGTTATGGAACTCATACCGCCAGTTCAGGTTCAACCCTACGTAGTAGAAGGGGTCCTTTCGTCCGTACCTTTGAGACGTCAAGTTCGCGTATAGCAGGTATTCCGTATTGATACCACGGACGACTGGGTGCTCCGTTGAAATGTAGCGAATCTATAAAAATCTTTTTTTTGATTTCTAACAATATCAGAATTAAAATAAGATATATATGTAGGTATACTAGCGGCCCGCCCCGGCATCGCACGGGTATAAAATTTTCCCGGAAATTATTCGAATTTTTCTCGCCGTAAAAACCATCCTATCTCTCAAGTTGGATCGAACTGCACATAGTGTGCGAATTTTATTATAATCGGTTAAGTGGTTTAGGAGTCCATTGAGGACAAACATTGTGACACGAGATTTATATATATTAAGATATCCTTCAAGCACGATCAAGAGAAAAGAAACAGGCTACACAGCCGCAATGTATTACGAGACCTAAACTAACATTTTTCAACAGGAAAAACGGTAATTTATATTGTATTTACATCTAAAAATCGGTATCATGATAGCTATCAAAAATGTTAAGTGTCAAAATTTAACATTATACAAAAATGTTAAGTGTCAAAATTTAACATTTTTGCCGCGAAAATTACAAGCAATCGACATAAAAAAGTTAGTTTTGAACTGTATTTTCCAGCGGCGACAAAAGTTATATTGTATATCTAAATTAATCAGGAACATTTAATGTAGCTATCGGTCCACTGTGGTCGTCCACTGCTGGACATAGGCCACCGCATAAGATATTAGATATTAAGGTTGGAAGCGGTTCTGCATCTGTAGACTGTAGACCTGCAACTAATACTAAGACGTCCGTCCATCTAGTATGTGGCGGCTGATTCGTAGCCTATATGGCCACTTCACGTAGCTAATCCCATTGGCTATGTCGGTGACCTGTTCTTCTATCACCTCGTTCCTGATTTCATCGCGCTAAGAAACCCCGAGCATAGGTTTCCATAGATAGTTGCATTCGTTATCCATAGATAGACTCTAAGATCTATGGGCGATAAAACTGTCTTTAAGGCCCAATTTCAGCGGTAAAACGAGTTTAATTACATCAAAGCGTGCTTATATCCAATGGTGAAATCGGGGCCTTAGTCTTAGAGCATAGTGAAGCACCACCTTTCCTTTCAATGTTTAACAATTATTATCCCATGATTCTAAATACATTCAGTTTAAAAACGTGACGTGACACTGACACGTAACCTGTATATAATGTGAGGCGCCATAGTGTGACGTCATCGTGGCAATAATACATATATCGCTGTGAAGGGTCGCGTAGTCTGGCTACTCGGCGCCTCAAGACTGTTTTTATCCATGTTTTAGGAATAAAACAATCGTTGACAATGTCAATGTTTTGTTGACATACCATGACGACGTCCAGACAAGTTTTTTATGCACAATTTATGTTTTTGATGAGATTTACCTTTTCCGAATTGATTCCGTTAAATTTGATAAGAAATATTAACAATAAAGATGACCACATCCTGAATATTCACTATGCAATGTGCATGGCACAATGTGTAAATCGTAATAAAAAACTCATTTGAAATAAATTGTACAACATTGAGTACGTTTTATACAGGCTGTACAGAAAATTTGCCTCCTTCTGAAAGTTGGTCCTACTAAACTGGACCGCCTGTCCTAAGTATTCAGAAGCGTCCATAACTTAGGTGATAACTAACAGTTTTTCACCCTGTACACATAGAGACATAATTAAGTATGCGTTTCTTGTCGGTCACGATAAAGTCTATATCACTGAATGTGGACATTTATCCCTAATCTAACATTTTTCGGGATCGATTCCCGCCGCCCCTTATTGTTTAATATGTATGATAAAAATATCCACTTTTGTGTGTCTATTATATTAAGTGTACCTATCAGATGTCTAGTACCCGTAACATAAGCTTATAGCCTAACTCGGGGCTAGATGTTGTTGTTTGGATTGTCCGGTAATATATATATTTTTATTTTATTTATTATTATTATATAGTTAATGTATTTATTTGAAATGTACCTGCCTAAATAAGATTGCATTTAGTATGTTTATATATATATATACTATATATTATATATGTAGGTTTATAATATTCGTTAAGTCACTATTGTTATTTATAATCCTATTTATAATCATTTCATATTTGCACACAGATCCCCTTTTATGTCTTAATGATCCTATCCATTTAAAGTTGTCTGGTACAGATTATGATCTTGATAGATATTTCATATAATAAGTGACCTATTTCAAATCTGACTATTTATTAGGTATAAACCTACCGTAGACCAGCTATTTGTAAATAATATAAATAAAATATCTTGTTTAAGTATACATGCATATATAAATGTCTTTATTCTTACACAAACCAAATATTCGTAAAGCCATTACAAAATTACAAATCAAATCAAATCAAATCAAATCAAATGTTTATTTGCAGAATACAATTTTTCAAACATTACATTACATTTTAATTATTATTTACATTAATCATCTATGGCTCTTATAGAATGTATGATGATGTTAAACACAACACACTTTATTTAGCAAAAAATATCATACCAAATATTTTGAATTATTTGTTATTTCAACAGAAATATCTGTTTTCAGTAACGGTTTTAAATTATTTGAAATATAACGGAACTTATTAAAAAAATAAGAAACAAAAATGTTTTTAATCAGCCATATCACATAATTGAATAGTTATTAGACAGTAACTTTATAATCAAAACATTCTCAATTTCTAATTATTTATCACGGCCATACTGACAAGTACTTTGTTCTCAAAGTACCTACTTAGCATGGTAACGAACGGTGATCATTTGATGTTTTTCATTTATTTCATTTATCTATCTCATTTTATGTATCTTTCTACTTTTTTAATTACCTTCAGTTGCCTAGACGTGTCAAGCCTTTTCCACCGCTGCTTATGAGGTAGGCTTGCACCAAATAACCGAAGGTTCAGCGGACTTGTGCGTTCTGTTTCAGATTAGATTTAGATATTTATCAGATTTAGTACTAAGCAAACAGTCCTTTAGCGGCTTAGTTATTTTCCTAGCTTACATCGACGTTCTAATCCCCTCCATCCACTGTAAGTGGGATAGATTCAGTACCAAATAAACTAGTATCCCAGCGTCTTTCAAATGATCACTATTCCGTCTTACCTATTATCACAAAAGTACAACATAACAGTTATTTTGTTATTATAAATCGGATTTTAAATGTATACAACATTACAATATGAATCATATTATCGTAAAATCACATACAAATTATATGCACAATACAGATGTCGTAAAAATCACGTTATGAATTAGTAATTTTAGGCATATATTAGTTTGTATTTTCGTCTACCATTTCCCTTGGCCAATATCGCAATTTTTCTTTTGCTACTGTTATATTGCGCAAGTTACCCATACCTCTCAGAGCACAGAGGTCATTGGAAAACAACGATGTTATTTCATACGGGCCTTTGAATTAAGGGAATAACTGATCATTTCGTCTGTGCTTTTGAAATACATAAACGATATTACCAATTTCTAATATTAAATTATTAAGCTGTGTAAGTCAAACCGACTTTTCAATTGTCCGCTATTTGTAAAAGATGTTGTAGAGTTAATTCTCTATCGTTATTTATATTGATTGGGGTCCTATTAGAGCAATCAATCACTTCATTTAATTTAAATTGTATACTTGGTATATTTGCCTCGATATCAATCAATAGCCGTAAAGGAGATAAACCCGTTTTTTAACAGTGGTGTTAATGGATTGTTGGACATTCCACAAAACGTTCGGCCAATCTGACAGTTCATTACATGTAGTCCTAAGCATATCACTGATTAGAGACATAACGTCCAAATTGTCCGTTACCCCTAGGTACCCCAGTGGAAATCATGTGATGTTGGATATGCAACTCATCAAATAACGTTTTTATCTGGTTGCTACTAAAGTTGGTACCCTAATCAGAAATAACTAAAGAGGGAGAGCCGAACAATGTAACTGTATCTCGTATTACTGGTATTATTTGTTCTGAACCCAATGTTTTCAAGGGTTAGTATGCCAAACTTAGTAAATCCATCAACGATCATCAAAATATATTTGAAACTTTCGGTAGATCGGTTAGAAATTAATTTATTAGGATTTATTATTTTATTTTAAATGGCGAATGTAGATGAATGTGTTGATGGATGTTTTTAAACACCCTCTTATTATGAAACCAATAACCAAAAATTTGACCGTGTTTCTACAAGGAGGAAAAACTTACGTTGCCCTTACCAACCAACTCTTAAGGTCGCAAAAACTTTGCTCTAGGTACCAAGCGGTTTTATTGTTCAATGCATTACCTATTCTCGTGAAAACAATTGACGATCCTAAGGTATTAAATAATAAGCATAAATTTAAAATTTAAGAAAAACCCCCGATTCCAATGCCTTATTTTCCTTAAATGTAAAACAACATAATCTTATGTAATGTGGACGCGATGCGTTTTCATTTGATACCCCACACTAGTATATTTGCAGATTTTCGGTTTTGCTTCCCCACTCTCACCCCCATAACTTTTAAACGGCCCAACCGATTTTCATGAAACATGTCTAAGAACACTCGCGCAAGACTCACCTTTCATACAAAAAAAACTAAATTGAAATCGTTCCATCCGTTCGGGAGCTATGGTGACACAGACAGACTGACAGACAGACAGACAGACACGTCAAACTTATAACACCCCTCTTTTTTTGTCGGGGGTTAATAAATTAAAGGATATTTTGTTGAAAGGGAAGGGAAACTAATCAGTTAGTGACATTTTTTTCTGATGACATAATCTTTGAATAATTTTTTTTAGACATAGGGACGACTCTCTTACAGAGAAAATTAAAATAAATTTACTAAAATGAATTAAATAGGTACATATTTAGCTTATTAACTAACCCCGATTTCCCAGTCAGATCAGATTAGGATAGATCGTTTTACCACATAACTGAGATTAAATTAATTTAATTCCATTCGATTTGTAGCATAGAATGGTGAAATTAGGGCTAAGTGTAGATAATTAGACAAAATTATTATGATTATTGTTATTTATAAAAAAAGTCAGATTCCTGAAAACCTTTTGATACTAATTTTATTTATTAATAGCTGACCCCAGCAAACGATGTTCTGCAAAATTGAAAAAAAAGATAGTAGCCGATTCTCAGACCTACTGAATATGAATATAAAATTTCATAATAATCGGTTAAGCCGTTTCGGAGGAGTATGGTAACTAACACTGTGACAGCTGAATTTTATAGATAAGATAAGATTGATATTAACATTTGTAATTTTGGTTTGCTTTGATTTGTTATCGTCATATTATTTTTAATGTTTATTTCTTACCTATACCTTGTTTGTGTTACTGTTACTTAATTTTATTTGAATCTTCAATTATAAGTACCTAGACTCATTTATTAATTGAATTATTTATTTTTTGGTATTTTTTTGCATATTATGTAATATTGTAATTTTCAAATACAATGTAAATAATGTGGAATTAAATAAATATGTCAAATGTATGAAATGGCATAGCTGTTTTCAGTATAGGATGGAGAAAGCCTTGTCTAGGGAGGCTTTTTTGCTTTATACAAATCAAACAATGCGAGAAATACTTGCGGATTAATGCAGCCATACCAGGGAACCAAACACATTGCCTTTGACACAGGTTTCCAAGATTCAAACCATCTAAAAGCGGAGCCTTTAAAGGCCTTACCTGCCTTCGCGACAGTAGCTACGCTGCTCCATCCAATAGCCTTTGAAAGATCTTCAATTGTTTTACACCAACTCTCAGCACCGCTGTCGCTTATAGTTGGGTCGAATGAATGGAAAAAGCGCTACATCTTCATCAGATCGCCTATTAGACGAAACTACGTCGCATATAGCCTTGAGAAGGTCCGTCAGTAGAGCAGAACCCATTCTGAAACTCAAAAACACGGCCATTAGAAATGGCTATTCACAATCCCACTTCTGATGATATTTAAAATAAAAGAAAAAATAAAATAAGCCTTTATTACTGAGTTGAGTTAACAATGCGATTTTCTTAATTATTTCTTATTTATAGATCGGCAATTTCTCTCCCCAGCTTGTCCTTCGACATAGGCCTCCTCCAAAGATTTCCATTTCTCTCTCTCCCTCGCAATTCTCATCCATTCCTGTCCAGCAGTTCTCTTAAAGTCATCTTCCCAGCGTTTTGGTTGCCGCCCTTTGTTCCTTTTCCCATCTCTGGGGTACCATTCAGATATGGTTCTTGTCCATTTCCCATTCTTCTCTCTCATCATATGACCTGTCCATTGCCATTTTAGTTTTTTACATATTTTCCCTGCATCTTTAAATTTGGTTATTTCTTTGATATTTTCTAATCTTACCCTATCTTGTCTGATGATATATCGTCCCCGTAGAAGGAAAATTAAATAACTGACAAAACCAAAATCGCGAGAAAAACTCGATTTACCGATTTTTTGCGACAAAAATGCCGATAACTTTTTTTTGCCAAATAAATGTACTGTCCACTTTTTGATATTTTAAAGATTATAACTTAACCTAGGTTATAATTAAACAAACAAAAGATTAAGGTGATTGGTTTATAAGAAAAAAATCAAAAGCAACTATGTATTTTTCCCTCGCCAGAGTTTTGATTGTTTATGTCAGTTATTTAATTGTGTATGCTAGTTATTCATTTTTCCTTCGACAATACTCTCCGCTGACACTTTAAAAGCATACGGTAAATGCCTTTATTTAATTTTCCTTCATCAATAAAATCATAAACTGCCTTCTTGTTTACTTTATAATTTGTAAAACCATCTTATTTATTTGAATAAAATTCAAAAGAAATCCAAATTATTCATACTCTGTAATTTCTTTTTAATAAGAGATAACATAGGAATAAAAAAATCCCCTGAAACGGATGAAATCAATGTTTACGTTTGGTAGTAACTACTACTACTTAACTACTTATCAAACTTACTACTATTTCACAAAAACTATTAAATTATTAAAAAAGAATGCACTTGGGTACATAAACTTTAATTAACAAACTTTAAAATAATGAACACTGATTCAGTCTCTCTTTATAACTATTACTGTTTTTTATTTGCGGGCCCTAACCATTGGATTGAGCTACACAAACCACAAGTAATCTCAGTAGAAAAACACTATATACCTAGATTGGTACAGGAGGCTATTGAGATTACCAAACACAGGAACTTCAACCGAGAAGATGGTTTTCAATTATCTGGAACCTGGAACCCTGTTGTGAAGATGTGTAATAGTGGAAAAAAGCCTGCAACGGAGGTCCAAACGGACACCGTCAGTTTTGTGTGTCGCGATAGTGTGTTAGTGGGGTGTGAAACATGTCCCAACCCTAGTGAAGCATCGACTCGTAATAAAAGAGTGAGAAAGAGGGTAGATCGATTTGTCTGCCAATAAAACTGTTACTCCAATCGCTGCAGCTTCAGTTTAACCGTGATCATGGCGCATGTAACTGTGCCGAAATATCGGGAAACTCGAAAGACAATCAATCATGGTAAATATCCCGTTATAAATCTAAATAATATTGATAACCATGATAGTTTCAAAAGTTATATTTCTCTTTATAAAATCACTTCAATCAAATTTAACTTGATATCGATTTAATGGATTAAAGTTCTGTCCTATTAACTATGTAGCTTTATTACTTCAGTCTTACTTACTTTAATTTAAATTGAGATCGGCTCATTAAAAGACAGTAAACTAGAAAATAACATCTAATTCTATTATTACCGCAAAAGAAGGTAATCCTGTTGAACTTACATCGTTTTGTTGTTGCACCTATGCATTTACTATTAATTAGTGGTTTAATTATTGTATTTGACGAAGGCAAGCTTTCATACCAACCGTGTGATTCATGGGGCGCTATGTTTTTTTTTTTGCATAGATTAAGTAGGTATTTTTTCTTTACTTCCGTGATTGGAAGATGATTTCCATAAGCCATACAGTAGTCAGTACCTGTTGGGCAATGTTGTGATGTTGGATATTTTCGACGTTTTTTGCCCTTCTCGTCATACGTCCTGAAGAACAAGAGACACCTCTTGTTCTTCAGGACTTCAGTGACTTATATGGGCCATAGTAATCATACCGGAATTTTATGATGTTCAGAGATTCTTTTTCATATATTAAACATTTTGTTTTAAGCCAGTTGACTTTTGCTCCTATGGTACGGATGTTCCACTTTATTATAATTATGTTCGCCAGTTCCTTTACGTATATCATGTCTTTAAATGTATGTTCATGAACATTGTATGGGGTAACACTTTTGTTATGCCTTGTGGATCGCGCTCGGCTCATGATACCTTTCCAGTCATTTACTGAGTACACGTTTATGTATCTCTTTTCTTTTTCTATTGAGCTATGCATGGAGTCTACCTCCATAAAGCTATGGTACTACACTGAAATTTGGGTTTGTCTGAACGAGATATAAAAAATAGGCAGACATATGTACTGGTTTCGGTTATGGCCTGAGCAAGTATCCGAATAGAGTGTGACATTCTACACTTCTTCTGGGATGATTTTGACCCATGTATTAACGGCTGAAGCTATTTCTGTGCTGCCTCTTTTCCTATTCACCTCGGTCCATATCAAACAATGCGCATTGTTCCTTGGAGGCTTAAATTCATACATAGATAAGTTGTAAAGATTTAGCTTCCCAGACTAATACATGAGGCTTTCAGCAGTAGACGGAATTTGCAGCAAGCTCTGCAGATCCATTGTCACGCATAGGAAGGTAGGATCTACTTCGGATCTCTTTTTGTCTGTATTTTTAGACTTAAATGATGCGTATTTTCTTGCATCGTGTTGGATGTATTCATTCTTGATTTGGTGTCCTAAAGTATTGATTACATAGGGCACACTGATCTTTTTTGGGGTGAAAGAACGATATATTGTTTTATCCATTCCGAAAATCCTTTTGTATACATTCAATTGAATGAAATTAATATTATATTATAATGTATTTTGAGTTAATAATTCCGAAAATCCTTTTGTATACATTCAATTGAATGAAATTAATATTATATTATAATGTATTTTGAGTTACTCTATTGCATTGGGAAACATCCAATAACGATAGAGTTACAGTTGTTGTTGAATAAATAGATCTCGACTGGCTGTTTTTGCAACTCTTGCATTTTGACTCGGTACAACTGGTACATTTTTGAAATCTGAAATCTCACATAGGTAATTTAAATCTCAATTACGTAGAAACTTGTTTCAAATACGATGCGTAACGGTTAACGATCATGCTTGTACTAAAACAAATACTGTCCGTCAGTAGTTCAAGACACGTCCCCACCCCGCTAACTCCACCGCAGCAAGGCTTAATAGCCGGGATCATAAAAAAATAGAGGCACCTATGCATTTAGCGCCAAATTCTTTTCATATTACCGTTTAAAAATCAATTACTTTCTGATCTGTGCTTAGGCCGATTCAACAAAAGTTAAACAAAATAAAAACAAATATCTAGTTCTACTTGTCCTAAACTTGCAAAAAACCTGAGAAATCTAGTAGACAATTTAAATAAATGATTTTATTTAATTTGTACTTTATTATTAAACCACAATCATAACACACGAAAATTCAATAACTTACCTTATTTCATTTTACATATTTCATTTGCTCCTGATAAACCATAAATTTGTCGAGGGAAAACTAAATAAGTGATGTTATGGCCTTTACGCTGTCGCAAAGTGATCAATGATTTCACTTATCTATTTATGGCTGCGTTATTTAATTTTCCTGTGCAACTTTTTTGTGTATTCTGAGATGTTTATTTTTCCATCTGTTCCGACTTGCAAGTTTCAATTACAGATAACTTTTTGATAAGTTAAGATAGCGAAACGTTAGTAAGACAGAAAGATGCAGCTTGAATTAGTCTTTATAGAAATGCAATAAAGTCGATTTCGCAAAATGTGTCAATTATTTAGTTTTCCTTCTACGGGGACGATATATTTCATATTAATTAGTGACCTATTTCAAATGTGACTATTTATTAGGTATAAACCTACCCTAGACCAGCTATTTGTAAATAATAGAAATAAAATATCTTGTTTAAGTATACATATTATATGTCTTTATTCTTACATAAACCAAATATTCGTAAAGTAATTACAAAATCACATTTTAATTATTATTTACATTAATCCATCTATAGCCCTTGCCTCTTCTAGTATGTATGATGATGTTAAGCACAACACACTTTATTTAGCAAAAATTATCATACCTCGGTTAATACTAAGTAGTCTTCCTTCCTTCACTGAAGTTCAAACGGGAATAAAGCCCAGGCTTTAGAGCACTGTTCTTTTATAGCCTAGTAGGTACCAGACCCAAATAGGAAATAGCCGTTATTTTACGTTATTTTATAAAGTCAAAATGATAATTTACCTTGTATTGAAAATGGCTATTTCATGTGTTTTCATTTCATAACAATTTTCCGGCTTCGATAATTTAGTCAATAATAAGTTTACAAACGAAAACATTCCTAATATTTTTAATTATTTGTTATTTCAACAGAAACATATGTTTTCAATAACGGTTTTAAATTATTTGAAATATAACGGTACCTTTTTTAAAAATAAGAAACAAAAATGATTTTAAACAGCTATATCACGTAATTGAATAGTTATTAGACAGTAAGCTTGTAATCAAAACATTCTCAATTTCGAACTATTTATCAGTCGCTTCTTTTGCCATGCTTCGCATAAGTACCCCGTGACGACTTTTAAGTGCATTTTATAAGTACCTACATATATATGACCAGAGGCGGATTAACGTTGAGAGCGCTAAATGCAACATGTAGATTTTTAACAAAAAACGTATTGCTTCCGTGGTTTTATTGGTATGTGGCACAATGTAGCTACCTCGAGCTAATCAACGATACAAGAAATTATAAAACTAATACAACCCCAAACCTCGAGTTTTCGTCAGCGCGATCTAGAGCTAGGCCCTTTAGCGTAGCGACATCTTATTCTTAAAAATAAAATTAATTTTTGCGTTAGTCTCACTAAAACTCGAGAGCGGCTGAACGGATTTATCTTATCTTAGTCTTGAAATGTTCGTGGAAGTCTAGGGAAGGTTTAAAAATACGAATATATGCCGGGGATTTTTTTTTAAGTAAAACCCGTGCGAAGCCGGGGCGGGCCACTAGTCTAGTTATTAAAAAAGTATCACCGCTGTGCCGGTCGGAGTAGGGGTGTGAGGTTTTTTTCGTAATGTATAATTCTTCTCTTTTCTTCTCGTCAGTCCTCATCGTGCGGATGTTCTGTGTCACCGGGGCCAGATATCGTAGGGGCAATCTACCCTGCGTCGTGGTGCGAGCATGGTTGTGGGTCTGGCTTTGGGGGTAAACTGTCTTCAGCCTGACCTCCAGTGTCGCCGTGCACTCGGAGACAGATTTTTTGGGTCCTTTTTTCATTATATAGTTTTAGATCATTGACGGGTCGAATGCGGGTTGGTAGGTGTGCCATCCGACTTGGCTTGGGTTTTTAGGATGGTGTTTGAAAAGATACGGACAATACGTATATTTTCTTTGTCTGTACCGACATTGAAAAAAGTGTGCTTAAGTTTTGAACCATCCTGTATATGATAAGGTAGTTATTTGTTTGAAAAACGTTTTACAATAATTTGGTTATAAATTATTAAAATTCATATGAAACTATTATGCTTCTGGTTTTATGATAATATTGTGTTTATTTAGATCTCCCGTATGATAACAGTACCTACCTAAATAGTTCAATTTTTATTTAACGTTATTTAAGCAATTCAAGTTTTGATTTGCAGATATATCTAATTCTAATTCTAAATGGGGGAACTGAGATCTACACTGGCATCTCGCCCAAGAGTGTTTTGGGCATGGTACCCCTGCCTAGTAGGACCTTCGCTTCGGTATAACTTTTAAATAATCATAGATTTTTGTTGTCACAAGTTGTTTCAACAAGTCCGAAGGTTAGATGGGGTCTTCGCATCCATAAGACGCCTCAACCCCGTCTCCTTTCTGACCTCTTCAGTGGCTTTGAAGTAGCCACCGCTCCTCCATATGCTCCACCGAATCCTTTCTCAAATCAGCCAATTCAACTTTTTGGGAAATGATAAATCAGCATTTTAGAAATTCATGTTAATGAGATTTAACATTCTAGGAAATCATACATCTTGAGATTTCAACCTGATCGTCATAAAGGATCCTTTCAGGCTAGTGTAAGCCGTCATTACAAAATTGTTGAAACTCCTTAGACCATTTTAGGATATTTCACCAATTTCGTGTTTCTGCCCTCTTAAGTAAATAATGAATGCAGCACTCTATGTTTAACTTAATTATACTCCTTAATTTCCTGAAGGATTAGGATAGCAATTTTACAGACATTATTTCTTATAGAAATTATCATGACAAAAATAATTGGCTAGCTGTAAGTTCTCCTAAGATTGTAAAATTAAAATAAAAATGATTGAAAATAAGATGTTCTTTCATTGTTGTCATTCTCTTACAATAACTTCTGCGGTATTTAAAGTGCAAAATTTTATTGAGGTGAAAGATAAAATAAAACTTCAACTTCCTTAATAATTTATTTTATTTGAAAATACACAGTTAAAAGATTAATAAAAAACCGAACAATTGATTATTTTATTATTATTCTAGTTCACTATTACAAACAGATTATTTTAGTTCACTAGTTTTTAATTTTAGCTCTCTGTTTACTCTGCCAAAAATAAAAAAAAGGTATGTGTGCGATTCACACATGATAGAAGTGAAACTTCAGTAAATCGTCAAAAGAATGAGACGAAAAAAAAAAACAAAAAAAAAATACTATAGTATTTTTTATTTTGCAAAAAAGATTTTGTTCGTGCTGTCACCCATCCAAGTACTGGTTTCGCGCAAAGTTGCTTAACCTTGTTAGCGTTTAAGATTGGCTTACCCGACAGGTAAGCCAATCTTATTTCCATTTCCGTTGCATCCGATTTCAAATCACAACGATTCTAAAGAAGTTTCACTTCAAAAATAACCGTAAAAAAGGTTAAATACATCTATTTGTTTTCAAGATTTCTAATTTAATAAGAGCGAGGGCTTGCGCCCGCGCCCGTTGCGTGCCAATTCATATCTTAACGGAAATTTAACAAACTCTTTGATTTTGTTCGTTTCGATGCGCACTAGTAATTAGGTCGGCTATGAAAGTCGACTGCAGGACAAAAGTCTCATTCTGTCACATCTTTTTGTGTACAATTTTTTCATTTAGATTTTGCACTACTAATTTAGGTTCTACTATTCCACTTAGATACACGAAATAGATTTTTCCTATGGAAGTCTGAATTTACACGCATAATTCAAAATATCTACTGGCAACATACTGGAACTGGACTACTAGTTTGTATTGGTCTCGAATCATGTAGAAACTGTTTCTACTCTAACAAAGTGTATCACATTTGGAAAACTAAAAGTTCATAAATTAATTTCTTTAGTAAAACAATATACAATTTTCAGGGTCGCACTCACCATTGGCACCACGCACGAGGCATAGATCCCTCCGTGATCCCATTAATGGGATAAAATACTGGGACCTCGAGAAAACAGCTGAACTGTCAAAACATGACGTCACGTTCAGTCAGGAACTTTGAAAGCCTGTATAATCATAACCACGTGGTATTGTTACATTAAATTTAAACTAATGTATCTAATTAATTGTTATATATTTAGGTTAAACTATTTTTAACCCCCGACCAAAAAGGAGGGGTGTATAAGTTTGACGTGTCTGTCTGTCTGTGTGGGACATCATAGCTCCCAAACGGATGGGGCGAATTTAATTTTTTTTTTGTATGAAAGTTGAGTTTGGTGTCACGGGTGTTCTTAGACATGTGTCATGAAAATCGGTTAAGCCGTTTAAAAGTTATGAGGGTGAGAGTGGGGAAGGAAAACCGAGAATCTGGAAATATACTCGAGTGGGGTATCAAATGAAAACGCATCGAGTGCACATTACTAAATATTATAGTGTTTAACTTTTAAGGAAATTAAGGCATAGAAATTTAGGGTTTTCTTAAATTTTGATTTATTTTATTTTATATCCTGTGTGCGACGGTTACGGATGTGCCTTAATCTTTTTCTGTATAAAAATTAAATGTAATTGTATACAAATATATTGATTATTTATAATCTTTTTTCAAATCATAATCATCTATACACATGAACATACCAAATATCTAAAAACATTTCAAACTTTCTTTTAATTAAAGGCTTGTAGATAGAGTAGAATCCCGATTATCCGGACACTTTCGTTTTGGATCTAATTACCAATTAAAAAATGTTTTAACGGTGCAACAAAAGCTTTAAAATTACACAGGCAAGTTTTCATTCTCCATTGTTTCAGCCCTTTTTTTAATTTTGCATTATGTAAACAACTTATATGATTAACAAACTAAAAATTTATAAAATTCAAATACTATTAGATTTGAAATCGATTTTTCGAATTTTTGATTATATGGTACTTCACTGGATTTAATTTATCCGGGTAAGCGGTATTCTACAGATTGTCCACCCAGTTTCTGACATTTGTTCTTGCTTCCTTGATTTCCATGTCAATGTGGGCCCATCCGATAAAAGCACCAGTTGCAGTTACGGTAAAATTAGCCATGATGCGGCCCTTCTTGAAGGGAAAATTGGCCGGGATGATTTTTATCGGAATCGTCATGTTGCTCAAATGGTATGCACCCTTCAAAAAATATTCAAGATTAGTTGCTGCTGACTCAAAATGTGTTAAATTATGGTCAATAATACACGTATGCTAATAATACTCCGTCTTTGGATACGTGCATTACAGCCGTATTAACAAAGATTACTGACATGCCCATTGTGAGGTGTGTGTTACCAGTGATACTACGGAGCCTAAACGTGCTCCACGCTCAACCTAGGCGTTATGAAGAGACACATGTTTCTTAATAATACAAACAATTCTGTAAATATTCGTAATATAACACTAAAACAGAGGCACAGTGCTCATCTTTTACTTAAAGGGGCCAAAAAACACGTACTAAAAGGATACAAAAAGACAACGCAACCACATTGCAATGACAACACACCGAGAACGCAGCCACAAAGTCATTGTCAACACAGTTGCTGATAAGACTGCAAAATAAGAATGAAGAGAAGTAATACGAGACATAGTAGCGTTGTAGTAAATATAGAATAAAATGGCGTTCAACCCCAGATTACATAATGTAGTTCAACTGAGTAACATATTTTTCACTTTACAATTTTATTAAACTCGACACTGGCAAACTGACGCTTCAAGCGCAGAGTCCAATTATAAGAAATTTAATTGACTGCAAAATGTGTTTTTGATTGATTGATTTTCTATACAAAATACGCCCGATCACGTGGTTGCGTTTTCGTTGCGATAAAAAGATTGCGCCGTTTTGGTACGTGGCGTGGTTGGCCCTCAGTTTTTGTCTCACAGTATCAAAAGTTAAGTATTATTCTATGGTTATGTGTTGATTTTTTTAGTGTCTGTTCTGTTAGTGTAGCCTATTTTAATAAATAAAATATAATGAACAGGTTTTTAAATATGACCATACTTTTTACAACCTATAACATTATATCCTTTATTCTTTTGTACATTATGTTTTATAAATGTTTATAGAGTTTATTTAAACTGAACAATTTGTTTTCAATAATTAAATTAAAGAAGAACCTAGGTACTTACAGCCGGAAAAGGACAAGTCCCCTTTAATTTTCCCTGTCTCAGGGCAGTTCCGAAGAAGTTGTCTTTCAATACTAAATCACATAACCTAAAATGCATTTCCACAAAGCTCCTCTTGTAAACATTGGTGAGGAATTCGAAGAAGTAAAAACTAACCTAAAACAATAAAATAATGTTAGGTTTATTACATTACCATCATCTTCCTGCCCTTGTTACATGTATGCGCTTCCATTTTCCTCTACCATCCGCCATCTCAATACTTACTCCTTTTTAACACAAGCTCTCTTATGTGTTTTACGTGCCTCTGTTCCTGTGTTGTGTACAATAAAGCGTTTTTGTATTGTATTGTATTGTATTGTATTGTCATCTTTCACAAAGTCCATTTATATTTTCTTAAGCCACACTCATTATATACAGCTCTTTTCGTCACATGACTTTCTTCTTTTATCTTTTCTCATGACATGTCCATCACATGTATTTCTTGTTCCTACTTTTTAACATATCCATAACTGTTGCTGTACTTTCAAATACTTTCAAACTTACTCCTACTTGCTGATTCCTTAACTAGGCTTTAGCCATTACTTGATTATCTACTTCGTAAAATAATTGACAAAATCAAATAATTTAATAGCATTATGGTTAAGGGGAATAAGTTATGTTTCAAATACCATCATATCAAACCCAACAACGACCAAGGCAATACAAAGAACAATAGATATTTTCACTTTATTATTTTAAATGTTTGTTTTGTCTAGAACTGCTTTTGTAAAAACTAAAATCTAACTATTATTCTAATAAATTTTAATGTTAAATATAATAATTGTATGAATTAGTACGTATATATTGTTACGCAAATACTTAAATATTGTTTATTGGTAAGAGCGGGGTCTCCTAACACAAGCAAATTTTGCTTAAAGGGTGACCCCAGAACCTGTATTCTTTTCATTCAGTCTTTTAAGTTGATGCAATAAACATTTTTATTCATTATTATTTTTTTATTCACTTTAAATACTACTTACAGTAACATTGTTATGGAACTCATACCGCCACTCCACGTTTACACCTACGTAGTAGAAGGGGTCCTTCCGTCCGTACCTCTGAGACGTAAAGTTCGCGTATATCACGTGTTCATTGTTATAACCACGGATGACTGGGCGCTCCGTTGAAATGTAGCGGATCTGTAAAATATATTTTTACTTCATATTAATTTCACAGTAAAAGAAGAAACTAATAAAATAATTTCTTTGTAGCAAAATTCAAGAGAAAAGGAACTGGATGAAGCATGGAAAAATAATACTTGAGATTACACTAACCTAAATGTTTGGATGTGAAACTTCACGAAAAAGGAAGAGAGTATACTCCTAATGGCTGAGAGAAAGACTGAGAAAGAACATTCTAGGCCTAATCTAGCGTGAAGATTCGTAACGAAACTTCACAGGCTTCGCTGGCATGGCCACGTATTGCTTATGGATGAGGATCGCGCCGCTAAGAGCGCCTTTGCAGGAGTGTCGAACGGTCGTAGTCCTGTCGACCCAGATACAGATGGAAGGATTAAGGGCACTTCTCATTTATACCCATTTCAAATAAAGGAAGGAGGTGCCGAATTTGGCGTGTATTTGTATTGATTACTTTGGGAAATGGTAATTATCATCATCATCATCATCCGCAGCCCGACTTCACCCACTGCAGGGTATAGGCCTCCTCTTGCTCTCGCCACTTATTTCGATCCTGTGCTAATAGCATCCAGGTGCGTAATAGATAATATTAAATAAATCCAATAATCCAAATAAGTTCAGCATGTAGGTACCTAATGTCGGAGATGTAAGGAAATGATTTGAAATTATTAATTTGCAAGAATACAAAATAATTAATACAATGTCTGACCTTTAAAACGCAATGTATTTAGCGTAAAAGCAGGCGTGCAAATATTAAGTCAAAATATCACTAATGTCATATTTTAAATATTCACAAACGCTTTTCAAACAACTATACTACGTAAGTAATTAATCGTATGACTAAAAAATATATTCATTTAATTCTCTATATTGTTTCGGTAGTTTATTATAAATTAAAATACACATATTATAAACATTTCTCCTATAGATATTTCAGGACTTAATGTTGACTATTAGAAAAGGATTTGTTCAATTTTTTTTAGCAGAATATTCTAAAAATTAGGTGAAGAACATTCTGAAAACGATCATGTAACAGACTGAAATAGAGTTGCTTTCGCATCTTAATGTTAATTGGTATATCTACAAATCGCAAAAATATTATTGCTATTAGGTACATCGATCTAAGCTGAAATTGGTTTATTATCGTCAAATGAAAATTGAACAATTTAGGTATGTACTGTTATCATACGGGCGATCTAAATTAACAAAATATTATGATGCTAACAATTTAGCGTAATATTTCCGTATGAATAGGATTTTGAATAATGTATTCGCAAATTATTGTAAAACGTTTTTTATAGAAATAACTATCTTATCATATACAAGGTGGTCAAAAAATTAAGCATACTTTTTTCAATGTTGGTGCAGACATCGAAAATAGACATACTGTCCGCATCTTCTAAATGTATAACATCCGCCACTCACTCACTTCCACTTTATCTGTTCGCTATAATCTTCTAAGTTCGTTGAACCACTTCAAAGAACTTAACACATAGCCGTCCGGCCCGAAAGGTTCTCAAACCGTGACCGCGGATCTAGGTAAGCAGAGTTGGATGTCCACCAACAAGATGTTCAGATGATTTGGTGAAAGCTGTCGGTAGGGTCCATGTCCAGCAGTTCAATTATGAAATAATGAAACCTAAGATTTCGTTAGGAAGGGGCATTCGTTGTAGTAAAAATAGACAACCAACTGTATGTAAGAAAAATATGGAGTAATAAATATAAATCGAGAAGAACTGGAATCGTTTTTATTCTAAATCAAGGTCTGCAAGGCCATTTTCTGTACAGCCTGTATAAAATGTTCTGGTACAATACGACTTCGTATTAAAAAACTCATTTAAATAAAATTGCACATTGTGCCATGTACATTGTATGGTGAAAATTCAACATGTGGACATCTTTAGTGTTATTTTTTCTTATAATATTTAACGGTTTCAATTCGGAAAAGGTAAATCTCATCAAAAACATAAATAGTGCATAAAAATTAGATCCGATTTCATTATGCGGTGTCGACTCAGCCGACCAAACAATTGAGTGCATGGTCTAGACAATGTTGAAATTAATTTATTTTTATGAACATATTTACAGCATTTTAAAAGAAAATTAAGTAAGTTGTAGGTACAGTAATTAAATAAAACTATTTCCGCAAAAATATGTAATATACTTATAATCATCATCACCTGCAGTTCCTTTTCTCTTGAACTTGGCTAGAAAGAAATTGTTTTATTAGTTTCTTTTGTTAGGTATTGTCATAGGGTTGCCTATGAAAAAAATTTATTTTTGCAGATACGATACATTTCAACGGAACACCCAGTCATCCGCGGTTATAACAAGGAACACTGGGTATACGTGAACATGACCTCTCAGAGGTACGGATGGAAGGACCCCTTCTACTACGTGGGTATAAACGTGGAGTGGCGCTATGAGTTCCATAACAATTTAAAAACTATCCTTTGTTATTTGTATCATTTTGTTTGTTGTTCGGACCATACTTACATTAATCTCACCTAGTGCGATTGTATTACTACACCTTATTTCATGTATTTTACAGAGTAGGTAATATGTCTCACGCCTATTTAAGGAATCAGCAAGGAAGAGGAAGTTTGAAAGTACACCAAAAGTTTATGGTAAAGAAGTAGGCTATCGGAATTAAAGATGAAAGTCATGTGACGAAAAGAGCTAAATATAATGATGAGTGTGGCTAAATAAAAGAGGTATTTCAATTGGACCACCACTTATATGGTGGGCCAATTGAAATACCTCTTATAAGGAAGGTTTAGTGATGGAGTTTAACGTTACTAGTGACCAATAAACGAAAACCTAGCTGAACCTAACCATATTATTAGGACAGGAAGATGCTGATGTTGTAATACTTGTATATCTAACATTATTTATTATTTTAGGTTAGTTTTTACTTCTACGAACACCTCACCAACAACGCTTACTCGTACAAGAAGAGCTTTTTGGAAATGCATTTTAAGTTGTGTGATTTAATACAGAAAGACAAATTCTTTGGAGCTGCCTTGAGACAGGGAAAATTAAATAGACCTTGTCCTTATCCTGCTGTAAGTGCTAAGATACTTCAGCCATTTTAAATAATTCTTCCAACACGTGTCTAATACAACCTGACAAACATGGGTATTCACTATTTAAGCACTAGTGATATGAAGTGAGACATTGTTACAATGTGTTGTTTTATTTGGAAAACGCTACACAAGTACCTACCTGCCCATATAGCTACCTACCAGTTGTTTACTTTTGATCCTGTACGTCCGTGCCCACTGCGAGACATTCTGGTTCCTATATAATGTTTGTGAATATGGACGTTATATTCGTATTCAGAGACTGTATTGGATAGGTACGTGTAGAATTTTATTGCTTTTTGAATAGGTCATTTTTAATCTTAAACAACTTTGCTTTTCAGTCAGCAACAACTAATCTTGAATATTTTATTGAAGGCTAAATACCACTTGAGCAACATGACGATTCCGATAAGGAATATACCGGCTAACTTTCCTATCACAAGAAGGGGCGCATCCTGGCTAACTTAAGCTCAACGGCAACGGGTGAATTTATCGGATGGGGCCACATTGTCATGGAAATTCATGAAGCTAGAATAAGTGCCAGAAACTGGGTGGACGTAATCTAATTTACTCTAAATCATCTATACTTAGTTTTAATTAAGTCCACCGCGTCTTTCTGTCAGTCTTTATGATCTGGACTTACTCAAAAACTACTGAATGGATCTTCATTTGGTTTTCAGCAATAGGAAGAGTGATTAAAGAGCAAGGTTTTTGTGTGTGTTTTGTTTTAATAGTTATTTAAAATTGTATAACTGTGTGCTTTCTGAGTGTATTGTATTGTATTGTATCTCATTGGAACACGTATTGGAGTACTTAAACAGACATGACTAATAACTGTTTTATTAAAATGTTGTACACTCTTGTCTACTATTTATTTCATCTAAGTTTTTCTATCCAAAATTGGTTGGAGAAGATCGCCTTACGTCATAGTGCCTAGATTTTTGTATTTTACGTATTGTTGTATTTCCATTTTTCTGTGTCAATAAAGTGTTTTTGGATTTGCATTTGTATTTCTTCAGGTCATTATAAAGATTCATGGGGGACAAGGGGTTGCAAATGTCCACTTAGAGCAGAAGACCAAGAGACTTTAGCCAGTTCGCAGGCCCGTGCCACGAAGGGGCTCTGGCACACGCACCGACACCAACAATGTTCTCACCTTCTTATATTTTGAGGTATATATAGAGCTATGTGCAGCAGTGGCACATTGATCAATGATAGTTAATGAATATTTAATGAATGCCAATCCGATAATTAGACAATGGATTTCTGACCATATGGATGAAAAAAAATAAAAAAAAAAATATTTCGGGACAATCTACACAACAACATCTAGCCCCGTCGTAAGCTCTAAGCTTGTGTTACGGGTACTAGATATCTGATATACTTAATATAATATACATAGATATATATTTTTATTATACATATTAAACACCCAGACCAAGGAGAAAAGTGCTTGCAGAACATACAAACAATTTTACCCTCAGCGGGAATCGAACCCGCTACCTCTTGCTCTGCAAACGGACATTCGCCCACCGCGCCACCGAGGCAGTCGGAATAAAAAGAATAAGAAGTAAAGGAATACAGACAATGTAAACTAAAAGTTGGTATATGTCGTTATAAAGAGTTAAGTACCAATTAATTGTATAAAATTAACATTAAATTTTTGAACTCTAAAAACCATCATTATCTTTATTTCTTGAAACACTTTTCTGTTTAATTATTGCAATAAACATTACAAACACGGGTATAATATTTTAGGACCCTGTGTATATAGGGCATGACAAAATTTACTTACGTTGTTGAAGTAAAGGAGCAGATTTATTTTTATGTCAGAAAAAGCTTCATTTGTACACAATCTCACTTGTTGTAAAGTGACGATGTGGTCTAAGATGGGGCATGAATACCTAGAAGGCTTTTCCGGTCCCATTACGAAACCCAAAAGAATCGTTTGACGCACTGGCCCAGCCCGGAGGTGGTGCCGCGCCCGAATGTCACGTCACGTTCAGCAGACGCATTCTGTAAAAAATCGAATCCGAACTCGAAATCACTCAAGTGACCGAGCTCACTTCGAACGCTCGTCACTGAGGCACTACAGGCGCTAACGAGTTTTACAGAATACAAAACTTTAAACTCACCGCGGATTCAGGTTAGTAAGGATCGAAATGAGTTTACAGAATGCGTCTACAGGTCACGGATTCAGAGGGTTAACACTTACGGACGTGAACAGAAAAATACCTCCAAAATATGTAAGACGGACGTTGCGAACGTCACACCAATAGTAGTTAGAGGAGTTGATATGCTTAGTTATGAGCATAATAATGAATATTGCACTTAAATGTACTGCCACATGGTAGATTCAAAATAATTTAAAATATAGAAAAAATAAAATAATTCGATTTCAATCAAGCATACCAGGAAATTTACTTGAGTAAAATATTTTATAATACATAGTCGTCATCATCATCATCGCAATCAATACAATACAAAACACTTTATTGCACACACAAGGAAACAAAATACAACAACACGTAGGAAACAAAATGTACAATGGGCGGCCTTATCGCTAAAAAGCGATCTCTTCCAGGCAACCTTTGGATGGAAAAATAACTTTAATAAAATAATTAGTAGGCAGGGGTGTACAATATTAAATAAAATAATTTAGATTATAATTACTCCTTATGACAAATATAAATATATATGCGTACACAAATAAAATAAAATACATACATTACATAAATATATAAATATATATATTAATTTTAAAGGTTTCATTCTAATTAGCACATAATAGTAGGACAGATAAAATTCTTTGACACACGTTTAAAAAACTGACAAGGAACTTAGCTTTCGCAATCAAGTATCTACTTTTGTATTTCCGCTATGAATCATATCTGTGACAGTATCAATAAAAACAGCAATTACCAGTTTATTATAAATATGTGTTTACTCTATTAAACATTTTTATAATAGATTTTATTTGACATTTACGCATAAGTCTCGTATCATTCGCGATATTATATTCTTACGAAAGTTTCGATAACCATGTAAGTCCTTTTATGACCTCGTGGTATGAATAAAAATATATCAATAATGATTTATTTAGAATGGCCACAGTATAATGCTCTTAAGCGATGAGACCACCCTTTGCATTTCTTGATTTTATGTGAAATTTGTAACAATATTTTTGTTTTGGTGTGCAATAAATTGTTTCTGTATTGTTTTGATGAGGAACCAGAATGTAATTATTGGCATCCCACAGAAATTGAGGGAACTTTCGAATTTTTTTTGTACCTTCCTAGTTTGTGGTTATCATATAACTTAGCCCATTTAATTTCATAGAGTCATAAAATATTTCTGGTTCTTCAAAATGTAAACATCATTTTAAAAGACAATTTACCTTTTCCGAATTGAACCCGTTAATTTTCATCAAAAATAGTAACACTAAAAATGACCACATCTCGATTATTTAGAAAACAATGTGAGTGATATTGGAATAGGTAATGAATAGGTATATGTACCTCTATATATGCATCTTATACAGGAAGTACAAAAATAGTTTTATAACTACAGGCTGTCTGAAAATGATTGAGATTACGAATCGTTTCTACTCTCGAATAGTCTATTGTTACAAAAAAAAATTAAAACATTTATTATGAACAAGCGACCTGGCCCGGTTTCGCATGGGTGCACATTATACATAATGAACTTACTTCTTGAGTCACTTTGTTAATTGATTTGGCTCAAAGCACTTGCAATATATTTTCGAGCAATTATGGTTACTCCGTGATGCCATCATAACATCCTGGTTTCCTTATCATGTGGCCATTTTCAATAAAGCATTATTCAAATTACCTGAGGTCCAAAAACTACTTGAGCTCAAATTAAATATTTTTAAATGTTCGCGTATACAAATCATCAGACAGGTGGTACAGTACTTAAGTCGGAGCTAGACCGGAGGTTCAATACATGTTGCTTGTGATGATTATTATTCACCAACATTGAAAATATCTTCTACAACAAATTTCGAATCACCTTATATAAGATTATATTTAAAGGTTTTAGATTGATGTATAAAAAACATATTAGATAATAATACCTATTCATTCAAAGCTATTATGCTTCGGGTTTTATGATTACATTTTGATTGATATGAATATATGTCAAAATATCCAACCACGCGTTAAATAAGATATGATTAAATGGTTAAAAATAAGAATTTCGATTAATTTTGAGTCATTTATCTATGCTACAGAAACGACACTGAGCATTTCCACAAAGTATCAACCGCAAAAACAAAATGCAAAAAAAAAACATTATCGAGGATAAAAATATAATCTAAAACAATAAAAAAACCCCTTGATTCCAGAACCTTAGTTCCCTTAACAATAAAAAGTCATACTATTTTGTAATGTGCACGTGATGGGCTTTCATTTTGAGACCCCACTCGTATATTTGCAGATTTTTGGTTTCCCTTCCCCACTTTTAACCCCATGAATTTTAAACGGGTGAACCGATTTTCATCAAACATGTCAAAGAACACCCGCGCTAAATTGAAATCGTTGCATCCGTTTGGGAGCTATGAAGTCCCAAGTTGACAGACAGCCAGACAGACAAGTCAAACTTATAACACCCCTCTTTTTTGGTAGGGGTTAAAACGATTACTTTACGTAAGTAAATCATTTAATTTTATAAATATAATTTTTCAAAATTGTGCGATTTGGTAATTTGTAGTTACGCCGTATATTTTCCCAATAACGAAATTCGCAAGCTAATAAGTGTTAGTATTGAGCCACAGCGACGCAATAAATTTACAGAATGATTCAGTTCATTTTCCGTTTGTTCGTGTAAGTCCAACTTTCTTAGGATTCCAACTTTCAAAACATTCATGTATTCGGGTTAGTTCAATATTTTTAGTAACCAATTCTAAAGTTACGAATTTAATTAATAGGAAATTCACGATCATTTCCTGTGAAAGGTACTTACCCATCCAGTATCATTAAACCATTTACAGGCTTTATGCATATGCTGAGAGGCTGGCTGTAATAACGGTCGCAGTGTGAGCTATGAAAAGGGATATCTATGCTTGGGGCTTTACGAGAATGAATCAGGACTAAAGAAATACGTTTAAGAACGCGTGTTACCGTCATAGTGAAATATAATGAGTTAATTAAGCGTAATTGCGTAGAACGGGTATGTCGACCGTTGGGACCGAATAGTTCCGCAAAGCGCAGCGTAGGACGGAGCGCCAGGCGCCATGTGGACGGAGGACTTGGCAATGGCTGAGCGAGCTCACGGGGGACGCAGGCCGGTCGCCTTTAATCAACCCGGCCTCTAATTTTGTACTTCCTGTATTAAATGTAGCTACTTACTTACTAATTTATTGTATACAAGTTGATGGCCGCTGCTTTGTCTGTGTATTGTTCGAAAAAATAGCTAGTAGTCCGGTCAATTTAGACATAAAAATAGTGAGTGGGCGCGAATAACTCCCTTAGCTGACATGGGATCGATGGGGACTTTTGACACTTTATTTTTTATAGCAAACCTAAGGTCTCTACCGAGATTTGGCTGTGTCGGAATTTTCTTTATTTCAATTGTCTATATTGACCGGACTATAGCTATAGTCGCGGTACATCTATAGCGTAGGTAACTTAGTTCGGCTTATTAGCACGGTCGGTTCTGCCTGATAGACTCTCGTCGTCGTGGACGTACCTAACTAGTTATGGTATATTCTCTGCTTATGGTGTTATTGCAGAATAAATGTATGTATTTTATCATTGTTTTTTTTAACAAACTATTTTCGATAAATATATAGAATGTGATAATTTCATAATCTTGCATTTAATGGATTGGTGAAAATATCGTCTAGAGAAAAAATCTATTAAGAATTTATAAGAATGGGGCCGAAAAGTAATGGGTAAATATAGGAATGGTGAAAATAAAAAATGGGGAAAAATGGAACGGGAATTAAAATACGAAATAAAATAGAGAATATAAATTTTGGGGAGTAAACGGTTACAGTCATTTTTCGGCACAACATGACGTCTGTCTACAAACTATTAGAAATTATTTGCACGGCACTGGACTGACTTGACTGCATTACAGACATTATGCTGAGAAAGCTTGTGGGGTTTGATGGTCCAAATGTGGGATAACAGAAACGAGAGAACAAAGGAAGCACTTGAGCAACATTGTAACGAAATTTGGGATTACTTGAGAGACAGCGACATTTGCTGCCGTTTAGTAGGGTCAATGCGTGGCCGATTACAAACCGTTATCGATAACTATGATGCATATACTTGGTTTTAGATACTGAATCTTATAATTTTAATTAGTTCTGTTAAAGATTAAATAAAGTTTTTTTTTAATTTCAGAAATTGTATTACTCTTTTTACTTATATTATATTATAGCTTGAAAGACCAACAATGGCATAAAATAAAATAAAATACTTATAGGAATGACGTGATTGAAACAATGTTAATGAATTAATCTAAAGTTTATGGCACTTCACTTGGCCGTATTTTTCCAAACATGACTGCATTATTTTTGATTCTATATTCTAGAGAAATAAATGTGACTAATAGTTGAGCAAATTTAATACGGCCAAGTGAAGTGGCACCATTACGTTCGTAGAAAACTTCCTATACTTACCTACGTAAATACAAATACAGATAAAGACAGTAACATCATCTCTTCTTTTTCATATGCGAGCTTAGTCGATACTGTCAAATTTATTTAACAGTGCACTCAGTAAATGTCAGGGTCTAATCAAATGATAACAAGTTCGTTACCAAAGAAATAAATCTTCAAGCGAATTTCGACCTACTTGTATTTAAGGTGATATGCAATAATAAGCTTATTGTGGGTCTTGATTCAGTTGGTTCGACTATACATCAGGGAGTTGAGCTGGTTGGGGCCTAGACAAGATGTCAATGCAGATCTCAGTTCCCCCAATTAGAATTAGATACCTTGTAGATATTTCCAACGTCATTTCTGTATCATTAATAATAAAATATTTATCATAAATTATAAAATCTGTATTTCAATCGCAGAAATATGAAAACAAAATTAAAGCTATCATTTTGTTGATCAAAATATAATTGGTTTATTATAGTTGAATGGTAATTGAACCATTCACTATCTGATGGGCGATCTAACTTAACAAAATGTTATCATGAAACCCGAAGCATAATAGCTTTATATGAATAGGTATAGTTTATCTGATAGTTTTATCGTACCTACCTTAATATTTGAATAAAATCTGCCGCAACATATACATACTGATCAAAATTTGAGGACTATAGTTTCAAAGTCTGTGAAAACACACAACAGTATTAATGCATAATAAAAGGCTACTAGTAGAAGTCATGATGTCGTTTGTGCTACAAAAAATAGAGCACCTATTTTTGACGTTATCAATTTGATAAGTTCGAGATGGGCTCATACTACGTACCTAGGGGTCGGTATACAGTTTGTACATATTTTGCAATAAAAAAAATAACATGTTATTTTGAGGAGTGTAATGCAACGTGGCTGAACCTTTTAAAAATCACGTTTGTTGGATGGGAGCCCCTTTAAATATTTATTTATTTGTGTTTTTAGTATTCGTTGTAATAGCGGGAACAGAAATCTATCATCCCTCATAATTTCAACTCTCTGGTTATCACGCTTCTTGAGATACACCTGGTGACAGACGGATAGACGACGCAGTCTCAGTAATTATTACTGAGACTGCGAGACTACTGAGACACTATTATAGTGTCCCGTTTTTTACTCTTAGGGTACGAAACCAACAGTGCCAAGATATTGTCTCCCTCAAGCATCAAAGTTATTGATTGAGTGGGGGCTTGAAACGTATACATTAATTACAAGTTGTATGAAATCATTACCTAACGCGAAATCTCTCTGTACTTGATTTTTCGTATGCAAGAAAAAAGATGAAATACGTGTACGATTTTTATGAACGAGATGAGTTTTATTTTATCGTGTATCATCACTGTTCCTACCATGAAATAAAACTAGCTTCGATAAATTTCAGCCATAACGAACCATTTGAAATTCAGGTCCTTTGCTAGGATGGGTCAAAGTAAATGAATTTAAGCTACAATGGACTTGCCGAAGTTTTTCACGAAAAAGTAGTTGAAAATTTTTGCGACTAACTGACATGACATGGAAATACTAATAGTAATATTATGTATTAGTTAATTTTTTTATTCATTCGGAAATAATTTTTTTTCTGGAGGTAGGTGTCACCCTCCGAGCTGTGCCAGTGTGTGAAACGATTTTTTCGTGTTTCGTAATGTTGACCGGAGAAGACCATATTATCGTCACTTTACATCAGGTGAGATTGTGGTCAAATGAAGACTTATCTAATATAAAAAAAAGCATTTTGAGCCACGCCATTGAACAGATTGATTCAAGATGAAGATTAATTACGTATAATGTGCATTCATCCGAAATCCATATTGAAACGTTAGGTTTATACTCTCAACGATTTTCAAACAGCCTGTAACTTTAAAACAACTTTTGTACTTCCTGTATTTATTTAATAATAAATAAATAATATTGTTTTAAATACGAATTCCATATTGTGCTACTCACATTCTTTTCTAAATAATCAAGATGTGGACATTATTAATGTTTATATTTATAATTAAATTTAACGGGTTCAATTCTGAAAAGGTAAATTTTCTTTTAAAACGACGTATAGACCAGCGTAATTATAAATAAATAAATATTTCCGGACAACCCACACAACAACATCTAGCCCCTTGGTAAGGTCTAAACTTTTGTTACTGGGTACAAGACATCTGATATACTTAATATGATAGGCATTATATAATGTGTGGTTATTTTTTTAAGTAATCCATATTTAACACCCAGACCAAAATGAATGTGCTTGCAAAACATTTGAACACTCGGCGGGAATCGAACTCGTTTCCTCCTAGATTTCTCTGGGATGTCATCATAAGATCCAGGTTTCCTTTTTATGGCATGAGTCATAATAATAGTCGTATTAGTCATTTAATGATAATATAAATTATAAGACACTTTGGTTTTTAACGTGGTTTCCCAATACCACAAATTTATTAAAATATAATAACTAATGCCACATAAACAAATCACAAAAATTAAAAACCTAGTACCATGGGATCTACCATATTCGGTGTGAAATGTAGATTTCAGCAAGTATACTCCTGTGGGGTCTCAAATTAAAGCGCATCATGCACATTACAATACAACTTTTTACTTTTAAGGGAACTACGTTTTTGGGATCGGCAGTTTATTTTTATTTTTATTTTACATTATTATTATATACAATCATCATTCTCCTGCCCTTATCCCACATTACGTGGGGTCAGCACAACATGTTTTTTCCTTTCATTTTCCTCTGTCACTCTACATCTCAAAACTCACTCCTTTCTTACACATGTCATCATTAACACAGTCCATCAGTTGGTCTACCTCTTCCCACATATCCATTAACACACATATCTAACACTCTTTTCGTCACATGACATTCATCCCTTTTCAATTATGTCCATACCATGCCAACCGATATCCTCTCAACTTCTCTGTCATTGCTACTTTCAAATTATTATTATATACAATACTGAAATTAAAAGAAAGAAAGAAAGGAAGACATTTATTTCGACAACACAAATACAGAAAAATAAAATTATATTTTTACGAAACTAAAACAACCAAAACAAAATATTTATATATAATATGTATAACATAAAAATCTAAATACGCATTTGGTTGACACATTAAGATTGAAGAATATTATTATTAGTCAGAATTAGTCGCATAATTATTTATTATGTAAATAAAAAATCTAACTTATTTCTGTTTATTTACAGATACGCTACATTTCAACGGAGCACCCAATCATACGTGGTTATAACAAAGAACACTTGGTGTTCGCGAACTTAACGTCTCAGAGGTACGGACGGAAGGACCCCTTCTACTACGTGGGTATAAACGTGGAGTGGCGGTATGAGATCCATAACAATGTTACTGTAAGTACTATGTACTGTAACTGTAGTTAAAATAATTCAAAATCATTTGTTCTTTGTATTAACTAGTTCGTTGTTCGGATCATACCATATCCTCCTTAACACCAATGCGATTATATTATCATACGTAGTGTTTGATTTCATCATATTATTTTACATAGTAGGTATTCCTAAGGCCTAATTAATAAAACATCTTATGGGCCTGAAACGTTACTGTAGCGCTTCAGAGATGTTTACAGAATCCCGTATAGACACCTTCAATGCCATTCAAAGAAAAAGAATCGCGTCATTCATGTCCAGAGTTGGCATGTGTAAAAATAGTATTATCGTCAGTCTCTCTGACCGTCTGATGCTATCAGACACTTTCAAACGATGGGTGAAAATTGCCACCTGAACGTGACATACTGAAGTATTGTATTTTTTCTTTTTGTTATAACATTTTTTAAGCAATATTGTATCTTATTTTATTTTATATTGTATTGTATTAATGCATCCTGAGTCTGAAATAAAACATTATTATTATTATATTAAAACAGCAAGCTGTGCAGCAAGTAAGAGGAAGGTTGAAAGTACAGCAACAGTACAGATGGATGGACTGTCTGGTAGATGGCATGTGTTAGCACAAGTAGATTTTTCAGAAAAAAATATCTGAGTTTTATTTTGAAAATAGATGAATTAGATATAGAATTAATTAAAGTAGCCTATGTCCTAATCCCTTGTATTTCCCGTATCAAACTTCAGGCTAATCGGTTCAGCCGTATTGCCGTAGAATACAGACAGACACACACATATAGGAAAGTGTCCCATTTTTATTTCAGAGCTTACCACAGCTAGTATTAGTAGGTATAATAGAGGTATAGTATATTAGTATTAGTATAGTATAGTATATACTAGTAATAGTATAGATGTCCAACGTTGTTGCAAAATGAAAAGTAGATACCTAGTAGCCGATTCTCAGACCTACTGCTAACGCATATAAAATTTGGTAAAAATCGGAAGAGCCGGCGGAGTACGGTAACCTAACATTGTGATATGGAAATTTTATATATTAGATTATAAAGCTGAAGGTTTTTTTTTCTTCAATTGTCATGCTGACTTCACATGGGGCAGGAAGATCATAATGATGTCAGACCTAAATATTCACATAATTTTAATTTAAGGTTAGCTTTTACTTCTACGAACACCTCACCAACAACGCTTACTCGTACAAGAGGAGCTTTTTGGAAATGCATTTTAAGTTGTGCGACTTAGTATTGAAAGACAAATTCTTTGGAGCTGCCATGAGACAGGGAAGATTAAAAGGAACTTGTCCGTTTCCGGCTGTAAGTACTAAGATACTTCTGTTAATTCAAGAATGCAAAACAAAAAGCCGTTAAGAAACTTTATTGATAAAACATAAGAATGTAGGAAAAATTGAATATATAATAATATTAATAAGTGGGAGGACACTTGACTTTCATTCCGAAGGCCGTGGGTTCAAACCCAGCCGCACATCTAGATTTTTCTTCTTGAGAAATTTATGAGCTTTAAAGGTGAAGGCAAACATCGTGAGGAAACCGGCATGTTCTGAGAACTATAAAGAGTTTAAAGGACATGTGACATTCACCAACCCGCACTTGGCCAGCGCATCGTGGCGAATTAAAGCCTAAACTCTCTCGCCAATAGAAAAGTCCCTGTGTCCCAGCAGTGGGAACGTTAATAGTGTGATGATGATGATGTAAAACATAAAGTCCAATGTTTTATTTCGAAAATTGTAGGAATTTCTTCGTATTCACTTTGACTTTGACTTTATTTAATAAATTTAACTAAATTGACCACGTCCTGTGGCTACGTTTAACTAATGTCACGGTACTAGTATTAGTATCTGGAGGAGGTTTTGTCTGTTCACGTCCGTAAGTGGTAACCCTCTGAATCCTTACACGTGACCTCCGGGTGGTGCTAAGAACAGTCTCTGGTGGGAGGCTTCGGCCGCGGCTTGTCACCACCCTCCGGGCTGGGCCAGTGCGTGAAGCGATTTTTTCGTGTTTCGTAATGTGGCCCGGAGAAGCCATCTTCTAGGCCTTCATGCTCCATCTTAGACCACATCGTCACTTTACATCAGGTGAGATTGTGGTCAAATGAAGGCTTATCAATAATAAAAAAAAAAAAAAAAAGAAAATAGTATCTACTATTTAGATAATATATAACCGAGCTTATGCGCCCATTCTACAAACACGTGTCTAATCAATTGTCAATCCTGACCAACACCGGTATTACAAATAATGCACAAGTAATGCGATGTGATACATTTCTCAAAGGGTTTCAATCTAATTCATTTTCTCATGATTGGACTCTGCGCTTAATTAAACACATTATTTTGAATTCGCTACTCAAATTGCTCCCTACCTGGCTGTTGTTTACTTTTGATCCTGTAAATTTCACGTACCTGTGAATACTAACGATTGTCTTCTACATATATCATAAGTGTGTAATAATTGTAAGCTCATTAGTGTTAAAAGTACCATCATGTTAATGAGGCATGGACATTTTGATTTGGAAGCATATTTGTCGAAAAAAAATCTTTAAAGTTAAAATCTGTTGATCCAATTTTAATTGGATACCTTGAGAGGTAATAACTAAAGTAAAACCTATCTCATTTAGTATCAATAAATAAACAGGGGTTAAAATTTTAATTTAATTTTTAAAACTTATTCCACATGTTAAAAAAATTAAATCAACTGATATGAGGCTAAACAAGACCTACAGATTAGATTAGGCTAAAAAAAAGAGGCCTTTTTCCGAAAAGAAAGGCCTCCAAATCAAAAAGTTGTAGAACAAAATATGTTCGCCTGGTGCGTGCCCTTCACCCCCTTTCCGGAGTATATACATGATCTGAAACACCTTGTATATGAAGGGCCGATGCTTATGAATAAAACTTTTTAGGAAATATTTGTTATTTATTTTTATTATGATATATTGGTATGGTTCTTTTATTATGACATATTGATTGGACTTCGACGGCACACCTCCATCCGATGGTTCAAATTTTCAATGACGCTGAAGTTTAATTGAGGTTCTATTCCGTTAATTTGCCGAATTATCTCATTCTTTAGCTCTTCAATTGTTGCTGGCTTATCGACGTTCACTTTTTCTTTCAAATAACCCCATAGAAAGAAGTCCAACAGTGCCAAATCACATGATCTTGGCGGCCAATTCACATCGCCACAACGTGAGATAACACGGCCATTGAATATGTCACGCAAAAGAGCCATTGTGTCGTTAGCTGTGTGGCAAGGCACCGTCCTGTTGAAAGCACATGTCGTCCACATCCATATCTTCCAATTCGAGCCATAAAAAGTTCGTTTTCTCACAATAGCGAACACCATTCACAGTAACCGCCTCATTTTGGAAAAAATACGGCCTATCGCGAACAGCAGATTTTCTGCATGCACTGGTGTTTTCACATCTCCTACAGATCCGGTTTGCTAAAATTTTTGCGTGATTTTCCGATTGCACGACATTTGGACGATTAAATTGGCCGTAAATAACGAAGTGCACGATATGCATTTTGATTTGAACGCCCATTTTCATAATAAGCCTTAATAACTTTAACGCTTTGCTCGCTTGTGTATCTTTCCATGGTTCAAATTGTGATAGTCAGAAATAGAGAAATTACAAATTAAATGCAGAAAAAACTTGACGTATAGATGTGGTTCACATTCAACATCGGCCCTTAAAATTTAACCACCCGTTATTATTAGGGTGAAAGATAAACAAATTAAAAAAAAATGCGGACGTTATATTCGTATTCAGAGATTGTATTGGATAGGGACGTGTAGAGTTGGTAATTGGGTAGGTAATTTTTAATCTCTCAAAACTTTATTTTTCAGTCAGCAACAACTAATCTTGAATATTTTATTGAAGGGTACATACCACTTGAGCAACATGACGGTTCCGATAAAGAACATCCCAGCCAACTTCCCTATCAAAAAGGGTCGCATCCTGGCTAACTTAACCTCAACAGCAACGGGGGAAGTTATCGCATGGGGCCACATCGACATGGAAGTCAAAGAAGCTAGAACAAGTGCCAGAAACTGGGTGGACGTGCAGTAGTTAACTACAAATCTTCTATAATTACTATATACTACATGACTACAATATATTCAACCTCACTGATATATTTATACAAATTTTAAAAGAACCGTATATCATACTTTAACTTAAATTCGCACAGATCTGTAATGTTAGAAAACGATATTATTATTATCTACTAGCGGCCCGCCCCGGCGTCGCACGGGTAAAAAAAGTTCCCGGCAATTTTTCCTTATTTGCTCACCGTTTAGACCTACCCTGGACTACGACAAACATTTTAAAACCAAAATCAGCTTAATCGTCCCCGCCGTTCTCGAGTTCTAATCAGACTAACGAACAACAATTCATTTTTATTTATATAGAATATAGATAATCTCCGCTATTTCACGGACGCTTTTAACAAAAAAAAAAAATTACTTCAAACACGTGTCAGAAAAAAATTATTGAAAACTATGTTGAATATTGAACTTTCGAGACATAGATAATAGCTCGAAGAGTATATTACCACCACGTATGAATAGCTTAACAAGAAAAATCATAGACAACCTATAAAAAGACATTTATTTTACACTTTTGTTAACCTGTAGATAATAACAGACAAATAATTAGCAATAAATTAAAATTGCGACTATAATTTGAGATTTAAACTATCCTATCTCTCAAGTTGGATGGAACTGCACATGGTGTGCGAATTTTATTAAAATCGATTAAGTGGTTTAGGAGTCCATTGAGGAAAAACATTGTGACACGAGATTTATATATATTAAGAAGATATTCATGTCAAGTCACACGGGAACGCTGTCGAACGGGATGAAAAGTATCTTATGTCCGTCTCCTGGCTCTAAGCTACCTCCATACCAATTTTCACCCAAATCTGTTCTACCGTTCTTAAGTTATAAGTGGTGTAACTAACACGACTTTCTTTTATATATATAGATTTGTCCTACAAATAAATAGCAAGATATACTTAATTTAAAATTTAAGAAAAACTTCCGATTTCAATGCGTTAATTTCTTAAAACACCATTATATTTTGTGATGTGCACGCCATGCGATACCCCACTCGGGTATATTTGCAGATTTTCGGTTTTGTCGGGGTTAAAAAGAAAATTATAACAGTGATTAGTTATTAGAAATTGTTATTTTTATTACTTTTGTATTTAAGCTATGAGTTTTACACCGTTGTTCCTACTATATTTATATTTTCCTGTGTGTACAATAAAGTTTTTTTTTATTTGCATTTGCATTTCTTCAGGCTTCATTATAAAAATTCATAGGGTTACAAAGGTCCACTTAGACCAGAACAACAAAAGACAGTCAGCCTCGCCGGCCCATCTTATCTGCTGAATTACGAAAGGGGCTCTGGCACACGCACCAACACCTACAATAGAAAATAGCAAAACAGAAAAACATTTATTTTGGACACAACAGCACATTACAGAAAAGTAAATACAGAAATAAACGCACACTCACATAATAAAAGGATAGGTACAACACTAAAAACTTGACAATTAAAGCACTAAACAATACATCATACATACTAACACACTTAGTTATAGGGTACGTAATCAGGTGAAATGATCTTACCCCCTTTTATTTTAAGGTAGGGCTATGTGCAGCAAGTTAAATAAAATAAAATTATAAAGTTAAAAAGATGTTTCTCGGTTGAACGCCATTTTGCGTCTTGGGTCCATTGCAAAATGAGAATGAATGAAACTTTCAAGATTTTATTTTAATATATTTTTTTAACAGTTGTATTAAACTTATTACTATCACTAAATAAAAATAATCGAATCTATCTTAAAACCTGTCAAACACTCTAACAAGAAACAAATAAAGGTATCAAAAAAATTAAAATCATCTTAGAAGTCTGTAAATATCGAGAAAAAATATTTTATTAAGTTTTCTTTATGTTTCCCGCACACGAGCGTCCAATACTTTTTAACGGCCCGACCACATTTAGAAGCTTCGTTGTGGTACTTGTGGGTTGTCCCTCAACCATCCTGTTTAATGAGAGGCAAAGTTGCGTGCGGCGAAGAACGGCTTGCCTCTGATTGTCGCCAACACACTGAACTTGTTAATAATCTATGTTTGTGAAACCATCACGAAACTCCGTGATGCAAATAAATAAATTTTACCGGAATCAAATCGAAAAAAAAAAAAAAGGATCACCTAGCCCCAAACTAATATCTTGATCTTGTACTATAAATAAATATTTCCGGACAATCTACACAACAACATCTAGCCCCGTGGTAAACTCTAAGCTTGTGTTACGGGTACTAGATATCTGATATACTTAATATAATATGTATATTATACAAGATAATTTTTAAAGGACCAGCAACCTTCTGTGACCAAGTACCTATCATCATCAGGAACAACTTTTGTTCTACGACTTTTAAAATTTAGCAACTTTTTATTTCCATACAAAAATAAATATTAATTGAAATGGCGCTTCAACGTTTTTAACTCTTTGCACACCTTTGGGCGGCACGCGGCGCCTTTGAGCTAGCCGCGTCTTTGAGCTTGCCGCGTCTTTGAGGATGCTGGCTAGGTGTGATGACAATGTGTCGGAAGCCTGCCGCCAATATGGAATAAGATTTTATTTATGGGGACACATAAAAACAATGGTGTACAGTGGTGGTGAAATCACATAAGATCGTGTAATGTAAACGAACAGCTGATTTTTAGGTGTGGGCTTTGTGTTGGTTGTGAAGGTGATTATTTTGAACGCTATGTGCGCGATACTCACCGCCACCTGATTTGAACCTGCGAGGTAATTCTAATTTGTAAATATTATTTTAATTGCTAATCATTTAGTTATTGTAAATACGCTGATTCCACTTTTTAAATACGCCTACATTAAACAGTGGAAAGTGAATAAAAACTATCTTGTTACGAATTGATATTACTTAATTAAACTTTAAATGGTATAAATGATTACGTTAAACAATACCTAACTACCAGATTTGCATAGATAGGCCTATCTACTTATTTGTTTTTAAACTGTGTAATGTAGCCAGTCCTAAGCCTGGTCAATGGTCAAGTATGAAGGGATTGTGGATTTAGTGAAATGAAATGCGTTGCTTATTATTATCGCCAGCACTTGCGCGCGCAATCGTGGTCACGTGATGCAACATAGATCTACAAAAGTCACCACACTGGAATAGAATCTTTAACAATTTCTAATAATGTACCTATTGAGTTATTTCAAAAGTCGTAGAACAAACGTTGTTCCTGATGATGCTGGGTACATGGTCACCGAAGGTTGCTGGTCTTTTAAAAATAACCCTGTATAGAGTCTCCAAGTAATATAATTTTACGTCTTTACCTTAGATTGTTATACGAGTACATGAAAACGTAAACGTTTTGCGGCTGGGCAGCTGGGTCTTGCGTTGTCAAAGTCAAAGTCAAAACGTTTATTTCCTTAGACGCTTATGCATACATGAACAGGTCAACTTAAAGCTCATTTAAATAAAAAATAAGAATATGCAAGGAAATAACATTGTCTTGACGGTTCCCTTCAATTTTTTACACTGAGGTGAGAAGCGAATTAAACAACCCAGCTTTCATTTCTTATGTTGATATAATAACGATTATATGTGTACAACATGGTTACAATAATACATTTAACATAAACAAACAAACAAATTTTAATGCTAGTCAAACATGCACATAACAGAAAAAAAAATCTGCTATTTCGTCCTAGCTTCGTTGCTAGCTGAGGCTGTTGCGTGAGGTCTATCATTTGTGGTGTGGTGCTGATGATGCTTCGTGTAGCAGCGAGACTATTTGACTTACTTTGGCCGAATTCTGCATTTATGGTGGGCGTGCGTGTACATCTTCCAGTAAGCTTGTATATAGTGGGGCGCGACTGATGTGCAGTTGCATTATAATTTCGTATCTTGCCAGAGAGAAGTGGGTTCGGAATAACATAGTACCATAGAATATAGTACTAAATACTTAGTTCCTTATAAATATTCAAATTGTTATGTGCAAGCAAAGGTAGTTAAGGGATGTACTTTAATGTTTATTTATAGTTTCAAGCAGAAATCCCGCTAATGATCACCTGTCCCACAACAAAGGCGAATCCCGTTCATTTGTCCCTAATTGTTAAGGGGCACTGAGAAGATCATAATACCTTATTGTTATCTATTCGTGACTCAACTTCAAACTGTGAAATGTCAACATAAAGCTTTTTGATGCATTTTATGATTCAGGGCATAACAGCAGCTGTACAGCAGGTTGGTGACAGTGTCCTTATCGTTATTCCAGAGGATACACACGGTTGGTCTTTATTTCGTTTTAGCGTGAAACAGCACTTGTTGTTCGACTAAAATATCGCTATTTTGTACCATTTACGGTAGGTACATTTATATAGACTTACTCCAGAAATGTCTCAATAAGATAGATAGATAGATAAAACATTTATTTGTCACCACAACACAGAACATAGGTAAATAAAAATAGAACACACAATACATTGGTAGAAAGACAATACAGATAAACAATTAACAAAATCAAATTTATAAATAACGGTAGGTGGTCAAGACAAACATGCATTTTTTTTAAACAATATACCTAATAAACTATTTACATACAAGTAATGTTTTATAGTTGAAGAATTTTGATTGTTTGCTTGAACGCGCTAATCTCAGGGACTGATTTGATTCTTACAGTAATAGGACTTTTATCGAGGAAGGCTGTAGGTGTGTTACCGCGTGAACATGAGTAACGCCGTGTAAAGCTATTATATAATTAAAATAACTAGAGTGCTTCTGCTGGTGATCAAAGGGGAATCTCGCCCACACCTAAACCTTTGATAACATGAGCCAACAGTGATATTGCGAATTTAATGACTACTGATTTCTTGGACAATATCCATTGCCACTTTTAAGTCCTGTTCAGTAGATATAAATAGTTATATCTACTGATCTATAGTTATATCATGATATATGCATGCATGCCTATGCATATATATACTATAATATATACATGATACTATAGTTATATCATGCATAGGCATGCATAGTATGAATTTTGAGCAGATAAGAAGCTCACTAGATGTTGCTGTGTGCTTTTATCTAGCAATATCGATTAAGGTAGTAAGCTCAAGGGTTTGTTTACATGTTTATTTTAAACCACTTATTTATGTCATAATTGTGTCGGCGTTGGACAATACAAATTTTAAATGGATCTATCTTGCTTATCTAGCTTTTTGTGTAAAAATAAATCCAGCATTAAGTAGAAGATTCCAGAAAACTGGTAACACTCGGGATTAAAACCTCTAATAAAATAAAAAATAAGATTCCGGTTATCTCATAAAAGTTAATAAGAAACCTCCATTCCCATCAGAATCCGCAATTGAAATGAAGTCTCGAATAACATTTAGACTCGGTCACTTGTTGCTTTTCGTAAAATTTTGTTTTACTTCCATCAAATGCCGGGGAGTGGTGTAAATTACTTCAACGAAGTTTTTTCAATATTTAAATTTATATTAATGGAGTCGGAATCTCCTGACCGAGTTCGAGTTGCGAAAATACTAGCTGCTGCCTTCGTCAGAGCTTACTATAATCATTTTCAGCCTTAGAACGACTAATGCTGAAGAACCTTATCGGGTACACAGATGGTTCCAAGACGGGGCTGGATGTAGGCTGCGGAGTCTACGGAGAGCGTCCTAGGCATGACTCCAGCATACACCTAGGAAAATTCGCCTCCGTATTCCAAGCAGAAGTATTCGCCATTCTAGAATGCGCCAATATCAATCTGCAAAAGCGCTACTCCAACCAAACAATAATTATTAACTCTGACAGCCAAGCAGCGCTTCTAGCCCTGGATTCAAAGAAAATTACATCCCGATTAGTCGAAGATTGCTTCCAGCGTCTGAGCGCCCTGGGCTCGAACAACAGAGTTATCTTAAGATGGGTACCGGGACACTCAGGAATAGCTGGCAACGAATGTGCCCACGAACTCGCGCGTTCGGGCTCAATGGACTTCCAACTAGGACCCGAGCCGTTCTGCGGCGTACCGAAAAGCCTGGCCCAAAAAACACTGCTTGACTTACGCTACGAGGAATCTATAAATATCTGGAGTGATTTTCCTGGCATGGGTCACTCAAAATCAATTATGAAAGCCTTTGACAAACGGTTCACAAACCAAGTCACAGTGCTAAGCAAAAACAAGCGGAGCGCTGATGCAGAAGCGTAGCATACACCTGGGCAAGCATCTGCTATGTCCAGATGAACTACGAAACTTCCCCCCAAAGAAAATTCTTCGGTTCCAGCCTAACAGCCGCAAGGATAAGTGGCGAACCGTAACGCTACGACTTTGAGGAGAACCGATAACAAGTGGCGATCACAATAGGCCTTTCAGGCCGCAGTGACACAATAGCCACATCAAATTAATAAAAAAAATAAAAAATGCTGAAGAACGAAGAAGAAGAGCCGGCTTGGCACGGCGATTGTTAGAGAACTAGGTAGATAAGTCTATATAGAATAGACTTGTCTCGTGATATCATTTTTTAAATGTCTTCTGGATTTAAGTGAGTAACTCCAGTTCTCAGGTTAAATTGATTTGTATCGTAATTCCTGTTTAGTTGCTATTATTGATTTTAATATTGTATTATCATGAATGATGGTAAAAAATAAAAATAGTATTGACGTTTATTTTTTTAAAGGCTTGAGTTTTGCCCTATCAATAGGTATCATAATGCCTTCAAATTAGTGGCGGTTACTTCGAACAAACTTATTTTATTTTTTAATGAATAACTCAATAACCAAACACATAAATAAAATCTAGGGATATTGTATGTTTCAATTGTAATATTCAAACGACCTATAAAAATTAACAAAAGAACCTAATTTTTATGGTTTTAATAAAAACTCTACTTTTTGTACCGTAAGAAAATCTCTTTATTTAAGTCTAAAACAATTTACTTTGTGGTCAAAACTATACTAATATTATAAAGCTGAAGAGTTTGTTTGTTTGAACGCGCTAATCTCCGAAACTACTGGTTCGAATTGAATAATTCTTTTTGTGTTGGATAGTCCAGTTATCGAGGAAGGCTATAGGCTATATAACATCACGCTACGACCAATAGGAGCAAAGATATAGTGGTAAATGTGTAAAAACGGGAGAAATTTTTCATCTTTGAAGCCTTCCGTTGCGTGCGCCTTAAAAATGGTTCAAGATACACAAAAAATATGTATTAAAGAATAATAGCTCTTTTAATGATCTAAAAAACAGTCCGCGATATTATATGTCTATCTTTTAAGATTAACTCACAAAACCGTTTTTATGGTACCTAATTTGGTCGAAATAATTTGTTTAAGTTGTATCAACATAATAATATTAATCTTTATTCAAATAAATATGTTGTTGGTTAAGAGTACTTCATTGTGAATAAAATTGTCTTTGACAAAACTTAATTTCAACAAAAATCTTTAAAAATTACCGGGAATTTTTTTTTACCCGTGCGACGTTGGGGCTTGCTGCTAGTATTGTAATATGAATATAATTTATTTTAGGTTAACTTCGTATATATTTATCAACAATAAAATATACGTAGTTAACCTAAAATAACCCTAGAATCTTTCCTGTAAATAATACCTTTAATCACAGCATTGAAGGTTGAAAAGTGAGAGCAGGTGGCTCAGACAATTGAGCATTATCCTTTGAGTAATTGCGGTGGTAAATTTGAACGTCCAATTAAAGCAAAGGCTTAGAAATTGTTAATTAATAAATGTTATGTTGGCATAGCGGTAGGGTTAGCTTGTTGTCTGAAGACAAAATTGGTTTGATATTGAAGTTTAATTTCCATTAGAAAATTAAACTTTAGCTTATCTAGCGTTCGATTTGTTTTCGCTCGAACATCGCCATGAATCACGAGAACGGACGAGGAGGTGAGTCTCCCATCATATACCATCGGTAGGTAACGAAATTACAATTACAAGAGATCAAGAGAAGTGATGTTTCTGTAAGTTTTCTTCTTCTTCTTTTATTCGATGGCATTGTAAGTTTTCTTTTCTTCTTCTTCTTCTTTTCTTTGATGGCGTCCGTGAAGTTTTGTTTTTGTAACGCGTCGTACCATTGACTTGACTGACACTGACATATGAAACAACTTTGATTACCTACTAGTGTTGCAATAAATTAGACTCTCTAGTCCTTATTACTAAACAGCAATTATTACAAATTATTGTAACAAATTATCTTTTGCCTACCTGTAATTTCAACTTGATATATAATAATTATATTGCTCAATTCGTCGTCATCCAATTTCCCTAAATTTCGGGTAGATGTTATTGGTAATGAGCTTCATTTAACCAGACTATGAATACGGATCTTCGTTATCTTTGCGACACCTCAAGTTACGATTTTGCACGGTTTCCTAGCATAAGAGACTTGCGTTTAACGAAAACATCGGTACAGCAATCGAATATTTTCGTTAATATTTATCGATCGGAACTTTGCGATCGGTTCGCTATGTATGTCGAGACTGCTCGCCCAGAGTATTACAAGCTGATGAGGAATAAATTTATTACAAGCTTTTATTCTATGGTACTATGTAGTTCCGAACCCACTGCTCTCTGGCAAGATTAGATAGAAGAAAATTATAATGCAACTGCACCTCAGTCGCGCCCACTAACGCTCAAGCTTACCTAAAGATGTACACGCACGCCCACCCTAAATGCAGAATCCGGCCAAAGTAAGTCAAATAGTCTCGCTGCTACACGAAGCATCATCAGGACCGCACCACAAATGATAGACCTCCGTAACAGCCTCAGCCAACAACGCAAGACACTGGCTGCTCAGACGAAAAACGTTTGAGTTTTAAAGTACTAGAGTAAAACAATCTAAGGTAAAGTCGTAAAATGGTAGGACTTGGAGACTCCAAATAAGTATGTAATAGTTTTTATACAAAATGGAAATCATTCGAAGTAAAAAAAACCACGATTTATCTTCAAGATGCCAATATTGTGGGCAAAATTATTGATTCGCGTCTCATTTTATATTTACACTAGCTTTTCAAGCTCCGTTCAATAACATGTTTTACAACATTATTCAATAATTACCTTTTGTTATCTTCCGTACGTTCCAGTCAGTCTAAACGAGATAACCTCAACTACCTACTGTGTTTTTTATACATCATAAGTACCTACATAATACATATTATGTATGTTAACAGTCGCTTAAGATGCATAATACAAGATCAAGATCTTAGTTTGGGGCTAGGAGATTCTGTTTGATTCCGGTAAAATTTATTTATTTTGCCCAAGACGCAAAATGGCGTTCAACTGAGAAACAGCTTTTTCACTTTATAATTTTACTAGCTGTGCCCTGCGGTGCTACCCGCGTTATAATGGATGAAGTACTCTTAACCAACAACATATTTATTTGAATAAAGATTAATATAATTATGTTGATACAACTTAAACAAATTATTTCGACCAAATTAGGTACCATAAAAACGGTTTTTGTGAGTTAATCTTAAAAGATAGACATATACCTACTATCGCGGACTTTTTTTTAGATCATTAAAAGAGCTATTATTCTTTAATACATATTTTTTGTGTATCTTGAACCGTTTTCACGGCGCACGCAACGGAAGGCTTCAAAGATGAACAATTTCTCCCGTTTTTTACACATTTACCACTATATCTTTGCTCCTATTGGTCGTAGCGTGATGTTATATAGCCTATAGCCTTCCTCGATAACTCGACTATCCAACACAAAAAGAATTATGCAATTCGAATCAGTAGTTTCTGAGATTAGCGCGTTCAAACAAACAAACAAACAAACAAACAATCAAACAAACAAACTCTTCAGCTTTATAATATTAGTATAGATTTCACCTTACACTGGCAAACCGGGCTGTCCACTGCTACAGATAGCCGTACCTCAAAATAAAAGGGGGTTAGATCATTGTTAGTACGTTTGCCAGAGTCCCCTTCGTAATACGTAATCTTCGTCTCTTCCAGGCAACCCTGCGATGGAAAGAACTTAGTTAAAATAAATAGTAGGTGGTGGGGGGTGCACATCGCGTGCACATTACAAAATATTATAGTGGTTTACTTTTAATGCAATACTTTTAAGGAAATTAATGCATTAGAATCTTAAATTTAAAATTTAGATTATATTATATAAAGTGTTATTTATTTGAAGGATACATAGATAATAATTATATCGATTTCTAACATTACAGACCTGTGCGAATTTAGGTTAAAGTATGATAGACTGTTCTTTATAAATAAGCATATTTCTAGTATAAATATATCTGTGAGGTTAAATATTGTAATCAAATGGTATGTAGTAAAGATTTCGAGTTAATTACTGCACGTCGACCCAGTTTCTGACGTTTGTTCTTGCTTCCTTGACTTCCATGTCGATGTGGCCCCATCCGACTAATTCACCCGTTGCCGTTGATGTTAAGTTAGCCAGGATGCGACCCTTTTTGATAGGGAAGTTGACTGGGATGTTCTTTATCGGAATCGTCATGTTGCTCAAGTGGTATTTACCCTTTAATAAAATATTAAAGATTAGTTGTTGCTGATTGAAAAGGAAAGTTGTTTAAGATTACTATCCAATTATCAATTCTACACGTACTATCCAATACAATCTCTGAAGACGAATATAACATCCGTATTTTTTTTCCAAATTTAGTGATCTTTCAATATATTCTTAACGTTGTTTACTTTTGATCCTGTAGGTACGTCATTGCGTGGTCTCGCCGTGGGCAATGACGTACCTACAGGATCAAAAGTAAACAACAGCCAGGTAGGCAGCAATTTGAGTAGCGTTGAATTCGCTGATGAAACACATTAAGCGCAGAGTCCAATTATGAGAAAATTCACTGAGAAATGTATCACATCGCATTACTTAGGGTATTATTTGTAATAACGGTGTTTTTCAGGATTGTATTAGACAAGTGTTTGTAGAATGGGGCGCATAAGCACGGTAATAAATTATCTTAATAGAAGATACTAATACTATTACCGGGACATTAGTTAAACGCAGCCACAGGACGCGGTCAATTTTGTTAAATTTAATAAATAAAGTCAAAGTCAAAGTAAATTTTTAGAGATTCCTACACATATTCGAAATGAAACATTGGACTTTATGTTTTACATATTAAATTCATCCAACATTATGTTTTATCAATAAAGTTTCTTTAAGGCGGGTCTTTTTGTTTTGCATTATTGATATAACAGAAGTATCTTAGTACTTACAGCTGGAAAAGGACAAGTCCCTTTTAATCTTCCTTGTCTCATGGCAGCTCCAAAGAATTTGTCTTTCTGTATTAAATCACACAACTTGAAATGCATTTCCAAAAAGCTCCTTTTGTACGAGTAAGCGTTGTTCGTGAGGTATTCATAAAAGTAAAAACTAACCTATAACAAAAATTATGAATATTTAGGTATTACATCATCATGATCTTCCTGCCCTAAGCGAACCATGACAATTGAGGAAAACAAAACCTTCAGCTTTATAATATTAGTATTAGATGTCCTCATTTCATACCGAATTTGGTCAATCCCGTTTTTTTTATTTTTATGATCGGCAGAACCGATCATAAACAAAAATCTACCTACTTGTGTTAACACATCCATCTGTACTGTTGCTGTAGGTACTTTCAAACTTCCTCTTACTTGCTGCACAGCTTGCTGTTTTCTTGATTAGGCCTTAGGAATATTACCTACTATGCAAAATAATATGATAAAATGAATGAATGAATGAATGAGTTGGCAACACTACTGCCGTCCTTAAGCTATAATGCCGTTATCTAACATTTGGCCGATTTTGACTTTACTATGCCATCGTAATCAGAAAATAAAAATCTATCGATCTGTCTAATCGGTATATTCCTAGCTCTTTTATTTATGAAGATACAAAAAAACAAAATGCCGTTATTGTATGATTATTTGAATGTTTACAATCCTAAGATGCCGTCAAGTAGCAATACCTATCTAAAATGCGGTTAAGAGCACAAAACCTTAATTCTTTACTATTATTTACGGTGTAAGTGCTATATAATAATGCCGTTAACTGAAATGCTATACTTAAATGTGGTAAAAGATACATAACGACATTATAGCATTGTATTTGGATACATTTTTATTGTTAGTTAAAATATTGCTTAAACTTTAACGGCATTTTAGAAGGAAAAATTAAAAAGTCGCATCTGGAGTCAACACAATAATGCCGTTAATCAACATTACTACATAAAAATGCCGCTATCATTACTCGCATTCCCTCTATGCGCGCCGTTCTAACCCGCCACGGGAGTGGATTGAAGTGTCATACCTTACCTTACCTATGCATTCAATTGTTACAAAATTCTACCAACAGAGCAAAAAAGATATTGAGAATGATCACCAGTCAGGAAGAAATAATAAAACTGAACAAACACAATCAGAGTCGTTTTTGACAATCGAAACCCTTCTTCTCTGACCGCGAGTGTTTTTGATTCTTTTTGTAAAACACAAGTTTTGTGATACGATTCGCATCACTCGACTAGAGAATAAAATAAACATGTTTCAATTCAGCGGTAAATACAGAAAACATAGCCTTGGAATTGCCAAGTCATAAAGTGATGCCGTTAGAAGAACCTTCGGTATGTCATGGCTTGCTTAGACTTAATATTAATTCTAGCATTAACACACAGCAGATAAACTATCCATGGGATTTTAATTCCTATAATTCTGTGCAAGATAAAGATTACTATCCCCCTGATTCAAATGAGGATTCTGAAGATGATTTACAAGTAATAAGATCAAAATCCCAAAAGGCCACAAATAATCTTTACGTTTCATCACGTATCTAAGTTCTACCTATGGATTACTCAATACAACTTCAAATATAGGAAACCAATACTTGCGATTTGATCTTAGGCAACCTATTGATACAAATTTTGATCATAAACTACCTGTATTTCGTAAACGCCTAAACACCATTGATGTTGCCATTTACCTGAAGATTGTACCATAACACATAGTTTGGAGACCAAACATCAAGAGACATCATTATTCCAAAGCCTAAAAAACATAACAATTCATTACTCCCGCGAAAAATGGATGCGAAAAATAAAAGAAAGCTAGAACACAGCGTAAAAGAAGGGTGCAAGGAAAGTTGACTGAAGAAATGTGGTACTCGCTTTACTCAGAGTACCTACATAATCATAACAATAAAATCAATCATTATGTATTGGGATATGTTGTGGCGAGAGTGTCATTTGTTTGTTGAAGCTCGAACTTCAATAGCAATAAATATAATTCGAAAGTAATCTAGAAATCGCTGTATATTGGGGATTTTCTGAACATACGTAATTTTGTGTCAGATATCAGCTTATCTGAAAATATGTTGCAGGTCTGTTTTACACACAACTAATATGAAATCATTTAATTTTAATTTTTGAATGACTTTGACGGTGTTTTTTTTATAAATACCTCAAAATCCCCAATATTAATACTTACTCAAGTTGTTAGCAAGAAATAAAATGCAACCACAACTTATGTTAATAAAAGACTTACCTATGCTACTATAAAAATAATCAAGTTATGGCATCAAGGTAATTTAATATGAAAGTGATTTATTAATTAGTCCTATGAGAGTTTAAATAATGAATGACGGAGCTCAGGCTTACTGAGATATGGAATAACTTGGTTTTTAATAATATATTAAGTTTTGATAATTATTTTAGTTTGTATTTCAAGCAAATTTAGTAAAATCATGTACAACTTAACTTGATAAATAGTTTTTAAAAATAAAACAGAAATTTTATAAGTGTTTATGAAAGTTCCTAGTAATATAATATGTTTTATTGTATTTTTATAGTGACAATAGTATGGACATATTATTATTTTTTTTGTATTTAACTAACTTATTTTAGCAATTTCTGAATTAAATTCTAGCAAGTCCTAAGCTTAAACGCCGCTATAGCGAAATGTTTTGATTTTAGCCGCATTTAAACATTTTAATAATACAAAAAATGTATCAGTATAAAGCTGTAATGTGGTTAAGGGATTTTAGCCACATTTAAGTATAGTTAATCGGTATTTTAAGGAGGCACAATGCTAAGCTAAAATTACACTTATGGTCTTTAACGACATTTAAGCTTAGGAATTATAATTTTTACAAAGTATAGTAAAATTCAATAAAAATAAATATAAATCAAACACTAGATTGCCGTTAGTGTTAACGAAGCGGCATTTTAGTTGTGCATTCGTTCAATGATAATAATAAAAAACCTGAACTAAAATGCAAAAATCTAATTTCTACATTATTTGAGTTATAGTTATTAGACGAAAGATAAGCTATTAGAAAGTACTTTTGAAGTACTTTTTTTTGATACCTTGAGGTCGAACAAATTGTTGATGGTTTCAAAACAGCAAACATTTTAAATTATTTTTCGTTTTTTGGCGCATATCTCGAAATTAGGTTTTGGTAGTTAACGGCATTTTAGCTTAAGGACGGCAGACTAGGGGTTTGGAGTTGGCAACACTAGGGGTCAAACGCCTCTCAGCTGTTCAAATATATATTTAATTAAATTCATGTGAATTACTCTAGTAATTAAGTATTGTTTTGCCTTAAATTAAGTGTAGTGAGTGCCTAAATACATAAAAAGTACAAATACTCGAGCAGGAGTTCCACAGTGCTTTGCCGCGGAAAGTCCCAAACAAGACAAAGCACTACAACGACGGTTTTCGAATTTGAAACAAAGAGTTCTTTTGTTTTACACCTCAATACTGGATTAAAATATCTAAAACTTGGCTAAGGCGGCAGCAAAGAACATAGTAGATTGCGAAAATTTTACCAGCAGCCCAAGGATATCGACCACCATCATAAACTTGTTCGCCTCCACAAACTACTCCAGGGATACGTTACAATCTAAAGGAATCGACAGCAGACGGTAACCTGCGAACACGATTACGGACTTCACACAAACCTGAAGCTTCGGTACATCATGGCTATGACAAGAAAAGCTTGCCAAGCAGATCTCGAAAAGAAGCTTAAGGCGGTGACGGGTCAACTCAAGGCTGTAAGGGAAGATCGGGACAGGCTTCTTCAGGAAAGGGAGGACTGTGAAGCTCAATTCTTAGAAAACCTGGGACAAAACACAACCCTCAAGAGCCAGCTCGCCCAGCTGCGTATCTCTCTTTCTTAGAAACAAAATAACGTGTTCTACTAATAAACCTAAAGCTATCTGGAATATTATAAATAATGAGACTGGAAGGTCAAAGCCACAAAAAAAAGATATTATATAATATTATATATACCTAAATGTGAATGTAAGCTTGTTTGTTACGCTTGAGTAGGTATACTATAAACTATAATAAACGCGAAAGTTCGTGAGGTAGGTATGTGTGTTTGTTGCACTTTCACGCGAAAACTACTGAATAGGTTTTAATGAAACTACTCAGTAATATAGCTTACATTTTTTTTTGTAAATACATACATATGTTATGATACATAGATAACACCCAGACCCGAAACCAGAAATTGGTAAAAACTAAAAACTAAAATGCTTTGGTTGTAAACTATACCTACTCTCTTTATGCAGAAAATTAATATAATAGGTCGTCCTGTGTAGGTACTCTTAGATTTAATATGAGCCAATCTCATGCTTGTTATATTAATTTATTTAGTAACAAGCGATTTGGGGCAAATCACAAAATGCTTTTATACATATTAAGTGGTATTAATTGTGGCTTAAGAACGCTTAAATTATGCCTAATGATATATCTAACTATTTACCAGCAAATACTTCATTTACACACTTATATCTAAAAGTATCTACATATATTAAAGAAAAATTTAAGGAAATAAATATTATGACTGTTGCTTCACAATATATTTATGAGAATTTGCTGTACACACACAAAAATAAGCAAGATTTTCTAAAAAAGAGTGATTTCCATAATGTTAATACTAGAAATAAGAATAAACTACATATCCCTACATTTAGATTACGTAAGGTGGGGAAATCTTTTATGGGCAATTGTGTCCGTTTTTATAATAAACTTCCACAGTTTATAACTGACCTACCCATTCGAAAGTTTAAGTTTTTAATTAAAAAATGTCTTTTGAAAAAAGCCTATTATTCTACAGAGGACTATATCAAAGACGATAATGCTTGGTCGGATGTAGCTCGGTTCCACTAGGATGGACAAAATAGCTAAATTTAGTTTTTTTTTCTGTTATGTGCATGTTTGACTAGCATTTGTTTGTAAATGTTAAATGTATAAGTAACCATGTTGTACACCAATATTGTTATAATAACAACATGAGAGATGGAAGCTGAGTTGTTCTATTCGCTTCTCAACTCAGTGTAAAAAATTGAAGCGAACTGTCAAGACTATGTTATTTCCTTGATTATTCTTAGTTTTTATTTAAATTAGATTTAAGTTGACCTGTCCATGTAAGCATAGGCTTCTAAGGAAATAAACGTTTTGACTTTGACTTTGACTTTGAAATAATGATAAAATAAACGCATTGGGGTCAAGGGGGATATGGTATGATCCGAACATCGAACTAGTTAATACAAAGAACAAAAGATTTTAATTTTTTTTAAGAAGTTTTTAAACGGTACTTACAGTAACATTGTTATGGAACTCATACCGCCACTCCACGTTTATACCCACGTAGTAGAAGGGGTCCTTCCGTCCGTACCTCTGAGACGTTATGTTCGCGTATACCCATTGTTCCTTGTTATAACCGCGGATGACTGGGCGCTCCGTTGAAATGTAGCGTATCTGTAAAATAAGTTCGAATTTTTATTGACATATAATACATAATTATTCGACTAATTCTGACTACTAATAATAATAACAGTATTGTATTTAATAATAATCTAAATAAAAAATAAAAAGAAACCGCCGATTGTAGTTCCCTTAAAGGTATTTCGACATGTTAACTCGGAACTTTGATCTCCGTTAACCGATTACGATGATTCCTTTTTTAAATAAAAGTAATTGCTCGCAAGTTGGTCTTGCAATCGGCAAAGTAGTTCTCGAGTTAAATTGAAATATTTTCTCATTTCATACCGAAAATGGTCGATCCCGGGGTACTAGGTTTTATTTGTTTATTTGTGGTATAGGAAACCAAGTTTAAAATCAAATTGTCACTTATAATTTATATTATCAATAAATGACTAAAACGACTATTATTATGACTAATGCCATAATAAGGAAACCAGGATCTTATGATGGCATCCCAGAGAAATCTAGGAGGAAGCGAATTCGATTCCCGCCGAGTGTTCAAGTGCTTGTATATTTTTCAAGTACTTTCACCTTGGTCTGGGTGTTTAATATGTATAGTAAAAACTATCCACATTATCTGTCTACCATATTAAGCATATCAGATTTCTTGTACACCATGACAAAAGCTTAGAGCTTACCAAGGGGCTAGATGTTATTGTGTGGATTGTCCGGAAATATTTTCCGGATTGCGTGCACCATGAAACATTGATCAGGAAATTGAGCCACTATGGAATTAGGGGCAAATCCTTGGATATTTTGCTTCCTATTTAAGCGAAAGAATTCAAAGAGTTGATGTCAACGGGCAACGATCTCCAGGGTCCTTAGTGTCAATGGGCGTACCTCAGGGATCCATATTAGGACTTTACCTTTTTTTGATATACATAAATGACTTGCCACATCTTGTACAGGATCAACATGAAATTGTATTATTTGCTGATGATACTTCACTTCTTTTTAAAATAGATCGTCGCACTTATAACTTTGACAAGGTAAATAATGCAATTTCTAAAGTAGTCCATTGGTTTAAATCCAATAATCTATTATTGAATGAAAATAAAACCAAATGTATTCGATTTTCACTGCCTAATGTAAAACAAGGTTCTGTAGATATTAAAATAAAGGGCGACAATTTAGAGCTCGTTGAAAATACTGTATTCCTAGGTATAACTTTAGATAGCAAGCTTCAATGGGACCCTCATATAGATAAATTGTCGAAAAGGCTCAGTTCTGCTGCTTTCGCAATCAAAAAAATTAGGGTTTTAACTGATATTGCAACATCTAGACTGGTCTACTTTAGTTACTTCCATAGCATTATGTCATACGGTATTTTGCTGTGGGGGAGTGCTGGAGTAGGACGCCTATATACCATATTTGTACTGCAGAAAAGGGCTGTTCGTGCTATCTATAATATGGGTCCCCGAGATTCGCGACGTGATAAATTCAAAGAAATAAACATATGTTTATGAAGCCATTATGTATACGCATAAAAATATTAATTTGTTTACAAAAAATAGTGATAAACACAATGTAAATACAAGAAATAAATATAAACTCGCTTTGCCCACTACTAGGCTGCATAAGGTTAATGTATCATTTAAAGGGCAATGTATACGCTTCTACAACAAGATTCCCAAAGAATTGCAACAGTTGTCAATTACTAAATTTAAGAAAATTGAAAAAAATAATCTTTGTAAAAAAGCTTATTATAATATATCGGATTACCTTGAGGACAAAACTGCTTGGGACGGAATCTGCTCCAACACAAAATCAAAAACAAGACTAACAAATAATGATTGTAAAGTTTCAATACAAAAATGAGCTAGAGTTTCTTCTTTGCTCTAGTGTAAAAAAAGCGAAGCGACCAGATACCATAAATTTATTTCCTACTTATCTTTAAACACTTATATGATTATTTTGTTTTTTTTGTAATTTATTTTGACGTGTCTAAGTTTTGTATAACCAAACTGTGGAAATAAATGATTTTGTATCTTGTATCTTTATTTATTTATAGATGGACGCTGGAATTTTAAGGTCATTTAAAAGAAAATTTACCTTTTCAGAATAGAACCCGTTAAATTTCATTATAAATATTAACATCAAAAGTGTCCACATCTTGATTATTCAGAAAACAATGTGAGTAGCACAAGATGGAATTCATATATAAAAAAATATTATGAAATAGATACAGGAAGTACTTGCAAAAGTTGTACTTATTAAAGTTACAGGCTGTCTGAAAATCGTTGAGAGTAAAATCTTTTCGGATGTATGCACATTATACGTAATGAACCTTTTTCTTGAATCAATCTGTTTAATGATTTGCCTCAAAATGCTCGGAATTTATTTCCGAATTAATAAAGAAATAACCTAATAGTATTTGTACCTATTCGGTAGTATTTCCATGTCATGTCAGTTTGTCGCAAAATTATGCAACTACTTTTTCGTGAAAAACTTCAGCAAGTCCATTGTAGCTTAAATTAATTTATTTTGACCTTTCCTAGCAAAAGACCTGAATTTCAAAGGGTTCGTTAAGTTTTCAATTTATCGAAGCGAAAATACAACAGTATTTTATGATAGGCACTGCAGTAAGGGTACATGATAAAATCGTCTAATTCATAAAAAAAAAACGTACACATATTTCATCTTTTTTCTTGCATACGAAAAATCAAGTACAGAGCATAGAAATTTCGCGTAACGTAAATGATTTCGTACAACTTGAACTGAATGAATACGTCATAAGCCCCGACTCCGAAACGTTGATGCCCTATTTATTGAGAGAGAAAACATCTTGTCACTGTTTTAGTGTTTCTTACCCTTCGGCCGCGGCTTGTCTCCACCCTCCGGGCTGGGCCAGTGCGTGAAACGATTTTTTCGTGTTTCGTAATGTGGTCCTGAGAAGCCATCTACCTTCTAGATCTTCATGCCCCATCTTAGACCACATCGTCACGTAACATCAGGTGAGATTGTGGTCAAATGAAGGCTTATTTAACATTAAAAAAAACCCTAAGGGTAAAAAACGGGACCCTATTACTGAGATTTCGTCGTCTGTCTGTCTGTCTGTCACCTCTCAAGAACCGTGATAGCCAGAGAGTTGAAATTTTGAGGGATAATGTATATCTGTTCCCGCTATTACAACAAATACTAAAAACACAAATAAATAAATATGTATTTAAGGGGGCTCCCATCCAAAAAACGTGATTTTCAAAGGTTGAGCAACGTTGCATTACACTCCTCAAAATAAAATGTTTTTTTATTGCAAAATGTATACAAAATGTATACCGAACTTTAGGTGCTTAGTATGAGTTCATCTCTACATAATATGTAGTATCAATTTCATATTATAAAAAAAAAAAAAAAAAAAAGAAAATTGTATAATGTAAACCCGTATTTGGCCTTAAGCTATAACAGAATATTAACAATTTAATTAAGGGCTGTGGGTTTTGTTTTGAAATAAATAAATAAATAAATAAATGAAATTGATAACGTCAAAAATAAGAGCTCTATTTTTGGACAGTGTAGACATCTAACCTATTATTATGCATTATAGTTCGGCCGTTCAGAGAATGCGTTCATGACAGATGTCAGAAAAATCACGCCTATGAAGTCCTGAATTTCTTATTAGTACAGACAATAGCTGTCATTGTAATACTTAATGGGCATGCCGAACTACCTAGTGATGGCAGATGAATCATCGTGCATAGTTTATAATATAAGTTACTGATATTTAAAAAAAGTATTTTATTTCATAGTACAAATGAACATTTAGGTTTATTTACGTACTCCTGTAATATACTTGATAAAATAAAATATTAGTAAGTACTAACGTATAGGTACCTATATAAAATATAATCTAGTCTGGGTGCTTAGAGATTGCGATTCTGACAGGTCGCGATCGAATAGGCGATGTAACTTGGAACTGGCGTACAATTTACTTAATTTTATAAATTATACTTTATTCAATAGAAATGCAGATTTTTACTTTGTAACAAATAATAAATATAACAATTTTATTATATTAATATTACCTTTTTTTGGTTTCCACTTAAATAATAAAATATAAATTTTGAATGATTCCGCCAATGTAAAACGAAAATAATCTTAAAAATAACGCGGCTTCATTTTGGAGGAACGGTAACGAACTCAGTGTTATGTTGCCCATCACTAGTCGTGACTAACTGATAAGTGTCAAACGCATTCTCTGAACGGACGAACTATTTTGTTGTTGTTGCGTTTTTCACAGAATTTGAAAATATATTCAAGGTTGTCTGGTAGAGATCGCTCTTGAGCGATAAGACCGCCAATTGTCGCATAGTTTTAAGAAAATTATTGTTAGTTTGTGTTATAATTGTGTGCGCAATAAAGAATTATTATTATTATTCCTCAAATTTTTATCAGCATGTATATTTTACGGCTGATTTTAGTCATCAATTAAGGTTTAGAATGATTTAGGATGAAACTATCAGATAAGCTATACCTATTCATATAAAACTATTATGCTTCGGGTTTCATGAAGTTAGATCGCCCACAAGATATCAGTGAATGGTTCAATTTCCATTCAACTATAATAAACCAATTTTATATTTAGATCAACATAACGATAGCTTTAATATTGTTTTCATATTTCTGTAATTGACAAACAGATCCCCATTTATAAATAATGACTAATTATGAATTTATTAATGATACAGAAATGACGTTAGAAATATCTACAAATTATTATTCTTTATTTATTTATCTATTTATTTTTTAGTATCGCTCTTTTTAGGATATAGTTTAGAAATTATGAAAGTTTATTTTTATTTTATTTGAAAATAGATTTGAATAGTTTTTTGGTATTTATTTATTTTCCTTTTATATCTTCTTTACGTTACGCCACTGTTTATGTCGTTCTGTTTCTTACCTGTCCATCCAAAGGTTGCCTGGAAGAGATCGCTGACAGCGATAAGGCCGCCCTTTGTACTCCAATGTATTGTCTTGTTATTGTTTGTAGTTTGTATTTTATTTGTGGTGTACAATAAAGAGTTATCTATCTATGAATTACTGAATCCTGAGAAGGTATTCACGTCTCATGTCTTTTTCATTTAGGAGGCCTTTTTGAAAAGTTGTGAAATAAAATATGTTCGCCTGGTGCATGCCATTCATAACCCTTGCGCTTTATATACCAATTTTGAAAAAAAAGGTAGTATTACAATTTTAGTAATCAAACTCATGACGTATGCGCTTGCTGTAACGCCGTGCAGCAAAAGACGACTATAATAGGGAAGACTAATTAATTTTAAGTTAAAAGTATGACTAAGACTAAGGCAATAAAAACTAAAGCAGATTTGAGTTACTGTTGCTTGGTTAATATTTGAATCGCTTTCGCTTGGACTCTTATTAATTGTACCTAATCAGACTTCACATTTGACTGAGTTTACTTAATTTACAAATATAATTACTAAATCGGACAACTATGTAAAATGACAAGCATAAAATTAAATGCAATCGAATTATATTAGAGTGTAATCAAAGGCGATTAAAATATTAACAATGTCTTATTTTGTATTCGTTTTTTATGAAGATATTATGAATCTATACATAAATAAATAACGGACTGATAAATAGCATTATCCAATATTCAAAAGTTTTTAACCTACCAGTAACGAGTATAAAGCTTTTAAAACATGTCTTATAGCACCGGATATGCGCAATTATGCGCCTTATTATAATTTATTATATAATGACTACTTACATAATTTTATTAAAGAAATCCGTATATTCTTATAAATAAATTTCAACAATTATCTACAGAACTCAGCACCGAATTATTTTGTCGGCAAAGTCGACAACGCCTATGACATCGGCTCTCATTTTTTATGCACAACTTAAGTGTTTGATGAGATTTACCTTTTCCTAATTTAACCCTATAAACTTCGTAAGAAATATTAACAATAAAGATGTCCACATCTAGAATATTCACACAACAACAACAATGTGCAAGTCGTATTATAAACCTCATTTAAAATAAATTACGAGTAAAACATTGCATACAGACTGTACAACAATGGTTATAACCTCTTCGAATCCGAAAATCCGAATCGTTTTTTTTTCTCAATCTCGTTTTACAAATCCACATTTTTCATACATAAAGTTGGTTGTTCAGATTGACTACATCAAATTCCCCTTTCTAAAAAAATTTCATCATCATCATTATTTTCGCCACTGAACGTCAACTCCTGGACATAGGCCTCCAAAGTCAAAGTCAACCTTAACGTTTACCTATTTTCTTAGACGCACATGGCATAGGTACATGGACAGGTCAACTTAAAGCTAATTTAAATCAAAACTAAGAGTAATAAAGGAAATAACATTGTTTTGACAGTTCGCTTCAATTTTTTACACTCCCTTAATGACTTCCGCTTATACCGGTCGAAAGCGACTTACAACCACCGCGAACCGGCAGCTTTCACCATATCATCCGTCAATCTTGGTGGACTTCCGACGCTGCGTTTCCAGATTCGCGGTTTCCATTCAAGAACGTTTCGGCCCCAATGTGCCACTACCCACTGCCACTACAACGAACTTAAAACACTCTAGCAAACAAACAGATAGAGCGGGAATGACTCAATTCAATACAATATCTATTTTCTTTAAATGCACCAACATTGTAAAAGTCGGCTTATTTTTTTAACCATCATGTACCATATGATAAAGTAGTTATTTGTTTGAAAATTGCGTGAAGCTATATTTTCGTGTTTCGTTATGTCGTCCGGAGAAGCCATCTACCTTCTAGGTCTTCATGCTCCATCTTGGCCACATCGTTACTTTACATCAGGTGAGATTGTGGTCAAATGAAAACTTATCAAACATAAAAAAAAATCGTTTTGTAATAATTTGGGAATAAATTATTAAAAATTTTATATTCGTACGGAACTATTACGTTACTGGTTTCGTAACAATATTTTGTTAATTTAGATCGCCCGTAGGATAACAGTACCTACCTAAATTGTTCAATTTTTATTTGACGGTAATATATCTACCAATTTAAGTTTTTTATCGACATAATAGCATTAATATTTCTGCGATTTGCAGATATCCCAATTAACATAAAGATGCGAAAGCAAACACTGACTGTCGGTTGCGTTTCGACATTAGTATATAGTATATCTGTACCCGCTATAACTACAAATACTTAAAATAAATAATAAATAGATATTTCAGAGGGTTCCCATCCAACCAACGTGATTTTTAGAACCTCTGTGACCTCTGTGACTCGGTGGGCGAACGTCCGCTTGAGGCGCAGGAGTTTGCGGGTTCGATTCCCGCCGGGGGACCATTTCGGGTCTGGGTGTTTTCTATGTATCATAATTATGTATGTATTTACAAAAAAGAAATGTATCTATGTAGTATATCAGTCACCTAACACCCATAGTACAAGCTCTGCTTTAGTTTGGGGTTAGGTGATGCTGTGTGAGTAGTCCGGAAATATTTTATTTATTTATTTAGAACGTTGCGCGAGGGCCAGTACCTACTTGTATGGTGACCGCACGAACTGCATCTTTTTGCACTCTTAATAATAAAAGTATTTTTATTGCAAAAATCTACTAAATATATATATATATATATAATCTACGAAACCCTAGGGTGTAGTATGAGTCTATATCTTACTTTTCAAATTTATTTTTAATAAAAAATTATTAAATCGTGTCACGGCAATTATCTCGTAAACCCGTCAACAACAAGACTACAAACAAAAATATTTAATACAAATTTCGCCACGAATTTTCACCACTTACAAGGTCGAATTTTGTAAAACCCATTCTTACCGCTCACCTATCTTATGAAAAGGTACCTATTGTCCAAACGTCAAGCTTCTAGGTTTACGGGTTTCGTCTCCACGACGATGAGAGTCCATCAGGCAGCAGGCAGTGCATCCGTTGCGTAGGGAAACGACAATGCTAATCAGCCAAACTAGTTACATACGTTATAGAATACCGCGAGAAAACCGCGTCTATAGAAAGCTATTTTTTCGAACTACACACAGGCAAAGCCGCGGGCATCAACTAGTATACAATAAATTGATAAGAAGTAGCTACATTTAAGGAAGTACACAATTAGAGGCACCGTGAGCTCACTCAGCCTTTGCCAAGTCATCGGTCCACCATGGTGCCTTGCGTGGCGCTTCGTCCTACGCTGCGCTTTCCGATTCGCGGTCACCGTTCCAGAACTATTCAAAGTCAAAGTCAAAGTCAAAACGTTTATTTCCTTAGAAGCACATAGCCTACATGGACAGGTCAACTTAAAATTAATAAAACTCAATTGCTTAAATAACAAATATCAAGGAAATAACATTGTCTTGACAGTTCGCTTCAATGTTTTATTCGGTCCCAACGGCCGAGATAACCGTTCTACGCACTTAATTAACTAATTATATTTCACTATGTAACTAATTATAACACGCGTTCTTAAGCGTATTTCCCCTTATTCCTGATTCCTGAGAGCCAGCCTCTCTCGGCATATTCATAAAGCCTGTAAATGATTTATTGATACTGGATGCGTAGGTACCTATTACAGGAAATGATCGTAAATTTCCTACTAATAAAAATTCGTGACTTTTGAATTAGTTACTAATAATGTTGAGCTAATCGGAATACATGAATGATTTGAAAGTTGGAATCCTAAGAAAGTTGGACTCACGCGAACAAACGGTAAATTCCTACTGAATCATTCTGTAAATTGATTGCGTCGCCGTGGCTCAATATTAACACTAATTAGCTTACGAACTTCGTTATTGGGAAAGTATACGCGGCAAGTAACTACAACATAATATAATTACCAAATCGGAAAACTTAGAAAAAATATAATGATAAAATTATAATATTTCGTAAAGTAAACCGTTTTTAACCCTCGGCAAAAAAGAAGGGTGTTACAAGTTTGACTTGTCTGTCTGCCTGGGACATCATAGCTCCCAAACAGATGCAGTATGAAAGTAAAGTTTCGCGGGAGTGTTTTTTGACATGTTTGATGAAAATCGGATGACCCGTTTAAAAGTTCAAAATAGTATGACTTTTATTTTTAAGGGAACTAAGGTTCTAGATTAGGGTTTTTTTTTAATTCTAAATTTAGATTATATGATTATCCTCGATAATAATGTTTTTTGCATTTTGTTTTTGCGTATGATAATTTGTAGAAATGTTCAGGGTCGTTTCTGTAGCATAAATAAATGACTCAACATTTATCGAAATTCTTATTTTTAACCATTTAATCATATCTGGTGCGCGATCTAATTTAACACGTGGTCGGATATAGTGACATAATATTCTTATCAATCAATCCCAACTGATTGTTAAACCTATAGTCATGGAAATTAAGATATTTCATTTCATTTCAAAATGTAATCATTAAACCCGAAGCATAATAGCTTTGTATGAATAGATATTATTATCTAACATGTTTTTTATACATCAATCTAAAACCTATAACTATAATCTTATACAAGGTGATTCGAAATTTGTTTTAGAAGATATTTTCAATGTTGGTGAATAATCATCACAAGCAACATGTACACAGAACCTCCGGTCTAGCTCCGACTTAAGTACTGTACCACTAGTCGGACCATTTGTATACGCGAACATTGAAAAATATTTAATTTGAGCCTACATTGTAATTTTTTCACATATATTTTGTTCCAATTCCATTGTTTGCAATTTTTTTTTGGAGTTTAATCCTTAAGAAACGATTTGAGTTATAAGGCCCGGTACGGAAATTTTATGAGGAGTAAAATCAAAAGTGTAACACGAAAAGTTAAGGCGTTACGTAGAAAGAGACAAACATATATATCCGTAGGATTGAACGTGTAAAAGAATGAGATGGAATACATTACACAGCGTATCTCATTCTCGGGGTCTCCTCTTTGCGCGATACTTCGTAGTCTCACTGTATAGTTCACTACCTCCAGTCTTATTTCTTGAGAATTCACTGAATCACTTCAAAAACATGATTATAAACCCGTCATGCAACAATACCATTGTCATTGATATCGAAAAAAAAGTTTTTCGTAATTATTATTTTATCGGACAAAGTATAATCGTAAATATTCTTATAGAATTATTCTTGAGGATTACTTTGATATATTACACTGAGTAAATAGGGCAAATACAACAATAATAATTACATTCTAAAACACACGCGCGCGACTCACAATGTAATGTAAACAAACAAGTCCGAAGATAACAATTTTTTTTTTTAAGTGTTTGTTGTCAGGTATGGTTTTATTGGATCGGAATAGTTGCAGAATTTATTTAAGCTCCATCTAGTAACAATTTTTGGACATTATTGCTGAGAGACTTATTTTACCAAGGCTTCCGTTCATGTAGATACGTAGATTACGTAATTTTAATGGTCAATTCGAATAAATGGACAAATAATTAATGTACCTGTATCGGTTGATAATATGATAAGACTTTTTGATATACATATATCATAATTATCGTTCGTAAGGAGTAAACTCCAATCGTGCGTCGTAGCTGACACACACACACTTTTTTTATCGGACAGTAGTCCTTAATTAATAGTTTTTCTTGAAATACCGTTATCGTCATGTTCTGATCATGCAAAATTTTGCCTTAAACATTGTAATTTGCTAGAAATACCAATAAAGGCCATAACAGAGTTTAAAGCCGCTATTACGTGGTGTACCAAATAACTGTTTTATTTGGAGTTGGTTTCTCCTGTAATTTCTAGCAAATCGCAATGTCCAAGCAAAATTTTGCATGATAAGAAGAATTGCTATGACGATAACGGTCGGTCGATTACGTAACCTTTTACGGTTTTTGCCGTTCGGATACCATATTTGAAAATGAATAAGCGATCATTATTTTCATTGTATTATTATTATTTGATAATACATTTAAAAAAATACAGCTTTTAATATGGAGTCGGTGTTTGCTATGTATGTTGTTTTTTGGCTGACACCGACTCCAAATAAAACAGTAATTTTGTAAATACATTATTAAATTATGATAAAGAGATAGACTTTATAATTTAATATTCATTTAAATAATGTATTTTCTTTGGTGCTGAAGTTAGTTTTTATTAACGTAGTTAATATTTTATTTTTCCTTATATGTATAGTCTGGCCTCTTTTAGCTAGACAGTAAATCACGCTTATGAAGTCCTGAATTTCTTAATAGTACAGACAGTATCCGGCATTGTAATACTTCATGGACATGACGATGCTCTTATTACTGCACTACATGAATCATTGTTTATAAACAGTTTATAACTTTCGAAAACTTATTTAATATCATAGTATAAATTAACAGATTTGCTTACTTGATCAAACATAATAATATACGGTGTAAAAGGATCGACATTGAGAATGGCCACATAGTAAGGAAACCAGGATGTAATGATGGCATCACGGAGTAACCATAATTGCTCGGAAATAAATTGCAAACATTTTGAGCCAAATCAATTAACAAAGTAGCTCAAGAAGAAAGTTCATTATTTATAATGTGCGCACCCATGTGAAACCGGGCCAGGTCGCTTGTTCATGATAAACGTTTTTTATATTTTTGTAACAATAGACTATTCGAGAGTATAAACGATTCGTATTCTCCATCATTTTGACAGCCTGTAGTTATAAAACAATTTTTGTACTTCCTGTATGAAATGAATTTACAATTTATTAAAAAATATTGTATAACCAATTCCAATATCACTCACATAGTTTTCTGAACAATCGAGATGTGGTCATTTTTAGTGTTAATATTTTTAATGAAAATTAACGGGTTCAATTCGGAAAAGGTAAATTGTCTTTTAAAATGACGTATACATTTTTAGCGTATTTATGTACCTACTCGTATCAGGTCTTCTTACAAACATTTAATTTTGGGTTAGATGATGTTAAGTGAAAAGTCCGGAAATATTTTATAATTCTATGAAATTAAAATGGGCTAAGTTACATGACAACTACTAACAAGGTAGCTACTAAAAATTTCGAAAGTTCTTTTCAATTTCTCTGGGATGCCATTAATAAATGGTGGATCTGCATAAGCTGATGCGAGACCTTTTGTCACAACACATTCAATCATATTATGTTTAGATAGTATTTATTATTATATAAATATTATTATTTTTTTAGTTAACTGTATTTTACTGGTTATGTGTGTGTTGTTCTCTCTCTCTCTCTATCTCTCTCTCTAATTATATTCTGGTTTCCTTATCAAAAGAATACAGAAACATTTTGTTGTACACCAAAACAAAACTATGGTAACAAATTTTACATAAAAGCAAGAAGTACGTACAAAGGACGGTCTTACCGCTTAAGAGCATTATAATGTAGCCATTCTAAATAAGTAAGTAGGTAATTAATGATATTTTTTTATTCATTTGAGATCTTATAATGACTTACATTGTTACCGAAACTTTCGTAAAAATATAATTGAATAAAAACCCGTGCGAAGCCGGGGCGGGCCACTAGTAATAAATAAAATAATAAAAAAACATTAATAGCGTAAACATTTTTAATAAGCTGTAATTGCGGTTTTTATTGATACTGTCACAGTTTGTGCCATAACGGAAATACAAAAGTATGTAATACTTGATTGCGATGATGATGATGATGCCTACAATATATTATAAAATATTTTACTCAAGTAAATTTCCTGGTATGCTTGATTGAAATCGAATTAGTTTATTTTTTTCTATATTTACCTTAACATTATTTTGATTCTACAATGTAACATGTGACAGTACATTTAGGTGAAATATTTATTATTATGCTCATAACTGAGCTTATCAACACCTTCAACTACCGTCCGTGTGGCGTCCGCAACGTCCAACTTACAAATTTTAAAGGTTTTTTTCTGTTCACGTCCGTAAGTGTTAACCCTCTGAATCCTTACTCGTGACCTCCGGGCGCGGTTTGTCACCACCTTTTGCGCTGGGCCAGTGCGTTAAACTATTTTTTCGTGATTCGTAATGTGGTCCGGAGAAGCCATCTACCGTCTAGGTCTTCATGCCCATCTTAGACCACATCGTCATTTTACAACAGGTGAGATGGTGGTAAAATGAAGGCTTATCTAACATAAAAAAAATCGGCTCCTTTACATCAACAACATAAGTAAATTTTGTCATGCCCTACACAGGGTCCTTAAATATTACCCGTGTTTGTAATATTAATGAAACAAAAACGTGTTATAAGACCCGAATATAACAGTCGACCTTAGACTATTTATAGTAGTATAGAGTGAGCACAATGAAGTGGGAACAGTTGCTACAAGTGAGAATAACATGACGTTCACGAAGTAAGTGTTCGCAGTTGTAGATCTCACTAAAATTTATTTAATTGCACAATTAAAATGGTATAATGTGTACCTCTCTATCACCCCCAAAAGGAAACGACGCCTAATTTATTTTTATCGAAATAAGTGTAAAAATCGACATACCGATTAAATTAAAAATATTTGAATATATTTATATTCAATATATATTATTTTTTATGTTTAGCTAATTGTAGTTCAAAAGCGAAGCACGACCAAGCAATAAAGATAATGATAGTTATACTAATTAGTACAAAGATGTAATGTTAATTTTATACAATATTATAGGTACTTAACTCTTCTATAGCGACATAACAACTTTTAGTTAACATTGTCTATAACATTTATTCTTAGCTAGTTTCATAAAATTTAGGAAAAAATTATAAACAAAGAATTTTTTTCATTCACTATCATTGATGAAATGGCCATCCATTGCTGCACATATCCCTACTTAATAATGTAAGAAGGTTAGAACATTGTTGGTGTTAGTGCGTGTGCCAGAGCCCCCTTCGTGGCACGGGCCGGCGAGGCTGGTTAAGGTCTCTTTGTTCTTCTGCTCTAAGTGGACATTTGCAACTCTATAGTATACCCCAAGAATATTTATAATGACTTGAAGAAATTCAAATGCAAATTCAAAAACCATTTATTATGCACACAGGAAAATGGAAATATACCTATATTTCCACGGATCTTCATTTGGTTTTCAACAATAGTTAGAGTAATTCAAGAGGAATAACTGTACTACTGTATAATAGTACCTACTATGACGTAAGGCGATCTCTTCCAGGCATCTTTGGATGGAAAAACTTAGATGAGATAAAAAGTAGGCAAGAGTGTACAACATTGAATAAAACAGTTATTCCTCTTGAATCACTCTACATATTGTTGAAAACCAAATGAAGATCCGTTTTTCACTTTTTAGTATTTTTTGAGTTAGTCTCGAACATAAAGACTGACAGAAAGACGCGGATGAATTAAGTTATAGTAAGTATAGATGATTTAGAGTAAACTACTTTACGTCCACCCAGTTTCTGGCATTTGTTCTTGCTTCCTTGACTTCCATGTCGATGTGGCCCCATCCGATAAATTCACCCGTTGCTGTTGAGGTTAAGTTAGCCAGGATGCGACCCTTTTTGATAGGGAAGTTGGCTGGGATGTTCTTTATCGGAATCGTCATGTTGCTCAAGTGGTATTTACCCTTCAATAAAATATTCAAAATTAGTTGTTGCTGACAGAAAAGGAAAGTTGTTTAAGATTCAAAATTACCTATCCAATTACCAATTCTACACGTACCTATCCAATACAGTCTCCGAATACGAATATAACGTCCATACGTGACTGCCTCAGTGGCGCGGTGGGCAAGGGTTCGTTTGCGGCGCAAGAGGTAGCGGGTTCGATTCCCGCCGAGGGGTCAAGTGTTTGTATGTTCTGCAAGCACTTTCTCCTTGGTCTGGGTGTTTAATAAAAAATATCTAGATATGTATGTCTATTATATAAAGTATATCAGATGTCTAGTACCCGTAACACATCTTAGAGCCTACCATGGGGCTTGATGTTGTTGTGTGGATTGTCTGAAAATATTTATTTATTTTATATTCACAAACATTAAGACCTAGAAGGTATCACAGTGGGCACGGACGTATAGGATCAAAAGTAAACAACAGTTAGGTATCCATATGTGCAGGCAGGTACTTGTGTAGCGTTTTCCAAATAAAACGCATTAAGCGCAAAGTCCAATAATAAGAAAATGAATTGAATTGAAACACATTGTCACAATGTCTCACTTCATATAACTAGTGCTTAATTAGTGAATACCCAGGTTTGTCAGGTTGTATTAGACACGTGTTGGAAGAATTATTTAAAATGGCTGAAGTATCTTAGTACTTACAGCAGGAAAAGGACAAGGTCTTTTTAATTTTCCCTGTCTCAAGGCAGGTCCAAAGAATTTGTCTTTCTGTATTAAATCACAAAACTTAAAATGCATTTCCAAAAAGCTCTTCTTGTACGAGTAAGCGTTGTTGGTGAGGTGTTCGTAGAAGTAAATACTAACCTAAAATAATAAATAATGTTAGATATACAAGTATTACAACATCAGCATCTTCCTGTCCTAATAATATGGTGAGGTTCAGCTAGGTTTTCGTTTATTGGTCACTAGTTTCGTTAAACTCCATCACTAAACCTTCCATAAAATTCAATTTGACCCCCACTTATTATGGTGGTCCAATTGAAATACCTCTTTTATTTAGCCACACTCATCATTATATTAAGCTCTTTTCGTCACATGACTTTCATCTTTAATTCCGATAGCCTACTTCTTTACCATAAACTTTTGGTGCACTTTCAAACTTCTTCTTCCTTGGTGATTCCTTAAATAGGCGTGAGACATATTACCTAAAATACATAAAATAAGGTATAGTAATATAATCGCACTAGGTGAGATTAATGTAAGTATGGTCCGAACAACAAACAAAATGATACAAATGACAAAGGATAGTTTTTTTGTACTTACAGACACATTGTTATGGAACTCATACCGCCACTCCACGTTTATACCCACGTAGTAGAAGGGGTCCTTCCGTCCGTACCTCTGAGACGTCATGTTCACGTATACCCAGTGTTCCTTGTTATAACCACGGATGACTGGGTGTTCCGTTGAAATGTATCGTATCTCTAAAAAAAAAATTTTTCATAGGCGATCTATGACAATAATAAAAGAAACGAATAAAACAATTTCTTTCTAGCCAAGTTTAAGAGAAAAGGAACTGCAGGTGATGATGATAATAAGTATATTACATAATATTTCGGAAATAGTTTTATTTAATTACTGTACCTACAGCTTACTTAATTTTCTTTTAAAATGCTGTGAATTTTTGTTCTTATAAATAAATTAATTTCAACATTGGCTAGACCTTGCACTCAATTGTTTGGTCGGCTAAGTCGACACCGCATATGAAATCAGCTCTCATTTTTATGCACTGTTGTTTTTGATAAGATTTACCTTTTCCGAATTGAAACCGTTAAATATTATAAGAAAAATTAACACTAAAGATGTCCACATGTTGAATTTTCACCATACAATGTACATGGCACAATGTGCAATTTATTTTAAATGAGTTTTTTAATACGAAGTCGTATTGTACCAGAACATTTTATACAGGCTGTACATAATTATTACTCCATATTTTTCTTACTTACAGTTGGTTGTCTATTTTTACTACAACAAATGCCCCTTCCTAATGAAATCTTAGGTTTCATTATTTCATAATTGAACTGCTGGTCATGGACCCTACCGACAGCTTTCACCAAATCATCTGAACATCTTGTTGGTGGACATCCAACTCTGCTTTTCTAGATCCGCGGTCACGGTTTGACCTTTCGGGCCGGACGGCCATCCGTTTAACGAGCTACGTGGCCTGCCCACTGGTGGCAGTGAGTAGGCCATGTGTTAAGTTCTTTGAAGTGGTTCAACGAACTTAGAAGATTATAGCGAACAGATAAAGTAAAAGTGAGTGAGTGGCGGATGTTATCCATTTAGAAGATGCGGACAGTACGTCTATTTTCGATGTCTGCACCAACATTGAAAAAAGTATGCTTAATTTTTTGACCATCTTGTATATGATAAGATAGCTATTTCTATAAAAAACGTTTTACAATAATTTGCGAATACATTATTCAAAATCCTATTCATACGGAAATATTACGCTAAATTGTTAGCATCATAATATTTTGTTAATTTAGATCGCCCGAATGATAACAGTACATACCTAAATTGTTCAATTTTCATTTGACGATAATAAACCAATTTCAGCTTAGATCGATGTACCTAATAGCAATAATATTTTTGCGATTTGTAGATCGTTTTCAGAATGTTCTTCACCTAATTTCTAGAATATTCTGCTAAAAAAAATTAAACAAATCCTTTTGTATAATCAACATTAAGTCCTGAAATATCTATATAGGAGAAATATTTATAATATGTGTATTTTAATATATAATAAACTACCGGAACAATATAAAGAATTAAATGAATATATTTTTTAGTCATACGAGTAATAAATATATGTAGTTAGTTGCTCGAAAAGCTTTTGTGAATAATAATATTTAAAATATGACATTAGTGATATTTTGACTTAATATTTGCACGCCTGCTTTTACGCTGAATACATTGCGTTTTAAAGGTCGGACATGTATTAATTATTTTGTATTCTTGCAAATGAATAATTTCAAATCATTTCCTTACATCTCCGACATTAGGTACTTATGCTGAACTTATTTGGATTATTGGATTTATTTAATATTATATATTACGCACCTGGATGCAATTAGCACAGGATCGAAATAAGTGGCGAGAGCAAGAGGCGGCCTATACCCTGCAGTGGGTGAAGTCAGGCTGCGGATGATGATGATGATGATGATAACCATTTCCCAAAGTTATCAATACAAATACACGCCAAATTCAGCACCTCCTTCCTTTATTTGAAATGGGTTTAAATGAGAAGTGCCCTTAATCCTTCCATCTGTATCTGGGTCGACAGGACTACGACCGACACTCCTGCAAAGGCTCTCTTAGCGGCGCGATCCTCATCCATTCGCAATACGTGGCTATGCCAGCGTTGTCTGTGGAATTTCGTTACGAATCTTCACGCTAGATTGGGCCTAGAATTGTTTTTCTAAGTCTTTCTCTCAGCCTTTAGGAGTATACTCTCTTCCTTTTTCGTGAAGTTTCACATCCAAACATTAGGTTAGTGTAATCTCTAGTAGATATTATTTGTCCATGGTGCATCCAGTTACTTTTCTCTTGAATTTTGCTACAACACTATAACGTTTCTTCTTTTACTGTGAAATTAATATGAAGTAAAAATATATTTTACAGATACGCTACATTTCAACGGAGCACCCAGTCATCCGTGGTTATAATGAGGAATACGTGGTATACGCAAACTTAACGTCTCAGAGGTACGGACGGAGGGACCCCTTCTACTACGTAGGTGTGAACATAGAGTGGCGGTATGAGGTCCATAACAATGTTACTGTAAGTAGTATTTAAAGTAAATAATATATATATATAAATAAAAATGAATTGTTGTTCGTTAGTCTGATTAAAACTCGAGAACGGCTAGGCCGATTGAGCTGATTTTGGTTTTAAAATGTTTGTCGTAGTCCAGGGTAGGTCTAAACGGTGAGCAAATGAGGAAAAATTGCCGGGAACTTTTTTTACCTGTGCGACGCCGGGGCGGGCCGCTAGTAATAAATAAATATGTTTATTGCATCAACTTAAAAGACTGAATGAAAAGAATACAGGTTCTGGGGTCACCCTTTAAGCAAAATTTGCTTGTGTTAGGAGACCCCGCTCTTACCAATGAACAATATTTAAGTATTTGCGTAACAAGATATACGTACTAATTTAAAGCTTAAAATTGTTATATTTAACAGTAAAATTTATTAGAATAATAGTTAGTATTTAGTTTTTACAAAAGCAGTTCTAGACAAAACAAACATCTACATATAATACTAGAGTGAAACAATCTATTGTTCTTTGTATTGCCTTGGTCGTTTTTGTGTTTTATATGATGGTATTTGAAACGTATCATAACTTATCCCCGTTAACCCTAATTCTATTAAATTATTTGATTGTGTCAATTATTTTACGAAGTAGATAATCAAGTAATGCCTTAGACCTAGTTAAGGAATCAGCAAGTAGGAGTACATTTAAAAGTTGTTTGAAAGTACAGCAATAGTTATGAATAAGTTGAAAAGTAGGAACAAGAAATGCATGGTATGGACATGTCATGAGAAGGGATGAAAGATGAAAGACATTGACTAAAAGAGCTGTAGATAATGAGTGTCACCTAGGAAAAGATAAATTGACTTTGTAAAAGATGACATGTGTAAAAAAGGTGTAAGTATTGAGATGACGGATGGTAGAGGAAAATGGAAGTGCTATACATGTTACAAGGGCAGGAAGATGATGGTAATGTAATAAACCTAACATTATTTTATTGTTTTAGGTTAGTTTTTACTTCTTCGAATTCCTCACCAATGTTTACAAGAGGAGCTTCGTGGAAATGCATTTTAAATTCTGTGATTTAGTATTGAAAGACAAGTTCTTCGGAACTGCCATGAGACAGGGAAAGTTTAACAGACCTTGTCCTTTTCCGGCTGTAAGTACCTAGGTTCTTCTTTAATTTAATTATGCAAAACAAAATGTTCAGTTTTAAATAAACTCTATAAACATTTATAGAACATACAAAAGAATAAGGAATATAATGTTATAGGTTTTAAAAATTATGGCCATATTTAAAACCTGTTCAGTTTATTTTATTTATTTATTAAAAGTCTACATTAACAGAACAGACACTAAGAAAATCAATACTTAACTTTTGATGCTGTTAGACAAAATCTGAGGGCCAACCCATACGTACTAAAACGACGCAATTATTCACAACGAAAACGCAAACGTGATCTTGCGTATTTTGTATAGAAAATCAATCAATCAAAACCACATTTTGTAGTCAATTCAATTCCTTATAATTACACTCTGTGCTTGAAGTGTCTGTTTGCCAGTGTCGAGTTAAATAAAATTATAAAGTGAAAAAGGTGTTACTCAGTTGAACTACATTATGTAATCTGGGGTTGAACGCCATTTTATTCTATATTTACTACAACGCTACTATGTCTCGTATTACTTCTCTTCATTCTTATTTTACAGCGGTTATCGACCACTGTGTTGACACGTGGTTGACACTGATTTTGTGGCTACGTTCTCAGTGTGTTGTCATTGCAATGTGGTTACGTTGTCTTTTTGTAACCTTTTAGTACGTGTGTTTTAGCCCGTTTAAGTTTTATATTACGAATATTTACAGAAATGTTTGTTTATTGTCAGATTTTTTTGTATTATTTAGATTAATGTGCCTCATTCGTGCAAACATGTGTCTCTTCATAACGCCCAAGTTAAGGCTCCACTTTAAGGCTCCGTAGTATCACTGGTAACACACAACTCACAATGGGCATGTCAGTAATCTTTGTTAATACGGCTGTAATGCACGTATCCAAAGACGGAGTATTATTAGCATACGTGTATTATTGACCATAATTTAACACATTTTGAGTCCGCAGCAACTAATCTTGAATATTTTTTGAAGGGTGCATACCATTTGAGCAACATGACGATTCCGATAAAAATCATCCCGGCCAATTTTCCCTTCAAGAAGGGCCGCATCATGGCTAATTTAACCTCAACTGCAACTGGTGCTTTAATCGGATGGGGCCACATTGACATGGAGATCAAGGAAGCAAGAACAAATGTCAGAAACTGGGTGGACAATTAATTAACTCTTCAGTAGAATACTGTTTACTCGGATAAATAAAATCCAGTGGTGTACCGTATAATCCAAAGTCCGGAAAATCGATTTCCAATCTAATAGTATTTGAATTTTATAAACTTTTGAAGTGAAACTTCTATAGAATCGTAGTGATTTCAAACCGGATGCAAAAAGATGAAACGGAAATGGTAAGAGACACAAATACAATGCTTTATTTAAATTTCTTTGCGCGATACTTCGTAGTTGAGACTACGAATTATCGCGCAGAGGTATTGCTGTATTTTATTTATATTATTTTGTAACATACTTTATGTAATACGCTTTATTGAAGTAATATAAATAATCCGAATAATTACAGATATATGTTTGTTTCTCTTATCATTTTAGCAGATGCGTTCATTTACCCTTTTTTTCTATTCGATATATATCATAATTATAGTTCGTAAGTAGTAGACTCCAATCGTGCGTCGTAGCTGACACACACACACTTTTTTTTTAGTCTTCTTATTCTTTCGTCGATTTACTGAAGTTTCACTTCTATCGTATGTGAATCGCACACACACCTTTTTTATTTGTTTGTTAATCATATAAGTTTATTACGCAAAATTAAAAAAAGGGCTATAAAAATGGAGAATTGCCTGTGTAATTTTAAAGTTTTTGTTGCACCGTGAAAACATTATTAAATTGGTAATAAGATCCGAAACGAAGGTGTCCGGACAATCGGGATTCTACAATAACTACGAGCCCTTAATTAAAAGAAAGTTTGAATTTTTTTAGATATTTGATATGTTCAGGTGTATGATTATGATTTGAAGAAAGATTATGAAGAATCGATATATTTGTAGACAAATTACATTTAATTTTTTTACAGAAAAAGATTAAGACACATCCGTAACCGTCGCACACAGGATATAAATTAAATTAAATCTAAATTTAAAATTTAAGGAAACCCTCGATTCCTATTCCTTAATTTCCTTAAAAGTTAAACACTATAATATTTAGTAATGTGCACTCGATGCGTTTTCATTTGATACCCCACTCGAGTATATTTGCAGATTCTCGGTTTTCCTTCCCCACTCTCACCCCCATTACTTTTAAACGGCTCAACCGATTTTCATGACACATGTCTAAGAACACCCGCGACCCCAACTCACCTTTCATACAAAATAACTAAATTGAAATCGCTCCATCCGTTCGGGAGCTATGATGTCCCAGACAGACAGACAGACACGTCAAACTTATAACACCCCTCTTTTTCGGTCGGGGGTTAAAAATAGTTTAACCTAAAAAGTGATGTATGATATATTTAATAAGGGATTATTAAAAATGATTAACATTTAATTACATTAGTTTTAATTTAATGTAAAAGTACCAAGTGGTTATGATTATACAGGCTTTCAAAGTTCTTGACTGAACGTGACGTCATGTTTTGACAGTTCAGCTGTTTTCTCGAGGTTCCAGTATTTAATCTCGTTAATGGGATCACGGAGGGATCTATGCCTCGTGGTGCCAATGGTGAGTGCGACCGTGAAAATTGTCGTGCTGTAAATTAACCTTCTCGAGTTCGTTTATTTTAACATTTCTGAAAAAAATAATAATATTGCCTCGGTGGCGCGGTGGGCGAATGTCCGCTTGCAGAGCAAGAGGTAGCGGGTTCGATTCCCGCCGAGGGTAAAATTGTTTGTATGTTCTGCAAGCACTTTTCTCCTTGGTCTGGGTGTTTAATATGTATAATAAAAATATCTATATATGTATGTATATTATATTAAGTATATCAGATATCTAGTACCCGTAACACAAGCTTAGAGCTTACCACGGCGCTAGATGTTGTTGTGAAGATTGTCCGGAAATATTTATTTATTTATTGTCTCACTAAAGAAATTAATTTATGAATATTTAGTTTTGACAATGTGATACATTATTTTAGAGTAGAAACAGTTTCTACATGATTCGAGACCAATACAAACTAGTAGTCCAGTTCCAGTATGTTGCCAGTAGATGTTTTGAATTATGCGTGTAAATTCAGACCTCAATAGGAATAATCTATTTCGGTACTTTTTAATAAACTTGTGTAACTAAGTGGAATATAAGAACTTAAATTAGTAGAGCAAAATCAAAATCAAAAAATTATATACTTGAAAAAGATGTGACAGAAAGAGGTTTTTGTCCTGCAGTCGACTTTCTTAACCGACCTAATTACTAGTGCGCATCGAAACAAAATCAAAGAGTTTGTTAAATTTCCGTTAAAATATGAATTGGCACGCAACGGGCGCGGGCGCAAGCCCTCGCTCTTATTAAATTAGAAATCTTGAAAACAAATAGATGTATTTAACCATTTTTACGGTTATTTTTTATTTTTGTCAGATTATACCTACAGAGAGCTAAATTAAAAAAATTGTGAACTATAATAATCTGTGTGTAATAGTGAACTAGAATAATAATAAAATAATTAATTGTGAGGTTTTTTATTAGGTAATATTTTAATTATGTGTTTTCAAAATAAAATAAATTATTAAGGAAGTTGAAGTTTTATTTTTTCTTTCACCTCAATAAAATTTTGCACTTTAAATACCGCAGAAGTTATTGTAAGAGAATAACAACGAGAAACGATGAAAAAACATCTTATTTTCAATCATTTTTATTTTAATTTTACAATCTTAGGAGAACATACAGCTAGCCAGTTATTTTTGTCATGATAATTTCTATAAAAACAATGTCTGTAAAATTGCTATCAAAATCCTTCAGGAAATTAAGGAATATAATTAAGTTAAACATACAGTGCTGCATTAATTATTTACTTAAGAGGGCAGAAACACAAAATTGGTGAAATATCCTAAAACGGTCTAAGGAAGTTTTCAGAGTTTCAACAATTTTGTAATGACAGCTTACACTAGCCTGAAAGGATCCTTTATGACCATCAGGTTGAAATCTCAAGATGTATGATTTCCTAGAAAGTTAAATCTCATTAAGATGAATATATAAAATGCTGATTTATAATTTCCCAAAAAGTTGAATTGGCTGATTTGAGAAAGAGGAAACGGTGGAGCATATCTACTTCAAAGCCACAGAAGAGGTCAGAAAGGAGACGGGGTTGAGGCGTCTTATGGATGCGAAGACCCCATCTAACCTTCGGACTTGTTGAAACAACGTGTGTCAACAAAAATCTATAATTATTTAAAAAGTTATACCGAAGCGAAGGTCCTACTAGGCAGGGGTATCATGCACAAAACACTCCTAGGCGAGCTGTCAGTGTAGATCTCAGTTCCCCCAATTTGAATTAGAATTAGTGATATCTGCAAATCGCAGTAGGTAATATTCAATTATTTTGACAATCAAAACTTGAATTTGTTAAATAACGTTAAATGAAAATTGAACAATTTAGGTAGGTATTGTTATCATACGGGCGATCTTAATAAACAAAATATTATCATGATACTAGAAGCATAATAGGTGGTTTCGTTTGAATGGAAGTTTTTAAATAATTTATAACCAAACTAGCTGACCCCAGCAAACGTTGTTTTGCAAAATGAAAAATAGATAGTAGCCGATTCTTAGACCTACTGAATAGGTACGCATATAAAATTTGGCGAAAATCGGTAAACCCGTTGTGGAGGAGTACGGTAACTAACATTGAGACATGGCAATTTTATATATAAGATATTGTTAAGGATTAAAACCAAGGTACAAATATAGAGCCTTTTCAAGCAGTGGTATTTTAATGTTTTTTTTAATATAAAAGATCGCTTATAGTCACAAAACTATAATAGTTAAGATATATGATGTTACGACGTTTTTTGTAAGTAGATAATGATAAGTTCTACAAAATTGTAATACATCACTTTGTTATATATTCAATAGTTTTCGCAGCATTCGCGATTTAAGAAAGTTTTTAGGTTTTTTTTTCACCTTGGGTTACATTATAGGAGGTTTGGTAACGCTCAGGGATAGAGTAGCTTTCGAATGGTGAAAGAATTTTTTAAATCGGTGCTGTAGTTTCAGAGCCTATTCGAGACTAACAAACAAACAAAAAATCAAACCTTTCCTCTTTATAATATTATTATTATATTACTAGCGGCACGCCCCGGCTTCGCACGGGTAATTATTTTTTTGTAAAAAAAAATATTTTTTATTAAAAGTACCTATTTTATGTTACTTCTAATACCTTCAAGAGTATATGTGCAAAGTTTCATGATGATCGGTTAAGTAGTTTTTGCGTGAAAGCGTAACAAACAAACATACATTCACATTTATAATATTATTAGGATTAGGATAAAAATGATATATTATAGTATATAGTATAGAATAGATTACTGTAAAACGTTTTTCAAACAAATAACTACCTTATCATATACAGAATGGTTTAAAACTTAAGCACACTTTTTGTGCAGACTAAGAAAATAGACGTAATGTCCGTATCTTCTCAAACACCATCCTAGGAACCCAAGTCAAGTCGGATGGCACTCGTCCTGCCAACCCCCATTCGACCTCGTCAATGATCTAGAGGTACAATGATACGAAAAAAACCTAGCACCCCCCCACTCCAACCGGCACAGCGGTGATACTTTTTCATTTTATAACTAGACTAGTGGCCCGCCCCGGCTTCACACGGGTTTTATTCTTTTTTTTCCCAGCAATTATTATTATTAAAAATTTTCTCGCCTTTTAAACCTTTCCTAGACCTCCACGAACATTTCAAGACTCAGATAAGATAAATCCGTTCAGCCGTTCTCGAGTTTTAGTGAGATTAACGAACAGCAATTTATTTTTATTTATAAGAAGAAGAAGATGTCGCCGCGCTAAAAAGGGCTCGCTCTAGATCGCGCCGACGAAAACTCGAGGTTTGGGGTTGTATGGTTTTACATTTTCTTGTATCGTTGATTAGCTCGAGGTAGCCACATGGTGCCATATACCAATAAAACCACGGGAGCGAATTTTGTAGTGTTTTTTTTTCCATCAATCGATAAATAGCAGAACTTCAAATGACTTTTTGAAATATCACGCTTGTCTCTTAAGTTCAGCAACCCGCCTTTAGGTGGTGTTGGTGAACTTAAGAGACTATGAAACTGAGAAGTAAAAAATAAATTAACTTTACAAATCATTTCGACATTATAAGTGATAATTAAAATAAACAGAAACAATTAAATAATTAAGTAGATATTTAATAATTTTGAAGTCGTAAATCGTTGAGGAGTTCCCTCGACCGCCTTTCCCTCCATCATCAGATCAACACCAGACCCTCATTAATAAAAGGGCTTTAAAATTCATTATATTGAATAATATAAGAGAACACACAAGTCGGAAAGACAATTTTTTCAAGAGTTTCCCTCAATTTGTACAGGATTCCACCACCAGATCCAGGTTTCCTTACCATGGGACCACCCTTGGGATACTCCCTTCCCAACAAAAAAAGAATAATCAAAATCGGTTCATAAACGACAAAGTTATCCGCGGCCATACATAAAAAAAATATATACGGTCGAATTGAGAAATCTCCTTTTTTTTGAAGGCGGAAAAATGATCACTATTCATAGATATCATCAACTTTGTGATGCAAAAAATACTGCATAAATAAAAAAATATATAAGTATAATCGTATAAGTTGATAAAACGCTATGCAACAGCTTTACCGCGGCAGTCTCCGAGTGCCACGGTGGTAGGCTCTAAGCTTGTGTTGCGGGTACTAGACATCTGATATACTTAATAGACACACAAATTTAGATATTTTTATCATACATATTAAACATTACGACCCCTCGGCGGGAATCGAACCCTAATAATGTTAGATTAGGGATAAATGTCCGCTTTCAGTGATATTGACGTTATCGTTAAACTCATATTTAATTATGTCTCTGTGTATCACAGGGTGAAGAACTGTTAGTTATCACCTAAGTTATTGAAGCTTCTGTATACTTAGGACAGGCGGTCCAGTTTGGTAGGACCAACTTTCAGGAGGAGGCAAATTTTCTGTACAGCCTGTATAAAATGTACTCAATGTTGTACAATTTATTTCAAATGAGTTTTATAATACGACTTACACATTGTGCCATGCACATTGCACAGTGAATATTCAAGATGTGGACATCTTTATTGTTAATATTTCTTATCAAATTTAACGGAATCAATTCGGAAAAGGTAAATCTCATCAAAAACATAAATTGTGCATATAAAACTTGTCTGAACGTCGTCATGGTATGTCAACAAAACTGACATTGTCAACGATTGTTTTATTCCTAAAACATGGATAAAAACAGTCTTGAGGCGCCGAGTAGCCAGACTGCGCGACCCTTCACAGCGATATATTATTGCCACGATGACGTCACACTATGGCGCCTCACATTATATACAGGTTACGTGTCAGTGTCACGTCACATATTAAACTAAATGTATTTAAAATCATGGGATAATAATTGTTCAACATTTGTGTTTATTTGCATGTATATTTTCAATGATTTTTTTTCCTGTGCTTACTTAAGGAGCTGGAAGGTGGTGCTTCACTATGCTCTAAGACTAAGGCCCCGATTTCACCATTGGATATAAGCACGATTTGATGTAATTAAACTAAATTTTACCCCTGAAATTGGGCCTTAGAGACACTTTTATCGCCCATAGATCTTAGAGTTTATCTATGCTCGGGGTTTCTTATCGCGATGAAATCAGGAACGAGGTGATAGAAGAACAGGTCACCGACATAGCCAATGGGATTATCTACGTGAAGTGGCCATATAGGCTACGAATCAGCCGCCACATACTAGATGGACGGACGTCTTAGTAACAGTTGCAGGTCCAGTCTACAGATGCAGAACCGCTTCCAACCTTAATATCTAATATCTTATGGTGGCCTATGTCCAGCAGTGGACGACCACAGTGGACCGATAACTACATGAAATGTTCCTGATTAATTAAGATATACAATATAACTTTTGTCACCGCTGGAAAATACAGTTCTAAACTAACTTTTTTATGTCGATTGCATGTAATTTTCGCGGCAAAAATGTTAAATTTTGACACTTAACATTTTTAATAGCAAGATACAAGATAGAAAATCATTTATTTCCATTGTTTGGTTTTACAAAACTTGAACACGTCAAAATAAATTACAAAAAAACAAAAAAATATAATCATAGGTGCTTAAAGATAAGTAGGAAATAAATGTATGGTATCTGGTCGCTTCGCTTTTTTTACACTAGAGCAAAGAAGCGATTATAAACTCTAGCTCATTTTTGTATTGAAACTTTACAATCATTATTTGTTTGTTAGTCTTGTTTTTGATTTTGTGTTGGAGCAGATTCCGTCCCAAGCAGTTTTGTCCTCAAGGTAATCCGATTTAATAAGCTTTTCTACAAAGATTGTTTTTTAGAATTTTCTTAAATTTAGTAATTGACAACTGTTGCAATTCTTTGGGAATCTTGTTGTAGAAGCGTATACATTGCCCTTTGATGATACATTAACTTTATGCAGCCTAGTGGTGGGCAAAGCGTGTTTGTATTTATTTCTTGTATTTACATTGTGTTTATCACTATTTTTTGTAAACAAATTAATATTTTTATGCAAATACATAATGGCTTCATAAATATATTGACAAATGACGGTCAATATGTTTATTTTTATAGCTATCATGATACCGATTTTTAGATGTAAATATAATAAATATTACCGTTTTTGCTGTTGAAAACTGTTAGTGTTGGTCTCGTAATACATCGCGGCTGTGTAGCCTGTTTCTTTTCTCTTGATCTTGCTTGAAATATAATATATATTTTTCTTATTTTAATTCTGATATTGTTAGAAATCTATGAAACAAAAAGATTTTTATAGATTCGCTACATTTCAACGGAGCATCCAGTCGTCCGTGGTATCAATACGGAATACCTGCTATACGCGAACTTGACGTCTCAAAGGTACGGACGAAAGGACCCCTTCTACTACGTAGGGCTGAACTTGAACTGGCGATATGAGTTCCATAACAATGTAAGTGTAAGTACCAAATTTTCTTTTATTTAATGGTATACTATATATTATCTCCTTGTCTTGCCTGTTTTCGAAACTAGCTAGCTGGCCCAAATAAGTGTTCTCGTCGACATATTGTATATCCTGCCCTTCTACCACAACCCTACGTTTCGTGCTGTTAGACATTATCTGCGTTTTGGACCGGTTCATTTGAAGTCCAACCTCCAGACTTTTTTCGCTTAGATCTTGGAGCTATGTTTGAAGTTCCTGTGATGTGGGTGCAAACAGGACAATGTCGTCTGGAAAAGCTTCTGGTCCATGAAAGCGCACATGAAGGGTAACCTTCCACTAGCACTTAAGCACAAACTCGCATTCTGCCTGTCCTAACCTACGGTGCACAGACATGGTCGTTTACCGAGCTTCAGAAGTCCAAGCTCAAGATCTGTCAGAGGGCAATGGAGCGTATAGTATCCTTGGTATCAAACTAACCGATCGCATTCGGAACACGGATATACGCTCGCTTACAGGCATTGCAGATGTAGGAGTTTCAACAGCAAATCTCAGGTGGTGGTGGGCTGGGCATGTTCGTCGGATGCACCCCGAAAGGTGGGCACTTGCTGTAACGGCTTGGAACCCGGAAGGAAGTCGCCAGCGAGGTCGGCCACGAAAACGTTGGCGAGGCCACCTTCAAGACTTTTGGGAAAGTTGGTGGCAAACAGCTTTGGATAGGGATTGTCGGAGGGAGTTGGGGGAGGCCTTTGCCCAGCAGTGAGACAATATAGGCTAATAAAAAAAAACTGTATAGCGCCTTTAAACGGGCAGGAGGGGTTTGCTCGGGTCTCCAAGACAGTGTTCGAAACATAACCCTAACCCAAACCTAAAATGCGATTATTAATAACATTTTTATACCTAATATTTGTTTTTTTACAGAGTAGTTAATATAACTAACGCCTAGTTAAAGAATCAGCAGATAGAAGGACGATTGAAAGTTCAGCAACAGTAGCAATATATCTTATTAAGATATCAATCAATCATTCACCAATTGCCTGCTGATATTACAAATGCTCCTTCTCTTAACTCTTTCAAAAATTTAGTAAAAAAATTCTACCTAAATAGTTTGGCATAAGTAGGTATAATATTATGTGTATATTTATTAGCACTCTTCACTTTTGTTTTTTAGTATTGGCAATAGTAGTAATAGGATTAATCTAAGTTAGAGTAAGTTTTTGTTATTATCTTTGTATATTTTGTATGTTTTATTTTGTTTACCACCGCCGTCCACAATCTTCATTAAATTATTTCCATACAAAGGTTGTCTGGAAGAAATTGCTTTAAGCAATAAGACCGCCCATTACGCATGCTAGGTTAAATTTTAGTTTTAAAAATTTTATATATTTGTATATCATATGGTGTGTGTAATAAAGAATTTTCTATTCTATTCTATTCTATTCAATTAAATAATCAATATAATAATAATATATAAGATATAGGCTCTCTAGGCGTTCTGTGCTAAGTGACAATCTTAACTTATAAGGAATTCAACGAGTATTGGATAAATATAGAAACAAGTGTTAACAATTTATAATTAAATCAATTGCATTTTAAAGTAAAATGTGGAAATAGGGTTTGAAAGTACCTAGTAGTTTGAGAAATTGTGGAGTTACAAGTTACAAGATTTAATTATCACTTTATTTCTATTATTTTTTATATATTTTTTGTTTTTTTTTTGTATGTTCTAATCTTGTAATCTAAATTGTTATTTTCTTTTAATTTTTTAAATGGCCTGCTTAGCAAATTAGGTCTACGGAGATCAAAGTTCTTCACAAAAAAACTTCAAAGGTAACAAACAAGAAAACAAAAGAAAATAAGCGTTGAATTGACAACTTCCTTTTTTCGTTGAAAGTCGTTTATGAATAAAAATAAAGTCAAGAAGTGATTTCATGGTATCTATGGATGTCATGAATGAATTTATTTGTAACTAGTGGCCCGCCCCGGCTTCGCACGGGCTTTTATTAAAAAAAAATTCCCGGCGATTATTCGATTTTTTCTCGCCTTTTAAACCTTCCCTAGACCTCCACGAACATTTCAAGACTATAATAAAATAAATCCGTTCAGCCGTTCTCGAGTTTTAATCAGACTAACGAACAACAATTCATTTTTATTTGTATAGAAGATGAAGAAAAAAATTTAAATCAGAATTAATTAATTTTAGCAGTTAACATTATATAAATACCATTAAATAAAAACAAAATTACGAATTATTTAGAAGACTTGTGTTATATTAACGACCTTATAATCCACATTTGAAAAAGCATGCGATATAAAGCTTAGACGGTGTAGAGACTTTGATAATAAATAACATAAATAAATAAAAATCTAAACATAAAATTTAAGAAAAACCCATGATTCCAATGCCTTAATTTCCTTAAATGTAAAACAACATAATATTATGTAATGTGGACGCGATGCGTTTTCATTTGATACCCCACACTAGTATATTTGCAGATTTTCGGTTTTGCTTCCCCACTCTCACCCCCATAACTTTTAAACGGCCCAACCAATTTTCATGAAACATGTCTAAGAACACTCGCGCAAGACTCACCTTTCATACAAAAAAAACTAAATTGAAATCGCTCCATCCGTTCGGGAGCTATGGTGACACAGACAGACAGACAGACAGACACGTCAAACTTATAACACCCCTCTTTTTGGTCGGGGGTTAAAAATAGCCTTTATTCAGGACTTAACCTAGTTCTTAACATTATCAATAAACCTATATTTAAGTAATCTTATTCTTGTATTTGATTTTTACAAATGCCTTGAAGATCTGTTTGCCAGTCGGCAAAGGCCACCCACTCAAACAGCTACGAGTTGGTAACTACGAGTAGAATAAACTGCTACTAGATGTCACTAGTACGAGACGTACCTCGTAGTTGCATTGTAGATGAAATTGAAGCGATGACGTCGTGGCGAGGTTGGCATAGCGGTCAGCCCGTCCATGCGTATAGTGGAAGACGTAGGTTCGAGTCCCGCATCTCGCTAGCAAGCTACGTTACTTCGTCTCCATTTTATTTACACAAATGAAGAGTAGTGTCGTGTCAAACTATAGGTATTTTTAAGTATAGTTTTATATTCTATTGAAAGTTGTGTAACAAAAAGGGCTTTAAGTATATAATGAGTGTGACAAAGATGATGAAAGATGTGTAAGAAATAAGTGAGTGTTGAGATGATGGGTGGCAGAGAAAAATGGAAGCGCGATACATGTTGTGCCGACCGTATAACTAACAAGGGCAGGAAGATGATTGTAATGTAAGAAACCTAACATTATTTTATTGTTTTAGGTTAGTTTTTACTTCTTCGAATTCCTCACCAATGTTTACAAGAGGAGCTTTGTGGAAATGCATTTTAAGTTGTGTGATTTAGTATTGAAAGACAAGTTCTTCGGATCTGCCCTGAAACAGGGAAAGTTTAATAGACCATGTCCTTTTCCGGCTGTAAGTACCTACAACTTCTTTTATTTTTATAATGGAAGAAAATAAACGTAGTTAGGCTTAAAAAGAAGAAGACGAAGGAAGTGATCCACTACGTAGTTAAGTAAGGAATTGGACAAAGTCGTACGGAGCGACTTTATCAAAACTTAGTTACCGGCATCAAAACTGTCTTTGACTACAAAGACTGGCTATTTAGTCTACGTATAAGTCTTAGGTGTGAGCGGCTTCATCTATTCGGTGATCCATGAATTCTGTCAGTCTCGAGACAGTTTTGATGCAGGTAAGCACATACATAGTACGGAAGCCTCGGTTTATGGTTCCCTCTTATACATCGGATTAAATGCCGAGCCTCCCGTCAGCAAACGCTTTACTAGCTAGAAATCAGAGTCACAAGAAATGTCCCTGGACCAGCTTAGGCGCTCATATTATTCCTGGTCAATGGTTCCTTGTCCTCGCTCGAACTAAACTGAAGTCAGAGATTTTAGGATTCTGAGTGTTGACACTTGAGCTCTGTTTCGAGCGCCAACGTAATATTTTGCGTAGCTCGTCAGAACTGGTAGTCACTGGTTGTCTGTTTTTTTGCAAAAATAAAAGTAGCATTTGCCATGTATTAATTTGAACTAAGCTCAGCCAACATGTAAAGACAAATAGATTGGATTAAACACTTATAACATTTTTCGTCTATAATGAATTTCCTATTACGTCGGCAGAAACTTATTATATATGAATGTTTTATTCAAGGGTGAATACAACTTGAGTAACATGACGATTCCGATAAAAAACATCCCGGCCAACTTTCCCTTCAAGAAGGGGCGCATCTACGCTAACGGGACCGCTACGAAACAGGCGCTTTCATCTTTTGGGGCCACATTGACATGGAGATCAAGGAAGCTAGAACAAATGCTAGAAACTGGGTAGATACACAGTAGATTATTCTATAATGGTACAACCTAAAGTCCCGGACCGGTTCTTAATATTTCTGTGAGCAGAGCCAGAACGGGTCAGAAAGATAAATATATTAACTCTTTTGTTTTATAAAATAGTTTTAATTGGCATTAAGGTATCTGAAACTGTATAAAATAAATAGGTATTTTAATTATAAGTGTTCAAAATAAAATAAATTATTAAGGAAGTTGAAGTTTTATTTTTTCTTTCACCTCAATAAAATTTTGCACTTTAAACACCGCAGAAGTTATTGTAAGAGAATGACAACGAGAAACGATGAAAGAATATCTCATTTTCAATCATTTTAATTTTAATTTTACAATCTTAGGAGAACTTACAGGCAATTATTTTTGTCATGATAATTTCTATAAAAAACAATGTCTGTAAAATTGCTATCAAAATCCTTCAGGAAATTAAGGAGTATAATATTAAATTAATCATACAGTGCTTCATTAATTATTTACTTAAGAGGGCAGAAACACGAATTTGGTGAAATATCCTAAAACGGTCTAAGGAAGCTTTCAGAGATTCAACAATTTTGTAATGACAGCTTACACTAGCCTGAAAGGATCCTTTATGACCATCAGGTGGAAATCTCAAGATGTATGATTTCCTAGAAAGTTAAATCTCATTAAGATGAATATATAAAATGCTGATTTATAATTTCCCAAAAAGTTGAATTGGCTGATTTGAGAAAGAGGAAACGGTGGAGCATATCTACTTCAAAGCCACAGAAGAGGTCAGAAAGGAGACGGGGTTGAGGCGTCTTATGGATGCGAAGACCCCATCTAACCTTCGGAATTGTTGAAACAACTTGTGACAACAAAAATCTATGATTATTTAAAAAGTTATACCCAAGCGAAGGTCCTACTAGGCAGGGGTATCATGCACAAAACACTCCTAGGCGAACTGTCAGTGTAGATCTAAGTTCCCCCATTTAGAATTTGAATTAGTGATATCTGCAAATCTCAGTAGGTCATTTGCAATTATTTTGACAATCAAAACTTGAATTTGTTAAATAACGTTAAATGAAAATTGAACAATTTAGGCAGGTATGATAATATTTTGTTTACTAAGATCGCCCGTATGATAACAGATCATACGGGCGATCTTAATAAACAAATTGTTATCATGAAACCAGAAGCATAATAGGTAGTTTCGTATGAATATAACATTTTTAATAATTAATAACCAAATTATTGTGAAACGTTTTGCAAACAAATAACTACCTTATCATTTACCTCTACAGGATGGTTCAAAACTTAAGCACACTTTTTTCAATGTCGGTGCAGACGAAGAAAATAGAAGTACCTAATGTCATTATCTTTTCAAACACCATCCTAGGAACCCAAGCCAAGTCGGATGGCACACCTGCCAACCCGCATTCGACCTCGTCAATGATCTATAATGATACGAATAAAAAACCTAACACCCAGCGGCACAGCGGTGTAACTTTTTTATTTTATAACCTTACTAGTGGCCCGGCCTGGCTTCGCACGGGTTTTATTCTTTTTTTTCCATCAATCGATAAATCGCAGAACTTTTAATGACTTTTTGAAATATCACGCTTGTCTCTTTAGTTCAGCAACCCGCCTTTAGGTGGCATTGGTTGTATCGGCGTTACTGCGCATGCGTAATCCCCGGTTCTTCGCCCCGCAATGTGGTTTAAAAAAAATATCACTATTCATCGATATCATCAACTTTGTGATGCAAAAAATACTGCATAATTAAAAAAAATATATAAGTATAATTTTTTAAGTATATATGCTTATAATAGCTTTCGGCGGTCTCCGAGTGCCACGGCAAAGGCCGAGATGTAGCAAATAAATAAATAAATATTACCGGACAATCCAAACAACAAAATTTAGCCACGTGGTAGGCTCTTAGCTGATGTTACGGGTACTAGACATCTGGTATACCTACTTAACAGACACACAAATTTAGATATTTTTATCATACACTAGCTGACCCCAGCAAACGTTGTTTTGCAAAATGAAAAATTGATAGTAGCTGATTCTCCAGACCTACTGTATACGCATATAAAATTTGGTAAAAATCGGTAAAGCAGTTTCGGAGGAGTACTGTAACTAACATTGTGACATGAAAATTTTATATACTGTTGATAGATATGATCTTTGACGTTAGGAACACACCTACATTGCTTAGACAACAGTGAGTGCTTGTAATTTAATATGAACTTTATACCATAGCAATAAAGCTCAAATTGACTACGTTTTAGTTACAAATCATTTGTATGGGAAAAAGAGAAGGGCTATTTTTAAGGTTTTTCCAGCAATAATTCTAATTTTTCTCGCCGTAAAAACCATCCTTGAACTTCAACGAACATTTAAAAAAAAGATTTGGCCAAATTGGTCCAGGCGTTGTTGAGTTATGCGCTTACCAACACATTTTGCGATTCATTTTTATATTATAGATATTAAACAATAAGACCCCTCGGCAGGAATCGATCCCGAATAATGTTGGATTAGGGATAAATGTCCGCATTCAGTGATATAGACTTTTTCGTGACCGACAAGAAACGCATATTAAATTATGTCTCTGTGTATCACAGGGTGAAGAACTGTTAGTTATCACCCAAGTTATTGACGCTTCTGTATACTTACGACAGGCGGTCCAGTTTGGTAGGACCAACTTTCAAGGAGGTAAATTTTCTGTACAGCCTGTATAAAATGTACTCAATGTTGTACAATTTATTTCAAATGAGTTTTATAATACGACTTACACATTTTGCCAAGCACATTGCATAGTGAATATTCAAGATGTGGACATCTTTATTGTTAATATTTCTTATCAAATTTAACGGAATCAATTCGGAAAAGGTAAATCTCATCAAAAACATAAATTGTGCATATAAAACTTGTCTGGACGTCGTCATGGTATGTCAACAAAACTGACATTGTCAACGATTGTTTTATTCCTAAAACATGGATAAAAACAGTCTTGAGGCGCCGAGTAGCCAGACTACGCGACCCTTCACAGCGATATATTGTTGCCACGATGACGTCACTCTATGGCTTCTTCTTCTTCTTGGTTTTATGGCTTGACCGTTCGCTGGTTGCTACGATTCTGCCAGTGTCGTCAGTTACTTGATAGTATCGTGAACCTCACATTTTATACAGGTTACGTGTCAGTGTCACGTCACGTATTAAACTGAATGTATTTAGAATCATGAGATAATAATTGTTAAACATTTGTGTTTATTTGCATGTATATTTTCAATGAATTTTTTTCCTGTGCTGACTTAAGGAGCTGAAAGGTGGTGCTTCACTATGCTCTAAGACTTAGGCCCCGATTTCAACATTTGATATAAGAAAAAATGTTAAATTATGCAAAAATGTTAAATTTTGCAAAAATGTTAAATTTTGACACATAACATTTTTGTCAGCTGTCAAAATACCGATTTTTAGATGTAAATACAAATATAAATTACCGTTTTTGCTGTTGAAAACTGTTAGTATAGGTCTCGTACATCGCGGCTGTGTCGCCTGTTTCTTTTCTATCTTGGTTTGAAAGAAATATATTTTTATGTGCTTAATTCTGTTATTGTGAGAAATCAATGATCAAAAAGATTTAATATAGATTCGCTACATTTCAACGGAGCACCCAGTCGTCCGTGGTATCAATACGGAATACCTGCTATACGCGAACTTGACGTCTCAAAGGTACGGACGAAAGGACCCCTTCTACTACGTAGGGTTGAACTTGAACTGGCGGTATGAAATCCATAACAATGTAACTGTAAGTACCAAATTTTCTTTTATTTAATGGTATACTATATATATATATATCGCCTGTAACGGGCCGGAGGGGGTTGGCTCGGGTCTCCAAGATGGTTGTTTGAAACATAACCCTAATGCGATTATTATTTAAATTATTATACCTACCTAATATTTGTATTTTTACAGAGAAGTTAATATAACTTGACAAATAGGCGTCGAATTGATAACTTTCTTTTTTCGTTGAAAGTCGTTTATGAATAAAAGTAAACTCAAGAAGTAATAGGATTTCATGGTATTCTATGGATATCATGAATGAAAGTTGATATTTTATGATGTTGATAGTTTATATGTAATGTAAAAAATAAATAAAAATCTGAATAAACTAATTGTAGCAGGTAACATAATATAAAAACCATTAAATTAAAACAAAATTACGAATTAATATTCTTTTTATTAATTTCAACCTCTAAGTGCTTTTTAAGTGTAAGACTATTCTTCCTATTGAAAGTTGTGTTTCAAAAAGGGCTAAATAATGAGTGTGGCTAAAGCAAAGATGGATGAAAGATGTGTAAGAAATAAGTGATGATGAATAAATTGAAAAGATGGGTGGCAGAGAAAAATAGAAGCGTGATACATGTTGTGCCAACCGTATAATAATATAACAAGGGCAGGAAGATCATCTTCATCACCCTATTAACGTTCCCACTGCTGGGACACAGGGACTTCTCTCGTGACGAGAGGGATTAGGCCTTAATTCACCACGCTGGCCATGTGCGGGTTGGTGAATTTCACAATGTCCTTCGAACTTGAAGCAGGAAGATGATGGTAATGTAATAAACCTAACATTATTTTATTGTTTTAGGTTAGTTTTTACTTCTTCGAGTTCCTCACCAATGTTTACAAGAGGAGCTTTGTGGAAATGCATTTTAAGTTCTGTGATTTAATATTGAAAGACAAGTTCTTCGGATCTGCCCTGAAACAGGGAAAGTTTAATAGACCATGTCCTTTTCCGGCTGTAAGTACCTACAACTTCTTTTATTTGAATAATGGAAAAATATAAACTTAGACTTTGGCTTAAAAAGAACAAGACGAAGGAAGTGATCCACTATGTGGTCAAGTTAGGAATTGGACAAAGTCGTACGGAGCGATTTTATTAAAACTAAGTTACCGGCATCAAAACTGTCTTTGACTACAAAGACTGGCTATTTAGTCTAGTTATAAGTCTTAGGTGTGAGCAGCTTCATCTATTCGGTGATTCATGAATTCTGTCAGTCTCGAGACAGTTTTGATGCAGGTAAGCACATACATAATACGGAAGCCTCGGTGTATGGTTCCCTCTTATACATCGGATTAAATGCCGAGCTTCTCGTCGGCAAACGCTTTACTAGCTAGAAATCAGAGTCACAAGAAATGTCCCTGGACCAGCTAAGGCACTCATATTATTCCTGGTCAATGGTTCCTTGTCCTCGCTCGAACTAAACTGAAGTCAGTCAGAAGATTTTAAGATTCTGAGTGTTGACACTCGAACTCTGTTTCGAGCGCCCGCCAACGTGTATAGAATATTTATATATTATATAGAATATTATTATAGAATATTTATATAATAGCTCGTCAGAACAGTCAGTCGCTCGTTGTCTGTTTTTTTTGCACAAATAAAAGGCACTCGGGCGGACTCAGCCGATAGTATCCACATGTTTGCATTGGGTTTTGATAAACTTGCTAAACGTGTAGGCAGCAGGTGTAGTAGCATTTGCCATGTATTAATTTGCCTACGCTCGCGTTGAACTAAGCTAAGCCAACATGTAAAGACAAATAGACTGGATTAAACACTCATAACATTTTTCGTCTATAATGAATTTCCTAGTACGTCGGCAGCAACTAATCTTGAATGTTTTATTTTAGGGTGAATACAACTTGAGTAACATGACGATTCCGTTAAAAAACATCCCGGACAACTTTCCCTTCAAGAAGGGGCGCATCTACGCTAACGGGACCGCTACGAAAACAGGCGCTTTCATCTTTTGGGGCCACATTGATATGGAGATCAAGCAAGCTAGAACAAATGCCAGAAACTGGGTAGATAAACAGTAGATTATCCTATACTGCTACAACCTAAAGTCCCGGGCCGGTTCTTTATATTTCTGTGAGCAAAGAACCCAGAACGGGTCAGAAAATTAAATATATTGACTCTTTTGTTTTACCTTTGTGACATAGTCTTAATTGCTGATGATACTTCTTTATTATTTAAAGTTAATAGGAATAAAAATAATTTTGACGATGTAAATAACTCACTGTCACTAGTACTAAATTGGTTTACGGTTAATAACTTACTGCTAAACACAAAAAAAAACTAAATGTATTAAATTCAAACTCCCTAATGTTAAAGAATTTCCTACAAAAATCATATTAAACGATTAAATTCTCGAGCTCGTTGACTCAACAGTGTTCCTAGGTTTACATATTGATTCTCGTCTACAATGGAAACCCCAAATTACAAACCTTGCAGGTAGACTTAGTTCAGCAGCTTATGCAGTGCGAACAATGAGATAAATCACAGATGAGGGTACAGTTAGACTGGTTTATTTTAGTTACATTCATAGTATTATGTCATACGGTATCCTACTCTGGGGTGCTGCAGCCGATATTCAAACTATATTCGTGCTGCAAAAAAGGGCTGTACGTGCAATATATAAAATGAAACCACGTGACTCCCTCAAAGAAAAATTCAAAGAGATTAACATTTCTAACTGTAATCTCACAGTACATTTTTGAGAACTTGATGTTCACCCACAAGAATATGCATTTGTTTTTAAGAAAAAGTGACGTACATAGTATTAACACGAGAAGTAAGGAAAAATTACTAATTCCTACTTACAGACTAAAAAAACTAGGCAAATCATTTATGGGTAACTCTGTACGTTTTTTATAATAAGCTTCCTCATAATGTAACAGAGCTTCCTATAAGAAAAATTAAATCATTTATTAAGAGAAGTCTAACGAAAAAAGCGTATTACTCTATAAATGATTATATAAAAGATGATGCAGCTTGGATAGATGTTGCTTAGTTCCACATTAACAGGCTCTCATAATTCTGGTTGACCAGGATTGATATGCTCGCTCATGTTATAATAGCTTCCTTATATGACAAACATTTTTATATTGAAAAGGTTAAACTTATAACAGTTACCTATAAATAAGAACTCCAAAATTGTAATAACTACAAAATTTTAATAACTGATAAAGCTGTGTTGTTCTATTCGCTTCTCAACTCAGTATAAAAACATTGAAGCGAACTGTCAAGACAATGTTATTTCCTTGATATTTGTTATTTAAGCAATTTAGTTTTATTAATTTTAAGTTTACCTGTCCATGTAGGCTATGTGCTTCTAAGGAAATAAACGTTTTGACTTTGACTTTGACTTTTATAAAATTGTTTTAATTGGCATTAAGGTATCTGAAACTGTATAAAATAAATAGGTATTTTAATTATAAGTGTTCAAAATAAAATAAATTATTAAGGAAGTTGAAGTTTTATTTTTTCTTTCATGTCAATAAAATTTGCACTTTAAACACCGCAGAAGTTATTGTAAGAGAATGACAACGAGAAACGATGAAAGAATATCTTATTTTCAATCATTTTAATTTTAATTTTACAATCTTAGGAGAACTCATAGCTAGCCAATTATTTTTGTCATGATAATTTCTATTAAAAACAATGTCTGTAAAATTGCTATCAAAATCCTTCAGGAAATTAAGGAGTATAATTAAATTAATCATACAGTGCTTCATTAATTATTTACTTAAGAGGGCAGAAACACGAATTTGGTGAAATACCCTAAAACGGTCTAAGGAAGCTTTCAGAGATTCAACAATTTTGTAATGACAGCTTACATTACAATAGCCTGAAAGGATCCTTTATGAAGATCAGGTTGAAATCTCAAGATGTATGATTTCCTAGAAAGTTAAATCTCATTAAGATGACTATATAAAATGCTGATTTATCATTTCCCAAAAATTTTAATTGGCTGATTTGAGAAAGAGGAAACGGTGGAGCATATCTACTTCAAAGCCACAGAAGAGGTCAGAAAGGAGACGGGGTTGAGGCGTCTTATGGATGCGAAGACCCCATCTAACCTTCGGACTTGTTGAAACAACTGTGACAACAAAAATCTATAATTATTTAAAAAGTTATACCGAAGCGAAGGTCCTTCTAGGCAGGGGTATCATGCACAAAACACTCCTAGGCGAGCTGTCAGTGTAGATCTCAGTTCCCCCAATTTGAATTAGAATTAGTGATATCTACAAATCGCAGTAGGTAATATTCAATTATTTTGACAATCAAAACTTGAATTTGTTAAATAACGTTAAATGAAAATTGAACAATTTAGGTAGGTACTAAACAAAATATGATCATGAAACCAGAAAGAAGCATAATAGGTAGTTTAGTATGAATATAACATTTTTAATAATTTATAAACAAATTATTGTAAAACGTTTTGCAAACAAATCACTACCTTATCATATACAGGATGGTTCGAAACTTAAGCACACTTTTTTCAATGTCGGTACAGACGAAGAAAATAGAAGTACCTAATGTCATCATCTTTTCAAACACCATCCTAGGAACCCAAGCCAAGTCGGATGGCACACCTGCCAACCCGCATTCGACCTCGTCAATGATCTATAATAATACGAATAAAAAACCTAACACCCAGCGGCACAGCGGTGTAACTTTTTCATTTTATAACCTTACTAGTGGCCCGGCCTGGCTTCGCACGGGTTTTTTTTTTTCTCCATCAATCGATAAATAGCAGAACTTTTAATGACTTTTTGAAATATCACGCTTGTCTCTTTAGTTCAGCAACCCGCCTTTAGGTGGTGTTGGTTGTATCGGCGTTACTGCGCATGCGTAATCCCCGGTTCTTCGCCCCGCAATGTGGTTTAAAAAAAATATCATTATTCATCGATATCATCAACTTTGTGATGCAAAAAATACTGCATAAATAATAAAATATATAAGTATAATTTTTTAAGTTGATAAATTGCTTTGCATTAGCTTTACCGCGGCGGTCTCCGAGTGCCACGGCAAAGGCCGAAATGAGGCAAATAAGTAAATAAATATTACCGGAATTGTCTGGTAATATTTATTTACCACGCCTACCACCTAGCCACAAGATATTAGCCTACCACGTGGCTAAATGTTGTTGTTTAGATTGCTAAACAACAACATTTAGCCACGTGGTAGGCTCATATCTTGTGTTACGGGTACTAGACATCTGGTATACCTACCTAATAGACACACAAATTTAGATATTTTTATCATACATATTAAACAATAAGACCCCTCGGCAGGAATCGATCCCGAATAATGTTGGATTAGGGATAAATGTCCGCATTCAGTGATATAGACTTTTTCGTGACCGACAAGAAACGCATATTTAATTATGTCTCTGTGTATCACAGGGTGAAGAACTGTTAGTTATCACCCAAGTTATTGACGCTTCTGTATACTTACGACAGGCGGTCCAGTTTGGTAGGACCAACTTTCAAGGAGGTAAATTTTCTGTACAGCCTGTATAAAATGTACTCAATGTTGTACAATTTATTTCAAATGAGTTTTATAATACGACTTACACATTTTGCCAAGCACATTGCATAGTGAATATTCAAGATGTGGACATCTTTATTGTTAATATTTCTTATCAAATTTAACGGAATCAATTCGGAAAAGGTAAATCTCATCAAAAACATAAATTGTGCATAAAAAACTTGTCTGAACGTCGTCATGGTATGTCAACAAAACTGACATTGTCAACGATTGTTTTATTCCTAAAACATGGATAAAAACAGTCTTGAGGCGCCGAGTAGCCAGACTGCGCGACCCTTCACAGCGATATATTATTGCCACGATGACGTCACACTATGGCGCCTCACATTATATACAGGTTACATGTCAGTGTCACGTCACGTTTTTAAACTGAATGTATTTAGAATCATGGGATAAGAATTATTTAACATTTGTGTTTATTTGCATGTATATTTTCAATGAAATTTTTTCCTGTGCTGACTTAAGGAGCTGAAAGGTGGTGCTTCACTATGCTCTAAGAATAAGGCCCCGATTTCACCATTGGCACGGAATACATCCATTGGTTATAAGAAAAAATGTTAAATTATGCAAAAATGTTAAATTTTGACACTTAAAATTTTTGTAAGCTGTCAAAATACCGATTTTTAGATGTAAATACAATATAAATTACCGTTTTTGCTGTTGAAAACTGTTAGCTTAACTTCTTTTCTATCTTGGTTTGAACAAAATATATTTTCGTTTCTTTAATTCTGTTATTGTGAGAAATCAATGATCAAAAATGTTTAATATAGATTCGCTACATTTCAACGGAGCACCCAGTCGTCCGTGGTATCAATACGGAATACTTGCTATACGCGAACTTGACGTCTCAAAGGTACGGACGAAAGGACCCCTTCTACTACGTAGGGTTGAACTTGAACTGGCGGTATGAGTTTCATAACAATATAACTGTAAGTATCAAATTTTTTTTATTGAATGGCCTATATATTTCGCCTTGTAACGGGCCGGAGGGGTTAGCTCGGGTCTCCAACATGGTGTTTGAAAGTCAAAGTCAAAGTCAAAACGTTTATTTCCTTAGAAGCACATAGCCTACATGGACAGGTCAACTTAAAATTAATAAAACTAAATTGCTTAAATAACAAATATCAAGGAAATAACATTGTCTTGACAGTTCGCTTCAATGTTTTATACTGAGTTGAGAAGCGAATAGAACAACACAGCTTTATCAGTTATAACAATTTTGGAGTTCTTATTTATAGGTAACTATTATAAGTTTAACATTTACAATAAAAAAAAATGTTTGTCATATAAGGAAGCTATTATAACATGAGCATATCAGTCCTGGTCAACCAGAATTATTAGAGCCTGTTACTGTGGAACTAAGCAACATCTATCCAAGCTGCATCATCCTTTATATAATCATTTATAGAGTAATACGCTTTTTTCATTAGACTTCTCTTAATAAATGATTTAAATTTTCTAATAGGAAGCTCTGTTACATTATGAGGAAGCTTATTATAAAAACGTACAGAGTTACCCATAAATGATTTGCCTAGTTTTTTTAGTCTGTAAGTAGGAATTAGTAATTTTTCTTTACTTCTCGTGTTAATACTATGTACGTCACTTTTTCTTAAAAACAAATGCTTATTCTTGTGGGTGAGATTACAGTTAGAATGTTAATCTCTTTGAATTTTTCTTTGAGGGAGTCACGTGGTTTCATTTTATATATTGCACGTACAGCCCTTTTTTGCAGCACGAATATAGTTTGAATATCGGCTGCAGCACCCCAGAGTAGGATACCATATGACATAATACTATGAAAGTAACTAAAATAAACCAGTCTGGCTGTACCCTCATCTGTGATATATCTCATTGTTCGCACTGCATAAGCGGCTGAACTAAGTCTACCTGCAAGGTTTGTAATTTGGGGTTTCCATTGTAGACGAGAATCAATATGTAAACCTAGGAACACTGTTGAGTCAACGAGCTCGAGAATTTCATCGTTTAATATGATTTTTGTAGGAAATTCTTTAACATTAGGGAGTTTGAATTTAATACATATAGTTTTTTTTTGCGTTTAGCAGTAAGTTATTAACCGTAAACCAATTTAGTACTAGTGACAGTGAGTTATTTACATCGTCAAAATTATTTTTATTCCTATCAACTTTAAATAATAAATAAGTATCATCAGCAAATAAGACTATGTCACAAAGGTCTTTAGCAAAAAACGGGAGATCATTTACATATACTAAAAACAAAAAAGGCCCAAGTATTGATCCTTGTGGAACCCCTAATTCGATTTTTGATCCTGAAGATCTTTCATTACCTACTTGAACCATTTGAATTCTATCGGTCAAGTAGGAATGTAGGAGCTCAAGGGCTTTGTTGTGAATGCCGTAATGCTTTAATTTATTTATAAGTGTTGCATGGCAGACACAATCAAAAGCCTTGGAGAGATCACAGAACACGCCGATAGTATTTTGCGCTCTATCCCAAGCCGACAAAATGTGCTTTATCAATAGCAGTATATAGTTCCAGCATCAGTAGTTGATCTACCTTTGGTGAAGCCAAACTGATTGCTATGCAGAAGTCTGTTGCGATCAAAGTGATTAATTAATTGTGTTAAAATATTTTTTTCAAAGATTTTACTCATTACGGGAAGTACTGAGATAGGCCGATAATTTGCAGGATCAAATTGAGTACCAGATTTATGAAGAGGGCCAAAGCTTGCCATATTTCATGAGATCCGGAAAGATACCAACATCGGCACAGCTGTTAAAAATGAAGGCCAGGAGGGGGGCAATATCATTAATAATATTACCTAGCACTTTTGTTGAGATATTCCAAAGATCTTCTGTGTATCATGAAACATAACCCTAACGCTAATGCGATTATTAATAACATTATTATACCTAATATTTGTTTTTTTTACAGAGTAGTTTATATAACTTGACAAATAGGCGTCGAATTGATAACTTTCTTTTTTCGTTGAAAGTCGTTTATGAATAAAAGTAAAGTCAAGAAGTAATAGGATTTCATGGTACCTATGGATGAATGAAAGTTGATATTTTATGATGTTGATAGTTTATTTGTAATGTAAAAAATTAATAAACATCAGAATAAACTAATTGTAACAGGTAACATGATATAAAAACCATTAAATTAAAACAAAATTACGAATAAATATTAATTTTAACCTATAAGTGCTTATAAGTGTAAGACTATTCTATTCTATTGAAAGTTGTGTCAATATTTAGCCCTTTTTGTAAAAGGGCTAAATATTGAGTGTGGCTAAAGCAAAGATGGATGAAAGATGTGTAAGAAATAAGTGATGATGAATAAATTGAGAAGATGGGTGGCAGAGAAAAATAGAAGCGTGATACATGTTGTGCCAACCGTATAATAACAATATCTGTATACCTTATAATATAACAAGGGCAGGAAGATCATCTTCATCACCCTATTAACGTTCCCACTGCTGGGACACAGGGAGTTCTCTCTCGACGAGAAGGATTAGGCCTTAATTCACTACGCTGGCCATGTGCGGGTTGGTAAATGTCACAATGTCCTTCGAACTTGAAGCAGGAAGATGATGGTAATGTAATAAACCTAACATTATTTTATTGTTTTAGGTTAGTTTTTACTTCTTCGAATTCCTCACCAATGTTTACAAGAGGAGCTTTGTGGAAATGCATTTTAAGTTTTGTGATTTAATATTGAAAGACAAGTTCTTCGGATCTGCCCTGAAACAGGGAAAATTTAATAGACCATGTCCTTTTCCGGCTGTAAGTACCTACAACTTCTTTTATTTGAATAATGGAAAAATACAAACTTGAGCAAACTTAGACTTTGGCTTAAAAAGAACAAGACGAAGAAATGATCCACTATGTGGTCAAGTTAGGAATTGGACAAAGTCGTACGGAGCGACTTTATTAAAACTTAGTTACCGACATCAAAATTGTCTTTGACTACAAAGACTGGACATTTAGTCTAGTTATAAGTCTTAGGTGTGAGTGGCTTCATCTATTCGGTGATTTATGAATTCTGTTCAGTCTCGAGACAGTTTTGATGCAGGTGAGCGCATAATACGGAAGCCTCGGTGTATGGTTCCCTCTTATACATCGGATTAAATGCCGAGCTTCTCGTCGGCAAACGCTTTACTAGCTAGAAATCAGAGTCACAAGGAATGTCCCTGGACCAGCTTAGGCGCTCATATTATTCCTGGTCAATGGTTCCCTGTTCTCGCTCGAACTAAACTGAAGTCAGCTGGCCTAGCCAACCGGCATTCGCTACGAAGCGAATCGATTTCTACAATCGTCATGGCCTAAGCGATAGCGTAGTTCGATTGGTAGACAAAGTAACATTCGCATAGCGATCGCCATTTCTACTCGTTCGATCGCTAAATACGAGTTTTAGTCTATGGTTGTCGACATCAAACGTCAAATGTGTCATTTGTCATTTATCATAATATTGTGTTTCTGCTTGCTTGATGCTTCGTTTCGTTTTCTTTTTTTATTGTTGAAGGAAAATGCCTGACAAAATTAGTGCTTATTAGTGTTAAATACAATCTGCATCAATCTACATCTGCATGCAGAGCAGAGAGAGTTCTCAGATTCTTTGGCCACACTGTAAGGCGTGACCCGAACAGCCTTGAGGTTGAGGGGTTGATATTTACTGGCACTGTGGAGAGAAAGAGAAGTCGAGGCCGCTCACGTGGACTCACATAACGCAGGACGCTACAGGTGCCTCTCTCCAAGCGTCGATACAGTTGGCTCAGGACCGGAGTCGATGGAGAGTAGTGGTGACAAAGCTGATGAGACGCCATAGTCACGTCCCTCAGTCATGAGGTTACAACTAAAAAGAAGTGATAAATAATATTTTTCTTGGCGTCAGCGATAAACATACTTTAAGTACCTATTTAATAATGAAATCAAGGGCCAGTGGTAAACAATTTTCAACTCTTTTAGAGTGGAAGTGATATAAAAAATAATTTAACTTTATAAGTGCTTATTTTACCTAATCCTAAAGGATTTTGATTTAGATTATGTGTAAATATGTAAGCAGGTAAAGCAAATGTGTACCCAAATAAAAAAAACAATATTTGTAACTTTAACTATGTATTTTTATTTATAATCTACTTAGAATTCACATTCTCATCACAACCTGTTGATTAAGTGATTGAGCATTGCTCTGCCTCGGATAAGAACTCTGTCTTTAGGTAAACACCTCCAATGAAACTTGAGCAAACCATAGCGACGCTCAATGCAACTTGTGCTCAATGCAAATGTTTCTGGCTTGCATGTGGTGAGATTCGTATAGCTCTTCTCGAGACCCAAGTGCAGCATTTAAAACAGGGGTCATCAGCCAGGGTCGCAGTGGATAACCAGAATCCCCTGCAAGAAAACAAACAGCACTTATTCACATTGGTTTTAATGAGTAGGTACCTGACCTAACTAAATTTATTAATAAATAAATAAATAAGGTTCTCTTACTGCTAATCAAATAAAATGTTTATTGTCTTACCCAGCAATCAAACATGTTTTCCACTTTCATGAAGGCCTTGCATGTATGGCTCTACTATACTTGCAGACAATATGTGGGAGTCATGTGTGGCACCACCAAACTTAGAATTGATGTTTATTATTTCTAAGTTGTGGTTACATACCTATAAAATAAAACTCCATTAAAGAATATCAGTAAAAATAAGTGAGTTAGATTAGATGATGCTATAAACAACATTCACACATTTGTAAGTAGCTAAAGTTAATATGTAATTATCATCTGAACATATAAAGAGTGATAAGTATCCTTTCCTATTATAATAAAAGACATTGATTGCACTCATATTGCAATTGTAAAGCATCCACTGGCTTTACAATTGCAATATGAGTGCAATCAATGCACTCTATCACCCCTGGCCGACCATGTATCCTTTCAAACCTGTTAAAAAAATGAGTACCTAGGTAAAGGTTGGTTCTTAGGTAAGTAGCAGGGCACAGTGGTCTAGGCAGGTAAGGTTGGTTCTTAGTTAAGTAGCAGGTCACAGTGGTCTGCTTTATCTTTTTGTTACATATGTACCTATTGAACTCTTGGTGGGAACATAGGTATAAAATAATAATGTACTAACATACAAACAACCGCTTACCCTTCTTTGATTTGAGAACGTTCTTGTGATGTTTGAGGGGAAACAATCCATTTTTCCACATCATTTGTCATGGTTGAGAGCATGATGTTGTTCGCTGCGTCAAATTTTAGATAACACCCAACAACTCTTTGATACGACCCTGTCGCAAAAAAGTTAAGGGCGCAAAGCACCTGAAAAATGGAAATACCTCTATACAATTGTGTATTGATAGGCAGATACCTACAACAAAAAATATTTCACCTATATTTACCTTTATTTCCAGAGATATCTCTAGATATCCTTTTAGCGACGTTGAAAACCTTCATCACAACAAAGTTTTCTAAAAAAAGCTTTGCTGAGTTTATAGTGCTCTATAAATAATGTTTCTGGTATTAGATATTCATCAACACTTTCCAATGTATCTTTTGTGGCGTATATGCCAAACATTTTCATTTTGAGCTGAACACAGCAAAGACTTTATAATTTTATCTAACTCGACACTGAGGCAAAGTCCAATTACAAGAAACTGAACTGAACACAGCAAACGCAGCTTATGCGTCTTGAATTAGGTATTTAACACTTGGTAACACGAGCACTAAAATTATTTTAATACCCAAAAATCAAAGCATGCATTAAGTAATTGATCCCTATTGATATCTTTCTACAGCAGCTGTTTGTATATAAAATCGCCATTTTGTTTCGATAACTACAGGGTCCTAGCGTTCGCTGGCCTTTCCATCAAGAGAATCGACTACTAAGCGAATTCGCTTGTCAAAAGTGTAACTTGGCTACGCATTTGTATGGAAATAATCGTTCGATGTTGTCGATTCGTTTGGTGGAATCGAAATTTATGTACATTGTCTACCAATATTCGTTACGTTAGAAACAGATCACGTGACTTATCTAAGGCTTATGTCAATCCCATACATTTTTGGACTTTTCTACTATCGCTTTCGCTAATCGAATGTTACATTGTCTAGGCCCACTGAGCTCTTAAGGTACTGAGTGTTCTGTTTCGAGCGCCAACGTGTATGGAAATATTTTGCGTTGTCTGTTTTTTTGCACAAATAAAAGGCGCTCGGGCGCACTCAGCCGATAGTACCCACATGTTTGCATTGGTTTTTGATAAACTTGCTAAACGTGTAGGCAGTAGCATTTGCCATTTATTAAATTGTCGGCAGCAACTAATCTTGAATTTTTTATTCAAGGGTGAATACAACTTGAGTAACATGACGATTCCGATAAGAAACATCCCGGCCAATTTTCCTTTCAAGAAGGGCCGCATCATGGCTAATTTAACTGCAACTGCAACTGGTGCTTTTATCGGATGGGGCCACATTGACATGGAGATCAAGGAAGCTAGAACAAATGTCAGAAACTGGGTAGATAAACAGTAGTTTATTCTATACTGGTACAACTTAAAGTCTCGGGCCGGTTGTTTATATTTTTGTGAGCAAAGCCAGAACGGGTCAGAAAGTTAAATATATTAACGTGTCTTTTGATTAATTGTTTTAATTGGCATTATGGTATCTGAAACTGTATAAAAAAATAAATAAAATCACTATTGAAGACCGCAGCTTGATTTTGTTTTTTATTTTTCTATGGAACAAGTATTGTTTTGTTATAGTTCATTATAAATGTTAATGGCAGCTTGCAAACGCCCACAAGAGTCCCAAGCTAACTTATGTCACCAGAGTAGTTCCCTTTACGTTCTCTTGTCTAATTTGCATATTAGTTTTAAGCTAATTCATTCACCCTATAGGCTACAGAAAATATAAAAAAATATTCATTTACTGTGGGTACACACCCAGGCGAGGTGTCAGTGCAGATCTCAGTTCCTCCACTGTGGGTACACTGCATAAGGTTAAAATTTGTATCAAAAATTGTTCTATCTTATTAAATTATCATGGTTGTTAACAATATTATGACTCAAAGTGAATTGTAACTGCGGAAGCTCATAATATGTATATGGGCAGATCAAGAGAACTATCGCTTGTCGTGTCGATGAACATATCAAGGTAGTAAAGAACGCAGAGTTCCAATCACTGTTTTGAGTTTCATAAACAACTAGTAATTTCAACAGAGTGGAAATATATGCCTAGATTGGTTCGGAAGGCTATTGAAATTAACAAATATAGGAACTTCAATCGTGAAGATGGCTTCCAATTGTCAAGAGCAAGGAATCCTGTAGTGCGGTTATGCAAAACTCAAAAATGTTTTATTATTATTATTAATACGTACACACCAAAAAAGTTTTTGTTGTGTTCAAGTCATCGTTATACATGAAAAAAAAATATGGAAGTGTTTTATGGACATGTGCAACGAGAAGTGAATGCAAAGTCACCTAGACGGACAAAGATTTAACTGTGATAAACTAAATTTAAAATTTAAGAAAAGCCTCCGATTTTTAACCCTAAAAAATCATATTATTTTGTACGCGCTTCCTTGATACCCCACACGAGTATATTTGCGCTTCATTCGTTCGGGAGCTATGATGACACAGACATACAAGTCAAACCTATCACCAGGCCTTCACCAGGTCGTCTGTCCATCTAGTTGGTGGACATCCTACGCTGTGCTTGCCGAACTGTACAATAAAATATTTAAAGGTAGAAATTCATTACACCATTTGCTCAAACACTACACTGCCATACGGACACGTATGGCAGTGAACGTCCACGAATATGAATTCAAAAACTTACATTCCAAAAGAATGTACCTACAGTTCGGAAACTACCCCGAACCGAATAACACCATCGTTAATCATTAGATAATGTTCCGTAACAGTACAGGATTATTAAAATATCCAAAAAAATCTATGGTTTCATAATAATATTTGTTCAATTTAGATTGCCAATGAGATTAACATATCTACAACAGAATGGGACTATTAAAAAAACAATTTAGATTTGATAACAATAATAATAAACAGAGCCATACGAAATGAATAAAACGCAGCGGTAGACCATTCATATTACCATTATTGATGAAGGCACAACTTGGGTGCGCTATGGCTGGTGCGCTTCGACATCGCGCTCTGTGTGTTCTATGTTAATGGCCGTAGGGAAGAAAGTTTCCCAGTGGAGAAATACTTAGTAACCATAAATAGTAGTAGCTAATTTTAACTAAACCTACTTAAATTAGTGCATTTATATGTATATTTCCGCGATTCTGAAGAGTTTACGTAAGTATATGTATTAAAAGCTAGCGCTTTCTTATCTTATCTTAGGGACTTAGATTAGTAAAAATATTCCAGTACAATAAAGCCTTTTTCAAGAAAAGGCTTCTTTTGTAACCTGGGATAATCCATAATATTTGGGCATAAACAGTGACATGAAAAGATGATTTTTGTTTGTTTATCAACAAATCTTTAAAGATTAGGATTAGCCATACCTACCACAAAACCATAAGCACACGCGATCAACAGTTGTTTCACCATCATCACCACCCTATTAACGTTCCAACTGCTGAACACAGGGACTTCTCTCTTGACGAGAGAAGTGCGGGTTGGTGAATTTCACATGTCCTTAAAATTCTCAGAACATGCCGATTTCCTCACGATGTTTGCTTTCACCGTTAAAGCACGTGTTTTAAAGCTTACATAATTTTTTTAAGAAGATAAATCCAGAGGTGCGTTGCTAGGTTTGAACCCACGACCTTTGGAATGAAAGTCGAGTTTTCTCCCACTTAGCCAACACGGCTTTTCTAAGCCAACACGGCTTTATTGCTTATGGCAGTTGTTTGTCAAAAGTGATTTATAGATATTTTTTAAAACATCTGTCACACGTGTTTACAAGACCTAGAAAATTTTCAAAAAGAAAAAAAGATTCTACTGTAAACTTTTAACCCTAAACTGTCCCTGGTTGAAACCGGATACAATGGGGCATAACGACCCATTATCTCGGCCATGCGGGCAATTAAGGACCGAACATTGGACTGCTTTGTTAAGGATGATAGGTGATTTCTCTTTAATATGTAATAATTAAACAGACCTTTTCAAAATTTGTCGAATATGTAACCCTTAAAAAAAATTTACTTAATTTGTTAGTAAAGTGTTAGTTAATCATAAAAACCTAAAGTAACCTGATTTTTGCCAACCCATTTTACTCAGTTTAAATGTTTTTATACGCACAAGGTCTTGGTAGATTCTTAATTTCACGGCAAAATGATGAGAGATGGATAGTGGACATGTCATGTTTGCCAAAAGTGAGCTAGACAGATAGGGACGCGACCATAGTCTCTTGTTGTAAGTAAAATTAATAAAATCGTCACGTAACGTATTTATGTACACATTAAGTATACAAAAATACAAAAATGTTTATTTTCATTAACAGTGTTTACAATTTTGCACAACAATATTGGAGACCTTCTGTTAAGTATGGAAATACTTGTATTAGAAGGCACCCTCTTCCGTAACTAACAATTATGTTCACTTAATTATAAAGCACCACGAAAACATTTTGTGTTAAATATCAACATACGAAACAAAACAGTAACCTAAATATTTATAAATACATTTTTCCTAATTGAAGGTAGCCATGTCAAGATAATGTTCATACGTAAAGCGTAAGTTCAAAACAATGGCTGCTATGGTGTATGGTACAAGTTATAAGAATGTACAGAATTTTAAACTTTGAGTGTTTGTGCTTCGATGTGAAATGTTTAATATGGAATTAAAATTTATCAGTATGAGTGAATGTGTATGTGAGTATGTGTGTGTGTGTGTGTTTGTGTGTGTGTGTGAGTTTTGTGTGTGTGTTCGTGCATGTGGGTTGTGAGTGTGCGGGGTATGTGGGTTCGTGGTTGTGTGTGTGTGTGTGTGTGTGTGTGTGTGTGTGTGTGTGTGTGTGTGAGAGAGTATATGTTAGATGAAAGGTATAAATGCAGACATTAGCTATTTGAAACTAAAATATTCTCTGTTTCGTCGTAGCTTAATGGGGTTAGATATGTTATTAAGCTACATTTGCACTTGTAGGTATTCATTGAGTAAATGTTTAAAATTTTATTTAATTTATTATAAATATTAACAGAACGTGAGTCATACTGGCGCGCAGCAAAAGTTGTCTTGGTTTGTTTTTTATTTATAATATTGATTTTTTTGCTTTTTCTGTTACTTAATAAATTTGGGTTAAAGACTAAGGATTTATGCAACTTGATGGTTATATGTAATATGAATAGTTTTCTTATTGATAATGTATCTTGAATAGAATATAGCAAGGTGGTTGGGTATCTATGATTTTTAAAATACATAACTTTAATAATGATCTTTGTGCTCGCTCAAGATCCAGAAGTTTTGTTTTAGTAGCTCCACCCCATACGGGTATACAGTAAGTTAGAATTGGTTGTGCTAAGGAAATATAAATTTTATGAAGTAGTTTTTGAGAAGTTACATGTCTAAGATTTTTAAACAGCCATATGAGTTTTCTTGTTCTGTTCATAAGAACTTCAATATGTGCGTGCCAAGATAGCCTTTGATCTATTATGATTCCAAGGTATTTCGTCGAGCTTACTTTTTTTAAAGAGGAACAGTTGCACGATGTATTTAACATGGAACAGTTATGAAGTTTTAACTTATAAGTAGATGCAGGTTGACCACTATTATACTTTGAAAAGCATATATAATTGGTTTTTTCTAAGTTAAGAGACAACAAATTAAGTTTTAGCCAATTTGCAATTTCTTTCAAACCATTTTCTGCTATGTTTCTTACTTGATCCCATGATGAACCTGTAAACACAACTGCAGTGTCGTCAGCGTAAGTAATTATGTTTCCGCCAGGTATTTGAAGATCACACAGTTCATTAATATAGGCCAGAAACAAGGTAGGCCCAAGAACACTACCTTGAGGTACACCGTAATCAATGTTAATACAGTCGCTTTCTACCGTATTTATTTTAGTTTTTTGCTTTCTTGAATGAAGATAACTTTTAAGCAAACACAGGGGAGCCCCTCTTATTCCGAACTGTTCAAGTTTATCTACAAGAATGGGAATGGAGACGGTGTCGAAAGCCTTTCTTAGATCTAAGAACACAGTAAGACATTTCTGTTTTTTGTCTAACTGCGATACTATAAGATCAGCAAGTTTAGACACTGCATCTTCAGTAGATAAGCCTTTCCTAAAACCATATTGGTTTTTAGATATAATATTATATTTATCAAAGTACCCTTTAATTCTACTGTTAATTATTTTTTCCAGAATTTTGGATATTGAAGTTAGCACCGAGATAGGCCGATAGTTACTTACTTCATCTTTATCTCCACTCTTGAAGATGGGAGTTACAATTGATTGTTTAAGAAGATAAGGAAATATTCCTTGTGCTAAGCAAAGATTAATTAAGTGACAGACAATAGGGCTTATAATTTTACTAGCTGTTTTCAAAAATGTTGTTGTAATTCCGTCCCAGCCTGCTGCACTTTTTGATTTTAGACTCTTTATAACTTTTTCTATTTCAGTAGTGTCACTGTCTAGTAGTACGCAAGATGAACTGTGTTTGAGCAATATTTTCTTACTGATTTGAGGTAGACTTTGCTTTTTGATTTTCTCTGCCAATTCTTTGCCAACATTACCAAAATATTGATTAACAAAGTTCACTGAATCTACTTTAATAGGTTTAATGTTAATGAGCTGATGGCTTTGAGTGTTTTTTGTTTTATATTGTACTGTTTGATTGATTATTTTCCAAAGTTCTTTACTATTCTTAGATGCCTTTTCGATTTGGTCTTTCTCGTATTGTCTTTTTAGTTTCTTTATTAAGTTGTTGCAAAAGTTGCGGTATCTTTTATAGCTTAGTCTAAGTATGTCATTATGCGGATCTTGTTTTAGTGTCTTTTGCATTTTGTTTCTGTTTTTAATACATCTCAAGATCCCATTTATTATCCAGGGTTTTAAAATTCTTTTGCTTCTAGGTATTTTTACTATTTTCGTGTTTTCATTTAAGCTCTTTTGTATTCTAGATATAAGTAAATTACATATTTCTTCTGGGTCATTTAATTCTAGTAAGTCGTTAATATTCTCTGTGAGGCTTTTAACCGTTTCTTTGTAGTCAATATGTTTTTTAGTTTTATGGCTGTATGTGATATTTGTCTTATTGCGAAGTATTAAAAGAACCGTAAAATGGTCTGTGATAGATGTTTCTAAAACTGCCACCGTTGCTTCGTTTTTATTTTTATTTAATTTTAGGTTACAGTGATCAAGACAGTTTTTATCTCGGGTGGGTAAGGAATGACCCGGTAGAAGACCATTAGCCGATAAAGCATTCAAATAATTGAGCCTGTTTCTAGTTTCGTTATTACGTTCTTCATGATTAGGGTTAATATTAATATTTATGTCACCTGTTAGAATTATTTGGTCATACGATTTTATTTTAGTTAAGTGTTGGCATAATGAGTTTACAAAGTTATCAGCATTACGTATTGATGGTGATCTATAAATACATAATATAATTGAGTTGTTAATAGTTACTTGTAGGCATGTAGCATCTTCAAGTTTTATTTCATCAACATTAGCTTCATAGTCTTTGTGAATATAAACTACAACACCATCGTTTTGATTACGATTTATGGTAGTGGCAAATGAGTTATAGTTAACTATTTGGGGTATCGGTTTCTTTTCACTTAGTCTACATTCTGTAAGAGCAATTATGTCAACTTTAAAAGTAAATTTAGTAAAGTTTATTTGTAGGTCATCAATGTTAGCATATATGCTTCTTATATTTTGTGATAGAATAGTAAAAAAATTAGAAGTACTTTTAGGAAGCCTAAGATATAGCTCATCTATAGCACAAGTAAAATTTTCTGCAATTTCTACACTGTCTAATTCCTTTGTAATATTAATTGTGCTATCCATGCTTACTACACATATAGGTAATAACTGTCATGATCAAGAAATAACGCGTGTTTTGTACGATAAATGTTGCAAAGTATGTCTGGTTTGTATGTTCGTGCAAGTGTTGAGAATTTGGTTTGTGTGTTTGTGAGTTATGTTGTGTATATTTTAGTGTAGAAGTGTGTATAAAATAAAGATAATCTGTGTTTTCTAAGTACCTAATACTGTCTTGAATCCCAACTGTCTCTAGTTGAGAAGGTAGTCATGCGATATTGAAGAGACTGTTAACCTGGTTCTCGCTATGTATTGTTATGATTGGTGAAGTTTCATCTTTTCTAATATATACCTTTCCATATCCAGTCCAACAGAATTTATAGCCCTTCGACTTTGTGATATCTCTCGCAAGGAAATACAGTCGTGAGGCTTTGACCGTCAGCTGTTCTGCGATATATATTGGAGTGTCTTCATTTCTCTTGAAGCCTAAGTGCTTGGCACATAATTTAGTTTTGTGTCTTCGGTTGAAAGTTTTACCCATTTTAAGAATATCAGACTTCAAAATAGTTGACGCTAACTCCACAACGATCGGAGTATTTATCTGTGCCTCCTTCTTTCCTCTGATTCTGAAAATATCTTTTATTTCAGATTTATTAATTTTGCAATCAATTGTCGTTCCCAGATTCATAATCATATCAATCAGATCTTCTTTTGTTTCGGTCTTATTCTTAGGTACGTTTTTTATTTCAATGTTGTTCTTCCTTTCAGATCTTTGTATGTCCTCTATTTTGTTTTCCAGAGTAATAATATACTCTTTATCTTTCTTTTGTTGTTGTTCTAGAATCCCAACTTTCTTTGTGAGTTCCTCATTATTACTTATAATAAGACTAATAGAGCTTTCAATATTTTTATTCGTGGCCTGGATTTCGATCAGTGTCTGTCTGAAGTAGTTTTTAAGCTCAGTGTCATTATTTTTAAGGAGGTTTTCCATCATAGTGCTCATTTCTTCCTTAAACGTGTCAAGCTCCGTATACCATTCGTCATCTCTGTTCCGCTTACCGCGAAGAAAGACGTAACTAGGGGGAGTTTTTTCAACGTTTTGGGTCGATTTGTGGATGTTTATGTCACTAGCCGATTTTTCCAAGTGGACTTTTGGTGTGTGGAATGTGTCCATTTTTTTCTGAGGGTTTTGAGAGATTTTAAAAAGAAATCGCTTCCGCTTGTGATTTACGGCACAACGCAATATGATTTTTTTGCAATGGGTTTGACCAGTGGCGCAAGCGCTGTGTACTCACAGAAGTATTTCTGTCTCTGTTCCACAATGATGATTGGTATTGCGCCGTCTCGTTCTCTTGCTTATCAGGCTTCTTGCACTTATGATTTCCTGGTAGAAGTTGCGAAATTTGTCGAATTTAATTTACTAATATTATTTTTAGAATGCAGAAATATGGTTAGACGTCTTTATGCTTTCGCGGTCCGGAGGGAAGGGAAGTATGTGTCTACATACGAGGATACATCGCGGCGATGCGACTAGCTACTAGCGGCGAGCACGGGGTGTCGCTACTAGCGGCGAGCACGGGGTGTCGCTACTAGCGGCGAGCACGGGGTGTCGCTACTAGCGGCGAGCACGGGGTGTCGCTCCTAGCGGCGAGCACGGGGTGTCGCTGCTAGCGGCGAGCACGGGGTGTCGCTGCTAGCGGCGAGCACGGGGTGTCGCTCCTAGCGGCGAGCACGGGGTGTCGCTACTAGCGGCGAGCACGGGGTGTCGCTCCTAGCGGCGAGCACGGGGTGTCGCTGCTAGCGGCGAGCACGGGGTTTCGCTCCTAGCGGCGAGCACGGGGTGTCGCTACTAGCGGCGAGCACGGGGTGTCGCTACTAGCGGCGAGCACGGGGTGTCGCTACTAGCGGCGAGCACGGGGTGTCGCTACTAGCGGCGAGCACGGGGTGTCGCTACTAGCGGCGAGCACGGGGTGTCGCTCCTAGCGGCGAGCACGGGGTGTCGCTGCTAGCGGCGAGCACGGGGTTTCGCTCCTAGCGGCGAGCACGGGGTGTCGCTACTAGCGGCGAGCACGGGGTGTCGCTACTAGCGGCGAGCACGGGGTGTCGCTACTAGCGGCGAGCACGGGGTGTCGCTACTAGCGGCGAGCACGGGGTGTCGCTCCTAGCGGCGAGCACGGGGTGTCGCTCCTAGCGGCGAGCACGGGGTGTCGCTGCTAGCGGCGAGCACGGGGTGTCGCTGCTAGCGGCGAGCACGGGGTTTCGCTCCTAGCGGCGAGCACGGGGTGTCGCTACTAGCGGCGAGCACGGGGTGTCGCTACTAGCGGCGAGCACGGGGTGTCGCTCCTAGCGGCGAGCACGGGGTGTCGCTACTAGCGGCGAGCACGGGGTGTCCTGTAAACTAAAATAATTCAGTGAAATGCCTATACTCGTATCCTGTGGATGCCGTAGAACCCGGCCAAGCGAGGGCATTTCTGAATGAATGTTAATTTAATTTTCAATGAATGAGAATGATAAATTGAAGGATACGGTAGTTATTGATGAAAACGTGAAGTGTTTTCTAAAAGCATTCACTTCAAGTGCCCCAATAAAATATACATGTGTTAATTTTAGTTTAGTTATGCCAAAAGGATCTCATATTCACTTGTTTTTCTCAACTCTCCCAGTTTTAAGTGAAGATCAAGCAGAAATTTAAAAAGAAAGAAGAATAAAATAAGTTTATTATGTAGAAAAAATTAAATACAACGACTGAGAATTTAAAAAATATATAAATGTGACAAAAAGGTTACCATTTAGCATTTGATGTGGCAGAGCGGACACATTTAATGAGACTGAGCAACTAAAGACTGCAGATTTACTCCAAATTTGTTTCACTTGCCACGAAAAAAACAGGGTTCGAACAACACAAAAAAAAGCCGTGTTGGCTAAGTGGGAGGACACTCGACTTTCATTCCGCAAGTCGTGGGTTCAAACCCCGCCACGCACCTCTGGATTTTTCTTCTTGAGAAATTTATGTGCGCTTTAAACACGTGCTTTAACGGTGATGGCAAACATCGTGAGGAAACCGGCATATTCTGAGAACTTTAAAAGAGTTTGAAGGACATGTGACATTCACCAACCCGCACTTGGCCAGCGTGGTGAATTAAGGCCTAATCTCTCTCGTCAAGAGAGAAGTCCCTGTGTCCCAGCAGTGGGAACGTTAATAGCGTGATGATGATGATGAATCAACATCATGAATCGCCAGAATCTAAATAACAGCGAAAAACACAAGCTTTTAATCATTCGCCGCTATTTCACCCCAAAAGGGTAAAATAGGGTAAGATAAACCTGTGACGGATCGCAAGCTTAGATTGGTCCCGTAGACCCTTGGAAAGGGACCTTTCTAGGTCGTTGTTATTTCTGAAATGGATTCGAATAGCAGTTGTATCTTAGTCACTATTTTACAATTAAAATTAATATGGAAATTGTAATTCGTCAGTTAGTAATATTAACGAAACCAAAATGAGTGAAGCACTGCCATATTAAAACATTAATGCACTATCGTCGTTAATTCGCATGAATTTTATGTTTTTTTGTATTTTTTTATTTTTTTTTTTTATTTACCCTGCGATCTTAAACTGCCTTATTAGCGCGGTGGGTTTGATTCCCGCCGAGGGGTCAAGTGTTAGTATGTTCTGCAAGCACTTTCTCCTTAGTCTGATTGTTAAATAATAAAAAATATCTGAATAGAGATAAATTTGGGTATTAAATTTAGTATACTTATCAGTTATCTTGTACCCTTAACACAAGCTTATTGCTTACCAACAGGCTAGATGTAGCTGTGTGGATTGTCAGGCAATTGTTATAAATTTATACGATTCAAGATGTAATTACCCTTATCTGGAGTCGGGGCTTTAAATGACCCCAGGAATTCATATTTCTCACCCAAAAGTCCCGTCGCTCGTGATGTTTTGTGTTCCAAGGTCTCGTCTGAAAATCAGCGCACCTCCGCGCTCTAAGTGTTGGGTTGCATTATGCTGAGACGGGGTCTTTTGACACATCACAAAATTATGTTGTTAAGTATTTGTTGTTTTTCTTTGTTTTATTGTATTTTGTGTTGTGATGTGTTAATAAATGTTTCTCTTTCTCTCTCTCTCTTTCTCTCTCTCTTTCTCAAAAGTATGGTCACAAAATATACGTCAGAAATTGGATGTTAAATGTTGGTGAAATCTTACAGATCCAACAAAATTATTACCTCAAAATCAACAATTCACTGACTTCAGCCGACTGAATTTAATCCTTAGGTTTAATCCCTTTAATGAAAAATTTATAATGTTTTGAGTTAACACACAATTGTTTTAAATATTAATGGACTTTGTAGGTACTGATGCTTCCTATAAATCCAATGTATTAGAGTTTAATAAGGATACGTGTCTAATGGAGATTTAAGAAAACACAAAATTGAGAAACATTGCATATATTGACAGAAAAAACAGCATCAAAATTTATGGAAGTTTTTATCTAGTAAGTCATTTCAATGTTCAACTTTAAAATACTTTTTATGATTAAGTTTTTAAACCCAATAAAAAAAACGTGTAGATATCATGCCATTTTTTATGTAAACTATTTATCTATAATTTAAAAATAAATCGTGTTCGTAATCGGATGACTCTTCAACGCCGAACAATTTGAACAATATTTTTTTTTTATTTTCGTAATAGTCTAAGGGTTTTTTTTTTTGGCTAGAAAAAATAATATAATATTATAGAGGGACACTTGAAATGATAGGGGGAAGGCCTTTGCCCTGTAGTGGGTCGTTATATGTATATTACAATAACAAGAATGTTATTTTAAATATAGTGTTTTCCGGTAGGTACTGTACGTTCATGATCCATTCACTGAACTCAGTATTGTAATGTACTTAGTTGAACATCGTATATGACTTACCTACAAGATAAAGTTGACAAGAACCGTCTCAACAGATAGACATTATCACAACTAGAAGTATCTATCTACAGAGTCAACTTTCAGTACATAATCTTAAAGCTCAATCTCCCTTGACAAAATTATTTGAGTTTCAGCAAATAATTAATCCAAAGATAATTATTAAATACTAAGGACTAAACAAAATTAATGACGCAACACTTTTTTAACGAATTATATTTTTTCCATTCTATCATAAGTAAACCTACTTTAAGGGCATAAGATAAGCACCCCTTATTTACGTTCCCACTGTTGGGGCACAGGAAGTTTCTCTTGACGAGAGAGATGAGGCCTTAATTCACCACGCTGGCCAATTTTGGGTTGGTGAATGTCGCAAACCTTCGAACTCTTCAAAGTTCTCAGAACATGCTGGTTTCCACACGATGCTTGTCTTCACTATTAAACAACGTGTGTTTACGTAAAACACTGAGAAGTCAATTAATTAAAGGTGCATAATAGGTAACGTTTAAATTCAATTTCGAAGGAAAACTGGCAGCTTAAAGGCCATTTAAGTAGCATCTGGTATATGTAACCGGAAAATGTTAATTTCTAATTCTCAAAAACTCTTTGGGGGAGCTGTTTTGTTATTCTCTTGACTTATATTTGCAAAAACTCAAATAATAAACCACCTATAAGTACATTCACACAAACATGAACACCTAAGTACACAATGCTTACAATTAGGTAGAAAATACAGAATGTTCTATACAACAACATCAAAGAGTTTGTACAAAAACAGTAACTTCAGATCCTTTTAGGGAAAGCGAGAAATCTGGGATATCCGAGACGGAGCTCGCGCCGCCGCTCACTCCTCCCGAAAAAGGACTTTTTGACTTCGAAGTCTGAAACGTCGAGAGTTTAGCAACTTCTAGTACATTAATGAAAAAAATAAAATGAAAAATGTTTATTCAGGGAACATGGTACAGAGAAATAGAAGCTATGAACGGTAATACACGCAGAAGTTATAAAAACTGTGTCATAAGTGTGTGTTAAGTGAGTTAAATCCCATTTTTAAAATTAATAGTGTTACTGTATATGTCTTAGGAAACTTTAAATTATAAGCAAGGTGGGAAAAAACTATTTGTGCCTTGGAGGGAGACTTTAAATAATTTGGTCAACTCATTTCACTGAAAGGATGATAAATTCCATTATTTTTGAAAACCAGCAATACTGCATTCTTCCATGTACCAAAAAAAATTTCCTTATCGTAATAGATGCAAAGTACAAAATAAAATTAAGATCTTTAAATACTTATATTTCTTTCTAAAGAATAAAGGACTGATTCCTTTCATTTGTTTGAGTTTCGCCTTGTTATTAAACACAAACTAAATACCCATTATACTCCAATTTTATATTGCTGAAGTTTTTGTTTGTTAGAACGCACTAATCTTTGGGACTAATGATACGATTTGAAAATTTATTTGAGTGATAGATATCCCTTTGATCGAGGGCGGCTATAGGCTTTTTTTACGGGAAAATACGTTATACCCGAGGGAAAATAAAAAAACACAGACAACGCCGCGGCATGTTAAGTAGATTTTCTAAATAGACACATTTATTTTTAAACAGAGAACAACTCCGAGCACCTACATCCAGATTAAACTCCTACAACTTTGAAAGGCTTGAATAATCACGATCAAAGAAGCAAGATGCCTTTAATAATTTTCTTAAGGGTAAATTCCCGTGAATCGTGGGCATTAAATCTTCTAGATTAGTTACAAAGGTTCGTGAAAGAAACAGCAAAATAGGACGTAACTACAAAAGATTTCTCTGAAAGTATTCCTAAAGAAAAACGGGGAAGATGAATACTTTTGGGACTTTGGAAGTAATAAATTAAAAGTGCTTATCTGTTTTAGGAGTAAACACTCCCAAACTTTGGTACGAGGTGGTGAAATTATTAAGTTTTTTTGTGAGCAAAGAACATGGTCATATTATATTAAAAAGCAACTTTCTAAAAATTATATTATCTACTAGCTGTGCCCCGCGGTGCTACCCGCGTTATAATGGATGAAGTACTCTTACCCAACAACATATTTATTTGAATAAAGTTAATATTATTATGTTGATACAACTTAAACAAAATTATTTCGACCAAATTAGGTACCATAAAAACGGTTTTTGTGAGTTAATCTTAAAAGATAGACATATACTATCGGGGACTGTTTTTTAGATCAATAGAAGAGCTATTATTCTTTAATACATATTTTTTGTGTATCTTGAACCGTTTTCACGGCGCACGCAACGGAAGGCTTCAAAGATGAAATAATTTCTCCCGTTTTTTACACATTTACCACTATATCTTTGCTCCTATTGGTCGTAGCGTGATGTTATATAGCCTATAGCCTTCCTCGATAACTGGAATATCCAACACAAAAAGAATTATTCAATTCGAACCAGTAGTTTCGGAGATTAGCGCGTTCAAACAAACAAACTCTTCAGCTTTATAATATTAGTATAGATGAAATATTCCTTCATATTGACTTAATACACTGCACTTAGTCAACTGGTGGACAAATGCCTTCTCCAAAGACAACAAACCAACTGTTATTATCTTGATGGTAGACTTCTCATAAAAAAATCACAATGTGTATTTTTCGAACTAGAAGACTGCTTTGGTCGTGATAAGTTTTAATAAATTACAAATATTATTATTAGTTGGTGAAACTATTTTGAATTATATGACTTTACTTTTAAATTAAATAAACATAACATTTTAATTCATTAAATAAGAAAACTCAAAAAAGCATAATCAAATCAAGTCCTTATAAAAAAAAAATTGTCTTATAAACCCTAAAAGGATCTATGGATTCTGCAAGTATATCTACGATACCTAAATTGTAGAAAGTTCACATAGAAAAATATACTTACTTATCAGTAGGTATAACCAGTATTTTGGTTACTACATCAATAATAACATTAACAACACAATGGAAGATCAAGTAATAACTTATCTATTAATACCTACTACACTTAAAATGTTCTACAGTTTCAAAACTAGTGTTCCTAAATTGGTATATAGGTATTACAGAAAGTGTTCGAAAGGTGAGCTCAAGAGCATATAACAAGTTTTTTTTTCCTGGATTTTTCGATTTAGAAGCTCATTTTTCTTTTTTCTCAAAAAAAAGGCCTCCAAATCAATATGTTTGCTTGATGCGTACCTTTCACACCCATTCCGCTTTATATATCAATTTTAAAACACCTTGTTTATAAATACATCTCATAACAGATACATATAAAATCATTAAAAAGTTATGCGTAAAAAATATGTGTGTGGAAAATGAAATGTTTTTCTCCGACCACAAGGCCGACGAGCTAAAATGTTCTCAGCTTCGATTTTAAAATGCCTAATGAAAATTGAATAGTACATTCCAAACTTAGTAACTTCGTGATGTAGTAATCAAAATTTCAGTCAATATAATCTAAGTTTAGCGATGGCTCGTTTTCAAGTCATTACACATACCTGTCTAAAACTTGCCGTACAGCTGTGCGTAATTATCCAATGTAAGCGATTTGCGCAAGTTTTTGTCTGACAAATACAAAAAAGAACATCGCGTGTTCTTACTAGCACGAACGAATATTGTAGATGGTGACACGCATAAATTTGCGGCAAATCTTAACGCCCATCAAAATGACATGTAATGTCTCGACAAGGAGTAATCGCTTGAAATTTTAAGAAACTCAGAATTTTATCCCGAATCATTGAAGAAATGAATTCTACAACCGACGAACTAATTTCTTCAAAATTCTGGGAAACATTAATAACATCCAACAAGAATAGACAACTACAATAACAATTGCTTATATTATAAACATGCTTAGCCTAGCTTCAGATCAAAGCTAGCCTAAGCTTTGTCTATAAAATACAATAACATTGACTAGAATAATTTTACAATAATACTGATGGAAGTAGATAAACTAAAGCTTGACAAACTGGCTTGATAGATTGCTTGATATTATCACAAGCCCTTTTCAAAGTTATGGCGTTTGATGGATTTAAGTTTGCTCGAAAATGATGTATCACCTAATTATAATAATCAAGTTTACAAGCAACTTTTAGATAGACTCATTCGTCAACATTCCATACGAATATTTTTCAGCAATGCATTTATTTCTGAAATTTGATTATAATGCAATTCTAAACTGTAGAAAGTTATTAATAAAACACGTAAAATGTATCTTTAAATATGTATGCATGCGCAGTGAGTGTTCCTACCTTCGACCTTTATTTAGTAAAAATATGTTAAAACCTTGTGCTGCTAGAAAAGATGTCGATTAGTTCCACCTTAAAAGGTTCTAATGATTCTGGTTGACCAGGACTGATATGCTCATGTTACAATAGATCCCTGATATGACAAGCATTTTTGAGTAAATCTTAAATCTTATACGTTGTGTAAAATTTTTGACTAAAATTAAGACCAGTTTCTGCATAGTTTGGTGTAGATCGTACGTAGAAATTCACTACACATGCACACAAAATTGTTTAAACAAAGATATATATTATTACAATGTAGAAAATTGTAATTGTATCGTATTAATTAATTAACTACATCGTCAAAAATAACCAAAAATAATAGAATTTAAAGTTTTTCCAATATTTTTATGTTATAATCCAACAATATTGACATAATCACGAAAAAAAATATTGCGTAACAATAAAATATTCATAAATATATCACTTACCCAAGTGTGGCAATCATGAAACTGCGAGTCTACGGGTTTAGAACTTTACAAAATGTTTTAATTTATCTATGTGTTAATATATGATAATAAATGTTGTTTTAAACCGCATATCGAACCGTTGAAACCATAGAAAGACTATGCCAGAGCACAAAACCAATAACTCAGTACAACCATGGACGAAGGAGACTATATAATGTATTTCAATAATGGTATAACGTAAAAATTAACGTTTTCTTATACAGAATAGGAAAGTATTTTATCATTACGTAATTATTGTGTAGGCTGACTTTTGGGACCGCTCCTATTTCCTAATGGGTTAAGTTACAGAATAGAGAAAGTATTTCATTATTCTAACGCGGTTATTTTGTTCCCCTAGACAGTTGAGGGGATAAGTGTTAATTGAGATTATAATGTAGGAAGGTTGGGTAATCTATGTGCATAATCACATTTTTAATGATACAAGTTTGTCATTAACTTATTATGAAGCCAAATAATATTTTATCTGTAATTATAGTTATACATTTTATTATGTATGTAGTTACGGGTAAATTATAAATTCCACCGCAATTATTACTCAACATCAGTGAGGGTCAAAACAAATTCCTATTTCGATCAGATAATTCACAACATAAATGTAGGAATAGAAAAAAAGTTTTTTTAGCGTAAGATATACGTAACAGATTGAACTAAACAATAAAAAAGACATTTATTTAAACATTTTAAACCAACCGTCAATTGTTTTCCGTTTGTATTTTATACCAATCCTAAGCATCCAAGATTGCCCGGTAAGTAGATATTTTTGTTAGATATATTAGTATATAATATAAACGGAATACAAGGTAAATAATATAATTACCTTACACAATGGATTTTAATAGCTTTAGGCCCTGTTTCACAATCTAGGAGTAAAATATCCTATGGTTTAAATGAACAGCAAACTGGGTCAGTCACTGACAGCTGTCAGCTGACTTGATAACTCTATAATATAACCATTGGCTATGTTACCAGGAGATACAGAAAGAAGTCCTAATTATATAGATTATTTAAACTTATCCAACACCAACTTTAATAGATTCTCGAGATCTAAAATTTTATATTGTTCCTTATTTTATAGGCGATAAAGCGACGGATACAACGCTAAAATTAGAGATTTCCAAACGTTGGATTTTGTCCCTTATCCTCGTGATATAAAGTCTAAATTTTATTGTTGATATTAAATAGGACACTGGTTATGATGAATGGTTGGCTGAACCCGTTAGAAAATAAAGTGATATTGAATTATAGACCCTAAAGTAATGGATATTACCTTTGATATAAAAATTAAAACATTTAGGTAGGTATACCACAGAAAGAAATATATGAACAATATTGAGTTACAAGTTTTTTTAGATTTTACCTTCACGTTTATATTATAACAATATTCTATGCCAAAAGCGAAAGTAAAAATTTAAAATGTTATTAAGAACAATTTTTATTAAACCACCGTAAATATAATATATATTTTAACTGTTTTATGATTCGCAATAGCTCCGACAAAAAGTAAAGCATCGCTGTTTGTCTGCTTGTCTCTGAAGCTGTAGGTATCGATCTGGCGCGGCAAACTATCGAACATATGCCGCCTAATGTATTGTATATGTCGAACTATGCCGCTCTTGGTCGATACTTATTACATTCACTTGTGAACAGCGAGTGTGCTTATTTCAAATCCCTCCTCATTTCAAATGACCGTTTGCAATACCATGTCGGCATCCGGTCTATTCGTGCCTAATAGAAGACCGGATATAACGTACCTCGCTCAGTTGCATCATAGTCTGGTGAAACGGCATGTTTTGTGTCTATTAGCTGTATGATAGTTTACTTGGATATAGTGAAAGAGGCCCTTAGTAATATCCGATGTTTTGTACCTGTAACCAAGCTAATAGTCTAAGATCCCTTAAAAAACGACCTTCACCGAGGTGCTTATTTTATAAAACATAATATATAATTAATTTAATATAACAATAAATATATTGCATAAGTGTTGCCTAGTAAATTTCAGTACAAGGTATAATTAATAAATTATTAAAATAAATATATTTTTTACATTACATGGTTCTATTATTAAAGAAAAACCATACTAATCGAAAGTATGAAGCTCACTGAATATACAAACGATCTTAAGACGGGGCTAGATGTTTCTGTGTGGATAGTACAGAAATATTTATTAATGATGATGAAATCTTAATTTCCATTTTAGTTTCAAAGTAAGTTAAACCTCCTTCGTAGAAAGGCTTTGCTAGAAATAGCGTTTGAATAATAAATAAATGCAATTCCATGTACCTACTGTTCTACGCGGAAACGGAAAATATCTCCACATTTCCTTTATTTTCTGCGTCAAATTCAGGCTGGCTAAACTTTAGTAGAATTCGAATATATACTTTTAAAAATTGGAAGAAAAAAATTAAGGAAAGGCCATTGAAACTTCATAAATCTTTTAGTCCTGTTTAAAACAGGCAAGAGATATAAAAATCACTATCATTCAAGAACATAAATCTTAATTTAAAATTTAAGAAAAACCCCCGATTCCAATGCCATAATTTTCATAATATTTTGTAATGGGCACGCGATGCGCTTTCATTTGATACCCTACACGAGTATATTTGCAGATTTTAGGTTTTCCTTCCCCACTCTCACCCCCATAACTTTTAAACGGCACATCCGATTTTCATGTAACATGTCTAAGAAAATCCGCGCCAAACTCACCTTTCAAACAATAAAAAACTAAATTGAAATCCATCAGTACGCGAGCTATGATGTCCCAGACAGACAGACAGTAAATCTTATAACACCCCTCTTTTTGGTAGGGGGGTTATAAATCAAACAAATAAGTTACCAGATCAATACAAATGTGTCCATAAGATCTTGAATATGACAAATATTCACACAGATATTTTCATTGTACAGGCTGGTACAGTTAAATAGGTCGATAAAACATTTATCGTAGTTTTGCCTTTAAAAGCAATCGAAAAAACTAATTTGGAAACATCGCTTATCAAATTCATCACCATAAATTTAATTTGCATCCATTCAAAACCAGTATTATTGTTCGGAAATGAAAGCCGATATTATTCGTATTGGACAGTTAAATAGAATGCGTATCGTATTCCAAAATAATGGCGTACTTTTTATTCAGATGGATTGGACAATAAATCTCTACGTTCTGGCGTAAAATCGACTTTACTACATCATGTTTCGCTTTAGAATCGAGAAACAAAATTCATGAATAATCGATTGTCAGCTGTATGAAAATAAAATGTCCATGTTCGATATAAGGTTATGTCTCATTAATAGCGAATCTTTAGCAGTTTCAGTAAGTATCTTTCACTTGGTATGAAACAAGCTATGTAGTATGGAGAAGGAAGCCCTATTTTTAACCTCGAGGCAAAAAGTATGGCTATTTCTAAGCGAAACTAAGAGAAGAAAATTTTTAAGCTACTCAAATATCAAAAGAAAATAGATTTTTTACATCTTGTACAGAGACATATTTAAATACTAAATTATTCCCATATTACAGAAACATCTTTTGTTTCGTAATTTTCTCTGGGCCAAATATCAATTTTGCGTGAAATCAGTTGTAATAAAAAGTTACCTTTTATTATTAATAACAAGAAAAACGTCCTAAGTATAATTTTATTAGTTATAACTGTATGTTATTTTCCTAATTAAAAGTTTGGAACTTAATTCTTTTAACTAAATTTTAATTCTTTGGAACTAAATTTCTTAATATGGAGCAAACTTATGAAGAATCAAAATATAATTACCTATAACAAATACATTTTATGAACATTTGAATTTTCTAAGTTAGAAATTGTATAACATGATATAGTCGCAAAGTTTTCCAAAATTCAGACCAGTCTAAAACGTTTGAGATATTAAATATAAATTAGTAGGTACAAAAGTTCATTAACAGATATACCTAATATATTAAAGTTTCTATAAAAGTATTCTTTGTTGCTTAGAGTGAAAACATATCACACTAACTTATATCGATCTATTGAAATCGTAATAGTTGAGACTGATATTAAATTTTTCGATTTTTATGATACGACTAATGTCTATTGCGTGACAATTGTACAAAGATACTATCTACACTATTGAAAGTAAAGCACTTATAAATAAATAAACATAAAAAAGAGATATTACAGTCAATAGAGGAAAAAGTACCAGGAATTCATAAGCTTAGAGGACGTGAAGATTCTCGCAGGATTTAGACTTGGAGATATCGTTGATGCATATCTTCTGAAGAAGCTCTCTGGCTATGCTAAGCGAGATGTGTGTTCGTGAACTGGCCAGCTTACTCGGTTTTGACTCCTATAACAACAGACACAAATCTCAGATTATATTGCACATGAAGTTGGAATAAGGTTAAAATTTGAAATCATGTGCAAATATTTTGCAGAAAATGTGTGGATTATTTTGCTGTGAAAGGAACGTATTGATAAATTCTGTAGAATTTTTTGCTTTATCATTTTTACAGTGAAATTTTCATCTCTATGATGTTTTGATTTGTGATTTACAAAAATTTTGACGAAACACGGTTTTATTGTCAAACAATAGTAAATTTGATATTATTTTTTCCTATAACATTTTTGCATTTATTACAAAAATAAATATTTTTTTATGATAGTATGGTCGTATACGGTGGGTACCGAACCAAACCCTAAAATGATAATTTTTGTGGCAATGCAAAGGTAAAAATATTTTTGTAAGTATATTTTAGAATAAAAACTAATATTTCTGGCTAATACAACTGAATTAGCTCCAACACACAATAAACCTTTTATGCCGTATTTTGCTACTATTATAGAGACAAACAAGGGTGACACTTGTTTGTCTCTATAATAGTCGCAAAATAGCAGCTTATATTAAACAGATGGCACTACTAATTTAGGTTAATGAAAAACTCCTATAAGCCTGATGATTTTTATGAATACGGGGGGAATTTTCTATCTCTCTTCAGCCGTAGAATATCAACCACCGGACAGCTCCTTTTTAGACTTAACATCATAATGGGCCGAGACGCGATGAGACGTGACACTTCAATACAAGATAAGGAATACAAAAAAACTAAATAAGCAAAAATAGGTGTTCAGTGTTTTTGGAATTGGGCTATTAGATAGACTAAACAGAATATATATTTTTTCGTATTGTAATCATGCCTATTCGCTGTTGGAATATTTTTCTAAACATTCCCTTCGCGTCTTCTTTCATTTTTGAAAAAGTCATGAAAGAAAAAATACATTAATTAATCCACACGTAAGAATAAATAACCAGTAAACACAAAATAATTACATTTTACTGTGGGTGGACCAAAAGGTACTGCCTCAGCTTTATGTTGCAACGATGGACGATGCGTAGCAACGCTGGTTTATGTTGCTATGATGGACGATGCGTAGCAACGCTGGTTTATATTGCTACGATGGAGATGCGTAACAACGCTGGTTTATGTTGCAACTATGGACGATGCGTAGCCACGCAGGCAAAACCTTCGTGTGAGTGTGGGTGGTAATGGGTATAGCTTACTTTTTTCTTAGCTTGTTTCTTTCCCCGGGACTCCTTCAGCCTGATCTGTTTCAGAATGCCGACGAGTAGCTCGTCCACGTTGTGTTGTATCCCGGATGAAGTTTCTATGAACTTGGCGTCTCTAGTCGTGGCCAAAGCTTTGCCTTCTGCAAGAAAAAATACATTGAATATTGATAGTTTAGTATTAAATGAAAGTGATTTAGATAGATGATGGAACCAAGCTGCCTGTCAAGTATGGCAAACATAACCGATCCCAATTGTAATATTTAAGATTACGATTAGTGAGGGAATCATTTATGTTCAGTAAGTGGTTGACCCTAAGCCTTAAATGTTTGTACCTTCTTTTCTAATATTTAGTTGGAGTAGATAGATATTAGATAACAAATAAGTCATCTCTAAGCCGTACCTAGGTCAATAATGCCGATTGGTATGCCCTACAGGTTCTTTAATATTACCCAAATAAGTAATGTTTAAAGAATGCAATAAAGAAACTGAACTGAACTCTTAAACCTTATTTATGTAAACTTTTCACAACTTAAAATACTATCGGTTTTGTAAACTTTTAATAATTTTGTTTAAATACCAAGGAAGAGCGAAATCTCCTAGCACAGGTATATTATACATACTTAAAAGGAGACTCAATACAACTGAATAATATTCTGAAATATTGTTTTTTTTTTTCATTTTTCATTTTCAACTCGAACATGGTGACGATGATTTTACCTAATATAGAAGTAAAAGTACAGACACTTTGCGGTAAGAAATTGTGAAACATATTCAATCAATCCGTACCTAATTAATTTATCTGATAGTACGTTCTTCCCCAATCAATTCTAACGAGATCTGACGGATATTGTCCCTCCTTTTCTCGTGACTGATTGATTGTTACCCAATTTTCCTTTATAGTTTTTATATCTGGGGTAAGGACAGCTTTTTTGGCCGAATCCAGCTTTAGGTATTTTGTTCATTTGCTATATAATAAAAAATAAACTATAAGGCACGATAACTATTAATAAGAATTAATTAAACCGTGTCAAAAGCCGTGTTGGCTAAGCGGGAGCACACTCGACTTTCATTCTGAAGGTCGTGGGTTCAAACCTGCCGCGCACCTCTGGATTTTTCTTCATGAAAAATTATGCGCGCTATAAACACGTGCTTTAACGGTGAAGGCAAAACATCGTGAGGAAACCGGCATGTTCTGACTACTTTCAAGAGTTTAAGGACAATGGACATCCACCAACCCGAACTTGGCCAGTGTGGTGAATCAAGGGATAATATCTCTCGTGGAGAGAGAAGTCCCTGTGTCCCAGCTGTGGGAACGTTTATAGGGTGATGATGATGAAACCGTGTCAGTTGAATGCGAGTGGAGAAAGTGGTGCTTGCGACGCTACAATTCAAACAAACGCTAACAAAGTCGCTTCACCTTGAACGCCCTGAACATTACCCTGTTAGTTTTCCAAAAATTGTGTAAATAAATAAATAAATAAATAAATATATTTGTAATTCAGGCGACCAGCTTCGCGGTTCGCCCCGCTTAAAGCTACGCGTATCAATAAAAGCGGCCTGAGTATATTTCCTAGTGTTTTTACTTACGCTAAAGCTAGGAGCGAAGGCCTCTTCTACTATAACAGATATATCGATGTAGATAGAAAACGCAGAGCTTCCATTTCCTCAATTGGAAAACATAACTTTTCAAATACCGGATACAACGAAATGAAATGATATGTTGAAAGCGAAGACAACATTTCTGTTTCAAAGATATAAATAGATTGAAATCTGGTAGCGAAGTGAATGAACATTCTTGGTTATTTCTTTCGATAAAATATATTGCTATTGGGGCTTGATTTGGAGATACGAATTGGTTCGTTTACCGATCTACGGTTTCTATTCAAATTATATTCTGATTTCAATATTAAATTTGAGTGCTTCAGTGGCGTAGTGGGTGAAATACTGATTTTGGCCAGCGTTTTAGATTTCTATCTGAGATACCTGAATGTTGGTTGCATAAAAGTAAAACAAATATATATTTTTTCAATTAATAATATATATATACAAATAATATATTGACGATTAACATTTTGTAGAACAGCAACGATTTTAATCACAATTTCCAAGATAGATTAATCGATTCCTCACGAATACCTAAATACCATCGAGCGTAGGAATCGAATCAATCAAGTAGTAAATCGAAAATTTACCAACCCGTGAATTGTAACATTGTCTGTGTCATATCTATTACATTTCACATTTATTTATTAGAAACGTATGTCAATAAGGCTCGGTGAGCATTGCCTTAAAAATAAAAGAGAAAGAACGGTATACTTATTTCACCTGGGGTATTCGTTTACTATTCCGTCACCCAGGTGCTTTAAGTACACTTTTAGTAGACTTTACTCACCCAGTTATTTCCGGGTTCATTAATCCACTATTTTAGTAGACTTTGTTCTGGTGTTCAAACAAACGCTTACAAAGCCGCTTCTCCTTGAACGCCCTGAACATTACCTCATATTTGTATTTCAGACAGACTTAACAGAATAGCAATTTTTGTATAGTCATCATGCCTGTTCTAATGTTTGGTAGCGAAACAAAGAACATACCTACTCAACTAGCAAAGATATTCCGCTATTAAGTGTTTTGTTGACTCCAGCTTTATGAATTTGTGAAGATATCAGATCATACGAAAAGTTTTTAGGGTATTTGGATACATAACATTTTCATATAGTCCGTCATTAGATCTACGGTTTTCCATTATGTCATATTCGGTGGACAGAATGCTACTACGACTATTTCTGTATTCGTGATAAAATGCGAATGGGACCACTTCAAATGTTTCTCACAACATCTATTTCTAAATTTCTTCAATAATCTTTCAATGCACAATTTATTATAATGATGGTAAGTATGTAGTTTTTTTATACCTAATGTTATAATAATGAAAATACTGACTGTTTTGTGACTAAAACTTTGCATACCAACTGGTTATACATGTTGAAATTGTATAAAATAACGAATAATATCCTATATACACATGTTTTTTGTTTTTTATTATATTTGTGACAGCGGGCATTGCAAGGACGGTAGTCGAAACTACACTCGGTTATAAAAAAAGGGGCACACACACACACACAAATATCTCCCGAATTAAGTATGGCTATTTTGATGAAACGAACACGGTTCAGTTGATAATTTAATTTTATATGTCAATCCTTTCACCTACATGTATAAGGTGAAAGGTTTGACATAGTGATTTAAACAGATATTATTATTGAATAGTAATTCATTACGGGATTAATCGAACAATATCAATCACACAAATAATCTGAGGCTCAGTTTATCAAAGATTTAGATAAAGTTAACTAGTAACTCCTACTAAGAGAGTTTGCACAGAGCAGAAGCCAAAGAAAGAATGACCCCAACCATTGGAACTCTACTTTAAATAGCAGTGCACCTCGTAAACAACCCCTTCACCTCCTCCATCCATACATACAAACAGCAAAACAAAACTAGTGTACCTACACAATCTCAGAATTAAAAGTAAGTCATATATTTTGTTGGTGTTCTTAGACATGTTTCATGAAAATCGGTTGAGCCGTTTAAAAGTTATGGGGGTGAGAGTAAATTATGCTGTTTTACTTTTATGGAAATAAGGGCATTGAAATCAGGGGTTTTTCTTAAATTTTAAATTTAGATTTATAGTACAGTCGAGTTCATAAATATGCCAACATAACCAAGGCTCCAAATAGAAATATTCTAATAAGGCTACCTAAAAATCAGAGCAAATTCAACAAACAAAAAGATATACACATGCCATCAGTCATAATAAACTGAGCCAGCGTTTCATTAAAATCTTATCAACTAAAAGTTAATAAATATCTAAAAAAATATTTTTCAAAATGATTTAACCAAGTTAAAGGTCCTAAATATCGACGCAGGAGTTTTCCAATTATTTATAAACATGGATAATTTCAATGATGAAGCGATTTCAATTTAGTTTTTTTTTTGTATGAAAGGTGAGTTTGGTGCGCGTGTTCTTAGACATGTTTCATGAAAATCGATTGAGCCGTTTAAAGTTATGGGGGTGAGAAAGGGGATAGAAAACCGAAAATCGGCAAATATACTCGAGTGGGGTATCAAATGAAAGCGCACCGCGTGTACATTACAAGATATAATGGTGTTTTACTTTTAAGGAAATTAAAGCATTGGCATCGGGAGTTTTACTTAAATTATAAATTTTTAATTTATTGTTTAAATAATTTAGCCATAACAATTTTAAGGTGACCTCTGCTTCTGAGGAAATAAACGTTTTGACTTTGACTTTCATTTAAATTTTATGCGCACTAGGAGTAGTTCATTTATATACCCCAATACTTAAATACACTTCTCAATATTTGCTTTAAATAATGTGAAGTGCAATACAAGCTTATTTAGATTTTTACATTATATTACTAGATTTAAGTCTTTTTCATATTCTTTGATAAGTGTAAATAAAAGGTCCACTTCATCACACGTATCAAGAGAATCCATACGTTTTTTTATATATTTTTGTTTCATATTCTGGTTAGTGTGGTTTTCTCCTTTCCAAGAGCATAAGGATAATTTACTTTGATGACTTTGATTAATCTTTAAAAACAAAATATAAACGGTCAGCCATAATAATAATGTAAATTCTTATGTTGTTGACATAAGTACTATTATGTATTCTGTGACTTAAGTCATAATGAGGGTATTATGAGTTTAATCAACAGCCGCAAGCTAACGGTTAGCTATAGCTTAAATGACGTCACACTAAAACGAAGGAGACAATCTTATCATGCAACAATACTGTAGGTACTCTTTTCGTTGATAAAATAAGTTAATCGTTTATTTGCTAAAATACAGGAAAATAAAGGTTCTCCCTCACCGGGAGCATTCACTTTGTATTGTAACATTATATGTTTATTCGACTTTAAGCATTACATTACAATACTACCTTATATTGACGTCCGCTTGCGGTGCAAGAGGAGCGGGTTCGATTCCCGCCGACGGGTCAAGTGTTTGTATGTTCTGCAAGCACTTTCTCCTTGGTCTGGGTGTTTAATATGTATAGTAAAAAAATATATCTATATAATTAAGTCTAATATATTCAGTATATCAGATGTCGAGTACCCGTTACACAAGCTTAGAGCTTACCGAGGGGCTAGATGTATAATAAGAATATTTTTTTATATTTATACTATCTTCCTCACCGACCTCACAAACATTCGCGGTGTACTGTAAACCTTAAAGATTCGAATTTGAGCATTACTTTACAATACCACTTCCCCCACAAACATTATTAAATCACTCTTTACATGCTCCCAGTGAGGGGGCACCTTAACACGTGGACTCGCAATGTGACTCTTGGAACCGTCATACTTGGGTAGTGGTAACGTAAAGTTATATTGAAATTTAAAACTATAAGAGATATGAGAAAATGTTTTGAATTTTTTGTAATGTGCACGTGATGCGCTCTCATTTCGCCCCACTCGAGTATACTAGCAGATTTTGTCGCGGGTTAAAAACATTAAAAACTATTTATTTGAAGAATGAATCATTTTTATGGGTTTTCCAAATGAGATTGATTTCTTTTCGACCCCCCCCCCCCCCCCCCATATCTGTAAACAAATTTCTTTTTTTTCTATATCCACTGTTTTAGGACCAATGATACATTTTCATTAAATTTTATTATATTTTCAAGCTGATAAAATCATCAGTTATATTTTCATCAATTACAAAATCAATGAATTCGGTCTTTAGAAATGTAGAAAATACCAATTAACGTATATAATGTATAACTTCTCTCAGTCCGACACAGGGCATGACAAAGAGCGACAGTACTTTTGTCTCGCTTTAGTCGCACAGAATAACTGCGATTGAGTTCTTGCTTGAGAGTAAGTATTTTGTCTAATTTAAATATTTGTTTTAACGTTTTGCAGACTAGACCGTTCAATTGATTTTAACTTGATAGAAATGTCGAAATATTTTTATTCATCGTGAATGATATTGGGAAAGTGTTTAAAAAATTGCAGTTTATGGCGCGCTAAATCATATTCTAAATAAGTCGCAGTCGGACTTTATTTATTATTGTTGTTAACCAAATAATACGATCCTGCAGCGAGATTTTGAACTTATTCTGCTTTATTTCTCTTATTTCAACCCGGAGTTTCTGCCTATATTATTAAAATATTTGTTTTTGTCCACATACTTTTAGTATTTTATTGATAACTAGCGGCACGCCCCGGCTTTGCACGGGTAATTATTCAAAATTGTTTCAAAATTATTCGAATTTTTCTCGCCGTAAAAACCATCCTTTAACTCCAACGATTGGCTAAATAGGTATAGGCGTTGTTGAGTTATGCGCTTAGCAACACATTTTGCGATTCATTTTTAACCCCCGACAAAAAAGAGGGGTGTCATATGTTTGACGTGTCTGTCTGTCTGGGACAACATAGCTCCCGAACGGATGAAGCGATTTCAACTTAGTTTTTTTTTGTTTAAAAGGTGAGTCTGGCGCGAGTGCTCTTAGACATGTTTCATGAAAATCGGTTGTGCCGTTTAAAAATTGTGGGGGTTAGAGTGGGGAAGGAAAACCAAAAATCTGCAAAAACTCGAGTATCAATTGAAAGCGCATTGCGTGCACATTACACATTATTATGGTGTTTTACTTTTAAGGAAATTGAAGGATTCGAATCGATGGTTTTTCTTATATTTTAAATTTAGATTTATTATTTATAAGAAAATTAAGGTAAGAGAAAACATACTATTGATTGCAATCTTCAATTTGGTGTAACCGACAACAAACATAAACTTGGTTCGGGTCAATTTGTGTAACGTTAGTTTATTGAAGAAAGTTGGTTTTATATTGGTGTATAATTTTTCGTTCAAGCTAAGAATTAGTGTAAGAGCAATGCTGGTTTGCCAAGATACATACACCAACTTAACCTTCTTCGGTCATAGGAATACACAATTCGACTTATGTAGATGGATCACATACCTACCTACTCAGTTACAACATAATTTCGACGGAAGTCTGCAAAATTCACAGTTAAAATGTGTAGCGTAACTGTATTTTTTTAAAGTTAGAATTATATTATTATGCTATTCGAAAAAGCAGAAAAAAACTAAAAAAACTGTATACTCAACTTATTTTACGTGTTTTGGTGGTTAACCCAATTGAACTGCCAACCGACGATATCGTCGGTTGGCAGTTCAATTGGGTTACAATATCTATGCTATAATGGTAGGGTTTAGTTCTGAAAATAACTTTTTGAATGGGATTAGTTACCTGTTAACGAATTATTAACTACTAACTAAGCGACAAAATATTATCAAGCGACAATTTTTTTATTTCCGCACACGACCATTTAGTAGGGAGCCGATCGCGCGGCAGATTATTTCGTGATCTTAACCCCCCTCCCGTACCTCCGTGCCCGAGTGACGCCTGCCACTCCACAACGCATAGTGTCACAAAACTATAATAGTTAGAGATATGATGTAACGACGTTTTTTGTAGATGATGATAAGTTCTACTAAGTTGTAATACATCACTTAGTTATATATTCAATAGTTTTCGCAGCATTCACGATTAAAGAAAGATTTTAGGTTTATTTTTTCATAAAAATCGGTTATTGTCACAAAACTATAATACTTAGAGATATGATGTAACGACGTTTTTTGTAGATAATGATAAGTTCTACAAAGTTGTAATACATCACTTTGTTATATATTCAATAGTTTTCGCAGCATTCGCGATTAAAGAAAGATTTTGGGTTCTTTTTTTTTCACCATGGGTGACATTATCGGAGTTTGGTAAGGAATCATATTATTTTTGAAAACTAAATATAGCCTATGTCACTCAGGGATAGTGTAGCTTTCGAATGGTGAAAAAATTTTTTAAATCAGTGCAGTAGTTTTAGAGCCTATTCGAGACAAACAAACAAACAAAAAATCAAACCTTTCCTCTTTATAATATTAGTATAGAAGTATAGACAACCATGGGTATACTTAGGTCAGGTCACAAACATTAAATTAAACAAATTCAAAATTCATTCAAATTCATTTATCATTTACAATTTTAAAACGAGTGTATATAATACATTTAGAATTAAATTATAGAAGTAAAATAAATAAATGACAAAAAAACAATTAGATGCCGTCGTGACGAGTCTCAGCATGTGTCGTCTGTCGTCACATTTTTCGTAAACTGTTAGAATTATGTTGTAGAAACTTGGTAAGTAGATGTATTCTGTGAAACGCATTAAGATTTTAACAAAAAAAGGTGTGTGTGCGATTCACACACGATAGAAGTGAAAATGTCTTCAGTCACTTCAGTAAATCGACAAAAGAATAAGATGAATAAAAAAAAAACAAAAAAAAAACTTTCCTAAAAGATTTTGTTCGGGCGGTCACCCATCCAAGTACTGGCGGCGCGCAACGTTGCTTAACCTTTTTAGCGTTTAAGATTGGCTTACCTGCCGTTTTTTCCGTTGCATCCAGTTTGAAATCACAACTATTCTAAAGAAGTTTCACTTCAAAAATAAAATAAATAATTTTGGGGTTTCCTACACCAAGAACTAAAACTCATTTTTTTTTAAATAATATTTTGTTTCATCATTGTTTTCTGAACTGAATGGTTTGCGTGAGAGACAATTCCAAAGTAAAATGTTGTAATAATACAAACCCTAAGTTGAAAAAAATATATGATTCTAAGTAAGCTCCATTCCTAAGGTTCCATCCTAACTTTCAATTTCTAGGATTTCTAAGATTTGTAAAATCTTATAATGGAAATAAAAGATTTGATATCTTATATTTTGATTATTGGTCATCTGCCCAACACCCAACACACTGCGGCTCGACTCCGATATCTGCGTCGAAAAACGAACGAGTCGAGTCGCCCGACTTCCGAATACTAACCGTTAAGTTACTAATTTGCAGCGAAAATTCGTATTATCCGAATGATTTAAGGAATCGAATAATCCGAATGGAGTCATTCACAGTCGCGCATATTTAATTTACCTTTTCACCTATAAAGTTAAGCGACCTTAAGTGAGGTCAGTACTTGGATGGTCCGCTCTGACTGCAAATTTTTGCAAATTAAAAAAACCCCGATTCCTGAACTTTAGTTCCCTTAAAGTCATTTTGTAATGTGCACGTGATGCGCTTTCGTTTGATACCCCACTCGAGTATATTTGCTAAGATGAAAATCTGCAAATATACTCGAGTTATCCTTCCCCACTTTTATACCCCTCCGGGCTGGGCCAGTGCGTGAAGCGATTTTTTCGTGTTTCGTAATGTGGTCCGGAGAAGCCATCTACCTTCCCACATCGTCACTTTACATCAGGTGAGATTGTAGTCAAATGAAGGCTTATCGAACAAAAAAAAAAAAAAAAATACGTCAACCGATTTTCATTAAACATGTCTTGAACCAAACTCACCTTTCAAACAAAAAAATCTAAATTTAAATCACTCCATCCGTTCGGGAGCTATGATGTCCCAGACAGACAGACACGTCAAACTTATAACACCCATCTTTTTTGCCTGAGGCTAAAAATACTTACTACCAAAAACGCAAGCGTAATTATTCTGTGTGAGTAAAGCGAGACAAAAGTATTGTCGCTCTCTGTCATGCCCTGTGTCGGACTGAGAGAATTCCCAGAAACCTAATGCTGAACCATACTGATTTGTAAAAGGGTTCGAACATTTTTGTATCATCATCACCCTATTAACGTTCCCACTGCTGGGACACAGGGACTTCTCTCTTGACGAGAGAGATTAGGCCTTAATTCACCACGCTGGCCAAGTGCGGGTTGGTGAATGCCAAGTGCGGGTTGGTGAATGTTGGATCATTTTTGTATGGAGCCTGGCATACCTACTAGTCCGCCATTTTGAAAAAAAACGTGATTCGGCGGCCAGTGATAAACCTCATGTCAACCTACAGAGTAAATGATTACAAACAAAAAGTGTTCTATGATCAAGTCTCCTATCCTCCAAGGTCAGAAAAAAGAAAAATAAGGTAAAGTAGAACATAGCTCAGAAGACAAATTTTTTCTATTGTTTTTAGACCCAAATATCTCAGAAACCGTATTACTTAAGAGATTTGATCATAGAACACTTTTTGTTTGTAATTATTATTTACTCTGTCGATTGACATGAGTTTCATCACTGGCCGCCGAATCACATTTTTTTCAAAATGGCGGTCGAGTAGGTATGCCAACGATGTTCGATGCTCTTTGTATTTTCTACATTTTTAGAGACCATTTGGTGTTGATTGGCTTGAAAATAAAATACTTATTGTTTTTTGTTAAGAAGAACTCGATATTAATTTTATTATTTGGTTCTAAGTAATTTGAATTTTTCAATTTATTTATTTCACCAAAAATATAACACAGGGCGTTATACAAGGTAAGTCAAGTTTAACAATTCAGAATCAATGTAAACAATACAAATATTTATCACAACATCTCATACCTATACCTACCTAACTAAAACAATACACATTGTAAAAAGGTCGATATGAAATCAATCCCATTTGGAAAAGCCTTAAAAAATATTCATTCTTCTATAAACGTAGTTTTTAATGTTATACGAAAATGCAAATTTACTACACACTCGAAACATTTCCCTATAGTTGTCGAGATGTGATAGAAAATTAATTATATTATGTGATCTGCTATTTTACCTACAATAGGAATTATAAAACAGTATTTATAATAAAAAATATAACAGTGCAAATGTAAATAAATATATGAAATTCTGAACAAAATCCTATTATTACACACCCACAAAGATTTTAATGTTTTTCATAAATGCTATTTGTGAACAAACTCAAATTTAAACGTTTTTTCATATTAGTTTTCGAGAAAAAATATCTTTTTAGACCTGTAATTTTACATACAACGGGGATTCTAAAACATAAAACGGTTATTATAACATTGCAAAGGTCAAGTAAATAAAATTATGATCAAAATTGTATTATAATATAAAATCCTACTATTACACACACATTTTTATGCACCATACGATCGAACTGCAAGTACTGAGGCGAAATCAGCATTTTGTAAAATATTTTTATTCATACAAAAGTATGCGTTTGTATAAACTACTGCGTATTCTGTACCGGAACACAGAATATGTAACAGGGGGTAAGGCAAACATAAAACACAGACAAAACCCGAAAAGAATTCTCTTTTATTTTTATTGACACATCATCTCGGTCGACATAAAATAATTCTAAGCAGCCAGTCATAAATGTTGATATAATGAGGGTACATTAATATAATTTGCTTACTGGCAGTTTTAATATTTTTAAATATTCTTAGCGTTAACTTCACAATAAATTTCGTTACATTTTTCAAAATGTATAGAATTTCGGACACGTCAATAAAAATAAACACAATGCACGCACATATGCATAACTTTTAAAATAGCACCAGACCCATAGTAACTTTCGAGAAGTCCCTTGTCAAATTATTAATCTAATCCATTAAATAGCCAATATGTTGCACAACTGACCCTAGTAAAATCATATTCCTCCAATAAGTTGGACCGATCAGTATAACCACTGCCCTGGAATTGGTCCCACAGAAATCACCACCTCCCCCGGGAAAAGTCCATTACCCTATACACAATCGCTCATATTCATAAAAACTACTATGTCTGCCTAATACTGAATGATCTAAAACACACAATAAGACTATTACCGCCTTACCACAAAACATAAACACGACTTTGACACGTGTTTAACGATTGTTTAGCAGCAGTTTTCCATAGAAACTATTGCTTAGCAACTACTGAATACGTATCTAAGTAGTATTATTGTTTTTTTTTTGGTAAGGCGGTTTATGTCTTATATTGCTAATATTTTAGAGATTTGTTTATCTCTAGGGTAATGAGCTGTTATTAAACAAATTTAGCACTAATTTAGGTTTATGAATATGTTTTTTAACAATCGTTTTATTAATCACATATAAGTCTCATGTAAAAAGTGAAATATATTTATAATTACGGGGCTATGTGGTATACCTTTCAATTAATAACATTACGACAGTAACGCAACAGTTTTATGTCAGCATATTTTTTTTCCTATAAATAGGCCGTGAGACATTTACATCTAAATGGAGATAAAAACAGATACATGATTTAATAATCTTTGTTGAGATATTTATGAAAATCTACTGGTCTACATAAAATTTAAATACTTCATTACAGATATTATTGTGCCATTAATGTTTATAAATAATTGAAAAAACTCCTGCGTCGTTATTAATTACCTTTAACTTGGTTAAATCATTTTGAAAAATAATTGTTTAGATATTTATTAACCTTTAGTTGATAAGATATTATTGAAACGCTGGCTCAGTTTAATATGACGGATGGCATGTGTATATATTTTTGTTTGTTGAATTTGCTCAGATTTTTATGTACCCTTATTAGAACATTTGTATTTGGAGCCTTGGTTATGTTGACATATTAATGAACGCGACTGTACTACTAGCGGCCCGCCCCGGCGTCGCACGGGTATAAAATTTTCCCGGAAATTATTCGAATTTTTCTCGGCTTAAAAACCATCCTATCTCTCAAGTTGGATCAAACTTCACATGGTGTGCGAATTTTATTATAATCGGTTAAGTGGTTTAGGAGTCCATTGAGGACAAACATTGTGACACGAGATTTATATATATTAAGATATATTGCCTCCACGAGCTCTTCGGACAGCTTCCAGGCAAGACAGATTTGGTTGATTAGGCATGCTGTATAATTTCGGAGCCGGTGCTGAAGAATACCTTCCATTCATCCACCACCACCTTTACAACCAGTTAAAATAATATGTATGTTATTAGAAGCGCATCTAAAATGTCTTTATTCTTTTTTTTATTTAATTCATCTAACTTTTACAGTTCTATTTAGTTTTTTGTCTGAGCCGTTATTTTTGGAACCAAGTGTACAAATAACAGCCAGTAAAGCCAACTGCCTAGTATTAAATGTATCTATAACTTCGCTAACCGCAGAATCTAACTTCAGTATAAGTCAGCAATATTATTTTAAGGATAATGTATTCTGCGTAGGATGGGATTATGAAAGTACGGAGATAAAATCAACTTAAGTCTCGACTTAATCTATTTATCGTAGGAATTATCTAAGACTATCAAAACAAGGTAAATTTGCTATCTCGATAATCACCAGAAAGGGTTTGTATTTAACACATTGGCATCTACATATATTGGTAGGTATTTAAAGTAGTTAATAATTGTAACAAAACTTTTTTTTTATCATAGATAAGCCTTCATTTGACCACAATCTCACCTGATGTACAGTGACGATGTGGTCTATGATGGAGCATGAATACCTAGAAGTTAGATGGCTTCTCTGGGCCACATTACAAAAATCGCTTCACGCAGTGACCCAGCCCGGAGGGTGGTGACAAGCCGCGGCCGAAGCCTCCCACCAGAGACTGTTCTACTGTAGGAATTTGAATAGTGAAACTACTAGCTGGCCCGTTCCGACTTTGTTTGGATACGAAACCTTCCTCTTAAATCACTCTATCTATTGCAGAAAACTGCATAAAAATCCATTTAGTTGTTTTTGAGTTTATCCCGAATATAAAGACAAACAGAAGCGGCGCGGCGGGCGACTTAAATTATCTTATATATAAAATTCTCGGGTCACAGTTTTCGTTACCATACTCCTCCGAAACGGCTTGACCGATTTTGATGAAATTTTGTGAGCATATTGAGTAGGTCTTAGAATCGGCCAACATCTATTTTTTAATTTGCAAAACAAAGTTTGCTGGGGTCTGCTAGTAATATGTATAGATGAATAACAACAAAACAGTTTATTTTACTTTTTACATTTATTATTAGTCAACATTTCAGTCGTGCGGCGTTCAATTCTGAATATATAACTGCCTTATAGTTTTCTCGTTATTTCAGTCGATAACGGCCTGAAATTTCACCATGTCATATTCGCTATTACCAAGTCATCCAACTATCTTAATAAAATATAACTTTGCGGTCTCAACGGTTCACTATTTTACGTGCTACATAGCACATACCTGTCTATTATCAATTTATCACTGTAACAAAATAATACGACGCTGCGTTAGGCGGGCGCGGCGCGTTTGGGCGGTGTTCTTTCATACAAATGTGCTACGACGAACTACAAATTATAATAATAAGTCTCATAATTGGATTATTTAAAAAAAAATACCCTTATTTTTATTTTCTTGCTGACGAAAAATCAACACGCTATAACGCATGGAAGTATTGCGTGACGTAATGCTCGAGCGATTTGCACTAAACTTATTCGCCACAAGCCACCAACCACTCCGGAACTTGATGCTCAAATCTTGGCACTTTCTTGTAATATTGATACAGAAAACTTTTTTGTGCCGTATTTATGGACGGGCTAACAGGCGGACTGAACAGAATTATATATTTTTTGATGCAGTCATCATTCCTAAAAACTTTGGAAACTTGATGAACAAATGGATCGCTTATACCGCAGGTAACAATGCATTACAAAGCTACTGGTATTAGATAGATATATAATTATCTTTATCATTATAACCTAATAATATCTTTATTATAATTATTATATTTTATTTTATGATAATGCTAAGTCTATGTTTGTTTTTTTTTGTGTTTTGTGTGGTGTGCAATAAAGTGTTATATATCTATCTATATATGTATATGTGTGTGTAGAAATTGTAACAGTATTTTTAAAACTCTCTCGGAATAAATAGATAATATAGTGTTTTTACGGACCTTTGATACCCAGAGGTTGATGAATAGTTGAGCTGGGACACTGAGGAGATCAAAACATACATCATACAAGCCGGCAAGTCTGTTTTGGCATGAATTTCACAGATTATTTTTTCATAGAAGAACCAACGGCTTTCAAAAACACTCACACATAGAAAGATTTCAAAATTTGGCCTAAAACTTGACCAATAACAGGCAAATAATACTATTTCTATTTCCTCCCGTCTACCGGCAAAAATTTATGATATTTTTTGTAAACAAATCGAAGCTGACTGACATTGACACTTTTAAAAGCTTTGACATTGGCAAAAAAAACAATATTGGCTTTTACATTACTACTTAGTGCTAAAGTGCTGCCAACTACAAAAGAAAAATATGTACACAAGAAAAATGTCCGCCAAAAATAACATTGTATGTAACAATTCAAATATGAAATCAATCCAGGACGATCTAAACAAGTCACTTAAACTTAATCAACAACTATTAGACGAACAAAAAGAAAGTGAACATGACTTTAAAAAAATATTAGAAACAAACAAAAAGTTAAAAATGAACATGGTTAAAATGCAAAAAGAAATTGATATATTAAAAGAAAACTGTGATTCTAAAGATAAAATAATTCAACAGTTTCAAAGCGATTACCCTGACTATGAAAAATTAATAAATGTAAATTTTAAATTGACAAATGATGTAGAAAATTTACTGGCTAAACAAAAAGATAATATTGATAAACTGAGTACATTAAAAGAGGAAAAGGACAAATTAGAAGAAATTTTGTCAAGAATAAAAATCGAAAATGAAACTTTAAAAAACAAGAATGAGTACAGAGAGAATATGAGCATAAGTGAAATATCAAAAGAATTAGCCGAAATAAGAAAAGAACTTAAGTTTAAGAACGCAGAAATTAAAACACTTAGGAAAAAAGTTAAAATACATAACACAGGATCGAAAAATAATGACAAGTATATAAAAAATCCACTCGATATAAATACACTCCAACTAAAATTTGATGAGACACTGAAAGAACAAGAACGACATATTAAAGAACTAAATGGTAACGAGCAAAGACTACTCAACAAAATTAAATCATTAGAAAATATTTGTTCCATCACCAGGCATTCCTTTGATGACATAAGCATCAAAAATTATAATACGGAACTTGAGAAATATGAACTAGCACACACAATTGACCAACTAGAATTTGTTTTAAGGGAACAAGACAGCAATGACATATTGCATAATGATCCGATACCAACGACGAGCCATAAGACATACGAATATACTAACAGAGACGATGAACAAGAGTACAATGTAAAAATAAATAAAAAAATTATAATAGTAGGTGACGAATGCATTCGTGGCTTAGGTTCAGCTCTAAAAAATCACAAAGATTTGAATACAGCAGTATGCTGTCACATATATTCTTTTGCTGCTTTTGACAAAATAATAGAGGCGGCAAAACAGATAGCCCTTTCACAAAAACCAACCACAATGATTCTGGTTACCAGAAAATCGGGCAATAAGTACGTTGAAGATATAATAAACTTAAACGAAAGTCTCAAAGCTATACAAGTAAAACTTATATGCCCTAATCCTTGTTACAACGATCATGCATATAGAATAAATAAGTTAACATATAATAAAAACTTAAAGCTACATAACTACTCGGCACATGACAAAAATATACAACTCATAAACCTGAGCTCAATTAGCTCAAATCTGAACGCAAAGGAATACAGAACTGTAATAACAGAATACATTGCCACGCACATGAAGAATTTTTTTCAGGTTTCATCGACTTAGCATGTTCCGCATGCCGTTACAATAATAAGAAGAAAAACAGAGATTATCTTGTAATATGCCACCAGAATGTTCAAGGACTTGAAAAGAAGACACTGGATCTTAGTTTATTTTTACGTGGACATTTTTTGTGGTTCGGAAACATGGTTAAATCATCATAACATTGATACTTGTAACATTGAAAACTATAAAATTGTAAGTTCCAGCAATCGCAAAACTTTTACTCGTGGCTGCACAATTATTTTTGTAAGAAACACCATAAGGGCAAAAAATAGACAAGATATTGTAAATCTATCCATAGACAAGGATTTTGAGGTAAGCTGTGTGGAGCTGATTGACATGATAATCCTAGTTGTATACAGATCTCCATCGGCGAGGGTGGGTGATTTCATTGATAAACTGGACGATTGCTTATCTAAACTCACAGCTAAGACTAAAAAAACTATTGTGGTGTGTGGTGATTTTAACGTACAATTACTATCCTCAGATGATTCAGAATCTTCAAATCCACTTATTGATCTCATGCACAGCTTCTTATTAAAGCAAAAAATCTTTGACTATACTAGAATAACTGACACAAAAAAATCTTGTATTGACAACATCTTTACTGATGGCAATACAAATAATGCAATGGTTATTGATGGAATCAAGTCAGACCATAGAGCCCAAATTATTAATATTGAAAGTAATACTAAAGTGACAAAAACTACAGCAATTGTAAATTTTAGAAATATAAACAATGAAAGATTAAGTAACCTTAAAAACTCCCTTCACCAAAACTTAACTTATAAATACCCAACTAATTATAATGACTTTTTTAATGATTTTATGAATGAGATTGATAATTATTTACCAATAACTACGAAAAAAATTGAATTGTTGACTTATAAATCCCTTAAATGGATAACGAAGGGTATATTAGTATCGAGAAAAAAACTATTTTAATTATACTCATTGCTCCCTCTCAGTAAGGATGATAGTCTTAGAGATCACGTAAGATTATATAGCAAAATATTTAAGCTGGTATGTTTGGCAGCAAAACAGAATTCACTTAGAGATAAGTTACTTAAATCCAAAAACGTAATAAAAACAACTTGGTCTATCATTAAAGAAGCTACAGGCAAAAATGTAGATCGCGAAGTTGAAGATATTGAGTTATTTTTAAAAAATGGAGTTGTTTCAAATGACAAAATGTTGATCGCTAACTCTTTTAACAATTTCTTTGCTAATATAGCAAAGGAATCAACCAATATGTTAAAATCTAATGTAATTAATGCATTAGAATATGTAGATATATTTAAGACACACCGTAATATTAAAAGTGATTCAAAAACTAGCGTTTTCTATAGCACTAGTTACTTGGAGGTAAATAAAATCATCAGAAGCATGAAACCAAAAACCTCCAATGACTATTGGCATTTATCTTCGAAACTTATTAAGAGCGTTATTGATGAAATTACCATACCCTTGACTGATGTGATTAATGGAGCCTTAGCTGTTGGAAATTTTCCTGATCTATTAATGTTAGGAAAAGTCATTCCGCTTCACAAAAAGGGGGATAAACGTGATGCACAAAATTATAGGCCAATTTCTTTATTACCCATTTTTAGCAAAGTTTTTGAAAAGGTTATGTTTGTTAGATTGGAAAAATATTTAAATGACAATAAGATTCTTAGTGATAAGCAATTTGGTTTCCGTAAAACATTCGCGACCACAGACGCAATGTCTGGAATTATTACAAGCATCCTAAATGCACTAGATACTAAATATAAAAGTTACGGTATATTCTGTGACCTAACAAAAGCCTTTGACTGCGTTAATCACGATATCCTTCTTGCAAAACTTCAAAGTTATGGAATACATGGTAATGATCTACTTTTGTGTAAATCGTATTTGTCTATGCGAAAACAGGTTGTGTATATAGATAATGCTACCTCTGAGGAGGAAAATGTCAGTATTGGTGTCCCACAAGGATCCATATTGGGTCCTCTTCTATTTATTGTCTATATTAATGACATCAGTGCCAGCTTACTGCAGGACAACATTGACATCTATATGTTTGCCGATGACATTTCTATATTGATAAATTGTGACAAAGATACTGACATTTCATTAAAACTTACGAAGGTTATAGCTAATATTTCAAAATGGTTTGAAATAAACAACTTACTACTTAACGTAAACAAAACAAATATGACTGAGTTCTCTTTAGCAACTAACACAATTAATAAAAATGAAGTAAGCAAAATGTGTAAAAATACAGGAATTAAATTAACGAATGACATAAAATTTTTAGGAATCCAACTTGACTCAAAATTGACATTTACAAGTCATATTGAAGCATTAGCTGGTAGACTGAGCTCGGCCTGTTATGCCATTAAAAAAGTTAAAGAATTGTGTGGGATGGAAGCTGCAAAGTCCGTATACTTTGCGTATTTTCACAGTCTGCTTAGTTATGGAATTCTAATATGGGGAAATGCAGCAACATGGATTAGAATATTTAGGCTACAAAAAAGAGCAATAAGAACAATACTAGGACTAAAAAGTAGAGATAGTTGTCGAGAAGCCTTTTCCAAATTAAATATTTTGACTGTAACTGGAGAATACATTCTACAATGCCTATTATATGTTAAAAAGAACAGCAATTTTTTTTTAACTTTGGGGGCAACACACAATTACCAAACACGATACAGCAACAAAATAAAAAATCCTACTTGCAGACTAGCTAAAAAAAGCAAAAGCTTTGAATGTAATGGTATCAGATTGTTTAACAAACTAAGCTCAGACACAAAAGAATTAGAAATTATATCTTTTAAAAAAAACATCAAGTCAATGCTTGTAAAAAAATCTTTTTACACACTTTGTGAAGCTCTTGAGGCTAAGAAACTTTCATCTCAGTAAGTTTGTGCCAGCTGTATTTTTATTATAATCTATAATTTTAATTTATTACAATTTTCACTGATACGATTTGACATTATTTACATAGTATTATAATTTGACAACGCCCTAACACAGTAGAAACTATTAAATTTAGAAATTTGTTTTAACATAATGATTAAGTTATTTGTGTCTGTATTGTTTTCTGTTCTTCTGACAATGCCCATTTACAGCAGCTCCTATTTATAATTGACAAAGCCCTTATACAGCAGCAACAATTATTAAAATGTACAAATTCAGCAATATTTAATTCTTAATTATATGTTAAAAAGTTGGTACTTTTTTTTTTTTTTTTTGACAATGCCCCTTTACAGCAGCTACTATTTCTAATTTGACAATGCCTTTAAAACAGCAGCAACAATTATGTAGACATGTTTTAAATATTAAGAATAATTTGTACCATATTTCTGTAAAATAGAATTGAAATTTACTTTGGCCCTTAATGGTGTTTCCATATTATAAAAGTTGTTTACATATTTATATTGAGTTAAAATAATTGATTATTGTTTATTCTAGATTGTGTAGGACAAATTTGACAAGGCCTCTTTACAGCTGCTTCTACATACTTTGACAAAGCGACTGTTCAGCTGCACTATTAATTGATTATTTTAATTTTAATTAGTTCCTAAATAATAATGTATGTAATAATTTATTGACGTAACTAAGTGTTCTTAATGTCCCAAAAGTGAAATAAATGAATTGAATTGAATATCTTTATTGCACACCAATGCTTCCAGACTAACTTATAAAAAACAATCAATAGCCACATTCTTGTACAATCGGCGGCCTTATCGCTTAAAGTGATCTCTTCCAGGCAACCTTTGGATGGATAGGATCTGCTAGGAAGACGAAAGACGGTGCACAAAGATCATTTACATAAATAATATGAAAAAAAAATAACAAAAAAAAACATACATTATTTAAGAAAAAAAACAGGAGAAAATACATTTACAAAGTATAATATTGTAATAAACGATAAATGTATTATTAATATACCACTACATGAGTAGATAATGTTGATGAACCATGCCTTTAAAAATTATTAGTAATTATTATTTAAGTATTTCATCAATGAACAATACAAAGTGTATAATAATTATACTGTTTACACGGAACCCTCGGTGTATGAGCCCAACACGTGCTTAGCAGAATTACTACTTAAAATGTTTTTAGTTATTCTAAGGTGCTTTCATATTTACTATGTCTTAGACGAGCCATTCCGCTATCTCTAATGGACAAACCAGGTGTGGCAAGGCTTTTATAGCCGAGAAGTTATTACGAAAAAACATATATTTTTATGAAGAAGCTTCATAGAGTTTTATGCACTTTTGTTATTTAGAAGGCATTTTAGTTAAGTGCTGAGTAAAGTATGAAAATATTGTGATGCTAAAGTGTAATGCTAGGAAGCGTTCAGGTTACGTAATTAAATACCAAAAATTTATAAATCTTAATTTAAATTTATTGACCAAATTTCAAAATATCTTAAATCTGTATAGCTAATAAATAATAAATAAATATTTCCGGACAATCCACACAACAACATCTAGCCCCGTGGTAAGCTCTATGCTTGAGTTACGGGTACTAGACATCTGATATTATACTACATTATATAGATATTTTTATTATACGTATGAAACACCCATACCAAGGAGAAAGTAAAATACCAAAACATTAAAATGTCTAACGGTTATAATACCTGTTTTATCTTATTTCAGTTAGGGGACGAACTTTACTGGACATAAGTCTTAATTTTCATTATTTTATTCATTTTATAGCCTACTCACCACTTTACTTTAAGCTCTACTTTTACTTACCAATCCATTTGGCTATGACGATAAGCGGCATATCTCACCCATCAGTCTAATGTGATATAAACTAATATATATTAAAATATATATTTCCGGACAATCTACACAACAACATCTAGCCCCGTGGTAAGCTCTTAGCTTGTGTTACGGGTACTAGTTATCTGATTTACTTAATATAAAATACATACATATATAGATATTTTTACTATACATATTGCAGACACTATACTCTTTGATCAAGTTCTAGACAGAGAGAGAGTAATTAGACTTCAGGAACGACAGTGTTGATTTGTAGATGAGTAGACTGTAGGTAGTGCGTTCACTTATAATAGTTACCTATAAATAAGAACTCCAAAATTTTTATAACTACAAAATTGTAATGACTGATAAAGCTGTCTTGTTCTATTCGCTTCTCAATTCAGTATAAAACATTCAAGCGAATTGTCAAGACAATGTTATTTCCTTGATATTTGTTGTTTAAGCAATTTAGTTTTATTAATTTTAAGTTGACCTGTCCATGTAGGCTATGTGCTTCTAAGGAAATAAACGTTTTGACTTTGACTTTGACCAAATACACTCGATTCCAAAAAAAAGGGTCAGTCAAATAAGCCCAAATAACTCCCGAACTAAGCATACTTTTCTAATGAAACGAAGACTGTTCAATTGACAATTTAAGTGGTTATGATAAAAAGTAAAAAAAGAAACTTATGTGTCGTTATAAATATACGTACTTATACTATAAAGTAAAGTAAAGTAAAGTAATTATTTATTGCATTTACATGTACTTACATAAAAGATCTTAAATATATCTCGTAGTATCAATGTAAATTACCCATTGAGCATGCAATTTCATTTGTTACATAATGTCATCTTATCATAAAATTATTTAAATTATTTATTATAATAATAATTAATCAATAAATAATTTTTCATCACACATATAATTAAAATTGTACCTAATGTCAAATTTTGTCAATACACTTGTAATTTAAAAATTCTCTAATATCATAATAACATTTATCTAGTAAAATTGCTCTCAGCCTTCTCTGAAACATTCCGGTTGTCACCTACTATACCTACTATACCTACTTACTTTAAATATTATACCTGTCGGCGCGAAGACGTTATTTCTACACTACGACTTAATTTTAAGAGTTGATTTGAGTGTGTAAATCTAAATAAGTTCGCTCGTTTTACTATCGTGCAAACGCGGGACGACGATTTACTATAAATAAAGCCGCAGGCCGAGTAAAATATTCAGTCTTGCTCGAGCCGTCGGAGTGAACGGACCTCTCTGGAATAAATAACGTTCTTGTCTCTCATTCTTGTTTCATTGAGACTACCTTCTATGGAGAAATACCAGGTCGACGACAATAGTGACGTCAGCACTGATGACGTCACCCTTTTTAAAAAGGGTCCTTGGACACCTCCTTCGTCATCAGAAGTGGGATCAGGTCCCGTCAGCGCTCCTGATCCAGACCAGGTTCTTCGGGCAGCTACGCAGCATCAACCAGGTGCACCATCGTCGGCTGCGCCAACATCTGCTGCGCCAACATGGCCTGCGCCAACATGGGCCGCGCCAACAACGGCTGCGCCAACATGGGCCGCGCCAACAACGGCTGCGCCAACATCGGCTGCGCCAACATTGGCTGCGCCAACATCGGCTGCACCAACATGTGCCGCGCCAACATGGGCTGCACCACGGACAACGAACAGGGACACATTTAACGTGACCATGCAGCCAATGGAATCGCCAACACAAGGTGCATTAGGCGAAGGCGTATCAAACCTGTCCATGGCAGGCATGCCACCTCATTTCGTCATGAAGATGATGGAAATGATGCACCAAATGTCTGAACGTTTCTGTAGTTCATCGTCCGATCCTAAGATACGTATCAAGGATGTCTATTTACCTTCATTTGATCCAGATGTTAATGTAGGGGTCAGGGAATGGTGTACACACATTGATAGAGCCATAGAATCCTACAAGTTTAACGATTTCGATGTGCGTATGAAGGTAGGTAGTCTGATGAAAGGACGGGCAAGATTGTGGGCTGACGATTGGTTGGTTACCACGTTATCGTGGAAAGAGCTGCGCAATAACCTCATCACTACGTTTGAACCAGAGAATAGGTATTCTCGCGACATCGTTCGTTTCCGAGAACACAGTTATGACTTCTCTAAGGACATAGCCGAGTTTTTATCACATGCTTGGGTCCTATGGAAAAGGGTCACGAAAGATAAACTCGGAAATGATGACGCTGTGGAAGCAGTGATAGGATGCGTTAATGATGAACGTTTACGGATTGAGTTGCTCAATGCGAGAGTTACTACAGTACCAGAACTTATCTCAATTGCTTCGACTATTCGAAAACGGCGTTTTAGATCAGATTCGTCGTCTGCTGCACCAAACAAACGTCCGTGCTTGATGGATGATGGCCAAAACTCAAATCAGTTGTCGTATCTGCTTAATGAATGATGGCCAAAACTCAAATCAGTGTCGTATCTGCAAAAACATGCTTCAAGAGACAACGAGAACTTACTTCAAACGTTATGGTTCAAACATTCACACCATTGCATCAGGAGCTAGCCGAGCGTATGGACAAGTAGAGCGTGTTATAGCTACGCTTAAAAATGCTTTGGTGTTTATCAAAAACTATGACTGACCTATGGCACTCTACCCTCGGAGAACTTTACCTAGCCATCAATTGTACGTCACTGGAAGGTGGCCCACGACCAACTACGTCGCGCCCCACAACCAGGTGAACAGCAAACCGTGTCGGCGGAAGAAGATGACCCACCAGGAGCGAGCTCGTACCATCTACTTCCTATGCTGGAGTGTCTGGATAGACTCGGTGAGTCCATTGCAATACCTTACCTAGACAAAGCTTACACAAAACCCAGTTACACTGCCAAAAACCATTAGCTTACAACATCCGTGCTCGAGCACGCCTTAACTTACATTAACCTCTAGTAAAACAAAAAAAAAAAAAAAAACTACTGATAAATGCTCAAAGGCTTAGCAGTCAAGCAAAGTTATTAATATCCTGATAAACAAACACATATCTGCCCTGATTGCACCTACATTCATAACACATTGCTCTTCTATAAATCTACGAGAACCTATTAACCTAAACTGACCTTCTACGAGAACCTCCGAGAACCTCCGAGAACCTTCTTCGAGAACCTCCGAGAACCTTACAAACACATATCTGCCCTGATTGCACCTACATTCATAATCATAACACATTGCTCTTCTATAAATCTACGAGAACCTATTAACCTAAACTGACCTTCTACGAGAACCTCCGAGAACCTTCTTCGAGAACCTCCGAGAACCTTCTTCGAGAACCTCCGAGAACCTTCTTCGAGAACCTCCGAGAACCTTCTTCGAGAACCTCCGAGAACCTTCTACGAGAACCGCCGAGAACCTTCCAACCCAACATAACCAAACCTACACTAACATTCTGCGTTCTTCTAGAACCGCCGAGAACATTCTATGATAACCTCCGAGAACTTTCCAACCTAACATAACCAAACCTACACTAACATTCTACGAGAACCTCTTTTGCAACTCGATGGAGTTGTAAACAGATACCAAACTCAAAAGCAAAACCTTTGTTACAGTAAACCGCAGATCAGGCAGGTGCTGAGCGCGCACCGCCTTGCAGAATGGCCGTGTCGGCGCGAAGACGTTATTTCTACACTACGACTTAATTTTAAGAGTTGATTTGAGTGTGTAAATCTAAATAAGTTCGCTCGTTTTACTATCGTGCAAACGCGGGACGACGATTTACTATAAATAAAGCCGCAGGCCGAGTAAAATATTCAGTCTTGCTCGAGCCGTCGGAGTGAACGGACCTCTCTGGAATAAATAACGTTCTTGTCTCTCATTCTTGTTTCATTGAGACTACCTTCTATGGAGAAATACCAGGTCGACGACAATAGTGACGTCAGCACTGATGACGTCACCCTTTTTAAAAAGGGTCCTTGGACACCTCCTTCGTCATACCGTATATCTACTTTAAATAATATTTTATGAAGCGCAACTAAAAAGTCTTTATTTTTTTTAGCGTTCCGTAAAACGAGGCCCACTAGGCTGTATCTCAAGAACCGTGAAGCTACAGAGTTGAAATTTTGAGGCAAGAAGTATTTCTGGTGCCGCTATATCGAAAACACAAGCACTTTCTCTTTGGTCTGTGTGCTTAATTTTTTTTTTATTTATGATTAATAATATATGTATTAAATTATGTTAAAAATATATTATTAAGTATATCAGATGTCTACTCGTAACACAAGCTAAGAGCTAACCACAGGGCTTAATCTTGTCGTGTGAATTGTACGGAATATTTTTTTATTATTCATAGTAGCTGACGTCCTACCGTTAAATTTATGATTAGTATGACTAGAATAAATCATAGCGTAAACTGTAATAAAAGATTGTAAATGGTCCTGCAATAATATATATTTTTTTAATTTATGTTGTGGCATACATTAACATTATTTTTAATATTTATAATTAATTATATTATTATTATAATATAACACTTTAGTTCTTCAAAATTTATAACACATAATATTTATCTATCGAGTTTAATAAATTCCATCGACACTACCCCATCACTAGTTGGTTAATACATAGGCACTTATATACAATGCGCTGGCGCACGGCCCGCGCCACCAGTCAGACCTCTGCTGCGACGCGAAGCGCACGCTTGATTTCTCGGGCTTATGTACCTACATCAGACGCTTATATTATTCGCAAAAAAATCATCTCTCATTCTGTGTAACTATCATGTGCTATTCATCTCTGTGCTTGTGACTCTTTCTGCCTTCTGTTTATGTGCTTTTCCTTAATAAACTTTTATTTCACGTGGACTTGTGTTTGCCGTGCACCGCCTACCACTAGAACTTATACCTAGGAAAATATAGGTAAGCCAACCCTTGGCATAACCCCTATACTGGTGACCCCGTAAACCTGAACATGAGTCAAGAACGAGCAGAGAAATCTTCGGAGCAACGTGGTCGACAACCACGCGGTGCCACACCCGGCACTAGTGATGGGACAATGTCGATAGATCAGAGCGGTGTTTTCAAGGTTGGTGTTCGAGTGCCTCCTTTCTGGCCTGAAGAGCCAGAAATTTGGTTTGCCCAAGTTGAAGGCCAATTTGCCATCGCTGGTATTACAAATGATGCAACAAAATTTAATTATGTAATTGCTCATATTGATAATCACTACGCCAAAGAGATTAAAGATATTTTGATAAATCAACCTCAGTCAAATAAATATGAGAAGTTGAAAGCCGAGTTGGTAAAGAGGCTGAGCGAATCGAACGAGAAGAAAATTCAGCAATTACTTATGCACGAGGAGTTGGGTGATCGAAAACCTTCTCAATTTCACCGACACCTCAAGGGTCTCGCAGGCAAAGATGTTCCGGACGGATTTTTGAAGACTATATGGATCAGTCGTCTTCCTCATGGTATCCAGACTGTACTTGCAGGACAACCATCTTCAGCTACGCTAGAAGACCTTGCTGATTTGGCGGACAGAGTCAACGACCTCGCATCATCTGCGCCGAAAGTTGCTGCCATCAGTAACGCTGCACCTGGTTCTCTTAGCGATCTCACCAAGGAGGTTGCCGAACTTCGCAGACAGGTAGAGAGGCTGTCAACTCAGAGATATGACCGCAGATTGCGCTCCCGCTCTCGAGGCAGAAATAATTCTTCAAGGAAACGGTCCGACTCCAACTACAGAAAATTTCCAGTCTGCTGGTATCACAGCAGGTACGCCGAGAAAGCCGACAGATGTGTGCAACCTTGTGACTACAAGTCGGGAAACTCCAAGGGTGGTCGATAATGGCGGCGGACGACTACCCATCTCCAACTGGCCGCCTGTTCGTCGTCGATCGTACCTCGAAGAAGCAGTTCCTGATAGACACCGGCAGCGACCTGTGCGTGTATCCTCGTTCATCGCTGCGGGATCGTCGTTCGAAGACGGACTATAATTTGTGTGCTGCTAATGGTTCATGTATTGCAACTTACGGTTATTTTAACCTAGAATTAGACTTTGGTTTACGTCGTAGCTTTGTTTGGCGATTTGTCGTCGCCGATGTAACTAAACCTATCATAGGTGTAGATTTTCTTAATTTTTATAACCTTGTGGTAGATTGTCGCAATAAGCGTTTGATGGATAATACAACTTCACTTAATGCTATTGCTACTATGGCTAATTGTAACGTAAATTCAGTAAAAATCATAACCGGGGATTCAAGGTATCATAGGATTCTTGATGAATTTCCTGAAATAACCCGCCCTTCTGGTCAACTCCATAACTCAACACCACACAACACAGTACACCATATCAAAACGACACCAGGCCCGCCAGTCACTTCTCCTCCTAGACGTCTAGCTCCCGACAAACTGAAAATAGCTCAGAACGAATTTCGTTCAATGTTAAGTAACGGTACAGCTCGTCCATCAAAAAGCCCGTGGTCTTCTCCCCTACACCTGGCCCCGAAGAAAGATAATGGGTGGCGCCCCTGTGGGGATTATCGTAAATTAAATGCTCGCACGGTGCCTGACAGATATCCGATAAAGCATATTCATGATTTTACACACAGCATAGCTGGATGTAAGGTGTTTAGTACAATAGATCTTGAAAAAGCTTATAATCAGATACCTGTCAGTCCAGATGACATTCCAAAAACGGCCATAACGACTCCATTTGGCATGTTCGAGTTCCCGTACATGACGTTTGGTTTGCGCAATGCGGGACAAACATTCCAGCGGTTTGTTGATGAAATAACCAGGGGCCTCGATTTTGTGTATACATACCTTGACGATTTTCTTGTGTTTTCTAGAAGCGACTCTGAGCACGAGGATCACTTGAGACAGCTATTCGAGAGGTTGAAAGAGTACGGTATGTTGGTAAATACTTCAAAGTGTATTTTCGGTGTGTCCGAAGTAAAATTTTTAGGTTACCTCATCTCCGAAAATGGTACTAGACCACTGGAATCGAAGGTCGAAGGCTTGAAGAATTTTCCACCTCCTACGAACGTGCGTCAGCTGAGATGTTTCTTAGGCATGCTCAATTTTTACAGGAGATTTCTTCCTCAAGCAGCTCAGGTCCAGGCTCCACTTCATTCATTATTGACAGGGTCCGTAAAAAGTACTCAGCCTATCACTCTGGCAGGCGATACTTTAGCGGCGTTTGAATTGTGTAAAGAGAGTTTAGCTAACGCTGCTTTGTTAGCTCACCCAGATTGTTCCGCTAGTCTAGCACTCGTTACTGATGCTTCAGACAAAGGAATAGGAGCAGTGTTGCAGCAGCTGAAAGAAGGTTCTTGGCAGCCTTTATCTTTCTTTTCTAGGAAACTGAGCACTTCCCAGTCCAAATATTCACCCTACGACAGGGAGTTACTCGCAATTTACGAGTCTATTAAATATTTCAGGCATATGTTAGAAGCAAGGCACTTCGTCATTTACACAGACCATAAGCCCATATGCTTCGCATTTCATGAAAGGAAGAAGAGCTGTTCACCCAGGCAATTCAGGCACCTAGATTTTATATCCCAGTTTACTACCGATATTAGGCATATTTCGGGAAAGGATAACGTGGTCGCCGACGCCTTGTCTCGTATCGAGGAACTGGCAGAACCTGTCAGCCTAGCGAGATTAGCCGAAAGCCAAGCCTCCGATCCCGAGCTGGAAACACTCGTCAACGGTGGTTCTTCACTGAAGCTGCAAAAGCTTCATGTCCCTGGAAGTAATATCCCTTTGTACTGTGACATCAGTACATCAACTTCCAGGCCTTATGTTCCAGGAGTTCATCGAAATCAAATTTTTGATAGTCTCCACTCTCTAAGTCACCCTGGTCCTAACGCTTCGGCCAAATTAGTAGCCGAGCGATTTGTATGGCCAGGCATGAATAAAAATTGTAGGGATTGGGCACGCGCATGTTTATCTTGTCAGAGGGCTAAAATCACACGTCATGTGACGTCTCCCCTTGGCACCTACAAATTACCGCGCGTTCGCTTTGCTCAAATACATATTGACCTAATCGGTCCCCTACCTCAATCTGATGGCTTCAAGTATTGTCTTACAATGATAGATAGGTTTACTCGATGGCCGGAAGCAACTCCAATCCAGAATATAACAGCGGAAACTGTGGCTAAAGCTTTGTTGTCAACATGGATTTCGCGATTTGGTTCTCCCACAAGCATAACTACTGATAGAGGCCGCCAATTTGAATCGGCTCTATTTCAGTGCTTGTCAAAGATTGCTGGTTTTGACCATAAAAGGACTACTTCATACCACCCAGCTTGCAATGGACTGGTGGAACGTTTTCACCGCCAGCTGAAGGCCGCGATTGTTTGTCATGCTAACGATCGATGGACAGAAGTGTTACCTTTGGTATTGTTAGGCGTCAGAACTGCTTTTAAAGAAGACTTACAATCCTCTTCAGCAGAACTGGTTTATGGGGAAACGCTTAGACTTCCTGGCGAATTCTTTGAGACAACATGTAGCGGTACCACTGATCCATCTGAATTTACTGCTAGGCTCAGAAGTTTCGCCGAACAATTGCGTCCCGTTGCAACGTCGCGCCATTGTAAATCTAAAATTTTTGTTTACAAGGAACTAGAAACTTGTGATTTTATTTTCCTCCGTGAAGATGCTTCACGAGGTTCTCTCACTTCTGCATATTCTGGTCCTCATAAGGTTATCCTAAGAGGCGACAAAGTTTTTAAAATTTTACTAAACAATAAAGAAGAGACAGTATCCATAGACCGACTAAAGCCGGCCTTCATACTGTCTATATCTACCCAGGAACCGGCACAGGAAAACCCGTCAGGTTATGTTACTCGTTCAGGTAGACGAGTCAAATTTCCAGATTATTATCGCCCTTGACGGTCTCTGGAGGGGAGTGATGTGGCATACATTAACATTATTTTTAATATTTATAATTAATTATATTATTATTATAATATAACACTTTAGTTCTTCAAAATTTATAACACATAATATTTATCTATCGAGTTTAATAAATTCCATCGACACTACCCCATCACTAGTTGGTTAATACATAGGCACTTATATACAATGCGCTGGCGCACGGCCCGCGCCACCAGTCAGACCTCTGCTGCGACGCGAAGCGCACGCTTGATTTCTCGGGCTTATGTACCTACATCAGACGCTTATATTATTCGCAAAAAAATCATCTCTCATTCTGTGTAACTATCATGTGCTATTCATCTCTGTGCTTGTGACTCTTTCTGCCTTCTGTTTATGTGCTTTTCCTTAATAAACTTTTATTTCACGTGGACTTGTGTTTGCCGTGCACCGCCTACCACTAGAACTTATACCTAGGAAAATATAGGTAAGCCAACCCTTGGCATAACCCCTATAATGTAATATTAAGCTAAGCCGTGCAAATTAATTAAATAAAATGTATTTCCCGTATAAGCATATTTATCTCGATAAAAGTATATAATACATGTTCAGGTAAGTTAAAAAATATTTTCCCCTGCTTTATTTTTATAGACAGACTGTTCTCCTGGAAATTTCACGCCCTAGTAATGTTGAAATTTCCAAACGATTATCCTAAGTGCCTACAAAAGACAGTATTTCGTCTCGACTAAGCATGACAAGATTCTTCCATCAGATTCTACCCCAACATCAATAGTAACTACAGGTTCGCTCTCAGGAATTTTTCACGCGAACTGCTATGAAATTCCTTTAATGTTTCATACCTTTTATGTGAAATTTGAAAGATTTTTCCTTTAAGGAAGTTTAGATTTATTTCGAGGTACTATTTCAAACGAGGAATACGATGTTTTCTACATCTTAATGTACAATTACTTGTTCAAAACGTTTCCGAGCATGGAACTGAAACGAGTGCTATGGTCGAGTCAGTTAGTTTTCTTGATCTTTATTAGCCCCGCCGCACAAGTTACTGATACTGAGTCGATGTCGCATTGAAATTGGTGGACATGTGTGTATCCGCAATAGATTTCACGAGTCGACCGAGTCGTACTTAGGACAATACAATAGGTAAAATTACACTAGATCAACGACGATTGATAATATCTGTTTTCAAGTTTCACTCTCAAAAAAACTCAATCTCAATCGTTATCAGTGATTGAGTTTTTGAATAGTTATTTATCATCATCATCATCATCATCATTTCAGCCATTAGACGCCCACTGCTGGACATAAGCCTCCCTCAAAGACGACCAATCATTCCGATCGGTCGCCACTTGCATCCACCGAGAGCCAGCAAGTTTGACTAAGTCATCTGTCCATCTTGTTGGTGGGCGTCCGACGCTGCGCTTGCCGATCCGTGGTCTCCATTCGAGAACTTTTCGGCCCCAACGGCCATCTGTTCTACTTAGAGTTATTTATAGCGTATTGGAATTCAACTAAAAATATGGATATGCTCTTGAAATAAAGCGGCTCCACCTCTGGCTATGTTTCCAAATCTAATCCATTTAATTTTGTATTCACATAACCCAGGGTTTTTTTACGTCTACAATTTCTCTTCGACCAGCTTCAATGAGTACCTCCAATTTAGAAACACTCGACCTGCCACTCGAAAACAATGTCTCGCTCACCTAGACGACACGCGCGCACTCGCTCATGTACGTTCCTGCGTCGACGCGTTGGAGCAAATCCGTTATAGGTTTCAAATACTGACACTAGCTCGTTGGCTGGCTCGTGACGCCCGCTGCGAGTGTGGGCATGTGCGGCGAGGCTTTAGATTGTAATATTTGCTTGTAAATTATTCAAAATCTTTTAAAAATTCGTTTATCTCATAAAAAAATCTTGGCTTTTTTAATGAAAATTCATGTTACACAAACTACATTGTTTTTTTGTATATCAACACCGAAACTAGTTTAAAATATCTTCATCAAACTTACCATTAGTAGTAACCTGCCTAGCCCTCGCCAGATCGGCTTTGTTCCCCACAAGCACCGCAGTTCTCTCCGTTGTAAACTGTTCCCTCGCCAAGTAAGCCAACAGTTCTGACGCCCTGGTGAATGAACTCCTGGCCACCACGGAGTATATGACCACGCAGGCGTGCGGCTCGTAGGTAGACAGGCAGTTCTCGATCTGTTGGACAACTCTTGGTTTGATATGGATACCTGGTACTTGTGAACTATTACAGTGTATAATTTCGGAAAAATAACTTTACATACGTTTTTATGTTTGTGCATGCTAATAATAATGTTTATTGGTAAGAAAATAAATGCGAAAAGCTGTTCAATTAAAGTCTGGCGACTAGATAACAGCTGTTCAATGAAATTTTATCCACCACGAAGTATCTATACGACCACACAGGCGTAAGTCTCGTACGTTGTTAGGCAGTTCTCGATCTGTTGGATAACTTCTGGATTGACATGGCTGCCTGGTACTAATGATATGAAGGGTTTACTTTATTTTATGTATCTGTGTGTGCATACGTATATAATAAACCCAGGTGGACTGGGTTTATATTAATTAATTCCTAAATCGATTTATGCCGTACTCGTCCCGGATTTTCGACTCAAATGTCAACACACATGTGTATACATAAAGCCATTTCAATCAACCCCATAAAGTTTATTACTCATATTGTTCATATAATATTATATCCGCGAGAACCCTCATTCAGCAAATCATCTTTGAGTACCAAAACCTTATAAATATATAAGTTTTTCATAAGTTTGTCATCTCATATTCCATTTCTCCAACTCACCGACATCTCAGCTGACGGATGATCGATGAAGATGAGCTCCGATTCCTCTCCATCCAGCAGCACCGACACTGATTTCTCACCGAACTCGTCATCTGAAACAATATCAACATCATTTCAGACGTAGGACATCCGGAGTTCAGGCTAAAGATTTCGAGTTATTTCACCTTCAAAAACACTCAGGAAGTTTTACGAAAAAGGTTTTATGTTAGTATATAAAGTACTGGCCAATGTAATTTAGAACTAAAAATACCATTGTTTGAATTTAGAAATTAGCTGCATATTTTTTCGAGTGAAATCAAATTATCGTTTCTCATGTCATGATTTATTTACTTATTTCTAAATTACAAATTTTAGGGCATTATATGGGCTATGACAGCCCTGCTACAACCATTCAATAAAAGTAATTGTTATACTTATACTAGCTATATTACACAATAACTAACAAAGTGGTACGTTATCTTTTCTTTGTTTACTGTATGTACACAATGTCAACCCTATCTGTTAGCACATATCACAATGACGAGGTTTGCTGTCAGAAAACTCTTTTAGGGTTAAGCTCGCCTTTTGTACATTTTGTTTATTGTATGACCCTTTTGTATTACTGTGTTTTTGTGAACAATAAAGAATTTATTATTATTTAAGTGCTCTGGCAGATGCGCAATGCTTTTTTTTTGAAAAATTATGTTATCATGTCATTATAAGCACATGAAACTTTGTAAAGAGGCGGATAATGCTCCGCATCCATAGCAACATAGCTAAGCTTACCTCTAGTAGAATAGATTCGTTTATTCGAAAATATTAAAATTTAATTATGTTATCCATAAAACTTATTTTTTTTAGTTTCACAAAACTTCCTGAATGTCTCACGTAGACTTGGTACGCCTCGCATGCGGATCTGTTTTAGGACTTTTTTAGCCCTTGCAGCCATTTATATAATTCAATAACTAAGAAGGAAACCAAATTGTTAACACTGACTGCTATCGCAAATATAATTATATTTTTTGAAACACGTGCTGCACACCCATAACAATATTTTACTACAAGAAATAACAAAAAATATTATCATTAAGATAAGGGATAAAGAAAGAAAGAAAGAAAGAAAGAAAAATATTTATTTGTGTACAAAAATATGACAGATAACATTATTAAATTAAACTTAGATTAAAGTACACAAATGGGTCGACACTCAGCATGTGCTGTATCTGCACGAATGTAGACACAGCGCTGTTTTTTTTTTTGTTTGGATAAAAATCTTTTAATTAGTTATACTTAAGATTGTAAGTATTCGTAAAAAGTAAGTATTTTAGTAATGTGCCAAATAGGGTAAATTACTAAAAAAAATATTCAGTCCGCCATTTAGATTATTTAATAAAAATATACCCTTATTTTATGTTTTATAGCTAACCAAAAATCAAGATAACACAGTGCATTGACGCTTCGCCTCCCACTCCGGAACTCTGTTGTACAATATCTTGGCACTTTCTTATTAAATGGAAAATAGGTGTCTAGTATTCTTAGACGAGCTAACAGAAAGACTAAACGGAATACTTGGAGGTTTTTTCTGTTCACGTCCGTAAGTGTTAACCCTCTGAATCCTTACACGTGACCTCCGGGTGGTGCTAAGAACAGTATCTGGTGGTAGGCTTCGGCCGCGGCTTGTCACCACCCTCCAGGCGGGCCAGTGCGTGAAACTATTTTTCGAGTTTCGTAATGTGGTCGAGAGAAGCCATGTACCGTCTAGATCTTCATTCCCCATCTTAGACCACATCGTCGCTTTACATCAGGTGAGATTGTAGTCAAATGAAGGCTTGTCTCACATTAAAAAAAACTTATTTTTTACGTAGTCATCATGCCTATTGAATTAAATTCGTCACAAAAAGTATTCGTGCGTGATTTTCGCTACCTTACCCCAGTCAAATAATAGCGTTCATAAAATATATTCGTTCCGGAAGTTGCTTTTGATATACATTTGACAATAGGTGCGAAGGTGCGATGTCAGAATAAGGCTTTATGGAAAATTTGTGTCACGGAGTAAAAATACTTACGTTCACAATAATATTTGATATAGTTTGTGAACGGTAGTGGGTATTCTTCATCTAAGGTATGAACAATTACGAAATGAGGCGTTTTAATTTGGCGCAAGAAAAAAAAACTAGTTATTTTTAACCACCGACCGAAAAATTTATAAGCTTGATGTGTCCGTCTGTCTGTGGTATCATAGCACCCGAACAGAGAAGCGATTTTAATTTAGTTTGTTTTTGTATGATTTTTGCGCGAGTGTACTTAAATACATTTGATGATAATAGGTTGAGGCGTTGAAAAGTTATGGGGGTGAAATTGGACCGCCGCTGTGGCAAACATCTTTTGGCTCGCTAATGAGCGAGTTGCCTCGCACGGCACCACAATATTACTTATTGATAGAAACCCGTGCGAGCCAATCATGAGGTTTGCCGCGCGAGGTTTAGATCATTAAAGCAATTTGCTCACTTTACTTTTGAACCGCATAAAAAATCTATTTTGGTTGTATTGTTGTTAACGTTAAGGTTGTGTTCAATGTGAACACTTTTAACTTCTCGACATCATGTAAACAGAAATCTCGCCCGCAGCCGCTGCGGTCGGCATGTCGGGTCGCACTAAGTATATTAATTCTAAGTTGTAACTGCCAACGTATAATTAGTCTTATCCCATAGAAAAATTTAAATACTATTCAAATTGTTAAAATCTATAGAATTTAATTCGTACATCTTACAATATACATTGGGACTTGGTAACTAGAAAAATCAACACTGATATAAAAAGAAAAATTACTTTGTAGTTTTTTTATTACTTATAAGTAGGCTATTTTAGTTTGTTAGCCGTTATTTATTTGTAGTTGCAATTTGAAGAATGGCTCTCAAATAGAGAAAAAAAAAACAAATCTGCAAATCTATACAACGGTATATACGGTTCGCATAAATAAGTGCTAACAAATTTCGTAAGAAACTGCATAGCAAACCTTTTTCATTCGCCAAAATGAGATCGCTAGGTGCCATAAAATTTAAAAAGATTATTTATTTCATAGAAAGAGCTTTGAGAGCATCATTCGATGGTCGGTCAATCACATTCATTTGTAAATGACTCGTTACTTCCTCTGTATCACATGAAAAAGTTTCTTGTGGTAGTAAAAATCTTCAGTTGCTTGAAACAAAATCACCGAATTGCTTAGTAAATTGAGTTTTTAGCTGTGTTTATGAGATCACTTTTCCAATTGAAATTAACTCCAGCCTTCTCGACAGCCTTTTTACTATTCGAAAAATAATTCAATACCTATTTTCTTTTCAATATGTTTATAAAGAGTTTTACTTTAAATTAAAATGCCTTTACGTCTGCTCACAGTAAGTACATACGTAAGGTTAAATATATTGTTATTTTTTATAGTCTATTAGATTACTTAGTTCTTTTGAACCGAATTCTTAAAAGTTGTATGGTAATTAACGTACATATGGGATTCAACGTTCGTAACATAAATTCGAAACGAAGAAATTTAATCAACTCTATTGATAACGAGAGCTGTTAGTGTTACTCCCATTACTAATACTATTTATAGTAAACAGACTGCAAATCTATACAACGGCATTATACTACCTAGTATTTAGGCTATTTGACTAAATTCCGTAAAACATTTTAAAAGATTCCTTATTTGATTATAAACGACATAGGTATTAATTTGGTATACATTAATATTTCGTTAAAAAAAAAAATTTATTTAATTCAATAATATATATAAATTTTCCAAAAGTGCGCGAATAACGGTTGCATCCAAATGGCGCGCATTCACATGACTGTAACCTGCTCTAGAAGGCACGGCAAGGAAGGTAGGGCTCATTATAGTTTTTCACTAGTCGGTGTCGTCACAAAGAGGCACACGAACGCCATTTTGAAAAGTAGCCTTTTGAGTCACGTGATCAAACATGAATATATTACAATACATACCATATTGTAATATATTCATATGACTAAAAAATAATAACTAGTGCGTCATTTATATAACTTGGCACTTTCATATTAAATTTATAACCAAATATATGTAGGTGTCCAGTATTTTTAGACCGGCTAGGCTTCGGCCGCGGCTTGTCACCGACCTCCGGGCTGGGCCAGTGCGTGAAGCGATTTTTTTCGTGTTTCGTAATGTGGTCCGGAGAAGCCATCTTCTAGGCCTTCATGCTCCATCTTAGACCACATCATCACTTACCAGGTGAGATTGTGGTCAAATGAAGGCTTATCAAGCATAAAAAAAAAAGAAAAAAAAGGCTACGGCTTAGGGTCGGACTAAACAGAGTGCCTACATATTATTTTATGTCATGCCTATTAGAATAATGAAATCTTATTAAAATAATCTATCTAAAAATCTAGTCTATATTTTTTAAATACTGTGTTAGTTATATTAATCAAAAAAATATTGCTTAAAAATCTAGTATCAATTTGTTTCATATTTTAATGATAGTCAACTACAATATTCTAGCCTTCAATATTTATCACTGAATGTCTGATTGTCTTCAGGTTTACACCTCTGTGAAGTATACGTATATAAATAATAGAGTAGGTATGTGGGAGAACTTCGGTCTGACTCGAGTCACGGTTGAGTTCAGTCTGTTCGCGTGGAAGGCTTATCTTATGACACAATTGAACATCGTTATATAGAGATACTAGCGTCCCACCCCGACAATGAATAACTGTCAAATCTTACCATGAGGCTAGATGTTGTTGTGTGTATATTATAACTATATATTTTTTTGAAGTGAAACTTCTTTAGAATCGTTGTGATTTCAAACCGGATGCAACGGAAAAAACGTCAGGGCCAATCTTAAACGCTAACAAGGTTAAGCAACTTTGCGCGTCGCCAGTACTTGGATGGGTGACCGCCCGAACAAAATCTTTTTGCGCAGTATTTTTTTTTATTCATATCTTTCTTTTGTCGATTTACTGAAGTTTCACTTCTAACGTGTGTAAATCGCACACACACCTTTTTTTTTAAATGTGTTTAGTAGTTCCAAATATCTAAGTCAACGGACACCGAAACCATCTTCATCTAGGTTTGGCCATATAATTAACATATAAACACATGAAATCAAACGTTACAGCTTTGGCAAAAAACTGCGCGACCAAAGTAAGTTTTTTGAGAGATACGGAATTGTCTGAAGTTATCCATAGTTTTCTATAGCTCTTTGCATTTAATATAATTCTTTTATATTTATTTTTGTGTGTAATAAAGAATGTTCTATTCTATTTAATGAACCCAAGATATGCCAAGACGAAATGCTACCAGAGAAAGTAAGAAATCCTTCTAACACAACGATAATGACCTCCAAATAATGATAATGCCTCCAAGACTCCCACAAAAGGACCGTGGGTTTTCCTAATTCCTACTAATGCTCGCTTAACTTAATTACGAGAATTTAGTATCACTAAATGGACCGTTTTCTTTCTTTTCTACATTAATTCACGTGAAAAACGCTAAACGGGTCGGTTGATAATTAAATTTTCTTAAATAGCATCGAAATATCTATAATGACTGCTTTAGTGGCGCGGTTGGCGCGGGTCTTGCGGCGCAAGAGGTAGCGGGTTCGATTCCCGCCGAGGGTGAAAGTGTTTGTATGTTCTGCAGGCACGATCTCCTTGGTCTGGGTGTTTAATATGTATAATAAAAAATATCTATATATGTATAACTATTATATTAAGTATATCAGATGTCTAGTACCCGTAACACAAGCTTAGAGCTTACCATGGGGCTTGATGTTGTTGTGTGAATTGTCTGGAAATATTTATTTATTTTATAATGTCTACGGATCCGAAACTAAGTGCTTTATTGTTATTATTCCTTATATTAAACTCAGGAACGCTAATAATATATTGCGAATAGTATCGATAAAGAATATCGGATTAGAATCAAATTATGGGTTTTTAATTTCATTTTAATGATTCTGATAAGTGATAAACTTCACTTTTTAAGTTAAACCATTTTTTAATTTTATACATTTAAATATTAAGACACGTCCGTAACCATCGCACACAGAAATGTATAATGGAAGTAGAATAGTCCTTCGTTTTTTTACGAAATGTCGTTAGTCGGGGCTTTACCTAATATTACAAAGTGCAGAAGAATTTCGACCTATCACGTGATTGACGCGTTGGTGTAATTGATAGCACGTCGGGGCACTTTCCCGGAGATGCCGGTTCGAATCCTATGTGCGAAGGTTGAGGATGTGTTTTCTTTATTTATAGCGTAACAGTAAAACTAACGACTCAATTGAACAAAGCTCTTCCGCACACAATGAGCCACCGCGCCGCCCCCGCGCTGCCACCGCCAGGTACACATCTACATTAAAACAGTGCAGTGTGCTGGTGCGTTAGGGCGATGTTTGGATTACTTACTTTGATTATACTACAGCTAAACTACAGACAAAACAAAACACGTTTCAAGCATAAACAATTAAAAATATATGTATTTATAAAGAAAAACAAACAATAGCTTTAAGCCAAACAACACGGTACCTAATCAAATTATGATTTATATGGAAATGAGATATTGGTAAAAAATCAAACACTGACTCATCAAACTGTTCCTAACCTCTTGCAACAACAAACAAAAGTTCAACCAAATTTTTTATTTTATGAAAATAGAGTGACTTTTTTAGTAATCGTTGTACCATATAGAAATAAGACATTGATGAATATGTATAATATTCAAATTTCAAATGTTTTTAACATAAAAATATGTTTAAGCTCTTTGGCTATGCGCTAAAATGGGCCTTAAAATAATTTTCGCGTATAATCTATTTGAGGCAGTGTGGCAGAATGAACCAATTCCGATTCTATTTATGTTTGAAAGGTGGATTAGTCAAAAGTGTCTTAGCTATGTTTAATAAAAACCGGTTAATCCATTTGAAAGATAAGAGGAGTCAACAATTTCAATCCAATGAATTTGAAGGCAATGAAAAAATTAATGACATGTTTCACGAATTGGAGCACATTTGCCGGTCCTCATATTAGGCATACTCAACTTCCTTTAGGCCCTGCTCTAGTAGCATTATTAATATACAATATACATATTTATGTATATATACAGGGTGTTCGGAAGAACTTTGAACATACGAAAATGGGGCGTAGGGGGGGGTGGTCTACTACCTACTTCAAAAAATTTCACCTAGGTCTCTAGATTTTTTTTAAATATTTGGTTAAAAGCAGGTTATAAGCGTATACAAAATATCTACAGGCATTTTAAGGCTCTACTACAACAAAAAGAAAAAACGTGTTACTCACCGCGTTTAGCTTCATCACAAGTGTGCAAGCATAAAGAAGATATTTAGAAAGAGCCAGCCATATTATAACTATACTTCAACATTCTCTATACACTAACTAGCTCTAGTATCAAAGGTATGACACCCTTTTGCAATTATCTAGACCACCTTTTGCTTGCGGCGTATTTTATACAAATACAAATTAATAAACATGCATAGGGATATACTTACATAAAATATTGTAATTTCTCTCGTATTTCAATTTGAGAGATATATTATTATTTACATAAAATTGTCAATACGAGTTACACCAGTCATTTGTTAATACAATTAAAAAAAAAGGGTTACAAAATTAGCAACCGACTTTATGAAAGACATAATGCTTTTGATCTGTGGAAATATTTAGACGAAAGCTTTTAAAAAAGGTCGTTCTCATTACTCATTTTGCCTCCCTGTGATAAAAAATATTTCCAACGTAATAATAATAAATATAGCCTCTTAAAATATTCTTCACTATAAGAAAAAAATATAAATTAAAATTAATAATTATACTCATAACAACAAAATATTAAGACTCAAGACTCATTAAAATATCAAGAAGGTCCGGTACCCAAATATTGCCAAAAAAATGTTTATTGTGGCTTTTTACTACGAAATCAATGTTATAAAGAAAGATTTCGAACCGAGTAGAATAAATAACCTATTAATTTTAAATTTATTCCTTTACCCGAAAAGTAAAGGAAAAAAAACTTCCACCCTGACGCGGCAAAGAGAATATATTCACTACGCGGCCTCAGGTTGTCAAATCCACCTATTTTGGAACCTTATTTTTCTAGACTCATTTATATTAATTGGGAATAAAGTCTGGCAGACTTTTACTCCGTTTATCGTCAATTTGCTATTGGATAACTGGATTCCAATTTTATGTAACGTAACACAAAAGGTATTTTATTTTAGGGGCCATTAGTGACCCTTTTGCCCTGCGGCCGAAAACGTAATGATTTAAGGGTTGATTGAAATAAATGTTTCAAGTTTACTGGGCTAAAACATGAGAAATAAATATTAAACCATTTATTATTACAGTTATCTTATTAGAATACACATTTTAAATACGTCGTGAAGAGAATATTAAATTAAAGTTAATGTACCAAGAATTTATGGCATAAAAGAGATATCTAAAATAGTCGCACGCTTAACATTCCGAGAATTTCGAGTCCTTCACGATTATCCCAAATATTTCGCTAAATTTATTTTAAAAAACGACTCGTAGAGACGAAAAAAGTCAAGATATCTAGAATGGTACCGAATGGCACGCTTAAATAACGTTTCAAAGATACAACACTTTTCAAAAATGTTACAAAAAAAAATTACAAAATTTGTGTGAGTATGAGTACTCCAACAGGTACAAGTAAACAAATAACCAAACAGAATAAGCACTAGAGGCACTATGGGTTTATTTAGGTTTTGGTTATAAGAAAAAAATTACACAATCATTTTCAAATGGCAATTCTAAATAATTTTCTCTCAAAATTTAAGTAAAATGGACCAGAACTCCATAACATAAAAGAGACATCTAAAATTATGACAAGACTCAAATTCCAAACAAAAAAAAATCTTTCCAGGATTTTTCCAAAACATCCAACTAGTACTAATAAAAATAACAATTAGAGTAAAAGAAATTAGAGTATTTTATAGGAATAACCAATCAGGACAGGGGTTATATATATAATATATAAAAGGATTTCCCCGCCAGAACTCCATAATTTTCACTTATAATTGTAAAATTGAAGTAAAAGTACCAGGAGTTCATAACATAAAAGAGATATCTAGAATTCCCGCACGCCTCGCAATCCGAGCATTCCAACTCGCAGGCGACATTTAACGACTTAAAAGACATCGTTATAATAGCTATGAACGGTTGCTAAAGGAGATTTCTGAGAGTTTTCAGGTTTCGAAGTTCCGAGTTTAGAGAAATTGTAAACTGGCTGAAGTTGGTTGATAATTTTGTTGAAATGTCGATTATTGTGCGAATTTCATTCTATTTGTTACTTGTTGGCTTATAAAAATTTTTATTCCAATTAAACAAATAAGATTTTAACAGTATATAAGTTTGCCGTCAAACACTGATCTGATTATTGTATTCAAACCGAAAGAGACCGAAATCAACAGCTGAGAACGTGTCTGTGTTTACGTTAAACTAAATGTAAGGACCAAAACCAAGAAACTATTATAGTAAATTATCTACAGGATTTAAACGGCTTTAAGTTGCATGGAGTTAATTATGGAGAAATTTACTGTAGACTTTGAATAGCACCTGAGCCAATGACGGTACGATATCGTACCTACTTCGTTTCGTGTCGGTTTTCGTATTATATTACAAAGACCAATAGATCGATATGAACTAATATGTAATTAATTTAATTATTTATTCATAATTTTTTTAACGTTTTGTAGTCAAATGGCAAAAAAACGGAATCTTCATGGATGTCGCGTCTGTCTGTTTGTCTGTCCATCCGCATGTTACAACTACTTATTTCTGAAACTATTAAAACTTTACTGTGTTAAAACTTGGTATCTAATGTATTCTGAGTTAGAAAAATAGGATAAATAAATACATTTTGAGGGTTCCTCATACTTAGAACTGAAATTAGAAATAAATAATAGTTTTATTATTCACACTATTATAAATTTATATTTATTGTCATTTTTAACACTATTCTTAATTTAAATTTATTATATATAATTTTCTTTTTTTTAATTTAATTTTCTTTTTTTAGTTCGGTTTCTATAAATATCGTGTTTTTCATTTTTTTAAACTATTATTATTTTTATTTCTTTTTTCTTTCAAAATAGTGTATTGTCATCGGTCCGGTCATGTTTAAATCTACAAAGTTTGTACATAATCTGGCCGTAGTGGGTCAAAATTTCGCCTAAAGAAGTCGGTTACAAACATACATACTTACAAGTGAAGTTAATAAAAAAGTGTAGCAAACCCATACAAAATGTATAATGTTACGTGTAATATACAAGATATTAATAGATAGGTTAAAATATGATATTGAGGTTCTATTTGGAACCTCAATTACTTCTTAAACTGAAAAAATTGGCGCTAGAGACACATCGTAAGTAGTAAAATTTGTATAACTTCTAAAAATACGAGAATGTTATCATTAATCTTAGACCGCAATTTACCTTTCATTTCTATATATTAGTTACTCTTTAGTTATACAACGTTAAGAGTCAGTACTTGGATGGGAATCAGACATATAAAAGATATTAATAAAATTAATAAACACACAGATAGTGTCTCAAAAAGGCTCTCAACTCAGCATGGCGTTATTTGTTAGATTATTTTTTTATTTTTACAAAATGGCGTCCAGTAGCCGCCATGTTGAATTTTTACAAGCGTCATGTCTTTATAGACACTAGTATTAAAAGGCATCGATTGACGAAAGGATCATTTAAATCGACCCAGGCGTTTAGTCTAGGTTTTAGTTTAGGGGGCAACGGAACATACATACTCCATAGACTGTTAAAAGCATTACCACTCCATTGCGTTACGCAGTTGGGTAAAAATAGCTGAATCTCCCTAAAATCCCAACATAATTTAAGGCCATTTCCTACTCCCAATTATTTATTCCGCCTGTAGGTACATTTGAGTTGGCATTACCGGGATTAGCTCTGCGGGTTTTATTATGACAGGACTGTCATGGTGTGGATTATGTATTCAATTTATTCTAAGATATTCCACACTTAGGCTAAACCTTTACATGAAAAGGCTACGGGCTGAAAATATCATGAGTGTGTAGATAATTTTTCTGTGGCTTCATCACATTTTGCGGACTGAAAGGACTTTCGCTTGCTTATTTTCGTTTCACATTATCTTCTGTATGCAGCGTTGCTTGGTATTTTTAATGAGATGTTTTTTTCTTTTTGTTAAGAAATAGTTCGAGTGGAGCAGACACGGCGCGTTCGCGTAATCAAAAAACAAGCGCAATTACTAACCTCAGAAAAACATTCTTTTTTATATCAGATATGTTAGTCTTAATTACCTGACCTGACGACCTCTGTGGCTCGATGGGCGAACGTCCGCCTGAGGAGCAGGTTGCGGGTTCGATTCCCGCTGGGAGACCAGATTTTGTACGATCTACTATTTCTGGTTTCGGGTCTGGGTGTTTTTTAAGTATGTAGATAATTAGGTATGTATGTATTTACAAAAAAAATGTATCTATGTAGTAGGTATATCAGTCACCTAACACTCATAGTACAAGCTCCGCTTAGTTTGGGGTTAGGTGATGCTGTGTTAGTAGTCCGGAAATATTTATATATTTATTTATTTATTACCTATTAGTACTTAATAGTCTTTTGATAAAACGTTATTGATAAACCTAAATAAGTACAAAATCGGATTGGTTTTAATAAAAGCGTTTCGCCCTTTTTTATCTCTATATTAGTTGCAAAATAGGGCTTAATGTGTGGCTAAACACAATAAGGTTAATTCGGTTATATTTCCAGAAATAGCTGTTTTTTTAAGAATACGTTCTGTGGTGAAATGTGGGAGTCATAAATATCTAAATTTAGCTATCAATCTCAACGCCCCCTCTGAACAAGAATAAGATTGAACATTTTCTCATTAATTTTATTGTTTGTTTCATAATACAAGTTATTTGTATAGCATTTTCCTGCAATTTTATTTAACTTGTTATGCTTTGATCTGTGTTGACTAACATCAAATAAAAAAATCGTATTAATACGTAGTATTCTTGAATATGTCACCGAGAAATATAATACAATCTGCAAAATGGTTTGTTGATCAATTTACTGGGATATTGATCAATTACCGGAAAATCATTAACGATTGTTGGAATGTTTTATTTTACTCAAGAACTTTTAGTAAATTGATCAACTGACAGTGCCAGGATGGAAATTGATCAACTTACAATATGGCATAACGTAAAATCATACAAAACTGGGTTGTTGGATGGCAAGTATTTAGTAATTTAATCTTTTCTGAATTATAAATACAAAAGAAGTAAAACTTCAGTAAATCGACAAAGGAATGAGATGAATAAAAAAAAACAAAAAAAAAATACTGTGCAAAAAGATTTTGTTCGGGCGATCACCCATCCAAGTACTGGCGTCGCGCAAAGTTGCTTAACCTTACTTAACAGCTTTTAAGATTGGCTTACCTGTCGCATTTCTGTTGCATCCGGTTTGAAATTACAACGATTCTAAAGAAGGTTTACTTCAATAAAATTTGATTAGGCTTACTGGGGCTTTGGCGACTGCTACTGCGGCAAGCGCTCGCTCGCCGCGCGCGATAACCAAACTAGTCAGCGTCTACTGATGATTTTTGTAAGTTGATCAATTACCTAATATTTAAACGTAAAATATAACAATATTATGCATTGATCTGTTTAAAAAAAATCAAATATATTCTTGTAATTTGTAGGTTAACGTCATGTGTCAACCCTAGAGGATTTTCCCTATAACGACAAGAGGAATTTTTTTTTTTTTTTTTTTTTTTTTTTATTATTGATAAGCCTTCATTTGACCACAATCTCACCTGATGTAAAGTGAAGATGTGGTCTAAGATGGAGCATGAAGGCCTAGAATTCATTCTTTTAAAAATTTAATTGATTCTTGACAAGCACTTTTTGAGTTTGTTAAATTTAATGAATAGTTAACTAAGTTTATTATATATATAAGTATTACATATATATTATAAGTAAGTATTTGTTATGAATTAAGGCATGATACCTCCACGCTTAGAAAAAGGATTTTGATAGACAAACTGTATTGGTAGTTGAAATCATAGGAACCAACCTGCTAAAATGTGAATGAATGCTGCTGAATGGCTTCTTCGATACAGGCTTAGCCTAGTGAAGAAGTCACCAGATACGGTCTGCTCTATAAGTTATTCGCAAATAACTGAAGGACACCTTACGACTATTTTATGTATGTTTTAGTTTTATTTCGAACTGTGTTTAGATTATAAGTCTTAACGTTTTTTGCTGAAATAAATATTTAAAATTAATTTTAATGTAATTAGCTGGCAGGCTGTGCTGCCATGTACCAAAAAAGGAGCAGTCTCAGCTTAATGCCACTCCGCTCCCCGGGAGAGGGATCGAAGCAACGCTGGTTTTCAGACTGCTCCTGATGGGATGACACCACAGTCTGTAGTATTTTAAGCAAAAACGACTGAACCTATTTAAATAAATAAAATAAATTTGATACACAGATTTTCTAGAGTCAGAGAAAGGACATTGGCTACTTTTTACCGCTGGAAAATTAATTATAACGGGTTCATTAACGGGTAACACCGCAGGGCACTACTACTTGAATATACACCATCAGAGATGTTGTCAGAACCACATGTTCTTTGTTAGTGACAGCTGCATCAATAGATACGTCATTAATATACAGGCTGTTCTTGTATCATGAGTTTTCGTCAGTATGGGAAGGTGTGACACTGTAAGACATACGAAGATCTGTCCTTAAGTTCCTAAACTGAAAAATCGCATTTACACATAAAAAAACATGTACTTAGTTTGGAAATCGAACCCGGACTTTTTGATTACTAAAAGTAACACTTTTTCTAATATTGATTGTGTGGGTCATAAGAACATTTTTGAAATTAATAATTTGCGTTGTTTTAATATCCTACAATTTATTTATTAGGTCTTCGCAATGAAAATTCTTTGTAGGTTTTATACATATTTTCAGACCTTCCCATACCGACCGAAAGTCAATTTACACCTTATATATACTATATATACCTATCCCTCAGAGGCTCAGTGGGCGAGGGTCCGTAGAAGCCGAGGAAAAGCTATCTACCTTCTAGGTCTTCATGCCCCGATTTAGACCACATCGTCACTTTACATCAGGTGAGATTGTGGTCAAATGAAGACTAGCATAAAAAAACGGAAAGATTTCACCAAATCCTTGATTTTACGAAACATTCTCAATTAAACTACATAGTAGACAGTTTAAGCACATAAAATCGTAAACAAATGAAGGATTAAAAACTGAAAACTTTTAAGAAATAAAATTAAAAAAAGTACTTACAGTCAAATAAAAAAAAACAAACATTAACCCTCGTTTAGTGCCCGCCGGCACTCAGGCTGTGACATGTTTGCATACGGATTCTTTGTTCTCAACCTTATTTTGTCGTATTCATTCCGAAAACGGGTATTAAATGTATAACGGGATATTTACCATGTTTGATTATCTTTTGTGCCGTGTTGGCTTAGTGGGAGGAAACTCGACTTTCATTCCTAAGGTCGTGGGCTTAAACCCCGCCACGCACCTCTGGAATTTTCTTTTTGAGACATTTATATGCGCTTTAAGCACGTGTTTTAAAGGTCAAGGCAAACATCATGAGGAAACCGGCATGTTTTGAGAACTTTAAAGAGTTTGAAGGACATGTGACATTCAACAACCCGCACTTGGCCAGCGTGGTTAATGGGGGCCTAATCTCTGTTGCCTAGAATGAAGTCCCTGTGTTCCAGCAGTGGGAACGTTAATAGAGTGATGATGATGAATTATCTTCTACAATTTTGTTGTAGACGCCACTGCTCCTGTGTGTACAATGATCTCTTTCCATCCAAAGGTTGCCTGGAAGAGATCGCTTTTAGTGATAAGGCCGCCCATTGTCTCACTTTTTCTACGCACAATTTTTTGTAATATTATTAATTTGGTGTTTCAATAAAGAATATTGTATTGTATCTTTTGAGTTTCCCGATATTTCGGCACAGTTACATGCGCCATGATTTGGATAACAGTTTTATTGACAGACAAAGCGGTCTACCCTCTTTCTCAGTCTTTTATTACGAGACGATGAATCACTAGAGTTGGGACCCGTTTCACACCCGAATGACACACTATCGCGACACACAGTAGAGGTCATTAAGTTATTGATTTTGTTTTATAGATTACTAGCTGACCCCAGCAAACGTTGTTTTGCAAAATGTAAATAGATAGTACCCGATCCTCAGACCTACTAAATATGCATATAACATTTCATAATAATTGGTAACGCCGTTTCGGAGGAGTACGGTAACTAACATTGTGACATGGAAATTTTATATATTAGGTTTCTGACATGACATTATTTCCATTAATATTTGTAATTTTTTCGAAAATGTAATCAGTGTTAAGTTTAATTTTATATATCATTGTAATATTTCATGTACAATTATAAAATTGTTTTATGAATAAATGAATATGAATATGAATACACAATACTGACGGTGTCCGTTCGGACCTCCGATGTACACTGTTTTATAAATAAATAAATATTTCCTGACAATCCACACAACAACATCTAGCCCCGTGGTAAGCTCTTAGCTTGTGTTACGGGTACTAGACATCTGATATACTTAATATAATATACATACGTACATAGATATTTTTTATTATACATATTAAACACCCAGACCAAGGAGAAAGTGCTTGCAGAACATACAAACACTTGACCCCTCGGTGGGAATCGACTCCAGGTTCCAGATAAATTAAAAGCCATTTTCTCGGTTGACGTTTCTGTGGTAATCTCAATAGCCAATAGTATGGTAGTTTCAAAAGTTATACCGGTATTACTCTGGTATATTGTTATATAAGGCATATCCTCCGACGTTTCGTTTTTATGTTGTCCTGGTATTGGTGTGTGTGTGGATTAGTAGCAAAAAGAAACGAGTTCTGTAGTTTTTTTTTACAAAATTGTCGGAAACTCGAACAATAGTTGATCAGGCAAGTAGCCGTAACCGAAAAACCAATACAAAATGGTGACTCCGAAAATACAACCTCAAATCACGTTACCTCATTACTCCGTCTCGACAGACCATTAGACTTCACCTGAACAAATCTCCTTTGAATCCATCAATTCCAACCCAATCCAATTTCAACTTTACACCGATAAACATAAGGCGCAAAGCTTTCAACAAATTACTTAATCCAAAACCTTCATACATCATTCAACATTGACATTTATGTATGGAACTTAGAGTTGTTATTCCATTGCCGGACAGAGGTTTGAAAAGCGAGAGGATGTGGGTGGAAATTGAGTCGTGGGTAGTGGGTTTAAGGTTTAAAATTGGCTATGCTCGGGTTTCAATTATTCGCTGTGGTATTCGGACGATGACGTGCGCTGGGATTGTTGGGATTTGAGTTTCGAATTTCTAAAAGCACGATGGTTCAGTTTAGAGCTGGCTGAAAACATAACATTTTGAAGATTGGAACAGCTGCCGGCTTAGCACGGCGGTTGTTTTCTAGGTAGAGAAGAAATGCTGTCTAGGTATAATAGACTTCTTATTTATATAGAATACTAGCTGACCCCAGCAAACGTTGTTTTGCAGAATGAAAAATAGATGTTGGCCGATTCTCAGACCTACTCAACATGCTCACAAAATTTCATGAGAATCGGTCAAGCCGTTTCGGAGGAGTATGGCAACGAAAACTGTGACACGAGAATTTTATATATTAGATGTTATTGCTAAGTGATATAATTCTACTGAATTTACGTAACTCCCGTTCTTATGGTTAAACTGATTCATCATAATTCTTGTTTTGTTGTTTTTTAGTGTACTTTCACAAATTTATTTATTTATTTACAATTTAATAAAACATCTTTACAGGTTATTTTTTGGGCCCTAATGCGATGTTATATTTATATTTATTACAAACACAACATAACAGATTTTAATAATAATCCAAATAGATTAGTATAATAATATTAACAATAAATCAACGAAAATATGAATAAATAATAACCAATATAAATCAACGATAATTAAAAATCAATTCAGAAATTCATAATTACTGATAATAATAATTTTAAATACATAACTAGTAGTAGGTACATTTAGTTTCAATAACCACCTGTGCCATTTGTAAAAATTCCGGCAGGCTATTAAAAAATATATCCACATTGTTCATGGAGAGTAGGTTACCTAAATAAATAGCGAGTGACAAGGGGGCATGCTTCAGCAGCTTGGTCCTGCATGTTGGCACCTCTAGCATAGCGGCAAAAGGAAATGGCCATCGGAAGTTAATAAGAAGTAATATTGACATCTATAGAAAAGAGTAACATCTATATCTATAGAGAGTAACGTATTAAAAAGAGTTTTGATTAATTCCCTGGAGAAAAGTCTTCATGTTTCAAGGTCAGACGCTATTTTATGATATTTGAGATTTAGATTAGACACGGTTTCTACATCATTCCAGACATAGACAAACTACGTAGATTTCGTGCAGCGCAAATAGTAGCGAGAAGAGATCGAGTATACTTGTATCGATTTCCTGCGAAGGCAAAAGTCGTATCCTTTGTTTTGTCTATTCTACTGTGGAATAGAATAGAAATCGACTTGCTAAGCCGGCTGAATTTAGGTCAGTGCAATGATTGGGAACAATGAAACGCTTCATTAGGAACATTTGTAGATATCATTCACAGATAGATCTTAGAGCAGGCAGGGAGTAGTTCATATCGTTGCGAATCAATAGAACAAGTTGCGAAGTTGTTTGCGATTAATTTTTGATATGGACTTTATTTTATTTTATTTAATTAAATATTTTACCCATAAAAAAAAATGGAGTGTATTATTCATAGTGTTCTTAAAATCAAATATCAATTCATATAATTGATCCCCATAGATTTTCAAACTTAGGAATGACAGTTAGTTTAATAAAAAACTTATTTATTATCTTTTCCTTATTCCTGCGAACGACAGACGGTTACCGAATGGACGTGATATTAAAAGGATTATACACACGTCTAGTTCAGTTAGAACGTCGAAAAACTAACATGGCTGATAGCATTTCTAAAGCTGATTACAGATACATACAGATACAATACAGATTGCTAAGCGCCGATCTGTGAGTGCCAAAGATCAGCGTAACTCATAATTTAGGGGCGGTATACTTAATTCACCTGAGTTTATTCACCCAGGTGCGTTAAGTATACTTTTAGTATTTTTAATTTTATTCATCTGGTTAGCCTTATTCTAAATGTTACGGTTTAACTAACGAGTTTTTGACATGAACGCGCTATATTATTAAATAATTACTTTTATTTTGTTCCCTATAACGACAAGAGGATATTCATTATTTTAAAACGTATCTAAATTATTTTTTGAAAGACAGTTTTTATTTAATTCCTTAAATTAAATGAATAATAAACTAAGTAATAAGCAAATATATATCCATTTTTCGTAGAACTTTCATTCGCTGCTTAAAACATTTTATTGAAAGTTTCAAAACACAAACTATTTTGTAAATTTTAAAGAATTTCAATTATAAATAAAGACCCATATTTTGTATAGCTCATAAACTTTTTAATTTATAATTTCATAACTAAAAAGTAACGTATTAAAAACTTTGTCTATGAAATTATAAATTCAATCATAGTGCAAAACAACTGACACTCCGCAAGAGTCTAGACGGTTTTCAATATGCTTCATATATTTTAGTAACTTATTTGAAGTTTTATTTAGTTTAAGGGTTATAAAGTTTGAATAGACGAAAACTAACAGAAGTATTTGCTTATAAGTTTTATTAATATACAAAAAGGATTTTATTTGATCTCGTTATTTAAAGCTAAATTTTCAGAAGGCTTAGCACGGCGATTGTTGTCTAGGTAGAAGAAAGTAAAAAAACTTAATAACGATGACGAAAGTACGATATAATTTTTATATTATCTTCATAATTAACGTGACCGTTTTAATAGATAAATAGATTTTTTATAGTAATTCTTGTTTTGTTCCTTTTTTAGAGTATTTTCTAAATTTTTAGGTAGAAATTTGAGATTGACATTATAAAAGCAAGTTTCGAATTATGCCATAAAGAGAAATCTACGTGTAATCCACTAAAGACGCCATTTTAATTACAATAATATATCGAAGAAAATTATTTAAAACAGTTTGATTAAGGAAGTCTAAAAAAATATATAATTACTAGCTGACCCCAGCAAACGTTGTTTTGCAAAATAAAAAATAGATGTTGGCCGATTCTCAGATCTACTCAATATGCTCACAAAATTTCATGAGAATCGGTCAAGCCTTTTCGGAGGAGTACGGGAACGAAAACTGTGACACGAGAATGTTATATATAAGATATAAAGTTTGCCCTTACTTGCTTAATAATTTCACTCTTTTATAAAACATATTATTCTCTCATTAACTTTGGTGTAACTCATATTGACAAAGTTGCAAAATAAATATTCTACGTACATAGATGTGAAACTCACCTAGACTCGCGTCGTAAGTGTTCATGTACTCTGACGTCATAAACTGCGACACCAACGCTGTCTTGCCGACGCCTGCGTCGCCGAGTAAGACGACTCGGTATTTTGGTATCTGTAGACAATTATAAGTTATCAATATGTTTTGAGTTAAAGAAACTTTTATAGTTCTGGAAAATATAAACAACAACATCCACGTGGTAAACTCTAATCTTGTGTTACTGGTACTAAACATCTGATATAAAAGACATACATCGATATTTTTATTATAGATATTAAATACCCATACCAAAGAGAAAGTGCGTGCAGAACATACAAACACATCGATAATCGACAAAACGTAAAAACAGGTAAAGCAAGCAAAAATGACACAACGATAAAAGTGAATAAATAATAAATAAATATAAATAAATATTTCCAGACATTTCACACAACAACATCTAGCCCCGTGGTAAGCTCTAAGCTTGTGTTACGGGTACTAGATATCTGATATACTTAATATAATAGTCATACATATATTATATTTTTTATTATACATATCAAACACCCAATTTTTAATAAATGACAAAATTTTTAATGAAATTTAATAAATGACGATAACTCAAGAACTTTAACCCAATTCTTAATTTTTTTTAACTATTTGTAAATGCTGTTAAACGGGAAAAGTTCTGTTGTTATAGAAACGTGTTTTGAATTGAGAAACTGTTAAACAATATTAAAAATTCCCATAAAAGTATATAAATGTATAATACACAATGAAAGTAAGCATCTCTCTTTAACTATCATCATCATTTTTCATCATTTCAGCCGTAGGACGTCCACTGCTGGACATAGGCCTCCCTCAATGACTTCCAGTGACTTCGTTCGGTAGCAGCTTGCAACCACCGCGAGCCTGCTACCTTTACCAGATCGTCCGTCCATCTAGTTGGTGGACGTCCTACTCTACGTTTGCCGATCCGTGGTCTCCACTCGAGAACTTTCCGGCCCCAACGGCCATCTGTCCTGCGTGCCACATGGCCCGCCCATTGCCACTTTAGCGAGCTAATTCGCTTGGCTATGTCGGTGACCCGCGTTCTTCTACGTATCTCCTCATTCCTGATTCGATCACGTAGAGAAACCCCGAGCATAGCCCTTTCCATAGCTCGCTGTGCAACTCTGAGCCTATTCATGAGGCCTATGGTGAAGCACCACGTTTCGGAGCCATATGTCATCACTGGCAACACACACTGGTTAAACACCTTCGTCTTTACCTTCGTTCTTTAACTATAGTCAAGACTTAACCGTAACTTGATGACGTAGTCTTTGTGGGTAAATCTTAGTAATCTACAACTGAAATAATGATAACCAGAATTGGGTAAATGATATAAAAGAAAATTGTACGTCATTGAGATTAATGAAAAAAATTATACAACTACTTTTTGTATAATTTAAAAAGCGAAAAATTAGAGTCCAGTATTTTAAGCCGGGCTTACAAACGGACTAAATATAATAGTTTTTTTTTATGTAGTCATCATACTTATTGTCTATTATTTATACATTATAATGTATACAATACATGTATATTAAACATTACATCACTTGTAGCTGGAAAACGGGTGAACTGATTCTAATATTTTATGTTTTGTTAAATTTGTCTCCGTTTGTAATAGCAATATACTATTCGACCGATCAGCTCGACTATTATATTGCGCTTCTATACATTACTTGTTCACAAAACAAATAATCTGATATCGTAGCTAATGTGCTACGATACCTCTACGAAGGTGCTACGAAACCTCTACGAAAGTGCTACGGAAACGAGTTGTAGCACGAATGTAACCCGTTCCACACGCAAATCTATTAGCTTGTGAAGTAGCCATAATGGTTTTTATTTTTATTTGCTTAAGGTTCATGTTTACGTAACAAAGATACAATTTTTTGTATACCATTGTTTACTTTATTTAAAACTAGTAGGGCCTCTCGGTGTTACCCGCTGTCAGTTGACAGACCGCGTTATAATGGATTTTACCGAGGTAAAAAGTACGCCATGTCGTTTCTCAGGCTCTAGAGAACCTGTCGACCAAATTTCATTTCAATATAGTTTGTGCGTGAAAGAGTTCCAGACAGACATAGCTACATTCGCATTTATATAGTTTAGAAGTATATAAAAGTATGGATCTGATAGAGTTCTATTTGGAAATAAAAGTTGTTGTTGAAAAATGTGATTTATCACGTCGAGATAAGGTTTGTTTCTATTTTAAGGTATACCGATCCGTCTCTATTTGAAACCAATATGCCATTCAGAACGCAGTTTCGAATTTCGAATGTGTGCACAAACATGGAAAAGGCATTTTCATTATGCAGAAATCTTTTGAATTTTTAAAGGTTTTTTGCCATTTTTAAGTTTTTTTGTGGAATGTGGAATACTGTACTTCCATAAAATCCTTGGCTCCTCTGGCTAAGTCAGATGAAGTTAACATTATTATGAATGGATTGAAAGTAGGTATAGAATCAACTAAAATGTAGTTTAAATCTAGTCTAATAATCTAATAAATGGAGTAAATAATGGTCTTGAAAATAGGTTTTTTTTAACACTGTCAAACTTAGTTATTTTGTCTATTTTGATACTATAAGTGGATTTCTTTAAGTAGCCTTCATAGATTTAATGTATTTCTACTAATGTTTAATGTGCTTATGTTTTTCCATAAAGAAATAAATTAATAAAATGAAAGTATGGTTACTAATTTAGAATGCATTTTAAAATATCCGTGATAAGATTTTTTTTTATAAAATTAAATACATAATAAAATTAGTTTATTTGCATGTACAAAAACATTGGTACATTTGGAATTTTTAAACAAATAGTGAAAGTACCCTAGTCTAAGCTCTGTCCCTCGCACTAGGTCTTGTAAGGTTACAGTGTTTTGTGTTAGTCCTAACTCTATTAATAATAATAAATAAAAAAATCTATTTCTTTATTGGTTAAAATTCATTATACAATATACAATGGGATTCTGACTCCTAAACTAAGGTTACCTGTGTGTCAGGAGTCAGCTCCTTCCATACAATTGTTATTACATTCTAGGAATGAACAATGTTTATTTCACAAAGCTTATTATTATTTGAGTTTACTTGGGAGATTGATGGAGGAGGCCTTCACACGAACATGGGATTCCATTTAATAAAGAGACAATAAGGAATTAATGCATGATTGATAATTTAATTTATATCTCATTTCATAATTAGAATTTAATTGCAAGAAATATTTTATAAGTTTGAATTTTGGAATAAATGGCTTTATATTTCATTTTAAATACGACAAAAATATATTTTTTAACATTTAATTACATAAAAAATCATATAAAACTACTTAATGTAAAAAAATATTATTATTATGTAGATTGATTTAAGTGTAAATAAAGTTAATATTAGTTAAAAGTGTTTTTCATTGATATGATATTGTATATTATAATTAAAGTAAGCAGGTTTTTTAATAGCATATCGTCACAAGAATACAAAACCAAAATCCTCCCATCCCATCCCATCCCATCTCAATATTAACCAACCACCCCCACCCAACCCAACCTATCGATATTTCATACAACTTTTCATAGATTTGTAAATATATTTAATAAAATGTACATTTATTACCGACATAACATCATGATTTAATATGGTTGTAATATTATAATAGGACGTAATTATATTTTTAATAACTGATCTGTTACTTAATTTATTAGACTTTTTAGTACCTAAAATTTTTATTAATTTATGTTCAGAAACTCCTATAAATTTCGTACGGGGATTAATTTCGCAGACAATAAAAACTTAATTGTAATTAATGAAATATGGCTAAGTGGGAGGACCCTCGACTTTCATTCCGAAGGTCGTGGGTTCAAACCCCGCCACGCACCTCTGGATTTTTCTTCTTGAGAAATGTATGTGCGCATTAAACACGTGCTTTAACGGTGATGGTAAACATCGTGAGGAAACCGGCATGTTCTGAGAACTTTAAAAGAGTTTGAAGGACATGTGACATTCACCAACCCGCACTTGGCCAGCGTGGTGAATTAAGGCTTAATCTCTCTCGTCAAGAGAGAAGTCCCTGCGTCCCAGCAGTGGGAACGTTAATAGCGTGATGATAATGAAATATGTAAAGCGAGGCGTAGGACGTCGTGGCGTTAGATGTTCAATTATTATTAGTTCAAGTATTATTAGTTTATAGTGATTTGTTCCCACCTAAACGTTGTTCTTCCTGTCTGTCCTTTACTCTCAAAAACCTTGATAGATATAGAGTTGAATTATTATTATTATTTTTTTACAAAAAACAATAAAAAGGCTTTGTCGACCACATCGCCTTATCGGGAAAGAGTTGACATTTTGAGGGATTATGTATTTCTCTTACTGATAATACAACAAATACTAAAAACACATAATAAATAAATATTTTGGGGGGCTTCCATACAACAAACGTAATGTTTACATGGTAAGCAACGTTGCGCGAGGTCAGTACTTGGATGGGTGACCGCTCAAACAAAATCTTTTTGCACTTCTAAAATTTTTTTACTGACTTTTGTTTTTTTTTTATTTTATTGTGTATAAACATTACACGGAACCCTAGGTGTAGTAATGAATCCATTTCCAATTTTTATGTCGTATTTTTGTGTGTCTGTATAATTAATTTGTATGACAAGCATAAAAAGTTTTTTGGACATGGTATATTAAGCGAAAAGGGTATTAATGGCACGCACCAAAGCCCCTTGAACATATTTTTTTGACTTGCTACTCTAGACTCGACAACATAGCAATAAGTGCATAATTAAATTTTTAATGTTTTTAATAAGTGATAAACCTCACTTTGCAGGTTAAACTATTTTTTTTAAATTTTATGCAGAAAAATTAAGACAAATCCGTAAACTTCGCGCACAGGCTAATCGGGGCTTCACTCGATAATACAAAGTGCAGAAAAATTTCGACTTATCACGTGATGACGCGTAGGTGTAATTGGTTCTAGCACGTCAGGGCGCATTCCTGGAGATGCAGGTTCGTATCCTGTGCGCGAAGATTACGGATGTGTCTTAATAAATAAATAAAATAAAAAAAATAAAAATAAAAAATAAAGAAATAAAAAAGCCTTTTATTTCCTACAAAAACTAATACAATAAAATTATACAATTTGTGTTTAATATTATGTGGTTGGTTATGTAGAAACCCCGTTTTGAGTAAAGGCTTCCTCCAAAGTTGTCCACTGCTCTCTATCCCTTGCTATTTCGTGCCACTTTGGGCCAGCTGTCTTCTTTATCTCAGTGTCTTAATACTTCTGCATAAAATTTTAAAAGTGTATAATTCCCTCACCGGTTCAATGTCATCCTCGTCAGGGGTATCCAAGCTCGCGGAGTCCACGGGCCGGTAGCCGGAGCAGCAGGAGCCGTCGAATGGGGACCGGTCTGATGCTCTGTTGAGGGAAAGTATAGATTAAGTCTCTCTCTCACTTCTGCTTCTCTTTTTTACCCCCACCAAAAAAGAGGGGTGTTATAAGTTTGACGTGTCTGTCTGTCTGTGGCATCATAGCTCCCGAACGTATGGAGCGATTTCAATTTAGTTTTTTTTTGTATGAAAGGTGAGTTTGGCCCGACATGTTTCATAAAAATCCTGCTGGTTGAGCCGTTCAAAAGTAATGGTGGTGAGAGTGGGTAAGTAAGTGGGGTATCAAATGCGAGTCCTAACTCCTAAATATTATGGTGTTTTACTTATAAGGAAATTAAGGCATTGGAATCGGCGGTTTTTCTTAAATTTTAAATTTAGATTTATCAGCCGTATAATGTCCGCTGCGGGATTTTAACCGCCCTTATATGGTAACACAACAATACATCATACTACAATAAATTGATATAGTAGGGTAAATTATGTACCTATCGGTGGTAATTATTCTTTATCACTACTTGTAATGGGTAACTTAGCATGATTTGATGAAAATCTTTATGCCATTATCTGGCGCTTGCAACAGAGACCACATTTCGGAAATCTCAAAAATATGATACAAGTAGTAATATTGTTAAAAACATGATTATTGAAATATAAAATAAATATCCCCACTAATATTATAACTGTGATATATATAAAATAACTTTGTTTTTTTGTTACCTCTTCATATTTTATGAATTATAACAATTTGCATGTAAACCGTGGTCCTAGTTTAAATTTTTGTCTAAATTTATTATTTAATTGTATTGACATTTTCATTGTCTAATCTCATATTGTGGAATAATTTAAACTATATTTAAATAATTAGTCAGCCACATTATAACCAAAATGACTTATACTATATATTATCAGTAAAATACTATTATGACTATTACTGCATACTTATAGTTACTTTTGACGACGTACTTTTCATTATTATATCCTAACACAAAGTTCTATACAAAAACTTCATATAAAATACTCTCTACTAAATACCTAAGTATACATTGTATAAAGTAATAACTCGAGCGCCAGCTTACGCAAAATTCTGCGCCCTAAATAAATATTAATCTGCAGGCGTGAAGTGAACGTTCAATAGGTAGACGCTATTAATCAATGTACCTATTGCGGCGGCGAAACGGTTGGCGACCTTTGCAAAATAAATAAATTAATTATTTTAATGTTTTTAGTACAGTAACACAGGCAAGGGACTTATTACTATGACTTAGTTGTCTGTTTGGCCGACCGCTAAGCTTTGAACCTGAAAAACCGTGATAGATATGTAGTTAGGTATTTCTGACGCCGCTTTATAAAAAAATACTAAATATAAATATGTATCCATATACATGTAGTCTATATAGCTCCTTATAGAAGCGCGCGCGTCTGTCAAAAGAGGCCACTTATGCGCAGTGGCCACTATTCAAGAAGGAACACATTCTTTATACAACAGAATCGAAACATCATCGCAATATACCTACGTACGTACGTAAAACCTCATTTTCAAAATCCATAGTGTAAGAAGCGTTTGATTTAAAAGTGAACAAACTGGTCTACAAAATGTTACTTTTTGTGTGCCTTTCAATTGAATACTGTAATTTTATATTGCTTTCAGGTTACTGAATAGAAAAACACGAATGTGTTTTTTTAATTAGCTCTTATTTTGGAAATATACCTAATACACATAATTTGGCTTCTAGTAACACGCTAAAGTAAAAAATATGAAAAAATAATAACGTATTTATTCAAGATTTTCTCTTCTTTTTCGTTTGTCTTTTGTAAGAGATACCCTAACAGTGGTTAGGGGTATATCTTTCAAAATTCCAGCAGTAGTCCGCTAACATTGACGCATCCCATCGGCCCTGGTATCTTGGTGGAATCGTTCACCATGTTCGTCACTTACATCACCGCAGTTAGAAGGGAAAAAATCAAGATGAGAGTGAAGAAAATGAATTTAAAGGGACATATTGCAACCCAACTACTGTTGATACTTTTGAAGGAGATTGTTCATAAGTTCAACATAATTTTAATTTCTCTCATTGCCCAAAAAACCATGAACGACTGCTCTACAAGATTCCCATGCTTCTTTTTCAAAAGGCAATGAACGTTTCTTTTTGTTTAGCCACTATATCAGATTTGTGGAGCAAGTTGTGCAACTAAAAATAAATGTCAACCCACGATTAGTCTTGGTTTTTTAATTTTAATTCCAAAATAATGGAAATAAGCAGTTTCTAAACGTTGTGTTATTGAGCATCTTTGGTTAGTAAGGGTCATCTTACCACAAATGTAGGAAAAATTGTCTGCACTATTAACACATTTACGTGACAACGAAAACTGTAGATTTTTCATTAAAAATGTTAAAAAATCTGTAACTATTTCACGTTTTAACTGTTGAACAAAACACAATCAGCGCTAAACGCAAAAAACAAATTTGAAATAATAAAATTTCCGCGAGTAATCACTAAATATTTTGAGTTACCATCATTAATGTGATATATCTGTCGCGCTACCGGCTATTATATTTATATGGCATAAATGCACAATAAGAGCTAACTATGAATTTTAACTTGTATATTTATGTTCAGCGAGTGAAATACAATCAATATAGTATATTTTTATGTAAAAGGCAATTTTGATGTAGACCAGAATTAATAAATATTGAAAGTCTTTAAATCAATTATTATTATTTTTAAAGATAATTAAAAGGTAACTATGGTAATAATTTGAGGCTACTAAGCCCTACCGCACATGCCAACACTTGCATTGGCGGTCGCGAGTCGCGTGTTTGAAACCTGTGGCGCTAACTAACTGAACTAATTCCGCATTTGCTCTCACGCCGGCACGTAAATGAGCGTGTACGCGCGTCGGCTAGGTGTCCGAGACATTGTATTCGAGTGGCAGAGTCGCGAGTTTGCAAAATGAAGAAACATATTGAAGCTTTTCATAGCAACAAAAAATTATACGGCGATGAACGGATTATATGAATACAAATAAATTAATTCTATTTATAAACGAATCGCAGAGCCACTATATTAAGAGCTCTTTTCAAATTTTCTTGCTTGATTTCCCTATTAATAATAAGCTTTCAAACCTCGCTATCCCTGTCGGATACTGAACTTAAATCAGGCCTCCGAATGACTTTGACTGACATCACGTATCCACCAATATCAATGCATCATTGGCGCTATGTGAACGTGTACGAGTGAGAGCATGTGCGACGGGGCTAAAAATGGCTGATCACTCTACATTTGCATCCAAAAGCCGTCTAGTAGCTCTCGAAAATACCAATAAAGGTCATTGCCGTAAACTGTAAGAACCTTTTGTCACAAAATGTTAATAAATGTAAAAGCTTTATTCGAGGTGCTTATTTCCCTTGTCAGGGTCCGGGTCGTTGAACCGTAAGACCCTTCGTTCACTGCACAACTCGTGCGCTAAAGATATCGCCTGGTGCTTTTGAATACTTAAAAGGTACATACAGGCTGGAAGGCCTAGGTAGGACTTTTTGAATATATGGACTTACTAGCGGCCCGCCCCCGCGACGCACGGGTATAAAATTTTCCCGGAAATTATTCGATTTTTTCTCGCCGTAAAACCATCCTATCTCTCAAGTTGGATCGAACTGCACATGGTATGCGAATTTTATTATAATCGGTTAAGTGGTTTAGAAGTCCATTGAGGACAAACATTGTGACACGAGATTTAAATATATTAAGATGAACACCATATTTGTATAATTTAATATGTATAATATAATATATACAGGATATCCGATAATTATGAAAATGTATAAATAGTAAATATATTCATAAATATTTTTACACGAAACCCTGTTGTAGAATGAGTCCATCTAACAATTTTAATATCCAATAGGGTTAAACTATTGCAAAATCTATATCAATCTTTCCACAGTTTCCGAATAACTTATAAAGGAGGTTATCGTTGTGCCACTCCGGTTGATCGATGCCTTCCGCCTAGTTCATGACCCTGCCTCCTTTGTGAATGAAATCACTTCCTTTTGTGTTGTGTTTCATACTACCGACCTACTATGTATAGAATATAGGAATGTTACCGTAGTTATAAGTTATAGAGGTATGGATTATTTATTTTACAAACTAGCTGGGCTGGGCTAGGCTTTGCCTGCGTAATTATACATTTTCTCGCAGTAACAAATAGCTTGGAGGCTGTGTCTGTTCACGTCCGTAAGTGGTAACCCTTTGAATCCTTACACGTGACCTCCGGGTGGTGCTAAAAACAGTCTCTGGTGGTAGGCTTCGGCCGCGGCTTGTCACCACCCTCCGGGCTGGGCCAGTGCGTGAAGCGATTTTTTCGTGTTTCGTAATGTGGCCCGGAGAAGCCATCTACCTTCTAGTTCTTCATGTCCCATCTTAGTCCACATCGTCACTTTACATCAGGTGAGATTGTGGTCAGATGAAGACTGATCGAGCAAAAAAAAAAGCTTTTGACCTTTACTGGGAAAACAGATGTGTCCATATACTTTTGAGATGTGTCTATGCCAAATTCGACTCAAATCTGGCTTTGCGCATTATAACTGTATTTTACCGTGGTAAAAAGTAGCTTATGTGTTATTCTTATACGTATGCTACATTATTGTGAAGTTTCATCAAAATCCATTTAGTAGCTTTTTTACATTCTCACGAACTTTCGCGTTTATAATATTAAGGAATAATACTAGTGGGCGCCCTCTCTTACTTCATAAACCTAGGACTTTCATACAAACTTCCAACCCCGTTTCACCCCTTACGGGTGGAGTTTAATAAAATGCGTTCTTAGCTAAATGTTCGGCGTAAAAGAAACCTACTTGCCTTTAAAGTTTTTAGGTGTTATATTCTCTAAAATTTGACTCCGTGACCAATCAAATCAGTGAGTAATAAAAAAGTTATTTTGCTTTAATATAATTTAAATGATGTATTAGATACTTTTTTTACTCAGCAGGACATGTTTTATGCAGAATGTGTTATAGCAGACCTACAAGTTTATTTTCCAAGGTTTGTGAAAAAACCCATGATATTAAGAGTATTAAAAATACAACAATATAGTTAATTAAAAACATAAACTGTTTTACCCATTGATACATAACCCTAAAAACTCTTATGTTGATTAAAAATAAATATTATGTTTATTTGTAACTCAGAAGAAATATATCGACGAAGCACCCTTCAGTTTAAGTTAGATAACAATATAACAAACAAAAAGATGGATTACCCTCGCTAGTTCTTTTGAGAGTGAACAAACAGACCACTAATATGATTGAAAAGATCTGCTTTCTCCGAACAACAAGATTTTTTACCCGACTGCGCGATGCAAAGGAAGTTAATGTGTTTATCAGTCTATGTATGACTGTATATATATCGACGCTTGAAATGTCGTAAGTGTAAACCTACGCTGTACAGGAGAGAAAAAAACTAAATTTGTTCTTATAAAACGTCACAACTTTGTCATTTTTTTTCTATTATGATTTTTTTAGACAGAATGTTATAAAATTAATTGTTTTTTAACTAAATATAACTTTAACCTCGTTAAACTCAACAGTTTAAAAGATGATGTCTCTTACACTTTGACATTTAGGATGAGGTGTCCCTTACACATGGATATTTTTAGCGCTTCGGTTTAATCGGATATTATTGCGAATATTCAATATATATTTTGCCCTGATAAAAATATACTATTTTTATCAAGGCTTTTTTGTGACTAAAAGTACTGTGCAATATTTAAAATCTGTTTTCATGTAATACTAACATTCTACAAAAATGCCACCAACTTCATGGCGTAAAACATGTAAATTTGTACAGCGAGATAGGTTGCAGAAATTAAAAACAAAGGGAATTGCCGAAATTTGTCTAATATGAAGAGCGGTAAGTACAAATTAAGTAACATATTTTGAGCCCATGTCCAGTATGTCTGCAGACCATGATAATGCTCAGCCGGTTTTAACATAGGAAAATTATGTTTACAAATAATAGTGGTGGGGTAATTTTAGTTAATCGATAAAGTCAAAGTCAAAAGGTTTTATTCCTTAGATACACAGATCATTCATGGACAGGTCAACTTAAAGTTAATTAAAAAAAAATATGAATAATAAAGGAAATAACATTGTATTGACAGTTCGCTTCAATTTTTTGTACTGAGTTGAGAATCGCCTTAAAGGATTTGTTGTTACAATGAATTTTACTGACATCTCTCAGGAGCGCAACCTGAAAGTGTCCAGACTATAATAATTTATCGATATCCATTTGATCAAAAACTGAAGACATCCCTATATTGTTACCGATATGCTGGTATTGACATGTTGATGTATAATTATCTGGATATTGGTATTACTTTTTGTTACTTTTTGTTTGTAATGTTGTTACAAAACCATGTATGCCTCCATACACCCGTACCGTCTCTTATGACGCAGTGACTACATATTATATTCTCTTTGGTAGGATGTAGAATGATATTATGGTATCATCTTTGGTCAAATCATTAAAGTATTGATGTTTTAAAGAAAAATCCCGACTTAATATTTTTCACAAATTATTATGTTTGCTTTTTTGATTTTTATAAATGATCATAGCGCCCCTCGTCGTTTAAATACAGCTTGAAAAATAATTGCTTTTTCAAGAATAAAAATCTTCACAATGATTTAAGTAAGGACCTAGAATCTTTTTAACCCTTCAAAGGCTTAAAAAGTAATCAGCTAAGGAATTAGTTATCTAAGAAAGATTAGCCGAGACAAGACGGCTTACCTTCTTTGTCAGAAAGGGGGAGAACGTTAATTAAATCTAAGCAAAATCTTATTTGGGTTTCGCTAATTAATCAAATATTAGGCTAAGATTTATTTGTAATTAATAAATAATTAAATATCATGGTGTTTTGTGTAGGTTATTAACTAAAAATTGAGATGAATAGGTACGCATGCTTGCACAATATGGTCAATTTTTTTTTTTTTTATTATTGATAAGCCTTCATTTGATTACAATCTCACCTGATGTAAAGTGACGATGTGGTCCAAGATGGAGCATGAAGGCCTAAAAGATGGCTTCACTGGGCCACAATTAAAATTTTTATTCTTTTAAAATATTTTAACCACGTGACACTTTGAAATAGATAAAAAAGTTTTTATATTATTTATCGTGCGCGTAAACTTTTTTTTCATTACAGTGGGACCTGCGCCTACTCTCATGCAAAATATGTTCGAACCCTAAACTCCTTTGATGCTGTGTCAACGAAAATCTAAATTAGAATTCAATTTGGCTCCACAAACCTCTTTATAAGCAATTTATGATGCAAAATGGTTCCAACGTAACGCGAAATTGCTATTTTTAGCGCCCGCCATGTTTGCTTTACGGCTTGAACTAAAATAAACAAATACCTTTAAAAGGCCTACCCTTCAGTACCTTTAATGTCTAGGTTGACGCCATCTTTGTCAAATTGAGTAGAAAGGAGGTTCTGACATTTTGGCATCATAATCAACCCGTCCGCCATTTTTAAAAAATGCTGTTGATTTTACGGCCAGTGCCGACACCAAAGTCATGTGTAAATGAATCGTTTGATTGTCATAATTTTGTCACATTTAAAGTAAATTCTTGAGTAAAGCCCGTTTTGGACGCAAAATGGTTTTCAAATGAGTAACATCTTTTTCACTATAGAATTTTATTTAACTTGACACTGGCAAATTGTCGCTTCAATCGCAAAGTCCAATTACAAGAAACTGAACTTAAAGCCCGTTTTCAATAGATGTAAATTTATTGAGCTAATGCTAACAAACAAAAAGTGTTAAATAACCAAATTTTGTTTTATATTTTTAAACTTATTATTTTAAAAAAAGATAAATACGGCGCGTGCCATCTCGTGGATTGTCAATATGGCGAACGAACGATGACCGCAATTGCGCGATATCGCGGATAGGTTGGCTTGTTTTCAAAATCAATCCAGAATAAAAAAAAAACCCAACAGACATATTTCATTGTGGTGTAGTCCTTTGAATTGGTGTTGATGGTCAAAATAGAGCACTCCTCTATCTACTTCACCATTAATTAAGTTGTGAGTGCGACCACAACTCAATTATTGGCAAAATGCTCGAGAGTTGAAATCTAGTCTAGAGCATGATATGGGCGTCTCTAGGGGCGAGTAAATTATGGTTTTCAACTATAAAGTTTGGTGTTTACTTAGTTACACAGTAGGAATGTGAAACTGTATTTCTGTGTCTATTTCTTTTAAACAACTGTTTTGGTTAAAACTTGTTAAGGCTAACTTGAGTCTGTTATTACTTTATAATACTTAAACTTCTTGGTTGAATAATGCCATAAATTCATGACAAATATAATAGCGTAGTTAATTTACTTTAAAAATCTTAATAACCTTATAAATAGGTTTATAACTACTACTACAGACGGGTAACATACCATGATTAGATGTTTTTTTTAGTTTGGATAAGATAGATAAAAAAAATATATTACTAAAACATTTATGTACATTTGTTAAAATTTTCAAAATAAGGTAGGTACCTATTACAGATATCTCTGCTACTCAATGTACCTAGTTAAATCATGGTGAGTTAAGATTTTTTTGTATCTACATTCATTACTTAAGTTATAATGTTGCAAATACATAGTGAAGTTATAAGTCCCCGTATTCTTGAAAATATATCAGTTTTTTTGTTAGAAAAGTCAAACTCAAAGTCAATACTTTCATTTCCTTAGAAGCACATAGCCTACATGGAAAGGTCAAATTAAAATTATTAAAACAAAAAAAATATCAAGGAAATAACATTGTCTTGGCAGTTCGCTTCAATGTTTTTACTGAGTTGCTTAGTGTGTTCCACTGTAAAATACTTGTTGTATCCAATGTTCAGTGATAACTAGAAATATGAGTTTTTATAATTATGGGGGAATGCTTCTTATTGTAAAATAGGAATTCAGACCAAAATATGTCCTAATTATATTCAGACCAGTAATATTGTAATCCCATGCATTTGACAGACTTTTAAGAACAAAAATGTTATATTTATCTGCCAAATGTATGGGATTACAACATGTTGTAATCTCCAACATTCGTAAGTGGCAACTCGTGGTACTGAACTTAAATATCTACTATCGCTAAAATATATTATATATGGACCGACCGAAACCGACCACTCCTCATTAAGTCCATTAATTAAGTTGCGAGTGCGGTCACAACTCAATTATTGGCGAAATGTTCGAGACAGTTGAATTTTAGCCTCGAACATGATATGGGAGTCTCAGGGGGTAAGTAAATAATGGTTTTCAACTGTCAAGTTTGGTGTTTACTTAGTTATCCTGTTGAAAAGCCGTGTTGGCTAAGTGGGAGTACCCTGGACTTTAATTGCGAATGTAGTAGTCTCAAACCTCATAGCGCAGATTTACTCTTCTTGTAAAATGTTGTTGGTTAAGTCCGTATCATCAGAAAATGGAGCTGACGGAAGATCAGCATTGGTTACCAGCCTACTGGTAATCATTCTAGGCCTTCATGCTCGATCTTAGACCACATCTTCACTTTACATCAGGTGAGATTGTGGTCAAATAAAAGCTTATCAATAATATAAAAAAAAAAAAAACACAACACAAGGCTGAGTTCACTGTGAGAGGTGAGAGGACATTTTTTTATTGTAAAATTACTATAGTTTTAGTAATCATAAACCTGTAAGCTTTACAAAATTAATAAATAGATTTTTTTTATTCATTATGTTTGCTTTAAACACGTGCTTTAACGTTAAGGCAACATAGTGAGAAACCGCTATATTCTGAAAGATTTGAAGAGTTTGAAAGACTGAGACATTCACCAAACCGGATTTGGTCAGTCTGGTGAATTAAGGGCTAATCTTTCTCGTCATGAGAGAAGTCCCTTTGTCCCAGCTGATTCAACATAAATCGGGGTGCTTGTAATAATTATGTTGGGATAATAGTTATCCCAGAATGTGTAGCTGTATGTCTGTTTTCGTAAAATACCGTCGGATGTGACGCAAAATCGCTTGTGGGCCCCGCACTGATCATAGGTCTCATTATATTATTAATATCTCAAGTAGTTTTTATCCGAACGGGATGTTATATATACGGTTTTAGAATAGTCAATCATTTTTCTAAGTGTTTAATTTAAAGAAAATGCACAACATATCTTTTTTTTTCGTCTTTTGGCGTAATTTATTTACAAAATAACCTGCAAAATCTTCAACTAGGTACACACATTCAATTTAAACAAACCATAATGATTATTCCAACAAGTATTTCCAATTCACAATGCTTACATACATATGTCTATATTTTTAACTAGTGGCCCGCCCCGGCTTCGGACGGGTTTTTATTCAATTTTTTTTATCGGCAATTATTTGATTTTTTCTCGCCTTTTAAACCTTCCCTAGACCTCCACGAACATTTCATGACTATGATAAGATAAATCCGTTCAGCCGTTCTCGAGTTTTAATCAGACTAACGAACAACAATTCATTTTTATTTATATATATAGAATATATGTACCTAAGCATGTCACAGCAATATACACGCTTATTACAATGATAATTGACAAATACGGAACACGGTAACATCTTAGGACCCGACCGGGAATTAACAACAAGTTGTTTTGAATTCAATATTTTTCAAAGTATTTGAGTTAAAATCCAGCCAATGAGCATTTTCTATCCATGGCCAATGAAAACAAATACAAACTATGTGAAACTTCTTTATTGGTTTCCTAATTTTACTTTGTTATTAATTGCCAAAGATAGCAGAATAACGGTATTCCCAGAGGAGCTGTATGGAACATTTTCTCCTAGGAGATTCCCCGGTATTCCCGCCGCCCCACTCCAAAGGTTAAATTGGCTTCTGTGGTGAAAGCTTTTAGACAACTGTTTTCGTAAAAAACATAAGCGACGAATTGAGAACCTTTTTTCTTTGAAAGTCGGTTAATAAATAGTAAAAATCTTGCTTGGATTTTTTGTCAACCTATCAAACAAACAGCAAAAACAAAGAAATACTCGCAAATAAAAATAATATTCTTAGTTGTTGTTGTTGACAACCTCTGTGGCTCGGTGGGCGAACGTCCGCTTGAGGCGCAGGAGGTTGCGGGCTCGATTCCCGCCGGGGGACCAGATTTTGTACGATCTACAATTCCTGGTTTCGGGTCTGAATGTTTTCTATGTATCATATGTATGTATTTACAAAAAAAAATGTAACTATGTAGTATATCAGTCACCTTACACCCATAGTACAAGCTCTGCTTAGTTTGGGGTTAGGTGAAGCTGTGTGAGTTTTAATAAAATATCCAACACAAATTGAACAACAACAAACTCTATATTCAATATTTCACCTAAAGACATCATCACTTACACGAGCTAAAAGCAAAGGCTGGTGCATTTAGCTTAATTGAACAAATTACTTATGCACTGAGAACTTGCTAGAAGCTACAAGACGCCAAAGAGCCTTGGAACACGAGTATAAAGAGACTGTATGCACTGTATTCCAGCTAGATGGAGCCACAAGTATCATCATTTTTAAGCTTGTCCTAAAGGATCGTTCTGACTTTTGACTAAGCAGTCACTGAAGCCAGTGGTGGTTCAATTCCCGCGCAGGGTTCAAGTGTTTGTATGTGCTGCAAGCACTTTTTCCTTGGTCTGGTTGTTTAATATGTATAAAATATAAAAATATAAAATATAAAATGTATATTACATAAAGTATATCAGTTGTCTAGTACCCGAAGCACAAGCTTAGAGCTTACAATAGGGCTAGTTGTTGTGTGGATTGTCCGAAAAATATCTATATCACCACCTATTAATATGATCGCTGGGTTGTTCTATTCTCTTCTCAGCCCAGTGTAAAAAAATTGAAGCGAACTGTCAAGACAATGTTATTTCCTTGGTTATTTCTAGTTTTTAATTAAATTAGCTTTAAGTTGACCTGTCTGTGTATGCATTTGCGTCTAAGGAAATAAACGTTTTGATTTTGACTTTGATTATCAGACCAATATTCAACATAGCAGGAGAAAAAAATCAGCCCATATCAACAGAAACACGAAGTTTTCAAAGCAAAGCCCTCCAAAGGAAATAAGTTCGAAGTTTCCAACGATAAGGTATATTATATGTATATAAAACTTGCTCCAATTTGCGAACCCACAGGTTGCTCCGAACTCAAGATTATTTTCATTCAGAATTCTCGCCCCGTTTTCCTAAAAGCAAAGGTTTATTTTTATTTTACAACCATACGATTTAAAGCCGTCAAGAGTTTTACATTTTAAACATATTAGGTACGTGCAGCTTATTTCAAAGAATTTAGATTAGTTTATAGAGTTCTACGCAGCCTTAAAAATAAGATATTTTTTTTGTTTTTTTTTTTTGATTTGGTAAATTTTTTTAATTTAATTGAGTTACAAGGCTTTAAAAACAACATAAGAAATTTTTTTTAATTACTACATTTCATATTTAAAGTCAATTTAATTCCCGTTGCTTACGGATATGTGTGAGTTTTTTAATAAATTAAATATTTATTTATTTATTAAGTCAATAAGTTATTTAAGTCATTATCGATAAAAGATAGAATTAGAAATTGTATTTTAACCACGAAATCACAATATTTTTTATTGTAATTGTTGAGTTGCGTATTCAGTATGTTTAAGTATCAACGAGACTCCATATTTTAGTCCTAATTTATTGTCCACGAATGAACGAAAAGGGTCGCTAAGGCCGCCCTATATACTCCGATGTATTGTCTTTTTACTGTTTGTTTTATATATGTGGAGTACAATAAAGATTCATCTATCTATCTAACTGCCAATTTATTGTACATGTTCAAACTGTAAGGGAGAGTAGAGGCGACTGGCGACGCTCGCGCAGCCTAGCATCAGCTGATGCCGACCACCGGGGTTTTTTTTTTTTTTTTTTTTATTATTGGTAAGCCTTCATTTGACCACAATCTCACCGGATGTAAAGTGAAGATGTGGTCTAAGATGGAGCATGAAGGCCTAGAAGATGGCTTCTCCGGACCACATTACGAAACACGAAAAATCGCTTCACGCACTGGCCCAGCCCGGAGGGTGGTGACAAGCCGCGGCCGAAGCCTACCACCAGAGAATTATTTAGGTTATTTTAGTTATTCCGCGAGAGTTCATTATGAAAACCCCACATAACCATACTTGTACCCACATACAGAATAATATCTGTTAGCAGATTTTTTCCCAAAAAATAATAAAAATAAGAAAGCGTTTGCTGAAACTGTATTTATGGTATTTATCATACTGTAGCTGCCGCGACATCCCCATTAGGGTGGCAATGGACGGCCTCTTATAAGAATGCGCCAGTCGAGATGTTGTCAGGGGGGAAACGGAGACGAGCTGTGAATCGTGTCACAAGTGAAGACTTCCAATGATAACCACGACCGAGTGGTCGTGGTTATCATTGGAAGTCTTGGCAAGAGTGAACCGATAAGACATTTGTCGTTCCGGACCGTAATAGTTCCTGGAACTATGTCCTCACTAGGAACCAGTTTGTTCCGCTTCGAAGCGTCGCTTGAAGTAGTTCCGTCGTTCCTTCAATCCAAACCAATTATCGTTAGCGTATCCGAACCAGTTCCGTCGTTCAAAGGAACTATATGATGTTCAATCCACGGCGGGACACAGTTTGCGCATGCTTAGTACTGTTTTTTTTTGTTGAGGAATTAGAACGGTTTTAATATCGTATCGTGACGATATCTACGGTCGATCGTATCGTGCATTATCAATACTTGCGAAAGTCTCAAGGGTGCTTTGACAGGCGGTAATATAATAAATATAATGAGGGTACGAACAAGTAACGAGACATTACTTAACAATAATGACCTTATTACCGCCATGTTTCTTGAGGTTTGTTTTGAAAGACCTTTGTGAGCTTACCAACAACGGCATTTCCTCTTGAATTATAATTAGTTCGCTTACATTATTGAAAAAGTTACTCGTGTATTTTCGATATTTTTTAATAAAGTTATTTCTGGGGAAAAAAAGTGTTCGACCCTTAGCTCGAGTCTTTTCTTTCGGACCGATTCTTCAAACAACTAATGAATATAGAACTAACAAAATCCGTCTATGTAGAAAAAAGTTTTGAGCTTAGAAACATTAAAAAAAAATTAATTGACTGTAATTGAGATTTCTAATTGTGATTCCCAATAATTTCTGATGATAATTATTCTGATTATATAATAATTTTAAAAATGTATTATGATGCGCGACTATTTTGACTATTTTACTATTTACATCGTTACCATTCACTATCTTTAAGCTTTAAGGCTTTAAGCGGCATGCAGATGTTCTGACTAGACATACTCGGCACAAAAAAAGGTTATACGTCCCACCATGTCGGCTTAAGCTCGTTAAATTAATTAAAAAGTTAATTAAAAATTATTTCTATCATGCCATTACTATCTACAATAAACTACCTGACGCTTTAAAAGATCATTTAAATTTAAATAAATTTACGATTAAACTAAGAGACTGGCTATTAGAAAAGTGTTTTTATGACATGCATGAATATATAAATTTAAAAAACTGACATATTACCTAATTACCCATTATGATTAAATTTTCAATTAATTTATGTGTAGTCGTTATTCTTATTATTATATTAGTTTTTTTATGCATTTTTTAATGTTATATTCTAATTAGTAAAGTTGTAATTATTATAGATTTGCACACATGTTTAGGTAGAGTGTTAATGGACATTTAATTTAGATTCAAGACCTATTGTACAAACATTCTCGCAAATAAATGAATTATTATTATTATTATCTAAACTAGCGACATTAATTAATGGGGTTAAACCATTAATTTCTAAGCCTGTAACGGATACCTAAAGTATGAATAACAATTATTTGGATACACAAAAACAGACAACAGCTAACAAAGCGACTAACTATAACAAAAACAAGCAACAAAAAACAATAACTCTCACAAAAAAAGTAAAAAAATAATATCCTAAATAAATAAAATAATCTGACATCATATCCAAAGCTACATGTGCACAATACTTTTAAACAATACAGTAATATTGAGTTACTGTTTTATGAATTTTAGTATAAAAACATGAGGTTTTTATATTAAAATTCACAATGCAGTGGCTGACAATCCAATAGTTTATTTATTAAAATAAAATTCCATGTTTCAATTCCTATCAGGTGAAACAATAAAAATTCAAACAATGCAGATAATGAAATGAATTTCACAATGGTATCTCCATTGTATCGCATCCGGAGTAGGTACGTACAGGGTGGAGTGGGCATAAATATTTGAGTATTTTATATCTTCTTATGCATAAAATTCTCGTGTCACAATGTTTGTTCCAGTACTCCCCCGAAATGGCTTGACCGATTCTCATGAAATTTTGTGAGCATATATTGAGTAGGTCTGAGAATCGGCCAAAATCTATTTTTCATTGATGGGTGAACGTTGCCTAACCCTCAAATGTTTATTTATTATGAGTTTTTAGTATTTGTTGTACTAGCGGCAAGAGAATAATAATATCGAAGGCAGTACTCCTGGACTCGGCGCGTATCGTCAGGAAGTTCCTCTCTCTACAGCCCTAGTCACCGGTCGCTTGAGCCTAGCTTCGCGACCGGTGATTCTCCGTTTTATATGATTTTTTCTGTAATCTAAAGTAAAAAATATATTTTTGACGTGTTTAAAATGAAATAAAGAGAATAATAATAATAATAACTCTTTATTACACACCAAGATAAAACAAAACAAAAATGGACTTATACAAACAGAAATACTTGTAAACAAAAAATTTAATATTATATGGTAGAAAAACTGGTCCTGTTTCAGCATGTCTCAGCATTATGCCATTTTTTATTCGATTCTGCTGTTTTCTATGTATCATATGTATGTATTTACTAAAAAGAAGTTTATCTATGTAGTATATCAGTCACCTAAAATACCCATAGTACAAGCTCTGCTCAGTTTTGGGTTAGGTGATGCTTAGTGATTGGTCCGGAAATATTTATTTTACAACTAGCGGCCCGCCCCGGCGTCGCACGGGTAAAAAAAGTTCCCGGAATTTTTTCCTTATTTGCTCACCGTTTAGTTTTGTCGTAGTCCAGGGTAGGCACCCTGGACTACGACAAACATTTTAAAACCAAAATCAGCTCAATCGGCCTAGCCGTTCTCGAGTTTTAATCAGACTAACGAACAACAATTCATTTTTATTTATAAAAGAAGATGTAATTAATATAAATGAATTATTTCATTTGATTTGATTTGAAAGTAAATACAGGAAGTCAGGGGAGTAAAGTGAACAAAAAGTCCATTCCATACCACACCACCATTCACCCACCTGAGCTCGTTACGTCAGACGTGCAACAGGTCTCCGAACGAATCCTTGACCTGATTCAAAGGATTTTTAATATCAACTGTACTGGGGATACCGAATTAAATATTAAATTTATATTCTTTCTACCGACTTCATAAACAGGAGTAAGTACTTGATTTGATGTGTAAATCAAAAACCAAGTAAGCAATCGTATCTTATCGTGTAAACAAGACTCATCATCATCATCACACTATTAACGTTCCCACTGCTGGGACACAGGGACTTCTCTCTTGATGAGAGAGATTAGGCCTTAATTCACCACGCTGGCTAAGTGCGGGTTGGTGAATGTCACATGTCCTTCAAACTCTTTTTAAGTTCTCAGAACATGCCGGTTTCCTCACGATGTTTGCCATCACCGTTAAAGCACGTGTTTAAAGCGCACATAAATTTCTCAAGAAGAAAAATCCAGAGGTGCGTGGCGGGGTTTGAACCCACGACCTTCGGAATAAAGTCGAGTGTCCTCCCACTTAGCCAACACGGCTTTTAAACAAACAAGACTAATGTAAAGTTTCAGAACAAAAATGAGATAGAGTTTCTAATCGCTTCTTTGCTCTAGTGTCAAAAATATGAAGTGACTAGATACGATAAATACCTATTTATCTTTTTAAGTACCTAAGTTCAATTTGTTTATGTTCTTTTGTGTTTTATTTTTGAGGTTTCAAATTTTCTAAAACCAAACAATGGTAATAAATGGTTTGTATCTTGTATCTATAATCTTAAGGGCATGCAAATAATTCAATACCATCCAAGCAAATACTATGTTTATTGATGGCAACGATGAAGTAGATTTAGATTTATTTAATAACTCAACCAAGCGTCTTAAACGCTGGTTGAGTAGGTTTTTCTTGCTTAATTATTTAATGTAACTTATATGATGCAACTACAACTAAATTTAATGAGTACGCTCTTATTGGGACACCCTTTAATATATCTCCTAATTTAGAAAGAAAGAAAGAAGAAAGAAAAATTTTTATTTGTGTACAAAAATAAGACAGATAACATTATTAAATTAAACTTAGATTAAAGTACACAAATGGGTCGACATTCAGCATGTGCTGTATCTGCACGAATGTAGACACAGCGCTGGTGTTCAGTGCCGCCCGTCCGGGTGTTGAGCACAGCACTGCCAACACACATTTATAAAAACATATTTTAATACACACTTAGAACATTAATTACAAAGGCATACTTTTTTAAAATTAAATAACAGCAACAATTTATACAAATCAAAACTGAAAAAAACTTGAAACGGTTAACTCCATGATTTGATGTTAGTATTATTGGAGTCTGCTCTATTATAATGATTAAAACTTTATTTATTAAGACCTTTGTAATTTACATTATGCTGATGCAAATAATTATATTCCAATCACTGGATAGAATTGAATATTAAGCCACAAGCAATCTCAACTGAACGGCACTATATTCCTAGATTAGTGTAGGAGGCTATTGAGATTACCGAACACAAGATTTCAATAAAGAATGGTTTCTAGTAGGCATGATGACTACATTAAAAGAAGTAGGTACTCTGTTTAATCTGTAAGCCCTTTAAAAAAAAATATATATATATTATAGATGTATATATTTATTTGGTTTTTCGTTTTTCATTTAAGATTTAAGGAAAACTTACAGCTAGCTAGTCTATACTAATATTATAAAGAGGATAGGTTTGATTTTTTGTTTGTTTGTTTGTTTGTCTCGAATAGGCTCTGAAACTACTGCACCGATTTAAAAAATTCTTTCACCATTCGAAAGCTACACTATCCCTGAGTGACATAGGCTATATTTCGTTTTCAAAAATAATATGGTTTCTTACCAAACTCCGATAATGTAACCCATGGTGAAAAAAAATAACCTAAAATCTTTCTTTAATCGCGAATGCTGCGAAAACTATTGAATATATAACAAAGTGATGTATTACAACTTTGTAGAACTTATCATTATCTACAAAAAACGTCGTTACATCATATCTCTAACTATTATAGTTTTGTGACAATAAACGATTTTTTTTAAATAAACCTAAAATCTTTCTTTATTCGCGAATGCTGCGAAAACTATTGAATATATAACAAAGTGATGTATTACAACTTTGTAGAACTTATCATTATCTACAGAAAACGTCGCTACATCATATCTCTAACTATTATAGTTTTGTGACAGTAAGCGATTTTTTATATTAAAAAATTAAAATACCACTGTTTGAAAAAGCTCTTTATTTGTGTCTTGGTATTAATCCTTAACAAAATAAATTATTCATTATGTAAGATTGCTTTAAAACCTTTATATAACTTTTTGAATTATTAGATTCTGACATTCCATTCAAAAGATATCACGAGTTAATTTTTTTTATATAATCGCTCTGCGGCTAACTATGCGTTGTGGAGTGGCAGGCGTCACTCGGGCACGGAGGTACGGGAGGGGTTAAGATCACGAAATAATCTGTCGGCTCCCTACTGAATGGTCGTGTGCGGAAATAAAAAAATTGTCGCTTGATAATATTTTGTCGCTTAGTTAGTAGTTAATAATTCGTTAACAGGTTACTAATCCCATTCAAAAAGTTATTTTCAGAACTAAACCCTAGCATATAGCATAGATATTGTACATATCGTCGGTTGCAGGTTCAATTGGGGTAGCCACCAAAACACGTAAAATAAGTTGAGTCTACAGTTTTTTAGCTTTTAGTTTTTTCTGTTCTTTCGAATGGCATAATAATAGATTTCTAGCTTTAAAAAAATATAGTTACGCTACACATTTTAACTGTGAATTTTGCAGACTTCCGGCGAAATTATGTTGTAACTGAACTGAGTAGGTATGTGATCCATTTACATAAGTCGAATTGTTGTATTCCTATGACCGAAGGAGGTTATATTTTGGTTTACCCGTGCAAAGCCGGGGCGTGCCGCTAGTATGTAATATAAACAATATAGATACACATACGTGCACACTGAAGGCCATTTGAGTTTTCACATATAAAACTCAATAATTATTATCAATTCAGTAAGATAGTGCCAATAAGGCATTATAGTTCCGGAATGGAGGCTTGGGACGTACCTATGTATTTAGTAAATTTTGTCCGAAAGCTTCAATGAACCTCAAAGCATCTTGATTTTTTGTTTGCAAGAAAAAAATAAAATATGGGTATAAGTTATCATTAAACATCTTACATTCATTCTCGTTTTGCCGACATATCCTACTACTATTATAAAGGCGAAAGTTTGTAAGTATGGATGTATGGATGTTTGTTACTCTTTCACGTAAAAACTACTGAACCGATTTAAATGAAATTTGGTACACAGAATCTCTAGAGCCTGAAAAATAACATAGGCTACTTTTTACCGCGGGAAAACGTCATTCCGCGGGAAAATCCGTTATAACGCGGGTAACACCGCGGGGCACAGCTAGTACGAGTATAATATTCTTTCATTTTGATTTAAGTTGCGGAACGCCGACAAATGTATAGTCAAAGAAATATAGGCTCTGTAAACTTGCGAGTCATTAGTTTAACCCTTCCCGCATTCATCTTAAAACAGTGCACTCTATATTATACCCTGTACTTAACTGAATTGAATTGTAGTGAATGCAAATAAAATCATCCTGATTCGCACGGATTATTCAAGTTTTCAATATATCCAGCATTTATTTTAATATTGTTAAGGGGAAAAGTTATGTTTCTTTAAAACCGGTTAAGCTCAGGAATCACTATGAAATTACTTGCTCTCAAATTTGCAATAAAAAAATATTTCACTGTTGTACTCATTATATTATATCAATGGTTATATAGGCTACTTTATCATTATTCGACCTGACCTCCTCTACTGGACATAGTCTTCCCTCTAAAATAAGGGGGTTAAACCATTTCCCATGACGCTGGTTTAAATCGGGTTAGTGTATATAAGACCTCGTTCATTCAGCTATGGGATATCAGCTGCTAGACATTATGTAGGCTTCGTCGGCTAGATGCTCCAGTGTTAGAGAACACCGCTCTTTCAATACAATCTAATAAAAGTGCACTCTATACTCCCCGCACCGTAACCATCTGAAGTGGATGCAAATAAAATCACAGCAGTATTTGCACACGAAATTTCAATATTCCAGCATTTATTTTACTTAAAGCTATCATTGCTAAGCGGAAATATTTTTTGCCGGCCTGATGAGTTTGGTTGGGGATCTAGGATGGTGTTTAAAACCATATCTTAATCCTCCAAAATCCTCGTCCATCGCAGTCTTATTAAATAGATTTTTCACACTCTCTATTGTCAAAATGTCTAAATACTCGTCGAATACTGTTAAAAAGCCGTGTTGGCTAAGTGGGAGGACACTCGACTTTCATTCCGAAGGTCGTGGGTTCAAACCCCGCCACGCACCTCTGGATTTTTCTTCTTGAGAAATTTATGTGCGCTTTAAAACACGTGCTTTAACGGTGAAGGCAAACATCGTGAGGAAACCGGCATGTTCTGAGAACTTTAAAAGAGTTTTTGAAGGACATGTGACATTCACCAACCCGCACTTGGCCAGCGTGGTGAATTAAGGCCTAATCTCTCTCGTCAAGAGAGAAGTCCCTGTGTCCCAGCAGTGGGAACGTTAATAGGGTGATGATGATGATGATGACTGTCAAAAAGCCGTAAAGTAGCTTCTAGAAAATGGCCATAAAACTAATTGAAATAATTTATTCAAAAATTAACTATTTTATTTACAAACGTTGTTAGTAAAAATGTGATCAATTTCTTGTCTTATCATAAAATAATTAGGAAATTACAATTTCAAGAATAATAAAATTTATAGATTAATATAATTAAAATCAATTCAGTCTTAAAACTCATAAATGGTAATCAATAATAATAATAATGCCTTGCGCTGATTGCCAGAAGGAGAAAAAAATGGTTGCTACAAAAGGACGGAAATATTTTCATAATATCTATAGGTAAATATCACAAAATAACACTCCTTGCAGTCTGAAAAATAATGCACTCAATTTTACGGTCAGTTGCGCGTAACGAACAGAAGGACGCAACTAAAATCAGCCTGTATTTGCGCAGGAAATTGAAGTTTTCAATATTTCAAGCACTTACTTTACATAATAAACTGATATTAAAAAACGGACGAGTTACTTTTGGTTGAGCAAATCTCAGGAACTATGAAAAATGACAAATAAAAATTTCACCGTTTTACAGCCTTCTTAGGTTATAATATAACGCTCTTCCTGTCTCTATTAGAAAAGCGAAATCCCTTAACATCTTTAAAGGCATGGTTCATCAACATTATCTACTGATGTAGTGGTATATCTATTTAGATAAAAATGAATTGTTGTTCGTTAGTCTGATTAAAACTCGAGAACGGCTGAACGGATTTATCTTATCTTAGTCTTGAAATGTTCGTGGAGGTCTAGGGAAGGTTTAAAAGGCGAGAATTAATCGAATAATTGCCGGGAAAAAAAATTGAATAATTACCCGTGCGAAGCCGGGGCGGGCCGCTACTTGATAATAAATTTTTCGTTTATTATAATATTATACTTTGTAAATGTACATATTTTTTCCAATTTTTTCTTTTTTTATATAAAATGTATGTATTTTATTTATATTTATTATTCATATTATATATGTATGTGCAATGATCTTTGTGCACAGTCTTTCGTGTTCCTAGCAGATCCTATCCATCCAAATAAGGCCACCGTAACAATGTGGCTATTGATTGTTATTTTAAAGTTAGTCTGTAAGCATTGGTGTGCAATACAGATATTATCTATCTATCTATCTCGATCTATAATTATTGCCGCACTAAAATACGTTCTTCCCGTGAAAAATCCCTTTTAACTCGGATAACGCCATAGCATGATAAAGTAGTTAATATAAGAAAAAATCCTTAACTAAGGGTATTAGCCTTTTTACTTGTTCTAAGTATCTAAGTTCGTATCCGACTGTATAATACTGAAACAATGTTGCAGGCAAATAGTCAATTAGATATGTCAGATACAAACACGACCGAGGTAATGAAATGCTGGACACGGCTGAAATGGCCACGCGACACAAGAGCAGTAAATATGCAAGTCTCTTATTAAGTCTCTAGCCGTAAAACCATTTCTTAGCTTTATTTTGTCAGTGATGTTTTTTTTAATTATAAGTTTCCTTTCCTCGCAAAGTAAATTTCGAACTTAAATTTAAATTCAAATTCATATATTTTTAACCCCCGACCAAAAAAGAGGGGTGTTTTATGTTTGACGTGTCTGTCTGTCTGTTACATCATAGCTCCCAAACGGATGGAGCGATTTCAATTTAGTTTTTTATGAAAGGTGAGTTTGGCCCGGGTGTTCTTAGACATGTTTCATGAAAACCGGTTGTGCCGTTTAAAAGTTATGGGGTGAGAGTGGGGAAGTAAAACAGAAAATCTGCAAATATACTAGTATTAAAAGAGGTATCAAATGAAAGCGCATCGCGTCCACATTACATAATATTATGTTGTTTTACATTTAAGGAAATTAAGGCATTGGAATCGGGGGTTTTACTTAAATTTTAAATTTAGATTTATTATTCAAAAATTTTCGGGTAATTCAATGGTCTTATATTAAAATAATGCTGTACCGAAATCTGCCTTTACAGGCTTATGAATATATTAATTTATATTATAACTAGCTGTGCCCTGCGGTGCTACCCACGTTATAATGGATGAAGTACTCTTAACCAACAACATATTTATTTGAATAAAGATTAATATTATTATGTTGATACAACTTAAACAAATTATTTCGACCAAATTAGGTACCATAAAAACGGTTTTTGTGAGTTAATCTTAAAAGATAGACATATACTATCGCGGACTGTTTTTTAGATCATTATAAGAGCTATTATTCTTTAATACATATTTTTGTGTATCTTGAACCCTTTTCACGGCGCACGCAACGGAAGGCTTCAAAGATGAACAATTTCTCCCGTTTTTTACACATTTACCACTATATCTTTGCTCCTATTGGTCGTAGCGTGATGTTATATAGCCTATAGCCTTCCTCGATAACTGGACTATCCAACTCAAAAAGAATTATTCAATTCGAACCAGTAGTTTCGGAGATTAGCGCGTTCAAACAAACAAACAAACAAACTCTTCAGCTTTATAATATTAGTATAGATGTTACAAGAATTATTAACTGTTTAAGTAGTTATACAAGATAGATTCTTTAAAGTTAATATGTATTATTTGTGCATAAAATTTGCGGAACACACGGTGACCAATCAAAACAACAAAATAAGCAAAGTAGTCGTCCTCATAATATATATATATATTTTATATTAGATAAACCTTCATTTGACCACAATCTCACCTGATGTAGAGTGAAGATGAGGTCTAAGAAGATGGGGCATGAAGGGCCACATTACGAAACACGAAAAAATCGCTTCACGCACTGGCCCAGCCCGGAGGGTGGTGACAGCCGCGGCCGAAACCTACACCCAGAGACTGTTCTTAGCACCACCTGGAGGTCACGTGTAAGGATTAAAAGGGTTAACACTTACGGACGTGAACAGATAAATCTAAATTTAAAATTTAAGAAAAACCCCCGATTCCAATGCCATAATTTCCCTAAACGTAAAACAACATAATATTATGTAATGTGGACGCGATGCGATTTCATTTGATACCCCACACTAGTATATTTGCAGATTTTCGGTTTTCCTTACCCACTCTCACCCCCATAACTTTTAAACGGCACAACCGATTTTCATGAAACATGTCTAAGAACACTCGCGCCAGACTCACCTTTCATACAAAAAAAACTAAATTGAAATCGCTCCATCCGTTCGGGAGCTATGGTGCCACAGACAGACAGACAGACAGACACACAGACAGACAGACAGACAGACAGACAGACACGTCAAACTTATAACACCCCTCTTTTTTGGTCGGGGGTTAAAAAAACCTCCATTAAATATAAAGCTTTATTATGTACGTAAATTAAGTTGTCAACAATAGTCATGAACATATACCAAGTATTTACTTTATTTATTTTACTATAAAGGTAATTCCTTGAAAAATAAAGAAGAATGTAGTGCCTTACAGATCTTACGAGATCAGAGAGAACTGATCCCTCATAATGATGATGATAATACCTGTGCAGAGCCGGCGCGGACTACTCGTTATCAATAACGAGCTGTTTTATCTACACATTACCGTTACAATGAGCGCATCCATTTGAAAACATCGTAAACACTCATTCGTAAATAAATACAATGTAATTTTAAATTATGAGTTGTAACTATGTTAACAAGTCAACAATGTTACATTCAAATGGGACAATATCGGCAAAAACAAACACAGTTGGTTGTTGTAAGTATACGCACACAATGACTTTGCTAACGTCCAGAAGGATCACTTTGTGTGAATGTTTTCAAAAAAACTACTTTTTTGACGATATAATAGAGTGCTTTTATGGGTAACAGGGCTCTTTCTGTCTGGTTTTTACACAGCTACAGAGAAGCAAAAAGGAGGACTATGATTTTGACATGTATTGGCTATGGATGCTCATCTGTTCCCTCGTAACTTCTAAACAAGTATTCATAATTAGATAAATGAGGTGTCGTTGGAAGCCTCTTGTTTGTCGGTTGCGATTGTCCGCTAGATATAAGCTACATGACGTCGTGTTAAAATGCCTACAACGCCCTCCAGGGGACATAAAGTAAAGAAGGAAACATATTTTTCTTGACGGTGTCGTGTGGGGTATTAAATGAAACAGCTTTGTTAGCACATTTCAAATATGTAAATATTATTAGCTGTTGCTTCTATCGTTTGATAAACCTATCAACTGATAGCAAGAATTAAAAATAAATACGCTTTAATTGTATATAGAGCTGTAGCAAACCGTATGTATTCGGTACTGAGTAACGGGTACTCCGTCCAGTACCGAGTAACGAATCGTTACTCACGAATACATTTCGTTACTCGTATTATTCGTATTATCAGCGCCAACATCGTTTCTGTTTTCGCAAGTACCGTAGATGCGGTATCGAATTATGTATAAATGGTTTACACATTACGAATGACGCGACCCCGCGAAGATACATGCATAATATGTAAATGTACGCGATGCGATTTGTTTCGTTACTCGAACGTTATGCTGTATCAAAAGTATCGAGTAACGTACCTACCGATACGAAAGTAACGAGTACTAAATGATATAGTAACGGATTCATATGGGTACGCTTCTTATCGTTATTTTACATCTCTCATTTTAATAATAACCTATTAAAATTCATAATCATTCTCCATAATAATTACGCATAACACGTATTCACTTAATTCCAAAATAACTTAAATAAAAAGAAAGTTTCAAAACTAAATCCTATCCTTCAAACATTTTCTTGTTTCGTACTTTTAAGAGCGTCTTTCAGTAGTTGGACTTTAGTTTTTAAACTTTCTTTCTATCCTTTAATTGTTTTTTATTTGGTTTAAGATCTTAAAGGAACGCGAGAATATCAAATACATCATATTCATATTCATTCATTCGTTGCCTCATGTGTTTACAATAAAGGTATTACATAATAGATTCCCTGACATGAGCCCCAATAAACACAACAATAATAAAAAAGTGTTTGTGTGTCAGCTACGACGCACGATTGGAGTTTACTCCTATTGATTTTAATAATATCAGAGTGCTGAACTAAAAATGGCAAGTAAAATTAACCGAATAAACTTGCGCTTGCTTATAGCTTTTGACCGATACATCATAAATATTGATTACATTTATAACCGACCATACTCGTAAAATAACGATATTATGCTTAATATGTTCTATGTGTATATATGTAAATGTAATGGCTATGGAATATTTTTGCATTTCACTTCAGAAATATAACAGTAGATGAAACTTAATAAAAAGAAACTTAATTAACTTAATATAAATAATTATATTAAGTTAATTATTTCTTAACTTAATAGAAAGTTTCTTTTTATTTGTCATAAGCAGGCAAAAGTCACTTGACCATAAAGCCAAGTGATATTATATTGCATACAGCCTCGTGATCTGTTTTCAAAAAGTGAAAGAACCTTCTTTATTTTAAATATCGTAAGAACAGCATACAACCTTTTTAGTTTTAAATGCCGTCATGGAACCTTTTTACAAGCAATACTTTTTCGAACGCGTATTCGAATGTCAAAAATGGTAACTCGCATTCCAGAGACACAACAAACAACCAATCAAAATGCGTTAAAGTTCTTATTTCGAACGAGACGTTTCGACGGTATTCCATCTCATTCTTTTACACGTTGAATCCTACAGATATATTTGTTTGTCTCTTTCTACGTAACGCCTCAACTTTTGTTAACACTTGATTTTACTCCCCATATAATTTCCGTACCGGGCCTTATAACTCAAATCGTTTCTTAAGGAGTAAACTCCAAAAATACAATAATAATTTCATTATTTTATCTTTTTCTGATATATCATTTATGCCAAAACGAGGTGATTCTATCTGCGGTTTTATGGTATGAATAGGTACACAATTTAAACGAGCTCTGAACAGGTTTTTCCACATTTCTCCTCAGTGCTGATGAAAGAACCCCGGAGCATAGCTCTCTATAGCACATTGAGAGACTTAGAGCCTATTCACACGATCTATACCTAGTGAAGCACCACGTTTCATAACTGCAAGTTATCACTGGCGAGCTGTTTGAAGACTTTTTTCTTAACCAGGCACCGACTAATTTTTGTAAGACTAGCTGCCCGCCCGCGGTTTTCCGTAATAATATTTTTTCCCGTGGAGAAATGTATCTTTTGTCCTTTACTAGGAAAACAGCTATTTCCATGCCAAATTAAACACAAAACCGCTTTGCTCACAATAATTGTATTTTACTAAACATCCTATTTGTTATTCTGATATGTAAGCTTTATTATTGTGAAGTTGCATGAAAATATATCCAGTAGCTTTTGCGTTAAAGAGCAACAAACACACTTACATGTCTATATATATATTTCCGCACTAATAACACAGCATCACGTTAACCCAAACTAAGCAGAGCTTGTACTATGGGTGTTAGGTGACTGATATATTACATAAATACTTTTTTTGTAAATACATACATATGATACATATAAAACACCCAGACCCGAAACCAGAAATTGTAGATCGTACATCCTCATAAACCTTCGCGTTTATATTATTATATATTTAGCTCTATGTTAAAAATAATAAATTCTTGTATACCAATTTACAATGTTACATGCAAATCATACCGAGCTCGCCCGGTATTCGTCCGATACGAATAATCGTAAACTAATCTCATTATAAGTTCCTACATTATTTTATGATGCGTAATAATGGGCCATGAACTTACATTGTAATCAGATTAGAGATACATTTGTTTGCTTAACAATGTTTACTATGGAAGAGAAATTGATTCATTTAAAGTTTGCTTAACAATGTTTACTATGGAAGAGAAATTGATTCATTTATTTTGCTGAAATTTATAAAGCATAGGTCTTATTACTTTATAGAGGTAACAAATTTAATAACTTGCATGCCGTTGGGCCACTGCAAAAGACTAAGGTAAGAAGTAGACTCGAAACGTCTACTTGAATAATTGTCTATTAAAGTTATGTAAATTAATAATGATCAATTAAAATGATATCTTATGTGATGTCGAACTTAAAATCTAGTAACAGATAGGAGAATGTAGTTCAATTTCTTTATGATCTATTTCAAAAATACCTGTTATATTTTTGTAAATTAAAAGAATGTCGTTAAAAATTAAATATGTCAATTATCATTAATATCTAAAGTTGGTAAGTAAGTATTATTTATCATTACGAAAATCGTCAGTTGTTAAATAACAATTTTGTAATAAAATTGCTTTAAAATTTTGTCAATGTACAGTTTCTTTGTGTTCGCTTTTTATTATGTCAGGAAGTTTATTGTATATTTTTGTAGGTCTAATTAGGTATTTATAGTAGTAATGCAATGATGCTTATAAGAAGTAAACGAATGGTGGAAGTGGTGGTAGGACCAAATGAAAAAAAACATTATAAAAAAAATAATAAATTTAAGCAAACATGTCTGACCCTTTTGTCTCGTCCGGCACTATACGAGTGATGGGTTAATCCATGTTACATGTAAGTATAACAACTTAGTCAATATCGCACACGCCCGGTATATTTAACGTCCAATACAGGTCACGGAGTAATCGCCAACTAATCTCATTATAACTTCCTACGTTGTTTTATGATGCATATGATGGGTTATAAACTTACATTTTTATTGAGAAATTTACGTGTTATTTTTAATTAATAATAGTTTACTACGCCACAGTTTTGCCTGCGTTATGTATTGTCATATAGATGTTTTTTGCGTTCATAATCTACAGATTTAGTAGATACCTAGTAATAAAATATTGATATTTTCACACCGAAACTGCACATTTTTCGCAAATTTTTATTTTAAAATTTAAGTAACAAATTATAATAGTTTTTTCTCCAAATTTATTAGAATATAGATAGCTTCTCCGGACCACATTACGAAACACGAAAAGCATATTAAAAGAAATTGTAAAAGAATAAGATGGACTCATACTACACCTAAGATACGCATAAAGTTTATTATACACATTTTCCAAAAAAAAAACATTAACTTAAAAGTAAAAACTCATAGTATTTTGTATTGTGCACGCTTTCGCGATTTCGACCATACGCGCTTTCGATTGAGACCCCATCATCATCAGCACCCTATTAACGTTCCCACTGCTGGGACACAGGGACTTCTCCCTTGACGAGAGAGATTAGGCCTTAATTCACCACGCTGGCCAAGTGCGGGTTGGTGAATGTCACATGTCCTTCAAACTCTTTTAAAGTTCTCAGAACATGCCGGTTTCCTCACGATGTTTGCCTTCACCGTTAAAGCACGTGTTTAAAGCGCACATAAATTTCTCAAGAAGAAAAATCCAGAAGTGCGTGGCGGGGTTTGAACCCACGACCTTCGGATTGAAAGTCGAGTGTCCTCCCACTTAGCCAACACGGCTTTTTGACGCGGCGGATTGAGACCCCACTCGAGTATATTTGCAGTTTTTCGGTTTTCCTTCTCCACTATCACCCTCACAACGTTTTAACGGGTCAGCCGATTTTCATCAAACATGGTCTAAAGAACACTTGCACGAAACTCACCTTTCATTGAAATCGCTTCATCCGTTTGGGAGTTATGATGTCCCAGACAGACAGACAGACCCACAGACAGACAAAACGTCAAACTTCCCCTCTTTTTTGTCGGGGGTTATAAATGCAAATATGCAGTTAGAGCTGTCACCGATTCAAGTACTTTGGTGGCCTGATTTGCCCCGGGGCCCTTGCTACGCCACTGCTTGTAACATTTATAAAATGTCTTGAGGTTCAAATTTGTCTTAAGATATAATATGACTGTTTCTCAAACAGAAGTACTTACTCAGTTCACAAGCACAAAGAGCATAAATATAATCAGTTTGTCTGTGTTCTTAACAAGAAATTTATGTTCAGCAGAAATAACAAGATGCTGAGTTAATTTCTTCTTGCAACAACATTATTTAATAAAAGCCTTTGCTTAATATAAGTTTTTATTTAGTTTCACCAGAGCCGATGTTTGCCTGTAATCAAATCTTGTCTGTTAAATTCACAGAACTATTTTTTACGCTAAAAGAAACAAGGTTGGGAGCGAGGAGTCTTAATTAAGTTCAAATTGTCAGAGACAAAAAGAGATAGTAATTGAAGTATTAAATGTATCATAGTTTTGAAGTGAAACTTCTTTAGAATCGTTGTGATTTGAAACCGGATGCAACGGAAATGGAAATAAGATTGGCTTACCTGTCGGGTAAGCCTATCTTAAAGGCTAACAAGGTTAAGCATCTTGCGCGACGCCAGTACTTGGATGGGTGACCGCCCGAACAAAATCTTTTTGCATAGTATTTTTTTTTGTTTTTTTTTTATTCTTCTTATTTTTTTGTCGATTTACTGAAGTTTCACTTCTATCGTGTGTGAATCGCACACACACCTTTTTTTTACTAATCTATTTATTATTATGGTTCGAATTATGATAATTTGTGTAGTTGCATCTGATAATTTCATGTCATTTGCACACCTCACAATAATCAAACTACGGTGTTCTATTTGTAGGTATATATGTAATATATATAATAATAAAATGTATTTATTTCAAAGAAAGGTTTACAGTAGTTCTTAAATAAAAGGAGTAGGTACATTAATTAACTATTTACATAAAATAATTACACCGTAAAACTTCCAAGGTCAGATTCGACGACTCCTCGCTCTAACTAAGTAAAAAACTTGTAATGTCATCTTACATAGTTTTTGCAAAAAATAAAATAATAACAATATAACTCTTTATTACACACCAAGATAAAACAATACAAAAATAGCTTCAAGCTTAATACAAAATGCGTAATGGGCGGCATCAATGCTTAAAAATTAAATCTCAATAAAACCCTTTAACCTGCATAGAAACCTTACTAGTGTACGTTACCCATTTAATGGCGTAAGCCTGCTTACCCAGTCATTTGAACTATTAAATTACAGCATGGCACTGCTTAGGCGGCTAACACACCGTCACGCACTACGCTGCATCTTACGTGTCGTACGTTACCCATTTAATAGCGTAAGCCTGCTTACCCAGTCATTTGAACTATTAAATTACAGCATGTACACTGCTCAGGCGGCTAACACACCGTCACGCACTACGCTGCATCTTGCGAGTCGAGTGTGTCGACGTGTGTGACGCTATTACGCGTACTTACGGAAATGCAGATCTGGTTACGTTGCGTGGTGTGTTTTAATCGCTGTAAGGTATGTTTCACGATCTTAGATTTAAATTAGACAATAAATAATAAAATAAATATTTCCGGACAAACCACACAATATCTAGCCCCTTGGTAAGTTCTAAGCTTCTGTTACGGGTACTAAATATCTGATATACTTAATATAATAGACATACATAATGCAGATTGATATAATTCTTTTACACCCAGACTGGTCTGGATGTAAAAAAGTAATAAAATATAGTCAACTGTTTAAATATAGAGCTATCAAGGCAACTGTCACCTGTCAGTGACTGACTGACCGAGATTGCTCTTTATTTTGACCATACAATAGTTTACTCGAAGATTGTGAAACAAGCCCTTAGTGTTGCGAAACATAAACAGAAATATTGGTAGTGAATATTTTAGACCGTCCACACTCTTTGTAAATTTCTTAAGTTGTCTGGAAAACATTGCTATGAGCATTTGTTTAACCTCCGCATTACAAAACGGCGTTGTTTTATAAAACAACTAGCAGTTATTTAAAACGGCGTATTATAGAATTTGACTGCCACATACTCATTCTAATTCTTCTTTGAAATGTTTTAGGTTACACAAAACGCTTATTGAAATCTTAATATTAGGTCCTTACATATGAAATTGGCGTTTTGTATGGGAGGAACAAAAAGTCGAATATTTTTTAATATAATATATTTAATTAATCAAAGTATGAACCATTATTTTCTATGCACTTTTGCCATCTTATAGGTAGTTCATTGATCCCTTTACTAAAAAAACCAGTCGGACGGGAATCAATAAAATCTTTGAAGGCGATTTGGACTGCCCCATCGGAGTTGAATTTTTTCCCTTGCAAGAAGTTATCCAAATTTCGAAAAAAATGGTAATCTGTTGGAGCAAGGTCCGGGGAGTACGGAGGATGTCTTAGACTTTCCAATTGAAGCTCTTCTAATTTAGTAGCCGTCTGTTGCGCAGTGTGTGGTCTAGCGTTGTCGTGAAGCAGCAGTGGCGTGGAGCGATTGACCAGCCTAGGTTGTTTAGCCGCTAGCTTTTCCATCATGGTTTGCAATTGCTGACAATAGACATCAGCCGTAATAGTCTGGCCAGATTTGAGAAAACTGTAATGAACAATACCGGCACTAGTCCACCAAACGCTTACAAGTAACTTTTTTGGGGTTAATTTTCGCTTGGGGCAGGATTTGGCTGGCTGGCCAGGATCCAACCATTGCGCTGAGCGCTTCCGATTATCGTAAAGAACCCATTTTTCATCACAGGTAATGATTCGGTTTAAAATACCTTCATTATTGTGCCGGTTTAGTAATGTAACGCAGCAGTCGACGCGCGTTTGCCGGTTTGCTTCAGTCAATTCGTGAGGTACCCACCTTTCAAGCTTTTTAATCTTCCCAATTTGCTTCAAGTGAATTAAAACAGTTTTATCACTAACACCGCAGCCTGCAGCTAACTCGGACGTGGTTTGCGATGGATCCGCTTCCACAATAGCCTTCAACTCTTCATTATCAACTTGAGTCTCAGGCCGTCCACGGGGCTTGTTCTGCAAGTCGAAATTTCCAGAACGAAAACGTTGGAACCAAAAACGAACTGTGTTTTCTTTTGCAACACGACCGCCATACACATCATTCACCCTTCGAGTTGTTTCCGCAGCACTAGTGCCACGGCGGAACTCGTACTCGTAAATAATGCGATATTTTAAGTTTTCCATTTTGTAAAATGAGTGACGCAAACAGAAAAAAACAGAAGAAAAAAAACAAATGAATGACGATCATCGAAGCACAAATACATGAGTCTATAGCTGTACAAATTTGAATTTGGAATTCCTTACCAAAGAGGAGAAATTTGTGATTAAAGTGGCCAGTACGAAAAACGCCAATTTCATATGTAAGGATCTAATATATATAAATCTCGTGTCACAATGTTTGTCCTCGATGGACTCCTAAACCACTTAACCGATTATAATAAAATTCGCACACCATGTGCAGTTCGATCCAACTTGAGAGATAGGATAGTTTAAATCTCAAATTATAGTCGCAATTTTAATTTATTTCTAATTATTTGTCTGTTATTATCTACAGGTTAACTAAAGTGTAAAATAAATGTCTTTTTATAGGTTGTCTATGATTTTTCTTGATAAGCTATTCATACGTGGTGGTAATATACTCTTTGAACTTTCGAGACATAGACAATAGTGTCTATATGTCTCGAAAGTTCAATATTCATTCTGTAGGTTGTCTTTGGTGTGGTGGTTATATACTCTTTGAGCTATTGTCTATGTCTCGAAAGTTCAATATTCAACATAGTTTTCAATCATTTTTTTCTGACATGAGTTTGAAGTCCTTAATTATTATTTTTTTATTTTTTTGTTAAAAGCGTCCGTGAAATAACGGAGATTATAATCTATATTCTCTATAAATAAAAATGAATTGTTGTTCGTTAGTCTGATTAAAACTCGAGAACGGCTGGAACGATTGAGCTGATTTTGGTTTTAAAATGTTTGTCGTAGTCCAGGGTAGGTCTACTAAACGGTGAGCAAATAAGGAAAAATTGCCGGGAACTTTTTTTACCCGTGCGACGCCGGGGCGGGCCGCTAGTTCTTTATAAAATATTATTTGATAAAGAATTGACTGGCGATTAAAATAATTATATCTCCGTCATTTAAATTACTTAAAAATAGTACACCTATTTTTATTTATATTTGGCAAACGAAAAATCAAGATAATACCATGAATTTAAATTTCGCGTGACGTAACGGTTTCTTGCGATTTGTACAAAATTTTAATTTAAACTTCGAAAATTAGATGCATTATCTATAACCACGGATGATATTACAATAGTACTAATATTATAAACTAGCGGCCCGCCCCGTCTTCGCACGGGTTTTTATTTAATTTTTTTCCCCGGCAATTATTTGATTTTTTCTCGCCTTTTAAACCTTCCCTAGACCTCCACGAACATTTCAAGACTATGATAAGATAAATCCGTTCAGCCGTTCTCGTGTTTTAACAGACTAACGAACAACAATTCATTTTTATTTATATAGATTTGAAGAGTTTGTTTGAATAGCCCATTTATCGAGGAAGGCTTGAGGTTACTTTTACCTCGGGAAAATCCAAAAACATGGGTGTTTTTACACGGGAGTAAATTTAGTTAAAAATTTATGAAACGAAAAACAGGTGACCAGTATTTTTGGACGGATAACGGACAGACTAAACAGAGTACACATTTTTTTTGTAGTTATCATGCCTTCTGTATACATTCTCTACATTTTCTCTAGTCTATTCTATCCGAGGCTAGTAAGTTGATAATCCCTTCATTTACTTAAACCAAAACTTATTATCAACGTTCTGCAAACAGTATCGCATTTCAAAGTATTTCCACAGAATTTAATTCCATTAAACGTTATCTCATATTCCTGGTTCTCGCGATACGAAGATAATTACTTTAGCTGGGACCGAAGTTAAAATATTTATAATCATTTTACAATGTTAACTTTATTATGGTACAAATATCCTTGCTTTGTTAATTAATAAACGTTTATTTATGGATTGGTGTTTAAAAGTGTGTAATAATTTTTATGCAGAAAAAGATTAAAACACTTCCGTAGCCTTCGCACGCAGGATTCGAACCTGCACCTAAGTTCTAAATCCTTGAATTATCGGAATCGAATTATAATTACTTAGATACTAAAAAAACTTAAAATAGTTTCACCTAGGGAGTAAGGTTTATCACTTATTAAAAATATTGAGTAAATATGTCAGAGTAATTAATATAAGGAGAAAAAAGTCTTGTTAATTTGTGAGCATTCTTTGGTCATCAAAGGAATGCTCAAAAATTAACAAGACTTTTCACTTTTTGGGAAAGCATTCCCAAAACGGACTAGTAATTTTCAACCCAGTATTCTACTGCCCATTAATTTTCATCCCAGTAATTTGTGTCCCAGCAAACGAAACTTGGTTAATCTAACTTTTTAAATTATCATGGTTTTTAACAATATTATGATTTAAAACGGGTTACCTACCATGATTTGACGGTTTTTGAGTTTTCCGATATTTCGACGCTGTTGCAAGCGCCATGATCACGGAAACAACTGAATTGTCATTGTCTTTGCGATTTGGGCACACGGTTATTCACAAACGAACCGGTCTACCCTCTTTCTGAGTCTTTTATTGCGAGGTTTTGGTTAATCTGTTGTACGGACTTGAAATTTGTCGAGCTTTTAATTTACTTGCTCTACGATTTTGTTAATAGGTTTATAACTGCATAGTTGCTAAATATTCAGAATCTGTGTTCATAATAGTATAACTATGCAATGGCTTACCTAATATAGTTCCGATCCAACAATACTCAGAAGTTAGGAATTTGTTAGAGAGCGCGGTTCGTAACGTGCCAACATGCCTACATACCAACTGTAAGCCTGCTTACCTACGTAGTAAATTCGAATATTTCGTTGATATTGGTAAAACTAATATAAAACTTTCCCTCCATTTTATTCCATTATCGTAAAAAAACATGATTGCATCTTAGATGTACCGCCCAGTGGCGTAGCTAGGTGATCAATGGCCCTGGGGCAAAAAAGCAGGGGGCCATAAGTTGTTAAAGTTTAATATAGGTATACTAGCATACTAGCCTGCGTTTTATGGCTTATTCAATAAAAAAATAAACTATATTCATTTAAAAAGTAAGCTACGGTAATCTTTCATTTTTTTTATACAAAAATTTAGAATATTTTCACGAAGTAAAAACATAAAAGTTTTTCAGTATTTAAATAAAAAGGAACTAAAGTTAATCCCCCCGGGATTAGGGGCCCCATTTAGCCAGCCGATAGCTAAGCAACTGGTTCCGCCATGTTGATTTTAAATGACATGACACAGATAATCATACATTGACAACCAAAACCAAACTAATAGTGAATACAATATTTCAGTCGATTGAAGATTCTAATTTGTTGCATATTTCCAGAACAAACTTGCATAGATTGCAAGTAAAATGAAACATCTTAGGTGTACATCCGAGGGTTGTGAACCGCCAACGTACCTGCTAAAAAAAGCCGTGTTGGCTAAGTGGGAGGACACTCGACTTTCATTCCGAAGGTCGTGGGTTCAAACCCCGCCACGCACCTCTGGATTTTTCTTCTTGAGAAATTTATGTGCGCTTTAAACACGTGCTCTAACGGTGAAGGCAAACATCGTGAGGAAACCGGCATGTTCTGAGAACTTTAAAAGAGTTTGAATGAAATGTGACATTCACCAACCCGCACTTGGCCAGCGTGGTGAATTAAGGCCTAATCTCTCTCGTCAAGAGAGAAGTCCCTGTGTCCCAGCAGTGGGAACGTTAATAGGGTGATGATGATGAACGTACCTGCTATTAGTAGAATTGACGGAGGTGTTGGAGCGACTGCGCCGGTTGCAGATGGAGTCGCCGCAGTTCACCACGCCGCCCTTGTTGGTGATGCTGAAGGTCCGGAGTCGGTACAGGTCGTCTGACATGCGAGGGTTGTAGGGCTTCTCTGGGAGCGAGCAGACGCGAGGCCGGGAGTGCTCTACCACTGCAAGGAGACGGGGACTATAATATAAAATTGAATCGCTAAAAGTGTGGGTAAGCGCATAACTATACAACGCCTGGATCAATTTGGACAACCTTTTTTTTATATTACGGCGAGATTAAATCGAATAAATGGCGGGGTAACAATTTTGAATAATTACCCGTGCGAAGCGGGGGCGGGCCGCTAGTAAATAATAACAATCCGGACTATCTTCACAACAACATCTAGCCCCGTGGTAAGCTTTAAGATTGTGTTTCGGGTACTAGACATCAAATATACTTAATATAATAGACATACATATACAGATGTTATTTTATTATAGTTTAATAAGTAGTAGTTTGGGTGTTTAATATGTAGATCTTGTAGATCATACAAACACTTGAGCCCTCGGCGACAATCGAATCCACTAGCTCTTGCGTCGCAAGCGGACTTTGGACAAAGGGCCACTGAGGCAGTTACAAATAGTGTACGTAGCTGGATTGAATTAAGAAGGTTAGTAAGTTTCAGTCAGTTAAATAAACTACAGCTTGACAAGTTAACTTTCTGGTTGAATTGCGCGCACGTGTGTGGGAGGGTACGGTACGGTACTGTGTGTTTATTTAGTCGAATCTTTCTAAATATAGGTCTTACGTCCTTTTGCGGAATTGGTGCTTCATTTTTTGAGTGTATTGGTCCCATTATTTTATTTTATTTGGAAAAAAGATTAAAGTTCTTAATTAACTTATTACTAAAGATTATATATTATATTATGAATATTTCCTCTCTGAAAACAGGTATCATAAAAATTTGTACTTACATACCAAAACAAATAAAAATGTCACCACCCCAATGAGAGATTATAAACATTAAAAATAACATTGAGTAATTCACAAGCAAGATTTATTTTCCATCATCTCTGAAATATTACAAGAATTTACGCAAAACTCATCTGATGAGAAAACTTCGAGCTACAAAGAGTTAAAAATGTTCAATTTCATCAAAGATAACGGAATTAACACAGAAAAGTGTTTTCTTACAATTCATTTCAACCGTAATTTGATACGATTTAGAATAATTTACGGATAAAATCTTTTATTTTGTTCAACACGTTTTTGTTAAAATGTTGTAAATGCTGCCCTTTTGATAAAGAATGTTACATTAACACATGCCAGGCTACACATGGCAAGTGTAAATTCTCTGATGGATGTAATTCTCTTATCTCTTATTACTTAATGCACTTGGGTGAATTAACTCAGGTGAATTAAGTATACTGCCCCGTCATTTCAAACCGCGAGCTGTTCATACCACTTTATGAATCGCCCAAGGGCTCGTTTAGATAAGTTGATTCGAACCGCAATACAAGTTAAATCAAAATTGATTTTACATAGAATTATTATTATATTTAAATATATAATATATTAATAATATATTTATAAAAGTTGCAAAGGAATATTCCTTTGAAAATCTTTATAAATATTTAACATATTTTTCGGATTTAACTGAAAATTGCACAGATGTAAATCGAGTCATACAAGTTGTATTTTACATTAATTCGCCTATTCATGTACATATGTGATAGAATACAATTACTATAAATATTCACACATACCTGGCAATTCCAGAAAATTTGACGTCCTCCTCTGCCGTCCTCGTACCGTATTTTGAAAGTTCAGCGGTCCAATATCCTCCACTGAGTCGCAATTGGACATTGTAGACTCTCTGGACCCTCTCCTACTAGCCAAATACGCCAGCCCCCCTTTCATAGACCCCCTACGCATTGGAGAACACGGTCTACTGATCGAAGTTGTCGTAGACCGAGTATGCTGGGTGTCGTCGGTCAAATCCGTCAGATCCGAAGTAGATTTCCGACAGATCTTCGAATTAGTAGTGGACGCTTCGTCATCAGCGTCGTTTATTATCGCAGAAGTGGTCGGGGGCATCATCCCGTCGGTGGAATCATCAGTGTGGGAAGACACAATGCTCGGAGAAGTCACCATTCTTGGCGAGCTAACTGTGGAATTCGAGCTGTAGAACTTTCTAGTGCGATTTGGGGATACGTAGCCGGGGTTGGTGTGGATATGTACTGGGGGAGGTTTGGGGGAACGAGATTTTTCTCGGCGATTGTGCTTCAAGGAAGCTGAGTAGTGAAGGTTCTGATTCCTCTCGTAGCAGGGGCTGGATCGACCTGACGGCGATTTTTGGGGGAAGTTAAAATGCCTAGGACTCATCGGGCTTCGGTGGCCATGGGCTATAGGACTCTTTGGGGCGTAGCTGCATCCTGATTGGGGGGTGTAGTACCCGGATGAAGAGGTGCTGGAAGTGATAGAGGGGCTCTTCTGGGGGAAGACGAAGTGGCGGGGGCTCTTGGGGGTGTGAGGCTTGGGGGAGATTGGGGGGTAACCTCCTGGACTGTTCACTGCCATGCTCACTGGTACATTTCACGGACACTACCTGGAAAGATGGAAAAAATGTTAGATAAATTACCATTAGGTGTATACCTAATAGGCATGTATAGCATGATTCATGGTGTAGATGGTTAAAAGTATATTTTTAGTCATGCTTTCTATCCTAGATTTATAGTTTAGTAATTCATATATAGCTTCTTAGAGCTATACCCGCAAATTCCACGCAAATGAAAAAAAAAACAAATCAAGATCTTTTAATTTGCATCTTTTCACTCAGTAGTACGAGTATAAAGAAATTCAGCAAAATAATGTGTCATTTTATTATGATATTTTATTAATTGTATATATTCACCTACGGTGTGGCAGCTTAGTTATTTGGGGTACCGCCCCAAATAACTAGGCTTACTACTTAATTCACCTGAGTTAATTCACCCAGGTGCGTTAAGTATACTTTTAGTAGAGTTTATTCACCCAGGTGTTGTTACGTTGTCATTCCTTAAAAGGATTATCGTTACGAAGTTATAAAGCGTTCTCTTGTTTAGCATACAAATGAGAGCCAATAGATTGTTAGTTAGCGAGAGGTTTGTAATAACCTAGGTATGTATATACACCACGTGGTCCGAGTATATTTAGTATGGAAAATTAAAAAATAAGGTGGTCCGTTTGTTAATTGACTGCGTGTGTAATATGTGTGTGTAATGTAACACATCGCAACGACATCGCAACGACAACGTAACCACAAAAAGCTGCAGCGACACTATACACACGAAACCACTTCTTGACCACATTGACTGCCTCGGTGGCGCGGTGGGCGAATGTCCGCTTGCAGAGCAAGGATTCCCGCCGAGGGTAAAATTGTTTGTATGTTCTGCAAGCACTTTTCTACTTGGTCTGGGTGTTTAATATGTATAATAAAAATATCTATATATGTATGTATATTATATTAAGTATAACAGATATCTAGTGCCCGTAAAACAAGCTTAGAGCTTACCACGGGGCTAGATGTTGTTGTGTAGATTGTCCGGAAACATTTATTTATTTATTTTGTCGCTGCGATGTCGTGCGGTTGTGGGATGTGGGATGACCCTCAGCGCTACATGCCGCCACCGCGCCGCCGCCGCACCGCCTCACTGTACACACGCACACACGCCGCGTCGTAACAGCGCCCTCAAAGCCTAATTTTACCGGTCCACTATACGGCTGTTAGTAATATATTTCTAGTAACGAGGGACATTACTAGTTACATAGTTAGGAATAGCTAAGTAAGCAGCGACGCGGTGGGAGAAGTAGCGAGGGCGCGGTGGCGGCGCGGCGGCGGCGCGGCGGCGGCGCGGCGGCGGCGCGGCAGAGGCATTGTGTGTAGTAGCGCTAAGTATGAATATTCTATATAGATATAACACCGTGTAGGCGAACAATTTAGTTTTGCAGAAAATTAAATTTAGCTCGTTGAAGTACGCCGGTAATACACCTCATTAAACTTAACTGGTTTTTCCGCCTAGGCATTATGGTATTTTATTTTTACCGATAAAATGCAGCCTTTTTTTCGTTTAGTTAATTATTTTACAAAATTGACGCTTTCTCAAAGTAAAAACAGCCGGAGTCTATCTGCCAGAAATAGTCCCTTCAAATCGGTCGTTCAGATATGCCGGAACAATAAAACTGCCTTTGAGCCAGATAAAAATTTAAGGAAATGTTATTTTTCTAAGTAACGAGTATTATGTATTAAGGTAAGATGGTTAATTTAATATTAGGTACAAACATATACTCGAATCAGTTCAGTTATTTGCTATAATAATATGTATATCCTACCATCATCAACACCGCGCTCACCTAATTATAGTCCCTTTGTTTTCTATATAAAACTGGCTTAACACGCCTCGTCGAGACGTTACCCGTGTTTTTGGATTTTCCGCGGTATGTATATATACATATTTACCAACATTTATATAGGCTATCTACCACTGTAATAATCTTTTAAATCGGACCAGTAGTTCCTAAGTTTTTTTTTTTTATGCTTGATAAGCCTTCATATGACCACAATCTCACCTGATGTTAATGATGATGATTAGAGAGTTCAAACAAACAAACTCTACAGCTTTATAATATAAGTAAGTACAAGGTGGATTTTTAAGAGACCATAGGGGCAGGTATTTATATTAACCATCATAGATACAAGGAAATGATTTTAGGAGATTATATAAAAGTGTTTGAGACATTGTTTCTCAAAATTGCAACCTGTATAAATGTCTTGATTTCCGTATCATTACATTTACCGGTGTTATAGAAAAAAGCAAAATAACAACAACTATAGATTAAATTATTTATAGCAGTTAATACCTAGCGCGTGTAGCGTGGGCAGGACAAGTACAACTTGTAGAATTGTCTACGTATAGAATATAATCTGTGGTATAGGTAACAACCTAATAAATAAAAAAAATAAATAAATATTTATAGACAATTCACACAACAACATCTAGCCCCGTTGTAAGCTCTAAGCTTGTGTTAAGTGTTAGATATCTGATATACTTAATATAATAGCCATACATATATAGATATGTTTTATTATAAATATTAAACACCCAGACCAAGGGGAAATGCAAAATAAAAGACATACCTACTGTAAAATATTTATTTGCTTTGGTGCAGTCAACGTCAAATTGATATATCATCTAGAGTAGTCAAAAGCATGGCGAATTTTTGAAAAATGGCGTTCAATTGAGTAACATTTTTTTCACGCCATTTTGCGTCTCCCTTTTGACTTCTCTGTTCAGCTCAGTTCAGTTTCTTGTAATTGGAATCTACGCTTGAAGCGACAATCAAGTGTCGAGTTAAATAAAATTATAAAGTTAAAAAGATGTTTACAAGCGCAGAGTCCAGTTATGAGAAATTGAATTGAGTAGTCAAAATAATCTAAAAAACATTAAACTAAAATGGTTTATGCAGTTTGAATCGGAAACCAATGCGTTCAAATTATCTCAATTCTATCTTTATATATATAATTCTTCTGTGAGTGTGTATGTTACTGAACTTCTCTCAAACGACTGAAAAATTAATCTGGGTTGTAAACCGCGATATTATGCCGGTCTTACATTCATTCATTCATTCCGAATGAACGAAGAATTCCTGAGGGACGGCCTCAGCGTTTGTACAGATATTTCGGAGTTTGCTTTGGTATGTAATGTTAACAAGAAAACTATAATGTTTTTCGAGGCTATAGGGATCGATTTGTTTTTTTGGGTATAATGCTGCCTGAGAATAAATGTTTTAAATCTTATAGAAGTTTAATATCAATAGCTTTGTATAGGTATTCTTGGAAAAAATATTTTTGTCTAGGTGTTTTAAAACAAAGTTGTTTTTATAAAAATATAGTATTTAATACAGTTATCAATGAACATAATTCCTAAAAGTGTGAAACTTTTTCCCTTTGTTTATTTTTTCAGTTAAAAAGTTGTTATTCTTCGGTCCTTTGTCATATGAACGTAAATAATTCCACATTATTTTTTAAACACGAAATGTAATTAAAACTTATGGGGTACTTCACTTGTTTTTGCACACATATGTTTATATTGCAACATCTTAGGTTTAGATATAAATAGTTTACTTTTTTTTTTGTCGTTAATGTTGTAAAGTGTTTTGTGTGTCTATTAGACAATAAATACAAAAATAGATACATATAATAAAAAAAAAAAAATCCAATTAATGTACCCGCGTTATACAGGATTTCTCTCGGTAAAAAGTAGTCTATGCTCTAGAGAATCTATGTACCAAATTTCATTTAAATCGGTTCACAAGTTTGCGTGAAAGAAAAACAGTCAGACAGAGTTACTTCCGCATTTATAATATCAGTATGGATTATCAGATATCAAGTACCGACCCGATGTGTGGGTTGCTCAACAAAACTAATTCCCTACCTAATTTTTTAAGTATTTTCTTCGTCATTATACTCTAGCACTCATGTTTCATCCATTTAATATTAAAGATAGTACATAAATCGACATCCCCCGGTATGAGGTTATAAACGGATCGTTCGGACGACGTTATTTATGGAGCGTTTAACGGGCCATAACGCGGCGTTGCGAGACGAGCGTTATCTGAATATGGTTTTAGCTTTATTTGACCTGATACACATAAAAATCTGATATAAGAATAGCTATTATTACATGTATAAATAGTTGTTAATATTTTCTCACCCAGACAAAATAACACTATTAAATAGGCTTAGTACAGAAATGCAATGCGAGTATTCAAGGTGAAGGGGATAATTGAATAATTTTTTTTCAAATATGCTTGCTGCCTGCTGCTACTGCTGGGACAAGCAGCGGCTTAACCCGACCGCGGGACGCGAAAGGATTTTTGTAAAAAAAAAACAATTTAACGAGAAATAATAAAAATACATTATTTAAAATCGTTTAACAGAAGAAAGTAGAGTAGTATAATATCCGTTTAACAGAAGCAATTGACAGTTTTGTTACAAGGGATAATATTTTAAACTAAAATTGGCATGATAAGCTTAAAGGCTAAGAAGGCTAATGTTCAAATTCAATAAAGTGGCAGGGGGCGAGTCATATATCATGCCGTTGGCGGCAGACGTCCACCAATTACATTAACTGACTGTTTAAAGGCGCAAATTAATAATTAAATATTTCCGGACAATCCACACAACAACACATCTAGCCTCGTGGTAAGCACTAAGCTTGTGCTACGGGTACTAGACATCTGATATACTTAATATAATAGACATAGATTTATTATACATATTAAACTGGTCTGGGTGACCAAGGAGAAAGTGCTTGCAGAACTTTGCTTTGCACTGAGGTAGTCATTAAGAATTAAATGCATATGCAGAGGTATATTCTGATTATTCCCATCTGATATAATTAATTGATCCGATGCAACAATATTTTTGAAATATTTTTATTCCGTGTGTTCTGACTTTTTAATTATTTCGTATAATATTTCTGAGCAATAACAACTTTATTTTGCTACTTTAAACGATTGTTCAGAGACTCACATATTCAGTCAATCCTGTAAAGAGGAATAACAAAAACTATTGATAAGTGTATAATTAGAATTAGTTATATTTCTTCAATTTAATTCCATTTCCTGGCGACCCCATGTGATCATTACCTACTTTATAAATTACCATATTATGTATTTAAAATTAAACTAAGACACGTATTAATAAAGAACACGTACCTACCCATATTTTATATAATGACTCAAAAACAGTACAGTTAGCCTTAATGTATACAATCACATTAGTTTTGAAAATACCATTATGATTTTTTAGGTTTTCAATTCTTCAGTTACCTGACTGAGTGTGACGTCGAGTTTAATTCTGTACAACTCGATTTCAAAACCCGACATTTTCGACAAATGCTGCTAATACTTTTTATTTTTTCTTTTATTGAAAGGGTTTGTTCAGACACTGAACATGTCACCCTTGTAGGTACACAAAATACAATAATCAAAGAAAACTTATTACTATAACTATACTAATCTATTACTACTATGTATATCTATATTTCTAGGTACTACTACTACGTTCTGTAACAAATTGTTTGTAAAGTTTGTTCAGTTTTCCAGCTTCGTTTTCATACTTTGCTATTCGTGAAGAAATCCGCATAATTTTTGCTTCATTATAAAAATGTAATTCGTCTATTCCATTCTTAACTATAAAGCGAAAGTTATCATATAGATATTATAAGTGTTTTTTAATTAATTTAATCCTTTTTCGCGTTGTTAACACTTGTTACGTAACACATGTTCAACTCGAATTACATGAATTTAAACTTGGGTTAACTCGAGTTACGTTTTTTCTGAGTTGGCACATCACTATAATTTGTAAATAAATGAATAGACTTTATCCAAAACAAAAAAAAACACCAACCTAGTCAAATACTATCCCTTATTTATACCTATACCCCAAGAAGTTTGCACTGTATGCTTAGGGAAGGGGCGTAACCCACAGCTACTTTGATTAAATGCCGAAAACTTGTAAGCAAACTAGGGATGGGTTCCTAACTGGCCTGTTCTTCGACTTCAGTTGACACGAAGGCCCTTTCAAATTGCCCCTTCATATACTCACAAGAGTTCCATTCAATATTATTTTATACTAGCGGCCCGCCCCGGCGTCGCACGGGTAAAAAAAGTTCCCGGCAATTTTTCCTTATTTGCTCACCGTTTAGACCTACCCTGGACTACGACAAACATTTTAAAACCAAAATCAGCTCAATCGTCCCAGCCGTTCTCGAGTTTTAATCAGACTAACGAACAACAATTCATTTTTTTTTATAAAGATTAGATAAATCGTATTTTATTAATTTTTTCGTGGATACAAGATACAAAATAATTTATTTCCATTGTTTGGTTTAACGAACGTCAAAAATAAAATACAAAAAACGTAAACAAATTAAACATAACGTACCACTAAAGGTCAAAAGCCACCTTATAGCATTTACACATGTCACATAAATTGTAATTGTGTGCTTGTTAAGTTTTTCCGTAACGCCAACAATTGGTTCTGTGGGAAGACCAGGTTACTAGCATGCTAGTAATCTGGCACATGCCAGTTTTTCTACCAAATAATATTTAAATTTTTGTGTATATTCACAAGTATTTATGTTTGTATTATTATATGGTAGGAAAATAAATATATTTTATCTTTATAAACGCAAAATTCCTTTGGGTCACTACCTACATATACTATAACAGAAAACACGCCGTCACGTTGTATATTTACCATAACGTATGTATAAACAAAATTGATAGATTCAGGCGTTACTTTGCGGAAATCCATTCTAAATACCTACCTACATAATATGGAACCAAAGTTTGCGGTGGATTTGCTTTGGTTGAATTCTGCATTTTGTGATCGTGCTTGCAGGTTCCGGTAGGCATGTGCATGTGTGTGTAGGGCGGGCGGGCGGTGCAGTTTCATGATAATTTTAAAGAATCTTGCTTGGGAGATGTGGGTCGGAATGAGTACTACATATTTAGTTCCATATTGGAAATAGTACTACATATTTAGTTCCATGCAGAAACATTCTTCTAGAACCGACCGGTTCTTAATTATAATAACCAATTTCTATGAACATAAGGTCAAGTTAAGCTAAGTATATTGTTTTGTTATTGTTATTTTTTTTTAATAACGTTATCTTATAATTTTCAATTCTCTATTAATTTCCTCGATACAGGCCTAGCCTTGTGAGAAACTGATAGAATCCCTAGTTCTGTATTTATAATTGTAATGTTATTCTACTTAATAAAAATATATTATTTTTCGGTGATAGATACAATAAACATTATTTCATATATTTATTTAATTAAATATTTTAATTTTCAAACTCCAGTACAAAGCGGATGCGACCATTTAAAAAAATTACATTAACAACGTAAGAAGAGCTATTTCCAGATCTTAAATTTGAAAAAAAACTCAGTTTCAACACATAACGCACAAGCGTAATATAATATAATCTCTATGTCGCAAAATGAGCAGTTTTATGGTATAAAGTATTAGTTATAATATTATATTATCTGTGTATAATCAGTTCCCCCAATTTCCGGACAATCCGCACAACATCTAGGCCCGTGATAAGCTCTAAGCTTGTGTAACGGGGGTTACTAGACATCTGATATACTTAATATAATAGACTTACATTATATACATATTACAAAACTAGACAAAGGAGAAAGTGCTTTCAAAACATGCAAACACTTGAACCGCGCCACTGAGGCACAAACTTGTAGGTTGCTGATCTCAATATGGTATCCAGACAGAATTTAATTATATTGCAACAAGGCGTCTACAGCCCATGTGCCACCTATCTGCAATCAGTGTCACACAGCGGTTGGTAAGAAGCGTACCTAACCTCCCCCCTAGATATTTGTTGAGTAACTCTATTTTATTTACATATCGATTGTGTTGGTCCTTAGCTGTAAAAGTTACAATGAAACTCCTTAGCTAAATAATGGAATGCATAGACCACGAAGTGGTTTTCGCGACTTTTAATCTTCAATCTTTATGAATCGACTTACCTCACATCGTTTCTGCTATCCTGGTACCTTATAATATAAAATATTGTTATAAAGTATTTCAAAGTGGTCTACTTAATGCACCTAGGTGATTTGTATTATTATTTCCCTTTGAATCTAGTCACTAGGCCACCTAAATTTCGGTATAATATTAACTCCCAAAGTCTTGTTTTTCTCAATGAACTCTTTTAATAAACGAATGATTTAGTTTCTTTTGGGCGACCGAAAAGGTGAGCCCATTATTTTATTGACTTTAATAGTTAATTAACAGATAAAGCACAGTAAATAAAACAAATAAATGGAACTAACATAGTCCTAAATTAGCAAAACATATGTCCGCTTTAGGCTTTACCTTTAATTCATGATTAATTCCACTAATTAATACAATCAATTACGGGCATGCCTAGCAAACAAAGAGCTATTGGAAGCTTTTGGTTAGATTAATGAATGAAACTGAAAAACAGCAGATTATTCATCATAATAGCGACAATTTGCGTACAAATTATTCGTTTAAGGTATCTCAGGTGTGGGTCTCATTAAGTTATAATTTATTAAATAAAATATTATATATATACTCGCAATCGTTGAGAATTTGAAACGTTTATCAATCTTAAATAATGTAGCTTCACTTTATATCAGGATCAATCACAGTCAAGTTTTGGAATCATGTTTTTAATAGATTATCTATTAAAAACCTGATTCCAAAACTGTTTTTTTTTTCAGTTTCATCAAAGTTCGTTCCCTTTAAAAATACCTTACTTTGTAATGCGCTTTCATTCCAACCCCACTCGAGTATATCGAGATATTTGTAGATATTCGGTTTTTCTTCCCCACTTTCGTCCCTCGATTTACCAATTTTCATAAAACATGCCTAAGAACACTTGCGCAAAAGTCACCTCTAATACAAAACAAAATTGAAATCGTTTCACACTTTTGAGAGCTACAATGCCACAGACAGACAGACACGTCAAAACATTATCGGTTGTTATCACCCCTCATTTTGTTTTTGTGTCGGGGGTTAAAAATCAAAAGATTATATTGAACATCGGAATCAGTTGTATCCCAAAGGATCGTCTACTCGAGCGAGGGAATCTCGTCTATGTTATCGTCGTGCCACGTATTTCAATACACTCTGTCAGCATCCACACACGACGAAGATATCGCAGCGATTCGCCAAGTGGTTGATAGCGTGCGAAATGTCACTACATAGCGGCGTGTCTGTCGCTATCGGCGCGCTCACCGCGTGCTAATTTTGAGCATGCTATCTTTAGCACGGGGAAGGGTGCTTCTAGCGCATCGAAACTGGTTTGCTTATTGAATTTCTTTAAAAGCATTTGCAGATTGCTTTGTGAAATCATGTGTGTCAATTTTAAGGCCATGCTAATAAGCGTATGCGAGTAATGGGTAGTATGCAACTGTATCTTTATTTTGCTACTAAAAATATGGTCTAAACAAAAAACGCCTGGTGTTTAAAATTTAACACTCTACTATCGCCGTTTCTGTATACTATCCATCCAACATTATATTCTACATTATGTTATTGACAGTTCGGAAATTATTCTCCGCCTATAAATCCCCTGATAGTTCATCTAACAATCAAAAACTAATAATTGAATTCGTTATTTCGATTTGTTCTATTGGTTTTCCATTTGATACAAATGTTAAATTGAAAATTAAATACATTTTTGGGTAACACAAACGAAAAGTGTACGTACTGTAAATCATTATGAAATAAAGTATTACTAAGGTAAATAAATAGGGTTTTCTTGGTAATGAAAAGTACAATCTCAGGAACTACTGGTCAGATTTTAGTCATTACTGTAATGGCGGCTGTACACACTCGCCGAGACACCCCGAGACCGGGCGAGAGCAAGTGTGTACAGGGCGCTCTCGTCTCGCTCTCTCGTCCTCGTCTCGGTCGCTCTCGGTGGCTTGTCGGTTTTTTGCGCCCGAGTCAAAGGGTCTCGTTGGCTCTCGCGAGGTAAACGAGAGCGAGCATGTACACACTCGTTCATTTACTTGCTCGCTGATAGTATTTAATTTTTTTTTAAATTTAATTTTAATTTAATTTAATAATATTATTTTTTTCTTTTTCTCCATGGTATACGAATTTTCTTTTTATAGTAAATGTTTAAAAAATTATAATAGCTCACGGCACAAACACAAATAGCAGCAGCAATTTCTACGTCCATTGTCGCGTGAGTCTTCAGTTCAAATGTTAGAACGAGTGTGTACAGGCATGCTCTCGACGAGACCCCTCTCGGCCGAGACATTCGCCGAGAGGGTCTCGGCGAGTGTGTACAGCCGCCATAAGATAGTCTATTTATCGAGGTAAGCTATAGGCTACTTTTTACAGCGGGAAATTACTTAGTTCCCGCGGGAAAATCGTGTTCTCGGATCAGGAAAAGAGTTTAATTTGTGTATTAAAAGAGAATTTTTCATTGGGAATAACAAGACTTTGGGATGTAATATGATGCCGAAATTTAGGTGGCCTAGTGACTAGATTTAAAATCTAGTTCGAGTTAAACATAACACAGAAAATATTTCTGAGGAAGTTTTTTAGAGTTCCGTACCCGAGGGGGTAAACCGTAAACCGTATTTATTACATGCCGCAGTTTTGGCTGTTCAAATTACTATTACAGTAGACGTGTCAGTATATAAAGAGTAAATAGCTTGGCTATTTAATAGACTGGGCCCGCAATAATCTGGTCATGTGGGACCGGTTGACTTATTGCATAAAATGTATTACTTGTTTTTAGTAGACTGGGCCCATTACTAATTTCAACAAAAATCTATAATAAAAATCAAATTTGAACAAATCGTGTACAGATTCTAATAACAAATTCAAATAAAATAATATTTAATTATTTTATTTAATATTGTAACCCCTGCCTACTAATTATTTTATTAAAGTTATTTTTCCATCCAAAGATTGCCTGGAAGAGATCGCTTTTTAGCGATAAGGCCGCCAAAATTGTAAATTGTACATTTTGTTTCCTACGTGTTGTTGTATTTTGTTTCCCTGTGTGTGCAATAAAGTGTTTTGTATTGTATTGTAAATTCAGTAAGTGGGACCAGTTGCCTGATTCAAAACGTGCATAGGGGCCGGTTTTAATGTGGTCGGGCCCAGTCTACTAAAGAGCCTTATTAACAAGTATCTTCTCTGGTTTCGTGGTATTTATGTGTGGGTGTGCATAGAGTGTACTAATTTTATATAATTTTCAAAGAATATTTTATAATAGGAAATGCGTAGGTATTAAGCATTTCGTATTCATCACAACATAATTTAAATTGTAGTCCCACGCCACATATCAGATACATTTTCATTTAGAAATAAAATGTTGAATTCCTAAAATTATAAAATCCCAATAAGTTTACTTTCCCAGAATGTTTCGCGATAACTTATAAAATACTCAATTAATGTTTTGTAGTTTCTAACCCCCGACAAAAATGAGGGGTTTTATAAGTTTGACGTGCCTGTCTGGGACATCATAGCTCCCGAACGGATAGATTTCAATTTGTTTTTTTTTGTTTGAAAGGTGAGTTTCGCGTGAGATGTTTTATGAAAATTGGTTGACTCGTTTAAAAGTTATGCGAGTAAAAGTGGGAAAGTAAAACCGAAAATCTGCAAATAAAGGTGCTTGAGTGGGGTCTCAAATGAAAGCGTATCAAGTGCACATTACTAAATAGTTTGACTTTTTACTGTTACGGCAACTAAAGTTTAATTTAGATTATTCGCAATAAATGGTGTGATTCCAGAGGAAGGTTTACATTATAATTTTCACCGTAGCAAATTCGGAGCGGGTTTCTAACTTTGTATACTAGAACAGATTTGAACAAAGCAATACCTGAACCAATTAATTAAATTCTGATTGAAATTAAAAATTTACAAGAACTTTGAATTCCTCCATTAACAGATCAAATTACATTGAGGGCATTCATTTATATTTCAATGGCCGACGAACGCTGATTGGTTCAGTACAATTTGAAAGATCTTTTATTGGATAGGCCACCTATTCAATTGACATTAGGTACGTATATTTTCCTTGGGAAGGATATTTACAGTCGTTTCTAATTCATTTTATTAGCTTTCCGCTACTTTTTATGGGACTTTTCTGAGGTTTTTCTTTACTATCCAAGGATGAGATTGGGCTTACGGGGTACCTATTGTGTCCGGGACAAAACCCTACGTCATATACATACTAGCTATTTCAGCGTTGGTAAGTAGGTTCTATACCGAACAGTTTGTTTAAGGAACTGTGACATTAAGGAAAATCTTGTCTATGGATTTCATCACGTGATGTAGTATTATTTTCTACACATAACTGAGACTAAATGTAGTGCTTATATTTTCTTTGACTGTTTTTTTTTTTAATAAACAGCTTGACACTGGTATGTTAGATTATTTTAGAAATATTTTCTTTCTTGTGCCGGCGACACAAAAGGCGATCGCGACAAGTGACGTATAATCGGCAATCACGTATTCCTTGGCCTGGGCATATAAGTTTTTCCAGCGGTAAGAAATATCTTTTGTCCTATACTGGGAAAACAGTAACGTCCGTGCCAAATTTCATTAAAATCGGGGTTTGCTCGCAATAATTAAATTTTACCGCGAAATAATGTATTACACCGCGATAAATAGTAGCTATTATAATGCTATATTATTGTCAAGTTTTATCAAAATCCATCCAGTAGATTTTGCGTAAAAAAACAACTTACACACCTACATCTTAACAAACTTTCGCGTGAATTATATTGTCTATATTATAATTTCTTTCTTAAATGGCCTCCTTGATGTGCCAGTCAACGGCGAAACAGACATGTTGTTTTTTTTGTGTTTTTATGTGAATATGTACGTGTTTATAATATAAGTAGGATATTGTAGTATATCAGATGTATACCACTCGTAACATAAACTTAGAGCTGACCACGGGGCTGGATAATTGTGTGGATTTACCAATTTTTATCATTATTTAAAGTAGTTACCCGTATCTGTTAATGTAGGTACCTTGAGCCATCGATCAACACACGTGACGTCAGATACAGATTTCCTAATAATTTGGAAACATACCAATAATCCGTAGATAAACAAAGGCGTTATTTAAATGGCCGATTGTCGAGAATATTAACTGAACACACGATATCGATATCAGGAATCGATAGATAAGTCGATGATAAAGCCTTTTGTTTGTGACTAACGAGCAGAGGTTTTACAAGCTTTGAAGAATTTTCCGAGGGAAATATCAAAACAAGTATATATTATAATTGTGCTGATCCAGAGTGCAAGCTACGTTTATTCAGAGATTCAATCAAATCATGAAAGAGATACAAACATAAATCCATGCAAACTTTCGCTTTTACCTACGAATAAAAAAGCGCATCATCATCATCATCGCCCTATTAACGTCACTTGACTTTTATTCCGAAGGTCGTGGGTTCAAACCCCGCCACGCACCTCTGGATTTATCTTCTTGAGACATTTATGTGCGCTTGCGCCTTGCGCCTACGTGTTTAACGTGCTTTAACGGTGAAGGCAAGCATCGTGAGGAAACCGGTATGTTCTGAGAACTTTAAAGAGTTTGAAGGACATGTGACATTCACCAACCCGCACTTGGCCAGCGTGGTGAATTTAGGCCTAATCTCTCTCGCCCAGAGTCCCTGTGTCCCAGCAGTGGGAAAAAAGCTCACATCATGCATTATGCAAATATATAAAGTTGAAGAATTTGTTTGTTTGAACGCGCTGATCTCAGGCACTACTGGTCTGAGATGAATAATTATTTTACTGTCAAATTATTTATTATTATTTATTTATTTATATACTAGCGGCCCGCCCCGGCCTCGCACGGGTATAAAATTTTCCCGGAAATTATTCGAATATTTCTCGCCGTAAAAACCATCCTATCTCTCAAGTTGGATCGAACTGCACATGGTGTGCGAATTTTATTATAATCGGTTAAGTGGTTTAGGAGTCCATTGAGGACAAACTTTGTGACACGAGATTTATATATATTAAGATGATATTCTAAATTCCATGCGTATAATGGATGATGATGGTTTGTGTCCCGCATCTAGCTACGTTACTTCGTCTTAATTTTTTCTACACTTTAATATATTAGTTTCTACCTTTAAGTGGGGTTTATCCCGTTGTAAAAAACATAAAAAAAATATATACATATGTTATTCAAGTCACGGACTTCGCAATATAAAGCCTTTTACATCTCTAACAGACCATACTATACGTTGTAAAGGCCCTTCAAATTAGGTTAGAAGGTTTGCACACATGGAACCAAAATTCTACCAAAGAAGTAAATATCTTCGGAGAAATAATAAATGGCTAAAGTGTCAAAAGCAGAACTTTCTCGCGCAGTCACGTTATAAGGGCTCCGAAGGCTTTCGCGGGAGTGAGAAATGTGGCAACTTTGAAGCATGCTTAATATACTGTCAACTTACACAAAGTGTCCCAGAATGAAGGAAATTCAAGAACACTTTTTCCCGGGAATAATTTGTTTTTACACCCGACGCTAAAAGAGGGGTGTTATAAGTTTGACGTGTCTTTCTGTCTGTGGCAACATTGCTCCCGAATGGATCAAGCGATTTCAATTTAGTTTTTTTGTATGAATGGTGTGTTTTGCACGAGTGTTCTTAGACATGTTTTTATTTTAGTAAAATCGGTTGACGCGTTAAAAGTTATGAGGGGTAAGAATGGGAAAGAAAAACTGCAAATATTGTCGAGTAGGGTCTCAAATGATACGCATCACGTGCACATTACAAAATACGTATAACATATAAAAAGTCATAGAGACCTTTTACTTTTAGGGAAACTAAGGATTTGAAATAAAAATGACACCTCGGCGAGAATCGAACCCCGCCACTGAGGCAATCAAGATGATACCATGATGACCATTTCTTAGTAACTGACATTCTTATAAATTTCGTTTTTAATTATTAATTTTATTTTATATTATTATTTTTATTTTTATTTTATTTTAATCGGAAAACAAACAGTTTTATTAAACTTATTACTAACACTAAATAAAAATACCTATGAACCATTTACATGACATTGTCAATCATTTTTATTGTTGTCATTTAATTGACATTGTCTTGATTGGAATGTATTATTATTGTGTTTTGTTAGAACTTAGATTAGCTAGTTTAATTGGATTATCTGTACTAGTTATTAAATAAATAAATTTCCTGTTGAGGGACCAAAAATACTAAAAAAAAAGCTTTTTACAAGTTTGCCAATAGAGCGAAAAGTATGAAACAATAGTCTCGAAAACCACATTCGTCGCAAAACTCAAGTGGAATAGCACTCCCGTCGATCCAGACAGCTCGTCGCATTTATATAGGACTCAGAATTACGTCGTTTTATTGATATCATTGAGAGGTGATAGAACGATTTGGCCACTATCAACAGACTTAAATCAATTTAATAAATATAAATATTCCCGGACTAATCACACAGCATCACCTAACCCCAAACTAAGTAAAGCTTGGTCGATGGGTGTTAGATGACTGATAAAGAACAAATATATTTTTTTTAAATACATACATATAATACATAGTAAACACCCAGACCGAAAACCAGAAATTGTAGATCGTACAAAATCTGGTCCCCCGGCGGAAATCCCGCGACCTCTTGAGCCTCAGTCGGACTTTCGCCCACCGAGCCACGGAGGTCGTCAAATGGTAAAAACTATTATCTTTACACAGGCTAAAAAAAAGACTTTACTCAAATAAATTAAATAATTATTAGATTGATTCATACTACAGCTAAACCGGAACCCCGTGTACAATTTATACACATTTAACAAAAAAAATAACAATTAAAAAGTTCATAAAGATGCAGTTAGAGCGCGGGCACCTACCCAAGTACTGGCCTCGCGCATCACGCTTAACTTCATAAAATAACTTTTGTTGTAAGGTCCATATATATTTATTTATTACTAGCTGACCACAGCAAAGGTCCTAGGTATACATACGCGTCAACAACATCGAGAACCGATTTCTCAACCATACTTAATACAGAAATTGAATAACGAAAACTTACAGTTATATTGAGTATTCGATTCTATCTTAGCATAACATAAAAACCTGAATTCTGTGTAGCTAAAAGCTCTTAGTGCGTACCTGGACGTAAAGGGCTCTCAGAGCCAGTGCTCGAGCTCTGTTGACGATTGCTCTCCTCTGAATTGCCCTTTGAAACGATTAATTTTACTGTAACATGCTGACAGTGTGGAAACCGTGGAGCTAAGAGATGTTTTAATTCGGTACGTCAACGTAACGGTGCCGGCGGCTTCAAACAAAGAATATTTTCAGTAAAATGTAAAACAAAGAATTTCAGAGGTATACTGCTATCAAAGTATATAATAGGGGCCTATTACACCCTACAGGCACCCTATTACATTAACCAAAAGCATTTCTTTTTAATTGCTATTTATTTTATTTTAGTGAAGTCAGCCGTCGTGTTGCACTATTATTGAAAGATTTTCTTGGTTTTGACTTTATTTACTACTAGTGACCCCCCCCCCCCCCCCCCCCGGCTTCGCACGGGTTTATTAAAATTTTTTTCCCGTCAATTATTCGATTTTTTCTCGCCTTTTAAACCTTCCCTAGACCTCCACGAACATTTCAAGACTATGAAAAGATAAATCCGTTCAGCCGTTCTCGAGTTTTAATCAGACTAACGAACAACCATTCATTTTTATTTATATAGATTTGCATTTGTTCTACTTGTTGATAATTTGCATAATCTGCAAAAACTAACCAAAATAAATTACGCAATTAGAAACTAAGTACAGAGTTTGAAAATCTGCAAAAAATACGTCTCAAACAATGTCTCTAGTTTTTACTTGAACTTTTCGAAATATGACGTGTTTAAATGTGACCTACACGCGGCCCAAACAAAAGGATAGAGCAGTTAAAAAAAACTCCCATTGGAAGGAAGGTCTCAGCAAACGGCTGCTGAAGGTTTCTGCTTACTTATAGCAATTCAAAATATAGTATTCATACAACAAAAGTGTTTTATTAAGATAAGAATCGTTTCGCACGGCCAGTACTTGTTGTATGGAGGTTTTGTCTGTTCACGTCCGTAAGTGGTAACCCTCTGAATACTTACACGTGACCTCCGGGTGGTGCTAAGAACAGTCTCTGGTGGTAGGCTTCGGCCGCGGCTTGTCACCACCCTCCGGGCTGGGCCAGTGCGTGAAGCGAGCGTTTTTCGTGTTTCGTAATGTGGTCCGGAGAAGCCATCTACCTTCTAGGTCTTCATGTCCCATCTTAGACCACATCGTCACTTTACATCAGGTGAGATTGTGGTCAAATGAAGGCTTATCGAGCATAAAAAAAAATGTATTACTACTCTGGTAGTAGTTAATGCGTATTTCGAGACCGCTCTTTTAAAAAAAAGAGGTGTAGTATAAGTCCATTATCATACTAATCAAATTTATTTGAGTATAGACTTGTTATATACCGGATATTATTTTTTTTCCAACCATACCGTACACAAAAAGAAATACTTATAAAAATCACATATGTATGCGGAAGAAGTACAAAGGGCGGCCTTATCGCTTAAGGGCGATCTGTTCCAGGTATATACAGTACCCCGTCACCAAATTTTATCCAACTTTTGCGGTATTTCTTACAGATATTTTTTTATAAACATAGATGGTATTTAAACTCATAATCGTCATGCTAAAATTCTGTAAAAAGTGTAACAGAATTACAGAAAATCTTAAAGTCGCATTACGGCGCACACTTATAAAATAAAACCGTCCATAATTAAGTTATTAATGAGCAACCTGCGCGTTGGTTTTATAATTGGATTATAATAAACGTGTTTCACTCCCACGTGCTTAGTAATATGAGTGATAGGACAGAAAAACTAGATTTAACTTATTATCAGCATCGTAGGACGTCCACTGCTGGACATACTCCTCCCTTAAAGTTTTTAGTAGGTCGCAGTCTGTTTTTTTTTATTGATCTATTTGTTAACTGTCGCTATTATTTGCGACAACATTAATTACTTATTTTATTTTAACTTAATCACCTAAACGCCAAAAAATAATAAACAATAACATAAGTATACAATCATATTTTTTAAAATACAGGTCGCAGCCTGTTACCACCGCGATCACGTAGAGAAACCCCGAGTATAGCCCTTTCCGTAACTCGCTGCGAAATTTTGAGCTTCCTATATGAGGCCTATGGTGAAGCACCACATTTCGGAGTCAAATATCATCACGAAGAAGAAACTTATATTGTTGTACAATTCACACAACAATATCTGGCCCCGTGTTAGGCCGTAACGTGTTTCGGGTTTCTCGTAACACATAAGCACCATATTTACGTTCCCACGGCTGGGACACAGGGACTTCTCTCATGAGATAGAGATATTTGACCCTAATTCACCACGTTGGCCAAGTGATGGTTAGTAAATATCACATGCCTTCAAACTCGTCAAAGTTCTCAGAACATGCTGGTTTCCTCATAAAATAATCAATTATTAAAGCACGTGTTTTAAGAGCACATACATAAATTAGTCATGAAGAAAAATTCAGAGGTGCGCTACGGGGTTTTAACCCACGACCTTCGGATTGAAAGGGATCTTAGGTTCGGGTTATTTAGGTGTAATTTATCAAATAAAATATACCTAATACTCGCAATCGTTGAGGAATTTGAAACGTTTATCAATCTTAAATAATGTAGGTTCACTTACCATCATTATCATCATTTTAATCACGGTTTTTGTAGAGATAAATAATTTAAAATTTATATTATATCTATTTTAGTCTGAAAGGTATATGTTTATATGGGCCTGAAATGCCTGAAATAAATGATTTATTACTATCATAATTATTTATCAGGTATTTTTAAAAGACGTGTTGGCTAAGTGGGAGGACACTCGACTTTCATTCCGAAGGTCGTAGGTTCAAACCCCGCCTCGCACCTCTGGATTTTTTCTTCTTGAGAAATTTATGTGCGATTTAAACACGTGCTTTAACGGTGAAGGCAAACATCGTGAGGAAACCGGCATGTTCTGATAACTTTAAAGAGTATGAAGGACATGTGACATTCACCAACCCGCACTTGGCCAGCGTGGTGAATTAAGGCCTAATCTCTCTCGTCAAGAGAGAAGTCCCTGTGTCCCAGCAGTGGGAACGTTAATAGGGTGATGATGATGAATTATTTATCAAACATGTATAAGAACAATCGAACAAAACTAAAATTTCGTACAAATAAAAAAAGTGTGTGTGTGTCAGCTACGACGCACGATTGGAGTTTACTCCTTACGAACGATAATTATGATATAATGTATATCGAATAGAAAAAAAGGGTCAATGAACGCATAAGCTAAAATGATAAGAGAAACAAACATATATCTGTAATTATTCGGATTATTTATATTACTTCAATAAAGCGTATTACATAAAGTATGTTACAAAATAATATAAATAAAATACAATGAGACTACGAAGTATCGCGCAAACAGGAGACCCCGATAATGAGATACGCTGTGTAATGTATTCCATCTCATTCTTTTACACGTTCAATCCTACATATACATATGTTTGTCTCTTTCTACGTAACGACTCAACTTTTCGTGTTACACTTGATTTTACTCCTCATAAAATTTCCGTACCTTATCACTCAAATCGTTTACTTAGTAAACTCCAAAAATAAAATTTAATCGATTCACCCATTCGGGAGCTATGATGCCACAGACAGACAGACACGTCAAACTTATAGCACCCCTATTTTTGCGTCGGGGGTTAAAAACGAGCTGATTTCAGTGTAGAAACGTATACGCTTGCAAAAAATTGGTGTGAGATTCGGACCGCTTACCGATCCTAAAAAATGTAGGTCAGTTGGCCTAAGTGGCAGACCTTCTGAAACGAATGATGACAAATTCCCTCTCAATGAAATGGGCTCTTAGGTTTTTTGGTTGACGACACAAAACGAGGGGTGTTAGGTCTGTCGCTGCGTTAAGCTGAAGCGGTTTTATGTCTAACACCCTCCGCGCTGGGCCAGTGCGTGAAGCGATTTTTTCGTGTTACGTAATGTGGTCCGGAGATTCCATCTACCTTCTAGGTCTTCATGTCCCATGTTAGACCACATCGTCAATTTACATCAGTTAAGATTGTGGTCAATGAAGGTTTATCCAGTATAAAAAAAAAAACATGTACAGAGTGATCCTTCCCGACGTTGGACCTTTGTATAAAAACGCGCCCGCGCCCGCCTAACGCATCGTTCAGGTCTTATACGTTAGACCGAATGTACACACATTCGTTTTTGTCTGATGGCCGCTCTCTAATCAACGCACAGTCACTGGTAATAGATACGCATCGTTATAATATACCAATAAGTACGAGTTGTTTTTGCACCTTCGTAGAAATTTAAAAGGATCCATATTCATATTCATTAATTTGTTGATTCATGTGGTTACAAATGGTGTTAAGTAAGGATCCATTTTATGTTATTGAAAGCAGGCTTAAGTATTTCTGCCAACCGTTGTTTTTAGTTTCATTTTCTGCTAAGAAGCATAAAACGCTTTTAATTTTATAAAGCATCTACCTAATAAGGCTTTAAGAAAAGAAAACAGAAGAATAAAATTGGTCTACGCTAGGGATGGGAATTCTTTCCGAAAAAGATCGATATTTAGAACGATTCAAAACGTGACCTGACGATTCGATCCACAAAAAAATCGAGGTCTGAAAGATCTATTTTCAAAAGAGTTCGAACATTTTTATATGGAGCCTGGCATACCTACTAGTCCGCCATTTTGAAAAAAACGTTATTCGGTGGCCAGTGATGAAACTTATGTCAACCGACAGAGTAAATGATTACAAACAAAAAGTATTCTATGATCAAGTCTCCTAAGTGATACGCGGTTGTTGAGATATTAGGGTCAGAAAAAAGAAAAATACAGTAGATCTTAGCTCAGGGGACAGATTTTTTCTGTAGTTTTTAGACTCAAATATCTCAGAAACCGTATCACTTAGGAGATTTGATCATAGTACACTTTTTGTTTGAATTCATTTACTCTGTCGATTGACATGAGTTTCACACTGGCCGCCGAATCACATATTTTTCAAAATGGCGGTCGAGTAGGTATGCCAACGATGTTCGATGCTCTTTGCTTTTACAATGTAAGTATAAATGAATTTTTAACAATTATTTTTATTTCCGTATCTAAATATCAGATCAGGTAGAAAACAAGACATTCATTTCAAAATGTATTGTTCACAAATAAAAAGATAATTTAGATTATAGTAGCCCAATGTTAAATCTCTAAACTTTTTACAGCACAGTTACAAAAAGTCAAAGATTATAAATAAATATAAATATTTCCAGACAATTCACACAACAATATCTAGCCCCGTGGTAAGCTCTAAGCTTGTGTTACGGGTCCTAGATATCTGATATACTTAATATAATAGTCATACATATATCGATATTTTTTAAGCAAGCGCAAGCGGACCCTCGCCCACTGCGCCACTGAAGCAGTCGTAATTATAAACTTAACGTTTTTTTTATTGAAGATTAGTGAGGCGAAGTAGACTTAACATAGCCATCTCGCGAGATTTTGGGTAATTAACCGGCAGCACTCCTGTAATACGGGCATCTTCAACGAATGGTATGGTTTATACCAAAACAGAAAAAAATCTAATGTCGATTTTTAAGGGTGATGTATCGATCCAATACTACATATCGATTTAAAAAGTCTATATTTTTGGCTCGAAAAATCGATTAATCGATCTTAGATCGCCATCCCTAATCTAGGCTTTTTTCTAATTTATGTATGTAACTATAGCAAAAGCATTATTTTTATGTATTTCTATCTTACTTGCTTACTAAATATAAACATTATATTAGGCATTTCCATGGGTATTTCAGACGTCTAATACTTTATACACATTCTTAAGAGCTTACCGCCGTTGCCATATAGGTTTGCCCAAAATTATTTATTTATTAAGTTCTAGTTGACCCGGCAATCGTTGTTTTGCCATAATTATGTGCAATATGATTGTTACTACCAGTTGCCATAGATACCGATGATTAAACAAAACATTCTCAAAAATATAATAAACAAACAAATAATTAAACAAAAGTAAATACTTGATTTTACCAGACTCCTACAACAATTATATCATCATAATTCAACAACTCCACAAATATCTTTAACAAATTACTATATACACGAAAAACTTCCATTTGAATTACTATATATTACTGAAACTACACGAATAACTGTTTGGAAGCTTTTAAGTATGTCCTGAACATAAAGACAAACAGATGTAAGGGGGGAATTTAATTTATAATATCTAAAGAATAGATATGAGATGACGTAAGACGGAACACAAGGTAAGGCAAGATATAACATAAATAAATTACTTATTAAAAACATTTTTTTTTAGGAAATTATCTTCTGCCCTAGTTAGAAACTGTGTAACAGCAAGGTAAACGTAAGGATTACCACCGGTCTATACATATATAATGCTATGTGTATTGTAATTTCAGCACCAATACAAACTGTGTCAGGTTCACTGCATAGTTACTTTTTAATCTGCTACAGGAAATTAAATGTCAACTTTTTATCCGCAAAAGCTGTTAAAAGTGTTGACCTTCTTTGATGTTGTATCGAAAGCCTGTCAAACGCATGAAGTCTTTGAAAACCCCGCAGTGACCAAAAAAAAAGGTTTCAAATTTGAATAAAGCGTAATAATGGATATAATTTCCTACTATTAAAGTAAATATTAAAGTAAGTGTGTGATAATAAGCTCGCTATTTACGTTCCCACTGCTGGGACTCAGGGAGATTAGGCCTTGATTAACCACGTTGACCAAATGCAGGATTGGTAAATCGGTTAGTTCTGATTATGTTCTGTGTTTTCCATTTTAATAACATTTGGCTTAGCTTCTGACCGCTGCTTTGGTACAGGAAGTAAATTTAGGTTAAAAATGAGACTATCATGTGTATATTTTCTCTTTTGCATCTCTCTGTCGTTCACATTGTCAGACCATGTCTTCTGTTTCTCTCTCTATCTGTAAGTAACCTTAAAATTTAAAAATGAATTCTTAAAAAAAAAACAGACAGTCCGTATTTCAAAATACGGATCGAAAATTTTATTATGATGTGAATAATTTAGTAGCATTTACGTCAGTCTGAATAATTTAATACAAAGAATATGTAATGAACATTACGTGGCTCGTTTCACTCAAAATATCTATAATTTAATATGTGCGAAAGGTTTCTCTAAACTTTTGTTATTTTCAGACTTTCATTTCAGAGGTTGGAGTGAAGGTAAACTCATGATTATCTGGTATACAAATTTATTTGAATTTCAGAGCTAGCTTAATTTTCTAATTAGCTTTACACGACACGGCATTGTCCGTAATTTTGGATTTCCCGCGGGGAAATAAATTCTCAAATCGGGCCTTAAGTTAACAAACAAACAAACTCTTTGGCTTAATTATATTAGTATTATGTTGACGGCCATTAAAAAAATACTGTTTAAGTTAATTTAATGAAATACAAATCCATTTGTCTCCAACAGAGTCTAATTAAACTCTCGAGTTCAAGTCGCCCAAGATTCCGTTGAACATTTATATTTAATAAATTTTAATTAAATGTTTTTCTATATTTTGGTTGGAGTGTTTTAATTCAAAAAATATCAAATAGCTGGACGATTATTTAATTAAAGATCCACATAGCCCAGCTTAGGTTGTTATCTATTAAATTTAATGATAATATCACACTTTTGCTAAAAGAGGCGTTATATTTTTCAAATCAATTTTTCAATTCAATCGTCACAGTTTACGTGATTGAAACCCGTTTTCAAAATGAATAGTGTAAATCGCGTTAGTTTTGAAAGTGAAAACAAGTCTTTAACAAATTAATTTCACATAGAAAAACTAGACTTTATACATGACTCACCGTAGATAGCCTACGCCGTAACCACGTAGGCCTTCTACGCCGTAGCCAGGCTCTACGACGTAGGCCATACAGGTTATGTAGTGTTTTAGTTCTATTATTTCGCATTCAGCGAAAATAGTGTTTTAGTTCTATTATTTCGCATTCAGCAAAAATAATTACGCATTAAGCGACTCCATCTGCTAAGCAATAAAGTTCAATAAGAATCTTCCTAATATTCCAAGAAAATAAAAGTTGAACGTTCAAGTATTCTCCCCTCAGAGCCTATCGATTTTTACACGCTACTTGGTTTTTCGTCTTATGTACCTACAGGGTGCTTTTTTTCATATTTCGTATTTATATTTTGACTTATACTTGTCTTGTTTATATTTTCTTTACATAGCCCATACATTTTTTACACACGTACGTACTTGATTTTGCATCTTAAAGTTGGGGTTTTTTTCCATATTTCGTACTTACATTTTAGCTTATACTTTTTTATTTATATTTTCCGTACAAAGCCTTACAAAGATTTTTACCACCCTGTCTAGTATCATTTTAAAAGTACCTAATCATCTAATAGTTTTTTCAAACTACACACAATTTGATACCACTCCGGGAACCGAACCCGCAATCTCTTGCGCATTAGCCATACGCTCACTAAGCCATTATCATAAAGCTGAATATTTATATGTATAAGATTATAAATAAGCTTATGGTTATAAATAGGTGATTAATCAACCATTGTTTGGTTATTCAACGGTTATGTGTGGTCGGATAAAGTAGGTCGGACAGCTCACCATTTTGTTATTTTAACAAAAACATTGCAAAAGCAATTTTTTAATACGATATGCAATACATTTGGAATTCGGCCAAATATAAGTACGTAATATTTATGGAATTAAATTAACTTTGATATTTGAATTTTCGGTGCAAATTGATCGGAGCTATTAGGTATTAACTACGTAATTACTAATCACATTGTCATTGTTTGTGGGAATTGAAAATTAAATAAATATGTATTACTGTGCAACCCACATGGCAACGACTATTGCCTACACCGTGCGAAACTACAAGCTTATATAAATTGGAAAAATACCTCATAAGTCTGAAATAATAGGAAAAAAAATTATAACTACCTACATACGTGATTTGACTATTCAGGTAAACCTTAGTGGTTTTTTGTAGCTATATCAGTGTTTGTTGCAATTTATTGCGCCTTTAAAGCAAAGTCAAGTGAAAAAGTAAAGTATGGCGCGGTGGTGGCGCGGCAGCGGGTTTTCGTGGCACATAAAGCCAACACACTATTACTGTAGATACAGTAAAGCGTTGTGGTGGCGGCGCGGTGGTGGCAACGTGTGCAGAAGCGCTTACGGCTAAGTTCTAGGTATCCACTATCCCATAATATGAAACCTAATATAAGTACCTAATAAGAAAGGCTTACATTGCGTTGTTCCATTAAGTGAAAACTTTCGCATCGCGTGCACATTACAAAATATTATGGTGTTTAACTTAAAGGAAATTAAGGTAATGGAATCGGGGGTTTTACTTAAATTTTAAATTAAGATTTATGTTTATCTTTTGACTGCCTCGGTGGCGCGGTGGGCGAATGTCCGCTTGCAGAGCAAGAGGTAGCGGGTTCGATTACCGCCGAGGGTAAAATTGTTTGTATGTTCTGCAAGCACTTTTCTCCTTGGTCTGGGTGTTTAATATGTATAATAAAAATATCTATATATGTATATATATTGTATTAAGTATATCAGATATCTAGTACCCGTAACACAAGCTTAGAGCTTACCACGGGGCTAGATGTTGTTGTGTAAAATTGTCCGGAAATATTTATATTTATTATTTTATTTTTTATTTTGAAACTACTTTTCACGACACGGCATTGCCTGTTTTCATGTTATCCCTCGGCAAAAAGCCGAGCTTTCCTCGACAAATAGGATGGTATCTAACAGTGAAATTATTATTAAAATCAGTACTGTAGGCGCGTCCAAACAAACAAACTCTTCTGCTTTATAATATTAGTAAAGATGTAGATATTGGGATTTGATTTCCGTTTTGTCGCAACATAAAATCATAGTGTCACCATAATATCTTCCTCTTTTACCATTGAACGGCATGAATATCCAAAGAGGTTTGAATTTTAAATAAATTAATCGTAACTAAAAATTAATCGTTACTTTAGCTCCAAATACTGTAGGCATTAACAACCTGTTCACGCCGTTCCGTTGCCCCGTTATATTGATTTCCTGGCAGGAGTAATGTGTTTTTCACTTCAAATAGCCTAGATATAGTAGTTCTCGACAGAGCTTATTAAACTAATCGTTACTAAAACCTGCTTCAGTTGCGCGGTTGGCGGAGGTCCGCTTGCGGTGCAAGAGTTAGCTAGTTCGATTTCCGCTGAGAGATCAAGTGTTTGTGTGTTCTGCAGGCACTTTCTCCTTGTTCTGGTATTTATTATGTATAATAAAACACATATCTATTTATTATATTAAGTATATCAGATACTAGACTGGAGCTTACCCCAGGGCCAGATGTTGTTGTGTGGATTGTCCAAATATATTTATTAATACAACACATGGAATGCAGTTGTATTTTGATACAGATTTTGTACGATCTACAATTTCTGGTTTCGGGTCTGGGTGTTTTCTATGTATCACATGACTGTATTTACAAAAAAAATGTATCTTTGTAGTTTATCAGTCACGTAACACCCATAGTACAAGCTCTGCTTAGTTTGGGGTTAGGTGATGCTGTGTGAGTAGTCCGGAAATATTTATTTATTTTTATTTAAAGTCTAGTCTTAGGTACTAATAGTTCCTCATACTTCTAATCTCTCCATTATTGTGTGTTTAACAAGTGTACATGAACTTCGTTCCATCCGGCTGTCCCTTGACAACTCATATAGGTACATATAATAATACATCTAAGAACAGCTGTGGATATTCTACGTCTGAAATAACGATACTTAATGAGGGATAGTTGAAAGAACATTCGCGCAAATCGATTTACTACGTACGAATCGCTGATGTCTGATAATAAACCTTATTTCTCGTCAGCCTGGGGCCTGTTTTCGTCAACAATGAATGTTATCATTCTATTTTCTTGTTCAACATCTATCTATACCGGAAAACGACTTCCCCTATCTACCCTTACTTCACGTAGACAAATGCATGGTAAGTTCGAGAGCATAATGAAACCGTCATCATCATCTCTTGCCCTTATCCGACATTACGTGGGGTCAGCACAATATGAATTTTTTGAAATGTTATAAAAAAAATTATATGTTCCTGATTAAATTAAATTTTCCATTTTGTAATGATTTTATGAATTCTTTTTGACTGTATGAGTTTTTGACTTATCACTTTGACATAACGTATTCCTTCTTTCTTGTTTTAATTTGATTATTTTGGTTATATAAGACCTAGACATTTTTGGTCTATAACATGATATAATAAAGCCGATTTTGCTAATGTCACAATCACAGGACATTGTGGAAACAGTAATCATATTGTAATAAACTAAAGGCAAAGAACCGTTATAGTCTGAGTTGTACATAATATTAGGTCCTTACATATGAAATTGGCGTTTTTCGTACTGGCCACTTTAATCACAAATTTCTCCTCTTTGGTAAGGAATTCCAAATTCAAATTTGTACAGCTATAGACTCATGTATTTGTGCTTCGATGATCGTCATTCATTTGTTTTTTTTCTTCTGTTTTTTTCTGTTTGCGTCACTCATTTTACAAAATGGAAAACTTAAAATATCGCATTATTTACGAGTACGAGTTCCGCCGTGGCACTAGTGCTGCGGAAACAACTCGAAGGGTGAATGATGTGTATGGCGGTCGTGTTGCAAAAGAAAACACAGTTCGTTTTTGGTTCCAACGTTTTCGTTCTGGAAATTTCGACTTGCAGAACAAGCCCCGTGGACGGCCTGAGACTCAAGTTGATAATGAAGAGTTGAAGGCTATTGTGGAAGCGGATCCATCGCAAACCACGTCCGAGTTAGCTGCAGGCTGCGGTGTTAGTGATAAAACTGTTTTAATTCACTTGAAGCAAATTGGGAAGATTAAAAAGCTTGAAAGGTGGGTACCTCACGAATTGACTGAAGCAAACCGGCAAACGCGCGTCGACTGCTGCGTTACATTACTAAACCGGCACAATAATGAAGGTATTTTAAACCGAATCATTACCTGTGATGAAAAATGGGTTCTTTACGATAATCGGAAGCGCTCAGCGCAATGGTTGGATCCTGGCCAGCCAGCCAAATCCTGCCCCAAGCGAAAATTAACCCCAAAAAAGTTACTTGTAAGCGTTTGGTGGACTAGTGCCGGTATTGTTCATTACAGTTTTCTCAAATCTGGCCAGACTATTACGGCTGATGTCTATTGTCAGCAATTGCAAACCATGATGGAAAAGCTAGCGGCTAAACAACCTAGGCTGGTCAATCGCTCCACGCCACTGCTGCTTCACGACAACGCTAGACCACACACTGCGCAACAGACGGCTACTAAATTAGAAGAGCTTCAATTGGAAAGTCTAAGACATCCTCCGTACTCCCCGGACCTTGCTCCAACAGATTACCATTTTTTTCGAAATTTGGATAACTTCTTGCAAGGGAAAAAATTCAACTCCGATGGGGCAGTCCAAATCGCCTTCAAAGATTTTATTGATTCCCGTCCGACTGGTTTTTTTAGTAAAGGGATCAATGAACTACCTATAAGATGGCAAAAGTGCATAGAAAATAATGGTTCATACTTTGATTAATTAAATATATTATATTAAAAAATATTCGACTTTTTGTTCCTCCCATACAAAACGCCAATTTCATATGTAAGGACCTAATATAATATGATGTAAATCATCATTTTGATCACTTACTTTTGATGTTGACTGTGCATCTTGTATATTTATTCGGCGGTCTACCCTGAGATAATATCTCAAATTACAAGGGCATTATGCTCACTAAATGCCTTCGGGATTAGGCACTTCTCTGTAACAGGGCATTTGTGATTAGGGTATTATATTACAGAAATGTTACAAGGTATTTCCTTGCTTACACAAATTATTATAATATTTCTGCTTTTACACTTATACTAGCTGCCCGCCCTTGACTTTGCCCGCGTAATAATAAATTTCCCCGCGGTATAAAGTAGCTTTTTCCATTTACTGGGAAACCAACATGCCAAATTTGACTCGAATCGGGCTTTGATCGTAATAATTATATTTTCATGCTAAAATTTTTATTTTACCGCGGTAAAAATCAGCCTATGTGATATTCTGATATGTATGCTATATATATGCTATTAGCTATTGTGAACTTTCATCAAAATCTATTCCGTACTTTTTGCGTGAAAAAGCATCAAACACTTACACACTTACAACTTCACAAACTTTCGCGTTTATAATATTAGTAGGCAAACATCGTGAGGAAAGAGTTTGAGGGGCATGTGACATTCACCAACCCGCACTTGGACAGCGTGGTAAATTAAGGCCTAATCTCTCTCGTCAAGAGAGAAGTCCCTGTGTCCCAGCAGTGGGAACATTAATAGGGTGATGAAGATGAAGAATATTAGTAGGATTTCTTATGAATACAGAACTTATGCAGGGTTTATTTATTTATTAGATATATACACCTTAAACCTATCACGTATTATAAAACCAATAACAGATGAACGCCACATTTTAAGAATTAAATGATTTATTTGATCCATGACTTTAATATTACAAACAATGATAAAGAGTAAGAAAAATATATCATTGCAAAATGGTCTCCGACTCAGCATTTTCAGTTGAGATACTTCGTTGCGTAAACGTAATAGAATTGGAAAATGCTAGTTATTTTCTAGGCTTTAGCTAGCCTTTATAGGCTAGCTAAAGCCTAGAAAATAACTTGATCGCTTTGTCTTTTATTGTGTTTGCTTCGTAGGTATAATGTCTACAGATATATAATCTAATCAAGTCTAAAGGGTATAAGGTTTCAAAAGGTTTGAGCCGTGTTGGTAACGTGGGTGAACACTCCACTCTAACTCCGAAGGATGGTTGAAAACCCGCGCAACTCTGGATTTTTCTTTTTGAAAAATGTATGTTATGAATGTATGTATGTGTTGTATGTAAACTGTGACATCGAAAGGAAATCGGAATGTACCGAGAATTTTATTAATGTATCTACAATGTTTCTAAAACATCTTATGATGCATTTATGGTCAGAGTAAGTACTATACATATTATGTACAATGTTGCCTTGATTTTCCAGGGCTCTATCACAGTGCTCCTTTCGGGCTCTATGACAGATGCATTATGCTGAGGAGTCCTAGAATCCCTTTATTATACACGTTGTTTCATTAATAGATAGTTACGGTAGTTTTAATGATTAGTTTAAGTAAACTGTCATAGTTGTTATTTTGTGTTGTGTAATTACAGAATTGAGAAGATATTCTTTTATTACACACACCAATGAACAAAAATACATTTTTTTTTTTTTTTATATTTTATTATAAATATTTATATTTATTTTATTTAAACCTATCATTCGTGAATGCTGATCTTATTGCTTAAAGCAATTTTTTTCAGACAACCTTTGTATGAAAAGAATATAAGTCAGGAAGGTTGTGGACGTGATGGGCAAAATTAAACTTACTAAGTTTACAAAAGTAAAAACTTACTCTAACTAATAATAATCCTGTAACTATATATAAACTAATACCAACTTATGCCTAACTATATTTATTGACATAATTCTTTCATTCATTCTGTCTTATTTTTTAAGTAGACTGTATCGCTATTGAATTTGCGTTTCGCTATATCCCACCCTCTTATTGTCTTGCCTCGTGACCCAAAAGAGGCGCGACTCAGCGACGCCGCCCGCTGCTAACTTTCAATTCTTCCGGTTTTTTGCACATCTCCAGGGTAGATACACGTTTCGAAATAGGCCCTTGCATTTTTCGTCCCATAAATTTTGGACAGAGAATAGGGTTCAAGAGATAATGCTTGAAAATGACATTGCGTAGGTAATATGTTATGCGCTGTCAGTGTTCTTAGCTCCAATCCTTACGAAAATATGTTAGGATTTAGTAAAAAATTTACAAAACCTAATGTAGCACATATTTTAGCAACCTTATTTTTTTTTCGTTAAGATACAACGATTTATTTAACTTATTCACGATTTTTATTATTTCATGTTAATAGGGTGTAGTAGATGACTCTCATTAAAATATGAAACAAATTGATACCAGATTAATAGTAAACATTTTTAACCGAAATAATTAACAAAGTATTTAAAAATACAGACGGTTTTAATAAGATATAATATTTTCGTTTTTGAACACTTGACTAACTCATTTTTTTTTTGGCGTTGTTTTATAGTGCTTTGACGGTACTGAGAAGTACAAAAGTGTCATTTATCCGACGACTTATAGAGATTCATGAGCTGTGACGTCACACGCACGCCATTTTGGAAGCAACCGATTGTTGTGCCTTAATGAATTATTAATATAATTATTTTATATCGAAATTTGAATGCGGTATGTTTATAATGTAATAAGAAATCAATCAAAATGTTTTAAAATTAGAAAACTAGCCAATTGTTGTTATTTCACTATGTTTATAATAGTTAATAATTCCTTGTATTCAATTTAAAAAAAACTCTATTGATTTCAATAAATAAATAAATATTTCCGGTCAATGTACGCAGCAACATCTAACCCCGTGATAAGCTCTAAGCTTGTGTTACGGGTACTAGTCATTCGATAAACTTAATATTTAATATTATTTTTATAATAGGCATACATTTATAGATATTTTTTTCTTATAGGTACATATTAAACACTCGTATATGTCGATAACCTACGTTTTTCATCGTATCTCCTGATTCCTGATCAATTTATATCGTAAAGAATATATCTCGAATAGATTGGATCTCTTATAAGAAACCCCGAACATAGCCATCTCCACAGCTCATTAACTGACTCTAAAGGTTTATTTCACAAAATCCGAGTAAACTGAGCAATGTTTAGTTTTGTCAATAAATGGTATCAATGGTTAGTTATGTCGAAGCTGTCTCGCTTTATTAGATGAAATGATTTATTTGCAAGAATACATAATTATTAATACATGTCGGATCTTAAAAAGTAAAAAGTCAATGTATTCAGCCTACAAGTAGGCGTGCAAATGTTAATTCAAATTAAATTTTTCATTACATGTCATAATTTAAATATTCACTAACGCTATAAAAACACTTTTCGAGCAACCAACTATAATTTTGTCTTAAAAATATATCCATTTAACTCCTTATATTTGATTGAGCGAAATGGCTTTATATTTTAAACCATTGTCTTATTTTACTCGGAGATGGTAAAATATACTCTTAGTATGTATATATGGCCAAGACTGAAGCATGAATCTCTATGCATTTGTGTAGATTGTTCACAAAGAAAAACTTTACGGCATCTCGTTCAGCATCCGAACTCTTATGGTGACAGCTGAAAATCAGTGTTTGCTCCATGAGCAACTTTGCGCTGAGCTGCGGCCCTTTTGTTTTACTGCAACGCACACATGCGCTAATCATATTAACTTATATCTAATCTTAAGTCAATAATGTATCCTTTTGTTTTTGCCCGATTATTGTATGTGTGTGATTGGAGTTACAAATAAATGCTTCATTTGGTAAACATGACGATTTCTTTTAGTCCAAAATACCTCTGTCTGCATACTATCTATGCAGACTTTCGTCTTGAGGCACAGAGGTATTTTGGACTAAAAGAAATCGTCATGTTTACCAAATGCTCTCAGAGAATCCATTGCGGAAAGATGATTATTTTCCATTAAAGAAAACCGCTGTCGATTATTACTTATTATGTACCATAATAAGTAATAATCGACTTATTATGTAAAATTAGGTAAAAGGTGTGGTTGTTAATTTGTTTTTCTCAGAAATGCAAAATGTTTTAACTAAAGGAAATGGATGATAATTTGCCTTATGTAAAATAAATTTGTTGCTTGATAAAATATGATAGCTGGGACATTCAACAGTGTTGGAAGATATTATTGGCTATTTAACATATAAAATAGTTTTTCTTTTGTTTTTGTTTGGTTTTTGTTACATTAGAAAATAATTATTTATTTTGAATTTTATATGCTTATTCCTAGAATTAGTCATTAAAATAAAATCTTCTAATATATCAAATTTCTATGTCACAATGTAAGTTACCGTACTCCTCCGAAATAGCTTTACTGATTTTTACCAAATTTTATATGCGTATTCAGTAGCTCTGAGAATCGGCTACTATCTATACTCAGCTAGTAAATAAATAAAAATTACCGGACAAACCACAAAACATCTCGTCATTTTATAAGTAGGTATTATCTTAAAAGATAACTATTTTAAAGGACTAGACAAATAGTAACTACCATCTCTGTGTGATTCTTCTAAATTGACAGCGATTAATAACTCTATAGGTAACTATTCGTGGTATTTTTAAGGGGAATTTCTCTGTAAGCGCTGTCTTGGCAATTAATTTAAAGTTTTGCCAAAAAACCGTGCTTTATTACGAAGAAATATTTTCCAAGAAATCATGCCAGGTTATTGTTTGAAGCAACAGGGGACTGTCGTTGACTGTTGTACGTATAAAAGTCCTTCATGCTTCAACACTTGCGTCTGGCGACAGCCCGTCCTAAAGTGGTTGTCAGTTATTTTTTACTTATCACAATTTAATATGAAAGTACCATCATAAAGAGCATCAAAGTTTCGCAGTGGGGGTTTTTTGCGCGTAAATTAGAACAAATCGCACGATAGCTTTACGTCACGCGAAATTTCAATGCATTTCTATCGTCTTGCTATTTCTTTTTAAAAAGGAAAAAAAAACATTTTCTTTGTTTTATGATGTTAAGTGTAAAAGTCAGGCTTATGCGTGTGTGTGTGTATGTGTGTTCGACCGATTTATGTCACCATCATCATCACCCTTATAACGCTCCCACTGCTGGGACACAGGGACATCTCTCTTGGCGAGAGAGATTAGGCCTTAATTCACCACGCTGCGCTGGCCAAGTGTAGGTTGGTAAATGTCACATGTCCTTCAAACTCTTTAAAGTTCTCAGAGCATGCCGGTTTCCTTACGATGTTTGCCTTCACTGTTAAATCACGTGTTTAAGAGCGCACATAAATTTTTCAAGAAGACAAATTCAGAGGTGCGTGGAAGGTTTTGAACCCACGACGTTCGGAATGAAAGTCGAGCGTGCTCCCACTTAGCCACCATGGCTTTTTTCTATCATGGCGCCAGCTTAAATGATTCCATGATGTACCCGCAGAAAATACCCTCGACCACTGGAAGTTCCCTCTTTTTAAATGAAAACCTACGAAGTTGTTTAATATTAATAGGTTTACTCCAGTTATGAGAATTCTACGTCTAAACAAAGAGCTACTCGCTCATATTCCGTTGAATATTGTCATAAAAGGTCCCACGTAATACGATCAGAATGCGATAAAAAACGTCATGATAGTAAAACTAAACTCGGCCCGGCCTGAAATAACTGTCTTTATTGCACGGTTAATGTAGTTAACTTAATTTAAGCGCAGCGTGAGTTGTTCGGTTATGATGAGTGGGTAGGTAGTAAGAATGCCATAGTACAAAGACCAGTAAGGCTTTTCACATATATGTGAACGCAAAGAGTATATAAAACACTACGTTTTCATCTATACTAATATTATAAAGATGAAGTGTGTGCTCGAACGCGCTTATCTCAGGAAATACTAGCCTACTAAATTAACCATATAGCTAAACATTGCAGCTGAATTGTCTGAATTGTGTTATGTCTTTGTTTAATACCGAAAACCTAAAATACACTAGATACTATATTAAGATTAAAAATCGAATTTGTTATTATATCTATCATAAACGCGAGATTTGACTGCCACTTTAGTATGAAATAGTCACACAATAGAATCGCAGTTAAGATAACAGGGAAAAGAAGAAAACGTTAGAAATAATTATGTGTAGACCTCTCTTTATCATACCATGTAAGACTTGGGAATTCAATTCATTTATTTCACTTTTGGGACATTAAAGAACACTTAGTTACGCCAAAAATTATTAAATACATTAATATTAAAAAACTAATTAAAATAATCAATTAAAAGTGCAGCTGAACAGTCGCTTTGTCAAAGTATGTAGAAGTAGCTGTAAAGAGGCCTTGTCAAATTTGTCATACACAATGCTAGAATATACAATTAATCAATTATTTTAACTATGTAAATATGTAAACAACTTTTATAATATGGAAATACCATTAGGGACCAAAGTAAAATTAAATTTTATTTTACAGAAAGACGGTACAAATTATTCTTAATAATTAAAACATGTCTAGATTGTGTAATTGTTGCTGCTGTTTAAAGGCATTGTCAAATTAGAAATAGTAGCTGCTGTAAATTGGCATGGTCAAAATAAAAAGTACCAACTTTCATCATATAATTAAGAATTAATTAAATATTGCATTATATTATAATAATTGTTGCTGCTGTATAAGGACATTGTCAATTATAAATAGGAGCTGCTGTAAATGGGCATAATATAATAATGATGATGATGATGTTCTATTTTCCATTCAAAATAAGGTTTTGTGTCGGCGAGAACGGTTCTGCGAATAAGGGTACTGTTCTTATTGTCTTAGTCTGAAAAGGGTTGAAACTTGTTGCTTTAAACTGAAATAAGGCTACATATTTAAGAACGCCAACAAAGGCGCTACAGGTGAACCTCTCAATTCGGAATGTTATTCTTTTGTATACGAAAGTGCTTTTTGGTGTGTACTTAGGCTTTAAGTTGGGACACTGTTTTACTAGAATAAACGTTCCATTTTATTTGCTTTAACAAAATAAAAAAAAAGCAGAGGTTGTTCATCACAAACCATTTCTTTTTCTTAATGATTTTTAATAATTGCCAGATTGCCAGAGCATCATTCGTAAAAATGAGCAAAGTACTGTTCTCAAAACAACTGCACATTAAGCTCCGCTCAAGAATAGTTCAATGCTACGTATGGCCAATAGTCCTGTACGGTTGCGAGGCATGGACTATACGAGAAGACCTTCGGAAGCGAATAGAGGCGTTCGAAATGTGGTTGTATCGTCGCATGCTGCGTATAAGCTGGACGCATAAGGTGACCAACATCAATGTCTTAAAACGAATGGGTATCATAAGACCTAGTCTGGTAAGAACCATCAAACAGAGAAAAGTTGCATATCTTGGTCATATCTTACGACATGACCGTTATCAACTGCTGCAAACAATACCAGGCAAGAGGGCTGTTGGTAGAAGGAAAACTTCCTGGCTGCGTAACATCAGGCAATGGACGGGCATAAAGAAGGCAGAAGACCTATTCAGGCTAGCCCTGGATAAAGAAAAGTTTAAAAAGATGACCGCCGACCTTCAGTAATGGAGAGGCACTATAAGAAGAAGAAGAAGAATGATTTTTAATAAGTGATAAACCTCACTGTTTATGTAAAACTACTTTAAATTTTTTTATGAAAAAAAAGATTAAGACACTGCCGTAACCTTTTAATAATTATGTAATATGTTAATATGTTATATGTTTTAAACAAAAAAATGGCGGCTACGCGGCTAGTGATGAATCGCTTGTCAATCGGAAGTGTAATTACTTACAAACAAATCTCTAAAATTACTATTTCTAAGACATTTCGGTGTAAAAATCATTAAAACTCATGGTCATCGACAGAGTAAATAATTATAAACAAAAAATGATATACTCAATATCATAGTCATACATATATAGATATTTTTTATTGAACATATTAAACACCCAGACCAAGGAGATCGTGCTTGCAGAACATACAAAAACTTTCACCATCGGCGGGAATCGAACCCGCTACCTCGCCCACCGTGCCACTGAAGCAGTCACAGATAAATAGCTCTATATTTTATCCATTGTCTGAATTACTCGGAGATGGGGAAACAGGGTACATAAGGGTCACACGTGGTATTTCCGAGCGACATTTTAGGTCGAGCGAGTTATCTACATATTTTTGCGATTCTGTATACAATTTACTGCGTCGGCAGTGTGTAATTGATCAAGGTAAATTGTTTGTCCAACTGTTCTGCCGAGTACTCTGGTCAATTATTTAGATTCCGTTTATAATTGTCACGGAATTGTATTAAACTTGGGATTGTTGTCTCATTGTTTAATTTCGTTACAAGGTAAATATTTGCGGTAACTTAAAGGCCAATTGGGCGGTGGATGGATAGATATTCATCTTTTACTTTCTTTCTAGAGCCAATTAATTAAATAATCCTAAATTTAAAATGTCTATGTCACAATGTTAGTTAGGCACCGTAGTCCTCCCAAACGGCTTAACCGATTTTACCAAATTTTATATGTGTATTCAGTAGATCTGAGAATCGGCTACCAACTATTTTTCATTCTGCAAAACAACGTTTGCTGGGGTCAGCTAGTAATTTTATAATATCCACTACTAGACTTGACTCACCTTATTTATTTATTTCCTATCTTTACTAATATTATAAGGCTGAAGACTGTTCGTTTGAGCGCGATAATCTTAATGTTAGCTAGCCCATTTATAGAGTAAGGCTATAGGCTACTTTTTACCTAAAATACGTTGTTATCGCTTAGAGGTGTAACAGTAACGATATAACGCGTACACGTATGTATTCGTTACTAATATTTAGTACTCGGTTACTCCGTAACGGATACATGCGCTTTGCTACTTCTCGATTCTCGCTGAAAAATACAAAAACACTTTTTGTATTTTCATGTTTCAACGTATACGTGTATGTCTATTACATTAAGTATAGTACACAAGCTAAGAGCTTACCACGGGGCTTGATATTGTTTGGATTGTCCGGTAATATTTATTATTTATTTATTTTAATTTTTTGTGTGTTTTTTTACTTTTTCCTAATTTTGTGAAAATAAAACTATAGAAATAAATGATTATGTATTTTTTTATCTTAAAGTCACAAATATGTCACGTACATACCGAAAATGTTAGCTCGAAACATATAAAAAAAGGATTCGTGAACTTATTCTCATTACGTTCCTTTGTACAGAGAAGTTGTTAACATTAACTCAAATATTGCCAAAAGTGGCAAAGTGCGGCAAGCGGATTATTCGATGTTGAGTTCGGAGAAGTGGCTTGGTTCACTTATCCCCTGCGTGAGATCCACTTAAGGGGATCTGTAGTTATGTTTTCACGAATTTTGTTCACTTACAAACAGATATTTTCAAGGGGGAAGAAGAATATGCTACCTATATTTTGGAGAGTTTCTAGGAGCAACATTCTAACGCTTGCCTGCGACTAACAGGTATTTGCGGTAACTCAATGGTTGATAGTTCAGCAATACATAACCATACACGTTATATAAGTGGGTGTTTGACGTGAGAGGTAGTTCACGAACGAAGCTCGCCGAACATTAGCCGAGCATAAGCCCTACCACGAGTGGCCACTTACAACTGTTGGAGATTACAACATTTTGTTATCCCATGTATTTGATAGATATTTCACAACTAATATTTTATTTTGGGATTACAACATGTTGTAATCTCCAACAGTCAAGTGGCATCTTCGTGGTAGGGCTACGTGTTCGCTGGTGTATCTCTAAGTACGCGTACTTTAAAGCCCTTGAGTACCTAAATTCGGAGGCTATCCGACATTTTAGAAATTTTCCCGACTCCATGTGAACTCATCTGCATCAGATTAACTTGACGAGTTAACTGCTTGGAACGGAATCTGCGCCAACAACAAATAAAAAAAGACTAACAAATAATTATTGTAAAGTTACAGAACTAGAGTTGCTAGAGTTTAATAAAAAAAGCGAAGCGACGAGATACGATACGATGTTCAATTTGTTTATGTTTTTTTGTATTTTATTCTATCAATTAAATTGATTTATTTACCATAAAGTTATATAATATAACAGGCAAGTCAAAACATAAAAACATTAATACATACATTTAGTTTTTTTTTAATTGTATGCAGAAAAAATTAAGACAACCGTAAACATTCGCGCACAGGGTTCGAACCTGCATCTCAGGGATAGCGGAATAAACAACGTAACACACTGAGTGTAAACTGATTGGCTATTATAAGGAACGTGTATGTCTAGGGACACCCGATAGAGTTCCTTATTTAAAAAGTGTTTATTCGGCTAGCGCTTTGGCTTTTTTTATACCATAAAGGTGGCAGACAAGCAAACGGCCCACAGGGTCAAAGGGTTAGAATGAGACATGAGGAGCCTACTTACCGCTGCGGTAGGTACAACGTTCAAAGTTTATTAATAACACATAAAACATTACAGTATAAACTAAGTCATTTTACGGTATATCATGTTAGAGAGTAGAAACACGTGTGTAAGCTAAAGTGATACCAGAAACACTAGAACTACAACGCGTTACGAAACAAAGCTGTATACCTTTACTTCAATACTGATGAACCTACTACCATATACCTACCTACCCACTTCATATATATCTGTAGCTGACCCCAATCCCAAAATCCACCTGTTAACAGACAACAAAGGGCGGCACATAATGAATATAATCATATTCATTATAGGTACTTACGAAGCTTCTAAGCAATTTCGTCTCATTATCCGAGTGATGGCGGCCCGGCCCACGTTGAGAGATATTTTTAGAGGACCGTATAAGGCCATATTTATTTTACTGTGGATCCAATATTTTTTTGCCAGTGGGTTATTTTATGCGGAATTGGCACGATGTTTTGGGCATTAATGTTTGTGTTTCTAATTAATCCTGACCCGCTGCGCGCAAGAGGTGGGTTTGATTCAAATTAGCAGTTTGTTCTGCAAGCACTTTCTCCTTAGTCTGGGATAATATGAACAATAAAAAAAATGTCCATTACACTAAATATATCAGATGCCTAGACCCGTAACATAAGCTTAGAGCTAACCCCAGGGTGATGGGGCTAAATGGTGTTGTGTTTGTTTTTCCGGAAATATTTATTTACTTTAATCCTAGTGAAAGTAAACCAACCCAATGATATTTGTAATAGTGAAACTAATGAAAGGTGCATACAGTCTCTGAGATTGGCATTGGATTTTAAAATACTGATGCAAGTGCCAGTGCAATATATTACTAATCCCATAGTTTAATGGATTGCAGATAGAGATTAACTTGGTAGTCGAGAATATTTGAATTTTCAGTTACGTATTGCATGTTAGTGTGTTAAGTAAATACTTACATACTTATATTATTTTATACTAGCTGTGTCCCGCGGTGTTACCCGCGTTATAATGGATTTTCCCGCGGAATTACTTTTTCCCGCGGTAAAAAGTAGCCTATGTTATTTTTAAGGCTCTAGAGATTCTGTGTACCAAATTTCATTTAAATCGTTCAGTAGTTTTTACGTGAAAGAGTAACAAACATCCATACATCCATACTTACAAACTTTCGCCTTTATAATAGTAGTAGGATTTAAAACATTAACAAGTAAAAAAAGGTACATGTCTGTTGTGGAGTAATATAATTAATTACCCATAAAATTATGGTAACTAAGCCTGTGGTAAATTATGGTAAAAAAAGCCGTGTTGGCTAAGTGGGAGGGAGGACACTCGACTTTCATTCCGAAGGTCGTGGGTTCAAACCAAGCCACGCACCTCTAGATTTTTCTTCTTGAGAAATGTATGTGCGCTTTAAACCTGTGCTTTAACGGCGAAGGCAAACATCATGAGGAAACCGGCACGTTCTGAGAACTTTAAAGAGTATTTGGAAGACATGTGACATTCACCAACCCGCACTTGGCCAGCGTGGTGAATTAAGGCCTAATCTCTCTCGCCAAGAGAGAAGTCCCTGTGTCCCAGCAGTGGGAACGTTAATAGGGTGATGATGATGATGATGAACTAAGCCTGTCGCCTATGGAAATCGCTCATAGCAATAGCGCCGCCCATCCTACCAGCAATAACATTAGTTATACTATAAACTGTTTACTACACTTGTATATTTTAATTTAACATCATCCTCCAGCCATTGAGTTTTGCACCCATTAGGCAGTATTGAATCGGCATGATGACTACATGAAAAAATAGGTAGTAGGTGTTGTGTTTAATCCATCTGTTAGTCAAAAAAAAGTAAGTCCAAAAATTCTGGACAATTTTTTTGTTTTTCAATTTAATAAGAAAGTGCCAAGATATAGAGCATCAAAGTTTCGGAGTTTTCGGCTTGTACCGAATTTTTAGTACATTCTGCTCAAAGCAATACGTCACGCAAAAATTAAACGCACTGTATCGTCTAGATTGTTCTTTATCTCGACTGAATTTTTTATGTTATCTTAATGACGGACTAATTATTAAGTATTTTTTATACATCTACCCTATTTGAGCTCTAGACAAAAATCAAATTACAATCACATCTAACGGTCTTAAACTCGGTTACGTACGGAGTGCGCTTGCGATCTGTATAGAGAGCGCTTTACTGCATCTAAGGCTCCAAGACTGTTTAACAATAATATCCTTTGAATTAAGGGAAAAACTATCGCGACAAAATATTAAGTTAAATAAATGTATATTTTAAATTTAACAAAAATTCCAATGTTTTCATTTCCTTAAAAGTAAAACACCATAATATTTTGTAATGTGCACGCGATGCGCTTCATTTGATACCCCACTCGAGTATATTTGCAGATTTTCGGTTTTCCTTCCCCACTTTCACCCCCATAACTTTTAAACGGCACAACTGATTTTCATGTAACATGTCAAACTCACCTTTCATACAAAAAAAACTAAATTGAAATCGCTCCATCCGTTCGGGAGCTATGATGTCCCAGACAGACATACAGACAGACACGTCAAACTTATAATAACACCCCTCTTTTTTGGTCGGGGGTTAAAATAAGTCTTAATTCATAGAAAAAACAACCTTCGTAATTTGACTATTCAGGTAAACATATAAAATTCTTTCACACACTCGCTCTTCTCGTCACATGACTTTCATCCCTTCTTATGACATGAGGAGTATTATTTAATATAGTGTGCAATAAAGTGCTGTCTAATTAATTAAGGGGATTATTAGAATTGTTGTCTAATAATCCCCTGCTGCACCTTTTTCCGATTGTAAGGGGATTTATAAACAAAAAGTACTTATAGAAATCACCTTCGCCAGGGGATTCTCTCTGGGGATTTGTATAGCTACCTAGCCTCTAGGTAAACCAAATGTAGTATACACAAATTACTTTTTTTTGTATAAGTTCTTTAAACAAAGCGAAATACCTAGATAAACCGATTATTTGTCCCATAGCAGCCGAAACAATATTAAACTTGTATAGAAATGCCCGAATGACTCACTCCAGTCAGGATCACATATTTTATTCATCGACCTTTAGCCTTAGTTGGTTATTTACAATTTCTGCCATTAGAACTAAGATCGGCAGTATTTATGATACCTATGATTTTCAGCTTTAGGGCTTATTTCACAAAATCCGTGTAAATTAAGCTATGTTATGACAAGAGCTATCTCGCTGTGTTACATGTGACTGTCTCCGTTATTTTCATATATTTTATTTACATACAGTGTTTAAATTAAAAATGTTTGGTACTGTAGTTTTTAAGTTCTCTTCGATCGTATATGTTAGATTATATTTTGTTTTTGAGTGTTTGTATGTTCTGCAAACACTATCTCCTTGGTCTGGGTATTTAATATGTATAATAAAAAATATCTATGTATGTATGTCTATTATATTAAGTATATCAGATGTCTAGTACCCGTAACACAAGCTAAGAGCTTACCACGGGGCTAGATGTTGTTGTGTGGATTGTCCGGAAATATTTATTTATTTATTTATTTTATTTTTTGTTGAAAAAGCATTCTTCTGCAGGATGTATTTTTGAGAAAGGACCATAAGGGAAGGCACATTAGCCGTTATAGCTACAAGGAATGAACTAAGGAGACTATCCATATTTTTAAAGATATTCGGAACTGCATTTACAGATTTCGGAAAATATACAGTCAACAAAAAAAAAATGCTAAATAGGAAAAAAAATATTATCCCGTTATATCCCGTTTTGTGTAGGGATTAAAACACTATAATGGGTTGATAAAATATGAAAATATATGAAAGCTAAAAATTACAAATAACGCTAAAAACTTATCACGGTTAAAATTTTTAGAAATTTCATTCTCGTTGCGTTTTCTTCCAGTTTTACATAAATAATATAAATATGTAATAATAAATATTTTCGGAAATCCACACAACAACATCTAGTTCCGTGTTTAGCTCTAAGTTTGTGTTACGAGTGCTAGACATCTGATATAATGTACTTAATATAATAGACATACATAATAATATATAGATCATACTAAAACTGGCAGGCAGACGGTTCCAAACCCCCGACCACCTTGCATTGCACGTTAGAAAACTGAGCAAAATGAGTAGGTAATGTCGTTTTTTTTTTTTTTTGCGCATTTTGAAGTAGGTGCTTATGTTCTGTAATATAGGGACTAATGAGTTCACCTTGAGCCTCTCCCTCACCCTCTGAATCCTTACACGTGACCTCCGGGTGGTGCTAAGAACAGTCTCTGGTGGTAGGTTGGTAGGCTTCGGCCGCGGCTTGTCACCACCCTCCGGGCTGGGCCAGTGCGTGAAGCGATTTTTTCGTGTTTCGTAATGTGGTCCGGAGAAGCCATCTACCTTCTAGGTCTTCATGTCCCATCTTAGACCACATCGTCACTTTACATCAGGTGAGATTGTGGCAAATAAAGGCTTATCGAGCATTAAAAAAAAAAAAAAAAAATCTGTCTAGAACACATTTTGACTACTTATTAACGGCTTATTGGGTCCAACCACAAAAATCTAAATAAAAAGGTACTCGTATTTTGTTATTTTGATGTTTTGTAATTCTGATACTAAATGTATTGATGGCGACTGTGTCGCCGCGCTCTAGCGCCGCCTTAAGCTGTAGGTACACCACGGTACCACTGAAGACCAGCACTGTACCCAGCTTCCTGATCTTCTACAGCATTATGCTGAATGGAAACCAATTTACGTCTAAGTATGTTAAATGCTAGTACATTTCTTTTACTGCTTATAAGTTAATTTAAATTGTGTGTTTACGACGTAAATTAACTTTTTTCTATTTCTATTTAGATTTCTGTGGTTCCAATACTTAAATCTATTAAGACACAAATTGACTAGTACCGAATAGACCTAGAGCACATTTTTGAAAGTATTGTCCACTTATGGAGGAAATCTCCTGGATATTTCGTTTAGCGGAAACATGTCTTATTTATGTGGGAAAATTAAAAACAAAGCAACGCCGCCGGGGCGAGTGCCTACACCAACATAATTCTCAATAAGGTTGAATGAGACCGTGATGGATGGTATTGAAATAATTAAAGAGACCTGTTTCCATATGAATTTTAAATAATCCTTAATTGTTTTATTTCTAAGGAAAGTGAGTTCTGTATAATATTTATAATATAGCTCTGAAGCGGTAAAGCCGCCTCTTGTACTTCTTTCTCCGACGTGAACTATTGTGTTGTTTTGGTGTACAGTAAAGTATATTTGTATTGTTCTAATTACCCAAATGTGGCTAAATTATATTTACCCATATTTTAATAATTATACGTACCTATATATATTAACAATACAATATTATATTAACTTCCATAACATTTTTGTAAGTTTGAGAACAAGTGCAAAACGATGAAAATTAACGTAAGATGAGTAATACTAAAATTCAGATTTTTTTTTATGAAACTGTAATATTTTAATAATGCTGTGAAGTCATTGAAGTATTTGAAAAATATTACCTATCTTTTATTTTTTTATATATTTTATTGTGTATCCTTTTAATTTAATTGAGACTTACGTAAATAATCAGTAGCATAGATCAACTAGAAAGAATACCCACACGCTCTGAAAAAGTCCGCAAAATATGAAGCTCATATAAACAAAAAAAAACATACATAGCTGCCGTTCCCTTATCTCAACCCATCCTTCATAACCGATACGGGGAAAATTATCAATACAATCAACAGGTCTCCATCAAACTACAAAAAACAAAACTTACCAGAAATATACGAATAACTTCAACACAGTAAACACAGCACTGGTTTTCTCACAAAACTGCACTGAAAAACACTGTTTTTGGTTATAAAACTCGAGAGACGTGCGTCTCCCGTGAGTTATTCCGTTGTACTGAATGTGAGTGGGAGCGAGGGTTTGGGCAGTGGAAGGTATTCTGTGGACATGGGGTAAAGCTGCCTTCGCTGATACTAAGCTCGGAGATTAGGTAGTCAATAAAGGTAGCGAAATGTTGGCTGATTTGGTTAACCGTGTTCGCGTGACTTACCTCGACTAATTGTGTTTTGTGTTTGATTGATAAGCATACGGAATGTTTGAGAAATAATTGGACCAAAGCTGGGATTTTGGTATATTGGTATATTTAGTTATTTTTGTTCAATTGCACTTCTAGTAGGCAATTCTCGCGCTTTTGATATTATCCAATTTGATAAAGGTACTTAAATAACATAGCGAGTTATTCTTTATAGTTATTTTTTCTAAACATAATTATTTTGTCAAATTATTCGAAATTGGCCTTCACGGATCAATTTCCTCGCTCTTGATTAAAACTAGTACCTACATAATAAAACCGAATAAAAACTACCGACTTTTAGTTACCGACCGAAGTTTCTACAGCTTATTCTCGAGAGGATGGACAATAGTAGGACTACAGTTTGACAATTTCTTTCATAAAATTCTCTCAGATTGTAAATCTTTTTAAGTTCTAGATTTGTTACTTTTACGGAAATAAAAGAATTGAAACCGGGGGTTTTTCTTAAATTTTAAATTTAGATTTATTATTCTGTTTAGTGTTAGGTACTATCAAATTATATTAGTCATAGTATTTTTTATTTAAATCTTATGTAAGATATAAATAAAAAAATAATGTTTCTTTAATGTTTCCAGCAGCGAGATGGGCTGACGACATCGCTAAAGTCGCAGGACGCACCTGGATGCAATTAGCACAGGTCCGTAATGAGTGTTAGGTTACTGTAATCAAGAGCGAGAGCAAGAGGAGGCCTATACCCAGCAGTGGGTTAAGTCAGGCTGCGGATGATGATGATGAATGTTTCTTAATAACGAATGATAATTACATGTTAAAATTTCAGAGATACAACCTTTCTTTACATAAATCTTAGTTATAAGCTAATCCTAAGTTAATTTATTTATGTCCAACGGGGCTCAAGTCTAAGTATAAAATTAATTAAAGACCTTTCATCATCATCACCCTATTAACGTTCCCACTGCTGGGACACAGGGACTTCTCTCTTGACGAGAGAGATTAGGCCTTAATTCACCACGCTGGCCAAGTGCGGGTTGGTGAATGTCACATGTCCTTCAAACTCTTTTTTAAAGTTCTCAGAACATGCCGGTTTCCTCACGATGTTTGCCTTCACCGTTAAAGCACGTGTTTAAAGCGCACATAAATTTCTCAAGAAGAAAAATCCAGAGGTGCGTAGCGGGGTTTGAACCCACGACCTTCGGAATGAAAGTCGAGTGTCCTCCCACTTAGCCAACACGGCTTCGGCAAACAGTTATGTATAATTAAAGACCTTTATGTAACATGAAACAAATATAAATGATAATGATTCCTACATTAAGTTCCTTGTGGCATGGACATATTCTTATATATAATAAACTCTCAAACCTACTAAATCTACCGCAAATAAAACATAGTTTTTCTATGCGAGAACATTATATCGCAAATATCACAGATCACGGGTAGGTATTTATATGAGCAAAATAGAGGGTAGGTAGTATAGGGTAAAACTTGAAACGGGTAACACAGTATTAGGCCGTGATCATGGCGCTTGCAAGATCGTCGAAATATCGGAAAACTCAAAAACCGTTAAATCATGGTACGAGTAGGTACGTTTTAAAAAGTAGGTATACCTACCATACTAATATTATTTATTTTATTTTAATTCGGAAAACAAACAGTTATGTATAATTCCTTATCTAAATACACATTAATAGCTGTTAACCATTTATAAAATTATCAATGCGAAAGTAACTCAGTCTGTTCACCTTTCATGCTAAAACTATCTACTTTAAATAAACACAATACACAACATGCATTTAGACGAAATTAAGTGCACAGATTCTCTAGAGCCTGACAGGACATCGGCTACTCTTTACCGCGTTAAAATCCACTATTACACTTTTAGTATTTGTTGTTGTCTAATTTTAAAATAATCTATGTGACAGGTTAATGCGAACTTCCGTCTCAGTTTTTATAATAGCTCTAGTTTAAACCTTAGGAGGGTTTTGTTGCTTTATTAGTGTTTAAGTAAACATGTTTGTTTGTACATAAAAAATACCGTGACGGACTCGTGGTCACACCGTTTTGCCACACCAGTGTGACTACGAGTAATTTATTTTCCTCGTGGTCACACTGTGCGGTGTGATCAACAGTAATTAGTGAAACATAAGACTCGTGGTTACACTACTAGTGTCGGGAAAGTGACAGTGTAGGTACCGATCAATACGCTACTCAAAAATAAAATACTAATGTAGTTATCGAAACAAAAATAGTAATTGCATGCTTTTGATCGTGTGTCTGTCCTTTTCAGTGCGTTTATTAGTGATTAGACTTCTCATCTTCATAATTTAGCGTAAAATTTCCAAAAAATGGCCAACAGTTATTTGGTTATGGATAAGCTGCATCTGAGTATTTAAAATAAAATCGTCTTTTTCCGTTTCTGTTTGTCTCCGTTCGTTTGGGTTGAAATTTGCTACTCTAATGTCATTATGTAGAACATTTAATAATTTATTTATTGTCACATAGTTCTTGTTAATACTTTTATTAATCACCGAATTATAACTCTCAGCGACATTATTAGTTCGATGGCGTTCGTTGCTGACACACCAATCTCTTATGCATGCATCATTTTTAAGCCACGTATTCTTCATGTACGCCATAAAAGCGTTAATTTGATTGTTTTTTAAATGAGCACATTGCAATTGTATATACGCCCAACCATCTTTAATTTGGTTCTCCGGTAACAGTGGAAGAGCAGTGCACAAACCTACTAAACGGCGATACAACTTTGTCTTTATGCCTATAGATTTAGCTTTTCGCCACAAACTCTGCGTGAAATGGTAGTAGCAGTTTTTTAATTCGAGATTTGGGAAAATTAATTTGAGTGCATTAGAAGTTGCAACTTCAAAGTCTAGATGGAACTTATCTGGTTTCCATTCGGGAAATTTGGCTTGCAATATGTCAAACAAAGCCGAATACGTGCTTTCTTTTTTGTCACTCATCAGGGCAAATACTTGTGGAACCACATTAGTTGTTCCGGATGAACTTCCCAAATCACCGTAAATAATAAATAACTGATGAAATGGTTTAGGTGTACTTTTGAAGGTTCCGTCACAAAAGTATTCTTTTACTTCACCCAATAACTGTTTTGCTTCGTCAAAACAAAACACCAATAATCTGAAGTCCTCGTACTGATAATCAGCCACCAAAGAATTTTTAAATTGTGCAGGAATCTCAACTTCGCTCAGCTTTGTAAAAACTGTTTTGTCCATTTGCAGCTTACGTTTTCTTGCCGAATATAAGCTGCACTTTACGCTGCGAAACGACGGTACTTCAGTGACTAAGTGAATACCTTTATCATATAAAGGTTTCAAATTATTTTTGTAAATAGCAGGCATTGAATCCGCCGAAGTACCAGCCTCCTCCTTCATATTCACTATCGACATCGCTAAGTCATTTTTGGCGTGATTCTGTTTACACTCCTCGGTATGATTAACTTTTTTCATAATTTTATCATCCTAAAAACACAATAAGTTAAGACTAACAGTTGGAAAATATATAACCCCTTCGTCCACTCATAACTGCAGACGCATTCTGTAAAAAATCGAATCCGAACTCGAAATCACTCAAGTGACCGAGCTCACTTCGAACGCTCGTCACTGAGGCGCTACAGGCGCTATCGAGTTTTACAGAATACAAAACTGTTAAATCACCGCGGATTCAGCTTAGTAAGGATCGAAGTGAGTTTACAGAATGCGCCTACTGCTTAGTATCTAGATTTTTTTTCACTGTTGCATAACCATTTCATTTCATTTACGAACGTGGAGGAAGTGGATATTTTATCTCATTAGAAAAAAAAGGATGCTATGGCGCTCATTAGGGAAGGCCTATGTCCAGTAGTGGACAAATATAGGCTCATGATGATGAACAAAGGATGCCTATGCAGTCACGGAGAAAGTATTCAATTATTTACCTTGGCAGTAGTGACAGACCCCGTACATTTATGCTTTCGCCGTTGGCTACAGAACCATATAATATTTTTGTTCGCATAATCTTTATGTTTATGGTATTGGTATCCATCGCTTAAAAGCACTTCACCACGTTTTCTTTTGATTCTTTTACCCATTTTACGTTTATGTACCCAACAGTAAAATTCGTGCTATTTAAGCGTAACCTAAACCATAATTTGAAAATTCAGAATGACAATTTACGTGTCACTATTAAATAGTTCCTGATTCATGAAGTATTTATCAAGGAGTTTCAAAGTACTAGTTATTTTACGAATAAGTATTTTATCTATCGGGCACTTCACTACATACCTACTATTCAGTCAAGTGCGATCCTTTTCAGAGTAGTGTAACCACGAGGAATATAAATTACTCGTAGTCACACTGGTGTGGCAAAACGGTGTGACCACGAGTCCGTCACGAAAAATACCGCGGGCACTACTAGTACAAAAAAATACTAAACACATTATTTTTCATAGCTTTATTTATTAACCAACGTAATCAATTTATCTTAATCTATTTCATGATGCACAAGTAACGCACAAATATACATTATACTTAACGCTGAAAATCAATTTATTCTACTTACAAATAGTAAGGGCGCTTTTGTATAATTTGTATAGTTCTTGAGCATAACATTTCGTTATATTTACTAAGTTTGTATAAATACCGGATATTTATAAATACCAGATATACTATATCTTATGATATTGTTATACCGTACCTACGTAAGCCGGAACGCAAAATCAGAGACAGAAATTCACCCGACTAACTTCCACGCCCGTATATCATAAGTCATATCTATGGAATTCATCGGAGCGTAAAACCATAACTTAGTCACGTAAAGACATCTCATCCTACTAATATTATAATCGCGAAGGTTTGTGAGTGTGTAAGTGTGTTTGTTGATCTTTCACGCAAAAACTACTCAGGAAATTTTGATGTAACTTCACAATAATGTAGCTTACACATCACAATAACACAACAGCTTTAATGTTAGGCTGATTTGAATCAAATTTGGCACGAAAAAAGCTGTCTTCCAAGTAAATGACAAAAGCCACTTTTTACTGAGGAAAGATCAAAAGCCGCGGGTGGACATAATACTTGGCATGCCCATTAAGTTATTTATTAAAAAAATCCCCGATGCCAGAACTAACTTTAGTTCTGGCATCGGTTTTTTTTATTGTATATTTAGATTACCCTTAAAAGTAAAAATTCATACTATTTTGTAATGTGCACATGATGCGCTTTCAATAGAGAGATTACCCCACTCGAGTATAATTGCAGATTTGCGGTTTTCCTTCCCCACTTTGACCCTCATTACTTTTAAACGGGTCAACCGATTTTCATCAAACATGTCTAAGAAAACTCGCGCGAAACTCGCCTCTCGTACAAAAAATTAAATTGAAATCGCTTTATCCGTTTGGGAGCTATGATGTCCCAGACAGACAGACCCACAGACAGACTTTTTAAAATGAATAAGTGTAACCGTTTTTGTGATCTCAAGAGGGCGCCAATGCAGAGTGAGGCTTTTCGGCGTAGTCTATGACTAAGTTATTTAGTTTTCAAACTTAAAACTCGCGCAACAGCGTATTGTTTCTGTAGTTACAAGAGTTGATTTATCATGTTGACATTTCGAACCTCACGCTACGCCAGCGCCCCTGGCGGCAATTTCACTCTCTGTACCTCTCATTGCGTCACTTTCTAACAAACACAAACGAAAGAGATCGAGAAGGACAGACGAGTTCTCGCTGCACTTAAAAAATATTTTATTTGTATAAAATATGAGTGTATACATGGTGGTAAGTTTTAAAAAGTGTTCTACATGTTTTGCCAATCCCGGCGTGCAAATTTGAGAGGGCACAATGCATTTTGTCACAAATGTGACTTTTCTGTGAAATATTACCTGATAAGTTCATTATTATTTATTATACATCGATAAATATTTATATATACATATTACTAGCTGACCCCAGCAAACGTTATTTTGCAAAATGAAAAAAAAATGGCCGATTCTCTGACCTACTGAACAGCCGTTTCGGAGGAGCACGTTAACTGACATTGTGACATGGAAATGTTATTTATTATATTATATATAGATACATCGTTAAATATATTTGTATTAATTATTTAGTACTAAAATTTGCCAAGAAGAAATTCATTAACTAAAGAAGGTTTAATTGACAGTCAGTATAAAGCTAAACAGTTTGTTTGATTGAGCGCGCTAATCTCGAAAACCACGTTCCGGTTTTAATATAAACACATGAAACAACGAATAAATGAATATGAATATAACGTAAGTTACTGTTAAATATGCATGATGACAACATACATAAATAGGTGTTCTGTTTAGTCCGTAGGATAGCCCGTCCAAAAATACTGGACAACCTATTTTTCGCTTTATCAACACAAAAAGAAAGTGTGATATGATATTATGATAGGTATCAAAATTCCGGAGTGGCGTTTGACGTTTAAATTTAGTACAAATCGCACGAAAGCGTTACATTAAAACTTTAATATCGTCTTGTTTTTCGGGAACTAAAAACGGGTACTGGTACTAGATATCTGATTACTTAATATAATAGACATACATATATTTTTTAATGCATATTAAACACCCAGTCAAAGAAGAAAGTGATTGCACATCATACAAACACTTGAACACCGCGCCACTGAGGCAGTCAAATGTTATGGAAGAACATTATAATGTGTAATTTTTTTTTTTTAATAATCTTAATAACAAACTAATCGTTTTTTTAGTCATCTACCCTATTATCGGGTATTTCCTCACTAATTTTACTGTGGTAAACTTATTGCGATGGGCCCTTACTATGAGACAGCAGCGAATTGTTATACAACGGGAAATGCCGTGGTGCAAGATAGGAGATAATACTTAAACGTGTCTGGAAGAGATCACTTTAAGCGATGAGGCTACCCATTATTACACTATTATCTACATGTATTATAGTTCTAAAGCATTGTTGTTTTGTAGTGTTGGTATTTCAATAAAGAGTATTGTATCTCCTGTCGCGGAGATAGTAAACACTATTTTTGGACGAGTCTTTTTGTTTTAGTTTAATGGCGTAAGGCGTGATTGTGACAAGAACACAAGCTTACGTTGGCTGTTGACGGCAGAATAGCCAATGCCATAAACCATAAAGAAGAAGAATTTTAAATGTGCTAGCAGCGCCATCTGCGCGTTTCACGTCAAATCTCCCATCAGTTATGTTACGAATGAAGTGTATATGCAATGACTGACTTTAAATACTAAATTATTCAAATTTTCTTAGGTTTAAGACCAGCTTTCGTGTAAAGTCCATACAAAAGTGTATACGTGTTTCAAAACTACACGCACAGCCAGTCTCATACGCCCGGCATGAGGCCTGGCTTTCTCCCAGGCCACGCCTCCTTGGCGTACTTTTTGCGGCGCGGCTCGTTCGATGACGGCTCCTCGGGAGCTGGAAATAACGTACATAATTAAATTACAAGCAATGGTTGATCGTTATTTAAACATTGATAACATTGGGTTAAATCCGCAGACTTGCTCAAACAATTAGTTACAACACCGAAAGTCCTACTCCGCTGCATTAGGGAGTAGGCCTGGTTAGGCAGGGGATAATGCACAAAACGCTCCTAGGCGAGATGTCAGTGCAGATCTCAATTCCACTTAGAATTAGATTGGGTTAAATATTTCATTCATTCATTTAAATATTCAGTTGTTCAGAAGAAGTAAATTCAGGATGCTATTGTAGAAATAGAATATAAATAGAAAATCTTTTATAAGAAGCATTATAACTGGATACTGGCAAATGAATACACCAATAGTTCACCATTTTGATGAAAAATTTTTTATTAATACACTTGTTATCTCCATTCCGCTTAAGATTTTTATGTTTATAACAGAATTATACAATTTATAAATAAAAAGATTCGATCCTTAAAATACAATTTGTGTGTGACCACATGTAATCATTTACTCTGTCGCTTGATATACATTTAATCACTGTTTGCAGTAACATTTTTTTTGCTAGAGTCCATACTAGAAATTTCGAACCTATTTATGTTTTTTTTATTAGCTGGTGTATCTGAGGTCTTTTTATAATGTTATTACAATCTAGCACTATTTAGTTATTGAGGCCGTTCATTTTCAGAATTATGTACTTTTAGGTGCATATTTTGTAAGTACACATACATTTATTATGTAGATTATTATTTTGACTATTATTGTTTACTTGAACTTTGTTAATATCTTAACTTTTATGTTTAAGTGTTGTAGTGTAATAGCTAATAGTATACGTTTGGAATATATTGTGACGGTGTTTGTAAAATGTAAATCCGTTTTTTTGGCCTTCAGTTATAACAGAATGTAAGTTTATTAATTACAGTGGATTTTATTAAATAAATAAATATTTCAACTTACCAGAGGTGGGTAGCGGTGGTTGTATGTTGAGATGTGACTCCGGCCCTTCGAGTTCCACGTCGGGCGCTGGATTCGGTAACGACAGACCCAATCTGTAACACCACCAATAATTATTATCCATTTGGTAAAATAGTATAGAATATTAAAGCGAAACCACTTTTGTAACTAAATCTAAATTTAAAATTTAAGAAAAACGCCTGAATCCAATGCCTTAATTTCCTTTAAAGTAAAACACCATAATATTTTGTAATGTGCACGCGATGCGCTTTCATTTGATACCCCACTCGAGTATTTTTGCAGATTTACGGTTTCTTCACTCTCACCCTCCTAACTTTTAAACGGCACAACCGATTTTAATGAAACATGTTTCAGAACACTCGCGCCAAACTTACCTTTTATACAAAAAAACTAAATTGAAATCGCTCCATCCGTTCGGGAGCTATGATGTTCCAGACAGACAGACACGTTAAACTTATAACACCCCTCTTTTTTGGTCGGGGGTTAAAAACACTCAGAAATAAAACACCTAGAACTATTTTTACAGTAAATAACTTAAAGGGCGTACGAAGTCGCTGGCGCCGATGTAGTCTAACTCATCCAAATCGAATTTATTGCTAAAACACTGCATATCTCATAAATAAATAAAAATAAAAAAGCCCCTTTATTCCGTAACTTTAAAAAGATATTTACAATAAATCGTGGATATCACTGTACATGCATGTTTAATTAATTTATAGTCAATGTCAGATAATATTCAATTATTTTAATATTGCATGCATTATTAATTATTATTTTTTATATTAATTGTGATTAAATTATTTCTTATTTTCGTCTATAGTCAGGACCCCTCTCGGGTAAAGGCCTCCTCCAGATCCTTCCAATGTTTGCGGTCCTCAGCAACTTTTGTCCAGTCATGTACTTTTAGGTATTTCCTGAATTCGTCAGTCCATCTTGCCAAAGGTCTGCATATCTCTTACCTAGCTCCAATAAGGCTGAAATGAGAACTGGGTGCCGGTAAGTCCGAATATAAGGTCCCACCTCGCGAGATCTCCTGTAGTCTTAACGAATGGTGATGTTGACCTTAGGACAAAAAGAACTCTGTTATATAGTATAATGCTGTACAACTCTGTTATATAATATAATATGTTATTATAATATTATATGTATTATATAATATAATGCTGATTACGATCCTCAGATCTATGAGTAAATCATTAATTAAGTCAAAAGTTACTGACTACTGTAGTTTGTTAGAAATAAAGGAACAAATAACGTGTCATAAGTATGTGATCACATTTATTTCGAACGGTGTTATTATGATCATGTACTTTTGACTAATTAAAACTTCATTTAGAACTGACGCTTTGGAATAACTTCTTATATCTTTTGAAATGTTGATTTTGATTACTTACTTTAGCTGTAATAAAATTGTAGTTTATGTCTGAGGATAGCTTAGCTTTGAGTAGGACACACTTAAAGTCCAGTTCTCGTCTATTATATTAGTAAAGGAGTATAGATATTTCTCTTTGTATGGATTTCTATAGGCCGCAGCCTACCACCAAAGACTGTTCTACAGTCTCTGGTGGTAGGCTGCGGCCGCGGCTTGTCACCACCCTCCAGGCTGGGCCAGTGCGTGAAACGTATTTTTCGTGTTTCGTAATGTGGCCCGGAGAAGCCATCTCCGATCTAGGTCTTCCTGCCCATTTTAGACCACATCGCCACTTTACTTCAGGTGAGATTGTAGTGAAATGACGGCCTATATAGCCTAAAATATATATGGCTTTCCGTTATTCTGATTGTATTTGTTATTTAGAGAAAAAATAACCTTATCAGTAACCCTTTCAATCTGCATCATAAAATACAGCACATTATTTTTTGACACATTTGACCGGTTCGAGTCCCGACTGAGGCAAGCGATTTTTCATAAATCCTTAAATGCAGTATTTATTGTTTTTAAAAACAAAGGAAAGTCTCCCTTACATAAAATGTGCTATTTACAATATTTAAGGTAGTTGCCATCATCAGATCACTTACTATCATCAGCGCTTTGTAGCTTCAGTTTCCTGGGCGGCGCGTTGGCGTTGGGCACTATGGTGGACTTCACGAGGTTCCGGAACCGGCCAATGCTGGGGTCGATGTCCTCCGGGTTGATGATGTCCACTTCCTCGTTGAAGGACACGTTGCGTTTCTGCTTCTTGGGCTGGCCGGCTGGCATTGACGCTTGACGTTTCGTTCCCGTTGGGGGCTAAATAATAATCTTAATTATATAAATCTCGTGTCACAATGTTTGTCCTCAATGGACTCCTAAACCACTTAACCGATTATAATAAAATTCGCACACCATGTGCAGTTCGATCCAACTTGAGAGATAGGATGGTTTTTACGGCGAGAATAATTCGAATAATTTCCGGGAAAATTTTATACCCGTGCTACGCCGGGGCGGGCCGCTAGTGTCTTTATATATATAATTCTTCTGTGAGTGTGTATGTCACTGAACTTCACTCAAACGACTGGACCGATTTTGATGAAATTTTTTGTGTGTGTTCAAGGGGACCTGGGAATGGTTTAGATTCACAATACGGTCAACTGGATATTATTTTTTGAGACTTGGGACAGGACAACGTCTGTCGGGTCGACTAGTAATAATATAAGCCTTTTATTTCAGGACTACCATTACAGCATTTTAATATTATGCCTGCCCACTTTTAGTTTCTTTTAAGTTTAAGGATTGTAAATATATTTTTCAAATAGTACATTATGAATGGAATAGAAGTGTACAATAAAAGTGCGTGTAGTTTTTTGATGTTAATAGAGATTTAACTTGCCCCTACATTTCGGTGATAATTTTTGGTCATATCAGACTGGTGACAGATAAAATGTTGTTTTTAGTATTATTCATAAACACAATAAACAACTATAATTAATAATAAAAAAACATGTCTTTTATTACTATCTATACAGTATTCTAACCTCAAACAAACGGTCGAAACGTGGGCTATGCATACGCGCACGTAGAACTCATGGAGCACACAAAAAAAAACCTAATTAAAATCACTTCATCCGTTCGGGAGCTATGAGGCGACAGACAGACAGACACGTCAATCTTATAACACCCGTCTTTTTTGTCGGGGGTTTAAAATAATAGAATAGTAGATATTTCTGACCAACCTTCATAACATCAGTGCCATCCTCTGTAGATATTCCCAACATAGAAATCCTTCTGTTATGCGCTGTATTAAATTCCGTTAGATTCTGTGGAAAAACAATGCATTTTAGCTAAATTCGTTGTTGTTGCACTCTATTAAAACATACTAATATTATAAATGCATAAGTTTTTGAGGATGTAAGTGTGTTTGTTGCTCTTTCATGAATAAACTACTGGATGGATTGTGATGAAACTACACAATAACATATCTTACATATCAGAATAGCACATACAGGTTTTCGCGGAAAAGTACAATTATTGCGTGAAAAGCCCGATTTGAGTCTAATTTGGCATGGACAAATCTGTTTTCTCAGTAATGAACAAAACTACTTTTTAACAAGGGATATTTTTTTAGTACGCTAGCATAATACATTTTAGTTTTATTAATTTTGAGTTGACCTGTCCATCTTTTCCGCGGTAAAAAATTGTTGTTGCATGAAAGAGCAACAAACACACCTTACAAATTTTCGAATAAAATACTGAATTTGTTTACAAAGATACTTACGTCTAATTCAGTCTGAGTCTCTGGAAGCCCTAGTAAAGCACCCTCAGTCTCTGTGTTTGGTAAATCCTCCATAATTCCTCTTGAGTTGCCTGTTGGTCTCTCTCTGTCAAACATACCATAATATAGGGATTTAGAACAGTAATACAGTTCAAACAGAATTATTCTGTTAAAATATGTATAAAGCAATAAAAAAATTACTTTTTGCCTATTTTTTATGAGAAACAGTAGATAGATTAGTTTTTTATTATAACAAGTAGTTAACATTGTTACCTGATAATATAATTTCTTGTAGAAGCGCCAAAATGGAAATTTGAGTCTATAGGTAATTGGGTTGGTTTATTAGATTCCAATCGCATTTTGCCAATAAAGGTGCCATGAGCTGAAATAAATATTACTAAATAATATGTGTAGTAACTTAATGGTTCTAAGATTTGTAAAACCAAACAATGGAAATAAATGATTTTGTATCTTGGTAGCTAAGATAACTTACAAGGGATTTTAAATGGACTGTGTGAAAGATGATATGTGTTGAGATGACGGGTGATAGAGGGAAATGGAAGGAGAAAACATGTTGTGCCGACCCCACGTGATGTGGGATAAGGTCAGGAAGATGATGATGGATTTTAAATACACAGTGGGAAATATTTTAAAATAAATATAAATATGTTGCATTTTTTTAAATATTCATATATATATTGTGGTACATACGTTAGACAAGCTTTTCACACCATGGCATTGCCAGTGTCTTATGGTTTTTCCCATGGGATCTACGTATTTTCCCGCGATATAAATTATACAGTGACATAATTTATTTAAATGGACCAGTAGTTCCATATATTAGCATGTTTATACAAACAAATTCTTAAGCTTTATAATGATTGTAACATTGTAACATCTAGATGTACTAGGTATCTGGTGGCTTATGAATTTAAACTCAAATTAGAAAAAGCCTTGCTCATCAAAGGATGTATGTAGCTTATCTGCAGTAAAATTTTATGACTGCCATCTGTTCCAGATCATAAAGATTTTATTAGAGAATAATGTGGTCTACTCTTTAAAGAGGCTTTATTTTATTTTACTGCAAAATATTCACTTGACTGATAAAAAGATGCAAGATAAGTCTGATGAATAGCAATGCATTAGTGAAATGGACTTACTGCTGCCAAGATCAACAAGGAAAGCCCTATTCAAGTGTTTGTGGTAAACAAAGGCAGCATGGACCCTCGAACAACTAGCATGATCAATGCAGAAGTCATTCATTTGAGGATTTCGACCAAAGAGGTAGCATTTCTTTTCATCAAGCATGAGTTTTTGAATAAGTTTATCTCCTTTCAGCACATCCAAATGAAGTCCGGTGGGTGGTTTTCCGGCCCTGAAATTAATGTATTTGCATTAAATTTAAATCTTAAATGTATATAGGTATTAAATATTGCGATCCGGTCCAACGAAATGGTGAAGTCGTAAAGGTTATGAGAAGATTCTTACCAGCTCGGGACTTCATAATGATTAGCCATATTATGGCCTGAGGTTGATTAATATTCACAGCAACTTGCAAACATGTAGCGTTGAAATAAATTCAGATGTAGTAAACAAATTCTAATCTATTTCCATCCACAGCACAACAGCGGCATTATATACTGAAACTGTCAAATTGTCAATCACACACAATTATTCTCATTTTGGCTATGCATCCGTGACTGGCTATTTCACCGTCAATAGCCAACATCCATGCATGACTTTATTTGCACAAAGTAGAACTGTGTACAAAAAGGTGGGCTTAATGCCTAGGCATTTTCTGCCTGCCAACCTGTGATGTTTTCTAACAATGTTTCCGTGCGCGTTATATCTTAAAACTACTTAATGTTATTTATTAAAATTAAAATAATATAAATACAGTACAATACAAAATTACTGTCATCAATTATACACACACATTATTTGACATCAAATTATAGAAAAAAAATGATGAAAACCGAAATAATTTAAGGCTACAACTAGATGTGGAAAAGAAAATAAAATAATAATGATGTAATGTAATGTGATAAGTTATTGATAAAATCGCTTTAGAAAATGTTTGTTCTTATTAAACATGTTTTATGAAAATCGGTTGTGACGTTTAAAAGTTATGGGGTTGGGAGTGGGGAATGTAATACCGAAAATCTGCAAATATACTCGAGTGGGGTATCAAATGAAAGCGCATAGCGTGCACATTACAAAATATTATGGTGTTCTACTTTTAAGGAAACTTAAGTTCTGAATAGGGGGTTATTGATATCTATCTAAGCGTTACTCGAACTTAATGATATCAAAAGTAACGAATAACGTCCCGATACGAAAGTAACGAGTACTAAATGTTAGTAGCGAATACATACGGGTACGCTTTTATCGTTACTTTTTCACCTCTATCGCCAACGACATTTTTATTGGTGCGTCATCATCATCACCCTATTAACGTTCCCACTGCTGGGACACAGGGACTTCTCTCTTGACGAGAGAGATTAGGCCTTAATTCACCACGCTGGCCAAGTGCAGGTTGGTGAATGTCACATGTCCTTCAAACTCTTTTAAAGTTCTCAGAACATGCCGGTTTCCTCACGATGTTTGCCTTCACCGTTAAAGCACGTGTTTAAAGCGCACGTAAATTTCTCAAGAAGAAAAATCCAGAGGTGCGTGGCGGGGTTTGAACCCGTCGTGGGTCTTCGGAATGAAAGTCGAGTGTCCTCCCACTTAGCCAACACGGCTTTTTGGTGCGTACCTACCTACAATATTTATTTATTTATTGGGCAAGTGCATTGAATAAAATCTTTTTTTAGAACATGCTTTGCCCGGCATACTATCTCTTTTCGTAGGCAGATCAGTTCAAACATAGTTTTCACACGCACAGACAAATTAATGTATCTAGTGGAAACACGTATAATCTTAAGTTTATAAGCAGAGATTTATTAAGCTCTAGTTATATAATTTTCGTGTAGTGAGGGCGCGCGTCTCGTAACGTGATGACGGACGCGCTAACGATTCAGTCGTGTTACCTAAGCGCTAAGTAGAGGGCTTAAACTCTCGGCTGCTGGTAGCCTTAACCGCTGCGCTGTAGACAATAATGACTTTATTAATGACGAAGTGTTGCCAATGGTGACAGCTTCTCAAGATTTAGCTTAATATCAAATCCAAAATAGTGATTTCAAGAGTTGTATTATTAAAACATACTGAAAAATAAATCAAATTACCTACAACAAATATTGATACGTAGGTATAAAAAATATTGATTCATATATCTAAAAGATATATGAATCAATATTTTTTAAGGAACTGGCGATATAACTACAATACAATAGGTAGTCTATTTTTATCACTATACTTAAATATAATTTTACAAAACAAGATTTCCCAACAAACAATGATGTAGGTAGGTACCTAATAAATATGCAAAAACAAATTTAAAAACTTAATAATTTTTTTTGTACTTTGGTAGAAAATTCGGTAGTAATTTTCCGTCCATCTAGTTGGTGGACGTCCTACGCTGCGCATGCCGATATGGGGTCTCCAATTGAGAACTTTACGGCCCAACGACCATCTGCTCCACGGGCAATATGGCCATATCCACTTTAAAGCCCACTGCCACCTTAAAGAGCTAATCCGTTTGGCTATGTCGGTGACCCTCGTTCTTCTACGAATCTTCTCATTTCTGATTCGATCACGCTTGGGGTCATAGCGCTCTCCTTAGCTGATTGAGCGACTCTGAGCGTTTGCTTATAACCATTTCCATACAGGAGTAAGTTCAGCTTGTAAACTGTCGGCATCACAGAGTTATTACGCCCGGTTTGACAGAGCAGGTATTTCTGAATTCAATTGCAGAGGGTGGTGATGTGATTCAAGCGTGGAGATATCTGTCAGAATGCTTTTCTGTAAACCGTGGCCTATGGTATCACGAACTCGTACCATCACATCCTAATACGGCAAGCCCCGTCATGGTTAATATTAGTTAAAAAATCTAAATACCTAGTGTTAATAACCATGATTGTTTCAAAAGTTATAATAGCCCGTAATATTATTTCAAATGCATTTTAATGTCCAATCCAGATCCAGATTATATTTTAAACAAAACACAGTTTAAGCACAATTAAACCTTATATTATGAGAATAAATCATTTTGGCAACGTTCGTCATTCCTCTTTTTCATTTAACGTCATTGTGGCAACACGTGTAATTCCACAAATTTCAATTTTACAAACTTGTTTGTTAAGTTGCAACGGAAAAAAGCGGAGAGCTGTTTAGCGTTCACAACCCCTTTCTTATGGGTGTTTAAAAACAACTCAACAAGCATTATTTATCAAGATATAGTTGAAACGGGTAATGACGACTGCCGTGACAAAGTTAGGAGAATCAAATTAAAACTTAAAATGTGAGAACTATGTGCACAGAAAGAAGGGGGGAGTGTCCAGAATAGCCGTGCAATGCTTCTTAACGCATTCCGTTTTATTATAGTGTTACAAAATAGCACGGTTGGCATAAATGACGATATTTTTTTGAACATTGTTTGATGCCGTTTTTTAATAACTTCTAGTAAAAAAAATTAAGCTTTTATTATAGAAACGTATTGTTAAAACATTAAAAAACAATATTTGCACACATAATTTGACAATATCTTAGTGTTAAATTAATTGTACAAGGATATAGCATGAAATGCACCTTTGTGACTTGAGAGGTAGGTAATGACGTTTTTATAACAAAAACCGGTATTACTTTTTTTTAGCCACTCAATCTAAAAACGGTCTTTATTGCTTTTTCCTTATTAATCTAGCTTACAAAATCTGGAACATTTAATAACAAAAACTATACAGTTCGCAAGTTCATTGGCGAGACATAGATTTTGACCGTTAATGAGAATGACCGACGAACGATAATTATGATATTATATCGAATAGAAAAAAAGGGTAAATGAACGCATCTGCTAAAATGATAAGAGAAACAAACATATATCTGTAATTATTCGGATTATTTATATTACTTCAAAAGCGTATTACATAAAGTATGTTACAAAATAATATAAATAAAATACAGTGAGACTACAAAGTATCGCGCAAAGAGGAGACCCCGAGATTGAGATACGCTTTGTAATGTATTCCATCTCATTCTTTTACACGTTTAATCCTACAGATACATATGTTTGTCTCTTTCTACGTAACGCCTCAACTTTTCGTGTTAAACTTGATTTTACTCCTCATAAAATTTCCGTACCGGGCCATACAACTCTAATCGTTTCTTAAGGAGTAAATTCCAATAAAAATAATTTAATTACTATTTTACTGTAGTAAATAATACAATAATCTAAACGAGTAAAAAATCCATTATCTGGAATTGTATCTCATTTAAGTTCCAGCGATGTATCGATTTCCAAAATAGGAGGCTGTGTTCGGAAAATTTATTTGACTTGGCATTTGGCATTGACAATTTTGACAGTATTTTTTAGTTGTTTTATTTTTATTTTGCGCTTTCAGTTCGTTTTTCATCAAAGTTAGAAAAATATTGAAATTTATTTCAAATTAGGTCATAAGAATGGTTTCTAGTGAAGATGAAAGTGATTCCAAACCTGGAGATACCTTATTCTGGGATGTAGACATGGAAATCCAGCTGTTTTACGCTATGGCCAACCACAAACCGGTCGGAATCAATAAACATTTTCATATGGCTTGCATTTGGGATAAATTATCAAATTCTATTACGAAAGAGATATCTACGCATGATATATGGACAAAGCTAAACACCTTGTATGATTTGGCGATGCTCGAGGACACGGAACCTATTCCTTTTCCAAACCATCCGGTGCCCTACAGTTTGCCGGAGAGCGAGTTTGGATCATTGATTAAACAGAAATGCAAAGAGGCTATATTGGGCGAAGATAGTGACGGTAACAGATTTATTCTTATTTTAAATCAAAATTTCCCACCAAGATGATAACAAATTTGCCATGTCTAGGATCATTGATTTAACGTTGTAAATCTTGAATTTGAAATTGTTACAACTGCATAAAATTCTATGTTTTTTTAAATATATCCTCTGATATTTGTAGTTTACTGTATATAAAGGAGGCAAATCCTCCAAGCTTTAGCTCAAAATCTGAATTCTTATATAAATACAAAACCAAATGGTTTCAAATCTGATTATGCTTTCATTTTTATGCATACATATAGGTGGCCGGAGCCCTTCACCAAAGCCGTCTACACCTAGAAGCAGTTCTAGGGGAACAGCATCTAAAGATAGTACTCCCAAAGGTACTTGGTCATTGGTTGTCTGTATTATGTATTGTAGTTTTACATCAATTGTCACTCATATTTAAAGCATTGATTGTTTTTATATAAGTCTGTATATAAATTACTAGTTTTTCACAACACAGCGTTGCCCATGTTTTTTTTTCTTGGGTGAACATCATATTTTCCTATATATCCTACTATAGCTTTCCTATATTAATGGGCTATTTAACACTGAAAGCATTTTCCAAATCAGACAAGAAGTTTCTGAGTTTAGCTTATTCAAACAAGCATCTCAGCTTTCTAATATTAATATTAGTATAGATTTTATATCATGAAATGAATTCTTAGGTTATAACATAGCTTGTGACTGGCGTCAACTTTGCATGGGTGCAAATTATACATAAAAACATTCCCCTTGCATCGCCTTCTATTTCTGAAAATTATGTAAAAATGTGTTGGGTACTTTTAAAGATTTTAGTAAACATGCATTGGAAACGACTTCATTTATTTTTCCTTTATCATTTATTCCATGTAATAAAAATGTTGAAACTGTGCCAGTTTTGCATTGAGTTTTTTTCATATAATAAATCAATTGTTAAAATATAGAGCAATCACGGTCAGTCACTTGCCCTTAAAGAGCTATCAAGGCAACTGACAATTGTCAGTTGCCTTCATAGCTCTATATTTTAACTACTATTATTTTACCTGGAGATTTTGAAACAGCCCCTCTACATTATAAATCATAGTGTTTACAGGGCATGCTTATGATTTTAATAAATATTCCTGGACCTACCACAATGCAACATCTAGGCCCATGGTAAGCTCTAAGCTTGTGTGACAGGTACATGATATCTGATATGCTTAATAATAATAGACATACTTAAAAAGATATTTTGAGTATATTAAACATACAGAGAAACGCATACAAATACTTCAACCCTTGGTAGGAATCAAACTATGTTAATAGTTATGTACATGTATGTCTGAAATATATTTTTAACATTAAAAAAAATATCATAGGCCTTATATTAAATTAGATGGTGATGGTTATGAATACTACATTTTTAAAAGCAACTGTCCTAATGTTGGCATGCGGTTTTGTTTATATTCTGTGAGTTATGTATGCCGCATGTTGGATGGATTTGGGTTTTTGTATTAGAAAATATAAAAAAGCTGTGTTGGCTCGAGGTTGCTCCCACTTGAGCAACCTCGAGATTCCGAAAGTCGTGGTTAGAAACCCCCGAAGCAAACCTCTGGATTTTTCTTCTTGAAAATTGTATGTGCCATTTAAACACGTGCTTTAACGGTGAAGGCAAACATCATGAGGAAACCGGCGTTTTCTATTAAATTTGAAGAGTTTGAAGGACATGTGACATTCACAATCCTGCATTAGTGAGTGTGGTGAATTAAGGCCTAATATCTCTCGTCAAGAGAGATTACCCTGGGTGCTCATGATGATAAGCTCTAAGCTCCTGTGGTAAGCTCTAAGCTAGTGTTACAGGTACTAGACATCTGATATACTTAATTTATTAGACATACATTCATAGTTTTTTTTTTATACATATTAAACACCTAGACCTAGAAGAAAGTACTTGCAGAACATATAAACACTTAACCCCTCGGCGGTAATCGAACCCGGTACCTCCAGCGCCGCAAGCGAACCTTCGCCGGCCGCGCCACTTAAGCAGTAGTTTTAACATTTCTTTCAAATACCACCAGATATCGTGAGAATTATGATTTTTGAACAGGTTTAATAAATAACTAGCTTTCCACGACACGGATTTGTCCGGTTTATGGCTTTCCCACAGGAACAACGTTTTTACCGCGGTAAAAAGAAGCCTATAGCCTTCCTCTGAAAGAACTTTCAAATCGGACTAGTCGTTCCTGAGATTATCGCAAACAAACAATATCTTCAGCTTTATAATATGTATGTATTATATATATATATATATATGTATACTATAGGTATATGCTATGTTTCTCATAAATATCCATTTTAAAAATATGTGGATACATGGACACAAATTTCTTAGAACGTTTTAAATTATCATGGTACTAAAAAAATCTTATGCATACATTTATTGCTAGTATTGTATGTCTGAAGTGAATAAAATTGATGATACTCAATGTTCTTAAATTCTTGATTGCACACAGAAAGAAATACATTATATGAGATATAAGTTATTAAATAACATAGGTCATGTACAAAGGCGAGCTTAACCCTATTGGAGTTTTCTTACAGGAAACCTTGTTTGCAATGTTATTTAGGATCTTCATGTCTAAGACACAGAATGTATACAATATTTTTTTTAAATCTTATTCAGTTGCAGCTACCCGCAAAGATAGTGTATCAGCACTGGCCACAAAAACTAGAAAGGAGAGTGGTAGCTCTCATGCCTCCACAGACACTCCAAGCATCAAGTCTGAAAAAGATTATGGTAAGACCTTTGTATAGTACAAGAGTCTTGGTTGAGGGTCGAGAAACTGAGAATAAATAAATAAATATCTCTGTAGGACACTGCTGCACAAAAACTTCCCTGATAGAGTGTCAGTTATTACGATTTGTGGCATGGTAGGAGTTATCTGCTTTTATTTCTTATCGGTTTTCATGTGTGTTACAGATAGAAGAAGAGATTCTAGGGACTCGAATGCATCTGGGCCCCGCGAAAGCACAGGCAGCCGAAAGTCAACTTCCACGAGAGAAAAAATAAACAAAACCAAGATTAGCACAGCCGCAGGTGAATCAACATTTTCATAATCATATTATAAATGCGATAGTAACTATGTCTGTCTGTCTGTTCCTGTACTGAAAAAAACCCGCAAAAACTACTGAACTGATTTAAATGAAATTTGGTACACAGATAGTACAGAGCCTGGACTAAGGGACCTAGGTTACTTTTAATTGCATTAAAAAGCTAGACACCTCTTTATCGCTTTATTAATTTAATAAGAAAGTACCAAGACATAGTGCAACAATATTCCGGAGTATTTATTTTATATTATTTTTTATATTAAATTATATTTTACTCCGGAACTTTGACGGATGACTACTTGTGACGTAAAATTTAGTAAATATCCCTTGAAAGCGTTACGTCTCGCGAAACTTTGATGCCATAAAGCGGCTTGATATTTCGTATACAAGAGAGAAAAAAAAAAGGTGTGAGTGCGATTCACACACGATAGAAGTGAAACTTCAGTAAATCGACAAAAGAATAAGAAGAATAAAAAAACAACAAAAAAAATATACTATGCAAAAAGATTTTTTTCGGGCGGTCACCCATCCAAGTACTGGCGTCGCGCAGGGTTGCTTAACCTTGTTAGCGTTAAAGATTGGCTTACCCGACAGGTAAGCCAATCTTATTTACATTTCCGTTGCATTCGGTTTCAAATCACAACGATTCTAAAGAAGTTTCACTTCAAAAACAAAAATAGGTGTACAAAGTTTGTAAATAATGTAAATGACGGACTGATTATTATTTTTTAGTCATCTACCATATCACCTTAGTGTTAAAAGTAGAATAAGCATTTAAAAAAGATTTAGTAGAAGACGTCGGTGGATGACTGATGCTGTCAAATACCGTACCGAAATGTCAAATGCTAGATTTCCATTATCTGAGCAAGTTGATAACTCAATATCCGTCTCTTTCCCCCAGCCTGGGAATCCCCTGTGCCAGATGAAGACAGCGGCCGCCGCGGGCGCCGCCGTCAGCATACTTCTACGCCACCCGCCACCACACCCACGCCGGCGAAACGTCGCCGCACTTGACATACAGACAAGCAGTACCATCAGTTCTTCTAGATATGCGTTTTTAGCGATATACCGTATTTGGACTGACATAACGTTATTTAATCTGTGTTATATGTGTATGTTACATATTTGCGCGATACTTTATGCGTTTATTATTATAGTTTGAATACTAAAGTCAGATTTGTTTCTAGTAACACTTATGTTTTGAGTACACTTGTCAGGCACAAGACTTTCTATATCAATATTTATATGTGTAAAAAAACACTTCTCTATTCTCTCCACTGTTCACATAACTGTTATTTTTTCTTGATAATTTTAATACAGCTAGATAGCTAGGTCAGCTCTCGCCGCGACGCGCTCGCGCGGCGAGCATTTTTAAAGATAGCGACCAAAATATTATATTTAAGTAGGTACTTCAAAATGACTAAAAAAAAACATGTAGTTAGTATCTCAGGTGCTCGGAAGAACGTTGAACATTCGAAAATGAGGGGTAATATAGCTTTAAAAAAAAGGGATAGATGATTGATTCGTTAAAAACATCTCAAGTGTGAGCTTTCTAACTATAGGTAGTTTGATCAGATATCTTTAGTTATAAAAATTACTCGATTCTATCAAGGCAGACCATTTTACGGAAATCTACATAAGTGGAAACTTAAATGATTTGCGAAGTTTGTCAATGTATTTGGTTAAAAAAGCGAAAATGGGGATTTGGTGGGATGGTTCTCTAACTAACTAGTTCAAAAGATATCACCTAGGTCTTAGGATTTTTTTTCCTTGAGACCTAGGTGAATCTTTTGGGCTTATTAGTCGTTCACCCACCTACCCCCCATTTTCGTATGTTCAAAGTTCTTCCAAACACCCTGTAATATGCATGTGGAAGTCAGAATGTATAATCCGCCGTTTTACGTTACTAGGTACTAGCAGTTTTTTAAAACAGCGCTGTTATGTAAAGCTTGCTGTAGCCGAAATGTAACACGGCGGATTATACAAACCGATTGCAATTAGCACTCCATGCACCTATCAAATATTACTAATATTGACTATAATAGTATACTGACACATATGATATATTAACTGCGGATAATTACATATTGCGGTTCGTTTTAGAAAAAGTAAAAGATAAAAAACATTATATTTAAAACATTGTATTTTTTAATAAACTTTACTTTACTTTATTATTACTGGGCATTTGATTGTTATTAAGATTAACTGGTTTAGTATGGGGTAGGGGCTTAAGTTTATAATAATAAGTAATATATTCCCAAAAATGTGTAAAAGTTATGTTCCTAAACTCTCACTTTATTTATAATTTGACACAATTTATAACATGCAACTTGTGTAGTTTACCAATTGTCTTAGTGATTATCATTATATTGTTTAAATAAGATATAAAGGGGAAACAATAAATAGTATTTATAAGTTTTAATAGGGCTTAGATGATTCATAATCACAATGGCAATTAAATTTATATTGAATAAAATGTTGTTTCGCTGAGTTAACCATGTTTTATTTCGGTATCTATATAATATAGGTTGTTTTACACGATATATTGGAGTATCCACGTGGGTCTCAAAGTTTTATTTCAGATAAGTACTTATAAAAATTGTTCTTGTAGTTTGTTCTAAGTCAAAGTCAAAACGTTTATTTCCTTAGAAACACATAGCCTACATTGGACAGGTCAACTTAAAATTAATAAAACTAAATTGCTTAAATAACAAATATCAAGGAAATAACATTGTCTTGACAGTTCGCTTCAATGTTTTATACTGAGTTGAGAAGCGAATAGAACAGCACAGCTTTATCAGTTATTACAATTTTGTAGTTATTACAATTTTGGAGTTCTTATTTATAGGTAACTACTATAAGTTTAACATTTACAAAAAAAAATGTTTGTCATTAAGGAAGCTATTATAACATGAGCATGAGCATAATCAGTCCTGGTCAACCAGAATTATTAGAGCCTGTTAATGTGGAACTAAGCAACATCTATCCAAGCTGCATCATCCTTTATATAATCATTTATAGAGTAATACGCTTTTTTCATTAGACTTCTCATAATAAATGATTTAAATTTTCTAATAGGAAGCTCTGTTACATTATGAGGAAGCTTATTATAAAAACGTACAGAGTTATCCCTAAATGATTTGCCTAGTTTTTTTAGTCTGTAAGTAGGAATTAGTAATTTTTCTTTACTTTTCGTGTTAATACTATGTACGTCACTTTTTCTTAAAAACAAATGCTTATTCTTGTGGGTGAACATCAAGTTCTCAAAAATGTACTGTGAGATTACAGTTAGAATGTTAATCTCTTTGAATTTTTCTTTGAGGGAGTCACGTGGTTTCATTTTATATATTGCACGTACAGCCCTTTTTTGCAGCACGAATATAGTTTGAATATCGGCTGCAGCACCCCAGAGTAGGATACCATATGACATAATACTATGAAAGTAACTAAAATAAACCAGTCTAGCTGTACCCTCATCTGTGATGTATCTCATTGTTCGCACTGCATAAGCTGCTGAACTAAGTCTCAGGTAGACTGTAGACAAGGTTTGTAATTTGGGGTTTCCATTGTAGACGAGAATCAATATGTAAACCTAGGAACACTGTTGAGTCAACGAGCTCGAGAATTTCATTGTTTAATATGATTTTTGTAGGAAATTCTTTAACATTAGGGAGTTTGAATTTAATACATTTAGTTTTTCTTGTGTTTATTAGCAGTAGGTAGGTAAGTAATTAACCGTAAACCAATTTAATACTAGTGACAGTGAGTTATTTACATCGTCGAAATTATTTTTATTCCTATCAACTTTAAATAATAAAGAAGTATTATCAGCAAATAAGACTATGGCACAAAGGTCTTTAGCAAAATACGGGAGATCATTTAAATATACTAAAAACAAAAAAGGCCCAAGTATTGATCCTTGTGGAACCCCTAATTCGATTTTTGATCCTGAGGATCTTTCAGTTCTAGACGAAATATTCGAATATCCTTATCCTCCGAAGCTTACGTATGTAAGTAATCCCTGTATCTGTAGTGCGCTTTGCTCATTATTAACCTTTGTGAATAAAGTCTATTAATTAGCGGCATCATTCACCCAGGTCCAGGTCCAGACACGGACCGAGTTGAATTTAATATGCCGCTCCATGTAACAACATTATTTAAAACAGTGTTCATAAATTACATGAGCTATATAATAGGGCATTGAAAAGATAAAAAAGCATAACAAAAAAAGGTGTGTGTGCGATTCACACACGATAGAAGTGAAACTTCAGTAAATCGACAAAAAAATAAGATGAATAAAAAACAAAAAGAAAAAAAATACTGCGCAAAAAGATTTTGTTGGGGCGGTCACCCATCCAAGTGCTGGCGTCGCGCAAAGTTGCATAACCTTGTTAGCGTTTAAGATTGGCTTACCTGTCTTATTCTGTTAATTAGTAATATCAATTCAACTCAATTTTTATAATTTGGACTTTGCGCTTGGAGCGTAAGTTTGCCCGTGTCAAGTTATATAAAATTATAAAGTGAAAAAGATGTAACCAAGGTTGGGTATAAGTTCCTTGGATGTAACTCAGTTGAATGGCATTTCAGGTTCGCACTAAGTTTAAAAAACTGCCGCTAATCAAATCATAAATGGTTATACAATTAATGTATCCGTCAATGTCACTGTAAATCATAGCCGTCTGTCAACCGTCACGTCAATCATAGAGTAAAAAAAAACATTGTTTTCATTAGTGTGGAATATTGAAAAATGGCGTTCAACTGACTAACATCTTTTTTAACTTTATAATTTTATTTAACTCGACACTGGCCAATTGTCGCTTCAAACGCAAAGTCCAATTACAAGAAACTGAACCTCATTATCGTGTAGTGTCGTTTTGTATTCTAACTAAAATTATAATATTCAAAAGGACCAACTAGAATTGTATACCCTTTTATCATGGCTCTCCCTTCCGCACAACCAGCCGAAATACTCCGTGCCTGGCAAAAGGACGATCTATACGAAAAGCAGCTGGCGGACCGAGTTGCAAGATTACTGCCCTCACAACATTCTTCCAAAGCTGTACCTCTCTGCTCCGTGTTGTTCAAATCATTCACAACACTTCGAGACCTTCAAACTTTAGGCGAAGAGTACTCTGGAATCGTACAAGTCGACGATTCATACAACAAACTTCCAGCGTTCACGAGTCGCTTACTTAGCATTTTACTATCAGCCTTCGGAGAAAACTTTACCCGAAACCTGCTTCAAAATTTAGAAAATAATGTTGCTCGCAACGGGTCCCTTACTCCTCAAGCGCAAAATATGTTTATACTGGTATTGAAAACCTTAGGAAAGATTTTACCACAAATTGAAAGAGTTCATCGTGCTTCCAGCTACATCTATGGAGGTCCATTACAAATAGGAAAGTCTATGACTGGTATAAACTATGTACATGCTAGGCCTGCAGCAGCAGCAAATTTTTCCCATCTGAGATTGTTAGGAATAGTGCAATTGCTCCATGCTGTTGTATCTTGCACACAGACTTTATTATCAGCTAAGAGACACATGGATCAGATGAATGAGTTGCCAAATGAAGTTGACAGCAGCAAGTCATGTGTTGCATGCTTGGAAGATATGATACAGCCATGTGTGCTACACTGCGGGCATATTTTCTGCATGAACTGTTGTTATGGACCACTAAATAGCTGTGCATTATGTAGAATGCCTTTTATGAAAAGTAATGTTGTTCCATTGATGAACTATGATCCAAGCACATTGTAAATAAGTTTATATTTCTGTTCGGTGGTATTGTAACAAAGCATTGTGATAACTGTAGGGAATTGTTATTTAGTTGTAAATAGTAAAGTTTTATTTGCACCAAAACCAATTTATTAAAATCATTGAGTAGTTAACAATAGCATTTATTTAATGCTGTTACACACTTTAATGTTATTTTGTACTTTATGGTTTTAAGTTACATATTCTCATCTTATTAGTAAGAAATACAAAGAGTTAATTATTTTAGAGGCAGGAGCTAGTTTTTTTTTAATCTAGCAAAAAAAAGTAGCTATTTACTACTTATAATTCTTATGTAATTGATACAACTAGCATAAAATCAAAGTATAAGCAAAATAACTAAAAAATGCTTACTAGGAAAATGAGAATCATAACACTAGATTAAGGCTTAAAAAAGAACATAAGTTTATATAAGCATTATAAAATGAATAGATTCAAGTATATAACATTAAGTAGTATATCACCCAACAACATGTAAACTTGTATTAGCTATATTAGCATTACAGATAAATTTTTAATACCTATTCTACATTTAGAAGCTCAACATCAAAAATAAGAACGGCATTTGGTGGTATAACTCCTGGATGGCCCCTGGAACCATAGCCAAAGTCTGGAGAGCATGTTAGTTTTGCTCGTTCACCTACAGACATCTGAAAAAAACAAATAAAATATGTTGAGCATAACCAAAATATATGTAAATCCTTTTAGTAACTTTTAGTGTGCGTTCGCCCAGCAAAAAGTATCGGCTTTTCAGGAATCTAATGATGCAGATAATTAGTGCCCTATGCCGTGTAAATGTGCCCGAAATTTTAAATTTGTGCCTCCATAGGCTGCAGAGTTATTTATGAAAAACAGTTTTTGCTGGACGAACGTTCGCCCAGCAAAACTTTTTTTTAAAAAGGGTTTAGCTGTATTTTTTATATGCAAAAAGATAGCTTAAGTACTCGTCTAAATGTGCCGTTAAAGCCAAATTTGTGCCTCTAAAGGTTTTTGAGATATTGAGTTTTTTGCTGGGCGAACGTTTGGGCGATTTCCATATCTCGGAAACGGCTGAACGCACAGTCATAATTTTTGTACCTACAGATACGGTATAATTTGTGCCTATTTGTGCCATAATTTTCATTATCGTGAGTAGCATGGTTCAGGAGCTATTATTGTTTTTCCTAGAAAACGGAAAAATGCTCTGGCTCTCGAATGACCAAATCCAAGGACTTCGCGTTAGTGCCGACTGGTACCCATTATATATTCACACGATCCTGTAAAGTTTCGCCGGCCTACTACATATAATAGACGAGTTATTAACGATTTTGTCTTTTTTTTGAGGTTATCTTACTTAGGATACAAAAACTCTAGTTTCCTGTAAGCTGGAATATTACATTCTTCTACAATAATTAGTGCCCTATTTAAAGAATACGTATGCAAAAATTCATCTTTGTATACCCAATACTTTAGACAATAATTATAAAAAACATTTCGAAATATTTTTGGTCGATAACCATACCAAATTCGAAAGTACATTAAAAAGCGGCCGTACGATACTTCAAGCTATCCTTCCTCGCTTGGTGGCGTTTCACGAGGTAACACGCGGTATAGATGCGTACAGAATTGTTAAGAAGAAAATAATATTTATGTTACGAAAAATATTATACATGAAATAAAATGTAAATTATTTTGTTTTTAATAATCTTACTATTATAATAAATGGAAAAGTCTGTGTGAATGTTCGTAATAAGTAGGTAATCTTTGTTACTACTTAAGTTATTAAAATGAAATTTCGTAGGTAGGTAGGTAGTTTAGGACTTAGAATAGGACTAAATAGGCTATAATAAACGACGACCTCTGTGGCTCGGTGGGCGAAAAGCCCGCCTGAGGCGCAGGAGGTTGCGGGTTCGATTCCCGCCGCAGTACCAGATTTTGTACGATCTGCAGTTTCTGGTTTCGGGTCTGGGTATTTTCTATGTATAATAAGTATTTACAAAAAAAAATGTATCTATGTAGTATATCAGTCACCTAACACCCATAGTACAAGCGCTGCTTAGTTTGGGGTTAAGTGATGCTGTGTGATTAGTCCGGAAATAAAAAAAATAGGTTAAAATTTTCTGTGGGGTTAAATATGGTGGTAAAGTTTGTATGGAAAATATTTTTTCCTTCATTCGATTCACTCAAAACTCGGTTTATATGAACAATGGACTGAATAATTAAACACGTAGGTATGTTTAAACAAACCCTAGGGGGTGTGAAATAAATTTAAAAAAAACTCTGATTCGCGGGCAAAGGTGCGGGGCGCATCTAGTAAACTATAATTTGTAATGTAGGTATTAGGTACTATAAATAAATTGTCCGGAGACAACGGCACATCGGTGACCTGTTGAGATAATAGATAATTCCACTTTTGTACTCAACGTTCTCTAAACACTAAATTAATCATGACGATTTAAGAAGGATAGCTTGAAGTATCGTACGGCCGCTTTTTAATGTTCATTCTAATTTGGTATGGTTATCGACCAAAAATATTTCGAAATGTTTTTTATCATTATTGTCTAAAGTATTGGGTATACAAAGATGAATTTTTGCATACGTATTCTTTAAATAGGGCACTAATTATTGTAGAAGAATGTAATATGCCAGCTTACAGGAAACTAGAGTTTTAGTATCCTAAGTAAGATAACCTCAAAAAAAAGACAAAATCGTTAATAACTCGTCTATTATTATGTAGTAGGCCGGCGAAACTTTACAGGATCGTGTGAATATATAATGGGTACCAGTCGGCACTAACGCGAAGTCCTTGGATTTGTTCATTCGAGAGCCAGAGCATTTTTCCGTTTTCTAGGAAAAACAATAATAGCTCCTGAACCATGCTACTCACGATAATGAAAATTATGGCACAAATAGGCACAAATTATACCGTATCTGTAGGTACAAAAATTATGACTGTGCGTTCAGCCGTTTCCGGGATATGGAAATCGCCCAAACGTTCGCCCAGCAAAAAACTCAATATCTCAAAAACCTTTAGAGGCACAAATTTGGCTTTAACGGCACATTTAGACGAGTACTTAAGCTATCTTTTTGCATATAAAAAATACAGCTAAACCCTTTTTTAAAAAAAAGTTTTGCTGGGCGAACGTTCGTCCAGCAAAAACTGTTTTTCATAAATAACTCTGCAGCCTATGGAGGCACAAATTTAAAATTTCGGGCACATTTACACGGCATAGGGAACTAATTATCTGCATCATTAGATTCCTGAAAAGCCGATACTTTTTGCTGGGCGAACGCACACTAACTTTTAGTTAAAAAATTACAAATTATCCAATTCACTTCTTTGCTTTAAACCTGTTTAAACTATCAGTGAAGAGAAAAAGATAGGAAAGTTTACAATGATAATAATCTTTGAATACTTTTTCAGTCACATAAGTACTTTACTTATGTCATGTCATATTACAATATAACTCCTGCCATTATGCTATGCTTATCAATTATCATATTAAACAGCTTAAATGCTTTAGTAAAATACAAAGCATTTTAGCTGCTTTGGTGAAAAACTATTATTCAAGTTCATCTTACGTATTTGTAGAGCAGCGTGCCAATTATCCTAGCTGATGTTGTGAGAATAGTGATTGGCTAGGATAGCAATCATATTTTTACGAAGAGATGGAACAATTAATTCTTACTTTTGCTAAACCCTGGTCCCAACCCTTGATGACATCGCCTCGCCCTAAGGTGAACTTGAATGGTTGTCCTCTATCCCTTGAGGAATCAAATTTTGTTCCATTTTGAAGAGTTCCCGTGTAGTGAACTACTACTGTTTGACCCGCTTTTGGATAAGTTGTGCCTAAAAGAAGAGGAATGGTTAGAAAACATCAAGGTTAGGTGTTAATATTACATTCTTACCAACCGTTTCCAGGAGTAATTGTTTCTACATCAACGCCCATTCTGACTAGTTTGTTATAATTATTGTTTTCAATAAATGGTTAGTTTTTGTTAAAAAAATAAAATTGTTTTCCCCGTCGCGTCGGTCGTGCTTGTTTGTTGACAATATTTAGTCTTCTTCTTCTTTTAATTATATTGTTTGATGGCGTCCGTTAACAGCCAATGTTCGGTTCAGTTCTTCTTCTTTTATTTGATGGCGTCCGCCAGGAACTTATACCGTCCGTCACAGATTATAGTATCTAATCTGTGGTCCGTGACTGGCTAGATGGCATTTTTCCAAAGAAACTAAACTGAACTGACATGAAAATATGACATTGACATGCCAGTTTTACAATTTGGTTAAGTGTTGTTTTACATGGTAGAGTTCTAGTTATGACTCAAAATGGCGTTCAACTGAATAACATCTTTTACATTAAATAATTTTATTTAACTCGTCACTGGCAAATTGTTCAGTTCAGCTTCTTGTAATTAGACTTTGCGCTTGAAGCGACAATTTGCCAGTGTCGAGTTAAATAAAATTATAAAGTGAAATACTAGATGTTACTCAGTTCAACGCCATTTTGCGTCTCCCGATATGTTTCGCTTCAAGCCCAGAGTCCAATTACAAGAAACTGAACTATTACTTGAAGTTGTTATATTCTTCTTCTTGAATAATGGCATTGGATGTAGAACTTGTTTCGTAAAATCTAAAAGTTCTTAAGAAAAAAAAACTGTATCTATGTCTATAAATATTTGTCCAATGATACGCCAGCATTTTGTAAACAAACAAGATGGCTGAAAACTTTTGAATGGCGAAATTGGCGAAGAAAACAGTTGAAATTGAATTTACAATAACAGTTTTTTACTTATTTTACTTTAAAAAACTAATTTTGTTTCCGCAAATAGCTACTTTTTAAATTTATTGATATTGTGTGTGTGTCCATCATATCCTTTATGTACACATTTAGGGAGTAAACGTTTAATTTCTTTCAAAGTTTATGGTGTCTCAAAGAATGGAAGTCGACGGTGTGGATAGTAATTGCAATACCCCTGAAGGGGGAAAGTTTACAAACCTGAAATTATTTGTGACTGCTGCCCGTGAATTTGAAGCTACGCATAGCGAGTCAGCTTTGAATATGATGACTCGATACCTGGGTGTAAGTGGTTTTATTTTTCAGTGAAACAACTCCGAATAATGTAACACACACAGGAATGGTCCTGATTAGAATTTAAAGCAAATTTTTATTTATCATAGCGTTTTATTATGATCAATGAGGAGACGCCCTTTGCCATTACCGTAGCCTAATTATAGACCGAAATAGAGGTCCTCCCATTCATCAATATACACCCATTTCTTTCTACTATTTTCTTTTACTTTATTGTGTTCTTCCAGCTTATAGCGTCATCATGTGACCTGTCTATCTTCTCTCCGGGCCGGTCGGAGGTGTGTGCCTTCTTCAGCTCCCTCTGGAGGGTGATGTGCGATGGACGTGGTCCTCACTGGGCCGGGGTAGCTGTGCTGGCCCGGGCAGCTATTGAGCCTAATGCAAGACATGCTCTTACTCATACTTACAAGTAAGTTCTTTAAGCTGTGCATGCCACAGCTTTTATTTTATTTTCAGGTATTAATTTGTTATGATCAAGGAATACTTTCCTATGATAACTTTAGGTAGCCCTTTTATATGATACAGCTATCCAACACTATTGGAATAACTTTTCAAAGGGTTTCTATGGGTTATTTTATTGTATGACCTGAAATGAATGCTATTATTATTAGTTTAACTCGTTAATCCCCAAGCGGTAACCGGTTACCGCTTACCTGACCTTATTACCTGAGGTGAGGGTCAAGGAGTTAAAATGCACACTGTAATATAAAAAAAATAATAAACTAGTAGAAAATATTTTTTGCATAAAAACAGGATTTTCTTAGTTCAGGCACAAAATAAATCATTATAGGATTTTTAGTTACATTAGTTTTAAGTGATTATCTGAATAAATATTATTTATTATAAAGAAAGGACTTAGTTCCCAATATAAGTTTAGAAGCAAGCAAAGAAACAAAATACCTCTAGTGTATAATGTTAGTTTAGATTTATGAATGTGTATCAAAAGTAATAGTACATTTAAGAATACATTAGCTAAGTTTGCATTACTTTGGTTAGTATATTTTATAGCTAGATCCTATACATAGATCAGGCATAATTTTATCTAATACTAGCTGACCCCAACAAACATTGTTTTGCAAAATAAAAAATAGATAGTAGCCGATTCTCAGACCTACTGAATATGCATATAAAATTTCATAATAATCGGTAAAGCTGTTTGGAGGAATATGGTAACTAACATAGTGACATGGAAATTTTATATATAAGATTAATTTTAATTTAAATATTACCACTAACTTAATGTTCATTGTTTCAGATTTATGCCAATCCTGGCCAGATTGCTCACTGACTTGATTTCAAATGACAAGAAAATAAAGCTTCTTTCAGTAATGCAGGTAACACTACTAGAGTTAAATTATTGCTCTCAAGAAAATTTAAGTAGGTACCAAATTTTAGTGCCTTGTGCATAGCCTACATCAAAATGGATTTTCAAATGCAATTTTATTACACTCTATACAATATATGTACCAAATTTTAATGACCTGTTGTGTTACCCCCTTTTAATGGATTTTCCTATGTCACTACTCAGGCTTTGGTGAATCTTTGTACCAAATTCATTTAAATTGGTTTGATAGTTCTAGAGATTACCTCTTATACTATCACAAACTCACAAACGTTACCTCATTAGTCATTCAGTCAACAGTATTTCCATTTAGTGATGATGATGATGATTTTAGTTTTCAAATTATTTCAGGAAATATCATATGGCATTAAAATTAGCTGGCAGGAATCATACCTAACGGGTCTAATGAAGCTGCTTACAGAATTTATAACACAACCAATGACCGAAGCTCAACACCGGACTATTGGCCATAAGTCCTTGACAGTCCTAGTCAATGTGTGTTATGGGAACTTACCTGCTATCTATGCATTGATGAGAAACGTTGACACAAAGGAGTTTGTGGTGCATTTGATAAGTTTGAAGGTAAGTTTAAGGCGAGGAACTTCGAGAGTTCACGATTTTTGAACAACTGTATCTCCACTGAAATGTAAAATTTGTACAAAAAGAATATATTTCATTAAAATTAAACATATAATCTAGATATTTGTGAAGATAGAAACCTAATTAATAATAATTTTCTCGATAAAAAAAAATCGTAAAGTTGACACTAAATTTATTTTTAAGCAGTCGTTACTAAGAGGTTTCTTCTTGATATCATGTCAAATTTATATCAAAAGATAGAGCTTATTATTAACTAGGGAATTGTGAAAAAACAATATGAAATTCGGTTATTATTAATCTCTGTGAAAGAAAACTTTCAAATTGTACTCGTTCAGGCGCTCGCGCCGGGCGGCCAGTGCCCGTCGAGACGTCTTCGAGGTCGGACGCACGCCATTTGTCTCCCAAACATTCCCCCCGCGTTTTATATTGGTGATTTGGTCCAGTGCAGATAAACAATTATGGGTAATAAGAAAAATAAACATTGTCATCGAACCATGTGGACTTTTCATAGATAAACAATACCCATTTATCGGAGCTACACCCGACGGTTTAGTTGACCACGATAAAATAATAGAAGTTAAGTGTCCAATAACGGCATTTAAGACCGGAACAGAAAATGCGATAAAACAAAATACAAAAATATAAATATGAAAAAAAATCACAGTACGCGAATCATAAATAAAAAGAGCAATTGGTATTACCAAGTGCAGGGTCAACTCCATGTTACCGAGAGAAACCAATGCATTTTTGGAATTTGGTCCGGCGAAAATCATCCTCTCATAATCGAATACATTCCTAGAGATGACACATTTTGGAAGGTTGAAATAGAAGAAAAGTTATAGATTTTTACATGAAATGCCTTTTGCCAGAGATTGTAGACCCGCGACAAATTCGCGGTATGCCAATACGTGATACAATTTTAAAAGAAAATGACGAAAATAATGAAGTACCTATGCAGCCAGGTCGAAGTAAACAGTTGGATATATTCAAAGTCCAATCCAACCTCCCGGTCAGTTTGGTCCATGCAAGCCTAGGCAGCTACAATTTCATGAATTTTAGTAGATAGATAGATGCACAAAATTTACGGAGTGCTTACCCGTTCGACCCAAGATTTTTCTACCCAATAGGTATTTTGCTCCGTTCAACCCAAAACAATAGATTCAAGTTACCCGTTCTACCCACACCTACTTATTCCTAATTTCTATTGTTTGAATTCAAATAAATGTCATAGTGAATTACTAAAGAAGCAGGGTCATTCATTACATTAGACAAGAAATGCAGAAACTCATTAAAAATATTTCATAATTAATCTTTTTTTTTGTTTAGATAATAATCAGTTAAATAATTGTCTACTTGCCTTATAATAAAAATAATCAACCTTTACAGAAACAAATATAATCAAATAATTATATTATAAAAAATAGTACATCACTCTTCAGATTCAGGTTTGGTAGGTCAATATAAAGTTACTTTTCTAAGTTATCTTGGTACATAATATCAGTAAATAAATAAATATAAATATTTCCGGACTAATCACACAGCATCACCTAACCCCAAACTAAGCAGAGCTTGTACTATGGGTGTTAGGTGACCGATATACTACATAGATACATTTTTTTTTTTAAATACATACATATTATATTTACATAGAAAATACCCAGACCCGAAACCAGAAATTGCAGATCGTACAAAATCTGGTCCCGCGGCGGGAATCGAACCCGCAACCTCCTGCACCTCAGCCGGGCTTTCGCCCACCGAGCCACAGAGGTCGTCATGCAAAATCAAATTTTTTTCGTGATCACATATTTTTAACACTCTGATACAGGTACACATTTTTGATTCAATAAAATATATATTAATTATACGTAACAATAGGTACAAAATAAACTATATGAAACCTATGGATGGAATAATAGATATAAAAATATTTTCTTGATTAACATAAATAAAAATCATCTTAATTATTAAACACACATAGATAAAAAAAACACATTTAAGATACAAAAGTTGACAGTTTTTATAAACAATGTCCCACTGAAATTTTCGGTGTAGCCAAATCCATACACTACCTCAATAGATAAGAAAAACAATAGTAATCCTTACCGTTGTTGATTGGATTATCTATTGTACATACAACAAGTTCTCCTTCCTTAATTTTTCTAGGTGTTGCACGTGCACTCGTTTAAAGAGATCATAAACTATTATTACCTCCTTATTGTAGTTACAAATTTGTAGTTACTGTGAGTAATAATATCATCAAGATTTTTTATAAATACTAGCGGTCCGCCCTCGCTTCGCACCTAGTCTCGTCGAAATCAAAACCATTCTCAAACCCAGTTCATCATCATCACCCTATTAACGTTCCCACTGCTGGGACACAGGGACTTCTCTCTTGACGAGAGAGATTAGGCCTTAATTCACCACGCTGGCCAAGTGCGGGTTGGTGAATGTCACATGTCCTTCAAACTCTTTTAAAGTTCTCAGAACATGCCGGTTTCCTCACGATGTTTGCCTTCACCGTTAAAGCACGTGTTTAAAGCGCACATAAATTTCTCAAGAAGAAAAATCCAGAGGTGCGTGGCGGGGTTTGAACCCACGACCTTCGGAATGAAAGTCGAGTGTCCTCCCACTTAGCCAACACGGCTTTTTAACCCAAACCCAGTTAAACACACACAAAAAATTTAATCACGGTCCAGCCGTTTAGGAGGTTTTCAATGACTAACACACGTATAAGATTTATATATTTACGGATTACGGTGTCTGTACTATTTAGAAGACACTGTGACTCAGATTTTTGCTTTGGGTAGAACGGGGCATATGTTTTGGGTTGAACGGGTAAAAATAAAATTTGGTAGAAAAATCATGGGTTGAACGGGTAAGCACTCAATTTACGAAATTGTGTATTATTCTCGTTGCTGAATAAAAAAATGCTATGTGCCATACAAAATCCATATAATATATATATATATATTATATTTTTTTAGGATAATAATATGTGTCGTTTTACAAAATAAATATAATTGTTATTTGAACTAGTTGTATTTTTTACCTCTATGTTCTCGTTGCTGGATGGAATAGTTGTAGTTGTCTAAGTTTTGTAAAACCAAATAATGCAAATAAATGATTTTGTATCTTGTATATGCCACAAGAAACCAAAGTACTTTTTAGTTGGACAAATTATTATTTTTTATATACTTAGCTTTGTGGCTGTACCTATATCTACACACATTATGTATATACAATACTACCTAACTAAAGTCATTAGGTAAATAACATGCGAACCTACTGCTTGGTTTTCTATACTGTGGCACTAAGATATCGAACGCGGTCATGTATCGTCAAATGGCGCACGGCCTGCCGCGCGTAAATAAATACGTCGCGCGCTTAGCATGGGGGGGCTGAGGTAGCGCTAAATGCCTAAAGTTCTTGGATAACCTCGCCTTAAGAATAGTATGTTACTAGCTTTTCACGCCACGGCTTTGCTCGTGATGTATGGATTTTCGCTGCGGGAACGAGGTATTTCCCCGCGGTAAAAAGTACCCTATAGCCTTCCGCGTTAATTAGGCTGAAATAATTGTTCAAATCGGAAGTATCAGTAGTGCTTGAGATTATCAGTTCTCTCCTAAGCCATGTTGACTCCTGGACTTGAGCCTTGCATAAGTCCATACTTCATACTGATCATAATCATCATACAGAAACTCTCCAAGCTTGGTAGGTGTTCGCGAGTGCAGTATTTAATCTTGTGTTAAGAAGATACATGTAAATTTAATTACCTTTAGTAGGAATAATAAAGCCTTTATTTCCAATCATAATACATATTTAACATATTATTAACATTTTGGTCAAATTATATTATTTTAAATTTTTATTATAAATATCAGTCTGATATATGGTCATCCATGATGTAGGCCTCCTCCATACAGTTCCACGTTGTGCCTGCCACCTCCACCAGTAGTTAGCAGTTGTTTAATTTGCGGAATGCACACGATTTTAGAAGAAAATCGAACAAAGTGTGTTATGTCCAGACACCTTGTTGTCTTGTTGTGCCATGCTTTAAGCGGGCGCGGCGCGGTTTTATGTAAACACACGTACAAAAGTGATCCGTCGAGACGTAGCACGTACGAAAACGCGCCGTACGCTTAAGGCTACGCGGGCACCGCTGCTGCTGTCCTGCGCTTAGTGTACCAAAACATTTAACAAGCTTAATAACAAAAAAAAATGTCCGGCATTTCTATTAGTTATAAAAATTGTACACGTATTCTTTTTTCTACGAAAATCAAGACGACTGTAATAATGTATTGAAGATGTACGTAACGATTTATACTAAGGGGTGACGACACAAGCCCCACTCCGGAAATTTGATGATTGGTTTTGGCACTTTTGTATAGTATTGGTAAATCGAGAAATATGTGTCCAGTATTTTTGGACCGACTAAACAGAATCTTTTCACCTCTTTTTTGACGTAGTAATCTCTAATTGTAATTTCTTCTTGGGTTATTAATTTATTATGTTATTCATCTTGTTTGTGTTACACAGGATTGCGGTTACGGCGGCGTAGAGGTATGCAGACTGCTGCTATGTCTGTCTGGAGCTACACGGGGCGCCTCTGCGACTCGACAGGCTGATGTGTACAGCTATTTATGTTGCACTCTGCGGACCTTCAATAAAGCTATAGTGTAAGTTGTATGAGATTTAGAGCCTATTTCACGAAATTCGAGTTAAAATTACGGAAAAATTAATTATAACACGGTTTACACCATCGCGCTCATATTGCGGTTTTTTTTTGTTAAAATCTTCTTGTGTATGTAATTATTTTACAGTTTTTACTAGGGCTAGATATTGATGAGTGTATTGTCTAGCAATAACTATTTATCTAATGAACTACATTTTAAATATGATCATCATCATCTTCCTGACCTTATCCCACATTACGTGGGGTCGGAACAACAGGTTTTCTGCTTCCATTTCCCTCTATCACCCGTCATCTCAGTTAGTTAGTTAGGAGGGCCCTGTTTTTCCGCACTTAGACTCAAAGGTGGTCCATTGTGCGTGGAGTGGGGCGCTAGTGTAACCAGCCCAACTCCGACCAAAAGCTCAGAAGTTTCCTGGGGTCTTTGCAGGCTTCTCGGAGTGACCTTGGACCCGTCATCTCAATTAAAATACATTTTAAATATGATATTATTAATTATTTTACAGTGAACGAGACTCGGTGCAACTTCTTCACGCGTACACGTTCATAAATGATCTATGCACTGACGCCAACTTGCGGGGTTTTGTGCTGTCCTACCCTCACTTCAGCAAATCACTTAGCGACGGAATGAAGGTAAGATACAAGATACAAAATCATTTATTTCCATTGATTGGTTTTACAAAACTTAGACACGTCAAAATAAAATACAAAAAAAAAACATAGGTGCTTAAAGATAAATAGGAAATAAATTTATGGTATCTGGTCGCTTCGTTTTTTTTTTACACTAGAGCAAAGAAGCGATTAGAAACTCTAGCTCATTTTTGTAATGAAACTTTATGAGAAGAATTTTTTTGTATGAAACGTGAGTCTGGCGCGAGTGTTCTTAGACATGTTTCATGAAAATCGGTTGAGCCGTTTAAAAGTTATGGGGGTGAGAGTGGGTAAGGAAAACCGAAAATCTGCAAATATACTAGTGTGGGGTATCAAATGAAATCGCATCGCGTCCACATTACATAATATTTTTACGTTTAAGGATATTAAGGCATTGGAATCGGGGGTTTTTCTTAAATTTTAAATTTTGATTTATTTATTTGTATTGTATTTGTATCTAAGGATGTTGAGGAGCTCTGCAAATCAGCGCCGGACGACAAAGGCGAGCCCGAGAACTGCACTAGTTGTCTACGCAATGTGCTGAAGTTCCTTACTGTTTTAGTTAATTTAGGTAAGTTGATTACCTTTAGAACTTTCAGAAGTGCAACCTTCTTGGGGCATGCATACAGTTTGTTTTAAGGTTGGGACCCTATTCATGAGGCTTTCGACTTTTTTGGGTTTGATTCCCGCCGAGGGGTCAAGTGTTTGTATGTTCTGCAATCACTCTATCCTTGGTCTGGGTGAATATATAGATCTATATTATGTATGTATATTAAGTATATTAGATGTCTAGTAAGATGTCTTGTACCCGTAACACAAGCTTAGAGCTTACCACGGTGCTAGATGTTGTGTAGCTTGTCCGGAAATATTTATTATTATGATTTACTTCGTCGTCTGTCTGTCACCAGGGTGTGTCTGGAGCATCACGTCAAGCCGTCCGAAATAAACGTATCTTATTTCTGTTCTTATAAGACAAAAGCCAAAGCCGCAGGTAAATGTATTATTACGCAGGCAAAGCCGGGGTCGGACTGCTAGTTTATACATTTTTATATTTGTATGTATGCTACTCTATTATATCTATGGTATATGTTAATGTGGGCCTAAGATGCCTGAAATAAGTGATTGTATTATTATTATTATCAATATTTAATTTTAAACACGAAAAAAAAATTTTTTTGTACATTATATTGCATAATAAAAACATATAAAACTACCTACTGTAAAAATATATCAAATAGGAGAATCACCGGCCGCGAAGCTAGGCTATAGCGACTTATGATTATTATTATTATACATATTTGTGGAAATTCCTCTTGTTTGTTACAGATCTGTACAATCTCCGTTGCCACAACTCGCAGCTAGTTTGCCTGTGTATGAAGGCGAGTCGAATTTGTTTACCGGAATCCTTGGATCTATTCGCCGCCATCGTTTTACAGTACAAAGGTAAAGTCACAGTCATCTATCTAGATAACGCAATTGCATGCACTTCTTTTTTTTTTTTATGCTCGATAAGTCTTCTTTTGAGCACAATCTCACCTGATGTAAAGTGACGATGTGGTCTAAGATGGGACATGAAGACCTAGAAGGTAGATGGCTTCTCCGGGCCACATTACGAAACACGAAAAAATCGCTTCACGCACTGGCCCAGCCGGGAGGGTGGTGGCAAGCCGCGGCCGAAGCCTACCACCAGAAAAACTTCTTCGAACTTCGCGTGTCCAAACCCCGACCAAGCGTCGATGTTGGCCGTAAACCCAAATAACTCAGGAAACTTACAACTTAGTCGTTTGGTTCCAACAGCTTTTCAAAAAAATCAAAATCAAAAATTGTGTATTTGGACATTAACAGTAAGTTTCACAATTAGATTCGAACGATGGCGTCTGCGAAAGTTTGCAAAAACTGTGTTGCAGAGCCAACGCCCACCTCCAGAATAGACAGTCCTATGATAACATTAAAACAAATAAATTATAGTAAAGATGATAGTTACACAAAAAATATATAAAAATAAAAATCATCATTTAAAAAGTACAATATACAATTACTTGATTCAAAAACATTAACCTTTTTGTTTCTTAACATTTACTCTGTCGAGTGACAGCTGTTTCATTTTGCGATTTTTAATGTAGGCAGATTTATGATTATGTTAGGCAAATATCTCCGAAACCGAACACATTAAAGGTATGTTTCCTTAAAACTTTTTGATACTTAGTATTTACTGTGTCGATTGACATATCTTTCATCACTGGCCGCCAAATCTCGTTTTTTTCAAAATGGCGGAATTGTAGGTGTTCCGAAAAGTTGGAATCCGTTTTGGTTTAAAACGCTCTGAAGAGTTAAATAATAAATCCTTGCCCATTTAATAGCACGAATTGCTTTTTAATCTAGGAACGTTGCTAGTATTGTGGTAGGTGCTTCTCAAAACTTAGAAGACAGACGGATATTTAGTAAAAATACTTAACTGTGATCTACGCATAAGACACGAAGCCACATCGATACCCATGGATTAAGATATTTCGCTCAAATAACTGGATATAATATGGCGAAACGGGGAACGGGTCTATCAGGAAACTTAAATAAATAATACACTTTTAAACTATTTTTAATTTAAATCAATATAAATTTAGAATTTATGAAAATCCCCCGATTCGAATGCCCTAATAACGAAGATCCTCTTACAAAGGGTTTCAAAATTGAAGAGAATGAATGAATAAATTGAACGAATGTATTACAATTGTGAGTGAATGCTTGAATCAATGAACGATTGAACGGATACTAAACAAATTTGCAGAAACCAGAAACATTCATTTCTGTGTAATTAGTTTCACGTACTCCGCTAGATGGCGCCAATTGTCATGAACAGCGTTAAATAAAATTAAAAAATTAAAATTTAATTTAATTGATTGATTGATTATTGATCTGATGATCTCTATTTATTTTGCAGATGAAGGTCGTCTGCCTCATGAGCTGATATCTGTGATCAGTGACGGTCTGCCGGGATTACTAGTACCGCCATCATTGGAGCCAGGGAAAGCAGGCCTACAGTGGGTGAGAATCTAGGCTAATTGTGTGCTAGAATATGCATTGTTAATTATTTGCTGGCTATATTGTAACACGTGTATCTTTTTACCCCGACTAAGGTAAAAAGGATGGTTATGAGTGTGACCTGTAATTGTGTATGTGTGTATAGTCAACAGCAAAATAAACTGATGAAATATGGTGTTAAAATATTATATATATAGCAGCCAGCTATCTAATATTTCCCTTTCCTTATTGAGTGTTTCTCATAAATAAAAATATTTAATTAATTTTATTTAATAAAATTAATAATAAATCTAAATTTTAAATTTAAGAAAATACCCCCAAATCCAATGCCTTAATTTCCTTAAAAGTGAAACACCATAATATTTTGTAATGTGCACGCGATGCGTTTTCATTTGATACCCCACTCACCAGAGTATGTTTGCAGATTTTCGGTTTTCCTTCCCCGATTTTCATGAAACATATCTAGGAACGCGAGTGTGCCAGACTCACATCTCATACAAACAAAAACTAAATTAAAATCTCTCCATCCGTCCAGTAACTATGATCCCAGACAGACATACACGCCAAACTTATACCACCCCTCTTATTTGGTCGGTGGTGGTGGTTATTATTACTTTTTAACCCCCGACCAAAAAAGAGGGGTGTTATAAGTTTGACGTGTCTGTCTGTCTGTCTGTCTGTCTGTCTGTCTGTTCCATCATAGCTCCCGAACGGATCTAGCGATTTCAATTTAGTTTTTTTTGTATGAAAGGTGAGTTTGGCCCGGGTGTTCTTAGACATGTTTCATGAAAATCGGTTGAGCCGTTTAAAAGTTATGGGGGTGAGAGTGGGGAAGGAAAACAGAAAATCTGCAAATATACTAGTGTGGGGTATCAAATGAAAGCGCATCGCGTCCACATTACATAATATTATGTTGTTTTACATTAAAGGAAATAAAGGCAATGGATACGGGGGTTTTTCTTAAATTTTAAATTTAGATTTATATTTATTATCCTTTGTTTTTGAATTTCAAATTATAAGCATATTATTATTTGTTCCAGCTTCAAGTGGTCGGCGCGCTATGCGAGTCCAGTGAGACACAAGAGAGGGTGATGCATGAAGTCACCCCAGACGCATTTGAAGACACCTTATACAGTGTGTTGCAGTATTCCTCACAGGTAACGTTATTTGTATGCAATTATCAAAAGTCTATAAAAATAAAGGCAGGCTGTGTGACATTAGGGGTATTTTTTGTTATAGTGTGAGATAGATAAACCTATTGCGTTATAAAGTTTAAAAATATAAGTAACATCTGACATTCACACTGAATGCAATTAACTTCAACCGAAACAAGACGGTAAAAAAAAAATAGTCCGTCATTTAGATTAAAGTTGTACATCACAAGCCCCCATTCCGGAATTTTGATGCTCTACGAGTATATCTAGGCACTTTCGTCCAGTATTTTTGGACGGGCTTACATACGGATTAATATTATGTAGGCACTATTTTAGTAACTATTTTTATTGTTTGTATCTTGCCTATAGGTGATCTTTGAGTGAAGCTTATTTCAGCTGAAATGATGCAGCGCCATCATTTCAGATGATGAGAGAACATTCGTGCAGTGAGGTTTTGTTTGACAATATATATTATATAGAGAGAGAGAGAGAGAGAGAAAACATTTATTGACACAACACACACATAACCATTAAAATACAGTTAAATAAAATAAAATAAAATGTTTATATAATACTAAATACTATCTAAACATAAATGATTGAATGTGTTGTGCCAAAAGGTCTCGCCTCAGCGCATGCAGATCCACCATTAGGTGGATTTGCGCTGGTTTTCAGACGAGACCTAATGGTAAACAACCTCACGAGCGACAAACATAGAACAGAACGGCAAATAAAACAAACAAATTAAATTAAACTAAATTATACACGTAATAATGTAATAAAAATATATATATATCGATATAAATAAAAATGAATTGTTGTTCGTTTGTCTGATTAAAACTCGAGAACGACTTAACGGATTTATCTTATCATAGTCTTGAAAGTTCGTGGAGGTCTAGAGAAGGTTTAAAAGGCGAGAAAAAAATCGAATATTGCCGGAAAAAAAATTTGAATAAAAACACGTGCGAAGCCGGGGCGGGCCACTAGTATATTATAAAGAAATGTTTGTCTAAAACTTCCACTATTTTAGTGTAGTATTTGTCTCTAAAATAAATCTATTTAACTTGATGTGACATACAAGTTTGTTTGTGTGACAGACGGGCCCAGTCGGCCAGGAGTCCTCACTGCAGGCCGTGGTAGTGTGCTGCAGAACTGCCCTGTCCCTGGCGCCACTCGCGCCGCAGTGGGAGGCGGCCCTCGCCAGGATGCTGGCTCATCATCAGGTATTCTTTACCACCAATAAAAGTGTGTGACACACGGATCCAGTCACCAGCCAGGATTTACATAGGCTGTAAATAGGTTTTTTTTGTCTAATTTTAAGACTAACATAGTATAAGTTAATTGTTGCTAATATGGACCTTACTCAACTTAATGTAATTTTAAATTTGTTATGATGTCCGAAATAAATGAATTTTAATTAATTTATTTATAGCGTTGACACGGATATTCGCTGTAAGACGCTAATGTAGCCGCACCATAAAATCTCATGAGGGGTCACCATTTATGTCATACTGTACTGCTCTTAGTCTTATTTGAATTAAATTATTATTATTATTGACATAATAATACTTTATTTTATGACTATTTCTTAATCTATGGGTGAAAATAATAAAACCTTATCAAAAAGAAACTCAACGAGGTTTCGAGTCTTAGGTTTTCATAAATTTTAAATAGTTATATTTTAAATTTGGCATGATAGAGGTAAAAAATCGTTTTAATGATGTTTTGTTGTTCAAATTGCGCTCAATAAAACATTCTCTTATTTTTATATTGGGATTTTAGGACAAAATATGTATAAACTATACACGGAACCCTAGGTGTAGTATGAGTATTCTCATACTTATCAAATTTATTTATCTTTATCTATGATTACTTGTGAGTAAAATATCTGAGGGTGAAAATGTTTCTATGTTCTGCAAGCACTTTCTCCTCGGTCTGGGTGTTTAATATGTAGAATACTGTATAATTAAAAATTTCTATGTATGAATGACTATTAAACACGTGCTTTAACGGTGAAGGCAAACACCGTGAGGAAATCGGCATGTTCTGAGAACTTTAAAGAGTTTGAAGGACATGTGACATTAACCTACCCGCACTTGGCCAGCGTGGTGAATTAAGGCCTAATCTCTCTCGTCAAGAGAAAAGTCCCTGTGTCCCAGCAGTGGGAACGTTAATAGGGTGATGATGATGAAGATGTATGACTATTATATTAATTATATCAGATGTCTAGTACCCGTAACACAAGCTTAGAGCTTGAATTGTCTGGAAATATTTATTTTTATTTATTTATCTCGGGTTTTGTTCCAGGTTAGAAAGCTGCTCTGCGCAGGGCTCACGACCAGCAACGTGCAAAGACGGAAACAAGTTCTGCAACTCATCAAGCACCATTTCTTTCCCTCGGATCAGATGGCACAGGTTACTCATAGTTTTTTAGATTAATTTTACAATACAATAGAAAAACACTGTATTTTACAACAAAACAATACTGATGACTGTCTTAGTGGCGCGGTGGGCGAAGGTTTGCGGCGAAAGTGTAGCTGGTTCGTCGTCGTCTCCTTTCTTATCTCTTCTGTGGCTTTGAAGTGGATCACTACATGTTCCACCGCCTCCTCTTCCTCAAAGCAGCCGCGACACAGACTGCTGTCTGTAGCTCCGGTCTTGTGAAGATGATGATTGAACTCGCAGTGACCAGTAATGACTTCAACCATCGTGCGGAGGTCTTCACGTCGCATGTTGAGTAACGTGTTCGTTGTTTTCCTGTCATTGAATTCATATAACAGTTACTATAACGCTCCCATAGTTTTTGATGTTCCTTTACGGAGTAATGCTGCTTTAGACTTTGTCTGACCTCTGCTGAAGAGGGCTTACAGAGATGTTTTGTCACGGATGTGGGAGTTCGTCTCGATCCTTCCCTAGCAAGTTTGTCAGCCTCTATGTTGCCTTGGCGTGACATCCTTTCAGTTAGTCTCGGAGACCTAACCCCCACTGTTAATTCTAAACTTGTTAATTGAATAAAAATAGCTTATTGTTTTATCCAGGTATTCGGTGTGACAACATCATCGGCGGATATAAGCGAGATTTCGCCCGGTGTCTCGGAGACCTAACCCCCACTGTGAATTCTAAACTTGTTAATTGAAATTAACTTATTGTTTTATCCAGGTGTTCGGTGAGACAACATCATCGGCGGACATAAGGGAGATGTCCCCACTGTGAATTCTAAACTTGTTAATTGAAATTAACTTATTGTTTTATGCAGGTGTTCGGTGAGACAACATCATCGTCAGACATACCTAAGGGAGATGTCCCCACTGTGAATTCTAAACTTGTTATTTGAAACTAACTTATTGTTTTATGCAGGTGTTCGGTGAGACAGCATCACCGGCGGACATAAGCGAGCCGTCGGGCGGTGTGGCGGAGGCCGGGTGCGGCGCGTGCGCGGGCTGCGGCGCCGCGAGCGCGCAGCGGCTGCTGCCGGCGCAGGAGCGCGCCATCGACACCCTCGTCCACAAACTGGCCGAGGCACTGGCCCAGAACAAGGTACAAAGATAACACATTTTTATTTGAAACTAGCGGCCCGCCCCGGCGTCGCACGGGTAAAAAAAGTTCCCGGCATTTATTCGATTTTTTCTCGCCTTTTGAACCTTCCCTATACCTCCACGAACATTTCAAGACTAAGATAAGATAAATCCGTTCAGCCGTTCTCAAGTTTTAATCAGACTAACGAACAACAATTCATTTTTATTTATATAGACTAGCGGCCCGCCCCGGCGTCGCACGGGTAAAAAAAGTTCCCGGCAATTTTTTCCTTATTTTCTCACCGTTTAGACCTACCCTGGACTACGACAAACATTTTAAAACCAAAATCAGCTCAATCGGCCCAGCCGTTCTCGAGTTTTAATCAGACTAACGAACAACAATTCATTTTTATTTATATAGACTAGTTGACCCCAGCAAACGTTGCTTAATCATCATCAGCACCCTATTAACGTTCCCACTGCTGGGACACAGGGACTTCGCTCTTGACGAGAGAGATTAGGCTTTAGAATCTGAATTTTTTATACCACTTTGTTTATTTATATAAACTTTGTGCACAAAAAAAAAACAATGTACAGAGGAGGATTTAATGCTAAAAGCATTCTCTACGAGTGATCCTGGGCGTGCAAGAAAATAAGTTTGGCACTATTAATATAATTTTTTGTATTCGCTTTGTCACATCTCATGTCTTTATCACTTGACACTAAGCAAAATAGCTCTTTGTTTTAACAATTGCCTAATTTACTCGGAGATTTTGTCTTAAGGAGGTTTTGTCTGTTCACGTCCGTAAGTGTTAACCCTCTGAATCCTTACACGTGACCTCCGGGTGGTGCTAAGAACAGTCTCTGGTGGTAGGCTTCGGCCGCGGCTTGTCACCACCCTCCGGGCTGGGCCAGTGCGTGAAGCGATTTTTTCGTGTTTCGAAATGTGGTTCGGAGAAGCCTTGTATACCTTCTAGGTCTTCATGCTCCATCTTAGACCACATCGTCACTTAAAATCAGGTGAGATTGTGGTTGTGGTCTAATGAAAGCTTATCAAGTATAAAAAAAAAGAGATGGAGAAACAGATCCATACTGATTCAATAGATTCAATATCTCAGTATAGACGATGATCATCACAGACATTAGATTAGACATTTCCGTTTTAACAAATGTCTTTATTTTGCAGATATCAGACATAGCTACGTCGAGCGTAATGGAGCTGTATGGATACAAGATGACCTGTCTGGAGCAGAGGCTGCATTCCCACACTATAGCGTTACAGGTGAGAGAGAGAGAGAGGAGAGATTATACTTTGATTAGTCCAGAAGCACAATATCAATGTCGATGATTCTTTTAGTCCCATCTCATTTATTTTTATTTAATGGGATAAATATCTAGCGACTTTTCATTTTAACGGGATTTACTCTAGTGAATTGTCGATATTATTCAAATACGTTATAATTATTATTTGATCCTTTAAACAAATCTGATTTCAGGGCGCTAGTGAGCACATGGCATCGTTACAGCATTCTCTGGCGATGCTGCAAGCCACCAACTCCTCACAGCAAGACGTGCTGTACACCACACAGATGCATAATGAAAGGTAAATATTTATTATACAGAGTTTAACAAAAGTTTTGGCTAGTATGGGAAGGTCTCAAATAATAACACATGAAGATTTTTTCTTAGAAACCATGTCATCGATTTTATCAAAATAAAATATTGCTTTCAACAAAAAAATTGTACTACATGGATTATTTAAAAAAAAATTGTAACTAATTTGGTTTAGATATAGATTGTGTAGGTCATTCGTACGAAATTTTACTAAGAAACATGATGTCTTAAATAAATAAAATTGTTTATTTTTATTTGAAAAATTGTATTTACATATCGAAGATTTTTTTTTCGGCAAATAGGCTAATCCTAATCAAAAATGGTAGAACAAAGTTCAACGTTTAAACCACTTCCGCTTATTATACCAATTTTAAAACAACCTGTAACTTTACTTTAATACAAAGACCTCGAATTGAAAATATCAGATGCATATTGTAAATATGTATATTAGTTAGTACCAACCAGCTCTATTTCGCACGGGCGAAAAACTCACATTTAATTAAATTATACAAAGAAGTATGTATAATATAAAATATAAAATAATCATTATATATTACCGAAAACGCATAAAATCCATTCAGTAGTTTCAGATTATCACGAACATACATACATACAGACGCAACAGACGACGATTCATATTAAACTGTAGTAATAAGTGTATTTGGAAGGTATGTACAGACTATATTATTATCTAATTGAGATAAATATGCAAGAGGATTTGTATTTATTGTGAAATTGGGTTACTGATAGAAATCGTTGATAAAATTCGTCATTCCACGTATCAGCATCGATGGTTCAGTGGTAGAATGCTCGCCTGCCACGCGGGCGGCCCGGGTTCGATTCCCGGTCGATGCAATTCACTTTTTGCATTTTATTTTTTTATTAATCATTTTGTATTGGTAATTTGTGTGAATATTTATAAATTAATGATTTATTTTAAGGCATAAACAAACTATAGAAGAATTACATAAGCAGATTGAAGACGCAGAAACGACATTGCGAGGCTTTCGTGCGAAACTAGCCGCTGAGCGATTAGACAAAGAAAATCAAAGGGAAATACTGAATAAGGAGTTTAGGAACCAACTGACAGTAAGTGACTTTGTTTCTTACAAATAATAATACACAAATAATGTTATATGGTGATGTGGACTTCTAAATTAGTTCTTCTACTTGATACTAGATGGCGTAACTCATAAAAATTCATACAAACTTGAATTATTAGTAAATTTATTTGTGGAATGATGTACAAATATATCAGTGGAAGTATGTGTTTAAATTTATACAAAGATCTGTTCTTTTTATTTCTTTCATTTTATTTGGAAATAAACTTTTTGTGTTCGGCTGGTTTTAGTTAAAATGTTGACGCTCGAGAACCTGGTTAATCCGCTTGACGCTAGATGGCGCTGTTTTCAATGTTTATGAAATGACTTGACTTTACTTTTATTGTTTTTTTTTTTACAGAATATAGAAAATGATATGAAAGCTCGCGAAAGAGAGCAGGAGGAGAAACTACGCAACGCAGAGGCGGAGTATAAAACTTTGCAGAAAAAACTTGATCAACAGGTAATTTTTATCAATACTTGAGCAATAAGCGGTCCATCAGTCAGCATTGGTGTCCATCTTAAGAGTATAATATTTACGTACGACGTGGGCTACCGTTTAACGCAGGGGAATATTATTTAGATCATAATGATACATCTGCTCTATCTCTTTCTTCCTCTATCTTATAAATCTTCACATGACCATGTCCTTGTAATGAAAAAAAAAACTATTTTAATTAAATTTATTTATTTTAACTTAATTTGACAATGCCCCTGTACAGCAGTTTCTTTTATTAATTATTATGACATTATTTTTTGTATCACTTTCCTTGTTTTAAAGTTTGACAATGCTACTTTTTAGCAACATCAATATGTTTCTATATTTTCTTATTTAATTGTATAACTCCATGTCTGTGACTTGTGGAGTGCTCATTTTTATATTTTTTAATTACGATTATATAAGACTAAGTTATATATATATATATTCTTATATATATATATATATATATATATTCTTATATATATATATATATATATATTGAAACGAAGTCTAGTGTACAGAATGTTACGTACGACCTACCTACTGTAACAAATATATCAAAACCGTAGAATCACCGGCCGCGAAGCTAGGCTCAAGCGACCAGTGACTAGGGCTGTAGCGAGAGGAACTTCCTGGACGATACGCGCCCAGTCCAGGACTACTGCTAATTATTATTATTACTAATCATTATTGAAGTGAAACTTCTTTAGAATCGTTGTGATTTGAAATCGGATGCAACGGAAATGGAAATAATAAAATACCTGGTATGCTGATTGATAAGCTTTCCTGTCGGGTAAGCCAATCTTAAACGCTAACAAGGTTAAGCAACTTTGCGCGAAGCCAGTACTTGGATGGGTGACCGCCCGAACAAAATCTTTTTGCATAGTATTTTTTTATTTTGTTTTTTGTTTTATTCTTCTCATTCTTTTGTCGATTTACTTAAGTTTCACTTCTATCATGTGTGAATCGCACACACACCTTTTTTATTATTGTGTCGTAATACTCGTTATAATTGAACCTCTTTTGTCCAGACGAGTAAAAACAGCGAGTTGGCCAGTGTGCTCATAAAGTTTGAGGAGAGGGTGAAACAGCGCGACAAGAAGCTGGAAGAAGCGGCCGGGCTGGAGAGCTCGCTTCGTAAGGAGCTCGAAGCTAGAGAAGCAGTAAGTTTATATACCTGAATCACCATCATCATCATCTCCCCTGGCTCAAAATTACGCGGGGTTGGCCTATAAATCAATTATTAACCCCCGACCCAAAAAGAGGGGCATTATAAGTTTGACGTGTCTGTCTGTGTGTCAGTCTGTCTGTCTGGGACATCATAGCTTCCGAAAGGATGGAGCGATTTCAATTTAGTTTTTTTTTTGTATGAAAGGTGTAAATAAAAAAATATACTCGTGTGGGGTCAAATGAAAGCGCATCGCGTCCACATTACTAAATATTATGGTGTTTTACTTTTAAGGAAATTAATGCATTGGAAACAGGGGTTTTTCTTAAATTTTAAAGTTAGATTTATATTGTTACAGAATATAAAACAGCTTGAGAAGACTGTGTTAGAGCGAGAGAACCGACTGTACCAAGTTAGCAACCAGTTGGAGGAAATGAAGCGCGTTCAAGAGATGGTCGCCAAGCTCATGTCCAAGAGCACGAACTCCTAGAAGTATATCGTTTTCATTTGACAAGTAAGACTATATATTTTTTTGTTTAATTTCGTAAAAAAATTTAAAAAACTCAGACTTTAGTTCGATTTGTAATACGTATTATATGTATAATGTATATAGAAGACAGTTGATTTCATGAACTGAGTGTATAATTAAAAAATCAACTGTCTTCTATATACATTATACATATAATACGTATATCCGTATTACAACTCGAACTAAAGTCAAAGTGGTGATGATCATTATGATCATCACCATATTAACGTTCCCACTGCTGGGACACAGGGACTTCTCTCCTAACGAGAGAGATTAAGCCTTAATTCACCACGCTGCCGCTGGCCAAGTACGGGTTGGTGAATGTCTTTCAAACTCTTTCAAGTGCCAGTTTCCACACGATGTTTGCTCTCACCGTTGGAACGTGTGAGTAGCGCACATCATTTTGGCGGCAAGGTTTGAACCCACGACCTTTGGAATTAAAGGCTAGTGTGCTTCCACTTAGCCAACAGGGCTTCGTAAATTTAATAGTAAAAGAAATCTTATATCCAAAAGAACTATATAATTACTAGTCGACTCGACAGACGTTGTCCTGTCCCACGTCTCAAAAAACAATATCCAGTTGACCGTATTGTGAATCTAAACCATTCCCAGATCCCCTTGATCACACACAAAAAAAATCATCAAAATCGGTCCAGTCGTTTGAGAGAAGTTCAGTGACATACACACTCACAGAAGAATTATATATATATAAAGATGAGATGGACACTGAACCGTTACCATAACCATTTAAAAAAAAATATATTAATTTATTTCTGTAGCCCGTCCACTGCATTGCCTCCCTCATAAATTTCCAGTTGTTTCGGTTCGAAGCGACCTGTATCTACCGTGAACGTACTTCACCATCCACTAAGTTATTTAACAATAGTATTAATTAAAATTTATTTTTTACAGATTACTGTGAATCGACATCAAATCGTAGGGGATCTCAAATTCTCGATTATATTTTTGATAAATTATATAATTTTGCCCAAATACATAACGACATATTTTAATTCGTTTTCATATTGAGTATATGAATTAAGTCCTATGTAAATAAATCTGGGACGACAAATAAATTATGTATAGAAATATTATTTGCTGTTTTGATATACCCCAAGTAGACATGCGATAGATGGTAGGTACTACCCTCTACTCCTAATCATGAGCGATGACTAGTTTATATTAGAAAACACAAATAAAAAATAAACTTAATAAAAAACTAAAAATTATTGTTTTTGTTTAGGTTTTTATGGTTTTAGATTTTTGTGACAAATAAACATTTCTTTCTGTCTTCTTTCTTTCTAATTAAAGAACACGGTACAAAGGGCGGCCTTATTGCTATGCGATCACGATTTCTTCCAGGCAACCTTGGGATGGTCAGGAAATAAAAAGTACGAAAAGACAATGGCGTAAAACAATTATAAGAGAAACTTGCTACAGCGCTGGTCTTCCGTGGCTTCTTCTTTTAGTATATAATTGTTATTAAAGTTTGTGTTCAGTAAACAAGTATTAATTAATCCATAGTAACAGACAACGCTTTTAGTTTTTATGCTAGATAAGCCTTTATTTGACCACAATCTCACCTAAAGTAAAGTGACGATGTGGTCTAAGATGGGGCATGAAGACCTAGAAGGTAGATGGCTTCTCCGGACCACATTACGAAACACGAAACAATCGCTTCACGCACTGGCCCAGACCGGAGGATGGTGACAAGCCGCGGCCGAAGCCTACCACCAGAGACTGTTCTTAGCACCACCCGGAGGTTTTACCCCTTTTTGTATGTTCATTAAACTACCTGGAAGAGATCGCTTTTTAGCGATAAGGCCGCCCATTGTACTACTTGTTTTTTTATTTTGTTTTACTTACGTGTTTATGTTCCTCTGTTTTGTACAATAAAGCGTTTTTGTATTGTATTGTATTGTAAACTACCGAAGAGGTTTTAAATACTCGTCAGCAGGACATAAAATATAATATATTTGCTGGTGCTATATAATAAACGTAGTGATTTATAATCTCTTTGGCCGTTACCAAAATGCAAACGGAAATTATGATCGCTACAGAAAATTTTGTAAAATACGAAGTAACAATTCCCATTTTCGCTCAAAAGAACGTTTCGTACAATACGACTGCCTTAGATTTGAGCATTGTGTCTGAGGGGTAAGGAGCTGAGAGGAAGAAAATTTTCTAATACGGAAATGTATTATACCGATGAACAATATACAAGGTGATTTTTAAAGGACCAGCAACCTTCTGTGACCAGGTACCTATCATCATCAGGAACAACTTTTGTTCTATGACTTTTAAAATTTAGCAACTTTTTATTTCCATACTAAAATAAATATTAATTGAAATAGGCGCTTCAACGTTTTTAACTCTTTGCACACCTTTGGGCGGCACGCGGCGCCTTTGAGCTAGCCGCGTCTTTGAGATTGCCGCTCAAACGCAGCCGCCGCGCCGCAAAGCCCGCGCCCTTTGAGCTAGCCGCCCGCCGCGCCGCTCGCTCAGTCAGTCGTCAAGACGGATGCGCGCGCGGCACATGTGTCCTTGTGATCGTCTCATTATCGATGTTTCGTACAATCGTGGTCACGTGATGCAACATAGATCTACAAAAGTCACCACACTGGAATAGAATCTTTAACAATTTCTAATAATGTACCTATTGAGTTATTTCAAAAGTCGTAGAACAAACGTTGTTCCTGATGATGCTGGGTACATGGTCACCGAAGGTTGCTGGTCTTTTAAAAATCACCCTGTATAGAGGTCTATATATTGTTCATCGGTATCGGTTCCTAGACTCTCTACCCGGAAAAAAGTAATAATAATAATTAATATCTCCGGACTAAATCACACAGCATCACCTAACCCCAAACTAAGCGGTTTTAGGTGACTGATATACTACATAGATAAATTTTTTTTTGTAAATACATACATAATATGATACATAGAAAACACTCAGACCCGAAACCAGAAATTGTAGACCGTACAAAATCTGGTCCCCCGGCTATATTGTAGTTATTTTAAATGGGATTAACAAGAACGTATTAAATCTACTAATGTCGTATCGTACGCGAAATAATCGAGTTTAACGAAATATCCCCTTTATATCAGGGCATCCATTAATGTGTTGAGGGCATACAATATGCAGACTTCACAGGCCACATTTTATTCAATTTTTATGATCAGTTTAATAATAAGGGGTAGTAATGAGTGTTTTTGCTTAGCTTGTTAAGAATGGACCAACTAAATACACATGACGACATCTGTGGCTCGGTGGGCGAAGGTCCGCCTGAGAAGCAAGAGGCGGGTTCGATTCCCGCCGGGGGACCAGATTTTGTACCATCTACAACTTCTGGTTTCGGGTCTGGGTGTTTTCTACGTAACATATGTATGTATTTACAAAAAAATAATAATCTATGTAGTATATCAGTCACCTATCACACATAGTACAAGCTCTGTTTAGTTTGAGGTTAGTGATAGGAATAGGTAGTGCAATTTGCCGGGACTTCATGAAGATATCTTAATATGGACATGCCACAAATCCCGGGAATTTTATGAGAAAATGCTATTGTATACTGTGTTAAATAATATTTGAAAATACATTTTTAAGATATGAATTATCATTTCATCAGATTAATGAAGAAAAACTTGCCACCATACATATTTGTATTTACTTCAAGTTAGACGCAAAATATTATAGAATTCATTGTTTCGGCTTCACAACGCGCGGTGGCGATAAGATAAGAAAGGATTAAGTGAGTGACGATGTTCGTTCGTTTTCTTGTCATTCGGTTCATTGAGTGCGCACGTGCCGGTTGCATATTTAAGTGACCTGATTGATTTGATTATTTTAACGACACCTTGGCTTGTTTTGCTAGATGGACGGACGATCTGGTGAAGGCTGCGGGCTCACGGTGGATGCAGGCCGCTGGATAATGTTTGAGGTCATTTACCCCAAATTGCACTACCTATTCCTATCTATTAGTCCGGGGATATTTATTGACTTATTTAATCCCTTTTGTTCTAACTCCCGTCAGGGGACAGGGGCACCTAAACTTGAGGTGTGAAAACAGGCATAAGTAATTTATTGTTCCATGCCCTTTTAAACCCGAACTCCTGCTCTAAACTTGCGAGTTTCATACTTGTAAGGAACTATTGTGAAATAATATTCAACGACTTTCTGTAGTACAAAAGGTTTCAATTTATAACTCAGTTCTCTGAACTTAATATTCTAGTCATTTATTCAGAATAAATGCAGCCATAGAATCTTACTCGAATCAGACTAGCTTTTAGTTTAAAAGAAACGAAAGCGTAACATGGTTTAAAAATAACCCAACGCAAAAATGATTTAACTCCTACGTTCAAAATAGTTTGTAGATATCATTATATATAAAATCTAGGGGAGGTACGTAACAAATGACATATAGTTTAGGTTTTGGGTCATACTCTTTAATGGTAAATCACAGCGCATTCACATTGCACACCAGTAATCTTAGGTTTCATATCTTTGAATTTTAATAGATACTTAAAAGTAGACAAACTAGAAAAAACTAAAAAGGTATGTGTGCGATTCACACACGATAGAAGTTAAACTTCAGTAAATCGACGAAAGAATAAGAAGAATAAAAAAAAAGTGTGTGTGTGTCAGCTACGACGCACGATTGGAGTCTACTACTTACGAACTATTATTATGATATATATCGAATAGAAAAAAAGGATAAATGAACGCATCTGCTAAAATGATAAGAGAAACAAACATATATCTGTAATTATTCGGATTATTTATATTACTTCAATAAAGCGTATTACATAAAGTATGTTACAAAATAATATAAATAAAATAAAGCAATACCTCTTTGCGCGATACTTCGTAGTAACTACGAAGTATCGCGCAAAGAAATTTAAATAAAGCATTGTATTTGTGTCTCTTACCATTTCCGTTTCATCTTTTTGCATCCGGTTTGAAATCACTACGATTCTATAGAAGTTTCACTTCAATAATAATTTTAAATTTAACTGAGATCAACGTAATCCATTTTGTCCATATGCTATGGACAAAATGGCATACCACATACGGACTAAATGACATACACGGCAAAAGTTATAAAATTAAAGGCAAAGCTTACAAATGAACCGCTTGGTTCGTTTAAAAACATCCGCGCAAGAAGCGTAGGCCCAATTTGAACATTTTAAACACCGATACCAGTCTTCTCGAGGTTTTGATCGCGAATAAAGATCGTTGCAATAAATGCATGCCCAATCCTCTTCGTCATCTTGAGCATAGTTTGGCAAATTTTCTTCTTCGCTGTCTTCTTGGAATATGGTTTTGGTAACCTTTCGTCTCTTCTTCTCTGAAGGAGCTTGAGGCTCATTTTTTGCCTTAATTTGTTTCATATTTGGAGTTGAAGTCAAAACTAAAGAGGTTTGCTGTTTCTTTGGCTTACGTTTGCCTTGGCTACTTACGTAATGTCCTTTTGGGACAGGAGATATAACTTCAATAGGCACTGCTAACGTATAGGATGAGGGATGTTTTTTATGACCAATAGAATTTTTTTTTTAAACGACATACCTCTGTCATTCTGTCCGTTACATATGTATGTCATTTTGTCCATAAAACGTTATAAAAAATAAAAATTCAACAATAAATGCAAAATGATTATTACTTACGGAAAAAACTATTTGAAGGCAACAATAATTACTTAAGGGATGTAATAAATGTAAACACAAGATAATATTATGAAAAACATAACATTAATACACAAAAATCCCTGCATTAAATAAAAACTCGTAACTTACCAATGTTTATCGTCGGCCATAACACCCAAACGAAAGACTGGCGCGAGTTCACGTTTTGACAGGTTCGTATTTCCGACTAGAGTCACGTGATGGAGTTATCTATGGCGGACTAGAAGCGACAGAATTTGAAATATGATGCCTGTGTCATTTTGTCCGTATATGTCATTTTGTACGTACCTCCCCTATATTTAAAATTTAAGGCAAACCCCCGATAGTAATGCCTTAATTTCCTCAAAAGTAAAACACCATAATATTTAGTAATGTACACGCGATGCGCTTTCATTTGATACCCCACTCAAGTATTTTTGCAGATTTTTGGTTTTCCTTCCCCACTCTCATCCCCACAACTTTTAAACGGCAGAACCGATTTTCATGAAACATGTCTAAGACGCCAAACTCACCTTTCAAACAAATTGAAATCGCTCCATCCGTTCGAGAGCTATGATGTCCCAGACAGACAGACAGACACGTCAAACTTATAACATCCCTCTTTTTTGGTCGGGGGTTAAAAATAAATCCTATTAGTAGGTACACCGAAACATAAATCTTGTCTAAAAACCGTGACAGACTATGAGTGAAATTTCGAACAGCCGAGATTTTAGATTCTTCATGACATTTCAATATTATGTATTATATATTTTCAATGACATTATTCAAAATATTGTTACAAAAAGACATTTTAATTTAAGTTTCATTATTTTCGTTTTAATTTTAATTAATTACTGACTTCTGACTATTATTATTATTTTATTTTATATGATTTTATGACAATATTGAGGGCTATTATAGAAAAATTTAGTTTAAAGAATTGTAATTAATGTCATCATCATCACCCTATTAACGTTCCCACTGCTGGGACACAGGGACTTCTCTCTTGACGAGAGAGATTAGGCCTTAATTCACCACGCTGGCCAAGTGCGGGTTGGTGAATGTCACATGCCCTTCAAACTTTTTTAAAGTTCTCAGAACATGCCGGTTTCCTCACGATGTTTGCCTTCACCGTTAAAGCACGTGTTTAAAGCGCACATAAATTTCTCAAGAAGAAAAATCCAGAGGTGCGTGGCGGGGTTTGAACCCACGACCTTCGGAATGAAAGTCGAGTGTCCTCCCACTTTAGCCAACACGGCTTTTTTTTGTAATTAATGTGTTTTATTATATTATAGACATTCAGATACAATGTAAAAATTGGGAATTTAATAAATTTTATGAATTTTATAAAGTTTAGCAACGTTCCGCTATAAATAGTAGGGCTGGATGCTGTCTGCATCTTTCAGCAGTTTTTTGAATCTTCTGTATCTTTTTATTACAAAAAGTTACGCGGAAGCCTCGGTGTACTTATTGGATTGCTGTGACAGACAGACGTACGGCCGGACATACAAAAAGAGAACGAAGTCTTTGTTATAGGGTATCTTTTTACCCTTTGGGTACGCTGAAACCTATCTTTTTTACCCGCGGTTTGTAAAAAAAATACATCACGAAAGCGGTCTGTCAGTACCTACATCAAATCTAGATTTTTTTTGCTACTTATGTTAAAACATAGACGAAGGTTGAGAGCGAGAAGTTCAAATTGACAGAGACGACAAGCTGAAATTAAGAAAATATATAAAACCCGTCTGCGAATAACTTTTTTGGGAACTACACTTGGCACTAGAGACATGACGTTAGTGATATTTCAAAATGGCAACTACTGAACTCCATTTAGTAATATTATAGAGACGCAAAATGGCGTTGAACTGAGTAACATCTAGTATTTAACTTTATAATTTTATTTAACTCGACACTGGCAAATTGTCGCTTCAAGCGCTAAGTCCAATTACAAGAAACTTACTGACTGTAATAATAAAAAAAAATAACTCAATAAACTATTTCATGTGGGGAATCGTCTAATAGGTAGGTATTTTAAAATCATTGATAGTTTTGTTTTACATTTCGTTTAGGATCTATATCGAATCAAAGTTGTGTTACAACTATTCTCACTTTATAGGCATATACCTACCCTGTAAAAACTCCCAAAAAGTTAAGTCGCACTGGTTATATTTTTTCTTAATTTCAGCTTGTTTGTGTATTTTCTTGCTGGTGGTCCTAATAAATCAATAAATATTGTTGACTACTCATTTCAAAAGCTACTTCAAATTATGTAAGGATAAGCGTCAACTCAGTATAAAACATTGAAGCGAACTGTCAATACAATGTTATTTCCTTGATATTTTTTGTTTAAGTTGACCTGTCCATGTAGGCTATGTGATTCTAAGGAAATAAACGTTTTGACTTTGACTTAGACTACGTCGAATAGAGAACTTCCTGTTTTGAAATGGGTTGAAAAGGAAAACAAACGACAGTTATAATTTCCTCTCAAAACCGAACACGAAAGCGGCCCGTCAGTAGCTAGTAGGCATAGTCTCAGCGCTCCCGAATAGAACAGATGAGGCCGTGTTGGCTGCTGTCACTCAGGGTAGCGACAGCAGAGAAAGGAGATTAAATATATCCTTCACAAACATCTGTCAACCAAACCTATATTAATATCGACAACATTTTTTTTCGGTTCTTTTCTTAAATCCCACGAGAACAGTTACCTACGTTTTTTAATATGAAAGGTTTTTTTTTTTTTTATTCTGGATAAGCCTTTATTTGACCACAATCTTACCTGATGTGAAGTGACGATGTGGTATAAGATGGGACATGAAGACCTAGAAGGTAGATGGCTTCTCCGGACCACATTACGAAACACGAAAATATCGCTTCACGCACTGGCCCAACCCGGAGGGTGGTGACAAGCCGCGGCCGAAGCCTACCACCACAGACTGTTCCACATTGTATAAGATAAACCATTTACAGTAGAAATCATATAAATTGTCACCTGTTATTGATAAAAGTTCACGCTTTTGCACTGATTCATCAGATATATATACCTAATGAAAATTGTGTGACACATACGATGTTTTTGCAATCGGCACCTTCAATTTCAGAGAGCCCGTTCAGAGACTTGTTCTAAAGTTCAAGGGCAGCTATAGTCTAGCTACGTTTGCTTTGTACATACATATCATCATCATCATCACCCTATTAACGTTCCCACTGCTGGGACACAGGGACATCTCTCTTGACGAGAGAGATTAGGCCTTAATTCACCACGCTGGCCAAGGGCGGGTTGGTGAATGTCACATTTCCTTCAAACTCTTTTTTTAAAGTTCTCAGAACATGCCGGTTTACTCACGATGTTTGCCTTCACCGTTAAAGCACGTGTTTAAAGCGCACATAAATTTCTCAAGAAGAAAAATCCAGAGGTGCGTGGCGGGGTTTGAACCCACGACCTTCGGAATGAAAGTCGAGTGTCCTCCCACTTAGCCAACACGGCTTCACACGCTTAACATACATATACGCGACTAGTATTGCCATGGATTGTCCCGTGTTTTCCGGCTTACCCGTGCGTATAAGGATTTTTACCACGGTACAAATTAGCCTACAAAACTTTCCTCCAATAAATAATTATATCATCACTAATTCACTATGTTTTATACCATTGGAAGAATAATTAAATCCTAGTAAGTTCATGATTTGACGGTTTGTGTTTTCTGATATTTCTACGCTGTTGCAACAATCGATCGATCTGATCTGGGCATGCTACCGGTTTTAATAATTAACAATTATTAAGAGATGACTGCCTCAGTGGCGCCGTGGGCGAATATCCGCTTACGGCGCAAGAGTTAGACGGTTCGATCCCTGCTGAGGGTTCAAGTTTTTGTATGCACTTTCTTCTTGGTCTGGGTGTTTTATATTTATTATAAAAAAATATCTATGTATGCCTAGTACTACCCGTAACACAAGCTTAGAGCTTACGACTGGGCTAGATGTTATTCTGTGGATTGTCCGGATATACATACATATATATATGAAGGGTTCTTCATACTCCGAACTATGAAATATTCCCTTTATTCTTGCAGAAGGCCTCGAATTGGCAATGATCGGTTTAATGTTATACTCTTATAAGTCAAGGTCTGTAGACTAAGTCTGCCCTGCACCCAAATAGGCATTTCAGGTCGAACTCTTGGACCAGACAGATGCAAGGTCTGAGGGGAAGGTCGGCGAAAATAGAGACGACATTCGTCTAAATGTAGAGCCCGTGACCTTGTCGAGTTGCCGGTACAACGGGCTGGTTTGTTGTGAAATTATGAAGAACCTACTACGTACTTACCCCCTATATTCTTAAAAATCTTTTAATTCTTAGTCATAATAGTCATAATAGTCATTGATTGATAATATACATTATAAGTCACATATATAGTCACCTTATAAAAGGCTTATAGGAGGTTAAAAGAACGTTTGATTAAAAAACTTTATTTCTTATTATGATTTAAAACGGGTAACATACCATTTGACGTTTTTTGAGTTATCCGATATTTCGACGCTGTTGCAAGCGCCATGATCACGGAAACAACTCCCAACCCGTTTTATATCATAATATTGTTAAAAACCATGGTAATTTAAAAACTTTATTTTTTAACCTGAATGAGTGCCAAATTGGTTTAATAACAGTTCAATAAAGCTTTTCACCCTTGTTCATCTGTTTAATAGTCGTAAAATAAGACATAATTGCGTTTCTAGTGTTTTAGCTAATTTAGTTATTTAGACCAGAAATAGGAGTTTTTATGAATACGAGGATTAATGATAATTGATAACTGGATTTGTATAACGGAGGCGGGCACATGGACATTAGACATGCTTTTCGTATTGTCCATGTTCTGGCCCACCCGTTGGAAGACTAGCTTGAGGTCTTCGAGCATTGTGCTGAGTTCTTCCATCGTCTTCTTCTTCGTATTTAATATGTATTCCATTCTCGTATTAAGGTTTGAAGGGAAGGTCGTCCAAAATAGAGCTTACTCTTGGTCTAAATGTAGAGAGAACCGTGTCAAGTTGCCGGTACAACAGGTATGTTGCGATATTAAGAAGAAACACCAACGACTAGGCATGATTACTTAAAAATAAACACCCGTAGGTATTCTGTGCCCTTAAAGTCACGGTCCAGCCCTAAAAAAGACACTCTTCTTATCTCTGTTAAAAAAATGACTATAAGTGAAGTTACGCCAATTGCTTCGAGCTTCGCCAAAAGAATAATCCGGATAGATTGTCAATAGCTGGCACCAGTCGAACATATTTTGTTCTTCAAGATTTTTCTATTTGCAGGCCTTTTTTTTTTTAAATGCCTTTAATTTTTTTGCCTCTCCTGCTGATAGATTGTCCAAAAATACTGAATACCTATTTTTCGCTTTATTAATTTGTAATTTTTTAATTAATTACCCTATTACGCACTAATGTTTCTATTGGTTAACTCAACTCATTATTCGATTTTAGTGACAGTCTGCTTAGCTCGGGGATTGTTGTGTATAATAATTTTAGAAAAGATCAAGATTTCAGACATACACGAAGCTTGAAAGTCAGAAATCTTTAAACATATTTAAATCACTTAAAAAAAAGAGACCCCAATATTGATCAATTACGTACAGCGTAGAAACTATTAGTACCTTACTAGCGATTAGAAAATCGCTTCTTTGCTCTAGTGTAAAAAAAGCGAAGCGACCAGATACCATAAATTTATTTCCTACTTATTTTTAAGCACCTATGATTTTTTTTTTGATTTTTTTTTGAAGTGAAACTTCTATAGAATCGTAGTGATTTCAAACCGGATGCAAAAAGATGAAACGGAAATGGTAAGAGACACAAATACAATGCTTTATTTAAATTTCTTTGCGCGATACTTTGTAGTTGAGACTACGAAGTATCGCGCAAAGAGGTATTGCTGTATTTTATTTATATTTTTTGTAACATACTTTATGTAATACGCTTTATTGAAGTAATATAAATAATCCGAATAATTACAGATATATGTTTGTTTCTCTTATCATTTTAGCAGATGCGTTCATTTACCCTTTTTTTCTATTCGATATATATCATTATTATAGTTCGTAAGTAGTAGACTCCAATCGTGCGTCGTAGCTGACACACACACACACACTTTTTTTTTATTCTTCTTATTCTTTCGTCGATTTACTGAAGTTTCACTTCTATCGTGTGTGAATCGCACACACACCTTTTTTTATATAGAAATGATACGTTTGGTTTTTTTTGTTTCTGACGTGTCTACGTTTTGTAAAACCAAACAATGGAAATAAATGATTTTGTATCTTGTACAGTTGCGTCACAAACTAGTACCTAACTAAAAACCCATTCTGCATAAAAACACTGCAAAGAGGTTGCCAGTTAGCGACGCATACTGTAAGTACATACATACGACGCATACTGTTCGAAAAAGGAGTACCTAGTTAGCCGGTTTGGATAAAGAAAACACATTTCCAAGACAATCTATTTATTGATTTCATAATACAAGATTGGATGAATTGCACTTATATCAGAGGCTGTACTGTCGTAGAAAAAAGTTTCGGTATTACACAAATAAAACGTTTTTAATATCTAAAATAATGTTGGACATATTATAATATGATAAATAATATTGGCAATTAATGTTTAACTAGGTTTATATTGTTGATACGTGTGAACCACTTGTAAATAAAAAAAATCAAGGGGGACGAACAAAGATTTTTAAGGATTGGACCGAAACTTTGGGGCGCAAATGGAATCGATCGTAATTCACAATAACTCACCCGAACTCGGTTTATACGAATTTATTTTATTGAATATAATCACTTTTGGAATTACTTCCATAAATTAATATAAAATCAAATCGTATAAACTGATTAAGGGTGAGTTATTGTGAATTACGATTTATTCCGTTTTCGTCCCAAGTTTCAGCCCAATCCTACAAAATCATTGCTTTATTACTAGAGCGTTTCGGAAATATTTTAACCGTTACTAAAACAAGCACTTCAACGACACGAGAGCAACATCGCTTATTCGTTTAAAAGCCGGCTGAAGGCAGCGTTCAATATTCCGGCTTTATTCAAGCGGAGCCTAATTGACAGGCAGTTTTATTCCTTTTCTAGCCTACGACGACGGCGGCCGACCGTGGAACAGGCTATGGACGCTAAAGAGGTTTCAGGTAGAATACTTTTCAAAATGGCGCAGGTATTATTTTATGAGGGGTAAAACGGGAACTTATTATTTCGACGTCTTTTAGTCACCAGGCTGTATCTCAAGAAAGTGATATTTTTTTAAGGGGATTATAGCTACTTTCGTTTTAATATGAAGCAAAAACAAAGGATAATACTATTTTTTTTTGTTCTTTTATTTCACTTCTTTCGTTTAATTATTTTTATCTAATTATTTATCTAGTTTCTTGATTTTGTTATCGGAGGTGTTATGGAACAGTGATTTATAATTTTGATTTTTATTATTTTTAAAACCATTCTTTCGTTTCGGACAAAAATTTTCAAAAATAACATAGTATTCTATTATGGTGTATTGCTACTAACATTAAGAATAATACCTGTCAACAAATCGAAATAACTGGTACACAGAAAATAGATATTCAAATACTCTCTGATTGAGGTTAATTCCCGTATTTGTATGAATCAATTCACCCAACGTTTACAACGAATGAGAAATAATCCATTTTGCTTTCAAGATGAAAATGGGGCATAAATCTTGGAAGTCTAATAAAACCTTAGACAGTGGAGTAACGGGAACTATTCACTAGCTATTTTTTAGCATAGCATGCTAATTGCTACTTCTAGGTGAATTTATAAAATGCTGCTAATAAAACTTACGTTATTCGTGTAGTCAATAGTAAAACAGCTCTAATTCGTTATTGTTGATTTTTATAATTTAATCATGCTAATTATAATTTTATGCTAATGCTATTTATACCAAAACTATCTGACCGTAACGAGTTGAATACTCTTCACGTCTGCTCTTTCTAAAGAGGAATGGGAATTGGGAATAGTTCCTTGTTAGATTTACGATTAAGGCTCTGCGTAAATGGTTTTTAGGGAATTACTGTGTTATTTGTGATAGTTTTTTTTTAACAAATGTCTGTAACAAACGCTGGGTATAAGGCAGAAAGAAAATAATTATATTGAAAATGGCAAAAGAACAACAATCAAAGACATTAATTAGTCCACAAGTGTTAATTAAACCCACGTCCGCTGTCAGGATCGCTTCACGGCTTCTCTACAGTATTTTTTGCAAAATTCAGAGTGTACCAGGTACGATAATTTAAGATAATCTTTAGGAGAAAACAACCTACATTCAAACTTACGGAAACCAACTTTTATTGTCAAAGTTTGGACTCAAAACTTTTTTCTACGTCAGTAAGAAATTCTTAGCTACATAACAGTAGGTTTTATTATAAAATAACTTCGATTGAGCTCTGAAACAATCTTGCAACAATAAACCCTAGATTAATACTCTCGTGGTAGTTGAAAGAACTGTATTTTTGTAAAATGTTGCTACTACATATATGTACATTATATCTTAATTAAAATAAATTTGAAAAGTATTCAAATTATTTTTGATAATATTACTTAAGCATAAATTAATTTTCAGATTTATAAAATAGCTATTTGTAAATACATATATGTTGCAACAACGCAAAAGCCATTTTCGACTTTATTAAGTTATACATAACTAAAATAGCAGAAAACAGTGTATGAAGATCTAATAACTAATTTATACTGCTAATCATATTAAAATATTATGTATTTGGCGTTATATTTGTGTACTATCGTTATCATCATATCCTGTGCTAAAATATTTATTACGAAATATTAAGTTGTGAAAATTAGCATAGATATTATACATATATTTATAATTGTCAATACTGCTACATGTTGCCGAAAAATTAAAAAATATTTTATTCTGAAAAAGTAATTGAAAGTTTATAACGTGTAATATTATACAGAAAAATCCTAAAATCTACCTAGGTCCCTATTCAACAAATCCTAGCATTAACAGATTTATTCGTTAAATTGATCAAATTTGCCTTTTTTAATTCTGAGATTCTTAGAACGTGGCCTGGCTAATTAACTTATAGCGAACTTAACTTATAAGTAGCTATCAGCTTACAAAACTTTACTAAAAGAGTTTTGTAAGCTGGTTTGAATGCCCATTTTAATAATAATAATAACTCTTTATTACACACATAAAGATAAAACAAAACAAAAATGGACTTAAAGCTAAATACAAAATGCGTAACATTTTCAACATATTATAATAATATTATTAATATTAAACGGTCCATCAACGTCATATCTCTTACCAACAATGAGTCATTGTCGTAAAATTGTACACCGTTCTTAGATAAAACGATTTCCATTTCATTTTGAAACCAGAAATTAATTGATGCGAAAGGTAGAAGCTAAGTTAGCCACAACCACGACCTTAGATAGAGAGAGAGAGGGAGAGAGAGAACATTTATTCACATCTTAGTATCTTTTTTCCAAGCATTTAAACATCTGTCAAATATAAACGAGAACAATACAAGTTGAGTGTCCCAGCGGGCGTAATTCCAAAACAATAATTTGGGTCACGCTTTAAGCAAACAAAACTTGCTTTAAGTTGAGTTTTGGTCCGCACAGTAATATTGTGAAAACCACTTGAAACAGTAATTAAACGCTAGAATTACGCCAACCGACAGACAGCTTATTAAGGGCGTAAGCTATAGACATTTTGAATATAGCTGTGACGTGAACAGAGTTTATTTATTATTATGGTTAGTAATTACAATTTGTTACTTGATTTATATCATTTGTTGCCAACATTTAACAATAACAGCACACATTAAAATTACCTTTGAATAGGTGTAACAAATTCGGTAATTCTATAATGTGAGTCATGAAATATTTTTTAACATGTTTTATGCAGTTAAGGATTATTAAAATATTTGGTTTTTGTGTGAGTTAGAGTGTTATTATAAGTGACACAAGACAAAAGATACATGTATTATTCAAAATTATGAGGAGATGTTATTTTGAATAATACATGAATTATGATAGTTTGCTATTTTTTGTTTAAGATATAGATTTCAGGAAAATGACTTTTATTAACGACTATACCAATCGAATGAGAAATATTATACAATAAAATCATTAATTACAATTTTTTATAATCATTTTATGACTTTGGTCTCTATAGCTTACAATACTTAAGAGATCTTCAGAAATTTAAGATTGTACACGAAAATGGTCTTACAACTAATCTATATTATATAATATAATATTGTACCTACAATATTGAAATCACAAAGCGATTGCACCTGTCGACTGCACTCCGTATAATACTGTTAAATACATTGAATATATTAACATTTAAGGTCTGGCTCAATTTTGCATACCTACTTAAGAAAGTGACACAAAAGTACTAAACTTTGCCAAAACTGCCCAACTTTGCCCAGGTACTATCGAGGTAAAGTTTTAATCTGTATCCATTTTGGTACCTATTCAATGTATTTACAATAGAACTAAACAGACACAATTTTGCTTACAAACAAAACAAATATTTACAACAAGAACATCGATAAGGCATGAATCACAATCTGTGCGTCTTATTTTAACAACACATTAATGCACTTTTATTTATTATAGTTGCAGTTGCAGCCACTAACATTAAAAAATGATACAATGCATAGTCATAATAATGAAATACATTGCAGTTACATAAAAATGCGAATCTATTTCATATTCAAATAACATCAAATAAAAAAAGAAATAAGACGCTTTGGCACTTAGGTAAGTTAATTTTAAAATAATTTACTTTATTTTTAATAATATGGATATGCATTACGGGAATCTTTATTTATTTATATTTTATAAATTTCACATGAAACGTTAAATGAATAAATGAAAAGAATTGAACAGTCGATGTGGTGTTTTATTTAGTTTTAAAAACTTGAAGACTTTGTTTATGCATTGTGCATCGGAAGTGACTATTTTTAATTTATTTAAATTTTTACTAATTTATTGCTATGTTATTAAAATTTATTCGAAACGCTATCAAATAACGCACTAGCACTAATCTCAAATTTTCTACATTATTATTTTAAAACGTTAATAAAATATTTTAAAATTACTATTGGTCTTTAAGTTTATTATATTTACTTAAATGAGTGATAAGGAAGAACAGTAAAAATTCTAGAATTTATGAATGAGCAATATTGAATAATGTTCCACTAATTAACTTACTACTTTTAAAAATTAAATGGTTTGAGCTAATTTTATAACTGTTGTAATAATTTCAGTAAACTTTGCTATTTTTAATAAGGTATTAAATTAGCATTCAAAGATCTTAAATAATATATAAAATACTCTTTTATATTAAAAACAATTATGAAAGTATTTTAATGTTTTAAACGTTGCCTACTGAAGTTAAATAAGCAATGAATATTTCTAAAACTTTAACTAAAATCTAGGCAATTTCTCTTAAGTAAAAAGCAGGTATTATTCTAAGTAATACTTTTAATGTAAAATTAAGTGCCGTCTTAGACATCGGACAAGTCCGTTATCATACCTAAAGGTTTTAGCATTTAAATAAGTATTTATAGATAATTTAATGAATTATTTGTATAGCCTAATGAATATACAATTATTTGTCATTTAGAAAATTCACTTTACCATTTTAAGATTCTTGTGAAACTCCCCAACATTATCCACGTAAAGATAATTTTATTTACTAAGATCACAAACCCATTGACTTATCAATTCCATTATTATAGAAATTAATAAGATATTACATATAAGGAAATCAAAGTTACAACCGTATTTTTTGTTTTACAAACCGAAAACACTTAAACATTTGAATTATTAATCGCTTCCTAATATGGTAGCGTACTCTTTACAACAGTGTCCGTATAACTTTTCCGTAACAGTTCGCCCTCAATGTTTCATGATATATTATATAGAGTCGTCACCTCATGAAAATAATTTGAAATTAGAACAATTTCTAATTTCTCACACATATCCTACGGTGATTCTCGTAAACAAAATGTAATAACTACTATATTTAATTTAAGGTTACTATTAATCTACATTTTTTTAAATCTAGAAGGGAACGTAGGAGCTACGTAACATCTAGGAGATTTTTAAGGAAGGATTTCTATCAATCAAAATGTGCTAAATTTGACATCAGGTGATGAAAATTATTTTGAGAAAATATTAGGAATTTTCACTGTTACATTTTGGTTACAAAACTAAGAAAACAGTTCTTAGTACAAGTAGAAAACAGTTCTTAGTACCACTGTACTAAGAACTGTTTTCTTGTTCGTGTTTGAGATTTGTAACATGAAAACCGAACAGATGTTTTCAAGACTTACGTGTCTTCTCAATTATATCTTTACTTTACTTTTGACGATTAAGTCTTGAAAATCTACTGTTTTAAAAGGAAGTAAGTAGTCTTAAGGTGGTAATAGTCTACCTGGAGCATTTACTCGTAACGGAACAACGAGCCGTTCGCCGGTTTGTTACAGTTTAACATAACAATACAATGTGCGATTAGGTGTAACATTTCGCCTAGCATTTGCGAAGACGAGAAATGCGCTCAAGCCCGACACTTAAACAAGTGAACACAAGGTGCAATAATGCGAGTAAGACTGATTATTAGCAAAAATGTTACACAAAATCTTTCAAAAATGCTCTAGTAGGTATATCACCACCTTAAGAATCTAGGCGTGGTACTCATATCGTAGTTGTACTATGGTACCTAATTATGAAAGTTTTTTTCTATCATAAACACCTGACAAGTGTTGAACATAAGTATGAGTTTCTATATCAATATGGAAACATTGATTTAAGACGCCATATTGCTTTTTCAAAATGGCGGACTGGGTATCAATAGTTTATCTAAATTTATCCTTATTTATAGACGTTTATTATTGAATTATGCAATCTTAAATACTGATGTGTTTTATTGAAGATGGATCAATTTTGATGAGATACTTACGATCCGATACCCATAAAGTTTTTATTGTCAGAGCAAACTATACCAGTTTCAAAGTTTCTTCAAAATCGCTCCACCTTATGGCAGTATGCGTGAGGATATGGAATCACTTGTACTAAAGGTTGGTGTCAACTAATTCAAAGTCTCTCTCGATTTTGCTGCTCCATTGCTTGCGTTACCTGCCGGGCAAAAAATAATTAGTAAATTAAACAAAAACTAAAATAAATCTAAATTTATAATTTAAGAAAAACCCCCGATTCCAATGCCTTAATTTAATTTATATGTAAAACAACATAATATTATGTAATGTGGACGCGATGCGTTTTCATTTGATACCCCACACTAGTATATTTGCAGATTTTCGGTCGGACACTCGCGCCAGACTCACCTTTCATACAAAAAACTAAATTGAAATCGCTCCACCCGTTCGGGAGCTATGGTGCCACAGACATACAGACAGACACACAGACAGACAGACACGTCAAACTTATAACACCCCTCTTTTTTGGTCGGGGGTTAAAAAAATAGTTTGCCATTTAGAGATAGTTAAATAATATTGTACACGTATTTTTTTTTGCGCTTTAAGCGTAAAGTCCAATTATAAAAAATTAAATTGAATTGAAGAAGAAGACTGCCACATAAGCTACAAGCAGGCTCACCGCATCCACAGCTCCTCGTCCCTCCACGTGTCTCAGTCCAGGTTGCCGCCGTTTCGCAGCCCCGCCTTCGTCTCCGGAGGCACCAGCTTCCTGAAGCAGTCGTCCAGGAACGAGGACATGCTGCGGTACAGGTGCCTCTTCACGCCTTCTAGGGAGTGACCTTCGTCTGGGTAGATCTGGGGATCATAAAATCTCTATAAAGTAGTAATAAAGACTATCACGATTATTTTACAGGAGAAAACGCTGACTGAAATGGCAAAAGAACTGTGTCATCATCACCCTACTAAAGTTCCCACTGCTGGGACACAGGGAATTCTCTCTTGACGAGAGAGTAGGCCTTAATTCACCACGCTTGCCAAGTGCGGGTTGGTGAATGTCATATGTCCTTCAAACTCTATAAAATTCTCAGAACAAGCCGGTTTCCTCACCATGTTTGCCTTCAACGTTAAAGCACATGTGTGTTAAAGGGCACATACATTTTTCTAGAAGTAAAATACTGAGGTGCGTGGCAGGGTTTGAACTTTCGGAATGAATGTTGAGTTTGCTCCCACATAGCCAAAACGGCTTAGCAATAGCACGGTAATACTATCTAAACAGTATTCCAACTTTATACAAACAATCAAAAACCGAGCTATACCTACGCGCCACGATCGAAGCTTACACGAAGGATACAGGCAGTCGAGACTGTGGCACAGTGACGAGCGGTCGGCGAGTTGTTTTTAACTCATATCATATCCTTCCGATTGATTTGTAAGAATAAGTACAAGTTCCTATTTAATATGACGTGTAGAATATATTCTGGCATTTAGCTTCATATTCGAATACGGTTTTTTATGGTTTAAAATTTACCTAATAATAAAGCATTTCGCATATTCCAGTCGAGGCGAAATATGTTTTGGTCGCAAATTATACGACCGATTTGTGATTACGTCTGAAATAAAACTAAAACATAGTTTAGGAATTAAATCAAAATATATAAACAACATGCATTTTTTTTAACACTTTTTATTCCATTTAAAAAGTATTTCATTGGTTAGTATCAAAAAAATATTTACAATCACAAAACTAGATGGAAAGTCAAACTAGGATGATTAGAAGTAAGCAGACACCAAAAAAAAAAAAAAAAAGAAGTAATTAAAATTCTGTAGGTGGACAGCCCATATCGCATGTCTAGGAACCGAGCGGTTATATGCATTTATTTCCAAGCTTCAAGACATTCTAGAGGCAGGTTTTCGCATATCCAAGCAAAGCCGGAACGGGACAGCTAGTTACTAGGAATAAAGTTGCTAGGGTCTTATTTTTCATACCTGCTGTCTGAACATGCTGCCCTGGTCCGCCAGCGATTTCGCAAGCGCCATCGTCTGCTGAATATGCACATTATCATCCGCTGTCCCGTGTACCAGGAGCAGCATTTTGTCATGCAGAGCACTAGCTTGCTTCGTGACGTCAGCGTCAGCGTACCCTCGGTAGTTCCCCGTTGCGTTCGGGAGACCCATGTATCGCTCGGCGTATGCTGATGCTGGGTGGAAGAAAATATAGTTGTTAGTTGTAATTGATTCATAGTAGATAAGTTCACATCATGAAATGCTCAAAAATGTAATCAGTTTAACCAGAGAATGAATTAGGCATGATAACAACATAAAAAAATAGACTGTCCTTGGCATTAAGTTCCGGACTGTCGGGGATTGTGACTGCATTTTGCCATCAAAAATGGCTTATAAATAAAACTGATCTGATCATATCCCCACCGGATAAGAATAAAGATAAAAACAACTGGAATAGTTTGAAAATTCAAATTACTGTAGCCGTTAACAATCCAAATTCTCTAGTATTTTAATTGCCAGCCCATTTTTTTCTTTCCATTCGGATAAGATTAAGGATAAAAACAACTGTAATAGTTTGAAAATTCAAATTACTGTAGCCGTTAACAATCCAAATTCTCTAGTAATTTAATTGCCAGTCCATTTTTTATTTCCATTACTTTTATTACAGATAAGCCGTCAAAAACCCCCCTTACTTAACTTCGTAACCAGGAAAAAACTTACCATAATATCTCCACCGTACAATAGGAGTCAACGCAATCCCGCAATGGAAGACATTTAGGTTGCTCGCCAACGCTAGCGTGGCCAGGAAACCACCATGCGACCTTCCCATCACGGCTACCCGACGTGCGTCGATGAAGTGCAGCGAATCACGCAGGTATCTGAGATGACGATGTAAGGAGGATTTTAATAGGAATGGAAGTTGAAGAAACGGGAGGTTCATTATAAGAAGATAAACAGATCTTGGAAAATTTGCAAATTGAGATCTGATTATTCTAAAAATGTTTATAAGCCATCAAATCTTCATAAAAAAAAAACATATTTGAGAGTACATCCACGATCCAGGTCCAAGAAACATTGTTTTTTATTTGAGCGGTTTCATACCAGGCTCTAATAAATTTGAAGAGGTTTTTTAACTTTTTTAACAGGTTGTATCGTAACGCAGCTTCCATGCCTATTTTTAAAAACAAACTAAGAAAGTGGCTCACTGATATGGTACTGTATGATATCAGTGATATTTTTAGTTTACCATTTATATAAAATTTTTATGTGTTACTACACTGAAATTGTAACTATAATATTATAATATTTGTAACTATATAATGTAACTACAATCATATTTAATTTATTAATTTCTGACATGTAATAATGGTATTATGAATAAATTCTGTATTTCTGTATTTCTAGACGTCTTCTAGCTGATCCGCCAGTTTCAAGATTCTCAGCATATGCGCTCAAAAAATTGGTGGATTGGATTAGTTGGATTGGTGGCCAATCACCAAACACCGCATTGCCTCCTGTCCAAGGCTCCCTTCGAGTCCACTGTAGCTTGATTACAAGACTACAAGCTTATTTCATGAGCGGATTTTTACCAGGCTTCAATAAACTCACAGAGATCAATAACAGCTGATGAGTAAGATAGGCTTAAGAAAGAGATTACATCTGGAATCTATCAGGCTATAATAAATTCAAAGACGTCTAACTCACTCGGCGACTTCCAGCTGATCCGCCAGCTCTACGGTCCCCAGCCGCCGATGCAGTGCGTGGTGAGCACCAAGCCCCCTGCCTCCCGCTCCCCTCGCGTCCACTGAGGCTAGCACCGCCCCCGCGCCGGCTGCTAAAGACTCCCAGTCTAGAGACCACTGCTCTGTGACTAGCTGCGTTCCTGGTGCTCCGTGGCTGTGTGGGAAATAAAATGTATTATGTACTTTTTGACAACTTTGAGAATAGTTAGGAAGAGTTAGATGCAATTGTAGATAATGTATAGTAAGCGGTGGGACAAAAAAAAGAAGGATAAATATATTTTTTTAATACATTTTAATTTCCTTAAATTTTCCAATTTGTTTAGATACTCAATCCTGTTATTCGGATTGGAAATACACGGGACTGGTCCGAAGCCTCGGCTTCGCAAATGTACAAAATTATAGACATTCCCCTTGATTGCTGAAAACTGCTTTAAAATCCGTTGCATTAAAGGTCATACAATCTAAGCGAACAATCAGCAGAAGTGACTTCTATTAATAGTAAAGAATCATAAAAAATAATGCCACTGTATACAAGTGTTGCGATCCACTGACCTTTATATTCAAAATAATAGATCAATGAACTATCTACATAATTAAACAGCGCTATAACTCCTCTCACTATTTTCCCTCACGATCCCAAATCAATAAGTCTGTTTCCATTTTGTGTCAAGTACTTGACTACTTAACTGAAGATTTATTCGATGACCTCCATACTATAACGAGGTTTTAGCAAAATTAGTCCATCCCGTCGAAAACATGTTTTTCATTCATCATCGATAAATAATGAACTAACGTCGATTTTCAGATTTTTTGAACTGTTGAACAATTTTCTACTTCTCTTTTTCATAAACATAACTTAATCAATAAGGATTTGACGAAAGAAGTAGATCAAATCAAAGTAAAGTAAATGTATCAAAAATACTCTGTAGGATATTAATTTAAAGGCAACGAGTTTTTGAGCCAACATTCTTTACAAAACGGATAAAACTAGAAATCTTACGCCTTGTTAAGCTAGGATAAGTAGTAGTTATGTTAAGACAAACCTAAGCTTACATTACCGATCACCGGCACGTGGCATTCGTGCCACGTGCCGGTGCTCCCCGGCCGGGTCCCTCCCCGCCGTACAAACCTCTGAGCTGGCGCCATCACCGACCCTCAATGGTCCAGCTTCTAACCCACTATGGGCCTATTTCACCATCTCTGAGTAGTGTCCATAGCTATTCGGTAGTTACATAACGGATGTTTCTCAGGAAACTCTCAGGAACATAATGGGGAGACAGCTTTATATGTAACTACTGATTAACCACGTCGGAGTTGAATCGATGATGGTGAAATAGGCTCTTTAAAAAATAACCGAAAGTCATATTTCATTGGTCATCACCAATGAAATATGACTAACTAGTAGTTACCCGCGTTATAATGCATTTCCCCGCGAAGTAACATTGTCCCGCGGTAAATAGCAGCCTATGCCCTTTCTCAAGCGCTAAAGAATCTGTGTACCGAATTTAATGTACCTACATCGGTTCAGTAGTTTTTGAGTGAAAGATGAACAGACATACAGACAGAGTTACTTTTGCATTTAAAATATTAGTATGGACTTACACTTTCAGCACCAGAGGATACTTGGTAACCTCGTCCTCCCGAAGCCCTGGGGGTAGCAGCAGACGGACCCTGGCCGTGTGCCCGCTTGACAGCTGCACCGAGAACGTCCGGGGGGTCGGCAGTGCTATCGATGATAGCTTGTCCTGGGGAAAAACGGATTACTGAATACTATGCGGCTTTTAAGAGCTAGGAAAGGATTTTTCCGACCCTTTGTGGGACGGTGAGGCTTATCTCGAAGTATCTTTTAACCTCGGTATGTAGAGGGTTATTAAGCCTTAGTGTTCTACTGCTAGAATGAGCAAAAAAATCGGAATAGATCATATATCTTATATCATTATTCAAACAATTTTTGCCGGTGAAAGCACATTGCTGGATTTAAGCCTATATCAATCGTAAGTAAGTGGTTTCACAGTTTCACACTTTGGCCCTAGTACTGACCTTCACAACAGTATTATTCTCCAAATGCATCAGCAGCCTAGGCTCGGGCAGTGCTGTTCTGTGCAGGCTGAACACAGGCACTCCTGGCCCGAGGCACTCCAGCACGAAGTACGCTGAGGATGGACTGAAGTACGCTTCGTGGTATAGACAGGGAAGGTGTCTAGGAATGCCCTCTGTAGGAAAGAAGAAGGTAGGTATTATAACCTATAATATATATTGTTTATAAGTTAAGTTTATGGTTAAAATATTTTTTATGTGTATACTTGATTCGTTTAATTCGTGTTAATTGTGTTAGTGATAATACTGTACCTTATGTAGTTTCTTTTATTGTATGTCCGAAATGGATAAAATTGTTGAAACCTATTCTACACTTTAAGATCTTATGTATATGCAACACAATTTTACAATAAAGTTTTCTTATTCTTATCCTAAATAGAATAAATAGTCTAGAATATAATAAGCGTAGAATATAATAATATGCGTCTAGAATTTTTTTGTTGTTTTAAAATGGAAAAAAATACGAAAAATAATATATTTTGTTACATTATGTATAAAATAAGCCTACAAGTTCAGATAATTTTTAGGTTTTGGAAAATATTTGATGTTTGGAAAAAACACACCAGGATGTTTCTTCTTCTTCTTCTTGACGGGGGACGGTGACGTCACTTGCAGTACTTCATCCCAGTCGGAGTCCCAGGTGCTGTCTCCTGAAGACGCCAGGTTACCGTAGTACTCCAGGTTTATTGACGGTGAAGGCTGCAAAATATGTTATTTCACGATATGGAGTTTAATACATCTCGTTTGCAAATATTTACTTCATAAATTGATTGTAAGCGTCAAATTGGTATTGAGTAGTCAAAATAATTTAAAAGAATATAAAACCATACTGATATAAGCAAACCAGTTCGATTCATCATAATATTGTTTGCAACGAAAGTGGACTAAATATCTCAGTTCTATTGTTTCTTATTTCGACAAGGTGTTCAAAATGATCCGTGATGAAAATCATGATGAACGTGCTTAAATTTGATTTTCCATGCGCAGTAACTTAAGTTATGTGTCGTTCAGTACCTAACTTTTTTATACGTACCAAAGTTGTATCTTGATTTATATTAAATATTGCTAAAAATGTTAATCCTTTACCTGAGAATTACATGTTACGCAGTAAGGCAACTTCTGTGGAGAGCCCGCGCGAGGCGCTTCTGAAGACACCCTGAATAGGTGCTGTTGCCCGGGCTTGCCTTCCGGGATACCCAGGTAATATCTGTTGAACAGATCAATCAACCAATCACTCATTTTATTAAAACCAAAGATAGGGTTATGGTTTATAAAAAAAAATGAAAAAATTAAGACGAAGTAACGTAGCTTACCAGCGAGATGCGGGACGCGAATCCACGTCTTCCATTATACGCATGGACGTTCTGAACACTAAACTAACCTCGCCACTACGACATCGCTTCAATTTCTTCTACACTTCTCTCTTCGTCTTTAGGACTTTCTTTCTTTAGGGGTTTTTAGGGTCCTTGGATTGAGATACATTTTAATAAAGGAATAATAGTTCTTAATTCAAAACGATCTTAGACACCTAAGCCAGTCTCACTGGCTTGGAATTCCTGCCGAACACGGCGACGGATGTACATATCTAGCAGTGGGTGTCTTATGGCTAAAATTAATGACCGAAAATTCACATACCACCGTAATCTGCCACTGTTAAATATTCTTACTATAAACGCTGATATATTTATTCATTTTATTTTCTTATAATAATAATCGAACTCGGAGTGTGAAGCTTCAGAATGCCAATTTAATATAAAAATACAAAGTTGAAAGACGTTACTGAAACGAACGTCATTTTGCACCCGTTTTTGTAAATAAACATCAAACGAACTGTTGTAACTGTAATAATGAAGAAAATTTTGTAAATTTACTGCAGCTAAAATGCCACCTCATGATACCATGAGCTCCATAGCTATAGCTATTGTCTGTGACCAGAGCCTTACGGCATCTTTCAATGAAAAAAGGGAGTTTTCTACTTTTTTTTTTAAAGTGAAAGCAGTTGCATTCAGTTTTAGTTTCTCGAGTTATCTTCATAGTTCTCAAGTGTTATCGATAATGTTGGGAAATGGTTGCACCCACGCCACGTGAGGAGAGGGGACAACATTATTATGGACCAATGCCGATGCCAGCAGCTCGAGTTAACTCAGTAATTCATATTTTCCAGACAAAAATCGGTTGTATTTAACTAAAGGGTACTTGTTATTTGAAGTACATTAGAGACTTTGAAAATGTCGGCAAAATCTTTCGTAAAATTATTTTTTCCAAGCCTATGCAATACTAACCAAGATAAGGAAGACTTAATATTCCTCTAAGTAATTTGTGTAACATTGATTAATGGGCGAGTCGCAAATTGGAGTGTAGCCAAAACCTTAATTTATGAGCCGTAATGACACTTGCGCCTCTAAATGTTATCCTGGTGCCTGTATGACGTGTTTTGTTTGAGGAAAATAACGTAGGAAAAGAAGTAGGAAAATAAATAAATTGCTAGGTCCTGACATAGTTTCTGTATGTTATGTTTAAACGTACAAGATGCTTGATTTAAGTAGGAAGTTTTTTAATTCACCGAAACATAATGTCACCAAACGTGAATGACAAAATCGTTCAAACTGTTCACGATTTTATAATGTGGTCAAATGTTGCCTAATTATTAAATGCATTACTTAGAGTCCTGTTGACCTCTCTTCAAGAAATTGCGTATTATGACTATACCTTGCATATACATTAATCAGTCAGCCGAATTTGTTTTGCAACAACCAAAACATTTTGGAACTAAACAAGATTTTCAGTTGAGAGTTTTTAGAGATTCTTCAAAATACAAATCGCACATTCCATCTTATACATAAGCAATGATTCGTCATAAGGCGTATTAAATTACCAAATGATATTAGTCCGTTAATTCAATGGTTTAATTTATTAAAAGATTGACTTATTGCTCAATGTTTCTACTCGGTAAATAAATATTTGAATTACAAGGCTGAGCACAAAATATGACATACTTATATAACTTTTATTCTGAAATTATGCACTTAATTAAATTTCTGTAAATCGACATCTATAACTAAATAACTAAACCTAGACATGCAAATATTATAGGTAGTACGCATTTAAACTGTATAAAAACCATTAAATTTCACCACATTATGTTCATTGTAAATAAATTTCATGTCATTTCAATGGAAAATCCTTTAACCCCAGCCTCGTGCACATCTACACCGTTAGCCTCCTAAGCCATAAAGTAAAGTAAAAATCATTTATTTGCGACTTCAACACACATATATTCATACACATTTACTCATTATACACTACACTATAATACAGGAACACTCAAACTTTATATACAAAAAATAATAATAACCTAGAGTTGCAAAAAACTAAATTTTAAAAAGAAAGTCCTCAGTTGAGGATACCATATTATGTGTACTCTAGTGATACTAAGACGAACGGTTTCTGGTGGTTGGCTACGGCCTGGTCTTATGTACTTTGGTAATCCTAAAACGAATGATTTCTGGTGATAGGTTTCGACGTGCCTTATTATTACCCTCCAAACTAAATCAATACACGAACATGATACTAAAATCGTCTTCTGAGGCTGCTCCTCAACATTGTCATCACGCAATAAGTTTTATATTGATAGTGCCTAATTTAATTTTTTGCACGCCCAGGATGACTGGTAAAGAATGATTTTAGTATTAAGTCCTCCTCTTTAGAGGTACATTGATTTTTGTGCACAAAGTATAAATAAATAAATAAGAGTCCGTGATTAACCGAAAACTGTCTCACATAAATAAAAAGCGATCTAAAATTGTTCGTGGAAAGACCCGAACCATAAAACTCCCAAAACAATATTACAGCAGGCGTTATTTATAGACTTAATATCAGAACGGAATCGCATCGCAAGTGCTACAAGCCATTAGTGGGACTTTTGTTTGGCAGGAACTATTTGGCATGTGCGTAATGCTTCCATCGTTAGGGATATTAAAGTCATCTGTCAGTCAGCCCTATGAAGTCTGCAAGATTAAAACTTTCTGGCGAGGATTTTGTGATATACTTGTAAGTATTATGGATCTCTTAATATCTATATTCAGGAGAGAAGGACAGGAATAACTTCAGGTGCCATTATATGTACATTATTTCCACTTGATTACAATTTCAATACATGAGTGCACCTAACTAGCGGGGACGACGTTGGGCCACCGTGTACAAAAGCTACGCTTCATCTAATTTCTGTAGCTAGCTTCTACATATTAGTGGTCCGCCCTGGCTGACATTGACTTCACATGCGTACTGATTAATGAATTTAACCTTACTCTTGAATCACTCAATCTAATACTACAAATGCTCAAGATCAAGAAATTATATTAAAAACTTACCATTTTTACTATGTTATATAATTCTTATTTTATATGTGTGGACCAAATTGGTAAAATTTTTATTATCATAGACAGGAGAAGGGTAATTTCTTGATTATTTCTGCTAGATTCCATGTTTACGTGCACGGAGTATTAAAAAATGGGCTGTGAACATTTCTTTGCGACGAGAAGGTCCAATTATCACCTGAATCATTTCTATACTCGAAGCCTTATTTTTATGAAGTAGGTACCAAACAAAATAATATTAATTATTAACCGGTTGACAAGGGCACCACGATCAGGTCTTTGTACATGACCATTGTTAATAAACCTTAATGTATGCTTTTTGTGTACAATAAAGAATTTATGATCAGGTTTTCTAACAACTTTTTATACTTGGACTGTTCAAATTGGAATACTTATCAGAAGGAAAGAAATGTTTAATTGTCACAAAAAAAAGACAAATATACCTTAAAGTAAACAAAATACAATAATAAATGTGACAAAAAGGTGATAATTCAGCATTATGCTTTGATTGAGCGATCAAAATCGAGTCAATTAAACCACAGCGCTGTTCATCCATGATATCACAATCATAGATTAATCCCTCACCCAGTCAACCTAATTAACTTTAAGGTTTTTAATTTGCGACACATATTTTGCCTGACAATATACACATCTAGCCCAGTGGTAAGCTCTAAGCTTGTGTTACGGGTACGAGACATCTCATACACTTAATATAACAGACATACATACATAGATATTTTTTATTATACATATTAAACACCCAGACCAAGGAGAAAATGCTTGCAGAACATCCAAACACTTGACCCCTCAGCGGGAATCGAACCTGCTACCTCTTGCGCCGCAAGCGAACCCTTGCCTACCGCGCCACTGAGGCAGACATTCTACCTGCTACTTAGAATATCTACTCACATATGTTGGTTAGCATGGTCCCAAGCCAACAGCCTTACGACGTCGAAGCTGCCATGCGTCAGGGGCAGCGCCCGCGGGCCGTGCGCGTTGTGTTCCGTGCGCACGATGTGACGGAAGAGCCCGGCGGGCCCGTCGCGCACGGGCGCCAAGGTAACTAGGGCGCCGCCCCCGGCAGACCACAGCGGGGCGGGCGCGGATTCCACCCAGCTCTCTGAGCCCGATACTATTCTGTATACCTGTTCAACAAGTGAGGAAGGTACCTTATAATCTGACACTTTCACTTTATTTCACTTCTCAGACAATAGGATTGATGACTGCATAAAAAACTGTATTGTCTTAATTATTGGTTTCCAAGAAAAAAATAATAATAGAACTACAATTTCTTTTAATGATCTAAACGATGGACTTCTTAGTTTTTTTAGTTATCTACCCTATTTTGATATGAATATTTCCGGTCAATCCACACAACAACATCTAACCCCGTGGTAAGCTCTAAGCTTGTGTTACGGGTACTAGACATCTGATATACTTATTATAAAGTTATATTGATATACTTAATATAAATTGACTTGTAAACTTATTTTTTACCAAAAAATGTATTATTTGATTATAATAGTTTTTCTTTTATAATTGTAACATTTTAACACTTGTCCCCTCGGCGCCACTGACATTGTTTTTTTACGATGCAACGGAACTTGCGACCGATCTCAATGTAAATATGTCCAATCGACCAAAAGCATCAACCCTCGATCGACTCTTATATACAGAGTTACTGCTTAATCAGCAACAACCATAAATTAAGCTCTGACATATTAACTTGCCATGACAAAGCAATAAGATAAGGATATTGGCTGGCCGAAATAGAGTTTCTATCAGTGTATAAGTTTATGCGTAGTTTGGTAATATTAAATGTGTAGTCGAGTAGGATTACCAAACATTATGATACTTAGTATGTATAAGTTATTTTTTGACTTAATAACAACATATTTGAATAAGACTAGTATAGAAAAATATTTCAATATTCATAGATATTACTAGTTAATTCAAAAACAATAAAAAACTGCACAGTCTAAATTTTGTTTTGTCCAGAAATTTAACCAGACCCTAAAAAAAGAAAACATTTTTTCACACATTTTAATAATTGCAATTTTAATATTTGTTATTGGTTTTTTAAATTTCTAGTACAGTACAGTTTTCCACCACGCTTTTTTACTACCAGTTTAAATATTATTAAAAACGCAACTAAAAAGTCTTCATTTTGTTTTTTATATCATTGATAACAATTTTACAATTTGGGAGATTTTTAGGTTTTCGTTATTTTTGGAACTTACTGTATATATTTTTGTTGTTTTATTTCTGGTAAAATTTTAATGTTGCTCTGCTTGTATCCATAATATGTACCTACGTGTATATTTACGTATTTCCTATCTCACCTCTTGGCAGAACCACATAGGGCTCTTGCAGACGGAGACAACGGACAGGTTCTGCGTCCTCGTGAGCCAAACCACACACACCTCGGTGAGGGAGACCCATTGCGCGCTCGTGAAGTAGTAGTCACTGCAAACAACTGAAGCATTAGATTTCTATATTGCCAACAAAACTATATCGTGAAATGACTGCAATGCAATTAGCCCAACAATTTTAGGTTTCATCTGCCGAAAAATTCATAAATCGGTAAATATTTTGCGACAAGTGGCTCGGAAGTCATAGAGTATTTAACCCTAGATAGATAACCATATCAAGACATACGTTAAAGATAACCATACGCTTCAGAGGCGCATGGTTTTTAATTGCTTATATTTTAATTATTTATTTATATTTTGTGTCACTTGATTGTATTATTAAAAAGGTATAGGGATTCATTTATAAATAAAATTGCATTGTATTTTATATTAGTTTATTAATACTAATTAAAACCACATGAGTAGACCACTAAAAAAAGTTACAAAAATCAACAGCCTTCTGTTTGAACGAGCAAATCTCTTACCTATCATAAAAATACTATTATTTTTTCTTTTAAACAACTTGATCGTTATATAACCAGTCTTGGAAAACTTATCACTACCCTTGTACTTTGATTTATAGGCAGTCATGACAAACGTCGATCTTGTGTTCGCCACAAACAGTATTTTTGCACTGAGCGCAAATCATCTTCGACATTCTCTTTTTTTAGAATAGCAGTAACTATAATATCGCCTTTTTTTGCCGGGGAGGCTGTTCTTCATTCACTGCGGGAGCCGGTCCAGCTGAATTTGGAAGTATATTTTGAATAGCACTTCGGATATGCCTTAGCAAAGTGGGAGCTTCTAGTCTTTTAGTCATCCACGGTGCAGTTAGTTGGGTACTCAACTTTTTCAAGAACTCCCTTCAATTAAGGGGTTTATCGCCTTTGAATAAGATATTGTGGCAATACATGACATAGGAATTGACATGTGCTGTATTCAATATGCCATAAAACATTGTCATTGGCCACTCTTCCAGCTGGAACAATTATTCGATGATCTCGTTCACGAACTTCAGACAGTCCCTCTAGCTTCAAGTGGCTGAGCCGTTCCGTCTTCATCTGAACTATCGTTCCTCTGTACCGCAGATTCAATATCATTATATTCATCTTCAAAGGCGCTCTACACATGGTCTTCACACACGCTTCTATCTCGTTGTCACTTTCCAAAGGTTCATCACTGTTATTTGATTGTTCCAGGCCCAATAATGAACATATCGTCGTCTATTAGCACTCTATAGCTCGTCATGACGAGTGCAAAAGTAATAATACCTAAAAACAAAACAGAACTCTGTTTACTTCCATTTTATAGCAATAAATACGAATTACCAACGAACACTTAAAAGTTACACAAAAGATAAACATACGCCTCGGGAGCGCATGAACTCGTCATAACTCCAAAACAATAGTACTTACCGAATGAAGACAGCCGTCATTAGATGAGGTTGACCGTCGACTGAGTTAGTTGAGAAGGACAGGTGTATACGGGCTTAGGATAAAAAGATACGTCAATATTTCATGTGAGCAGGCGCCTCTGAGGCGTAGGTTATCTTTCTAGGGTTAAAAAAAAATCGGTTGATTTTTTTTACTTATATATGATACTTGGGCATTTTGTGAAAAATTGTGCTTTTTTGTTCGGAATACCTATAGAGAGTTCTTCGAAAACGGTGAATTTTACAGAAATAATCTTTTATCATTTTTGTAGATAATATCACGTTTGTGACCTTCGAGCGACAGTTCGCGACATATTTGAGAAAAACTGATTTCGACCGTTATTACTTTTTGAACCACCACGATATGTTGTGTCAATTTTTGGAAACTTAATCACAATGCCTTCATAACATAAAGGCGTATACAGAAATTCAGCTCAGTAGGAATTATTTCGCAGACCATGTCTATAAAATATCTAAAGCTGGGTCCACACTTGTATCATTTCGGCGTATCGTATCCCCGTCGCGTATCCTCGGCGCGTGTCATGATCGCTAGTTTGGACGCAAACTGATACACGTTAATGATACATGCCGTATCCGATACGGCCCGATCCGCACCCGATCTCCAATGATCGCGTATCAAGATACACCTCGTATCCGATACGCGTATCACGGTAGTATGGACGTATTTTGATACTGTATCATGATACTGTATCATGATACTGTATCGTGATACACCCCGAACCATCCTGTGTCGGTTTTTCCGCGATCATCAAAGGGGATACGCGTTGCATTGAACAAGTTTGGACGTGAATGCTTGATGCAGTGCTGCCAAACGACGACCTCTGTGGCTCGGTGGGCGAACGTCCGCCTGAGGCGCAGGAGGTTGCGGGTTCGATTCCCGCCGGGGGACCAGATTTTGTACGATCTATAATTTCTGGTTTCGGGTCTGGGTGTTTTCTATGTATCATATATGTATGTATTTACAAAAAAAAATGTATCTATGTAGTATACACCCATAGTACAAGCTCTGCTTAGTTTGGGGTTAGGTGATGATGTGTGAGTAGTCCGGAAATATTTATTTTATTTATTTTTAATGCTGCGGCAATCACCGTGTTCTACGGCTTTCAGGCCAAAATATTACACAATGCACTGCCCACGGCTGCAACCCTGTAGCCGTAGCAGTTTCTACGGCTATTCGCAAATTCTACGGTAATTGATTAAATCAGATGCGCGAAATTACTCACTTCTCACTGACCCAAATATGATTTGACAGGAGATCGAGAGGAACAGCACTTTGGGATTGTCGATTTTAAACATCGGAGTAGCTAACTGTATTCGATTAATAATCCAAATATACCGAAAGCCAACATTGCAAAGTTGTCTATGGTTGTATGGACTTTGTTACTCTTGAAGTTACTTGTTACATTTTCTTTTTGAAGCGTCCATATTTGTAAAGTTAAATTTGATACGCTGAAATGATACAGTATCACATAAAAGTATGAAATGAGCGTCCATACTTATGATACGGATACTCGATACGCCACGCCTGATCGTGATACACCGAAATGATACAAGTGTGGACCCAGCCTAAAATTACTGGATATAATGATGACATTGATCTGAGAAGGGTTGAGCTAAATATTTGTGAAGATGAAGGCCAAACAAAAGATGAATGGACTGTGTGAAATATGAAATGTGTATTAGAATAGTGACTGATAACATGACGGGTGATGGCAGAAAAAAATGAATGTTGATATCGTGGATAAGGACGCAAAATGGCGTTCAACTGAGTAACATCTTTTTCACTTTATAATCTTATTTCGAATTCGAATTATCATTTACCTAAATATGAAGGTGGTAGCTTTCACAGATTCTGAGATAAATAACGATATCTAACTATAAAATTACATATGGCACGCTCTTAACTTGACACTGGGAAACTGACGCTTCAAGCGCAGAGTCCAATTTATAAGGAATTGAATTGAATTGATCGTGGATAATAAATGTTAATAATTTTATTAATCATATTTTGTGTTTTATGGAGCTAATTCAATCGAATAATTTATATTTACTCACCCCTCTTCAATAACAGCTTTAGGTGGAGTAAGTTTTCTAGTGCGTATGTGCTTTGGATCCGCGATGTCTGCCACAGTTAGCGATATAAGGGGGTTGTTGGTGCCGGGCTTGGGGTATCGCAGCGTTCTGATCTCGGGGTATGTCTGGAAATAATATCTTCATCAATATTTTCTAAAGCGACTTAGTCGGCTCGGTGATATTATTCCGAACAGGGATTAGATTTTGTACTATCTGCAACATACACTTAAGCTTTGAAATATTACTGACCTTAGCAGGGTCATATCAGTGTCCAGCGCGGCCGAGTTCCAAGCTAATATCCACAATAACTTTGGAGGTTTTGTCTGTTGACGTCCGTAAGTGGTAACCCTTTCAATCCTTACACGTGGCCTCCGGGTGGTGCTAAGAACAGTATCTGGTGGTAGGCTTCGGCCGCGGCTTGTCACCACCCTCCGGGCTGGGCCAGTGCGTGAAGCGATTATTTCGTGTTTCGTAATGTGGCCCGGAGAAGCCATCTACCTTATAGGTCTTCATGCTACATCTTAGACCACATTGTCACTTAACATCAGTTGCGATTTTGGTCAAATGAAGGCTTTTCTTACATAAAAAATAGTAATAATAAACGTGTATATGTTACCTTAGCGGGGTCATCAGTGTCCAGCGAGGCCCCGTACCACGGGTACTTCTGCTCATGCACCAAGGTGTCATTGAAGGTCGCGTACAGCACCATGTGCCCGTCAGCTGACATCCACAGCGCTGTTCTGGATTTCAGCACTTCTTCTGCAAGAAAACAGTGGGGTATGGAGTTGATATCTCGTTAAAAACGTTTCAGGCCTCTTTCACCATGTCCAAGTAATCTCATGCTGTTTCTAAAAGGGGGGAACTGGAATCTGCATTGACATCTCGCCTAGGAGTGTTTTGTGCATTATCCCCCTGCCTAACCAGCCTCTTCAAAAAGCCCAACTCTCTGATTTAGCGGAGCTCCCGTGCTGTCTCACTCAGTTATTTCGAAATTTTATTTCAAATTTTTACTCTTGTCTATGAGGTTAAATATCCCACCAAAATTGCTTGCAGTGGATGTAAGGTACATAGTAAAAATATGGCATCAATAGGAAGAGTAACATAACCACTATTCCATGGAAAGATAAAAACAACTGTAAATTTCCGTTAGTTCTATAGTAAACGGAGATTAACCGTTGTTGTAGGTATGTATTTGGAAGATTAACAATGTCTACTTACTCATATAAGGGTAATATACCCTGATTTGACACTTGTTTTTTATGAGAGATAGATATATGTACATTTGTCCACTATCTCTCATGATGGTTGGTGTCGATGTGGAGGAAGATGGATCATAAAGATCTATCTAATAAAAAAAAAATAAAAAAAATCTAAGGTTTTGATTCCCCTTCGTCACAGTTGCTAGCGCCATGATCACGGCATACCGTTATAAATCTTAATATTGATAAAAACTATAATAATTTTAAAAGTTATAAAATTATGTCAGTAGTTTATGTAGTTTATGAGAGAGAAGTACACAAGCTTTACTTGGTTTGCGATCAGTTACAAAATTCTGTTTGAGTACCTAGTGTGTGTGTTTAATTTACAACTTGAGATTTTAAATAGGTTAATAGTCTTACCTCCTGTGTTAGTAAGAAACTGTGTTACAGCAAGGTAATAGCCCGTTAACCACGTATATCTACATATTTTTTACAAACTAACATAAACTATGATATATTACTTAAAATTAATTAGGGATTTTTCTTCGGATAGTATGACTATAATTATCATTTCAGCCGTAGGTCATCCAAAGACACGACTCTTTCTAATTGATTTCGATCATAATACTAATTTGCAAGTCATTACTGTTGGCAACATATTATTCGTATTTCTGAATATAACTATGTGGATTACCCTGGGCATGCCCATTGGCCCATGGAAAGCGGGTGGGTTAATGCTGTGAAATAATGCGTTCGCTAACCCGCCTGCCTGGAACTAGCCATCATAATATTTAGGATTAAAATACCAAGGGATATTATGTTTAGAACATAATATCCCAATGGGCATGCCCAGGGTAATCCACATAGTTATATTCAGAAATACGAATAATATGTTGCCAACAGTAATTATAACATTAATGGTTAGATGTTGGTTCACCTGCAACCGCAGTATTAATACATCTGTGTCAGATGACGTCACAGCATCCGCGCGTGATGCACCGCGCCAATGGGCACTTGAGTATACAGGCGGATCAAAGTTTTTGTTATGATTAGTCTATAATTATAATTTCTGAAGAAACCGGTCGTCCTTTCTCAAGACTTGTCTTGTCTTGAATTGTCTTGCAACGCTCGCGGTGTGATCCATGTTTTTATGTCGGTTTAAAATGTTATGGTTCGTATTTGAGATGTTTTTTGCACTTTTTGCTAGTTAAGTACACATAATATATTAGAAGTAAGAATGATAAGGGAGCGTGGCACGTGTCGCAAAATTCTGTACATTTGTACAGGAAATTTACAGCTCGCAAATCAATCCACTGTCAATACGTTTTCGGGTCGTCTAATACGCTTTTGTTTTTAGTGTTTGTAACCAATCAAAGGCTTACAATTCATGGATAGTGCACGCGCACAGTTTGATTGAGATTACATTGTAAGTGTAGTGAATTGTAGTTGTGTGAGTAACTGGCAACATCGGCTCCGTTGCAAACTGCGCTTCAAAACATTTCTCTTTATTTTTGTGTTCTGTGGTTAATTAAGAAATGTTTACATTTTTTAATAATAGACAGACACCTTGTTGCTCAATATGGTTTTAAATATTTACGTGTGCCTCATTTAGATAAATGTATAAATCTAAATTTAAAATTTAAGAAAATCCCCCGATTCCAAAGCCTTCATTTCCTTAAATGTAAAACAACATAATATTATGTAATGTGGACGCGATGCGCTTTCATTTGATACCCCACACTAGTATATTTGCAGATTTTCTGTTTTCCTTTCCCACTCTCACCCCCATAACTTTTAAACGGCTCAACCGATTTTCATGAAACATGTCTAAGAACACCCGGGCTAAACTCACCTTTCTTACAAAATAAAACTAAATTGAAATCGCTCTATCCGTTTGGGAGCTATGATGGAACAGACAGACAGACAGACAGACAGACACGTCAAACTTATAACACCCCTTTTTTTTTGGTCGGGGTTTAAAAATGATTCAGTTATCAAGCTTGAGACATGACTTTTATGCGGGATTATAACAAACTCGAAGTTGATACATAACTACGTTTTATAATAAAGATTTTTTCGCAAATAAGATAAAAAAATACATTCAGATTGCTCAGAAATTTCAGAAGCGAAAATAACCTTTATTAACACTTCAGATTATGATCTGAATCGCTACCCGGTATATTTTATGGGACATTTGACAGATTCCACTGTATCGTACATCGTGAGATTACTGCTAGTCGTAAACCAGACAAATCCAGACCCACTTTTATTGTGTGCATGTAAAAATGAATCTTATGTGTCGTAGTAGATCTAAGAGATTTCGCGAATTTAACATAATAACATTCAAAATATCCAATATTTTTGTTTTTTTTTTGTATAATATATATTAAATGTTATGTAATGTAGGTATGTTGTTCATATTCTTTTTTTTGTATACTACTTATTTATATTCTACATGTGATAACTTTTAATTGGCCTTAAGTGTGCACCTTTGTGCAGATACTTGTTTTTACTACCTTAATGTATTAGGTGTAAGTTTTCTTAAGAACTTTAAATAAATAAATAAATAAATATTGCTATAGTTTTACTAATATTATAGACGTGAAAGTTTGTGAGAATGTAAGTTTGTTTGTTGTTCTTTCCCATAAAAACTATTGAGTGGATTTTGATGACACTTCACAATAATATAAGCATACATATCAGAATAACTAGGCTAACATAGGCTACTTTTTACTTTTTTTACGGCTTTTTTTTTTAGTAAAATATTACTTACTTACCGTGAGAAAATCTATTATTACGCGGACAATACCGTGGGAGGACAGCTAGTTTTTAATATGAATCAGTTTATCTCACTTCCATTTATTAGGTAAGTAGGTACGGTACTTTCTAGCTTAGCTGTATGGATTTTCTTAATCAGACCAGTAGTTCTTGAGATTAGTCCATTCAAGTAAACAAATAGTAATTAATAGTCATTTATTGATAATAAAATTATACGTCACAATTCCATTTTGGTTACACTGTTTTGTAGTACTAATAATGTCAAAGCAAATAAATCATCAAAATCAATTACTTGATAAATATGTCAAATTGCAAAAATCAAGTTTTAAAGATTAAATCAATACAATACAAACGGAATGTCAATAGAAGCAAATTAATTGGTATGTCAGCTACTTATGATTTAAAACAAAGCCAGCTTTATGATATTCGAATCTAATATTTTTATCAATTCTATCCTTCCTTCCTCACGATGTTTTTAATTAACATATTATACAAATTTTATACTTTATGTCAATACAAATATTTTTTGTCTGACATATAAAAAAACAACTCAGGAGTAGGTACTGTACAATAATGGTGCTTTTTGCTTGAAAAAATAAGATATAAGCTTACATTAACTGCTTTAAACATAAAAAAATTAGATAGATAGTCTGTCTACAGTCTTATTAATTTCCAAAAAGGCTCTCCGAAAATCACCAAAATATTACTTATATTTTGGATAGCCAAAGCTTTTCTTTCGGGATAGGCTATGCATGAATAATAAATTCCATGAATAACTAAGCAGAATTTCCATCCTCTTACACAGGTACCTATTTATGATAAGTAGATAAGACTTTGAACGGTTCGGAAACATCTTCTACCTTAGTAATAAATTATCAGGAGCATTCAGTCTTTCGAAACTATAAATCTACACAATGTGTATTTTCGAACTTTGATCAAACGAAATGGGTACTTTGAATAAAATACACCGTTTGCTCAAACAGAAATAAAGAAAAACCAGATGAAGTAGTTTTCATTAAAAAAAGTATTATATCGGCTTTTTTTTTAAATACCCAACATATACATTTTTTTTATGCGATATTTATCGATAAATTTTGTCACATCGCACATTTCATTTGATCAAGGTTTGAAAATACACATTGTATATGCATATAATATGGATCGAAGAAATGTATGTACGAGCATAACTTAAAATATACTGCATCAAATTGGATGATTCTTTCCTTAATGTTTTTGTTGTTTTTACAGCAGGGCTTGTATAAAAGGTTTAAAATTTGTTAATAGAAGTTTTTTAATAAATAAAATTTTATAAATCCTCATAATTAATGTTGGAATCTTTTTTTAATTCGCTCTGTAAGGAAAATTGACTGATTGCCTGCCTATCAGTCAATTTACCTTGCATCCTCAGACAAACGTCACTTTTCCGTACAGTCACGTCTTTCGTTTTCATCTCAATATGCATAATCATGCGTTCCCACTGCTGGGACACAGGGACTTCTCCCTTGACAAGAGAGATTAGGCCTTAGTTCACCACGCTGGCCAAGTGCGGGTTGGTGAATGTCACATGTTCTTAAAATAAATAAATAAACTCTTAAAAATTCTTAGAACATGCCGCTTTCCTCACGATGTTTGCCTTTTCCGTTAATTAGTGTTAAAATCTCGCGTCTTAACATGGCTGTCATGGACATCAACGAATATTTATTCAATAACGTCTATTATAAATCACCCTGTATACGACTTGTGCGTCTAATAATACTGCACCCAGCTGGCTATAAGTGACGCTCGGGTCGTTCACTCGATATAATATCGCATACTATATCACATAACGTTTTATTTGCACTTGACAAACTAGGCCATGGTATAAAAGTAATGTGTTTTTGTTGCCAGTGACGGCTTACGGATCAGAAACGCGGTGTTTCATTTAAGCGTTAATAGGCAAGCAAGTAGCTAATTATTGATCATTTATACTTGAGTTTTTACATGTACATGGTTTAAGACGGCCCTCAATTGTAAGATATATTTTTATATTTTCCTGCACAACTTTACTGTTTTTCTAAAAATAATAAATCAGTCTAGCTATCCAAGTGTTTCACAAACAAGTTTTTTTGAAATAAGTATATAAAGTGGCAGGGGTGTTAATGGCACGCACCAGGCAAAAATATTTTCTACGAAGATTTTTCGATTTGGAAGCCCATTTTGTCGAAAAAAAATCTCACAACCTTTTCGCTTTATATACCAATTCCAAAACACCTTGTACTAATGTACTTCTTCTTAGAAAAAAAGTATAGCTGTGTGGGAAAATATAAAAATATATCTTATAATTAAAATGGTCATTAACATTAAATTATAAGAAAAATTAGATAAAATATTAAGATAAATTATAAAACAAATACGATATTTTTTGGCCAACTCAAAAATGATAAATTACAAATAGCAGAAACAAAGCATAGGTTTAATTATCATAATAAACTCTTTATAAAAATATCCTCAAAACCTGTCACTAAGACACTTCGACATTATCGTTACATTCAATATTTCCGCTTCATTGAGTCATTCGGGCGTCAATATCGAAGCAAAAAGCCGTACATTTTCGCAGAAATATCACACAAACAAGAGATTAGGAAACACACTCAATTAGGTACGGATTTCATTATCGAACGGAAAAGTTTCCGGGAATAACGGACCAAAATATTATGGTATTTATTTTTGTGTTACTCAAATTACACGACCAGAAATATGAGTATATTTTAGGCATGGTGATATTATATTATACAACTGGTTTAGAATGACGGGTTTCTAGCACCGAATGCGTTTGTACGAAACAAGCACTTAGGCAATTTCTATAATAGCAACGGAGAAGGTTTTTAAAGTTACATAAATTATTTTATTCCCATCTTCTTCGTACGAGTCGTTAAAATCCGTTTTCTATGGATAATTAACGGTGTTATACCGTTCAATCCAGTTTGCATCAAAATGGATTAGACCCAACGGCCTTATTAACTACTAAGACTCATCGGCCAACTGAACTATAATTTTGTTGTGAAGTTTCATCAAAAATTCATTCAGGAGTTTTTGTGTGAAAGAGCAACAAACATACTTACAAACTCACAAAAAATCGCGTTTATAATATTAGGATGCTATGGTATTTTCCTTTTTTGGAAATTCTGTAAACACAGTCAACTCCATGGCGTGAATAGCTAGACTTGAATACGTGTCAAAACTCATTCCTTTTGTCCCAAATAATTTCAATGAACACCCAGCAATGCTGCAAAAGCTCTGATGAAAAACTTGTACACGCACAACTCCGTAAAAATTCTACAACTCTAAAAATAAACCAACATTTGTGCAAGCAGAAAAATGATTATTTTATTCTGTTAGCGCTTTGTAAATGAGGGACTCAACCTGGTCTTATCTTAATGAGGGAAATTAGGGATGGGAAACAAGAAAAACTGAGGGTCTGAACAGAGGGTCTGAGGTGAAAAACTTTAGTCCTGGAATTGCCAGATTTTTCCCAAGCCAGGGAAACGTCATGCAATAATAATAAGAAATATATATAAATAATAAATATTTCCGAGCAATCCCATCAACATCTAGCCCCGTGGTTCGTGGTTAGCTCTAAGCTTAAGTGTTAAGAGTACTAGATATCTGATATACTTAATATAATATACATACATTATGTAGATATTTTATTATTATACATATAAATCACCCAGACCAAGTAGATAAGTGCTAGCAAAACATACAAAATCTTGACCTCTCGGCGGGAATCGAACCCGTTACCTCTAGCGCCGCAAGCGGACACTAGCCCATCGCGACACAGACTCGACAGGCAGTCGAGTCGAGTCAGATAATGGTAATTCACAACTTGTCACTCTTAGACTAAAATGACATTAGTGCCATACATTTCCTGTCATTTTTGCTCATACGTCGTCATCTTAATTAAGTTGTAAATTGCATACTTAACATGGCCAATTTAGTGATTTCAATTAAGTTTTTTTTGCTTGTTCTCAGATGTGTTTGCTGAAAATCGTTTGAGCCTTTTTAAAGGTGAAAGTGAAGGAAGAATAACCAAATGTTTGCAAATAAACTCGAGTGGGCTATCAAAAAATAATGAACTGAGGTTTTATAGTCAATTTTTTTTTAATTCAGTTTTTGCTCCGAGATCATTGCACAATGGGTAGTTAAAACGTCACAAAAAGTTCACTAAATATATTTTATGAATACGGCAAATAAAATAAAATAAAATACTTTGAAAATTAGATAGAAAATATTGCTTATCCCGTGTTTTTCCCAACCCTACTCCATTCATCTGCAGTATCAAGTTTTGTTCGCAAGTTTGGCACGTCTTTGCCGTAAATTGCCGTATTTTATAAGCATACAGTTTTTTATTTGGGTGAATAAAAATCTTGTTCTTTTCATCTGTTTTCTAGACTAACACAGTTGTTTGAGAACTTGTATAATTTGAGATTCAGGGAGCCACCAAAGCTAAGAAATCTCAAATAAACGAGTTCTCAAATAACTGGGTTACTGAAAATTTTCTAGGTTACACTTGTAATATACTAGATAATTATGTAAGTAATTATATAAATAAATATATTTATACGCCTGTAAAGGTATGTTTCGGTAGAGCAGTATTTTCATAATGTGACCAGTCTATTATCTGAAATTTATTGAAAAATATATATGATTTGAATTGATTTGAGTAGGTATCGTATTTATCTATCGTATCTTCAACGGTATATTTGGTATTTATTTATTCACTCCGATATATATTTTGATATCTAATCTAATTAAATTAACTTTAAAAATAGAAATTTTTACGGTCTAAACATATCTTAATCTATTTTTAAAGTTAATTGAAAACTATTGCATTATTTATAAAATAAATCTGAAAAGTATTAGATGGACTCATATACCTAGCGTACCTAGTAATTTATTATTCAATGACCTAGGTCATAATTCTTAATTATTTGGGTATTTTTTGGGTTCCATACCCAAAGGACAAAACGGGAACCAATTACCGAGACTTCTTCGTCTGTACAACATGCTACAAGTAAAGTACTTACAACATAATAAATCGAAAAGCGAGAATAGTATCACAAAGAACGCGGTGATATTGCATGACTCAGTGAATTTTTGTGTTGCGTGCTCTCGGGGCCTTTAGCTGAGATAATTGTACTTTGTAAATAAAACTTCTTAATTTATTATGTCATTTTAACTAATAAAACTTAAAATGCGTTATATTGTGATAAGACTGTTTTTGAGTTGTCCAATATTTCGACGCTGTTGCAAGCGATCACCGGCATAAACTGAGATGTATAATTATAATACAAGACAATGTTATTTCCTTGATTATTCTTAGTTTTTATTTAAATTAGCTTTAAGTTGACCTGTCCATGTATGCATAAGCGTCTAAGGAAATAAACGTTTTGACTTTGACTAAGCAGAAAACCTTTTTTTTTAACCCTTTACCAAAAAAGAGGGGTGTTATAAGTTTGACGTTACTGTCTGTCTGTCTGGGACATCATAGCTCCCGAACGGATGGATCGATTTCAATTTAGTTTGAAAGGTGAGTTTGGCGCGAGTGTTCTTAGACATGTTTCATGTAAATCTGCAAATATACTCGAGTGAGGTATCAAACGAAAGCGCATCGCGCGCACATTTCAAAATATTATAGTGTTTTACTTTTAAGGAAATTAAGGCATTGGATTCGGGTGTTTTTGTTAAATTTTAAATTTAGATTCATTATTTGGACATTATTTAGTCATCATGCCTATTGTGGTGTTAAGTGTTTTCGGGGACAGTAGTTGGGATACTTTAGCCGTTGAAAGGTACCAAATGAGCATAAATACCTAAAGCGAACTTTGAATAATATGCCTCAGACAAGTTTCACCAATTTAACTGAATAAGTAACATTTCAATGGAAACAGAAGAAAAGAACAAAATGCATTCAACTTTCCGTTAGAAAATCTCCCATTTCACTCTTGAAACTCGCTGTTCAAGTTGTAGGTATACCTACTTGCTTTTAGAAATTGAATGGAGTGAAGCGTTCGGTTTATTTAACAGTTTGAAATAGAGCTATACAGGTTGTAACTAAAGTTTTAGTCAGTATTTATATTTATTTAAGACAGGACAGACATTAATAAATTAATATCTTTTTCTTATAGGTACTTAGGTCTTAAACCTACACAATCGATATCTAAATAAAAATGGTGTCTTGTTTTAATTTTTTCAAAAATCTGGTTTCGATTGCAATCAATGTAGAAGTATATTTTTAAGTGTGAATTAAATTTTTCATTTCGCTTAAATCGATGACATGGTTTTTAGGAGCAAATCACCATTTGTTCGATTTATATCGGGATATTCACAACTTTACTACGAAACATAATGTCTAAAAAACAAAAATAAAATACTTTATTTATTTATTTAAGGACTACTAATAAAGGTAACAAACACCATACATTTCTTAAATTCTAGAATACAATAGACATAAAGTGCTCCTTCTTTTACAAGTAGCCACGAGATGCTTACAGAAACAGATCTAAATATAATAATTTAAACAAGTTAATAGTGATTAATCGTGGTACATACAGGGCTTATCTATAATAGTACATTTTTGTATAAATTTGAAAAAAAAAACTATTATTAACTATTATTTTGTTTTTATATCCTACGTTTTATATTTTCTCAAATACGCTTTTTAACGGCGAAGGCAAACATTCTTGGTACATGGAGGAACAGCCTGGCAGCTAATTATCTGTTTGTGGTTTTTATGTTAATTTTCTTGTGTCTGTTTGTGTATGCTGTCTTCTGTGCTGTTGTTTGTTAATGTACCAAAATAAATGCATTTCATTTCATTTCATTTCAAACATCGCATCGTGAGTAAACCGGCAAACGGTAGTTTGGAACAAAAGACACTTACCTTCATAGAGCCAGTCTGGTATCCCATTCCTCAAGACCCCGGATCCTGGAGTGCCTGTGTCTGTGACTCTGTAGCCAGTTGAAGACCTGGATAAAACGGACACAGATATTATTAAAATTTGTATAAAATCCCGTTATCCCGTCTGTTGGAGGTTTTGTCTGTTCACGTCCGTAAGTGTTAACCCTCTGAATCCTTACACGTGACCTCCGGGTGGTGCTAAGAACAGTCTCTGGTGGTAGGCTTCGGCCGCGGCTTGTCACCACCCTGCGGGCTGGGCCAGTGCGTGAAGCGATTTTTTCGTGTTTCGTAATGTGGTCCAGAGAAGCCATCTTCTAGGCCTTCATGCGCCATCTTACACTTGTTTTACAGGACAGGACATAAGGAGCTATCAGAAAAGTAGGATTTTTTTTTCAAAATATAAAAAAAATATTTTTCTTTACTATATTTTTTACATTTATTACATACTATTAAAACTTGAAATACCATACCGGTCAGCCCCGGCTTCGCACAGGTTAAAATTCAAATATCATATTAGATTATAACTTGTGGTGCGGCTACATTAGCGGATAACGGCGAATATTCGTGTCAACGCGATGTATGGCCGCATTCATAGTTGCAACGTGAAGTATTCGGGCTAAGAAGATGTTTGTGTTATACAACAACGTGATTTTATAATCTTGTAGCGTGGAACAGAAAAAATCTTTGTCGGCTAATGTAGACACGAACATCGCGAATCGCGAAGTCTACCCGTTCACGATGGCTTTAGCGCGCCAACGCGACCTGAGCGCGATGGGGTAGCCGTAACACTACAACAAATATTTTTTGGAAGATACATCATCATCATCACCCTATTAACGTTCCCACTGCTGGGACACAGGGACTTCTCTCTTGACGAGAGAGATTAGGCCTTAATTCACCACGCTGGCCAAGTGCGGGTTGGTGAATGTCACATGTCTCTTCAAACTATTTTAAAGTTCTCAGAACATGCCGGTTTCCTCACGATGTTTGCCTTCACCGTTAAAGCACGTGTTTAAAGCGCACATAAACTTCTCAAGAAGAAAAATCCAGAGGTGCGTGGCGGGGTTTGAACCCACGACCTTCGGAATTAAAGTCGAGTGTCCTCCCACTTTGCCAACACGGCTTTTTTTCGAAGATTATTTTAACAATACTTCGCTAATTTAGCTGATTAGCTTGTAGAAAGACGAAAATATTAGCTTTTTCTTATTTTTCTCGGTCTCTGCTCGGAGTCCATTGTTATAAAATTTGTTTTATCTAGACACACATCACTGACCCTGTATAAAAAACAAACGATATTATCTGAACAAAAGGCGATCGTAAGGCCTAATTCTCCCACCATTAGCTGCGCCATTAGAAACATTATAGTTAATAGATAAATGTGTCTAAGTCAGATATTACAATCATTATCAACGTGTGACATTCACTTCCGGGCACAGGTCTTCCTGATAGTTTCCCAGTTTAATTGTTAATAGTCATTAATAGTCATTTATTGATAATATTATTATACGTCACAATTACATTTTGTATCATCTATAATCAAAGAACGTACACTACAGGATATCGAAGGTGTTACGCAGCGTACAGAAATTATATTAAGTGCTAAATAAGGTATAAGAAGCACGCTATAAGGTATATTGCCTGCTGGTTCAAGTTTGTGTAGACTCGCCAAACATCTGGACGGCAGCTTGGCTTGTTCACGTTTGTTTAGGCTTAGCGAATAGGTATAGCGAGCTACTAACTACTATCAACGGTTGAACGATTTACACTCAACAGCACAAGTAAGTGATCAAAATTGACGTCCTCTGTGGCTCGGTGGGCGAACGTCCGCTTGAGGCGCAGGAGGTTGCGGGTTCGATTCCCGCCGGGGGACCAGATTTTGTACGATCTTCTTTGTTGTTTTGTTCGATTCTTTTCGGGTCTGGGTGTTTTCTATGTATTATATGTAAGTATTTACAAAAAAAATGTATCTATGTAGTATATCAGTCACTTAACACCCATAGTAGTTTATGGTTAGGTAAAGCTGTGTGAGTAGTCCGAAAAAAAAAAAAAAAACAACATATCATAATCTCTTCTAGTGACGTGCCAGATTTAACAAGTTATACCAAACTGTCAATTTTAAATAAAGTTTAATATATTAAAAAAATATAGATCAAAATAATACCGAAGATCGTAATAAATGTGTTCACTAAAGCTGGGTCCACACTTGTATCATTTCGGCGTATCGTATCCCCGTCGCGTATCCTCGGCGCGTGTCATGATCGCTAGTTTGGACGCAAACTGATACACGTTAATGATACATGCCGTATCCGATACGGCCCGATCCGCACCCGATCTCCAATGATCGCGTATCAAGATACACCTCGTATCCGATACGCGTATCACGGTAGTATGGACGTATTTTGATACTGTATCATGATACTGTATCATGATACTGTATCGTGATACACCCCGAACCATCCTGTGTCGGTTTTTCCGCGATCATCAAAGGGGATACGCGTTGCATTGAACAAGTTTGGACGTGAATGCTTGATGCAGTGCTGCCAAACGACGACCTCTGTGGCTCGGTGGGCGAACGTCCGCCTGAGGCGCAGGAGGTTGCGGGTTCGATTCCCGCCGGGGGACCAGATTTTGTACGATCTATAATTTCTGGTTTCGGGTCTGGGTGTTTTCTATGTATCATATATGTATGTATTTACAAAAAAAAATGTATCTATGTAGTATATCCGTCACCTAACACCCATAGTACAAGCTCTGCTTAGTTTGGGGTTAGGTGATGATGTGTGAGTAGTCCGGAAATATTTATTTTATTTATTTTTAATGCTGCGGCAATCACCGTGTTCTACGGCTTTCAGGCCAAAATATTACACAATGCACTGCCTACGGCTGCAACCCTGTAGCCGTAGCAGTTTCTACGGCTATTCGCAAATTCTACGGTAGTTGATTAAATCAGATGCGCGAAATTACTCACTTCTCACTGACCCAAATATGATTTGACAGGAGATCGAGAGGAACAGCACTTTGGGATTGTCGATTTTAAACATCGGAGTAGCTAACTGTGTAAAAGCCGTGTTGGCTAAGTGGTAGGACACTCGACTTTCAATCCGAAGGTCGTGGGTTCGAACCCCGCCACGCACCTCTGGATTTTTCTTCTTGAGAAATTTATGTGCGCTTTAAACACGCGCTTTAACGGTGAAGGAAAACATCGTGAGGAAACCGGCATGTTCTGAGAACTTTAAACAGTTTGAAGTATGAAGTGACATTCACCAACCCGCACTTGGCCAGCGTGGTGAATTAAGGCCTAATCTCTCTCGTCAAGAGAGAAGTCCCTGTGTCCCAGCAGTGGGAACGTTGATAGGGTGATGATGAGTAGCTAACTGTATTCGATTAATAATCCAAATATACCGAAAGCCAACATTGCAAAGTTGTCTATGGTTGTATGGACTTTGTTACTCTTGAAGTTACTTGTTACATTTTCTTTTTGAAGCGTCCATATTTGTAAAGTTAAATTTGATACGCTGAAATGATACAGTATCACATAAAAGTATGAAATGAGCGTCCATACTTATGATACGGATACTCGATACGCCACGCCTGATCGTGATACACCGAAATGATACAAGTGTGGACCCAGCCTAACTTATGAAACGTTATGTTCCTTTACTTCCAACAAACTCAGTCAATAGCTATTGAATAGATACATAGATAACTCTATATTGTACACCACAAATAAAATACGAACAGTGAACAATAACAAGACAATGCATCGGAGTACAAAGGGTGGTCTTATCGCTGTGAGCGATCTCTTCCAGGCAACCTTTGGATGGGCAGGAAAGAAATAGAACGACATAGACAGTGGCGTAACGTTAAGAAGATATAACAAGGTGAAAAAATAAATACCAAATAAACTATTCAAAACTATTTTCAGATAAAATTAACTTAAAAATAAACTTACATAAATTCTAAACTTTATCCTAATAAGAGCGATACTAAAAATTTATAGCTAAATAAATAAATAGTCCGGTCAATTTAGACATAAAAATATTGATCAAAAGTCCGACAGAGCCAAATCTCCGTAAAGACCTTAGGTTTGAAATAGAAAATAAATTGTCAAAAGTCCCAATCGGTCCCATATTGTGTGTTAAGGGCCCAAAGGTAAAAATTTTGAGTTTTTTTTATTTTTCTCGAAAACGGTAAGTTTTATCGTAAAAGAATAATAATAGACTATTATAATAGTAAACAATTAGTGTTCGTGAAGCAGTTTTTTGGTTTATATCATAATCAATAGTTCAAGAATTTAGCGAATTAATGAGTTAAAAATATGAAGCGAACTGTCAAGACAATGTTATTTCCTTGATTATTCTTAGTTTTTATTTAAATTAGCTTTAAGTTGACCTGTCCATGTAAGCATAGGCTTCTAAGGAAATAAACGTGTTGACTTTGAGTTTGTTACCTGGGTGCGGGTCGGTAGTAGATATCGAAGTCCTTGACGGTGATGAGACCGTGTCCCTTGGGGGTCCACGTGGCCAGCTGCAGAAGCGGTCCTTCCGATAGAACACCCCCACCCACCTCATCTGGTAGTGGAGTTAGGGGGTAAGACTCTCTGTAACAAAAAATGCTTATGTAATTTTTTTTTTATTTTTATCTACACAACAACATCTAGCCCCGTGGTAAGCTCTAAGCTTGTGTTACGGGTACTAGACATCTGATATACTTAATATAATATACATACCTACATACATAGATATTTTTTATTATAGGTACATATTAATGTTGAAGGTTAAATATAAATACCGAACAATCAATGAAACAACAACTAGCCCCGTGGTAAGCTCTAAGCTTGTGTTACGGGTACTAGAAATCTGATATACTTAATATGATAGGCATACCTGTATATATTTTTTACTATACATTATTAAACACCCAGACCAAGGAGAAATCGCTTGCAGAACATACTATCACATTAACCCTCGGCGGGAATCGAACTTGCTACATCTTGCGCCGCAAGCGGACCCTCACCCACCGCGCCACTGAGTCAGACATAATATATTTCTATTTCGTATATAATTGGTCACGATTCATTCGTTGTTGAACTTTTCTTGATAATTAATACAATGCTCTTTGAACAGGAGTTTGGAATCAAAACGTTTCCATCAGGAAATTAAATATTTGTTGTGTGGAATTGTTGCTTTGTTTGTTTGATCGCTTGTGTGTTGTTGGAGTAAACTGTGGAGACATATACTTTTGGATATAATCTTTATGGTTATACTAAAATAGAAATTTACAGGACACAGGGACTTCCCTCTTGGCGAGAGAGATAAGGCCTTAATTCACCACGCTGGCGAAGTGCGGGTTGGTGAATGTCACATGTCCTTCAAACTCTTTAAAGTTCTCAGAACATGCCGGTTTCCTCACGATGTTTGCCTTCACCGTGCGCGTACAAAGCGCGTGTTTAAAGCGCACATAAATGTCTCAAGAAGAAAAAAATTGGTTGCCTGTAAAGTCGGTATACGGGCGAAAGTTTTACGTGACAACGACTTTGAGTGGTAAAATAATTTTAATGTGAATATTCATTCGTATAGTAGAAAGAAGGATGAAATAATAGTAACAATTTAAAACATTTATTTATACAAAGAATTATATTTAAAACATTAATTTATACAAAGAATCTCGCACTGAATTTCATATTAACAAAATTTTATTTTTACCTTTACACATACATACGTATTGATACGTACGGACGCGTGCCTTTCACTTTTTATGTCTGTCTCTCTCGCTCTTAGGCGGGCTTACCATGCCCGAGTGGAAGGGACGCGTGCCTCTCACTCGCTCTCATTGTGAGCGCATAACGTGAGCGGAGCGTAACGCAGTTTCTTGAAGTGTCACCCGGCAAACCAATTTATAAGATGTTGTCACGTCAAAATCCAGAGGTGCGTGGCGGGGTTTGAACCCACGGCCAACACGGCGTTTACTTAATCTGTTTGGTAAAAGTAAAATATATCCTCAATATACCGTATCAAATCGGTCATCTATAGATAAATGGTACTCCACCCCGCTTGTATTCCATTGAACGGTCTACAAACAAAAGGCCGTAGCGCATTGTCCGGGGCTTTTGTTCGCGTATGAAAATGAAAAAGTGAGTCATACTGAAAAGACGGATTGGCCGTGTCGTGCATTGGCTATGTAGCGTTTTGTGATTGGCATAATGGTTGTCTGCTGACTTGTTGAGGAAATTATGATTTATTAAGGTCGTTTTTTTCGTGTTTTAACAAAAATAATATACAGAGGATCTGCAAAAATCAACCAATATAAGTGGTAACATGCATTCTTGATTCTTAAATTTGTCCGTATTTTTGTTGTTACTTCTTTTTTTTTGTGAATTTGATATAATTTGTGTAACTTTATTTTATGTTCTTATAGGCGTTTTTGTATTTTCCCACATTTAAATAAAAACGGTCAAAATCTGTTAAAGAAGAAACAGTTATTTGTTTACGGTGAAGGTACTTAAAGCTACGTTTAATCCCAAGAAAGCGTATTTAATTATGATAAACTACATGTATAGCTTGAAATAAAATCTTCGTAGTAAAACCTTCGTTATCAATTCTTCACTAAGTGCACGAAATAGAGTCATTAAATGAACAACTACCAATTGTAAAATACCACAAAAGCAGGGTATCTCTACAAATCGAGATTTTTTTGGGCAAAGAGAAACTAGAAAAACGCAATTCTTATGCAGAAAATGTAGCGTTCCATTTGTGGCTCTGCGCCTTTGTCGACAAACAAATCCTCAACCGATTTGAAAACTCACTAAACCTGCTATTACCATCGCTTCATGCTAAAACGTCGCATATTTATTTTTTTGCAATTTATTATACAGTAGAACCTCGTTAAGTCGAACCTCGATAAGTCGAAAACCTCCAAATCTCGAAAAAATGTTTTGTTCCCTTCCCTTCAAACACCAAAACCTCCATTACTTGAAATCTTCACCTCTGTTAGTCGAAATAATCACCGAGTACCTCCAAGCCATTTTGGTACATATTTTCACTCTATAACTCGAAAAATTAAATTTGACCTCTGTATGTCGAACATAGCAACGTTTTATTTTACAACCTTTACAACTAGATCATTTGGAATTTATTACCTCTATTGTTCGAACAAAAATAAGTTACCGACTTTAAGAACTTGCCGACAATGTGAGTACACTATTGTTTCATAGACAACATTTTAGGAGTATACGATAATAAATTTATGACTCACGTAAACACGTGTTTGCTTGTTTGGTGTCAGGTGTTAAATTTTGATTTCCTTTGAAATTTAGCTAAGCAAGTCATTTGTTTTCGACTTAAATACTGTCAGATATAGTTTGATTCTACTGCAATACACATCAATTAATACATTAGTTAACATGAGTGCTGTGAAACGTAAACTAAAAACTTTGAGTCTTGCTGAAAAATTAGAAGTTCTCGAAGCTGTGAAGAGGTGTAAAAAAAAGAAAGATGTTGCTGAACAATTTTGCCTGCCAATGAGTATACTCTTTCAACAATAATAAAAAATGAATCAGACATCATGAGAAAAATAAAATACAAAACAGTCAAATAAAAATATGTTTGTCACCTCTGCAAGTTGAATTTTTATTTATTTTACCTCTTTAACTCAAAATTTATAAGATTAAACCTTAAACTCTTTATGTCGAATAAAAATCCGCCTAAGTCGAAATCCTCCATAAGTTGAAAACTCTATAACTCGAAATTTTTGGCGTCTCCCTTGATGTTCGACTTATAGAGGTTCTACTGTATTATAAGAGATGTGTATTCTTTGTTGGTAATTCTTGTCATTTAGACATGTAGGTACTGATAGATAGGGTACAAAAACTAAACAATAATTTTTGCGTCAGCTGTTAAACGGTAAAAATGGAGCTATAATCTTCTTACCAGAAGTTCGGACTGGTCTGTCAATTTGTCCAATAATCGCAACTTAGCGACAAGATTAGAATTGCGATAAGTTTATCGATTTTCGTTTAGTAAATCGGGTAACTGTCATCTTTCAAGTTAAGTACTTCAGTGAGAAAATATTTAGTGGAACATAAAAGATGTATGTTCGTTTATCTAGCCTACTTCTGAAACGATTTTACAATACAGGTTGGAGAGTATCATAATTCACTTATCATTTTTCATTTTAGCCGTTAGTCGTCCACTGCTGGACATTGACCTCCAGCTATTTCGGTTGGAATTGGCCTAGATCCACAGTGAACCCGTAAACTTTAGCAAATTATCCGTCCATCTGCATTTTGGAGGTTTTGTCTGTTCACGTCCGTAAGTGGTAACCCTCTGAATCCTTACACGTGACCTCCGGGTGGTGCTAAGAACAGTCTCTGGTGATAGGCTTCGGCCGCGGCTTGTCACCACCCTCCGGGCTGGGCCAGTGCGTGAAGCGATTTTTTCGTGTTTCGTAATGTGGCCCGGAGAAGCCATTTTCTAGGCCTTCATGCTCCATCTTAGACCACATCGTCACTTTACATCAGGTGAGATTGTGGTCAAATGAGATTGTGGTCAAATGATATCAATAATAAAAATAAAAAAATAAAATCTTATAGGACGAAGTACGCTGCGCTTGAAGATTTGCACTAACTCGATTTGATTTGCACATATACGATTTTATTCACTTATATATTCCTATATTCAAATAGGAACATATATGAAGTTCCCTTATTACAGATGTAACATTTAAAAAAAACCTCTAGTTACGTAAAAAGTTCTTAACTTTTATAGGCCATTTCAGCAAATATGTCTGAAAGCAGAAACCGCACAAGATTCCCGCTTCAAACTCCTAAAGTGATAAAAATTCAAATCTCACAGCAGCAGAGAGGAACAGTTATATAAATGTAATGTACGATTATTGCCGGCAATTCGGACTGGGCAAAGGCGTCATATAGAAGATGACTTTGGTTTTAGCTTGTTTTAGAATAAGAAGAAATGTTGGAAGTTCATAAGGTTTTTTTTCTCTTGTTTGATCTGCAATCGGTCATTTAGCCATAATCAGATAGGGTCAAGTTGCTGTATGTTACTGGATGGATCCCTTTTTGTGTTAGGAGTCGATAAATATCAGTCTGGATTTTTTGTTTGCAAAAAAAATATAATATGGGTACAATTTTTTTAAGTCATCTAAATGGAGGACCAATTATTATTTTTCAGACACTACCCTACCCTATTTGATGCTGGTACGCTGCCCATCTTTTAGTGTATTTGCGTTGGCCTTCTCACCTCTCTCTATAAGATGTAAACGTGTATTATTATTATATTAGTACTTTTTATGTATGATTGAATTCATTACGAAGGAGGTTTCCAAGATGCAGGCTGTGCCTAGTTTGGATACCATTATATTAAGAATTTTACTATCACTGTGTACAATAAACGTTTTGTATTTGTATCTGTATTCTCAGCTCCAACCAACCAATAAATCAAAAAACGCATGCGTTGGGAGACTCGATTCTTTGACCATCCCACTTAGTGTATCCGTCAACTTTGCTATCAAAGTGGTGTGATGGATGAGTGATGTTTTCTAAAATTTGCAAACGTTCATTATGTAATAATATTTGTTATGGTGGTAATATAGGTTACCATAGGTTAAATGCACTGACATAAATCTACCTAGATAACCCAAATGCATGTATTTCGTATGACCGAACCCCGACCAAACGTCGAGGTTGGTCGCCGCTAGCTTCCGACCGTTGCGTTCCTTTTCGTAGCCGGACGGCCCAAAAGTTATTAAATAATATTCACATTACGTTGCCGCGTTTGCATTGTAAGTTTGATCTGACGTTTCGTGTTAGGAGTCGATAAATATAGGAACAACCAATACTAACGCGCATCGTCTTCGACTTCACGATATAGGCAAAAGTTGGTAAGCTTGGTTTCAATACAAATCGCGATACTGGCGTTATCTAGGTAGATGTATGTTTGTGGTTAAATCTGTTATTTACGTTATCCAGATAACGGATAAAATCACAAAAAAAAATTGATGACGATGTTTGCCTTCACCGTTAAAGCACGTGTTTAGAGCGCACATAAATTTCTCAAGAAGAAAAATCCAGAGGTACGTGGCGGGGTTTGAACCCACGACCATCGGAATGAAAGTCGAGTGTCCTCTCACTTTAGCCAACACGGCTTTTTAATAATATATTTAATTATTTATTTATTTTATAATATATTTAAGGTAAGATATTTTATAAATGTCCATATAAAATCTATCTATGTATGTCAGATGTCCAGTACTCATACACAAGCTTAGAGCTTACCACGGGGCTAGATGTTGTTTTGTGGATTGTCCATTCCAGTTGATTGTGTATTTTTTTTATTTATCACAAAAACTACTGAACGGATCTTTATGCGGTTTCAGCAAAATGAAACGTGATTCAAGCGAAAAATTTTGGCGTACGTGCAAAATCGGTACATGCCAGCAAATTTATTTTAATTCACAAACTAATGTAATCGCGTCCGTATACGCGTAGTCGCAGAGAAAGAAATATGTTATCTCAAATGAAAATTCGTAGAAAGTTAGAGGAACGATATTAAGGCTATTCGTTTTTATGCGCGTCTGTTTCGTACCTGGAATTACTGCTTATCAGTGAGTATTTACAAGGTAATAACTGGACAGACTAGATACGTGGTAGCTAGGTATTTATCATTCATTAATTTTCTTCATACGACGCCAACAATATAACCATTATTCTGTTCAGTCTTTTAAATAATCAAATAGTAACCATTGCCGGGTTAACTGGCGTAATATTGTTGTAGAACCAAAAATTCGCCAGTAGATGGACAACCTCGTCTTCTTTAAAATTAACATCATTATATTGCGCTTGCTAAACTGCCCACGAAACGTGGCGAGAATATTAATTTTAACGAAAATACGTCTTAACATCATAACTAATAAAGATAAAGATAAAAAACGTTTATTATGTCATCAAACTAAACTTAAATTAAATATTCTACAGGTGTTACATAGTGATTCTTAATGACATAAATGGTCACCAATCAGCATGTGCTATGACAGAACTAGGTCCTGTCATAGCGCTGGTCTTCTATGGTGACCAAGAATAGCGAGAAGCGGCTGCTGCGTTACTCATACTTAATAGGCATGATGACTGCATAAAGAATAAGTATTTTGTTTAGTCTGTCTGTTAGCCCGACCAAAAATACAGGACCTGGTTTTTCCTTTATTAATTGAATATGCTTAAGGTTCCGGAGTGGCTTGTGTCGTATACATTAACAGTATTAGTACATTTTGCTAGTAAACATTACGTTACGAGAAACTTCAATGAACTGTATCAGTCTGGCTTTTATGGGTGCAAGAAAAAAAAAATATAGGTAAATTTTTTTTAAGTAATCTAAATGGCGGACCAATTTTTATTTTTCCGACACGACCCTACCCTATTTGATGTTGGGACGCTGCCCATCTTTTGGTGTGTTTGCTTTCGCCTTCTCAGATTTAACGGACCAATAAATACAAAAACAATGATTTTAAAACACGTGCTTTAACGGTGAATGCAAACATCATGAGTAAAACCGGCATGTTCTGAGAACTTTAAAGAGTTTGAAGGACATGTGACATTCACCAACCCGCGTTAGCCAGCGTGGTGAATTAAGGCCTAATCTCTCTCGTCAAGAGAGAAGTCCCTGTGTCCCAGCAGTGGGAACGTTAATAGGGTGTGATGATGATGATATTTTTAAACCTTTCCATACTGACCGAAACTTTTGTTACATACTGGTTAATTATTCCATGTTTCAAATACCGGATATTTAGCTTACTTTTAACTGACTTTCAACAAAACGGATCTCGGGGTTTTTTTGATCGATTCAATTATTATGTGATTATATTCTACGCGTATATTTTTTCCTTAGAATATCTCAAATTGATCCAACTGTTTGTAAATCCCTGTGGCTGTTTTGTGAGCCATTAGGCCAGGTTTAGTTGGAGTTTTACGGCCCTCTTATTGTTAGCTTTGGTTATCTTTAACTGGAATCGACATTTAGTATAATTCAGCCATTTTGTGGTTAACCGAAACTTGGCTACTTGTTCATTTGATGGCATATTTTCATGTAAATAAACTAGGAAAGAAGTTTCTTTCAGCTTTTGAAGAATAAATTATTGTCTTTTATTTTTATAGGATGTGTTGGAAGAAGTAAAACGATTTTTAACAACATCAATTGATACATTTTTAAATGCCGTATAAAAATTCCCCGCTCTGATAAGCTAAAACTTAGCATTTGTTATAACTTTAGTGTTCATCATGATTGCACTGAGATAGAGGTAAGTCTGTATAGTTTTATTTTATTCTAATCACACTTATTTTATGTGACTTTTTTTTACTTCTGAGATATCTTTTTTGTTAAAAGATTTGTTTTGAGTATTTTGCAGTAACCGACTTGAAAAAGGAGAAGGTTCTCAATCGGCGTGTGTTTTTAGTTTTCGAGTTATCTTCAAATAATTTATGATGGTTTATTGTATATATTCATGATTTATGAAATAATTTATGAAATTGGTTGCGCCCCCTGTAGGAGATGGGGTAACATTCTTATGCCGATGTGGCTCAAATTATACACAATATCTAATTCATATTTTTCAAACTAAGAGTAGGTTTCTTTTTGTTACAAAATCAACTTATTACTCGAAAAAGTCAAACTATTTATTCAAACGCGTCACTAAATGAATTGAATTTGAATGAGTTTTATAAAGCGCTCTCTTACAGATATTCTAAATTACTGCAGCCTTATACGGGTTCACATTGTCTTAATAAAAGCTTTTCAAAACGCTTTATAATTACTTTTCACCCTTCTCCCAAAACTTTGTCGGTTATAGAAATGTTTCTCTCGATCCGGACTTGAGTCGGTCGTCCTTTGAGAAACTTTTCTATGTGAATAGCTGATCCCTTGTGGTTTGGTTTGGTTATTGATTGCCACGAACGCTCTGTTTTTGGTGATTCTACAGATTATCGTGTCACAAGCAGAAACAAATACATTATTAATATAATTATTGATGTCTCAGTGGGCGAAGGTCAGCGCTCGGGGTAGCTGTTTCGATCCCCGCTAAAGAAACAGTGTTTTTATGGTTTGCAAAGACTTTTTCTTTGGTTTGGGTGTTTTCTGTACATGCTATTATAAAAATCTATGCATAAGTATATACAAGGTGTTTCTAAATTGGTAAATAAAGCAGGCTAAGGTGTGACGCAATAGCGAACATATTTTGTTCAACATACCAATATTTGATTTGGAGGGCTCTTTTTCGAAAACAACACAGTTTGGTCTCAATATGTCACAGGCGCACACAATCAATCACTTAATTATATGAAACTCCTAAGCCGATATATTAGAAGCAAAAAGCTTGTAGGTGGAAATTTAATTTCCAAACTTCTACATTTGACCTCAGAGGAAACTTTCATGACTCACCGTCGTTTTCTGCAAATGGAAAGGTAATTTAACTTATAGAAATAAATTCCATTACCTAAATACAAATAAAGGTGTATTGCTACTTGTTAGTCGGAAAGCACGCAAAACAGTAGGGCTGAAAATAGTTTACTCTAAAAAGAGATTATAATTAAATTTTGTTCTCTTTGCTCTCTAAGTAATCACTTACTATGTAGTTAAAGACCTATTGGTAAGATGCAGTGCTGTGTGTATGTGTATACTGTTTATTAGATTGACAATTTGTTTATTTAAGACCCCGGTGGTTCACAACCCTGATTTTTTTACATGTTTATACGGGATCATTTAAGAACAGTTTCGCGTTGGTTGCAGCCACTCAGCATATATGGCAAGATTAAATCTTCCTTTACTCGACTATAATGAACACATTTAATGTGTGTGTTGAAATGTCGTGTTATAGAGGAAAATGGAAGCTAAACATATATGTTGAGCCGTAATAACCAGTTTCTAAACTCAACGGATCAACATCGGTTAAGAGTTGAAGAGCTCCAAAGTAATCCCAAAAAGAGCACCAATTCTAAAGAAAGGTCTAGTGGTTGCACGTAACTAGAAGCTATTGAGCTTATCAAAAATGAGTTACCGTCATAGCATTTTATAGTGCGTAGTAAAAACGATTCCTAGTTTTCACAGAATGCGTTAAATTATGAAGGAGTGGGACAAAACATACAATGCTCTGTTGGATTATATCGTACAGAAATTATAACGTAAAAGTGGGTAAGAATGAGGAACACTCTATTACCGCGTCCGTTCCGGCGTTTCCGGCGTTTTACGCGTTACGTAACAAACATGCAAGGGTATCCCATAAGAAGTTCTCACTTCAAAAGAGGATGATAAACTTTAAAACACTTCCCATTCGATGCGGGCCGGTGAGCATTCACCTTAAGCGGAACTTCTCGTAACCTAAACTTTCTAAGTAACTTCAGAAATCTGATAACGTTTGTTGGCTAAGTAGACGCCACGCACACTTTATCGACTCATCTAAATTGGGCTAAAATACAGCTAAATAGTTGATTAAATCCGATAAGTAGATGATTACACAAAATGCCAAAGCGAAAACACTTTACTTAATTACTAATTGAGCTAATTCATTTATTGCGTGCGCATGTTAATTTTAGGTTCGTCCGTGAATTCGGGGTTTTAGTGCAAGCTTAATTAGAATAATTGTTGGACATATAGGTAGAGTTGAGTTGCATAGTGTGGAGAGGAAAATTATAGATATTGAATCGAACTTGCCTTCTTTCACAAAATCTATCCTCTGTGTTCACACATTTGTTGATGGTATGGTGTGAAAGGAGTAAGGCTTAAGACTAAACGACACGTGATGTGAAACAAAGATAAGATTAGGAAGTAGTAAAAATTCCATTACTTTAGATAAGTATCATCAATATTTCAGCCGTAGGACGTCCACTGCTGGACATAAGCCTCAAAGACTTCCAGTGAATTCGTTCGCTAGCACCTTATAACCACTTTAGAGAATGATCAGCACAATTATTTTGTAATGCACTGTACCAAATAAATATGGGAAAATGTTTATAAAGCCAAAAAAGGAGCAAACTATCCATATAATTATAACAAATCCTTTTTGTCTATTTTCTCATTTTCTACAATCATAGGTTATTTTCGAAGCCAAAGCTTCAAAAAAAGGGTGTAACTCGGCACAACTTTTTTTTATGATAGATAAGCCTTTATTTGAACACAATCTCACCTGATGTAAAGTGACGATGTGGTCTAAGATGGGGCATGAAGACATAGAAAGGAGATAGCATCTAAGCTTGTGTAACGGGTACTAGATATCTGATACACTTAATATAATAGTCATACATATATAAATATATTTTTATTATACATATTAAACACCCAGACCAAGGAGAAAGTGCTTGCAGAACATACAAACAATTTCATCCTCCGGTTATATTAAATAAAAACTAAACATTATCAAGGAAATAACATTGTCTAAACGCTTTGCTTGAATTTTTTACACTGAGTTGAGAACAGAATCCGGTGCAAGTCTGTCTCGCTTCCGGTTTTCTCATGCATACGGTAGGCAGCCTCCTACTCTCTTACTAATTATAGTTCCGTATATAAGGTTATTACTTCTGTCAGGTTTTTAATTACTAATTAAAATTCCAAGCGGCTTCCAATCAAATCAGAAATAGGTCAGAATTAATAGAACTACAAGTACCTATCACGTGTTTGCTCTAATTAATTATTGGATACTGAATTCCTGAACGAATTCCTAATTCCTTGTGGCTACTGATTAGCTATCATCATCGCTTCACTTCTCAACATCAGTGTTTAAAAAAAAATAAGAAAACTGTCAAGACAATTTTATTTCTTAGTTTATTTGTTAATTTACTTAGACAGTTGGTTTTTGTCATTTCTAAGCAGGGTATTTAAATTTATGTGCTCTTAAAACACTGTGCTTTAACGGTTAAGGCAAACATCGTGAGGAAACCGGAATGTCCTGAGAACTTTAAAGAGTTTGAAGGACATGTGTGACATTTACCAACCCGCACTTGGCCGTGGTGATTAAGGCCTGATCTCTCAAGCTAAGAGAAAAGTCCCTGTGTCCCAGTAGTGGGAACGTTAATAGGGTGATGATGATGATAATCATTGTAGTTGTAGTTCTTGCACTACTGAATATAAACTGCGCTTAAAGATTTTCCGTTTTTAAAGTGAACATTGATAATGCGGAAATGAATCGGTTCGTTATGTAACGTGTTACGGCATCAGTTTCTCCCGCGTCGCGTCCCGCTTCCCGCTTTGCTGACGCTTAGGTCTGGCCGATGCCTTGCACGTTAAATTACTTTAATATAAATTTGACCTCATATTTGCAAGGCCGCTTGCAGGCTAAATACATTGAAAAAAACTATTATTTAAGATTGACATGTATGTGTTATCGCAAAAAAACTGTTTATTTCATTTATCGCTGAAAACAATCTCTATAACTATAGAGACAATGTAAAAAAACGGCTCGATTAGAAATACTATTACCGTTATAATTAAATAGCAAAACATTATGTAGGTAATTCATTTTTTTTATGATCTATGACCATACCGGTATGTTGGCGACCGATAAGCTTCAGTCTAGATTAAGAACGCTAAACTAGGTTTAAGTTTTATAAATACGCCTTGTCGTTAAAAATTACGCAAACTACGCGTTACATTTCTTTATTTATCTTGATTCGTTAGACGGTACAGTCAACAGCAAAATAAACTAATGAAATAGGGTCCCAAAATAATATAAATAGTAAAATACGTCAAAAGACTACTGTAGTTTGTTAGAAGTAAAGGTACAAATAACGTGTCATAAGTAAGTGATCACATTTAGTTCGATCCTCGGTGTTATTATGATTATTTACAATTGACTAATTATAACTTCATTTAGAACTGATTCTTTGGTAGGTATAACTTGTTACATCTGGCACGTTTCACTAGAAGATTTTAAATTTTATGCAGAAAAAGGTTAAGACACATCCGTTACCTTCGCACGGAGGGTTCACCTAGTAAAGTAAACTAGATAAATTAACCAAGTGAAGTTTGTCACTTTAAAAAAATAAATTAAGACACTACAACATGTTTTAAACTTTGATTTTGATGTGACTCTTTTGGTGTTGACTGTACCACAGAAATCTTAATAGGTACTCACGTAGTCAAGACGTCATAGACTGTATATCTGGCTAGATAGGACAGTCGGTGAATCTTCTTCAGGTTGTGTCCGAGCAGCAGGAACCTCCGATCAGCTGACACCGAGAACGTGGCCGGTTCTAGCACCCTCTGTAACAAGAGTCTTTGTTAATACACTGTTTTAGACATTAAAATAACTCATCATCACCCTATTAACGTTCCCACTACTGGGACACAGGGACTTCTCTTTTGGCGAGAGAGATTAGGCTTTAATTCACCACGCTGGCCAATTCCTTAAAGTTCTCACAACTTACTGGTTTCCTCACGATGTTTGCCTACACCGCTAGGCCCGTTTTTTTTTAAGCGCACATACATTTTTCAAGAAGAATCTAGAGGTGCATGACGGGGTTTGAAGTACCTTAGTATATAAATACCTTAATGGAACCAAATATTTAGTACTAATTCCGCACCCATTTCTACCATTAGATTAGATTAGATTTATTATTAAAATGTTAGTTTAGATAGTTCCCTAATTTCAAAATAATCTGTGTAACTAAATAGGTTAGTGAGAACCTGCGTCTCAGTTTCAAATAGCACGGGTTTAAACCTTAGTGGTTTTTGTGCTATTTATGTGTTAAATAAAAATGTTTTATTTTTGTAAACGATAAATAAAAAAAAAAAAAAACCTGGCATGATTCTACAAAATTATCGTGCATGTGCACCGCCCGCCCGCCCTTCACACACATTCAAAGGCTTACCGGATGATAAAATCGCATAAAAATGCTGAATCTAACCAAAGCAAGTCCAAATAAAGTATTAACTATCTTGTTTTTAACCCCCGCAAGACCGAAAAAGAGGGGTGGTCTGTCTGTGTGTCTGTCTGTCTGTCTGGGACATCATAGCTCCCGAACGGATGGAGCAATTTCAATTAAATTTATTTTGCATGAAAGGTGAGTTTGGCCCTGGTGTTCTTAGACATGTTTCATGAAAATCGGTTGAGCCGTTTAAAAGTTATGAAGTGAGAGTGGGGAAGGAAAACCGAAAATCTGCAAACATATTCGAGTGGGGCATCAAATGAAAGAGCATCGCGTGCACATAACTTAATATTATGGTGCTTTACTTTTAAGGAAATTAACTCATTACAATCGGGGATTTTTCTTTTATTTAAAATTTATATTTATTGACATATTTATTTGTCAGCTTTATTATGAAGAGATTACAATAATATACAAAACAGAGTTTAGCTTGAGTGCCAAAGAAGTTGCCATTTAAGGGTCTAGCCACACGTACCACAACCACACGACAACCATAACCACATTGCCATTTTGGAAACAACAACAGAACCACAAATAACCTCAGCGACACTATTAATTCGCTGATTGCCACAATTTGAGGCTTCGACGTGCTGTGGTTACGGTACGTTTGGATTGGACCTTAATGCTTTAAGATAGAGGACACCTTACCACAACACGTCACTTCAACATCTAATGCTAACGATTGATGTACTTACATAATTCTTGCACCTTGCTTTTCAGATTCTGATACAAATTATTTTATCCAAAAAATAAATAAATATTGACAAGGACGTAGATAAATAAGTACATAATAATTTAAATAATCTGAACTTAATGCAACTACAAGATACCAAAATATTTTTTGTACAAAACAAAACTGCAAACAATTCTTACGAAAAATTATTTTGTTTTCCAGAAACAAATTGCTCGAATCTACCCCCATATAAACTTCCTTCGCATAGACAAAGAATACACCCCCTGGGGGTAGTTTGTACAAAATATTGGCAGCCGGAAATAGAAGGAAATTGCCATGTATACGATTGGTGTTTACATTTGCCGAGCTATGTATATTTTTACTATGTACATATATGTATGTACCTCTATGTATGTACAGTCAATAGCAAAAGAAACTGATGAAATAGTGCCCCAAAACATTATAAACAGTAAATTAAGTCAAAAGTTACTGACTATTAGTTTGTAAAAGTAAAAGCATAAATAAGTGATCGTATTTATTTCGATCCTCGGTGTTATTTATCATTCTCTTTTGACCAAATAAAATTTAATTTTAAAATTGTAATTTTGGTATAACTTGATACATCTGGCACACTACAAGAGTTTTTGAAACGTTGATTTTGATCACTTACTTTTGCTGTTGTTAGTACTTTATGAACATTATGGGTGTTAATTGTTGTTGATGTTGGTATAAAGCTGTGAGCAAGCACGCCAAGTACACTCGGTTCCAAAAATATCAGGTCATTAAAAAAAACTCCAGAACTGTAAAAGTTAGATCTAGATAGATCTGTAGAATTAAAAATAATATGTTATGAGAAGCGCAACTAAAAAGTAAATAATTTATAAATAAATATTTTATCTGTTTAAATAACAAAAAGATGTTTAAATAATAAACAGATGTTTAAATAATAAACTGAATAAAGACAATTGACCTAACTTTTACAGTTTTGGAGACTTTTATTTTTACTGACCCGTTCTTTTTGGAACCGAGTGTAGTTGGCGTTTGATTCCCACCAAAAAGTTAAGTGTTTAAAATTTGTTATAAAACACACGTCTTTGATTTTTTTGAATACATGTATAAAGAAAATTCTTAAATAATGAAAGTTTTAGTAATAACTAGCTTTATTTTTATTAATACATCTATTTTTTATTTTTTGCTGTGCTGGATTGTACATAAAAATATTTTCAAACAATCAACTTGAATATCCAATCCAATCATGGCGTAAACAATTTATATCTGTAATCACAGAATTGCCAAAAACACTACCAAATAAATCAAGTTGATTTTTTTACATTTTGTAACCTTTTGCCTTATAAATCACTTCAGAACGGATGTACGAATGACGAAACAATTTGTATAATTAATCCCAATGAGTGTTTTTGTCTTGTGTAAAACAAAATAAATATATCTGGACAATCCACACAGCAACATCTACCCTCGTGGTAAGCTCTAAGATTGAGTTACAGGTACTAGACATCTAATATATTTAATATACCTACATAATAGGTAGATATTTAACATTATACATTTTAAACACCCAGACCAAGGAATTTTATGCCAAACGAGCTGACACGAAAAACGTTTTGCCATTTGGAAATAAACAACACTCCCAATTCCAGGTCCAATCTAAAAGTGATTAGGAATCAATACTAACATGAAAGTCGAAGTCCGTTGACGATTTGTTGTTATAACGACTACTCTCCATTTTGAACCAGGATAAACGGGGTTGGTTGGCTATTTTATTCGATTGCAAAAAAACATGGTTTTTAGTAAAAAATATTTAAAGGTATATAGTGTAGGTACATAATGATCGCGTATAGCATCTATAATAAAAACAGATGATTGAACATAATTTAGTCTACATTTTTAATATATGCAATGCAAGCACAATATTATCTATGTAATCTAGAAATATAAGCGAACTCGAAACCCTCAAATAATACCAAACTCGCAAGAACCAAATATATTATCCTTTTTTTGCCAACAAGAAAAAGCTTAGACAAATGTTTTCAGGCCTGTTCTACCCTTCACCGAGAGATTGCGAGCAAAAAGTCTCAAAATAAACGCGATCCATGCAGAGGACCTAATCAAGTGTGTAACTCCTTTAGAGTGTTCAGTGGCGCGAGGAAAGCTCTATGACATTCTTCTACTAGACTAAGGTAATATCACAACACACGGGTAAACTAAGCTAATTATGTCAATCATAATTTTAGCCGTAGGACGTGTATAGGTGGTCAAAGGCCTCTCTTAATGAATTCCCTAATGAAATGAGTAATTTCGGCTGGTAGAGGCCTGCATTCACCGTAAGCCCGTAGCCTTGGAGGACGTCCCACGCTGCGCTTCACGAGCCGTGGTCTCCATTCTAGAACTTTTCGCCACCAACTTTTCTTCGTACTATATGGTCTGCCCACTGACTCTTCAAAGAGCTTATCCATCATCATCATCATCATCACCCTATTAACGTTCCCACTGCTGGGACACAGGGACTTCTCTCTTGACGAGAGAGATTAGGCCTTAATTCACCACGCTGGCAAAGTGCGGGTTGGTGAATGTCACATGCCCATCAAACTTTTTTAAAGTTCTCAGAACATGCCGGTTTCCTCACGATGTTTGCCTGAGCTTATCCGTTCTTCTACAAAGCTCAATTTTTTATTCAATTCAGTAAAAATACCTCAAGCATAGAGCCCTCCGTAGGTCTTTGAACGACTCTTAGCCTATTTGTGAGACCATTAGTGAAGCGCTTTCAGTTATTTCAATAGTTCTTATCAATGGTTAGTTAAGTTAAGAGCCATCTCACTTTGACACATGCGACTGAGCGAAATAGCTCTATATTTTAATCATTGACTATTTTATCTTGGAGACGGTGAAATAGGCCCTTAGATATAAAATAAACTTAAGTAAATTTTCTTTATTTTAGTTAGAAATTTTAAAGTGTATAACCCTCAAAGTTGGTTGAGTTGTGTACATTTTGATAGAGTGATTCCAACCGGATCATTACATATTATTATTATATAATTCGTATAGGTATATTAAAAAAAAACACTTATAAGTTACTGAAATCTATGTATTAATAAAACATAAAAGCGAAACTTTAATATATTAACACTCACTAATTAATCACAAAATCACAGAAACTACATAGGGTATGTATATCAGCAATAAACTTGAAATTTGGCAGGTTATTATAGGGTGTAGACGACCGTTAAGAACGGATTGGTCGGATTAAGGGTGTAAAACAGGGGTTGAAAGTTTGTATGAAAGTCCTATGTTTTTGGAGATACTTGAAATTTGGCAATTACGTGACTTTTTGGGTGTAGACATCTGCTAATGGATTTTACGAAGCTATGAAGCTGGTTTGAAGTTTGTATGAAAGTCTTATGATTTTGAAGTAAAGCACTTAAAAGCGCGTAAGAAGCCGCTGGTAGGCGCGTATGAAACAATTAGTTAATTATATTAAAAAAACATTGTATTATTTCATTGTATATCAGATGTCTAGTAACCGTAACACAAGCTTAGAGCTAACCTAGGGCTAGATGTTGTTGTGTGGATTGTCCTGAAATATTTATTCATTTATTTTATTTATTAGATACTATTACAAAAAAGGATGGGTTAATATACTTAACAAGCTCCTGCCAATCCAGCGTTTATAGCTTCAAGGCGTCTATTTATTTTGCCTTTCAAAATATTTGATGTCACTTGTAACAATGGCTTGATCAATCTGCCTGCTTTATTCTTAAAAATATATGGAAACCGAGACTTTTAGATACATTATGAACCCTTACTTTAGAAATAATATATCTTATAACATAAGCTTATGAAAACTTGTCGATAACAAGAACTTGAAGTAGGTATAACCTTATAAATAAAAAAAAATATGGATTTTTCATGTCTGTCTATCCTTTCCGTTGATTCGTGTGTTCGTTCGTATATCACAGCCACTTACCGAAACTTTAAGACCCATATACTGTTGAGACTTAGTCGATGTATTTTGTGAACCACAAAAAGATTTTTTTATTTATTTAACCCATACGTGTGTAATTTCTTAGAATAGATCTTTAAAAATTACGCGACGTTGGTTAAGGTCAGTACATGGATGGGTAAGCGTTCTGAAAGCATTCTTTTGCACTATTTCTTTTTTAACCCCCGACCAAAACAGAGGGGTGGTGTATAAGTTTCACGTGTCTGTCTGTCTGTCAGCGATTTCAATTTAGTTTATTTTTTATGAAAGGTGAGTTTGGCGCATGTGTTCTTAGACATGTTTCATGAAAATCGGTTGCGCCGTTTAAAAGTTATAGGGGGGAGAGTGGGGAAGGAAAACTGAAAATCTGCAAATATACTCGAGTGGGGTATCAAATGAAAGCGCATCGCGTCCACATTACAAAATACTATGGTGTTTTACTATTAAGGAAATTAAGGCATTGGAATCGGGTGTTTTTCTTAAATTTTAAATTTAGATTTATATAAACCGTATTTAGTGTATAAACTGTTGAAATACACGGAACCCTTGGTGTATAAGTCCATTTCATATTTACCAAGTTTATTTTGTGAGCGGACGTCCTACATTCGCTCATCCAGTCTCCATAACATCCATGTATTCAAACCTACGACCATCGGGATGACAGGGTTTTTCTCAAAGCCAACCCAACTAACTATCTCTCCCTTGACTTAATTTAACATGTCAAATACCAGGAGCCCAGAAATACCACAGAGATTTACTTTCCTAGTGTATGTGGCAGACATTCAGAGGAGCGTTGTCACGTCGTCGATGCGGATTTAGCAATTACATCTTATAACGTTATTGTTTTTAAAAAGGGATTAACCCTACTTTTACCTTTGTTAGTGGACGTTCTACCCTCGCCCATCCAATCGCCATAACATGCTAGTCTTCAAACGTACGACTTTCGGGATGACAGTGTTTTTTCCCAAAGCCAAACTGATTAATTACTACTGAACTATCTTTGCTTTGACTTAATTTAACATGTCAAGCACCAGGAGTCCAGAAATGCCAAAGAGATTTACTATCCCAGTGTATGTGGCAGACATTCAGAGAAGCGTTGTCAGACGTTGCGGTTTCGGCAATTTCGCCTTATTTTCCTTCGGGGAATCTGCTATTGGAACTTGTGACATTATTAAATTTCTCCTTCAATGTGCATGAAACGAGTTAGGTAGAATCAAAGCACCCATTCGAGATTATGTAGTTGACGAAGTTTACTCCATCTAATAGTGCTTAAAAAGTAGGTAGATTTTGGGTAGACGAGGGAGATGATATTATGTTCTTAGTCATTGCTACTATTTTCTTTAGTACAGCTTTCTTTTTTAACATCTGTTTGCCTGATTATACGATTAAATGAAATGAGTAAAACAATATCTTGAATATTATATTTACGCCAAATTATTTTTATCGTGTAATAAAATATTCGCCTTCGGCCGCGGCTTGCCACCGCCCTCCGGGCTGGGCCAGTGAAACGATTTTTCTTCTAGGTCTTTATACCCCATCTTAGACCACATCGTCACCTTACATCAGGAGAGATTGTGGTATAATGAAAGCTTATCTAGCATAAAAAAAACTAATCAAACATTAAAATACTTAAAATACATTAACACAGAACTTACAAAAGTGGTGTTAGGCATCAGTGTCTTGGAGGTCTGGTTGGCGGCGAACATAAGGCTGATGGCGCCCCACGCATCTCGGAACACGAACTCATCTCCTACAACAACGAAAAGCAGTATTAAGATTCCGTACCCAAAAGTTAATATTTTTAAGAGGACTGATAAATCTACCACTATATGGATTTCAAGGGATCGTAAACGATTTCGTGGTAATGGCAACAGCAAAAGAAACTGATTAAATAGCCTCCAAAAATAATAAATACAGTTAATCAAGTCAAAAGTAAAGTAACTTTTTTTTTAAATAAGAGTAAAATGGTAATGATTTTTGTAGTTTGTTACAAGTAAAGGAACAAATAATTTGTTTTATGTAAGTCATGACATTTTTTTCGATCCCTGGTGTTATTATGTTTATTTTATTATGACTTAATAAAATGTAATTTTAATTAAAACTAAGATATAATTTATAACTTTTTTATCGTTTGAAACTAAACTATATACTAGATATAATTTGTTACACAGTCACAATGTTTTGAAACGTTGATTTTGTTAACTTTATTTTGCTGTTAATTAAAAGGGCCCTCCCCTTTTAATTAATTACAATTGATTATTGTTAATGATGACATTTCCACATAAGCTTTGTGATTTTACCGACAAAATCTGAATCAATCAATCAAAGACAGAATACCAAATATTTTATAATCGCAAATTGATAAGAATGATTTGTAAATAGGTGTGAAATAAATCTTGAACATAGTTTTTATTTAATTAAAATATATTAACATGTATTTTATTCAACATTTTGGATTCCATTTACAAAGTATATATAAGAAAAAAAATAACAGTGTTTCAACTAAAAAAATACCATGTTTTAGTTTTATTTCGGACCTATTAACATGTCGATCTTATAAATTTGCGACCGAAAAATATTGCGCCTCGACTGGGATGGGATATACGAAATGAATTTTTATTAGCTAAATTTTATACCATAATAAATCCATATTCAAATATAAAGTATGATAAAAAATAAATCGCAGAATATATTACTAACAAACTATGGATCAATGATATCTGCAATAAAACGATTTTATTTTATTTTTATTTATTTATATTCTTCTCCTCATATTAAAAAAGATCTTTTAATTAATTTAACTGATAACTTAACTTAACTTAACTTAACTTTAACTGATTAACTGATAAAATCGCACAGTCACAACTACCTGTGTCCTTCCTGTAACCTTCGATCGAGGCGCGTAGGTATAACTCGCGTTTCAACCGTTTGTGTTGAAGTTGGGATACTGTATAGATAGTATAACAGTGCTGTTTGCATTTTATTTACTCACCTTTACCTACTGCACAACTGAGGTGCTCAATCTACATTTTATTAAAAAGAAAATGTCTTATGTCTAGAACTTACTCCAGAATACAGAATTTTTAAGAAGGCTATTAATTTAATTAGTCTAGAAACCATCAACAACAATTAGACAAGCTATTGTACCCACCACATGAGCTTTGCTAAGCATTCGTCTGATTGCACTGAATATTTTATAAGGACGTAATCAGTGACCTTCCCCGGAAGTCGGAATCGAATGGCTGAAAGGTCACTGAGTGCCGAAGTGAATACAGAATTCCAAATGTATTTGTCGACTAGTATATTACCCGTGGTATGGCTGTTTTTTAACTTATCAAAAAATCACAGAGAATTTCTCTGAGTTGACAAATTGAATTTTAATTTACCTATATTTTCGCGACAACTAGAGGATAATATATGTATTATGTATGCAGTTTTGCATTTTTTTACTATATGTATCCCACCCCTATTTGTAAACTAACCTAATCCCTAAATCATGTTTTGTGAGAAATTAAATAGAAAGAGATTTGATCAAATGTTGATTAAATTAATCTTAACTTTATGAAATAAAAAGCTATGTAGAATATTTAAAGTTTAGCTGTAATATTATAACAGCGAAACAAATCTACTATTCAATTTCAATACTTTGTTTGTCACAAAAGAATTTTTTTTCCCTCAGCTGTATAATGTTGTACTTAGTAGTGGTAGGTTGGACTTGGCTCTTCGCTCGTAAGCAGCTGTGTTCGGTGTTGTGTTTTCTTGTGGGTTTCAAAAGATTATAAGGCCTGGGTATATGGAGCCGACAGGTTGAGATGAGTAACAACAATCTTACACTGGTGCCACCGGTGAATTACAATTTACATGATGACTACATAAAAAAATTGTATGAATTTACAAAAACACTGGACATCTGCTTTCTAGTTTTTAAATTTTGTGAGTAAGTACCAAGATAATTGACCATCAAACTTCCGGAGGTGTGTTAAACTTGTGATGTATTCATTTTCATAAAAAAAAACATTATGTCACGCCAAACCACAATGCACATTTTTCTATCCAAGATCATTAGCTGTATTTTTTTTACATAATCTAAATGCCGGACTAATTATAATCTTTTATGTCATGAATAAACAAAAACTTATGTTACGTGCCAAAATTAAAAAACCTATGCGTTTGGTTTATTAAATAATTTGTAATACCGACTCCCTGACCCTCGTTATAGTATACTTACGAATGGTACAGCTATAGAGATAGTATCGCTTTTCAAATTTAACTTAGAAAGTTAAAACAGAATGCATTCTACGCCTTATTGAAGTGCAAACTACGAGTATAAACGGTTGCAATAAAGTTTCAGTTTCATGAAGTGCTTTGTATTCACTTACACTCGATATAAACGGAAAATGTATGTGCGCAATATACTCGTGCTTTCAAAGTCAAAGCTTTTGTTTCCTCAGACGCACAGGGCATACAAGGACGGGTCAACTTAAAGTTAATTTAATTACTAACTAAGAATAATCAAGGAAATAACATTGTCTTGACATTTCGCTTCAATATTTTACATTGAGTTGAGAAGCGTAAAAAACTGTAGCAGTAAATAACTCTAGCATATATATTATCTGTTTACACAGTTTACCTAACTTTGCCGGCATAGCCTACGCCTTAGCGAATTATTTAATAACCAAGTTCTCTCGACTGTCATTAGATATCCCATAATTAAATTAATGCGTAAAACTGGCGAAATTACCAAAGTTTCCGTAACGGGGCGTTATTTATGTAAAAGTGAGCGCGTAGCGGTGAGATAACGATACGAAAAATGATATATATCACTTTATTTATTTAGTATTAATTTTAACCCCCAACCGAATAAGAGGGTTGTTATAATTTTAACATGTCGTTCTGTCTGTCTGGGACGTCGTAGCTCCCGAACGGATGAATCGATATATCAATTTATTTATTTTTTTATAAGAAAGGTGTGTTTTGTTGTCACATATATCAGATGTCTAGTACCCGTAACACAAGCTTAGAGCTTGCGAGGGGCTTGATTTTGTTGTGTGGATTGTCCGGAAATATTTATTTATTTATATAGCTGTATATAGCTGTAGCTACCTATCGGCTTGGTACTCTTCAAAATTGGTGCACCAATTGGAATACCTCATAATTTAGAAAGCACTTGAACATTATTGTATATTAAACTTTTTAAGTGTATTTTCTTGTTAGTGGTATTATGTATAAATAAATAACTATAATAATAAAAGCACCATTCAAAGTACTTCATACTTATTAATATCAATATCTCAGAAACAGTTACAATAACCGAGTCTCAAGTACTTGAAGATGTAACATAATAATAAACCCTTCAACCCACATATTCGTAAACCTTTGTCAGGCAATAATAACATATACTTAATGAATAACAGCGCTTAATATCCCTTGAAGGTGAAGATACAAAGGCCCCTGAGATCTTACGTCAAAGTTATGACGTCATAATCCCAATATGTTAGTTTAGAGATATGAAGGTATAGAGAAGTTGGATTTTATGTGTAGGGTTTAAGATAACCATATTTTTAGGGTTCCATAGCCAAAGGGTTATCCCGTTTAACCCTTTATACCCTATTACTGAGGCTTCGTCGTCTGTCTGTCTATCCGTCTGTCACCAGGTAGTCAAGAATTGTGATAGATATGGAGTTGATTTTTAATGGATGATGGATTTCCTTTGACTCTATAACAAGAAATACTAAAACACGTAATAAATAATTATATAAGGAGGTTCCCATACAACAACGGTGATTTTACAGTGTCCTATTTGCGTTCTTAGTAAGTTAAGTTTAATTAAATTTTTATTTGACAACTATGTATTATGCAACATTTATTTGTAAATATTTTAATACGCAATAAATATTTTATTATTATTATTTTAAAAATGTTAAGCAACGTTGCAACGGCAACGCATTAAAGCATCTTTTTGCACTTTAAAAACCTTTATTTGTGTTCTTTTTTGCAAAATATGTAAAAACGTACACGTAATCCTAGGGTTTATCAATTTCAAATACTTTTCAATTAAATAATAATAACAATAATTTGTAATAATAATACACTTTAAAAGTAAATTTATTTTCTAATACTTTTTAATTTTATTGTCATAAAATCATACATACCTTATACATTTTTTTTATCTTATAATAAATTTGTTAATTTTTTTAAATACTTAATTAAAATTCTCAGATTAAATTATTTTACAATAGCTGGCCTGTTCTGTTTCTGATACAAAAACCTTCATCTTAAATCACTCTACCTATTCCTGAAACCGCATAAATATCCGTTCAGTAGTTTATGACATTATCGAGTACAAAAATACATACAGATGCGGCGAGGGTATTCAATTTATATTATGTATGGCGAATTGTCTTTAAGTCTTGACTTGAAAAAAAAAATGTCTGGAGCATCTATAGCAATATTTGTTATCCAAATATAAAAATTGTATAAAACGAAGTCCATATTCTCGGAAACAAATTCTTAATGCTAATAACTTTCCAAAAATAGCCCACAAAATTTACCATTTAAATTTAGTTTTTCTCTGAATATTCGTTACAGAGGATCAAAGAGAATCGATGACATTTCGCAGGCCCTTGGTGATATAAAGTATTACCAGAATTTAAATTGTAAATTATTGTCGTTACCGTACAATGACCAAGTATCATCATGAGCACCCAAGCACTCGTGGAAAATAAAGAAAAATAAAAAAAATGTATTTTTTTTTTTGATAGATAAGCTTTCATTTGATCATAATCTCACCTGATGTAAAGTGACGATGTGGTCTAAGATGGAGCATGAAGACCTAGAAGGTAGATGGCTTCTCCGGACCACATTACGAAACATGAAAAAATCGCTTCACGCACTGGCCCAGCCCGGAGGGTGGTGACAAGCCGCGGCCAAGCCTACCACCAGAGACTGTTCTTAGCACCACCCGGAGGTCACGTGTAAGGATTCAGAGGGTTACCACTTACGGACGTGAACAGACAAAACCTCCAAAAACCAGTAATTAGATGTATGTTGTATTTTGTTATACATTATATCTAGTTTTTTCTTTCTCTCTGAAATTAGCATGCTGAACATCAGGTTTTATTTGATAAAAAAAAAATACAATAATATCACTTTTTTCCCGATAAGGCGATGTAGTCGCTCAGCGACAAAGCCTTTTTACTGTTTTTGTAAATAAAAAAAATAAAAAGTTTTTATTTGCCAAGTTTTTTTTTTAGAACCGACAGTCGCTGGGTAAAAAAGCTCCTGCCGGCATAGCACGGCGATTGTTGTCTAGGTAGAGAAGAACTGCTGTCTAGGTAGAATAGACTTATTGTCTTGTGATGTTACTTTTATATTGTTTATAAATTTACGTGAGTTACTCCCGTTCTAATAGTTCAATTGATTCGAATCGTGTTTCTTGTTTCGTTGCTTATATTAGTGTAATTTTATTCATATGAGTAAGAGATAAATTGACATTGATATTTTAAGATGAAAGGAGATTTTTGCCCCATAGTGAAGTTTACATGTTTCAGGGTCAGACGCCATTTTATATTTTTTTACATTTGACTCGTGACCAAGACATACATCTTATATTTTGTGCAGCGCCAGTAGTTGTTTGAAAAGATCGAGAGTATTTGTATCTCTTTCCTGCAAAGGCAATATTAAAATATTTTAAACTAACGGCTCCCAGCGGCTTTACCGATGTTTAATGAAATTTTCTCGCGGTTAAAGTAGTAAATAATTAATTAGAATTTCACATAAACTATCCAGTCAGTGCAACTTTTGTAAAAGCCGGCCCATTTACATAGATTCGTTGTAGACTGAGAAAGAATTTAAATTATTTAATTTTGGAATTATAAGGTTTAATATTTTTTTGTTGCATACATCCTCACTTTTTGTTATAAACAGGCACTCCAATTTAATTAATTTGTTTATACAAAATTGATTACATAGGCCAGTCTCCGTTTAACCCATTGGACCCATTCGCTGAAATTGTAATGGGTTTCCGGTTTTTACGGACCCCTTTCAGCGCTGAAGGGTTGAAACATGAGCATGTATTTACATATTAATGATCCATTGAAATGTGATGAGGGGATGACGCAATGAGAGTTTAAGTCATCCGATATGGAAAATACTTGTTTCCATTTCATTATTTTAATTTACGTATATAATATTTATATGTATTTATTAATACTCAATCATTTTATCTTAATATACTTATATAAATCTCGTGTCACAATGTTTCTCCTCAATGGACTCCTAAACCACTTTACCGATTATAATAAAATTCAGTGCAGTTCGATCCAACTTGAGAGATAGGATGGTTTTTACGGCGAGAAAAATTCGAATAATTTCCGGGAAAATTTTATACCCGTGCGACGCCGGGGCGGGCCGCTAGTATTTATATTATATATACTTATATTCGAAGAAGTTTTATATTGATAGTACCTAATTTAATTTTTTTCACGCCCTGGATGACTGTAACTCAATGCAAATGCGCAAAACTCAAAAATATGTAACAAAGGTTGTTCGCCAAGACACGGTCAGTGTAGTGTGTTGTGATCGAGTTGCGTTCGAGAGTGAAACAAGTGGAAGTAGCACTAGTGAGTGTCAACCTCGCAATAAATGACTCGGAAAGAGGGTAGACCGTTTCGTTTGTGAATAACCGTCTGCCCAAATCGCAAAGATAAAGACACTTCAGTAGTTTCGTTCATTTTTGAAATATCGGAAAACTCAAAAACCATCAAATCATGTTATGTTACCCGTTTTATATTGTTAGTCACAATATTGTTAAAAACCATGATAATCTAAAAGTTGTATGTACATATATGTATATCTGTACTGATATAAAAGGCTGAAGAGTATTTTCTGTTTGTTTGTTTGAACGCGCTAATCTCAGGAACAACTCTCCGATTTTATATATTTTTTCATTGTTAGATAGCCCTTATTGTTAGATGGATGGACTGTGTGAAAGAAGATATGTGTAAGAAAGGAGTGAGTGCTGAGATGACGGGTGATAGAGGGAAATGGAAGAAAAACACTTGTTGTGCCGACCCCACATAGTGTGGGACAAGGGCAGGATGATGTTGATTGCTAGATAGCCCATTTATCGAGGTAGGTTATAATAGTCTTTCGAAAAAATACGAGTTCCCGCGGGAAAATACGTAAACACGAGCAACACGTGGCGCGTAAAGCTATTAAAACAATTATTTACGAGCGTCTAGCAGTTCGTTGTGCATCTTTATGAGAGCGGCGTACTGCAATAACTTTGGCATTCGCTTTCTTTAAGTTGAAAGTTTAGTTTCAATGTTTATTATTGAAATAAACTTCTATGAAGCTTTTTCAGCGAATGAAATGATGATATTGAAAGTTTAGCTTGAGAAAAGTATGAAAGAAATCTATATCTATCTATATAAATAAAAATGAATTGTTGTTCGTTAGTCTGATTAAAACTCGAGAACGGCTGAACGGATTTATCTTATCATAGTCTAGAAATGTTCGTGGAGGTCTAGGGAAGGTTTAAAAGGCGAGAAAAAATCTAATTATTTCCGGGAACTTTTTTTACCCGTGCGACGCCGGGGCGGGCCGCTAGTGTTAAATAAGTTATAAACTCCTTTTCCAGAGAGGTTAACAGGCATGGTGACTACATAAAAAATAGGTATTCGGTATATTAATAAACCGAAAAATAGGTAAACGAAACGGGACACCTATTTTTCGGTTTATTAATATAATAAGAAAATGACATGATATGGAGCATCCGGCAAAGTTTCGGAGTGGGTGCTTTGTGATGTACAAATTTAGCACAAATCGAAAGAAAGCGTAACGACACTTGAAACTTCAATGGACTGTATCATTTTGATTTCTGTACTATTTATTAGTGTAAGATTGTTTCCAACATTTTGGCATACCTACAAGTCCGTCATTTTGAATAAAAACCTTATTTTGTGGCTAGTGATGAATGGCATGTCAATCGAGAGAGAAAGAATTAGGAAATTAGCATTATTACCTAACCTCTAAATTGTACGTTTTCTGAGAAATTTGGGTTTAAAAACTGTAATAAAAAAAACCGTATGTATGGCTTAGAGATTATATTCATAAACATTTTTTGTTCGTAAGCATTTACTCTGTCGATTGAAAGGAGTTTCATCACTGGCGTTTATCAAAATGGCGGATTAGAAGGTATGCCAGGCTCCATACTAAAATCTCGGAAGCCCTTGAGGCCATCTTGACAGTCAAAATAGTGCCTTTAAAAGGAAAGAACCAAATTAAAGTTTATTTTAAAATACAGCAAATTTAATACAAATCCGATGGAGATGTGACTTATTTCTATTAATTTATGGTAATTATTTGAAATAGAATCGACGCAGGCTTTAGCCCCTATCTGTCAGTAATTACGACAGTATCGATTACTACGAGATGTTATTTTGTCAGACTTTTATAAAAGCATTAGCTTCCCCCAAAACTAACGATGCGTGAGTCTACTCCATTACCGGTTTCGCTCGTTTGCACTGGGCGAATGGACAAGGCGATTAAGTTTTTGAAAAAATAGTTGGATAAATATTCTAAGAACAAATGTATCCTATAAAAATAAAATGCTTTGGATGTATAATAGGGTAAATGATTTAAAAAATAAAAATTCCGTCATATGGATTTTAAAACAAAAATTACCAGTATATTATTCTTATTAGACGACACAGTGCATTGAATTTTCACGTGTCGTAGCGCTTTCGCATGATTTGTATTTAATAACTTTGAAACTCTTCATGCACTTAGATTGATAATTCTAAATTGAAAATTTAAGAAAAACCCCCGATTCCAATGTCTTCTATTCCTTAAAAGTAAAACAACATAATATTTTGTAATGAGTACGCGATGCGCTTTCATTTGATAACCCACTCGAGTTTATTTGCAGATTTTCGGTTTTCCTTCCCACTCTCACCCCCATTTTAAACTTTTTATTAAGTACTTGATTTTTATGAAACATGAAACATGTCTACGCGAACATCCGCGCCAAACTCACCCTAACTATAACTAAAAAACGAAATAGAAATCGCTCCTTCCGTTCGGGAGCTATGATGTCCCAGACAGATAGATAGACAGACAGACAGTCACGTCAAACTTATAACACCCCTCTTTTTTGGTCGGGGGTTAAAAAATAAGTGTAAGAATACTATTTTTTTATGTAGTCATCATGCCTATTGAACTTAGAATGAAAATTGGAGTAGGCTGACTATTATATAGTATTTTTAAATACTATATAGACAAAAAATCGATGAATATGTACCGACTATTTAGCGTAGCCTGTGATATATAGATTTTTCTCAGTCATCATTTATTTCCCCGCGGTAAGAAGTATAGTCTCCATAGGCTTTCTATCTCTCTAACACTGAATGTTTTTGTTAAATCTGACCTGTGTCCCATAGATAAGCGCTTTCTAGCAATTAAAGAAACCGATAAACTTTAACTTTATTTATTAGTAATAAATAAAGCTAAAGTTTATGTATAAAATATATTTCTGGTATTATAATAATAATAAAGCCTCTCTATATCTCACTTGGTACAATTTGAACTCTTTTAGTCAAAGTCAAAGTCAAAGTCTAAACGTTTATTTCCTTAGAAGCACATAGCCTACATGGACAGGTCAACTTAAAATTAATAAAACTAAATTGCTTCGATAACAAATATCAAGGAAATAACATTGTCTTGACAGTTCGCTTCAATGTTTTATACTGAGTTGAGAAACGAATAGAACAACACAGCTTTATCAGTTATTACAATTTTGTAGTTATTACAATTTTGGAGTTCTTATTTATAGGTAACTATTATAAGTTTAACATTTACAATTAAAAAAAAAATGTTTGTCATATAAGGAAGCTATTATAACATGAGCATATCAGTCCTGGTCAACCAGAATTAATTAGAGCCTGTTACTGTGGAACTAAGCAACATCTATCCAAGCTGCATCATCCTTTATATAATCATTTATAGAGTAATACGCTTTTTTCATTAGACTTCTCTTAATAAATGATTTAAATTTTCTAATAGGAAGCTCTGTTACATTATGAGGAAGCTTATTATAAAAACGTACAGAGTTACCCATAAATGATTTGCCTAGTTTTTTTAGTCTGTAAGTAGGAATTAGTAATTTTTCTTTACTTCTCGTATTAATACTATGTACGTCACTTTTTCTTAAAAACAAATGCTTATTCTTGTGGGTGAACATCAAGTTCTCAAAAATGTACTGTGAGATTACAGTTAGAATGTTAATCTCTTTGAATTTTTCTTTGAGGGAGTCACGTGGTTTCATTTTATATATTGCACGTACAGCCCTTTTTTGCAGCACGAATATAGTTTGAATATCGGCTGCAGCACCCCAGAGTAGGATACCATATGACATAATACTATGAAAGTAACTAAAATAAACCAGTCTAGTAATAAGTAATGTAATTATAATTACAAATTGTAGGTTCTATTATTTGTCCTCAGTAAGAACCCCGTTTTGGGTATAGGCCTCCTCTAAAGAATTCCAATTGTCTCTATTATAATATTATGCCAATAAAAAACATTTTCATAATTCGTTTGTTTTGACATTATAAAGAATTTCACGCTTCTAAACTGGTCCTTATTGTATCATGAGCGTTATCAACGCCTTTCCTTATCTGAGCCAGTTTATTTGATTAGCTACTGGCTCGATATAAACAGGGCAAAGCTTGTTCGGATATTTTTTCGTAATTTCGGTTTCATTTTTCATCCTTGGAAGTGACACTCGATCTTTAATAAATATCCGATCTTGAGATTAAGAGTGCGGCCATTTTGCTTCGAGAAATAAGAAAATTTATTTTTATCGGTATTTCTTAAGCCTTGTCGATTAATCACTTTTGCAATGGTAAATCATCTGCCGCCGTCCTTCAATAAGCTTTCCACAATTGTCTACCAATTCTCAAAATTAGTTAAACATTTTGCTTATTTATAGGCACTAACATTTGATGAATACAAAATGTTCGTTTTTGTTGTAAATGTCAAACGTTTACGCTTTTGGAAGTAAAATTAACTCTGTATGATATCCTCGATTTTAACAATTTTGTTCTTATCAGTAATGGAATCTGATTATTAGTTTAAGCGTAAAAGTTTATATGGATTTGTGGGTAATAGTTTTGGTCACGATCAAATTTATTTTATTTTTAATGGTAGCTTTTTCTAAGCTATATACTCAATTTGAGCCTTAAGGGCGACAAAATATATCTTGCTATTTCAAAATATTCTTATATAAAGCGGGAAATACTTCAAAGCTGATCTTTTCAAACACGTGTTTTAACGGTGATGGCAAACATCGTGAGGAAAACCGGCATGATCTGAAAACTTTGAAGAGTTTCAAAGACATTTGACATTCACCAATCCGCACTTGGCCAGTTGTAAATTAAGGCCCAACCGCTCTCGGAAAGAGAGAAGTCCCAGCAGTGGCCTAGGCCTTCATGCTCCATCTTAGACCACATCTTCACTTTACATCAGGTGAGATTGTAGTCAAATGAAGGCTTATCAATAATTAAATAAAAAAAAAGTGGGAACCTTAATAGGGTGTTGATGATGACGATGAGTCTTTTAAAAACATCATTAGCGCCATTATTAATTCTGACACCACATGATAAAAATATTTACTTATTGCAATAGTAACCAAAGGTATAAAACCTTACTTTATATTTGACTCATCTCATTTACAGCAATGCAGTAAGTATTTCAGAGTGTAATGAAAAATCTCCACCGCCGGTACCAGGGACTCATAAGTACTCAGTACATTATTTATAGTTGGATGCAGGCCGACCCAGGGGAGTTTGCTGTAAGCGAACTGGTTTTCAGATTTTAAAGGGGAATTGCAAGCAGAAATTATACTCTGAGCTTATGCACTCCGGGTAGTGCAAGCGAAGATAATGCGAAATGTAAACTAATACGGTAAAGTGCAGCGAAGGAGCTAAGTGAAATATTGTAATATTTTAGATTTACATTTTTGCAATATGGCTGCTTTCCGCCATTTTATATTACAGAAAATGGCGTAATATGAGAATATTGAAATGATGTGTTGTTCCTTGTGGTGTTTTCTGACAACTACAAACTGAATATATTCAAGTCTTATGTATCATTTAGACTTTTGTAATCTATCCTCGTCCACATTAACACAACCATCGGGTGAGTCACAATACGATAACAATTAACAACACATTATGACTATTAAATAAATTAATTAGTACGAGATAGACTCATACTACATCTACGGTTCCGTGTACATTTTATACACATTTTGGAATACAAACACAAAACTCAGTTTTTATTAAATAAAAGATGCAGTCGGCGCGGTCAGCCATCCAATTACTGGCCTCGCGCAACGCTTCTTAACTATATCAAAATAACGTTGAATGGCTCCCATTCCCTTATATATTTATTGATTATGTATTATCAGTATTTGTTGTTATAGTGGCAAGAGAAATACATAATTTCTCAAACTTCAACTCTCTATATACGACGGTTTTTGAGATACACCATGGTGACAGTCGGACAGATAGACACTGAAACTTCGTCGTCTCTCAGTATCCAAGGTCCCGTTTAGCCGTTTGGGTACGGATCCCTAAAACTATTTTATCAATAGAAACTATGGTATTCAGATGAGAATACAATGGAAAATGTATGGAGTGTCCATACATTTTCAAATCCTAATGAAGCCATGAGCTAATTTGGAAATGGATGGACCTTCGGGAAAATGGATGATCATTATTAAATTCTGAAATCCAAATGTCAGCAACGTACGCTGTTATTACATTCTACAACATTTTAGCTCTACATTTTCACTGAAGGAACTACGTGTGCACTCTATTTCTTAATCGGACGCGATGGTTTATAAGAACGCTCCATCATCTCTGTCGTCCTGGTACAATGGATGTGTCTTTTAGGTTTATTTTAGATTTTTCTGCTTTTAAGAAAATTGATTTTTGGGGGATTGGTGCCAGTAAAAAAGTTTTGCTGTTTTTTTGTCAGTTTGACTGATTTATTATACCCTTTTTAAATGAATAATACGGATCGTTTTCCTTCGACTATAAACGGGGCGTACCTAGTACCATGACGGTCCGTTGTATATTTAAATGTAAAGAATAACTGAAAAGAGTATTCTTGCGTCTAAAGGGTTTCTTTAAATGAAGTTTTGAACTCCACATTAATCCTTTTAGGTTTACTTAGAAGTTGAAAAACTTTTGACCCTTTGACAATTTATATCATTTTAACAACGATATTTAATTTGATTTCATTGTAATTTTTTTAATGGTCTGTTAGTGAATATTATAAACGAATGTTTGTGAGGACTATTGTGTTTTACGCGAAAACTACATAAGAGATTTTGATGTAATTTCGCAAAAAAGTAGCTTACATATCAGAATAACATAGGCTTCTTTATACCGTGGTAAAATACCAGATTCCATGGAAAAATCAAGCCGCAGCTAGTTATTAATAACACCTTCAAAGAACCATCACAATCTATACATTTATTACAAAATTTGTGAGCCATTGGCAGTTATTATGTTTACATACATCAAAGATACAATTCATTACCATAAATCAATATTAGATTGATGTAAGCAAACTGCATTTGCTCATAAACGTCCGTCTAAACAAATATATTATGTAAACTACATGTATTTTGATGTTCATTCCAGAAACATATTATAGGTTTACACATTGGTTTCATTTGCATTTGTACGTATTATAAGAAAATAATAGAAAGAGATACGATATAACAAGGTATGAGAGGGCAATATAATATATAATAATATAATTTTTAAAACGTTAAAAGACAACAGTATACCATCTTTATACGATATTTATAATTTACTGTATAGTTTTAAACGGCAAATACACCATCGGATCCGACCACCAACCGATTGTATATAGTCACCTGACCATAGACAATCGTTGGTGAGAATTGAAAATAGATCGTTTAGAAGCCGGTTGCCCGACCGAAATTTCTGAGATATCATCGTAAGATGGGCTATGCCACTAACGAGTCTCATATACTGTCAATTTATTACGCTCTCTGTCACTCATTACTAACGTACTGTGCAACAACTTGGGGTGGTTCATCGAAAACTCACATGCTTGCTCTAGAGCGATTGCAAAGGGCTGTGCTCAAAGTAGCTTATTGCAAACCTTATAGGTACTCTACCAAAGAACTATATTCTGAATGTAAGCTATTAACAGTAAGACAACTATGCATTCAACAAATCATATTGAGGCTTCATAAAAAACAATCCATAACGAAATGGAAATCAACCGACAAGAGACGCAAAGATCTTGTATACAAAATACCGTCGTGCAACACTGCACTAAGTCAAAAACACTTTGCTTTCCTAGCTCCTTATCTATATAATAGTTTCAGTAACATAATGTCTTTGCAGGAACTAACTTATTTAGAGTTAAAGACTAAACTGAAACACTATCTACTTACTTTGGATTACCATAGAACAGAAATACTGCTTAAAACAATAAAATAGTGCTTAAATCCAATACAAAATTTATAACAATTTTGATTATGTATGTATGTATCATTTATTATATACAATTATACATATATATATATATATATATATATATAGATATCTCCACGGGCACTTAGTTGCTCCATCGTGCCGTATAGATAGTATTTTGTTGATCCATTTTCACTTGTTGATCCGGGTAGTTTTTGTTGATCCAATGCTAGATCACCATACATATGTAACTCTCATTGGAGCCACAAGTGTAACCATGAGTAATAATAATAATTAAGCACATTTTATACAAATCCACCTTTTTTGCGTTTTAGCACTAGTTGATCCAATTCAAATGAGCCAATCAGAGGGCACCATTTGTGATGGACTTTGTCATTGGCTTGGTTTTGTCTGTACCTTCTATAGATACCTAGAGATAGACTATTGTGTTCATCATGCTATAAATTCATTTAGTATTGAGAATAATGATTGTAAGTAAGAATTCGTTTCACAAAAAAATAAACCCTCCGAATTACCTATTCGCAAAATTTTCTTCATTACTAGACAATATCTATTAGTTTCAAGTTTGTTATCCATACCAAATCATAACTGTGTAAATAACATAATTGGTACAAGACCCCTGAAACTTTCATTTAAGATTAAGAATTACCCTGGATCTTGTTCATCATATGCTGGTCATCACCAAACTCTGTAGAATTATCTTAAGTCTGCGTGAGCAGGAGCTATGCGCTGAATGTTTGACAAAACTTAAACTCGAAACATAACATTTAGAAGTAGGTACCCTACATCCTGTTCATCATAATGAAGAATGTCATACCCTGTCTTATTAAATTCATTTCAATCAATCTGGATGTTGCGGGGTGAACAAAATATTTAAAACTGTAATTATACCCGAGATTCCTCCGAAACTAGTTTCGCATTAGTTTTTTCGCTACGAGGTCCCAGACAGACACTAAGGCCTCAATCAATCTTATCATCATCATCAGCATATATAACAGTCCACTGCTGGACATAGGCCTCCCCCTGTATTTAGCTTGCCGCATCCTGCATCTACTTGTACCCTACCCCTTACTCATCACCCTGGGACTTTTCCCCTGGGGTGGGGTGAGGACTGACTGGGAAGCGTTTGCAGGAGCACTAGAATCACTAGACATCGGCTCCATCTCCACCCCAGAAGATGTGGAACGCGAAGCCTCGGACTTAGCATCCAAGATAATTGGTGCTAAGGAGGCAGCGTTCACTCCGATCCCCAAACGTGCGAAAGTTGGTGATGCAATCCCGCCTCACCTTCAGCGAAGGCAAAAAGGGAGATGCGTCGCGACTGGTCACGTTTGCGCTGTCCCGCCCTCAAATCCAAACTCAATTCCTTAAACGCTGAGTTGTCGGATGCAGTAAAGGCTTGGCGCGCGGAGTCCTGGGAGAAAACAATCATTAGGTCGCCGAACGCGACACCAACCTTTACGCCCTTAACCGACAACTCACGCGGGCTCCCCTTCCCACCTACCCCCTGCTGGACCAGGAGGGGAACCGTTCCGATGAACTGACTAGACGTAGATGTGTTTAGATAGATATCTCTTTATTGTACACAACGAATCTAATACAAACAGCAAACAATAACAACACAAAACATTGGAGTACAAAGGGCGGCCTTATCGCTGTGAGTGATCTCTTCCAGGCAACCTTTGGTTAGACAGGAAAGAAATAGAACGACATAGACAGGGGCGTAACGTAAAGAAGATATAACAAGGAGAATAAATAAATACCAAATAAACTATTGTAAAACTATTTTCAGATAAAATTAACTGAAAAATAAATTTGCATAATTCCTAAACTATATCCTAATAAGTTTAGTAGTCTTTAGGTTGAATATGACAAAATCTGGCATCATAAGTGGCAGGATATAGTCGCTGCAAATATCAATGGAAATAAATTAAAAAAATCAAGCGATTATTGTTGATGTTGTATTTATTGTTTTATAAAAATGATAAAGATATGAAAATTGCAACCCTGAAAACTTATAATAAGGTAACTAAGGAACACTTTGAACGTCATAATTATCATTCCAGAAAATCAAACTATTCGTACGTGTTTCAAAATCACCGAAAGAATGATTTACGAAAACTTTAAACGTGAGTGATTAATTCAGAAAACGAAGATTATTTGCAAAATTATTTTTAATTCCGATTATTATACACTATGAAAACAATTTACGAAAACTGAATATGCGAATCGTAACGATACGATTCGCAAAATTATTTTATAAAACCACTAAACAATATTATTCTGCACTTACGAACAAACTCAGCAAATACGAAAAAAAGCAAAAATTCCCGGGATTCATACTCGAGGTGGATCTTACGATGTTCAAGCATCACAAATATAGGTATAAACTAGATCAAAGTGCGTACGCAGTTTGTTCATGGTGTATATCTTAATTTAACCGTAATGGAACCACATAAGTTTTGTTCCATGTCAAAGGATCCAAAAAGTCTTATGCTTAAAACATTTACCTATATATTCGAAACCACATACCTAATGTACGAAAAAGCAATCGGTAAATTTCATGAGTAAGTAATGGATCCACACAGTACAGGTTTCGATGTCAAAGGAGCCAAAAAATATTTTATGTTTGAAACATTCACCTTCTTACGATTATATTATCTGTTAGATCAACTTAGGTATGCATTCATTATAACCCATTATGTATTTATAGTGGAGCCACCTAATGTATCGTATAAGCGCCACAATGGATCCACTTACGTACAGGGTTTGAAATAATATATGGACCCAATAAGTATAGTTGAATATTTAAAATTTGGCCGTTACGGATCCACTTAAATGTGCAACTTCAGATAAAAAAAACACGGAGTATACGGTTTATCCGTTGCATATGTCAGGCAACGTCGCCAAGTAAAAAGCGTCGTTGCCACTCAAGTCAAAAAATATTAAACCAGGTCCAAGTTATTCCGCCAGAAAGGTGGAGTCAGTTATGCATTGGCTCACTGCTGGATCAACCAAGTGCCCAGGATGGTGTTTATATATATATATATATATAATATAAATAAACTTACTTTTATATAGAAATATAAATAAACTTACTTTTTATATAGAAATATAAATAAACTTACTTTTATATAGAAATGTAATAAGCATATACCATACTAGTTGTATTGCATACCTATAGTAGTACACAAACAATGTTTAGGTTATCATAATGCATAATGTTATAGTAAGTAAGTATTTCCCAAATTAATATCATTATGTATTTGCGTTGGTATACAAAATAGGCTAAATTTAAATTAGGTTTATTAGGTTATTGATTATTATTAGATTGCCTTGCAGCATTTATCCTATTACTATGTATTTTTTGCTATTATGAAACGTCGCATTTGTTAATATTGACAACCTATGGTAGCTAAGTCGAGGTAGAGATGCCCTCGTGACTATATTACAAGTCTAGAACTTAGTTTAGTACGAGGTGTCGAAACTAATGGCTGGTTGGCAAAGGTCTAAATAACTTAACATAACTTAGAAATAAATTACATACACTAGCTATTTAGTATTGTATTAAGACCTTTTTTTGGAAATAAACATTTTTATTTATTTATATTTATATTTATTTATGTTATGTGTATTCCGATGTTTCGTGTTTCGTTATGTGGTCCAGAGAAGCCATCTTCTAGGCCTTCATGCTCCATCTTAGACCACATCGTCATTTTACATCAGGTGAGATTGTGGTCATATGAAAGCTGAACAATAAAAAAAATAATCACTTAGCTCTTATTTTAATAATAACAAGGGTTAGGCGTCGTGATTGTGCTGTGAGTGTTCCTTTTCCTTCGTCCGATCTTCACCAAATTTTGTGATAATTTACTAAAAAATTGACAAAAACGAATGGCTGTTACTTCACTGCAAAGTCTAAGCGACTGCCATGGACTTCAGCGCGATGGAGCAGCCTTGCCCGCGCACCAATACTACATTTGCTAGAGCCGAGCATACATCCATTGTATTATGTCCATATAATTGTTGATTTTTGTGGAAAAGATCGCTTTTTAGCGATAAGGCCGCCCATTGTACATTGTGTTTCCTACGTGTTGTTATAATTTGTTTCCCTGTGTGTGCAATAAAGTGTTTTGTATTGAATTGTTATAATCTTAATAAGCGCCTATTTTATTTTATCTACTCCACACCAGAAACATCCTATTGGTCATCCTAAGTAGTATCCTATTCTCAGCGAAACAATGGCCAAATAAAAAATGGTTTCAGCAAAACAATAAAAGTTTTATAAGACATGTTTTGATAAGTCGTTAAATCATTTATCTCAAGTTTTATTGCGCTAATCTAAAGAATATTCGATATTCACAGTAACTTTGTTCTTGTTGACACAAACAAAGTCATCCAATCGCTGGAGTCTAGTGGGTAAAAAAGGTTATGAAAAACAAATGAATGTCTCAATTTCTTAACGCCTATAATAATTATTGTATTATTTGTACGGTTCGTATTATTTTCCGGTGACATACATCAGATGGGTATACCAGAATCATAAAACTTAATAGTGGTTTTATTATTTTGCAGTCATATCTTGGATCTAAACTAGAGGTTTAATGGAAACATAGCGTTTGAAACGTTAATACACGTTTTTATGATGTCGCGGGCCATAAATACAGTTTATTGACCAATTCGCATGGATATCAATTTATTGCGGTGGGATTGTGATGTTCGGGTTTCGATGTCGAATGTATTGTAGCCCAATGTTTAATTGATTTTTATGATCGTATGTTTTATTGAAGGTATAATTTGTACCGCTAAGGATTAGAACAAGCTGCCTGCATCTGCCTCTCCTTTAGATTACAACCTGGGTATCTTAAAAGAAAGAGTAAACAGGTACCTTCTAAGTCTTCATGTCCCATCTTAGACCGCATCGTCACTTTACATCAGGTGAAAAATTTGTCAAATATTATACAATATAATATTTATACTTCTTCTAACACTAAAAACTTTTTATTTTGAGAAAATACCTCAACATTTGTTACGAGAGAGACGAGAGAGAGACTGTATCTCCAAAACCGACTTTGTTTTTTTAAATAAACCTGTTTAACAACATCAATGCGAATAAAACGGCCAAAAGCTAATTCAAAACAAATATTAATTTGACTACTTCAAACAAAATAACATTAGAGGAACCTTGAAAGTAGCACCAGTGACAGAGAAGTTGAGAGGAAATCGGTTGGCATGGTATGGACATATTATGAGAAGGGATGAATGTCATGTGACTAAAAGAATGTTAGATATGTGTGTGATGGATATGTGGGAAGAGGTAGGCCAAAGAAAAGATGGATGGACTGTGTAGGGGATGACATGTGTAAGAAAGGAGTGTTGAGATGACGAGTGATAGAGGAAAATGGAAGGAAAATAACATGTTGTGCCGACCCCACGTAATGTGGGATAAGGACAGGAGAATGATGATGACTACTTCAAACAAAATTGCAGTCAGTTATTATAGTATATTAAAACTTTTCAAATTAGATTATCGCATGCAAGAGTCGAACAACGGTATTGCAGTGAACCATATTTTAATCCGTAATTGTGAGTTCAGGGTTTCTCCGTTTTACATATTTTAGTTATGTTAACTATATCCGGTTACTAACGGTGGGCTTAAAACCAAAATAAATGTAATTATGTTGAGTTTTAACTGCATAGGTTGGTTTTATAAGCTTTATCGGTATTAATAAGCAAAGTTTGTGGGTTTGTTTGTTACTCATTCACGCTGTAATATCTATAAAACTATGATTGTAAAATAAACTGTATGTAAAATGTGCTACAAAGAATTTATCTTATACACTAGCAGCCGGCCCCGGCGTCGCACGGGTAAAAAAAAATCCCGGTAATTTTTAATCTTAACCTTAAGCATATTTATTTGAATAAAGATTAATATTATTATGTTGATACAACTTAAACAAATTATTTCGACCAAATTAGGTACCATTGAAAAACGGTTTTTGTGAGTTAATCTTAAAAGATAGACATATACTATCGCGGACTGTTTTTTAGATCATCAAAAGAGCTATCATTCTTTTATACATATTTTTTGTGTATCTTGAACCGTTTTCACGGCGCACGCAACGGAAGGCTTCAAAGATGAAATAATTTCTCCCGTTTTTTACACATTTACCACTATATCTTTGCTCCTATTGGTCGTAGCGTGATGTTATATAGCCTATAGCCTTCCTCGATAACTGGACTATCCAACACAAAAAGAATTATCTGATTCGAACCAGTAGTTTCGGAGATTAGCGCGTTCAAACAAACAAACAATCAAACAAACAAACTCTTCAGCTTTATAATATTAGTATAGATAAAATTCTCGTGTCTCAATGGTCGTTCCCGTACTCCTGCGAAATGAGTACGGGAACAAACATTGTGACACGACATTGAGTAGGTCTGAGAATCGGCCAAAATCTATTTTTCATGACTTTTGCTGGGGTCAGCTAGTGTTTTTCTATAATTTACCTTTGTTTTTTCAAAATATGATGCTTAATAAACATATTAGAATCTTGTTTGACAAAATTAAAAACTTTTTAGCATGACACATTCAGCCAAGTTTTAAGTTTGCATAGATCCTGAGTTATTAAAAAAACGATATCTGAAAGTATCTGAACTATTCACACAACATCACCTTACTTCTTATCTAACTTAATAAGGTACTGGTATGTAAATTATCCTAACTAATAAATCTAAATTCTTAATTTAAGAAAAACCCCCGATTCCAATGCCTTTATTTCCTTAAAAGTAAAACAACATAATATTTGGTAATAGGGAGGCGATGCGCTTTCATTTGATACCCCACACGAGTATATTTGCAGATTTTCGGTTTTCCTGCCCCACTCTTACCCCCAAAAACTTTTAAGGAAATAAAGGCATTGGAAACGGCGTTTTTCTTAAATTTTAAATTTAGATTTATTTACTCACCACGTTGAACCCAGAATGAAAACCGTAATTCAGATTAAGATCTATTTAAGCACAAATGCTCCTTTTTGTCATTTTAAATATAACTTTCTACGATTTCAATAAGGGCCAATATCGCATGGCCACGCTATTTATTTGTTCACATAATATTCTTAAGGACATATTGCCTGTTACAAGTTCCCGGACATCTGAACATTCCGTCCAATTAGAAGGAACAAAACTCGAAAGCAACTTGAGACGAAATAAGCTGGAGACAACACTAAAGTCCACTTAAGAGCTCCGTCTCGGAGTCGCCGTCTTGAGTCTTAGCGGAGTGCTAAGTGCTTCGCATGGACTGCGGGTAGACTAACTGCAAGTGTGAATGCAGCTTTAAAAGACATTTTAGGACCACATTGGCATACCACGTGAATTCCCACAAAACGGCGAATGATTATCCATAATAACTAATATTTAAAAAAGTAAGGTAGGTATGAGGTAGTCCATACAACAGGGATTGCGTAATTTAATAGTTTATGCGCTTATTGTTGTTAAGAATAAAGTAAAATGTTGCTTATTGTGTTAAATATAATAGATGCGTATCACGCTGCAACGACGTTCTCGCACAGATCGCAATTAAATGCTTCCAATAAGAATACCGCCGTTTCAATTCAGTAATTAATTTAAACAATTGTAATTAAAGCATATGCGACGAATTGTTAACCTCCTTTTTTCGTTGACAGTCGGTTAAAAAGCAACACTAAAACAAATAAATGGTGAATAAAGTTGCAGTCAGCACAGTCAAGTCCAAGTACTCCAAGTTGTTATCCATTTGACAGAATATAATCAAAAAAAAAATATATATATATACGGTCGAATTGAGAAACCTCCTTTTTTTTGAAGTCGGCTAAAAATAAAATTCTAGGTGTTAAAAATCTGTCAATTGCATGGGATTACAACATGTTGTGATCTTCAATAGTCGTAAGTGGCAACTAGTGGTAGATCAAGCTCAAGTATCCCTTGAGGCAAACTAGCATTTACCTTACATTTATGAAAATAATTTATCGTTGAGTATATTCGTCGTTATATTTTTTTTGAGAAATAATTTCACAAAAAAAATATAAAATATTATTTTCCTCAAAAGGTCCCTATCAATCTCCGTTTCAGTTAAAAGGAGTCATAATGGCCGCAATATGAGAATCAAATATTGACACTTCTTTTGACTCCGAGAGGCCCTTTCGTGAATCAACACTATAGTTGGCCTAAACGACAATAGCCCGTCTTTGTTTAGGACAGCTGTATCTTATAACGTCTTGTACAGTGTAGGGTGACCCGATGGTAGTTCTGAATTTCACAATTTCGTTTTAAGGGCGAAATATACGTAACACAACCTATCGACAACAAAAAAAAGTCAGTGTCAGTTGATTAGTGTTATTTGTGCTTATTAAAATTAAACAGGGGATTAAAGAAATATAAAAAGAAATCTTCCAAGTATCCCTTTCGATTTTGGATGGTACAAATGTTGCTACTTTTTTTATCTTTCTATAACAGAGTCACAAAACATTTGTTTTCACATATCTCAAGATTTAAAACCATATTTGGTGTTGAAATCAATTTAGTCAGCCAATCTTTCTAATCAGTTAAATAGAGTTGAGAGTTAAATCGAATAAGTACCTTTCTTTATAATTTTTTTAATTATTAAGGTTTTACTTAATAATTAAATAAGATATATCTAAGATATCGTATATCTATATAAATAAAAATGAATTGTTGTTCGTTAGTCTGATTAAAACTCGAGAACGGCTGAACGGAGTTATCTTATCTTAGTCTTGAAATGTTCGTGGAGGTCTAGGGAAGGTTTAAAAATCGAGAATAAATCGAATAACTGCCGGGATATTCATTTTGAAAAATAACCCGTGCGAAGCCGGGGCGGGCCGCTAGTATTTCATAAAACTAAAGTTATTACAATCATACAATCATCAATAAAAACACTTACTTTTGGACCACCCTGTATATTTATTGAGCGTTTGTACTCAAATTAAATGGGGATCATTTACCATTCTTTTGTGAATAAAAAGTAGCCGCATTTAAATGAATAAATATCCTTTGTTTATAGTGAATGAGACGCTTAATAAAGCGCCTGATAGACAGCCAGACAATGGAAATATCGTAAATAGTCCAACGAAGCAAATATAAATATTTTTTTTATTTAATTTTGCTAACGTGTTTTATTCACGTAAACTCACACAACCACTTGAAATTTATCGTGAATAGATTACGTAAGTAAAACTTACATTTTATGTAAAGCCAGCCTTAGATATAGCTCTAGTTTTGTTTTAACTCTGACGCGCTCGAGAATTTCTGATGATCAATTTCTTTTTTCTAATCTGATCCTGATGGCTTTATATATGGGGTTCATATTTGGAGGAGGTACTCAACCGGATACAAGGTATCACCCTGTATTTATTAATCTGCCGCGCTTTACTTAATCTCGAAATCCCCCTTTGGGCTCCCCAACTATACATATTGTGTTAAACGAAAAAATAAAGTCATCGTCCATTTTCAAACAAACTACAGTATAAGAAAAAAAATCACCCAAAAAACTACCTAACTACACAGAATAATCACTCTAATCCCATTACACCATTTTTTTCCGAATTTATTACGCATATTTTATATCTAATACAAATATAAAATTCACGTGTCACAGTGTTTGTAATCTAACTCCTATAAAACGGCTCGACCGATTTCGATCCGAAGCATGCATATTGGCCAGGGTGGAGAATCAGAACATCTATTTTCATCCCCCTAAATGCTAAGTCCACCCCTAAATTGTTTTTTTTATGGATAAAGATTTTTTTATTTTTTATGTTACAGCATACCAAAATATCTAAATTTCACCCCTCTACGGTCAACCCCTAGTTTTCGAACTAGGTGATACGAAGTTTACAGGGTCAGCTAGTATTTTATATTATGTATCCGACGTTTCTATTCCCCTCAGGAAGGAATATTCATCAGGGAAGCGGGAGTTCTGTGAGCTCGCGCGCGACAACAACAATTAAAAAAAAAATGCAGAAATATGTTTAGCTGGTTTTCCCGATGTAAAAAGTAGCCTTTCGCGATAAATATCAAACACTGAAAGAATTCATGATATCCGATAGTTGAATCCACAGATTACATAATCAAACAAACTCTACAGCTTTATAATATTAGTAAAGGTTCCTGTGTTAAATCTTATTTTTAGCCCCCGACCAAAAAAGTGGGGTGTTATAAGTTTGACGTGTCTATCTGTCTGTCTTGGACATTATAGCTCCCAAATGGATGGGACGATTTCAATATAGTTTTGTTGTATGAAAGGTGTGTTCTTAGACATGTTTTATGAAAATCGGTTGTGCCGTTTAAATATTATGGGGGTGAGAGTGGGGACGGAAAACAGGAAATCTGCAAATATACTCGAGTGGGGTATCAAATGAAAGCGCATCGCGTGCACATTACAAAATACTATGGTGTTTTACTGTTAAGGAAATTAAGGCATAAGTTTCCCATAATATCGGCACAGTTACATGCCACACCAGAGTTTAGTCAATAAATCATAGTAAATATCTCATTATAAATCTAAATAGTAAATAATCTTTATATATATAATTCTTCTGTGAGTGTGTATGTCACTGAACTTCTCTCAAACGACTGGACTGATTTTTTGTGTGTTCAAGGGGATCTGGGAATGGTTTAGATTCACAATACGGTCAACTGGATATTGTTTTTTGAGACGTGGGACAGGACAACGTCTGTCGGGTCGACTAGTATAAACATATAATATTATCATTGTCTTGCGAAGTCAAAGGCTAAATCTATGATGTATATTTTTAAGTACTATTTGATGTCTTAGCGGCATAAGAACTAATTATACCTCACATTTTCAACTCTCTATCTACGGTTTTTGAAATACAGCCTGGTGACTGACAGACAGATAGAGAGACGACGAAGTCTCAGTAATAAAACCAAAAATTAAAAAATTTGGGTACGGAAACGGAAACCTAAAAACTGGAAGTGAATAACGATGCAAGTCTAGTCTAGTTCTTCCAAAAGTTCTAAACTATTCCAAAAGTTTCCAGAATGTTCCAGAGATCCGAGATAGACTGTTTTCTCGTCTTTTTTCTTAGCTGTAGAATTTTATGAGGTATTAGCTATCTTCTTGGTTTTGCAAGGTTTTAATTAGTTTCCGGGCCGGATTGGACAAGAACAGCTAGCGACAGAGAAATCGGAATAACTTGGGGGAGGACTTCACCAAAGAGGCGACTTTTACTTTTTAGTTTTACCTATCCCGATGTCTATGGTTCTAGTCTAATCAAATCTTGCAAGGTAGTTTGGCATAACGTGCCGGTTTCCGGTTGAGCTGAGAAAAGCTAAATTGATATTATTTAGCGGAAATATGTGAATACACCAGGCCCCAAAACAAAATAATTATGGCGGACATCATTTTTTTGTTCTATAATCCTTGGTCTGGGTGTTTAATATTGTTTAATAAAAAATATATATTATATTAAGTATATCAGATGTCTAGTACCCGTAACATAAGCTAAGAGCTTACCACGGGGCCTAGATGTTGTTGTGTGGATTGTCAGGAAATATTTATTTATTTATATTTAAATATATAATTTATCAAATTGGAAGCCAATTTGTCGAAAAAAGTTTTTAGTGTAAATCTGTAAATACAATATTTTCACGAGTGACACAGTGTGTGGGTGTGCCAGCATTAAATTATAATTTCTTATTTTAATTGAATACCTTGAGAGGTATAAGTTAGCATTTTGGATCTAGGACACGCCATACATAATAATATTTTGGTCAATTCAAAACTGTATAATTTCGTCTTTGAGTTCGAAATATGTAATAGTACTTTTATTACTTTTATTCAAGGTATAAATTAATTTTAGTGCATACCGACCACTATTCAGCTATGTTTGTACCAGAAATCACGACTATATATTATATTTTTTCTTAGAATACCAGTTTTTGTGTAAACCAAAAAAATATGTGAATGTTAAGACCAGCACTTTTGTTTAATTAAAAAAAATGCTTAATGCTTAATTTAATTCTAAAATGTAAAATTACATATACCTATAATTAAGAACTCCAAAATTGTAATAACTACAAAATTGATAAACTAGTGTGTTTTTAGTTTTTTTACATTATATTTAAGTTCTCAAGCATTGTTGTGTTGTATTATTATTTTTTTGTTTCATTATAGATTATTGTATTGTAACTAATAAAGCTGTGTTGTTCTATTCGCTTCTCAGCTCAGAAAAAAAATTAAAGCGAACTGTCAAGACAATGTTTTTTCGTTAAATATTTTTTTCTTAATAAAAATAGTTTGTTATGAATTTTAAGTTGACCTGACCATGTATACCCTGTACTTCTAAGGAAATAACGTTTTGACTTTGAACTTGTCTCTATGAAACTTCTAGGAACGCGGCTTGTCACCACCCTCCGGGCTGGGCCAGTGCGTGAAGCGATTTTTTCGTGTTTCGTAATGTGGTCCGGAGAAGTCATCTTCTAGGTCTTCACGTCCCATCTTAGACCACATCGTCACTTTACATCAGGTGAGATTGTTTTAAATAAATAAATAAAATAAATATTTCCGGACTAATCACACAGCATCACATAACCCCAAACTAAGCAGAGCTTGTACTATGGGTGTTAGGTGACTGATATACTACATAGATACATTTTTTTTTTGTAAATACACACATATTATACATAGAAAATACCGAAATATAAAATATAAATGAAGGTTTATCGACTCTAAAAAATAAAAAAGAACTAACCAGAGATCCAAGTCCCGTTCCACCTCGCCGGCTGCAGCTCCTCGCTCAGTATGTCCTGGATTCTCAGCCGGCGGCCGCGCACCCTCGGGCCCTCATCCGGAGGCGTCAGCAGCACCACGGAGGTCACGATCAGCGCCAGCACCGCCACGATCACCAGCAGCGCTATGAGGATCCCTCGCCAGTTGCGCTGGTTCGGACTGCCCACCACCAGCTTCTGAAATCACGGGGATGTGGTTATTATTGGTCAACGTGATGCGGTTTTTTTTTTTTATTATTATTGATAAGCCTTTATTTGACCACAATCACACCTGATGTAAAGTGAAGATGTGGTCTAAGATGGAGCATGAAGGCCTAGAAGATGGCTTCTCCGGACCAAATTACGAAACACGAAAAAATCGCTTCACGCACTGGCCTAGTCCGGAGGGTGGTGACAAGCCGCGGCCGAAGCCTACCACCAGAGACTGTTCTTAGCACCACCCGGAGGTCACGTGTAAGGATTCAGAGGGTTACCACTTACGGACGTGAACAGACAAAACCTCCAAGGTTTAGATATAGTTAATTGTTTTATGCCTTTACATTATGACATTATGTGTTATGGACTAAGTATTTGCAATTTGACATATTAATTAAGTAATTGAATTTGATGATTTATTTATTTTGACATTATTAGTACATAAAAAAAACAGTGTAACCAAAATGCCAGTGTGACGTATAATTATATTATCAATAAATGAATATTAATGACTATTTAATGTCATGTCATATTGTTTAATGTTTGTACGTGTGACGCAGCTGCCTCTTCTTGCTATTTTTGGTTACCATGGAAGACCAGCGCTATGAGAGGACCTAGATCTGTCATAGCATATGCTGAAAGGTTACCATTTGTGTCATTTTATTTTATTTATTTATGTAACAAAATCAACAGCCCTTAAATGTACCTTTTTATTTACCTAACGTATATATCTTACGGCCAATTATAGATTTACTTTATATATACAAATATTATAGTAATCGACCGTCAAACAAAATTAACTAAGCTAAGTATTATAGATTACAAAAGAAGCTTATGTTTGATTAATGTTAATATATTTACAAGCTAAGTATGTTAAGTTGGTAGATAACAGATTTTCACATTATATTTATCATACACAACACTTATAACAATGTTAAGTATCTAATTTGTTTTTATAACTTTACGTAAAAACTAGGTATAGGTCTAAATTGTCTCCTGAAGTATCCTCAAAATATCTTTTTTAAATGTAGTTTTACTGGCATGAAATACATTGCCACTATGAAATTGCTTATTGTAAGTTCTTTGTATTCTAATCACAATTGAGTGATGTGCATTGTTGGTCATAAAGGAATACTTTGTAGCATCTGTCAAAAACTTGATCTGTCATCAACCTGTCACGAACATTCACCGTAGTCCGCTTATGTAACCCCAGCTTTATATTCTTTATATAATGTATACAATATGACTTGACAATTTATTTAATGGAGTTTACATGTCATGATTTTATAACTTTTGATTGATGACTATCAGTCATGGGTGCAAATGCTTTTATAAAAATGTCACGCAATGTTCCGTTTTTGTAAAACTTGAGCTCTGTTCATGGATTAATAGGTAATTATTATTTCAGGACGTACAAAAGTATAAAGGCAGCCCCAAACAAACAGACCGGTGTTCTAAATGCATAAGAACTCCAAAATTGTAATAACTACAAAATTATGCCTTTAATATTTTTTTACAAAGTGATAAACCCCACTTATAGGATGAACTTTTATTCTAAATTATTTGTCTTAATTTTTTCAACACAAATTTAGAATATTAACTACAAAATTGTAAAAACTGATAAAGCTGTGTTGTTCTATTCGCTTCTCAACTCGGTATAAGACACTGAAGCGAATTGTCAAGACAATGTTATTTCCTTGTTCATTTTTGGTGAAACAATTTAGTTTTATTAATTTTAAGTTGGCCTGTGCTTCTAAGGAAATATTTTTTTTTGTCTTTTACGTCAAAACATAATATGTGCTTATAATATGAATAACTTAAGTAAAGTAAAGTTTATTCAAAAATATTTGTACAATTTTATTAATTTAGGTAGTTAGATCTAGTCTAAGATCTAGTTTTGGAATCGAAACCTTAGTTCCCTTGAAGCCTAAAAATGCTAGATGTTGTTGTGTGGATTGTCCGGATATATTTATTTATTTATTATTTATTTATAGAAGTAATGTATTCGTGGTTTGCGGTAGAGTCCTAAAGACTGCGTTGATTATGTAAAACCGTCTTTGGTTTTTAATAAATGATTTATAGTCCAATGTACTAAGTATTATATATAAATAATAAATCACATCTGCACTATGATTGGTTATAACACGATGTCTACAATTGATTCTTTACCAAATTGATAATTATCATTTTATTTATTTTATTTTATTTTAATCGGAAAACAAACAGTTTTATTAAACTTATTACTAACACTTAATAAAAATACCTATGAACCATTTACATGTTTTCGCATAGCGAATCTATATCATAATCTATATTTTCCAGTTGTGTTTTTATGTTTTGTTTCTTATCATTATTATTGTGTTATTTCTATATTCCTATGTTCTGTGTTGTTGTAACAAATTAATGTTTTATCCGTCTATCTACCAACAAGTCAAATTTATTACCATCTTTCGCTTAAAATTTAAATCACCACTTTTCTTATCAATTGCTATAATTGAAAACCTCTCAGGATAAGTAAATTCATTTAATGAAAAACTTTTAGCAATTCTCGGAATTAAGGCAGATTTTCAAATGCCCCTTCAGACAGAATTACTTATCTGATCGTTCCTTTACAGTTTTAAGGGATGGGACCGTGATGTGTTTGGTCCCTTTTGGGATATCTTAATTAACCCTTCAACCTATAATTTATAGTTTTGGAAACAAAGGTGTGGAAGCGGAAGTTGCACGTGTAAGAATTTAGTTAGAGTTTTAGGATTTTTGATTTAGGTCTTTTGTTGTCTTTAGGTCTTTTGTTTTTATTTACGTCTGATTTTATATGTCCCTTACTATAGAGCTTTTGAAATGAAATTTAATAAACAAATATAGAGCTTTTTTAGAATTAGAGTGATTATCTTCAAGTCAAGAGTAAATTTTCGTACCTATTTATTAGGTAGATCTTTGTGATCCATCCTCGTCCACATCGACGCTTACCATCAGGTGAGATTATGTCCACAATCTCACCTGATGGTCAAAGAACTATCGTCCATAAAAAAGGTCGAAGTTAGAATAAAATAATAGTCATTGACGGGGATTTTAAAACACACAGAAACAAAATGAACAAAGGTACTTAAAAATAAATAGGAAATACATTTGTCGTATCTGGTCTCTTCGCTTTTTTGCACTAGAGCAAAGAAGCGATTAGAAATTCTAGTTCATTTTTGTTCTGAAACTTGAAAATAATTATTTGTTAGTCTTGTTTTTGATTTGTTTTTGGAGCAGATTCCGTCCCAAGCAATTTTATCAATTTTCTCGTCAGGGTAATCCGATATTTTAAAAAGCTTTGTTATAAAGATTGTACATAGCGATAAGGAAGCCGATTGTACTCCAACATAATGTTCATATAATAAGTCTATGTTTATTTTTCATATATTTTGAGTGGTGTGCAAATAAATAAAGTGTTAATGTAATATACTATATAAAAGTCTGTATCCAATATTTATAAGACGTAAAGATATTCTCACTCAATAATATTCTCCAAATCTAGTTACGAAATGATTTCTCTCTCGGTTCCACTCCGTTGCCTCTAAGGGTCCCAATCCCATCAAGTGCCAGATCTAATGAAGTGCCTCTTGTTAAGATAACGTAAATAACGGTCAAGGGATATTATACTCTATGATTAAAAGTATAATTTTAGTCGTAGTACATCCATTGCTGAATAATGGCGCCAATCAAATAATTCCTGTTATTTAGGTAACGCTATAATTATCCAGTAATATTTATTCAGACGTAAAAAAAAATATTTTATAATAAACGTTTCACAATCTCTAAGTAACTTAGTCAATGGTTAAAATATAGAGCAATCTCGGTCAGTCAGTGATAGTTGTTAGTTAACTTTATAGCTATTATTAACTGTTATGATCAATGAAACGTCTCGAGTCTAGACAACAACTGGCTTTATTCAAGTACCCCCACATACAAATAATAAAATAATCACAACATCTTCCCCTTTAATAAAACACTCAACCACCACCACTTAAGCTAAACTAACTTAATAACACGTTTTATTACTTAGTTAATTTTTAACAACACTTGTTGTGAACAAAGATAATATTATACGTGACTAAACCAAAACTTAATTGTTCATCTAAAGAAGTAGGTAGGTATGTAACTAGCGTTATAGGTGCATAAATAACACCATAAAATACCTGATAAGGACAAGCTTTAAGTAATATACATAATTATATACACTCACTATCCTCCTTGACTAGAAAAATATAGCTACACTATAATTATTAGCAGTGAGCATTTTAAGAAAATGTTATTAAATATACCTAATAGATCATTAATATTAATTACTTAACTATTTCTGCATAACTATAACATAATGCAGAGAAAAACTTTGTTTCACTCTTACATAATAACTTTGCTTTAAAATCTGTAGTGTAAAAAAATAAACATTTATTGAACAAGTATGAACGAGAAGTTAATGGATGAATACAAACGTGAAATAGGTATGTTTACATACCTAGTATTATTTATTATATTGCTGAGCTATGCGCTGCTCGGCAATTTTTTTCGCTCTGCGTGTGAGGGGCACAGACGGCAGCATATTTTGATCAGGAATAATGTTCTCACAATCAAAAGTTACATATCTTTTTGTTTTATTGTCCGTACAAACATCACTTAGCTCCTCCTCCGAGCTCCGATCCGAGCGATCAGTTTTGTCTATACTTATTTGAGAATTACATTTAATTAAGTGACGACGATTACGTCTATATCTGGCGCCGGCCTTTGTTTGTACAATATATGATCGAGGAGTATAAGAATTTGAAACAATTTTTCCTCTTTTCCTATTTTTACCATCTAAGCAAATTACAGTGTCTCCTTTCTTTAAATCAGATAATTTTTTACAACTTCTATCATAGTACATTTTAGAATCATTTTGTTTTTTTATCATTGTTTGATATTCAGATGGGCTTATCGGCTTTGGTACCAGTAAGTTATTATTTACAGGGAGCTGACAACGAAGCCTTCGCCCCATTAATAGTTGTGCCGGAGAACTCAAACCATCCCTGGGAGTGTTTCTATAATTTAACAGAGCCAAATGAAAATCGCTGCCACTTTGAATTGACTTTTTTAATAAGTTTTTTATTGTTTGCACCGCGCGCTCACTTCTACCATTTGACTGCGGATAATTTGGTGATGAAGTCACGTGATCAAATCCCCATTCATTAACAAATTTTTTAAATTCTCGACTAGTATATTGAGTTCCGTTATCACTTATCAATACACTTGGTATTCCATGTCGCGAGAACAATTCTTTCATTTTAGATACTACTTCGTTAGAAGTCAAGTTATTTATTTTGGAGACTTCTGTAAAATTGGAGTAATAATCAACCACAATTAAGTAATATTTCTTTTTGTATTCAAAGATATCTGAGCCTAATTTTTGCCACGGTAGTTCGGGAATTTCCATGGGTATCATCGGCTCTTTAGAGGGTGCGTTTGAGTGCTCCTGGCACGTGTGACACCGCTTTACAAACATTTCTATGTCATGTGACATTCCTGGCCAAAACATTACTTGTCTCGCGCGTCGCTTGCACCTGTCTATTCCTAAATGACCTTCATGAATAAGCTTTAACATTTGTTTCCTTAATTTATAGGGGATTAATACTAGGTTATTCCTAAATATGACATCATTGACAACAAACAAGTCTTCTTTAAATGGCCAATAATATTTAACTAATTCATCAACATTGTATTTATGATCCGGCCAACCAGAATTTATATATTTATATAACATTTGTATTTCTGCATCTAGTTTCGATTCTTTTTTTATGTGTGTAAGTTTATCGTTAGATATCGGCATAGTTTGTATCATCATCTGTAACTGATAAACAACGTTGCTATGAACCTCTTCGCTATATAAGTCAGGCAGCGGCGCACGAGACAACATGTCGGCGATGTACATGTATTTACCTGGTACGTATGTAACAATCAAATCGTAACCTTGAATTCGAAGCAGCATTCGTTGTAGGCGGGCCGGGACAGACATCAAAGGTTTTTTAAAAATGCTCTCTAATGGTTTGTGGTCCGACTCGACCACTACCCCCTTCTGACCATACACGTACTGGTGGAACCGTTCGCAAGCAAACACAATTGCTAACATCTCTTTTTCGACTTGTGCGTATCTTCTCTGTGCATCAGTGAGAGTTCGCGACGCGTATTCTACCGGCCGGCCGCACTGCAGCAGCACGGCGCCCAGCGCGTCGCGCGACGCGTCCACCGACAGCAGCACCGCCTTCGTAGGGTCATACAGCGCCAGCACCCCGGCACTTGTTACCGCATCCTTTAACCTATTAAATGCAATGCTCTCGCTTTCTTCCCATCGCCATTCGTTCTCCTTTTTTAATAAGTTTGTCAGAGGAATAGCTGTTTCCGAATAATGAGGAATGAATTTTGATAAATAGTTTACTGCACCTAAAAATCGTTCTAACTCCTTCCTATTTTTTGGAGATTCTATCTCTTTTATTGCTTTAATTTTATTATAATCTGGCCGTATACCATTCGAATCAAACACATGCCCCAAGTAAGTAACTTCTTGCACACCGAACTTGCATTTTTCTTTGTTAAACTTTAAATTTATTTGTCTCGATCTCTCTAGCAAGGCTTTCAAACGACTGTCATGAATTTCTTTGGTGTTTCCCCAAACAATAACGTCATCAATGTAATTTTCTACTCCTTCTAACCCCTCTAGCAGTTGACGTAGCTTACTATGAAATACTTCTGAAGCACAATTAATTCCAAAAGGTAACCGCAAAAATTTATACCTTCCGAAGGGTGTGCTGAAAGTACAAATATCAGAGCTTTGTTCGTCTAACTCGACCGTCCAGAAGCCCGAGTTGGCGTCAAGCACGGAGAAGTAGCGCGCGCCGTGGAGCCGCGAGGCCAGCTCGGATACCGTGGGAAGCTGAAAATGCGCTCTTTGTACAGCTTTGTTTAATTCTCTCGGATCTAAGCAAATACGAATTCCATTGTTCTTTTTGGCTACCAATACTAGAGGATGCACCCATTGCGTAGGATGAGAAACCTTCTTAATGACACCTAACTGTTCCATCTTATTTAATTCGCCCTGTAATCGATCACGCAAACCATGTGGAATTTTTCTCGACGCACAAATTACAGGCGGTACAGATTTATCAATAACTATGTTATATTTACCTGGTAAACATCCCAACCCCCGAAATAGATCATTGTAATTTTGCAACTCCATTGTTCTTATGCGTTTTATTAGACCTAAATGTTCGCATGATTTCTGTCCCAGCACACTACAACATTCCATATCCGCGATAGCAAATTTTAAATTATACATGACATTTTTGTAAAACCAAGGTAAAATACATACACCTTTAACCGGTATAACATCGTGCGTATATGAGAATAGCGGCAACCTTTTATTTATAATTAACGAGTCATCAAAGCCTAGCATCTTAAATCTACGATAAGACAATACATTTAAATCGGCTCCCGTATCAAGCTTAAAATTTTCTTTTCCATTTTTACACCAAAGTTCCTGAAACCAGTTATCGGGCCTACTATTTTCGTTTCCGAGGCCGACAGTTGAAACGTAAAAAGCATCATCATCAGAGCCACTAAAATTGTCAGTTATACCTTCGGCTTCGTACACTTGATTCACTCTGTTACGATCACTATAGCGATTAATAGAATGATTTGACTTACAATAGCGTGCGAAGTGTCCACGTTTACCACAAGTGTAACAGTCGACCCGTCGCGCCGGACACCCATCAGCCGAGTCGCAGCGCGGCCCTCCGCAGCAGTTACACGGCGGACGCGCGCCGATCGCGCGCCGGCCGGCCGCACGCTCAGCGCCGGCAGCTGCGTGACCGCGCCTCGGCTGCGCGGCGGACGGCGCCCGCCGGCCCCAGGTCCCCGGGCTCCGGCCGCGTCCTCTATAACCCACGCTGTCGATGTGCTCCGAACCGATGCTCGAACTCGCCATCTGCTGCTCACTCTCCTGAGACGCCTCAACAGCTTGACAAATTTTTATCGCCTTATCTAGATCTAGGTCGTCACAACGAAGCAGCTGGTCCCTCACGGCGCTCTGACGGATCCCGCAGACCACTCGATCTTTAATCAAATCTTCCTCTAGCGTAGAAAATTCACATTTTTTACTCAGTAGACGTAACGCCGTCATATACTGTTGAATATTTTCACCTTCCTCTTGGTTTCTGGTAAAAAACTTATATCTCAGTAGCGTTAAGTTAGGCTTCGTTCCGAAACATGAATCAAATTTTTTTATCAAAACCGTGACGTCGTCTCGCTCACTTTCTGTCTCGAAAGAAAACGTTTGATAAATATCAAATCCGTCTGTCCCTATAAGGTTCAACAATAGGCTAGCTTGGACACTCGAGGGTTCCGTATGTACTCCTGAAGCCTTCACAAACAGGAGGAATTGTTGTTTCCATTTTTTCCAAGCCTCGGCCCGCCCGACGGGCCCACTGACGCCATCCATATTTAACTCTAATGGCGGTCGTGCATGTTCCATTTTGATTCACTGATATTTCCGATATCTACTGTTCACAAACTTATAATAATGCTAACACATATGCACAAGTAGATCCTCCCCCGCATTTATCGTTCAAAATTAGAAATAATTCGCGCAATATGTATAATAAAATCCTAAAACCGCTGTCACCATGTTATGATCAATGAAACGTCTCGAGTCTAGACAACAACTGGCTTTATTCAAGTACCCCCACATACAAATAATAAAATAATCACAACATTAACCATTGACTTATTTTCAATAAAGACTGAAATAAATTAATAGGAAAAAAAAATTTCTCAGAGATTGTGAAACAAGCCCTGGGGCAAAAAAAAATCAGTTAAAGTGGTGCAAAGAACAGTCTCTGGTGGTAGACTTCGGCCGCGGCTTATCACCACCCTCCGGGCTGGGTCAGGGCGTGAAACGATTTTTTCGTGTTTCGTAATGTGGTCCGGAGAAGCATCTTCTAGGTCTTCATGCTCCATCGTCTTAGATGAGATCACATCACATCACATCGTCACTTTACATCAGGTGAGATTGTGGTCAAATGAAGGCATATCTATCATAAAAAAAAGTGTCCATACTAATCTGAGTCCACGAGATATTTATAAAAATCCTCAATATTTTTCTATATCCATCATTAGAACAAACTGAACACCCATTTTTTTTTGCAAAAGAATAATCAAGATGATAATTGGCACCCCAGAACTTTGACGCTCCATTTTTTAGCATTTTCTTATTAAATTCATAAAGCTAAAAATAGGTGTCCAGCATTTTAGGATTTTAACAGAATACCTATTTTTGTATATGTATAGTCGTCATGCCTATAATGTCTAAGCCTAGTTAGGAAATGATTTCTCCCTCGGTTCCACTCCGTTGCCTTTAAGGGTCCCAATCCCATCAAGTACCGGATCTAATGAAGTGCCTCTTGTTAAGATAACGTTTGTAACGGTCAAAGGATATTGTACCTTGTGAATAAGAAGCACTCGGGTACAACGAAATACTTTTTTATTATTAGATATTTTTTCTTAAAATATGCATAAAACGATATCTTTAAATGTTTAGAAAAGTCACGAATATTCCCATCTTATGTCACGAAAATCATAGAACTTATAAAAATATTCTTGATTTAAAACAAGTATTTTTTTTTATATAACTTGAAAAACTTTAAACAACCATCAAAAATATCATTTTACTTTGGGAGCGTATAATTTCGCGCCAATATAGCGCCATTTTGTTATTTGTGTCACTTCACCAACAAGCCGTGTTAGCTAAGTGGGAGAATACTCGACTCTCATTCCGGAGGTCGTGGTTTCGAGCCCTGTCGCGCACCTCAGGATTTAACCTCCCACCTCAATAATTATATCATAAAACATAACCCTCCTTTAGGCACAGTCGGATAAATTTGAATCCTATATAATTAGGATACTATTAGACCAAAACATTAAATGTAAATGGAATCAACTAGCCACCAGCTTTCATTTGAACTGATTTAGTAAATCCATTATGAAAACGGGTTATACACACATTTACATATGTAATTACAATGAAATTATGACATTCCGACATTTCTATTCGACGTTTGAGAGTGAAATGAAATTATAAACATTATTTATTTATTTATTTACACTTTTACCTTGCCATTACAGTACAAAAGTAATGCGACAATGGAAAATAATAGGTACTTACATATAAATTAAATTACATAATTTCAAAAAAAAAATATAGTAAAAAATTCGCGCCGAATTGAGATTTTCCTCCTCTTTATATGCGGTTAAAAATAAACACAGTCTTTTCAAAAACCCATCTTGTAGTGGATATCATATTATTTTGATAATATCATAAAAAATAAGTAGCGATCTATCGAACCTAACCCTTCTCTCTTCAACATCGATTTAAGATGATGACTGAAATATTTCCCCTGGGCTTGTTATTAATAAAAACAGATCCACTTTAGTTTAATATAAGATAATAAAACTCGATGTTTTTCGCGTCTCATCCAATTAAGGGGATTGGCATACTTATTGTCAAGAGAAAAGTTTCAGATTATCTTATAGATATAATTTAATTGCTTTACTAGCTGAGATTTGCTACTTCATCCGTGCAAATCAATAATTTGAAATTTACTACTGTTTTACAATGAATATTGTTTCGAGTATAAGATATCTGATAAACCTACATTGATAAATACCAAAAATACGTCAAGGGAGTTGGACACACTACAGAAATAAAGTTTACATACTAAATACATACATATAATATTATTCTACTAATATAATAAATGCGAAATTTTGTGAGGATTTCAGTGTTTATGTTGCCATTTCTTTCACGCAAAAGCTACAGAATGGATTAGAATAACACATAGTCTAAAATACCATCACGCGAGAAAAACAATTATTGCAAGCAAAACCCGAAATAATCAATAGAATAGAATAGAATAGAATAGAATATACTTTATTACACACCAAATGAACAATACAATATGAAATTAAAACTAAACCTAGAATGCGTAATGTAATCAAATTAAATATAAAAGCTTCTTTTTACCGTGAGAAAATCTGCTATTACGCGGGCAACGCCACGTAATAATCATAAGCAAAATATATTTAAAATTAAAATTAAATAAATGTTTATTTGTATAAGTTTCACCACTTTGAACTTTTACATTTTATACAATCACTGATCTCTCGACAGGACTCTAAACCACTACCCCATACGGCGCAATCCTTCGACCACAAAACATCACCTAGTTCTTAAATGCGCTGACTCTGTCTTCTTTTAGATCAATGGCTGAAATAGGTTTTATTCTACAAATCCTGCGTCATTTTTACCGATAAAGCACCGTAATCGACGCGGATTACGACTTTAAGCCGATCGGTGGCATACCAATGTAATCCACGCCATCTGCCCAGCTCAAATTGAGCCATTACCTAGACGTGATTTAACCAAATGATTTTTTCGTGACAGATCTGAAAGTTCGGGTATTTGCACTCTTCAGATGCTAATTTTAATTTTATACTTTTGTGTAGTAGATTCCATTTTTTCGTAGATATCAAACCGTTAAAATACATATGACTGAGAGACCGTCCGCTTAACGTTGAATTAAATAATAGTAGAGTGTAAATATAATAATAATATTATTATGTAATCAATTTAAAAAGTATGAGATGGAATGCCAAAAAAACAACCTAAAAATTTTTTTGATTAAAACAAAAAATAAACTTAAAAAAAAAATTCATTTCATATCATATCATTCCGTGTTTAAATAAGTTTGTACACCTAAGCTTGTTTCACAATCTCCAAAAAAATATTCTATGGTTAAATAATATATAGCGATATAGGTCACACAGTCACTGACAGGTTGTCAGTAGCTTTCATAGCTCTACATTTAAACCATTGATACAGGCTCAAAAAACAAGCATTTAAATAAAATAAAAATCCAAAAAATAGTGAAATAGTTGTAGTCTTATGATTTATTTATGATTTATGCCGGACATAACCCTCAAAGACTTCCAGTGACTTCGGTCGGTAGCAGCTTGTAACCACAGCGAGCCCGCTACCTTCACTATTTTTTATTTTTATTATTTTAAGTAATTTTGTTTACTGGCAACATTCTAGAGCCTATAGACATTTTCCTCCCTCTATAAATACTATTTTGATAGGCCTGTTTTTATTCCGAAGACGGAAAATAAAACAAATTGTCTATGACCCGAATAAAACTAAATAAGTGGCTTCCGGTGTTGTTATCTGGAAACACGTAATGGCGTCGTTTTCCCGCCGAAATGGCCCTTTGCACGTTTTCATATCCTCGATAGGTTTATTGTAAGGGAATAAAGATATTTTAATCTAGTGTCCGTTAAACTTTATTTCAATACTAGAAGTCCCCAAGCTGAGCCCGGTGTTATAATGTAATGTATTTTAACACGAAAAGTAATATATTACCGCGAAGAGAGCTAGAGAGATCTTTTTATGGCTATAATCAAACTCTTCAACAATAATAATTAAATTCCGGTTAATGTCAATTTCTAACAGGTCTCCCACAATACAGGCTTGCCTCGTGCGGGGACTGCTGCTAAGTGAAATTGTAACGTATGAGTTGATAAATAAATATTTTTGTATTTTGTAATAAATAAGTTTGATAAACATGAGATGGACTCGTACATTAGTTTGTTTAAATTTATAAACCGTACACGGTGTAGTCACCTAGGTTTCCCTGTAACATTTAAATATTAGAGAGAGAAGAAAAAATAATTGACCTGCCACCTATATTCTTGTCACTTGTTATTTATTTTTTCTTAGTAAGTTTAGTTATTCGTAGTAGAGGGTTAAGATAGCATTTTTAGTAGGTACCTCATAACATCAAATTCGACGGTTCATCGGTCGCTTACAACAGCTTGTAACAGATGATCCACGATGCGGACACTTTAATTTTTAAGATTTATATTTTTCAATCCTAATCTCTCTCGTCAACAGAGAAGTCCCTGTGTCCCAGCAGTGGGAACATTAATAGGGTGATGATGATGATGATGATATTTTGATGTCTGTAAGGTATTATGTTTTATATGGGCCCTAAATGCCTGAAATAAATGGTTTATTATTATTATTTTAACATAAATCGTTTATTTTCAAAATATTTATATTCAGACTTGTTTTGATACAAGTGGTAGATGAGTGTTGCAATGATCGAAAAAATATATAAATGATAATCCTTTCTTAAAAGGCTAAAGCTCAGCATAAAGTTAGATAAACGACGGGTAATATTGCTCATGACGTTGAATTTTTCCCCTCAGGATACCGCTTATAAGAGATTAATGATAATCATCGACCGAGTCTTTCGTAATGGGTTAAAATTACGTTACGATTCAGACGCCACGTAATTTAACATTGCATATTTGGCTAGTCTCTCGTTTAGATTTTTATTGAAAAAAACGAACAGTGTTTTCCTAATTTCAGAGAAGATACCATTTATATATTTATGTAGAACTAGCTGGCCCGTTCCGGCTTTGCTCGGACTTATTGCAGAGAATAGCATAAGATTTAGTTCAGTAGTTTTTGAGTTTATCCCGAACATTAAGACGAACAGACGCGTGGAGGACTTTAATTTATAATATGTATTGACTGATTGTAAAGCCGTGTTGGCTAAGTGGGAGCACACTTGACATTTTCAAAGGCTTCAAACGCCGGACACTTCTGCTTAAAACACGTGCTTTAAATGAGAAAGCAAAACATCGTGAGGAGACCGGCATGTTCTGAGAACTTGGAAGAGTTTGAAGAGAAGAGAAAAGGGGAATATCGGAGGATTTTACTGTTTACGTCGGTATGTGTTTTACCCTTTGAATCCTTACACGTGACCGTGCCTTTGGCCGCGGCTTGTCACAACCCTATGGGCTGGGCCAGTGCGTGAAACGTTTTTTTGGTAATTAATCAGTAATAATCATTTATTGTTTGTGAATCAATAACAATAGGTGCATGCAGTCAGTTATTAAGACTTAAGATCGTACAATTGATTCCGCTACCAGAGCATACAAACATTATTAACAGTAAATAAAATTGGTGCATAATAAAATAAAATGTCAATATAATAAAACTAATTAGGAAAAAAAACAACGATCACATAATAATAATAATGTCAGAAAATCAATCAAATAATTATAACGTCACTAAATCAAATTGTGGTCCGGAGAAGCCATCTACTTTCTAGGTCTTCATGCCCCATCTTAGACCACATCGTCACTTTCCATCAGGTGTGATTGTGGTCAAATGAAGACTTATCTAACATAAAAAAAGACAATTTCTACTTGGTCAGTGGTGAATTAAGGTCTATTATTTCTAGTCAAGATAAAAAGTCCCTGCGTCCCAGCAGTAGAAACGTAAATAGCGGTGCTTATTTATTACCTAAGATGATTACCAAAATGTTAATATATTTTGGTTAAAACTTCATCACACAGTCACAAGAATATTGTTATGAACCTTTCCACGCCAGTATATCCACTTGACAGTTGACAGCATGTTTATCCAAGAAATTATTTCCACATTGAAAACAGTTTCGTCAAAGTTTGCGCACGTACAAAGATATCCCCGAACTTAACTGATCGCCTCTTTATAGAACCCTAAAATTTCCACACGTACTGAACCAGATGTTCGCAAACTTGTTGAAAGCGAGGAATGTAAATCAAGGGTGATTTAAAAGAGGGGTTCTGTAGTAGGTTACTAAGCGAATTCGTTGTTGGAAATTGTAGTGATTTCAAAATTAATTACGCAATGGAATTGCTCTTGTTTTGAATGTTTTTATAGATTTTTTACTTATTTTAATTAGCATTAAGTTTTCTAAAATCATTACCCATCAAAAACAATACTTGTCAGAAAAACCAAGTCGCGCAACTCAGTTGTTCTGCGGTAAAAAGTTGTGAGATCCAAGTAAATCCAAATCTTCAAATTTCGTCTCAAAATTCTTTAATGTTTTATATAAATATATTAAGACTTGGCCATCGCCTGAAAACACGTGTTAATTCAATGGCCTGAAAACACGTGTAAATTCAATTATTTATTTATTTGCTCGACTTGGTGGGGGCACTGCCGTGCCCCCAGATATTTATTTCCAATACCAACAAGGTAATGATTGAAATTTGTACTTATTTCAAAATTGTCCACACACGCGCCCATGCAACTGTAAAATAATAGGGTGTTGATGATAGCGGATATTTGGAAGAACTTCTTCTGCACCACTCGATTAATGATTTTATCTATCTCATATTATTATAAACGTGCCCCAAAGTACTAAATTAGGTAAGAAATTCACAGTCGCGCGCAATGTTACCGTTGTCTATTTAGCAAAGGCATACAAAATACTTTTTAACTGCCAAAAAAGAGGAAAAGTATCTCATTTATTTAATATTTCCTATATATTTAATATTAAATTTAATTATTTTTAATAAGTGATAAACCTCACTTTGCAGGTTAAACTATTTTTAAATTTTATGCAGAAAAAGATTAAGACACATTCGTAAACTTCGCGCCCACAGGTTACGGATGTGTCTTATGCTTTTTCTGCATAAAATTTAAAAATGTAATATATTTATTGATGAAAAATGAAAAAAAATATTTATTTTATAACTACAAACATCACTAAGCTAATTATAGTAACAATTATGTTATCTAGATAAGATAATACTATTCGAGGATGGATGACATAGGTACCCAAACTAGGAGAGCCTGTGTGATGGCGTACCTATACCCCCCGCCGGACATTATTATACATAATACATATTAAGGACTTAAATACCAAATTTTATTACTATTATATCAAAATGTTCTTTATTTTTTTATTTTTTTTTTAATAATTTTAAATTTTAATGTTACGCCAAAACTTTAATCAGATTTTCTGTTTGATTGTAGTTAAAATCAAGTAGCCAAAACTTTACTGACTGTCGAAACCTAAATATGGACATGGGATATATATTAATAACTTTATTTATTTGATTGTATAAATAGGGCCCCAAAAAGAGTGAGTGGTGTGACGCAAATTTAGTGCGGCACTGAGGAACACTTAAAATTCTGCCAGCAGATCGTATCTGCAAGGTTTTACCACTATAAAATTTTTCGTAGTAGTTATATTAATAACGTGAAAATTAGGTGTAATTGGGTAAAAAGATTTCACAGAAAACCTATAATGTTCTCTTTCACTCAACAATTTGTTGGTATAGTAAATAAATATGATGAGCTATAAAAACTTTAATTGCGTGTTTTTAATTATGTGTCCAATAAAACATATTTATCTTAACTTATCTAATATCTTATATTTATCTTTATTTTCTTGTACGCCCAGGATGACTGGTGGAGAATGGCTTCTAGAATTGAGTCCTCCTCTGTACATTGTTTTTTCTACACAAAGTATAAATAAATAATATTTTAATTTTTATTGTTTACGATCCCCCAAAAATATTGCCTTATTATTTATGCAAAAAGTACGGATGCGATTCCAAGCAAGTTTTTGTCGAAATGTTTGAATGCAATTTTTTATTTTGCTAATATCCATGACACAGGATTCGAACCTGCTTCTCAGGAAAAGCGCCCCGGCCGACGTGCTACCAATTACACCTATAATCCTATAATCCTGTGAATGTGCCTTAATCTTTTTCTGCATAAACTTAAAAAGTGAGGTTTTTCCATCCATGGCATGGTACTTAAGAGAAATATTCCGACCGACTTATATTTTCAGACCTTCCGATACTGACCAAAACTTTTGTTACATCCTGTACCCTCTTGCGCAACAAACGGACCTTGGCCCACCTCGCTACTGAGGATGTCAATCAGTCTCCTAACAATTTTATTTACTTTAGAGATCTAAAACCTATCCAACATATTATCAAGCAAATGCATAGAGTAGCCTAGAAGAGGTTATTGCTATTAAAAATAAACTAGAAATGAAATACAGTTTCAATATCCCTATCCAAATGGGAAATGGTGCAGCCCGCAAACAGTAATGTTGTTACAAACATACATTGAAAACTTCCGCATAACCCATAGAGTTACGAATTCAATGGTATTCAATGAAATAAAATGTAATTATTTGCCAAAAGTATGGGACAATAATGAATATTTAGTTAAGTTCATAGAGTTTATTTATGAATTAAACAAAATCCACAGCTCTTAGTATTTATCATAAAAAAATAATTATAGTTCATGTGTTAAGGCCATAAATGGCTTTAAATTTCATTAAACTTACATGTCTGAGACTGTCAATAAAGAAAGAAGAGAAATTTACATTAATAAATTACAAAATTTTAAAATTTTTAGTTGAATTAATGTAGAAAATTGTATGCTAACGAAAATTTTTTTTTTGTATGTTTTGTACTGATAAACTACTACTAATATAGCTTGCTTTATTTCAGTTATTTAAGTGGGACAACTGCCCCCTAAGACACAGCCTCAACCGCTATTTCACTGAGCTTAAAATCTGTAATATTTATTTAATTTGTACGCTGAAAGGGGTAATTATCATCTATCTAAAACCCCAAAAAGTATTTAAAGTACATAATTGGATGAGGATTAATGCTGTAGTTTAAATCGCTTCGTAGATAAGCCATTATTTTGCCTCTGGGATAAAAAAAAGCGCATAGAATGAATTTATTTACGACATCAACTTCAAAAACTGTCAGTGTTCCTGCTCTATTATATATTTCGCATGTATAAACCTTCCTTTTGAGTTATTATATCTAATCAAAAATCGTATCTAAATTCGTTGTTTTGTTTAAAGTTTTATGCATTGTTTTTTTGTTATTTAGCGTACTTATTTGCCAATGTAACAAAAATAAAACTATCTTTCTTTCATAGGTATAGACACACACGGGAAGCTAATATATATTTTTTACTATGAGTATGTTAAGGAGATACCCCATAAAGCAACTCTATAATATTTCTATTATTTGCCGACTCTACCAAAGCAACATTAGCAACTCTACGACCAAGGTATTACCTAGCAGTTAGTGTAATAGCAGGTAACTAGTCAGAGATGTGGCGTATCGCCGTGTTGACATGCTGCCTGAGTCTAGCCACTGGCAAGATCGACAGCACGGATGTCGAAGACTCCGGTAAGATACTTAATAGACTTTATTGCAGGTTAATAATCTAAATTAAAATTAAAAAAATCATCATCTCACGCCATCACGGCAGTGACAGTTGACAGTGAGAGAGTAGGACTGTAACGAGATACTCTATTTACTGTAGAGCGACGTAGACAGGCAATGTCACGCTTTACTGGCAGGTAGTCTACTCACATGAGGTAAATTATTTTTAAGCTAGTATATATTTTAAGGAAGGAACATGTAGAATATGTAGGTCCTTCAAATCAAAATCAAATACCTATGATATCCCTGCCATTTTGCCTTTCATTACATTATTTTACGTTTGTACGCCCTCAAATGGCGTAACCAATTTCGGCTTTAAATGAGTGATACAGCTTCAAAATACTAGGATTCCAATACAAAAAAGTGAGTCGATATTCGTACTCTGCTCGATAACAGATTTCAGCATTCCTCTATCGCCAAAACTGCCTTTGCCTAACTTTTCTATTTTTACAAAATGACAATAACAATTCTATGTTACAGTTCACAAGACTCAAATTCCAAGAGCTAAAAGGCTCTTTGAGTCGCGTGAAACGTCAGCCAAAGCGATAACAGCTGTTTGTTTATCAACTGGACGATTGGCTAGCGGGCCAAGTTTTGTGTTTGCTGCGATAACACTTTGCGGCTATGTCGTCCTGGTACTTTGGGGAAAGTTTCGCTAGTTTTAGCTTGTTGGCACATAAAGTCATGTTTCATGTAGCTAAGTAGTTGCTTCTAGAAGGTTTCTTGACATTTTGATGTTGGAAACTTGGAATATGAATATAAATTATGGATCGCTCACAAAACTCGATTTATTTTGTTACGCACAAAGAAACAAGAAGCGTGGGAGCTAGAAGTCCTAATCAAGTTCAAATTTCCAGAGGCAAAAAGTGACAGTAATTGAAGTACTGAATGTGTCATAGTTTTTCTTGTTAAGAGGGAATTCGTTTGTTAACAACGCGGTGAATTTTGTGTATTTTTATGTTGTACATATTGGATATTATTAATGTATGTACAATGCAAAAAAGCAATTATGGTGTCGTGTCGCATACCTGAATGTGATGTTACAAAAACAAATAATCCGTGTATACTATTCACAAGTAAGTAATATTTTGCTATCGAAATTGTTTGCTCCTGAAGATTCTGCTGTAATCGGCTCAGAAAAGAATGATAATAGTCATGTTCCATTGATACATTCAATATGATTCGGGACGAGAAACATAATTCGCAAAAATGATATAATTCAATTACAATTCAATATTATGATGTATGTGTATCCTTTGTTGGTAATCCAAAATAAATAAATAATCTTTATAAATAAAAATGAATTGTTGTTCGTTAGTCTGATTAAAACTCGAGAACGGCTGGGCCGATTGAGCTGATTTTGGTTCTAAAATGTTTGTCGTAGTCCAGGGTAGGTCTGAACGGTGAGCAAATAAGGAAAAATTGCCGGGAACTTTTTTTACCCGTGCGACGCCGGGGCGGGCCGCTAGTATAAAATAAACCTACTTCTATGGAATCGCTCGTAGAATTGTATCTGGTAATGTATGTACGTTTGTCATAGAAACACATTTGAAATCAAACACAATATTTTAAGGTTGTTTTAGACACAATGTGAAGGCATAATTTTGTTCCAAGGAGGTTCTTGTTACTTGTTCATAAGAAGTTTTCTAAAAGAAGTTCCTGTTTGAGGGCGTAAAGAGCTTGAGTACAGAAACAAAACCTTTATGCCTTCTTACGAGTGCTACGGGAAAATCATGTCTCATTTTGTACTTGACTACGGGCTAGTACACTCCCAGTTCGTATTATTGTTGCTTGTATCTTTAATAGCTTTGTTTTGTAGGAAATGGTATCCAATATGTAAAGTGTTGTAGACGTTGTCCTGTGGTTGATGATCCTATCATAATATATGTACTTATTATAAAATCTATTATATTATATTTATTATTAAATCTATTATATTATATTTATTATTAAATCAATCATATTTATTATAAAAGATTCCACAACATTACTAATTCTCATCTATTAGTAAACGTGTGAAGTTGGAAGATAACGAGAGATTTTTTAGTTAAAGTTATTTAGTTAAACGGCGAAATACAACAGAATATAATATTAACAATGAGTTTAAGTATGATTTTTTCAAAGTTATTTGGTTAAACGGCCAAATACAACCGAATATAATATTAGCAATGAGTATAAGTATCATGTTTCATAATTATTTAGGAAGAAATACACGTTTAGTTTCTTTTATTTAGCTTGCGGTGTCTTACTGCTAGGCGAAGGCAAATGTGCCCAATTCCTTCTACATGACCCATTAGAAATCCATAATTCGTTCTCCATCCATAATTAATCAAAAAACGTTTAAGAAACGTTTATGAAATTTTTTGTTAGTTAATTAAAATTTCATAACGACTAGCTGACCTCAGCAAACGTTGTTTTGCAAAATGAAAAATAGATGTTTGCCGATTCTCAGACCTACTCAATATGCTCAATAACAGACAAATAATTAGCAATAAATTAAAATTGCGACTATAATTTGAGATTTAAACTATCCTATCTCTCAAGTTGGATCGAACTGCACATGGTGTGCGAATTTTATTATAATCGGTTAAGTGGTTTAGGAGTCCATTGAGGACAAACATTGTGACACGAGATTTATATATATTAAGATGACTATCATATTGACAATTTATCTTAATCTTTTGATATTTTATAGGTGACAGAGACTTAGATGCAGCCAGCGATGAACGTCTGGGAGCGTCGGGAACTCAGATCTTCAACCACGCGTACACGGCGAGCATTCTCAAGAACAGCAGCTTTGAGTGTACCGGGGTCATACTGAACACTTACTGGCTACTCACGCTCTCCAAATGTTTCGATACGTAAGTGGTTTATCAACGTGAGTATATTTCAACTACGCGTACACGGTGAGCATTATCTCTGGCTACTAACGCTTTCCCAGTGTTTCGAAACGTAAGTTGCTTATCTACGGGAGTATCTTTCAACCACGCATAAACGGCGAGCATTGAAATAACCAAAGTTTACAATTTAAATAAATCCCCGATTCCAGTACCATAGTTCCCTTAAAACTAAAAAGTCATACTATTTTGTACACTCATATAACGGGTCAACCGATTTTCATCAAACGTATCTAAGAACACTCGCGCGAAATTCACCTTTCATACAAAAAATACTAAATTGAAATCGTCATATAGGTAGGTAGGTATATAATAACTTGTTAACCCCCGACAAAAAAGAGGGGTGTTATAAGTTGGACGTGTCTGTCTGTCAGTCTGGGACATCATAGCTCCCATAGCCATCATAGACGGATGTCTGGGAGCTATGATGTAACAACCCTCTTTTTTGTCGGGAGTTAACAAGTAATTATATACCTACCTAAGCTTTTAACCAAAATTAGGCCTGGCTTGTTATTTCACCCTTTACTGGCTTAAGTAGAAAATACCTTCCTACATATACCTCTACTTAGATTTAGAAAACTTTCTAACTAAAATAGCCCTTTCAATACGAAAAGCAATAAACTTTTAATCTGTTACCTATATACATTTCCATTACATTTTGCCCTGTCATTAGGGCCGATGGGATTCCGAAGATTTGCATACGTCACGAATAGTGCAGGAGCTGGCGGTTAAAAACTTTGGTAAAATAACTTATAAAAAAGGTTCTTGTATTTGTTGTATTTTATTGCTTATTATCTTAGAACTAAGATGTTGCTTGAAATTTGCAAATTTCAGTGCAGTAGTTTTAAGTCCAAATTCAATAATAGATATATTTATTTATATCGAAGAAAAAAGGTGTTTTCTTGCCAGGGGATAAGTGAACAAATATCGTTAAAAATATAACTCAATTGTAAACCAAGCCTTTCTCAATTAGTAGTAAGAATAATTATATTTTTAATATTACTTTAAACAAAATTTTTTACATTATTATGATGAAAACTGTAATGTGTCCTACTGTACACCGTCTAATAGCAGATTGCCATCACGTGACGTCACATTCGCGCCATTATGTAGGCAACGCTTTTCGCGCACTATTTGCAATATGAAATCATTATTGAATTTTTATATACAGCTAGTTGTGTTTTTTACCGAAATATAAATGTGGTCATTTTCAATCAAATAATATGGTTTTCCAAAATAAGTCAAATATATCTATACTAATATTATAAAGCTGAAGAGTTTGTTTGTTTGTTTGTTTGAACGCGCTAATCTCCGAAACTACTGGTTCGAATTGAATAATTCTTTTTGTGTTGGATAGTCCAGTTATCGAGGAAGGCTATAGGCTATATGACATCACGCTACGACCAATAGGAGCAAAGATATAGTGGTAAATGTGTAAAAAACGGGAGAAATTGTTCATCTTTGAAGCCTTCCGTTGCGTGCGCCGTGAAAACGGTTCAAGATACACAAAAAATATGTATTAAAGAATAATAGCTCTTTTAAAAATCTAAAAAACAGTCCGCGATACTATATGTCTATCTTTTAAGATTAACTCACAAAAACCGTTTTACTGGTACCTAATTTGGTCGAAATAATTTGTTTAAGTTGTATCAACATAATAATATTAATCTTTATTCAAATAAATATGCTGTTGGTTAAGAGTACTTCATCCATTATAACGCGGGTAGCACCGCAGGGCACAGCTAGTATAATATAATATGTCTTTTATATAACTCCTACTCTACTAGATTTGTAAACGATCGAAGGGCAAAGAAGGTTTGCTTATTTCTGTGTAGCCATCGCATTAAGGTGACCCGGAATTACCGCGCAAGGGATTACTCTCGATCGGCTATTGGGGGATTTACGAAGCGTTTTTGTGTGGGGATTTCTTGTATTTGGAAATAAATATTTATAACATTTCTTGGTATACAATCTGATGTTTTAAAATTTGTTGATAGGTTGTTTATACAAAGAGGTAAACTTATAATTATAACAATATCTCTTCATTAAAAAACGGGATTTGGGGTTTGTTTAATAAAATCCGGGTAAAATAAGCAATGGGTAATTACGTCATTATTCTTGTCAATAGTAAGTGTGAATGAGCGAAACAGCTTATTATTTAACCATTGTCTAACTTTACTCTGAGATGGTGCAACAGGCTCTTACGTATATTACAAGAGTTTACTTCTTCTTCTTTGAAAGTTTCGGACAACAAATTTCTCTTCCCTCATCTTATACCTTGAGGAGTACAGCTTTTATTTAATCAAATTGTTATTACCTACTAGCTTGATTTTAAGGCACCGGCATGAATAGCTCAAAAAACAATTAGATTATTGGATGATAATAAAGAATAACTTTATATTCATGCATGACACATAGTCATGTTTGCCTCCATGACTTGTGCCTCAACAATAATGTCAAAGTCAAAGTCAAAACGTTTATTTCCTATGCTTACATGGACAAATGGTGTGGCATATTAATAATTTTACAATGTGAAAACAGCGTCTACATTTAAATACTAGAAAACTGAACAGCTACACACACTACACACACTTACACTTTGAATTAAAAGGGTGTTTTTTACAGAGACATAATTTCTACATACGTGAGCCATAGCAAGGGATTAAAGAACTACACTGTTCGAGTAGGGAGCTCATATAACAGGAAAGGAGGAACAATTTATCAGGTAAACATAAAAACAGAAGAAATACCTTCTCCGTGGCTCGGTGGCCGTAAGACCGCCTGAGGCGCAGGGGGTCGCGTGTTCGATTCCCGCCACGGGACCAGATTTTGTACGATCTACAATGTCTGGTTTCGGTTCTGGGTGTTTTCCATGTATTATATGTATGTATTTACAATAAATATATATCTATGTAGGTCGTATATCAGTCACCTAGCCCATACTACAAGCTTCGCTTAGTTTTGGGTTAAGTGATGCTGTGTGATTAGTTCGAAAATATTTATTTATTTATTTACCTTCTCATAATATATCTCCTTGGAAGAATATGTAGGTAAGTCGTATGTAGGCACTTAGTGTGCCATCGTTTCGTACTATTCACGGGCTAAAAATTCATAACAACAATCTTAGTAGTCAATTCTTGTGTTGGGGATGTTCTTGCCGAACATACCTACAATCACTTTTTGGTCTCTCGTTTGGAATCAAATTCAAATACATACATTTATACATTTTCAAAACGGGTTTTACTCACGTACACTATGACGATGTTATGCTAGTTTACGTGAGTAAAACCCGATTACAAAATTATTACTCGCTTTAGTTTTGAAAGACAATTTATTTCCATGAATTCCTATAGATCCTCTGACTATACCAGACAAAATTATTAAAAATGATTTTTAAATTAAAGTTAGCTAATATTCTCCAAAGTTGAACAAAATATGTTCAATTATGTTTGTCGTGAGTGTTTCTTTATTATTTAGTGCCAAACTCGGAAACTTTTAATTGGCGTTAAGGTATGTTGAAGACATGTTCTTTTTATATTAATCTGTTAATATTGTTTGCCTAGCTGTAAATTATCATATCATTGAAAAAAAAATTATTTAACATACTTGAAATTAAGGTTGTCCTATAATAACGTTTTACCTTTTCGATTCAAACACATTATTTCGATTTTACCTAACTCGACATTCGCGTCCACAGCTGCACCAATGCAGTCAAACCTTCTTTCTTTCCCATATACGATACATTTAATAGATTTTATTCCTCAATCATCAAAATCCTCGAGAATCAGCTTCATTTGTTCCCATCAGTTCCTATTTGTTTACGCACCCGTATAAAAGTTTATCGTCAATAATGCTGGGAATTTAAAACTGTAGCTTTGAACGAACGCCACTAAAATACAGATAAAAAGATACGATGTTTTGTTCCATACGGCTGGTTAACTGGGACTTATTTACTTTTATCGGAGAGGGAAAAAATATTAAAACGTACCATATCTACTCGAGTCTACTCTAAAATAACAAAAAAATAATAAACTGGTGTCTGACATTGAAATAAGTAGACTTCTCTCTAGTGCAAAATTCAAAACCTCAAAATTAAATTAAATTTTATGTCATAGTAAAAATTATAAAAATACTCTACAATAAATTTAAGAAAAACCCCCGATTCAAATGCCCTTATTTCCTAAAAAGTAAAACTCCTTAATATTTTGTAATGTGCACGCGATGCGCTTTCATTTGATACCCCACTCGAGTATATTTGCAGATTTTCGATTTTCCTTCCACACTCTCACCCCCATAACGGCTTAACGGCTTTTAACGGCTCAACCGATTTTCATGAAACATGTCTAAGAACACCCTAGCCAAACTCACCTTTCATACAAACTAAATTGAAATCGCTCCATCCGTTCGGGAGCTATGATATCCCAAACAGATAGATAGACCCATCAAACTTATAACACCCCTAATTTTAGGTCGGGGGTTAAAAAGCAACAACTTATGGATTTCGATACGAATCAATTTAACCTTATGAACGGGAGGTACATGGACGTCATGTTAATTCAGACGATATTAGAGGTATTAAAATTATATCACGAGACAATAAGTCTATTCTATACACAATATGTCTATTCTACTTAGACAGTGTTTCTTCTCTACCTAGACAACAATCGACGTGCTATGTATGACTGGAAATTCGCACTTGTTCTGTTTCAAACGAGTACCTTCTAAAATGGCCTGTAACTACAGCAACACAACCACAACCATTTAGCGGAACTAAAGTGATGATCTAACATTTATAGTAATGAGTTTAGAAGAGCTGTTTTATTAACAGTTAAAGATAAAGTCGGAATTCGTTAGGTTTATTTTCGGACGTGTCTGTGGTAGGGACTGGTTTTGGTTTTATAAAGATCTTCCGATAAAACTATAAACATAATTTTATTACTGAAATTGTTATTACTTAGGTAAATTATAACGCGCTATCGAAGCATTTTTAACGAGATTCTCAATGATTTTTATATATTAATACTTCCTGCGATAATTTCTAATATAAGTTTTATATATAATAAGTTAAAAATTTATTGATCAATATAACGAGTGCCCTGAACTTACTCAAATAATTAATTGTATTATGTGTAGTTCTATTATAATCGAATAAATTATTATTATTATAGAACAATTATAAAAAAAAAAAAAAAAAAAAAAAAAAAACAATACATGCACGTATTCATTTAGTAGTGAACTTGTTATGAAGATTACTCATGTTTCTATCAAGATGTTGTTGAGTACATTAAATAGTCATTGTTTTAAAACTAGAAAAAATACAGTTTTTTCCATTTTTTTTAATATGCTTTATAAGCCTTCATTTGACAACAATCTCACCTGATGTAAAGTGACGATGTTATCTAAGATGGGGCATGAAGACCTAGAAGGCTTCTCCGGATAGTGAAGTGACAGTACTTTTTGCAGATAAAAATGCTGATAAACAACTTTGATCTGAAAGTGTCTGCCGTGAAGCTGGAGGCTGCTATGATCTTCAGCTCCAGGGTCCAGGCGGTGCCGCTGCCCAAGCCTGATGATGAAGTGTATCTGGGGCACTTGAGTTCCATCGTGGCTTGGACGCCGGATGGGGTAAGTTTGTAACGTGATAACTTCTAGGGAATCTAAGCAGCTTTGACTCTACTCTTTGTGTGTTACATCAACATGTTTTTACACGACTATGGACTATACTATAACCCGGTTATGTGGTCATAAGTCTATGTATGTATGTATGTTCCTTTGTAGAACTATAAAGACCAAACGACTGGGCCGATTTTGATGATTCAAACGTCGATCGATTCATCTTAGTCCGACGAGTGTCACTAAAGACATGTCGTCAGTAAAAATTCTTTAAACGGCGTTAACTGGCAACTACTGGCCGCCATTTAACACGTTCCGACGTAAAAAGGAGATTCTTTTAATGCTTAACCTCAAAACTTTATCTCCAAGGACAGATATTGATTGATATCTTAATATATATAAATCTCGTGTCACAATGTTTGTCCTCAATGGACTCCTAAACCACTTAACCGATTATAATAAAATTCGCACACCATGTGCAGTTCGATCCAACTTGAGAGATAGGATGGTTTTTACGGCGAGAAAAATTCGAATAATTTCCGGGAAAATTTTATACCCGTGCGACGCCGGGGCGGGCCGCTAGTTCTTTTATAAAAAAAGCTGTTGATTGTAAGTTGGTCTCGTTTATATTTTATAACAATCGGTAAAGTAGTTCACGAGTTATATTGAAAAACTTCCTCATTTTATACCGAATTTGGTCGACCCAAGGTTCCTAGGTTCGAATCTCATGTGTTTTCTGCGATGTCTGGTTTATGCATTTTTGATTTGTTGTGTTTTGTTTATTAAGTTTCACCGAAATAAAAAAGGAGAAGGTTCCAATTGGCGTGTGTTGAAGTTTTCGAGTTATTGTAATATTCGACATTTTTTGATTCAGTGTTCGCGCAGCCTTATGTGCTTTTTTATTATTGTTTAAAAAAGGAGGAGGTACTGAATTTGGCGTGAATTTTTAGTTATCGACTTTCAATTAATTGATTTATGATACGGAAATAGTTGCCCACGGGAGGAGATGGAGGTGGCATTTTTATGCCGGTGCCTGCGGACCGAGTTAATTAATTAATATTTCCCAAGCTAAAAGTCGGTTATTTTTTGTTCAAATTATTACAAAGTTTCTTTGTTGGACTGTAATAATCTTTTAATTTATGAGCTTCACACCCAGCAGTGGAGTTTTATAAGTACGCTATCAAATACTAAAATAATGTTTGAAATAATTTTAGTAGTTTCTGAAAATATCTTCAACTAAATACAACTTTCTGAAAATAATTTTATGGTAATATTTATAAGTGGAAATTGTCAACTGAATTACATGTTTTTGAGAAGCAGTCCGAATTGTTTTTTTGCTCTGTGTTACAAAAAATATCATTATGTCTTACATATTATTATAAAAAAAGTCTGTCTATCCTAATGATCGCTGTGAACACAAAATCTACAAAACGGATCTTCGTGCAGTTCTCGGCAATAATTAGAGCTATTCAAGAGAATGGTTTTATGTTTAAGTGTATGATGAAGCGCTATTATTTATAGTTTAATATTTTACAGCACATGCGTCTAGTCAATGTGCCAGTGATTGAGGCGTCGATATGCGAAGACGCCACCTCACTTCAACCAGGGCACTATATCTGCGTAGGAGGTGTGCAAGATCCTAATAGGAACTTCTGCAGGGTAAGTCACAGATAATAAAATAAATAAACGAATATTTCCGGAAAATCCACACAATAATATCAAGTTCTGTGGTAAGCTCTGAGCTTGTGTTACGGGTTCAGATATCTGATATACTTAACATAATACACATACATATGAAGATATTTTTTATAAACACCCAGACCAAGGAGAAAGTGCGTGCAGAACATACAAACACTTGACCCCTCCCGAATCATCGGGACTGATGAGTGGTAAAGAACTCGTATTTCTTTTATATATATAATAAAATAATAGTTTTTTCAATGTTTGTAAAACACGAGTATTTAGTACTTTTGCTTGAGGTTCAAAAAGACTCATTCTTTTTACACCGTTACAATCATTGCGGTGCGATACGACCCATTCTGTAGGAGCCTTCGGGCGATTCATACCATGGTAAGAACATCTCGCGGTATGAAACTACTAAAGACGATAAAGTTATACTAACTCGTGAACCGCCGGTTTTAAGTAATTTTTATGTTTTTTTTTAAACTTCTTTAATTTATACAATATACTTGCTGACCCCAGCAAACGTTGTTAAGTAAAATGAAAAATAAATAGCATTAACAAGACTTTCTTCTTCTGATTATTGAAAAAGTTATTCATCTTTTCAAGATTTGAAAGTATCAATAACATATTTTTCAGTAGCTCGATAAATTATACATACATATAAAATAGTGAAATATTTTTTTAAACTGTTGTAGAATACTCTGACGAGTGTAAATCCAGAGATTATCAACTCCTTACCACAACACTAAACTTAGAAAAAAACATAACAGCTGTTTGAAATTGGGCATAAGTAAACCATTTTTATTACCTAGTAACTCAAATTCAGGCCCATAAAAATTCTAGCACCGTGCGACCCAGAATTATGAAACAATTTTGAACTCTTTCAATCATGCCAACATAAATTCTTCGCATAAATTTCCGCACACGGTTTTCATGAAATACTCACTTGACCTCCTTTTAACGTTTAAACCATTCAGTCAGACCCAACCAACTTTGAAATTCCTAGCACAGAATTATTTCAGTCATAAAAATTTTGCGACCGGAAAGTTAAAAAATTCGGTACATTTTCTGGTCAGGAAATTCTAACTGAAATTTCGGAATTATGCAGGATATAAATGATTATATGTATAGGCGTTTGGCAGGAACATGGAAATTTTGATTAAAATTCTTATGGTCAGTCTGAATCATCATAAAATTGTTTGCGCCCGAGATAGTAAAAAATCTCACTTCTAATGTTTCATATTTATCTACAAGTATTTCCTTCGGAAACCTAAACATTGTACCTATCTGTTATCTATCTGTTTCTCTAGAATGTACATAAATTCAGTTTGAAACTGCTAAGCTAATATTAATATAAAGGACAACTCTTCAACTGCTGAAACAGATTAATTTAATAAAAGAAACAAACTTTTAACCCATTTATCAAAGTTAGCAATTTCATCGCAAACCTACTTTACAGAACATTATATTTTTAGCTCCTTAAAGTATATTTATTTCTGTTTGAAACTCTTAATTAAATTTGCATTCAGTTCATTTAAAAATTCGTCCGTACAAAATAAGACTGCGGACAAATGTTGAAAATAAAAGCTTTTAAAGACTTACATTTTACTTTCTGTATTTTTAAAGAGTTATAAAATAACCTCAATGGCTCTGCGTACGCAGGCAAAAAGAGAATATGAATCACAGTTTACTGAATTTAGCTGGTTTGATACCCACTAGAATATTTGACAAGTTTTGGGAAACCATTTAAAATTATTCCTTATAACATTATAAACATTCCACTTTAATAATTTGGTAAAAAAAAACAATGTTTTACAACAATGTTTTTTATATTTAATAATTAATTTCAAAATGGCGCGCGTGTGACATCATGTGCCCGTTATCGGCTATAATAGAAGTTGTTGCAAAAATTACAGCTTTTCACTACTTAGTGACGTCATTCAGGCAGGCATACGTCAGCGCCATTTTGAGCTATTACTCCACAAATGGCTCGTGATCAATCGTGAAAATATTACAATTCTATTAATAATCTTCTATATACAGTCGTGGTCAACTAATTAGGGACACTCTTTGGTTAAACCGAATCGTGAATTTATTTTTTATTTTCCAACGAGTCTAAAGCATATTCCATATCTCTTACATGTAAGTATAATTAGTAATTTATGTGCCCGATTATACAAACAATAACAACTTCTTAAACATTAAACCTCTTTACAGTATAGCTGATAGATTATCGTAGTGCTATTTGTTCAAATAATGCTGGCTGGCCATTTAATTAGGGACACTGAGATATTGCGTTCTATTTCCAAAATTTGAATCTCAATACTTTTTTACTTCTTCTCTTATTGTTTCGTGGTAGTTTTGGCGGCAATCCCGATATTTATTATAAGTTTTGAAAAATATTTTGAAGAAAAATGGGTAAACATAAAAGTTGCGATCCAACACTACGAAAAATTATCATGAAGTTTGTTGTCGAGCATGGTTGGCCATACCGAAGGATAGCAGAACATTTAAATTGTTCAAAAACTATGGTATACAATGCAGTGCAACATGTCAGACGCAATAACACAGATTTAAATGTGCCCAGAACAAAAAGATCGAGAAAAACAACTCCGCAAAAAGATAGAATGATAACCAGGTTAGCTAAGAAAGATCCGTTTCTAGGCTCTATTTTAATTAAACACGAAGTGTTTGGGACAGACGAAAGAGCTGGTGTCTCAGCGAGAACCGTTCGACGACGTCTGGTAGAAGCAGGGTTGTTCGGAAGAGTGGCTCGCAAAGTACCGTTGTTGAAGAAAGAACATAGAAATGCTCGTTTGGCGTTTGCACGTAAATATGGACATTGGACCTACGCCCAATGGCAACATGTATTATTCTCTGATGAGACCAAGGTTAATTTGATTTCTTCAGATGGAAGGCAATACGTACGGCGTCCAGTAAAAGCGGAAATGAATCCAAGATTCACAAAAAAGCAGGTGAAACATGGCGGTGGAAACATTAAAATGTGGGGTTCATTTTCTGGACGTGGAGTGGGACCTGTGAGGAAAGTTCAGGGTAACTTAGACCAACATCAATACAAGGCAATATTAGAGGAAACGATGCTTCCCTATGCTGAGGAGCATCTCCCTATTATATGGACGTTTCAGCATGATAACGACCCGAAACATACCGCCCGTTCAGTCAAATCGTTTCTTACCAGTCAGTCAGTATCGGTGCTAGATTGGCCAGCAAATAGCCCGGACCTTAACCCAATCGAGCACCTTTGGTACGAAATCAAGAAAAAAGTAGCCACTTATCGTACCACAACTTTAGATGAACTTAATGAAGCTTTTTGTGAGGCATGGGCAAACATTCCTGTCGAAACATGCCAGAAACTGATAATGTCTATGCCACATCGGTGTCAAGCGGTAATTACTAACAAAGGTTTTGCTACTGGGTACTGATTTTACACGTAATAAAATGGAGCTGTTAAAGATATTATAATACTGCAGATTATTAGTTTTGTTTAACTCTATTTTTCATTATAGTTTACTGTCCTTAATTAAATGTCCAGCTACAGAATTATACCTTAAAATTGAATACATGGTCAACCTTTGATATTAAATACTTTTTTCTATTTATTTATTCTTTTATTTACAGCCATTTAAAGCATAATAATCGGACCAAATTATGCAAATAATAGTTACTGAGAAATCAATAGGGTTTTATATTTGTATGTACATAACCGGTTATTGTTCTTCACTATCTTGCATGTCCCTAATTAGTTGACCACGACTGTATATAAAAATGAATGGCTGTTCGTTAGTCTCACTAAAACTCGAGAACGGCTGAACGGATTAATCTTTTTTTTTTTTTTTTTTTTTTTTTTATTGTTGATAAGCCTTCATTTGACCACAATCTCACCTGATGTAAAGTGAAGATGTGGTCTAAGATGGAGCATGAAGGCCTAGAAATCTTATTTTAAATTAAAATTGTTTTTTTTCTAAATATTCGTGGACGTCTAGGGAAGTTTTAAAAGGCGAGCAAAAATCGAATAACTGCCGGGAAAATTTTTACCCATGCGAAGCCGGGGCGTGCCGCAGTATTTTATATAAATTGTCTATATTTTACAATACCGTGTTAGTTATGACGGCTTATAAATACTTACAAAGATTGTTTATCAAATTGTTTATCTATCCTAAAAAAATGCCATAAGCTTATCTCTTACCAAAATATGTAGATCTATATCCAATTAAAACATCATAAGGAACTTAGCAGTAATTTCTAAATAAATAATTAATCTAAAAGCACCTAATCTTTTAAACAATTAAGTTCTGCGTCGATATAATACCATGTTGATTAAATTCGAGGTCTCATTTTAATGAGGAGTTTTCAGTTCAGTACAATTTCTCATTATTGGACTCGGAGCGACATTTTGCCAGAGTCACGATATAAAATAGCAAAGAACATTACATTTTGCTCTACTGAACGCAATTTAGGTAATGAGAAATCTACACCTAATTGAATAAACCTGAAGAGTTTGTTTGATTGTCTGCACGCGATAATCTCTAAAAATTCTATCAGTGTCAGTGTTAGAAAGCCCATTTATCTATGAAGGTTAAAGGCTACTTTTTAGTGCGGGAAAATACGCTGTTTCCACGGGTAAATCCAACATCACGGACACGCCGTAAAGCTAGTAAAGTATAGTATAGAGGTATAGTAAATATAAATATACCTTTGATTGAAAGCGACAAAATCAGGATATTATTTTGCCTCAGGCCAATTAATTTCCTTTTTTGCTTTCTTTTTGCCCATTTATCAAGAAAGGCCTAAGGTTTATTAGGTTGGTTTACTAGCGTGATGCCAACTATCGCCCTAATCTAACTGTTTTGTTTTGACTTGAAGCTTTAGCACGATGAAAACTTTTTAAAATTTCCACAAATAAGTGATCGCACCAAGCCTACATATATTAATTAACCACTGCGTTATTCCCGGATAAAATTTCATAAAACATTAACATCAACTTCGTGGCGTTAAGAACTAAAGGAATTCTAGTTCTAATAAAAAAAAAACACAATGGTTGCCTGGAAGAAATTGCTTTAAACAATAATGCCGCCCAAGTACCTTTTTGTATTGTTTTATAATGGCTAATGGCCAGTACGGATATTTAATGGGGAGTAAAATCAAGTGTAACACGAAAAGTTGAGGCGTTACGTAGAAAGAGACAAAACATAATATATATCTGTAGGATTGAACGTGTAAAAGAATGAGATGGAATACATTACACAGCGTATCTCATTCTCGGGGTCTCCTCTTTGCGCGATACTTCGTAGTCTCACTGTATTTTATTTATATTATTTTGTAACATACTTTATGTAATACGCTTTATTGAAGTAATATAAATAATCCGAATAATTACAGATATATGTTTGTTTCTCTTATAATTTTAGCAGATGCGTTCATATACCCTTTTTTTCTATTCGATATACCTCTATATCATAATTATCGTTCGTAAGGAGTAAACTCCAATCGTGCGTCGTAGCTGACACACACACACTTTTTTTTGTATGAAAGGTGAGTTTGGCCCGGGTGTTCTTAGACATGTTTCATGAAAATCGGTTGAGCCGTTTAAAAGTTGTGGGGGTAAAAGTAGGGGAAGGAAAAGGACGCGTCCACATTACATAATATTATGTTGTTTTACATTTAAGGAAATGAAGGCATTGGAGCGGGGGCTTTTCAAAATTTTTTAATTTATATTTTATTTAATATTTCTAATTTAAAGCTAACAATTATATCAACAGAAAGACAACGGCGGTCCTGTTATTCAGAATGGAACACTAATCGCCATGGCTATGTTCGTGCAAACCTGCGCCATATACACGCGATCCCACGCCTTCCCTAAAGTAGCCGCGTTTGCGCACTGGCTGGACAGCGTCGTCTGGGACGAGCACAACCGACCCACCACCACCTCTTCTACAACCACAGTAAAAGGCACGTCATTTTAAAAATAACAGCACAATCAAGATTTGCTAAAAAAAGGGTGTCACCCTGCTGAATAGCACCTGCGCGAATAGCACCTGACAAAGTCGACTTAAAGAACCTGTCAATGTTTTTGGTCAGGTGCTATTAATGGATACATATTTATTGTCACGTTTAAGACACTGTCCATGCCCATTTTTTTCTAAGAAATTACTTCTAATGAGAGAGGTATAAGTTTTGTTACGCTACGCGGAACAGCGCTCCTTCAAGTAGTGCATTACCTAATTATTATTTATTTATTTACTGTCAATACTCTTACAACAATTTTTACAAGCTTTAATACCGAATACAATAGTTTGCTAATATAAACTTATTTATTTATTTATATTATCACATAATTTATACATAGTTAATTCAAGCCGTGTTGGCTAAGTGGGAGGACACTCGTGGGTTCAAACCCCGCCACGCACCTTGGGATTTTCTTGAGACATTTATGTGCGCTTTAAACACGTGCTTTAACGGTAAAGGCAAAACATCCTGAGGAAACCGGCATGTTCTGAGAACTTTAAAGAGTCGAAAGACATGGGTGACATTCACCAACCCGCACTTGGCCAGCTTGATGAATTAAGGCCTAATCTCTCTCGCCAAGAGAGAAGTCCCTGTGTCCCAGCAGTGGGAACGTTAATAGGGTGATGATGATGATGATGAATTCTAAAAGTAGCTACCTGCAACCGTTCGTCTAATACGTACTGTCATTAATAACTTTATTTACAGCAACCGCAGCAACAGAAACGGGAACTCCAAGCCTTATGGTCATGGACCCCAACAAGTTTATGCTAACCCTACCGTACGACCCCGTGAAAGTGCCACTAGAGCCGGATGAGAACAACGCTATAATGCCGAGGTATAAGATATATATAAATTCTTCATCCTGCCCTTGTCCCACACTATGTGGGGTCGGCACAACATGTGTTTTTCTTCCATTTCCCTCTATCACCCGTCATCTCAGCACTCACTCCTTTCTTACACATATCTTCTTTCACACAGTCCATCCATCTTTTCTTTGGCCTCCCTCTTCCCACACACACACATTCACATATCCATCCACTTTCATATCTAACGCTCTTCTCGTAACATGACTTTCGTTCCTTCTCATAACAAGATATATATAAATTATGAAGCTGAATATTTAGTTTCTTTATTTGAACGTGCTTATTTCAGGGACTACTAGTTGGATTTGAAAAATTCGTTTTTATTACTCCAGGCATAGTAGGTAGATATAATTTATAACACGGGGACCAGTTACAAAAGGAATGATGACTACATAGAAAAAATGTAACTGGATACCTATTCTTCGCTGTATCAATTTAATAAGAAAGTGCCAAGATAAAGTAGGTATCAAAGATCCGCAGTAAGGCCTTTTGACGAACAAATTAAGTACAAATCACATGATAGCGTTGCGTGATGTGAAACTTGCAAGAAAAAAAAAATAATAGGTGTATATTTTTTTAGTTATCTACCCTATTGCATATTCAAAACCTCAGCGGAGACCAAACGAATAGATTACCACTTGCAACGCAAGCGGTCTTTCGCTCACTTTGGGACTGTGATTCAGAAACCTATTCTTTATTTATACTCCTCATATTATTTACCTAGATATTGCCTAGTAGATAAGCTGTGAGAACCGAAAAGTCTTTAGACAAAAAAAAACTTTATGAAGACCGCAACAGATAATTCGGTCTAACTTGCGGGAGCACGATGAATGTAATTAACAAAAATTGAGTTAAATTGTCATCTCTCTTTGCTCATAGAAATGGCTGAAATGATAAGGACAGCTTTAAATAAAAAATAAATGAATATTTCCAGACAATACAAACAACAACATCTAGGCCAGTGGTAAGCTCTAAGCTTGTGTTACAGGTACTAGATATCTGATATCTATATAAATAAAAATGAATTGTTGTTCGTTAGTCTGATTAAAACTCGAGAACGGCTGAACGGATTTATCTTATCTTAGTCTTGAAATGTTCGTGGAGGTCTAGGGAAGGTTTAAAAGGCGTGAAATAATGGAATAATTGCCGGGAACTTTTTTTACCCTTGCCATGCAACGCCGGGGCGGGCCGCTAGTCCTTAATATAATAGTCATACATATATCTATAGATATTTTTTATTATACATATTAAACACCCAGACCAAGCAGAAAGTGCGTGCAGAACATACAAACACTTTCACCTTCGGCGGGAATCGAACCCACTACCTCTTGTGCCGCAAGCAGACCCTCGCCCACCGCGCCACTGAAGCAGTCAAACATAAATTCTTCATTTTGCAGAATAAGCCTCTACGAATCCTACCTCCAAAACATGGAGCGACTGCGGACGTCCACGACAGAAGACCCGCAGTTGTTGCAGCAGGAGAGGCTGGAGGCGGCGCGGCTGGCCTGGCTCAAGAAGCACGGCAAAGCCATGCTCATGAACTACAAGAACGTGGACTACGATTACAACGACCGAAATCACTAGTTGCTGTTTATTGACGACCTCTGTGGCTCGGTGGGCGAACGTCCGCTTGAGGCGCAGGAGGTTGCGGGTTCGATTCCCGCCGGGGGACCAGATTTTGTACGATCCACAATTTCTGGTTTCGGGTCTGGGTGTTTTCTATGTATCATATGTATGTATTTACAAAAAAAAATGTATCCATGTAGTATATCAGTGACCTAACACCCATAGTACAAGCTCTGCTTAGTTTGGGGTTAGGTGATGCTGTGTGAGTAGTCCGGAAATATTTATTTATTTATATTTATTTATTTATTTATTTCTTATCATTATATAGTACACTACACACAGTATTTTATTTTTTGTTTAAACTTCACAATATGCCGCATACATAAATTGTACTCCATGTTTGGTATTTCATTGTAACTGCGCACAGTCCGAATGAACTAATTTGTGTGCCTATATAAAAAGATAAAAATTTACATGTTATTGTAATTTTGTGCTTTTCTTTCATTGTTTTGATTCTGTTGTTGTCATTTATAATATTTATAAACATCATACTTTACATTATGATGATGATCACTTAAATTAAATCTACACGCTACTGTACGTAAAAATATATAGTTATAAGTTGGTTTCTCATGTAAGCGAATTATTGTAAATTCTTAATGAGAAATAAAGATTTTACAACTTGAACTAAATTGCACCTGAACTTATATAACCTGAACGATTAGCACCTGAGCTAACATCATCTGCACGAATAGCACCTGCTCGAATAGCACCTTACATGATCTACGAACAGCACCTGTCAATGATTTTAGGAGGTGCAATTCACCTTAGTTACGAAGTATGGATCCTATTTCAGGGTGCGCCTCTATCCTATCGTCGGACGTGTCCTGTCCGCCCGCAAGTAGATATAGCACAGAGGAGCTCTTACTCTCTTGCTTTTGTGAAATTACAAAATTAATAATAACAAATAATAATAAAAAGTTTCATTGAGTAAAAAGTCGTATAAAGCTAGTACATTCATGCGACCTTATCTTATTCAATTCGTGCACTATAACAATAAATTAGTTCGTTACAATATGACCACTTCACTATACTCGCTGGATAATATTTAACTTATATTGAAATGAAGCTACGAATCAACTATAGATAATAAGTGCGATAACAAATTCATTTTACATAGCGGAAAGGACCACGGAGTTCAGTTTAGACAACAATGCAAATAATAGTTCCTCGCTCGCACTCAGTTCACTCCAAATACTTTCGAACTCATCTTAACCAACAACGATACGTATAATACAGAACCCAAGCTTTATTGAAAATGTTCTCGTCTGCAACAGGAATCCTGAACTTCACCGCTCATTTGCATGGAGCTCAGTCCAGTAGACCTACCACGAGTTGCCACTTACGACGTAGATTACAACATGTTATAAGCTGAATCAATCAACTCATTCGTACCGCTAAAGACTGGAACAAGTTGCCTGCATCTGTCTTTCCTTTAGATAACAACCTGGGTATCTTCAAAATAAAGTTAATAGGTACCTTTAAGACTTCACCCATCTTAGACCACTCCGTTACTTCATATCAGGTGTGATTTTGGTCAAATGAAGGCTTATCTAACATTGTTAAAAAATGTTAGTTGTGGAAAATCTGTCATGTGCATGGGATACAACATGTTGTGATCTCCAACAATCGTAAGTGGCAACTCTTGGTAAGGCTACAGATCGCGGATTCCGATTAAACGTTTCAATTAACTGAAAATACCTAATTTCGAGAATCGCATTAAATGTGAAACTGCTTGGAAGTGGTTTAGACTATTTGGAACCTTGAATAATTTCGCATAGTTTAAGTGAGATTGGGTAGGTCTAGAAGTATGTTAGAGGAGTTATAAGCAAAGGCTGTCATGCCCTGTTTGTGTGTGTATGTGCGTATAGTAAACATCGCGAAACGTTGCTCCGAACGATATTTATTCTGAAACCTATAAAACTTCACGTGAACTGCAGTGAAATATCATCAGCGAGAACCATTTAACCTGGGAACATAGGATTATATGCATCTAGTGGTAAGTCATTTATTTATTTTATTCTATTCGGAAAGAAACAGTTATAATTACTTATCTAATACACATATTAATTACTAACCATCTATATGTTTTCGCATATTGAACCTCAATAACACACGAAAACTTTCAAATATCATAATTAACAATAAATAAACACAACGATAACAAAAACTTTAAATGAAATAAATGAAGACTGAATTTGGCTACACGAATATAAACTAATAGAAAAACAAATTAAAAAGTATTAAACCAAAAACATTCATGGACATAGTTGTAAGGCAATTAATTAACTTGGAAATATAACACAAGTAACGGACATTATATTTATTATGACATTTACACACACATACACACATATGCTATTCAAAAAATGTACAATAGATGACCATTTGATACAATTTTCAGTTTAGTTCAGTTTCTTGTAATCGGACTTTGCGCTTGAAGCGACAATTTGCCAGTGTCGAGTTAAATAAAAACGTTACACAAGTCAGCAAAATGACTGACCTGAAATGACTTGAAGTTGGCATAATTTATACTGACAGATTACCTCATTATCTGTATTTCATAGAAATAAAATTCGAGTGTTAAAAAAGTAAAGGGAATAATATATATTTTTTAATTAATTTATAATGCTCAATTCTTTCTTCTTCTTGACTTTTCCTATTTGTGAAATCGAACTATGGAAATAAATTATTTGTATCTGTTGAGTGTGCAATGGTAAATGCCAGCAATAGCTTTACTAAAAATTAGTTTTTGCTGGAAGAGTTATATATTTAATTATATATTGTAATATTTAGGTATGTATTTACAAAAAAAAGTTTAGTTTGGGGGTAGATGCTGTGTGATTGTCTTATGAGTCCTGAAATAGTTATTATTATTATTATATCAAACAAATCCATCGACAACATTGTTGTAGACGGGCCACAATAAGAAGGGCGGCTTATCCCTTAAAGGGTTGCCCATCGATCAGTTTAAGGGTGCCGACGACTAACGATTTAACTTAATTATCGTAATGCTGTGAAAAATATTAAGGGATTTACGAATTCCCATTGTGGCCCAACAAGATTAATTTGCGCTTTTTTCCGGTGTTATAAATGCAAAAAAAAGACTGTTCATGACTAATTGGAAGATGTATGAAATAGGCCGATAGTTAATAAGTTATGTACTCAGTTATGCTCAGAGAGCTCGTAAACGAAGGTTTTATCAACAAAAAGTATTGACTGCCAAGACTGCGAGTAATTAATTATCTTTCTCTTCTCAGTAAGAATTTTTCTTGGAAGTAAAATCATCCTGACTGATCTTAAAGTAACAAACTATTACTAATTTTATTAAAATTCTGCGTCTTCACGAAATTCTGTATAAAGCCGTCGAATTAGTCAGATTGTATTTGTCAAATCTTGCCGAATGCTCGTCGATATAAGCATTCGATGAACTAGAAAGGTGAATTTCATGCTAGATAATAATAAGAGTCCTAATCACCGGTCGCTTGAACCTAGCTTCGTGGCCGGTGATTCTCCGTTTTGATATATTTGTTACAGTAGGTAGATTTATATGATTTTTTATGTAGTCTATTGTAAAAATTATATTATTGACGTGTTTTCAATTAAATGAAGACAGTAATCATTTATTTAATCATCATCATATTGAATCATTGAAATAACGTGACCACTGACGGGATCCTACAAAATAACTGAATTAATAGATAATACCATTCTGTAAGTATTATTAGAAGAACTATTGTTGAACCTCTTTTATAGAAAACAAAATACTAAGCCCCGATTTCTCCCGATTTATTTAGTGTTAGTAATAAGTTTATTAAAACTGTTTGTTTTCCTCTTAAATAAAAAAATAAAATAAAAATTATTAACATTTTTCAATGGATGATCTCGGTTCAATAAAACTCGATTTGTAGCATAAAATGGTGAAATCGGGGCTTAATGTTTTTCCTCAGAACCAGTAACAACCATAAAAACAATAAAAAGTAGTATTTAACTGCGAATTTTAAAAGCTCACCACATCCGCAGCAAATAAAACCGAAAAAGAGTGTTGAATAATTACTTAACTAACCCGAAGTGACCTGGTGCCGTCGCCCTATATTAATGAGTCTTAGCTTAGCCTCACGAGACGCGTCCGGGATGAGATTAAATAAACATAACAGGAGGGCAATTCTCGGTTTTATAATATATTTCAAAAGCGGTTATTTTGAGCATAATCACGAATTCGTTATTATAAATGTCACATCGAAAAAAATAGCGAAAGTTCATAAAATCAGTAAACTCACTTTTTATTAGTTCGTTCACTGATTTATGTTTCTTTTTATGCCATTGTACACACTTCTAACTAGATTTCTTGTTTTGGCTGGTAAGCATACAGTTCACGTTTATCAAAATCTTATCGACAAATGTTTATCTTCTAAGCTAAATTATAATAATTAACTAAAATTGGAATAATTTGAGCGAGCTTTTAACACGTGCTTTAACGGCGAAGGCAAACAACATTGCCCAGTATTTAAAAATACCGACGATTTTTATAAACTATCATTATCAAAATTGAAATATTTTCATGTTGGTTCACTATAAACACTATTTCAAAATGGCGTTGGTATGCCTGCGTGTGACGTCACTGAATAGTCGAAGTTACAATGTGAGAAGTTTAAACAAAATGGCACGTGACCTCATACGCGCCATTTTGAGAGCAACCGTTAATCGCGCACTTTTGGCAATTTGAAATTCAATATTAGATTTTTAATGTTACGCCTTGTTTTTACCGAAATATTAATGTGATATATTTATAACGTAACAAGGAAGCATTTTAAAAAGATTTCCGAAATTAATCAAATAGCTTATTGCGGTCCAAACCTTTAACTTACCTACTCCTTATCTCTGGTCCATTTCTATTACTGAAAATATGCCACAAAGCAAAAAGATCTTACATAACACATAAGATAACAGCGGCCTCTGATCCGGTACAGGCCGGTTTAAGCCGGTTTGAAGCCCATAAGTCCGGATCTGTTGCATACTTGATACGGGGTTTAATCCGTTTGAATTATTAACGGATATAAACGTCCTGTGGCTATAAGGGTTAGGTTATTCTTTAGCGAGATACGCACGAGAGATACGCTTCTAGATATATTTCTAGATATATTATATTTAATATGTATTTATTAATACTTAATCATTTTATATAAAATGATATTATACTTATGTAATAAAAAAATAAAATCGGTTAAAAAAAACTTGTTTATACAAAATAACACGTGACCTCCGGGTGGTGCACAGAACAGTCTCTGGTAGGCTTCGGCCGCTAGGCCAGTGCGTGAAAAGATTTTTTCGTGTTTCGTAATGTGGTCCGGAGAAGCCATCTTCTAGGTCTTCATGCTCCATCTTAGACCACTTTACATCAGGTGAGATTGTGGGCATTTCTATCATAAATAAATCTAAATTTAAAATTTAAGAAAAACCCCCGAATCCAATGCCATAATTTCTTTAAACATAAAACAACATAATATTATGTAATGTGGACGCGATGCGATTTCATTTGATACCCCACACTAGTATATTTGCAGATTTTCGGTTTTCCTTACCCACTCTCACCCCCATAACTTTTAAACGGCACAACCGATTTTCATGAAACATGTCTAAGAACACTCGCGCCAGACTCACCTTTCATACAAAAAAAACTAAATTTAAATCGCTCCATCCGTTCGGGAGCTATGGTGTCACAGACAGACAGACAGACAGACAGACACACAGACAGACAGACAGACACGTCAAACTTATAACACCCCTATATTTTGGTCGGGGGTTAAAAAAAGACTTATTAATCAAATTACTGAATTGATAATGATATCTCTGTTAGTAATCCAAAAGCCTTAATTATACTTAAATTATTTCTATACCTACCTACCTGCGTGATAACATACATAGTAAGGAAACAAGCTCGCATGACCTGACCTCGGCGTGAGGTTCAAGGTAGTGCTAAGGGAATAAACAGTAATTATGCTTAAGCGTCACAGACAGCAAGTTTCTCAGCCACAGCAGCTTTGTGTATCTATGAAGATGAGATTTTCTCGTATTCTTAAATATATATAAATAAACTAGCGGCCCGCCCCGGCGTCGCACGGGTATAAAATTTTCCCGGAAATTATTCGAATTTTTCTCGCCGTAAAAACCATCCTATCTCTCATGTTGGATCTAACTGCACATGGTGTGCGAATTTTATTATAATCGCCGATTATACCATAATGATTAACCACTTAACCGATTATTAATCGGTTAAGTGGTTTAGGAGTCCATTGAGGACAAACACTGACACGAGATTTATATATATTAAGATAAATATTTTTACGGGCAATCCTCACAACATTCTAGCCTCCTGGTAAGCTCCAAAGCTTGTGTTACGAAATACTATACATCTGATATACTTAATATAATAGACATACATATGTAGATACTTTTTATTATACAAATTAAACACCCATATATAACAAACAGTATAGCATAGATTCAGTTCTCATAGACAGTGCAGAAACCCATTCTGAATAAGTCATTGGAATGCAATATAATTAATCTGTGTAAACGCCACTGCTCTCTCTTGTTAGTAAATGTCAGATCCATCCAAAGGTTGCCTGCAATAGATCGCTATAGTGATAAGGAGGCCGCCCATCGTGTCACTGTACGTTTGTTCCTATATTGTGGTGTTGCAATAAATATTTTTGTAGTTGTATTTTCTTCTAAAAAAGTAAATTAAACTCTATCTGTAAATATGTATGAAATGCATGCGAAAAGCAAGCTGTAATTTGCAGAAATACATTCTAAATACTTCAAAATACTGCATTATGTTTAGTACTTTTTGTACACACCTAAAGACCTTGTTCTTAAAAGTTATACAAAACGCATTGCAGAGCACTGCTCTCCTATCTCCACACAATAAGTGGACCTCAGCAAAATGGCATTATACCCCATAATAAGGAAAAATATATTTAAGCATGTTTTTGATAGAATACGTGAGACGTTAATGAGAAACGAATGATAAGTATTTATTCATAAAAATACAATGTAAATTTTATTTAACAAATTTTAAAATCGTGTTTGTAAATATTTTTTTCATATGTAAGTGGAGGTTTTGTCTGTTCACGTCCGTAAGTGTTCACCCTATGAATCCTTACACGTGACCTCCGGGTGGTGCTAAGAACAGTCTCTGGTGGTAGGCTTCGGCCGCGGCTTGTCACCAACCTCCGGGCTGGGCCAGTGCGTGAAACGATTTTTTCGTGTTTCCTTATGTGGTCCGGAGAGGCCATCTTCTTTCTAGGTCTACATGCTCCATCTTTGACTACATCGTCACTTTACATCAGGTGAGATTGTGGTCATATGAAGGCTTATCTAACATAAAAAAAATGTTAAAAACGCTATACCACATATTGGATGTGACTTGACGTCACTTCGATGGTATACAACGTATGTCTCTGTCTTCTCAAATATAAGTATAACTTGGTTTCCGCAGTTATTTTTAATTGTTTTGAGTGGCGTCACGAGCCAACACTATGGCGGCTACTGTTTCCGTGCGCAAATTCAAATTTTTTTTTTTTTTTTTTTTATTATTGATAAGCCTTTATTTGACCACAATCTCACCTGATGTAAAGTGAAGATGTGGTCTAAGATGAAGCATGAAAGCCTAGAAGATGGCTTCTCCGGACCACATTACGAAACACGAAAAAATCGCTTCACGCACTGGCCCAGCCCGGAGGGTGGTGACAAGCCGCGGCCGAAGCCTACCACCAGAGACTGTTCTTAGCACCACCCGGAGGTCACGTGTAAGGATTCAGAGGGTTACCACTTACGGACGTGAACAGCCAAAACCTCCAAAATTAAAAAAGTTGAAAGCATTTTTCAGTCTAATAAAAAATAAAAATCTACTGGTTCATAGTGCCCTCATATTTAAAACCGTTATTAAAAAAGGCGTTATAACAATATTCAACACCTTTAGGGCCATCCATCAATACCTATTAAAATCATCGGATAAATAATTTCGATAAATAAACATGTTAATATATTTTCTTATTTTTATGGGCTTACTTTTTTTCCTGCCCCACTCTCACCCCCATAACTTTTAAACGGCACAACCTATTTTCATGAAACATGTCTAAGAACACTCGCGCAATACTCACTCACCTTTCATACAAAAAAAAAACAAAATTGAAATCGTTGTATTCGTTCGGGAGCTATGATGTCCCAAACAGACAGACAGACACGTCAAACTTATATCACCCCTCTTTTTTGTTAGGGGGTTTAAAAGACCGACAGTCTAGCAACTTTTCTCCGATAGCAATACATACAAGAATAAAGTGGCAGTGGCAATACATACTCTAATATGCGTCAGATAATTCATTATTTTCGTACATTTTATCTCCATGGTATAATATACTAACTGCCCAACTTGAAGGATGTAAACCTCGGACATATTTATCAAACGTTTTCTACTCTTGCAATTTTTTTTGGCTTTGTGGGATAACTTTACTTTGTCTTTGTGAAACTTTGGAAAGTATTTATTTATTATATTATTCTTCTATAAGCAAATGTACTAGCTATATGTTAGTCCGTTACTTTTGAGTTCATGTTTTCGAAAATAAACAGATCAAGTTTTCTTCAACTTTCAAAATTATCGTGAGTTAAATATACATGTTCAAAAATTTTACCAAATTATTTTTTTAAGGACTTTTCTCGATAATAAATTGTCCGAAACGTTGAGAGAAAGCAGTAAAATTTAATACATGAGTAAGCACCGGTTTTTTTTACTTTATCAAGTTTTGTATGAGAGTTCTTGTTTATGTTTATGAATTTTTGGTAAAAATCCTTTGATTAAAAATCGGCTAAACCATCAAATCTTATCGGCAAATTTATTTCTTATCGGCAATTATTGAAGTTTTACTAATATGATTTCATTCTTACTGTATCAAACAAATGTTGATTAAAATGCTCACAGTCCCGTGGTAAGTTCTTAGCTTTTATTAGTAAAAAGATAAAAAACTATATCTATACTAAATATTTAAAGAAAAATGTAGCTTTGTAGTATATCAGTCACCTAACACCTAGGTTAGGTGATGCTGTGTGAGTAGTCCGGAAATTATTTATTATTCGCTTTTACTTATAAAGCTGCAGAGTTTTTTTGTTTGAACGATATTCAGGAAACGTCCGATGGTCTCGAAAAGCATATTACACTCAGGCTGTGAATATATCACTGGCCTGTGGCTCTAGCTCAAATATTTTCTCCTCAGTAACCCAACCCACGTCTCTAACCCATGTCTAACAAATTTTTTATTTAATAGTGAGCCTACATTAGCGACCTACGCAGTGGCGTAGCTAGTCGCGGGGCGGAACCCTCCAGTCCAGTGGGCAACTATTTTATTTAAATACTAGCGGCCCGCCCCGGCTTCGCGCGGGTAATTACCTCTATAAAAAAAAACCGGCAATTATTCGATTTTTCTCGCCTTTTAAACCTTCCCTAGACCTCCACGAGCATTTCAAGACTAAGATAAGATAAATCCGTTCAGCCGTTCTCGAGTTTTAATCAGACTAACGAACAACAATTCATTTTTATTTATATAGATTATTATAAATATTTTCTCCTTGGTCTGGGTGTTTAATATGTATAGTAAAAATATCTATATAATGTATGTATGTTATATTAAGTATATCAGATATCTAGTACCCGTAACACAAGCTTAGAGCTTACCACGGGGCTAGATTTGATGTGGATTGTCCGTAAATATATATTTATTTATTTATATTTATTAACTAAAATGAGTAGCAAGTTGCTGACTATAATATCCTATAACATAATTTTAATGACTATTGATTTAGGCCTTTAAACTACCTACGTTATCTTAATGATTTTTTAAGTCATAAACCTCACTGTTTGGGTTAAACTATTTTTATTTTATGCAAAAAGAGTCTTAATCTTAAGACACATCTGTAGTGCGCAGGTGCACGCAAGATCCGATCCTGCACCTCCGGGAAAGCGCCCTGTCGTGCTACCAATTACACAAGTGCGTCAATCACGTGACAAGTTAAAATCCTTCTGCACTTTAAATATCGGGTTGAAACCCCACTAACGTCATTTTTATTTTTATTATTGATAAGCCTTCATTTTACCACAATCTCACCTGATGCAAAGTGACGATGTGGTCTAAGATGGAGCATGAAGGCCTAGAAGATGGCTTCTCCGGACCACATTACGAAACCCGAAAAAATCGCTTCACGCACTGGCCCAGCCCGGAGGGTGGTGACAAGCCGCGGCCGAAGCCTACCACCAGAGACTGTTCTTAGCACCACCCGGAGGGGGGGGGGGGGGGGCACTAAGCGGAAATGTGTGAATCAAGAACTCTCCCGTAACCCACAGTCATAGCTGTTGGGACTACAGCTATGTCCAGAAGCTACTTTTAGCGTTTTTTTTATGCTTGATAAAAATGCTTGATTAATGAAGGCTTCATTTGCCCACAATCTCACCTGTTGTAAAGTGACGATGTAGTTTAAGATGGGACATGAATACCTATAAGGTATACGCGGTAATTTATTCGCGGGCAAAGCCGTGGGCGGGAAGCTAGTTGTTAAAAAAATGTGATGACTTATATAATTAGTGAAAATACCAAGATGTCTTAAAGGATTAGGGCTCTTAATGAGAGAATCACTCAAGATTATGCGTGTACAAATACTCAACAGTTCTCACACCTTGATGAGTGAAATATGATGAACATTATATTCAAATGTTTGATATAATCTATCATCTACTAGGAGACAATAATAAATTACAACATCGCTTTAACATAATCCACGATTAATTTACATTTGCATAAATAAAATAGGCCTATGAAAATGAAAATGAAAATGAAAATGAAAATGAAAATGAAAATGAAAATGAAAAATGAAAATGATCTTTGGTGCAGTATGAGTCTAGTCTAGTAATATATATATATATTCAATTTGATAATTAAATTCTCAATTCAGTCAGTCTTCGTTTAATTAGGATAGCATAAGTAGTTCGGGAGTTATTCGGGTTTATGGGACTGACCCGTTATTTTTGAAACAGAGTGTAGCTTACAGTACCTAATCTAAAAATTCTTATTCAAGCCTTGTTTTAAAATCAGTTCTAATTCAGGTTAAGTAGTTCGGGAGTTATTCGGGTTTATGGGACTGACCCGTTATTTTTGAAACAGAGTGTAGCTTACAGTACCTAATCTAAAAATTCTTATTCAAGCCTTGTTTTAAAATCAGTTCTAATTCAGGTTATCATTCGACAAGGGCCTAATCTAGGGCTTTCCAATAAATAAATAAAATTGCTCGGTTTGTTGCGAGGCATGTGGGTATGTACATTTGCAATACTATTTATAGCTCTCTAATTTTTTATTTTTATTTTAGGTTAGCCTTCATTTGACCACAATCTCACCTGATGCAAAGTGACGATGTGGTCTAAGATGGAGCATGAAGGCCTAGAAGATGGCTTCTCCGGACCACATTAAGAAACACGACAAAATCGCTTCACGCACTGGCCCAGCCCGGAGGGTGGTGACAAGCTGCGGCCGAAGCCTACCACCAGAGACTTAACTACAAACTTTAGTTTTTTTTTTAATTTGATTATTTTTTAAAAGTTATTTTAAACACTTATTTGCACAAAACTATGTTAAAAGGGCTTAATGCCTAAACGTAATTTATTTTCACTGTGTTACGTCTCTGATTTGTGTTTGACTTAAAAAAAATAATACATTTATTTCAGACAGCAATTAATCTAGTTTTTAGACGTCCTACGCTGCGGTTGCATCCACAACCCAAGTTAAAGGTTAAAATTATCCCACACTTAATTCCACTTTATAACAAAGGTTTTGTAGAATGAACTAAATAAACTCCTAGATTAAACTGCATCGCGTAATTTAGGGCTTAAACAAAGCCAGTTGCTTCAGAGACTGAATTAAATTTTAATAATTGAGAGAGCTGGTGCAACTTTACTGCTAGAAAATGTGAGGTATTCCTAAAAGAGCGCCGAAGCCGAAGCCAAGCCAAGCCGAAGCGCTCCAAGCTGAAGAGCGCCAATATTTTATCTATTTTTACAAAAATATTTAATGAATTTTGCACAGCCTTTTAAGTATCACAAAATTAGTCGAAAAAATGTGTGAATAAACATGAATCATTTTTAGAATACCTTTCTGTGTATTTATTTTCATTAATTTAGTAAGTCTTTGTTATCTTTTGAATTGAATTTGGATGTTACTACAAAAAAAAAGTTTCTGAATGTCCTATGTTTTGATTTGCCGGCTAATCAGCTGTTGTAAGACACTATAATACCTTTCTGATAACACTAAACTTTAACACATTAAAACTGTCGTTTTATGTCGATTTTTTGCGACAACTATAGCAACATATATATGTATATACCTACTCGTATATATTATATTGAACAAGGGTAAAAAATATGAACGCTTATTTAGAGCATACCCAAATTCCTTTAAGTAATAGAAGTCTATTACTCATTTGGTATATATTTCATACTTTATCTATGACCTATTGCTTCTCAAGCTCCTTACGAAGCAGTAAATAAAAAAGCCAATAAAAAAATAACTATTGCCGCACGACAATACCAGGGAACCATAAATAACGTGGAAAAAAACTCCACGGATTTGCCCGATACGCAAGAAAATAGTTTTTCAAAGTACCAGGGCGCCATGGCGGCGTAAGAGGCTTACGTAAATCCGCCGCAGGGCACGTACGGAAATAAATCTCTATCCACCGCACATTTACTGTTTATTGTAGCGTAGAGTTGGACTAAATCGATTTGGGAATCGAGACGAATCGATTGTGGTTAAATTGCTTTAATTGTTCTGCGGTCGATTATTTCACGGAAAATTTAGAGTTTATTTTTCAAAATTCATGAATCTTATTGGAGTATTAAGAATTTTTTTTAAGATTTTTAACTTGAACGCAATAAGACTATGCTTGTCAGAACTAATTTAATTATCTTACCCAACGGAAAAACATTTGGAATTGACAGGGTTGTTGACAGACCATTAATATTCAAGAATTTAATATTGCACAGGTTTTTTGTCCTACATCTTTTCACAAAACAAATACAACAACATTCAATTTAAAATTTTAAAAAGCCTGTTGCATAATCAAGTTATCAATTACTTGTCACTATCGAGTATTCTGGCACGTTTGAAGCACTTAATCGAGTATTCATACGCCTCAAGCTACCAGCATGACCTTTCATTTGATACCCAACGCGGGTAAATATGTATTCATAAATATTTACATACATATCTTCATACGTATCTACATATCTTCTGAAATAAATTTAGTATGCTATGTGACGTCCTAATTTTTGTTCATACAATGTCATCCAAACTATAAGTGTAGGTATTCAAAGTTTCAGCTTAATCTGTTTAGGGTATCTCCTTCAAATTTAAGTTACAAGAAAAGAACGCTCTCGACTAACCCATTTTTTGAACAAAAGAAACCTTCAAAATTATCCGTTTGGATAATACCCGTTTTGTGTTAAATAGAATAATAATAGTTCTGTATCCAAGAATTTAATGTTTCCGTAACGTGTAAATTAATACGTGGAACGTTAAATTGAATTTACTGTTCTAAATAACATAACAGATGCTATTAGCTCGTGTCTCGGATGCGGCTTTAATTACGGAGTGCATCTTAGTCTATCTCCGCAAGGATTTTAATATTTGAGAGAGAGAGAATCCATTTATGAATTAGTCTATTAGTTCACAAACACTTGCCATACATATTAGTTACAATTAACCTTCTGTTTTGGACTAAAAGGATTTGCCTCATAATTAATTATACCAATGAATGCAATTATTACACAAAATATGCATTTGAAGTAGACTAAGAAAGGTACCTATTTATCCTTCGTACTCGGGTACTCTCGGTGGTCCCGAGTTCACAAAATTTTACATCAGAGAATGAGGGACTATCCCCACTAACCGTTGTGCAACCCTAAAAAAAACCGTTATGTAACCCTTTAAAAGAAGTTTTCACACATGCAATAATGCAAGTAGAAGTTTAATTTTATTCAGAAATGCAGCACAATTCGAATAGTTTTAAACTAGTCCCATCCCTATATTTCCATTTACTCCAGACTCAACAGTTAGACTCGATAATGCCTAGTGACATTTTGTCACGCACTATCGTAAAAGGAAAGCAAGATGGAGACATTTTCGTATCCGCTTCCGCCATCCTAAAACAGAGTGATGGCTTGACATGCCAAATACAGAATGTGTTTCTATTATAATGAATGATTTACTGTGTAGAAACATGAATAGGTATATCATAAGGTAATTTATGAGAACATGCTTTAATCTTAGGCCAGTGATACACTTCAACAAATCTTTCTAATGTAACAATTTCATTTCATTAACCAGTAACATTTCGTTGTAGCTTGCGTTATGTTTTTTAGTTCCGTACCCTAAGGGTAAAATGGGACCCTATTATTGAGACTTCGTCTTTGTCTGCCTGTCTGTCTGTCACAAGAACCGTGATATATACAGAGTTGAAATTTGCCTTTAGGCCGCGTATGTAACCGAGTTTTGTAACCAAATACCAACTAAGAACATTTTCTCTTGTCTCGTAACCAGTCACAAACTAAGACATTCTCGGCCGCTTTGGAAAATGCTTTGTTCGCTGCGAGTTTATAAAAATGAAGAAAGTTTTATCTATATTCTTTAACAGTCAGCCAGCCAGATATCAAAGGAAATTGTCCATATATTAGCTTACTCCTTATAATTCGTTCATGAATTTGTAGTCGGAATAAAATTTTTACAACAAACGTGATTATAAGCATAAGCAACGATGCGCGCGGCAGACTGCGGTTAAGGATGTGTAAGAATTTGTTGAATTAAGATGATAATTGTTGAAGGAAGTTTCGTATGCTTATAGGTATCTATGGCAACGGGCAAAAGTCGTCACATTGCGTAGAGAATTTATGGCAAAACAAAGTTTGCGGGGTCAGCTAGTATTATGTACCTATATTTTAATAATGCCACTGCGTACATAAAACCCAAACAGACTTTACTCGGGAATAATTTTCTTCGGATTCCTCAGAATGGCGTTCAACTGAATAACATATTTTTTACTTTATAATTTTCATCAAGCGCAAAATCCAATTACAAGAAACTGAACTGACTTTACTCGACATAAGCACCCATAGCTGGGGCAGGTTGTGAATGTCAAATGTCCTTCAAACTCTTCCGAGTTCTCGGAACATGCCGCTTTCCTCATGATGTTTACCTTCACCGTTAAACACGTGTTTAAAGCGCACATATTTTTTTCAAGAAGAAAAATCCAGAAGTGTTCTGCTAGGTTTGAACTCATGACTTTCGGTATGAAAGTGGAGTGTGCTCCACTTAGCCAACACGGCTTTTTGAACTATAGGACTATTATTAATAAAATACAATCTCAGGTTTCCTTATACTTCAAATGAATTCTTTACATCTAAAACGTTTCAGAGCTTCGGTTCTGTCGAATTCGTATAATGCCGCAATTAAATTTGAAAGGAACAATTGAAATCCTTTCAGAAAATGGCCCAGCTCTCTGAATTGAATGTTCTCCTCAAATACGCTGATATTTCAATCTGTCGTAAACCATCACGGAAATAAAAACATTGACCTTTTGTTTGCTCCAGTTGTACCTTAAGTCTCACAATTGTATCCACCACAGTTCAGATTTTCCTAAGCTAATCATTGTAGGAGAATAACATAGAGAAGTTTAATAAAAGTAGTTGAATTTTTTAATTAAATGTTAACTTATTTTTTATTGAATTGAATAATGTAATGCTAATTTTACAATTGCATGCCTGGACAGGTAGAATACATTGATACATGTGAGATTTAAGCCATAACATCGCTGTAACATGTATTTACGCAATAAATAAACTGTGAACTTTGAAAAATAAAGACACATCAGTTCAGTGTCTTGTAATTGGACTTTGAGCTTGAAACGAAAATTTGCCAGTGTCGAGTTAAATAAAATTATAAAGATATTATTCAGTTGAAGGCCATTTTTCAAGACACATCAAAAGCTAAGATATGGACCGATACAAATATTGGAATGAAATAATAAAAGCAATGTCGGTCAAAGGCAAAGTAGATAATTGTAAACAACTTGTTTTTCATATTTTTCTCGTTAACGGCGAGTTTCTCAAAAGTAGGTAGAAAAAACCCACAAAAATTGTTTGCTTACTTTTTTAACGCATCGCGGATGATGAAAATAAAAATATGCACCACCTACGTTTACCCATACATAACCCATATATAAATGTATGAAATAATATTTCCTACCTGCGCCGGTACTGTGTGTACCAATTATTCACTGATATACATATAATATTTGATTCACTCATTTAAACTAATATTAGAAAGCTGGAGAGTTTTTTTATTGTTTGTTTGAACGCGCTTATCTTTAGAACCACTGGTCCGATTTGATTCACTGTTTAATAGCCTATTTATCGAGAAAGGCTGTAGGTTACTTACCGCGGAAAAATACATAGTTCCCGCTGAAAAATCCATAAAACGGCAACGCGTAAAAACCTAGCAACTTTATATTCACTCAATGTTAAACATAAACTTTGAATCAAACTTAGCGATAAATATATATAAAAGCAAAAAATACCTCATCATCAAAGGCATCGGGGTCCGCCATTGTCACCTTCTTCTTGTCCTTCGTGTTCACTCATTCACTGGCTACCATTCACTCGCGCTCCGGTCGCGGTCAGCTCGCCGTTCATTTCTGCTGTAACAAAAGAAAAAAAAATCAAATTGATGTTATTGTACTGTTACTTAAGAGGAGTCTTCAACAAGTGCGTATTGTCAGTGATGACTAGAGATAATAACATATTATTTTTATTTAATCAATCAATTAACTTGTACACTACATATAAAAAAAGGAAATACAAAATAAATTACAAGTACAATGGGCAGCCTTATCGCTGATAGCGATATTTCTTCCAGGCAAGAAACATGAATAATGCGATATTAAAATAATTATTTTGTTAAATACCTGTCGTTTTAGTAACAAAATACCCATATAACATAAATTTACTGATATTTAAATAAAAAAGTTCCAACGATTTTTTTTTATTTCGTACTAACTACTTTTAAATATTCTTCTAAAGCATATAATTAATACAGATTTGGATTATTGTGTTGTCTGAAATAAACCTTTTTGTTTTATTTTATTTCATAGAATAATAATGAAATGCCGGCTATTTCTCTACATGGTGTATATATGTATTTAATTCCGAATAAATTATTATGTATTGTATTGATGATAATGATTATTATAAACATAAGACAACTCGAAGAACTGAAGCGCAATAAAATGCAAGAGAAATGGAAACTTGCCGTTAACCTAGTCGTGATTAGCTAAGTTAGTTGCGAACCGGTTTTTTCTAGAGAATTGGTCAAATTTTTAAATAAATATAAAATTCAAATATGTAGTTTGTACATAGTAAATTATATTGAAAAAAGTGGAATTATAATACTATACACAGTTTATTGTACACCAAAACAAATCAACAGCTACAAAATACACTTAAGAAGAAGTACAAAGGGCGGCATAAAATTAAATTAAACAATCAACAAATAGGTTTTAATTATAAGCAATACTTTATGCATTGAAACCACTTTCGTAATGAAACTAGTCTACAAGAACAAGGAGAGCCATAAACTGGAAATCTGTAGCAATAAACCCTTTCGTATAAGTGTAACACAGCTTTTCTAAAACAGCGCGCTCACTAGATGAATTAATACAATTTCTTTCATAATTATTATTGTCAATAAGATTATTTAAAAAAGTACCTTCACTTTTAACATAATCTAATTTTTAGACCAATTATTTTTGTTTAGTCATCGACCCTATTTGTTAAATCAAAAGTCCTCTGTTATGGCGTTAATAAAGCCTCGTTTTACCATCCACCAAGGTAAAGTACATCTTTTCGCGTGAACACATCATAACAAGTACTCAACTCCGTGAGTCACACGAAAAGCTGCTAATAAATAAATACCATTACCTAGCTGTTTTTCCTACGCTGTGTCCCACCGCAGCTGCTTTGTTCCTTGAAGTCTTTTTAATTAAATTCTCGATAAAGGCGAGATTTGTTAAATGAATTTACGTAACAACGCCATTTAACAATGGAAACATTGTTTTTTGTTATAAGTTACTAACGACCTTTGTTGAAGAAAGACTAATAAGTTTCCAGCACCTGAGCATTTTTTTCTCTTAAGGTATTTTTAGGGTACCGTACCAAACGGGTAAAACAGGACACTATTACTGAGACTTCGTCGTCTTTTTGTTATCATCATCACCGTATATTAACGTTCAAACAGCTGGGATACAGGGACCTCTCTTCTGGCGAGAGAGATTATATCTTAATTCAACACGCGTGCCAAGTTAGGGTTGGTGAATGTCACATGTCCTTCAAACTCTACAGCCTCACAAAATTTAGTTTTTATAATATTAGTAGGATAAATAAATAAATAAATAAATAAATATTTCCGGACTACTCACACAGCATCACCTAACCCCAAACTAAGCAGTGGTTGTACTATGGGTGTTAGGTGACTGATATACTACATGGATACATTTTTTTTTAAATACATACTTAAGATACATATAAAACACCCAGACCCGAAACCAAAATTGTAGACCGTACAAAACCTGGTCCCCCGGCGGGAATCGAACCCGCTTTCCCGCTTTCGCTTAGGATATAGAATTTAAGTAAGCCTAGAGTTATTAAATAAACTTTGTTCCGTCTATGTAGGTAAAGCTAGGAGGGATTTAGTAAGTGCCTAAGTGTATAGTCCTGTGTGAATAGTCTAGTTGGCCTAGGTCCAATAAGCCTCAGGTGTTCAGAAAAGAAAGTCAGAATTGTTAAACTCAGATAGATAGAAAATTCTTTATTACGCATAAATACAAAATTATTAATAGTTAGATTATACTTAGCATGCGTAATGGGCGGTCTTATTGCTTAAAGCAATTTCTTCCGGACAGCCTTTGTATGGAAAGAATTTTATTCAGAAAGGTTATTTTAGTTTTCTTCTCTGTTGGGAGCACGAAGAAAGGCATATTCTACCTTTTTTCTCAAAATATGCGATAAAAACGAAGTAGCAGTTCCAAATAAAACCTAAACTAAAGGTATTATAATACCGCACTCCGGAATCACGTAGTACTACGGCGTAGCACTTCTACGCCGTAGTAGGTCTACGCTGTAGCATCCACGGTCATTGCGTAGCTCGGTCACCTACATTGAAATCTGTTATTGACGTGAGCAAGATTTACCTCATCATTAATCCAGCTATATCAGGCTATATGGGAGATGTCAGTGCAGATCTCAGATCGTCCAATTAGAATTAGAATGAGAATTAGAATTGTATCTGGATTTATTTTTAGCCTCTGCTGGTTTGACTTCGGTTTTTTAGCCTCTGCTGGTTTGACTTCGGTACGCACACCATTTAGTTATAAATTTTATAAGCATTAGAGGGACTCATATACATAGGTTCCGTATTTTTTTTGCTGTATTAAAAATCACAATTATTAAAAAAAAAAGAGAAAAAGTTGCGGTTTACAATTTTTGACGTATTATACTAACTTCTTATTAGGCCTCGCTATAACCAATGTTCGGTTAAATAATATTAAACCTCAATATTCTTTTTGAAGACCTATAATATATATAATTCACATAATCCACATGTATAGGTTTATAAAAAAAATATTTCAATTCTTAGTAAGAGGTAATGCGGTAATAAAATTTATCAAACAACACACACAGGAGCCATTTTATTTATTTGAGTATATGTATATATAGAAAATGTTTTTTTTTAGTTAAGCCTTCATTTGAACACAATCTCACGCGATGTAATGTGACGATGTGGTCCATGATCGGGCATGAAGACCTAGAAGGTTGATGGCTTCTCCGGACCACATTACGAAACACGAAAATATCGTTTCACGCACTGGCCCAACCCGGAGGGTGGTGACGAGGCCTTACACAAGACCGCAGCCGAAGCCTACCACCAGAGACTGTTCTTAGCACCACCCGTAGGCCACGTATTCAGAGGGTAAACACTTACTGCCGTGAACAGAAAAAACCTCTAAACTCAAACCTTTGACATTGCTGGTGTCTAAATCCCTTCCAACTACTAAACACTCGAAAGGAACCTTCTCAAAATCACCCCAATTGATTTCAATCGAACCAATTCAGTTGCAATGCAGTTTCAAACAAAATAAAACCATATTACTTCGCTGTGAGAGCATAATACCGTCCGCTGCAATTGAAATCCAATCTTTTTGTAAAGCACTACAGCGCGCCATTTCTAAAATTGCTCGGAAAGGTAACTTACTATTGGTTCATGATAGAACTACAAATTCCTTGGATTTGATTTATTTATTTATAAGGAAGGCCTACAGCTAACACAGCAAAATAAGTAGCTAAATTAAATTACAGAAAGCTATTTATAAAGCCCTAGCGGACAAAAAATTTCTAACAAATTACGACGTTAAACAAAAACAAACAATACTTTTTACAAAACTACACATGAATACCTTAACAACATACATTAATATACAAACTACAAACTTTACAAACTTTTTATTAAAGTACTAGAGAAAATAGATTTTGGGTTAAAAATGACTACAGTCCTGTCCTAATGATAGTTTGATATCGAATCTTGCGAGTAAAAATAATTAGTTCCGATTTCTTTAATTAATTAAAAACGCGAACACAACTCTTTTTACCGCCTAACTGAGATAAAATTTACATTGTCATTTTCCATTGGTTCAACTTGGATTAATAAAACTCTAATTGTAGCATAAAATGGGGAAATTGTGGTTCCAATATTTCGGCGCCATGATCACGGCGTAAACTGGTTTTACGAGTAGGTAGACGTCATTGGCAAACGAAACGGTCTCCCTTCTTTCTGAGTCTTATCAGACAATCCACACATCTAGCCCCGTGGTAAGCTCTAAGCTTATGTAACGGATACTAGACATCGGATATACTTAATATAATAAACATACATATATAGATATTTTTACTGTAAAACACCTAGACCAAGAAGATAGTTCTTGCAGAACATACAAATACTTAACCCCTCGGCGGGAATCGAACCCGCTACCTCCTCGACTCCGTTATTCATTTGACTATCACTGGTGTTGCCACCACTTGTTTCATTCTCGAACGCAACTCGATTACAACAGACTGCAACATTATTTGGTGTAGTTGTTGTGATAATGGTGACAAATATAATAAAAATATGAGTAAGTTATAACAAACTGAATCTTAAATGAGGACCAGATATAAGGTTCGAGATTCTTTATTTCTCATAAGAAAACATTTCACTTACATAAGAAATCAATACTAACGCTTAAAATTATTTTAATCGCTTCTTTGCGAGTTGTGAGTGTTCTTTCTTTATGTTTGATGTACTTTATTTTTACGTTTCTAAGATTTGTAAAATCGAACAATGGAAATAAATTATATTGTATCTGTATCTTGTAGAATAAGTTATTTCGAACCACAATATTTGGTCCAGGTAAAGTCGGATAAAAAATGTTTTATAATTAAACTAAGACAACTTTCATATATTTAACCATCATATTAATTGTGGCGAGTTTAAGTTTTAGAATAGATAACAATAATTCCGAAGACTGGTGGTGAAAATAGGTTATGCAAAAAACTGTATTACAGGTCACCTTGGCTTCACTCTACGGCCTCTAACGGTGCCTGTATATTCGATACCTCCTAGACAATTATGGTGTCCTAGTAACATGAAAAAAAAAAAAAAATATAGTAGTTACAAATGTTGAAACCAATTACAGTTAATTATAATATTTATAATACTAACTTATATGGTGTTTATGTACGTGTATAATTATGTGTGTGTGTGTGATGATTATGTTTTTTTAAATATGATTGTTTTTAATGGGAGGCTTGTAGTGGTTGGAATATTTACTGAGAGGCTATACGGTAAATGCTATGGAAGCCTGAGATGTGGCACTTTGTTTGCAGACTTCGGCAAATCAACAACTGAGGAGATTGCCTGTAATGAAAGCGTATAGGCGTGAATTAGTTAACTTGCTAGGCTAGTTGACTTGGAAAAAGCCTTCTTATTGATTCCTTATAACAATACAAACACATGGCATTAATATTACAGTAATTAACAATTTATTTTATAAAAATTTCAATAAAGAATTTCAAATTGCGCGAAAAACAGCTGCCTCCAAAATGGCGCGCGTGCTACGTCGCTGGTCGGTAATGTTATAAACTCAGAGAGGGACACAGTCCGGCATGCAAACGCCATTTTCAAAAATTGAGTTTTGGGTCACGTGATCTGAGAAGCAAATTATTACTATGTCTATAGAATATTATGTCCTATAGACATCGTCTATATTTTTAAATGCAGTGTTAGTTATTTCGGTTTAATAACATATTTTCTATAAATCTAGTACCAATTTGTTTCATGTGGACCTTATATGTAAATATTATCACCTTTATACCATGTTTGAAGCAATAAAGACATTCTATTCTATTCATATTATAATGATAGTCAGTTGACTATAGTAAAGGGTAGTTACCTTATTCATATTTTTGAATGGTTGTATAGGTCCTGACCTTTCAGTGAATGTATAAGTGCATGAAGAGTTAGTAAACTTACTTGACGAGTGCCTTCTCTGTTTGCATCAGGTATTTGACTTAATACCGCGTCCGCGCCCGCGCCCGCTTAAGGGAACGTCAAGCCTTAGAATGCACAATATTTTAATAACTATATTGGTCGTAGTTTTTAAATTTTTTACACAATCCACACAACATTACTTATCCCTGTGGTAAAGCTCTAAGCTTGTGTTACATCTGATATACTTAAATATACAAGACACAGATTTTTTTATATACATTTTAAGAATCCAGACCAAGGAGAAAGTGCTTGCAGAACATACAAAGACTTGGCTTGGCGGGAATCGAACCCGCTATGTCTTGAAGACGCAAGCGAACCTTAACCTACCGCGCTACTAAGGCAGTCAAGTTATAACGAGCATCCACAAATAGCCCCTGGCTAATCTAGGTCAAATAATAGAAACCTAAAACCGGACTGGTACCAGGGTTGCAGAAGTTCCTAGGAGTAAATAGTCACAGTGTAACAATTTGTGTTATTCCAGAAGTTTATATGCAAGCTGAATTCTAAGCAGACCTACTGTAATTACTTTCGAACGACAGTTAGGACTGAAACTTTGTGACAAGGCTGGGACGGTTCAAACACAATCTTGATTTAGACTTTGTATAACTTTTCTCACAAAAATGCGGTTCTCAGTTCTAGTATGTTTTATTTTCTTATCTTATTAATTACTTACTTTGTTTACTTTGATCTCCTTTGACAAATTTCGATGATTATTATTTTATTTAAATAAAAGCTGTTGCTTGATAGTTTTATAACAAACGGTTAATTAGTTCTCGAGTTATATTGAAATCTGGCCTCGATTCAGAACGAATTTTTAGATCCCGGGGTCCTAGGTTCGAGTTTATTTATAGTAAGAATAGCTCAGTACAGTTTTATTATAATTTATAGGGTTGGTAGTTATTCGAAAGACCGTTTTCACTTATTTACTTTAACTCATCTAATACATAACGGTGGCGTTCCAAAGTCGGTGCGTTTGGCAGTTAGATGCTAGCGACTAGCGACTACTAGTATCTAACTACCAAACGCACGGGCGCGGGAACTGAATCAATCAAAGATCGATAAAATATCGATCATTAGGTTGGCTCCCCCGCGACCGCTCACAGTATTCGAATAATCGATACTAGATAATAATAGAATGGGGAATGGCCTAAAAATTTGTTTAATTCTGTTTGAGTGAATCACCGGCATTTCCCATACAGATTTATTTAATGTTTATAGTGACTTAACCTTACAATAAATAAATGAACTCTTTACTATAATATATATTTTTTGTCTTCATAGGCCTAGGTTTTCAAACGTATTACCTCTATGTGATTTGGTATCAAATCTATACTGATATAATAAAGCTGAATAGTTTGTATGAACGTTTATTTCTGGAACTGGTCCGAGTTGGATAATTATTTCACGGTTAGAGAAACGAGGAAGGCTATTGACTTTTAAATGGGAAAAAACATTCGCGCTTCCTGTATATATGCCTTACATGACAGCACGGAGTGTCTGTTCTCTACTATAGTGGTACAGACAATTTATCTATGTCGTGGTTACACATAAACATGGTCACTCAATCGAACCGAGCCCCTGAAACCGCAATTGTTTAGCAAAAGTTCCTTGACTCATCTTTCTTAACGCGGTCACTTTTAAGATGCAGTCTTGTTTTGCCTATGATCCCAACACTACTGAACTAGTAGAATCTTAAGTATTTCTCTAATGAACAGCGAAGTGCGCCCGATAACAAGACTGAAGGATATTTCGCAGAAAACCAATCTCGAGTGTTGATTAAACGTATTTAAATAGAGAAAAATGACGATTATCAAACTTAAAAAAGTCAAACTATATATAAACATCAAGGTACAATAATAACGATTTATCCAAGGCATATTATATTTTTCAATATAGACATTAATAAAATAAGTAAATATTTCCGGACAATACACACAACAACAATTAGCCCCGTCGTAAGTTCTAAACTATTTTTAAGGGTACTCGACATCAGTTGGCACTCATAATTAGTTTAAAAAATAAAAACTATTTTGTACCGCGGTTTCACATGTAGAACACCAAATCTTATACACACATTTTTAAAAGCATTTCATTCTTTATGGCCCATAAGTGACTACAATACCGTCCAGTAAAAATCTGAACACTACAGCAATAATTTCTCATCCTTTCCTAAAAGCCCGGTCAAAATAAACAAAATAAACTGTAAGTTAAGAATAAATCGCAGTAAGCTGAAAAGGGTTATTGTTACTTTGCCACAAAACAAAAGAAAAGCACAGATTTAGAAAAAGTACTTGCAACATCATAGCCAGATACAAAAAACGAATACTATAATGCCATAATGAACGAAATAGCCCCTACAAATATTATTTAATACAGCTTATAAAATGAATTTTTTAAATTAAAATTCTGTGGTATAATGTTGGGGCGGTATACTTAAATCACCTGGCTTTATTTACCTAGATGCATTAAGTACACTTAGGTAGACTTTACACAAGGTGCATTAAGACCACTAACTGGACTTTGGTTTTAAATCAAATAAAATATTTATCTCTGTTTTAGCAAAAGTTCCGTAACTCGCGTGAACTTTCAAGTTGCAGTCTTGCATTATCTACCTCTAAGATCTCAATACTACTGAACTAGTAGATTGTTGAGTATACCTCTAATGAACGGAGTGCACCCAATACCAAGACTTCAGGATATTAAGCAGGAATCCAATCTCAAATGCTGATTAAACTATAGATTGGTTCACATCACAGATTCAAATACATCGACAAATTATAACCAACTTGCTATCTACAAGTGTAGTGTTGGTAAGCATAAACACAACTAGAGATTTTAGATGGAATAGGTATAAATTTTTTTGTATAGAATCTGGGAATTATTGTATGTATAAATGTTATTATAATAAAATGTTTGTTAAACGACTTCGAAGGAAGGAGGAGGTCTCCAATCGACAGAATTACTTTTTTTGTGTGTTTGTAACGCGATATTTCCGTAAGTTATACATTTTTGATTTATGTGTAAAGGTATGCTTGCTAAGTGGTCCCATTGTCACCATGTCATAGGCTGATGATGGGATCCCAGAGAAATCTAGTCTGAAAAGTGTTAAAACAGTTAAATAAAATCTTTAATCTCTGTATTATTAGTGATTTTTATTACTATACTCAATGAGATAAGATTTACTTTAATTGATACCTCTCAAAGTATCCAATTATAATATTAAAAATAATTAAAGGCACAGGCAGTCACTCGAAATAATTGGATTTACTCCTATATATTTTCTGTCAAACAGCTTCCAAAATCGTAGAACAAAAATTCTTGTCATAAAAAGCCCATCTCTCAAACCCGTTCAGCTTTTTATACCAACTCCTGACCCTTGTTTTTCAAAATGAAAACTAGATAGTAGCCGATTCTTAGACCTACCGAATACGCATATAAAATTTGGTAAGAAACATTGTGACATGGAAATTTTGTATTGTTTGTTTTTTCGTGTATTTTATCATACGGATCGGTTGATATTCGTGACTCTCCGTAATGGCTTTTATTCCGTCCGTATTTTTACAATGATATTAGAGCGTTTATGTCCCTATTTTATTTCTTTCAATTTATTTTTAGGCACACAATAATAACCTACCGACTTTGCACAGGAATACTTTCAAATTAATCGGCCAGGTAATTTAGTTAATTAAGATAATGTGTACAGTTTAATTGAATGGTCTTACGCCCTTCGTCCTATCTTGTTTTTTCGAGGACCGTTAACATGCGTACAATAACTCATTATCTGTATAAGAAAACTATTCATATTCATATATTCGTTGCTTAATGTGGTAACATTATAGATATCCTGATATGAGCCCCGTTTCGGCATTACAACTTTAAATTACATTTAGACGTATCTCTGACTAAGTTTATATTATTTTAGCAAATAAAGGTAATTTATATGATAATCTGTCTGACTTGTATGTGTACGCTATCCATATTTTCTGCATTACAGTTGTAAATACCCTAAGGTATGCTATAAAAAAACTCTAATAGGGTTAAGCTCGTATTTTTACATGACCTATGTTATAACAAATATTTGTATTTGTTTCTGTGTGCAATAAAGAATTTAAGTTTATTACACCCGTTGAAATCGAAGTGTTCCATATGGAACAGTAGAAAAAGTCGCTAAACATCGAAGTGTTCCATATGGAACAGTTGGGCGTTGGTCGCTTGTTCGCCTTATTTTGATCAAATTAAGCTATTTTTTCAAATGCTTGCTTATTGAGTTATTACCTATTGAACTACTCGTTCGAATGAAACCTTATTTGCCACCATTTTAGAAGAAATATTACGTCATTCTAACCGTCAAAGTTCAGTCAACCAAAGCGCGCCGTGGCGTGCACACTCGAAAAATCCTTGTGACTTTATTTTGTGAATGTAGTGTTTTTTTGTTGAATAATCGGTAAGTTGCTATTTATAATACGTTGTAGAGGGTTTTACCAAGCTTTTTACGTAGTTACAAAAGTATAATAAGTAGTATTTGTTGATAAAACATAGGTTACAAATCGGCGGTGCGCACGAATTGGCCGATCCTTCGTTTTGTCAGTACTATTTCTATTAGTTATTTAGCTAGGTATGTGTTGAAATATCTTTATATTAGTGTAAAAACTATCGTAGAATCTATTTCAATCATCATCTTGGCCCAATATTCTATAGTTTTGTTTATATTAGATTCTAAAGCCCGCGCGGTCTCAAAAGTCAGATTACCGGGCGCTCGACACGCACACATTCAAGATAGATACTTGTCTGTGTGCGTGTCGAGCGCCCGTAATCTTGATAAGGGGTGTGTTTTTTTGTGGCTATTACCATAGAATTTTGATTATTTTATAACATGAAGTTATTTATTTCTAAAAAATTTAGCCGACCTCAATAAAAAGGATGTTATTATTAATTTACTTTGCCTTTGTTATATTTAACTTCTTTTTTTTTTAATTTCAGTATATCTGGCGAAAATTTTAGACACCGAGTGTGAGGTGTATTCACACACCGAGTGGCACCTTGCGGGAACGGGGAGCCTCCCCTCGTTGGCCCTTATTACTGCAGCAGCTGGTGGAACTGTAAGTCTATTTTCTTTTATCTTATTTCTTCAAATTATACTATATTATGTATCAAAGTTAAAGTCAAAATGTTTATTCCCTTGGAAGCACATAGCCTACATGGACCGGTCAGTTTAAAATTGTTTATACAAAAAATATCCAAGGAAATAACATTGTCTTGAGAGCTCGCTTCAATGTTTTATACTGAGTTGAGTTTTGGAGTTCTTATTTATAGGTATATATATATAAGTTTAACATTTACATTACATCATTATACTATATGATTATATTCTTTGTAATTTTATGTTGTTGGTGTTTCAATAAAGAATATTGTATTGTATTGTACTATATGTACGCTTGATAGAATTGGCTTCACTTCTGGTGTGTTGTATATCTTGCGTGCCTACAAGGCGTTTTCTTTTGATCATTAGCCATTCAATTATATTATTAGTGCTGGCATACATGTTCCTTATTTTTATTTTATTATTATTTTTTATTTTCAGTCATTGCTGGAGACTCCGACTTCGCCTTGGGCTGACGACGGAGCTGTTGCGGGTGGCAGTAGTAGTAGGCAGTCATATCATCAAATATTCGTAACAGAAGTAATTATATTGATATAGATATAAGTAGAAGAAGTTATGTACATATTAGATAAATATAAATCTTATTTTGTTTTTCATTTACTCGTCCAAAACTGTAGGTAAAAGATACACAATCTCTATAACATAAAATTGTTTGTGAATGAGTAAGTCGTTGTCACAAAGCTAACCGCCGAAAGCTTTGAAGAATTTAGATAACAAACAATAGGTAATGTATTGTTTTCGTTAACAATACATAGTAAACAGGTGCAAGCAATAAATAATCGAAACCATTTGTTGTGACACTTTTTCAAAATGAATGAGTCATTTTGAAAGAGTGTCAAAACAAATGGTTTCGATTATTTATTGCTTGCACCTGTTTTATGTTATAGAGATTGTGGAAACATTTCTTGTAGTTACTGATACTGAGGGCCTGTACAGAGATTATTTATTTTAGTTATAATAATAAAACAATAGGTAATGTATTGTTTACGTTAACAATACATAGTAAACAGGTGCAAGCAATAAATACCGAAACCATTTGTTTTGATACTCTTTCAAAATGACTCATTCATTTTGAAAAAGTGTCACAACAAATGGTTTCGATTATTTATTGCTTGCACCTGTTTACTATGTATTGTTAACGAAAACAATACATTACCTATTGTTTGTTATCTAAATTCTTCAAAGCTTTCGGCGGTTAGCTTTGTGACAACGACTTACATCATAAGTTTGTAAAAATGGGAGCAAGGGTACATATAAACATGTACATACCTCTATATTAACCTTTACCTAACATAGACCCTTGATAACTTAAAATATATTATATAAATATATATATATATAATAAGCACCATACTGTAGCAATTCGATATTATGATTTCTTGTAAACAAACCAAGACAGAGATAAGTGTCCAGTCACAGATCAGCAGTGGTTAGCCATACTTATCTATTCAAATTCAAAGGTCAAATTCTAAAAATATATATTTTTTTATAATTTCACATCGAATTTGGCTCGAGTATAGTCAGGTTCATGTTTACTACATTTATTTATTACAATGTAATAACATCGCAATTGAAAAAAATAGAAAACATAGATACCTAAATAATGTTCCGAATTCGCCCGAAAAACATCACGCCGTATACGGCCGCGTCGGCCGTGTCGGCCGTGTAAACACGTACCTATACCTACGCTTGCTAGCAAGTTCTCGAAATTGTGTTGATGACGCAAGCCCATTTCAAGTATCATTTATAAGGACTTTTTGTTCTATAGGTGTATAAGTGTGATACCTTACTAGAAAGGTCTATTCAGTGGCTATTTGTAGAATGTATTTTATGAACAGAAAACGCGTTTTATAATAGCATTATTTGGAAAATAAAAAACTTCGAATTTTGTCATGAATTTCCTACCATTGCCGACATTTTGCTTCATAAGATATATATTTTTATAATATCTTATCTGATATAATGTAAAACTAAATCCTGAATATATTTTCTATCGGACTGCATATAAATATATAGCCTAATGCCAAAAACCTAGTCACAAAAGGATTTAGAAAGATAGGCACTTACGCGTGCAATTTCTGTTCATCGCAATTTTCGTAGGTATGTTTCATCGTAAAAAACTCAAAATATTACTATGAAAGGATATACATTTTAGTTTTATTTTAGAAAGAACATATTGTGTTTATTGTAGAAACTTAAAAACTAATAAATAAAACAAGTTATTTTTGTTAGAAAAACTTTAATTTTCGAAAACATAACTATTTTACAACTTTTTGTCAAATGAAAGGCTTGTGTATAATAAAATAACAACACAGTAAAAAACATTTATATGCAGTTTTATAGCTTGTTTCAATAGCTTTCAGATAAAGTAATTGGAATTATCCTACTCAAAAGCATTCCATCGCTAGACGTGAAATAACACATAAGGAGCTAATCCGGATTCGCGCGCAAATCTAACCGCCGCGCGCGCCGATCCGAACGGTTTTAACGGTCAAAACCCGTCGATGGCAATAGGTTAAATTCTTAATAGGAACAATTGATACGTATTTATCTAACTTTTTTGAAGCTAACAAGTAGGATATAACAATGTTATAATATACACAACATACTAGGCTTGAAATAAATTTGTAAATGTAAATTTATTTTCAATATTTATTGTATAATTACCATAAAAACCGTTACAAAGTTGAAAAATGAAAATGGAAAACGTTTATTTCGTAACTACAAACATCAGTCAGCTGATTTATAGTAACGAACAGGTTATTTAACTAAAAGAATACTATTCCTGGATACCTACGTACCTATACCATCCAGGTACCCAAACTAGGAGTGATTGATGGCGTGTGTGTGATGGCGTACCCTCTGCCGGGAATTAGAAGTTGCCATTAAGGACTCATAAAAACACAAGACACAAGTACAAGTAACTGAAGCTTTCAATTCAACCTCAACTACTGTAACTACCATTCAACTTAACTGTTCCTAGAACGTGAACTCTCATTAAATAAGACTTGAACAAGAGTTTCTGATGTTGTTCTAACTAGTTGTGGAATCAAACTGCAGAGTACAACTGCTTAGCTTTTACTTAGAAATTTATAACTTAATCTAGAATCTACAGAGTGAGACTAAGGGCTTTTTTTTACAAAATTCGAGTAAAGTAAGCCATGGTTAGTTATATCAATCATATGTGTCAATGATCAGTTATGTCAAGAGGTATCTCGCTTTGTCACATGTGCCTGAGTGAAATAGCTGTACCATTGTACAATGAAACAAACAACTGTAACAATTTTATTTTAATAAAAATCTTAAAAATTTTGGTCATTCATCAATGTTAGCATGAGGATAAGTAAATTTAATTAAGTATAGGCTAGTTTTAGGTTTAGATATTAGGTATTTATATTGTTTAAGCCACCGTCCATCATCATCATCAACCTATTAACGTTCCCACTGCTTGGACACAGGGACTTCTCTCTTGACGAGAGAGATTAGGCCTTAATTCACCACGCTGGCCAAGTGCGGGTTGGTGAATGTCACATGTCCTTCAAACTCTTTTTAAAGTTCTCAGTACATGCCGGTTTCCTCACGATGTTTGCCTTCACCATTAAAGCACGTGTTTAAAGCGCACATAAATTTCTCAAGTAGAGAAATCCAGAGGTGCGTGGCGGGGTTTGAACCCACGACCTTCGGAATGAAAGTCGAGTGTCCTCCCACTTAGCCAACACGGCTTCAAAACATGTAAATTTTTTCTCTCCTTCCACGGTTGTCTGGAAGAAATTGTTTTTAGCAATAAGACCGCCCATTACGCATTCTAGGTTTAGTTTTAATTTCTTATTGTATTGTTTATCTGGTGTGTATTAAAGTATTTTCTATTCTATTCTATTGTATAACTTAACTCAGAGATGGTGAAACAGGCAGGAGGCTTACTACCGGAACTTTCTGGAACCGTCATCATTAACAGTTACGCCTTGTTTTGGTTTATAATGATGTCCTTCGTGTCGTATCCGACAAAGGCGAACCTGGACTGTTTTAGTGTTGTATATTGTGTGCCCGAATGTGGCTGGCAAATCCAAATTTGGTTTTAAACACTTTGTTGCAGGGCCCACAGTGCAGATGGACCACTACATCATAGGAAGGCTTCGGACAGGTATTTTTACTAAGCTGTTTTGCGTCAAGGTCTTTTAAATGACGTTCTTCAAAGTTTATCTTATAAATAATGAGACGTCATCGTAGCGTGGACGTAGCTTATATATATTATAGGAAATTACTCGTCATGAACTCACTTCCTTCCGCTTTATAGCTTTATAGCCAGCTAGAGACTGGAACTTTAGACGTTGTGATGCTGAGCTTCTGCATAACTGTCTTTCAAACGTTTCTTGGGATCAGGTGTTACTCTCTGTCGATATAACATCCGCCACAGAGGCTTTCTATGCTACTATCTATGAAATCTTTGATAAGTGCTTAACGAACAAGAGTCGTACAAAAAGTGGTACAAGACGTTATCCAGTCTGGTTTACCGCCGATATTATAAGGGATACTAGGCGAAAATGGAGGCTACATGCCAGCTGGAAAAAAAGTAAGTCTGATGAGAACTATAAGTCCTTCTCGGAATTGAGAGCATCTCTGAAATTAAGGGTATCTACAGCTTACGATTTTTACTTAAAAAATTTAGAAAATAACCTTACGCTCAACCCACGTGGCTTTTGGCGTCACATCTCTAGTTTACGAGCTAAGGGGGGATTTGAGGCCAATGTTACCTATAAAGGACAGACGTGTTCGGGTGTTGCAGCAGCTGAGGCTTTTGCTAGTTTCTTCGGTAGTATTTTTTTAAATGATATTCCAGCGCTAGATGCTGAAAATATTAATCGCTGTGATCAGAGCTGTAACAGTAACTATATCAATATAACTGAATTTACGCCAGCAGATGTGCTCTATGGAATTAAAAAGTTAAAAGCTAAAAGCTCTATAGGGCCAGATGCCGTACCCCCAGCTTTTATTAAATCATGTTGGAGAAGCTTCGTGACACCACTGTGTCACATTTTTAATTTAGCATTACGGACAGGTAGGTATCCAGCACAGTGGAAAGTGTCATGGGTAACACCTATCCCAAAAAGCTCGAATAAACTAGCCGTTGAGGAGTATCGTCCGATCGCTATTATTGTCTTCGCCTGCTAAAATACTTGAAAGCGTCTTAAAGAGAATCATATACGCACAAGTCAAAACCTTTTTATGCAATGCCCAGCATGGTTTTAGAGATAAGCGATCGGTCAACTCAAATCTTTTGACTCTAGTGGAGTACATTTCAAGTAATTTAGACCTTGGCTGTCAGGTGGACGTGCTCTACTTCGATATCCAAAAAGCGTTTGATAGGGTCAATAACGACATACTGCTGGCCAAATTAAGCGCCATAGGCTTCGCGCCTCATCTCCTCAAACTTCTTGCCGACTATCTGCGCGATCGCCAGCAGTATGTTAAACTTGGAATCTATGAGTCTGCGCCCTATCACACGCGGTCAGGGGTAAGTCAGGGTTCTATTTTGGGTCCCTTGCTTTTTATTTTAATGATAAATGACTTACCGGACGTTGTAGAGCGCGCAGAATGTCTATTGTACGCCGACGACTTGAAACTCTACACTGTCATACGCTCTCCATCAGATTGTGAGGCGCTTCAAGCAGACGTGAATGCGGTATGCCAATGGTGTCTTACCAACAAGATGGATTTCAATCCTTCTAAATGCTCCGTGATGACTTTCGGTCGAAAGAAAAGCCCATTATCCTTTAATTACTCGATTCATGGCAACATGATCTCTAGGGTAACAATAATGAAGGATTTAGGAGTAACGTTTGACCGAAAGCTCACATTTCACGACCACATCATCAGCATCGCCAAACAATCTTTTCAAAGACTTGGTTTTGTTCTGAGAAACGCCCGAGACTTTCGCAGTGACAGTGTTGTGCGGCTTCTGTTTGGAGCTCTAGTGCGGAGCAAGCTGGAGTCCAGCAGCTCCGTCTGGAGCCCGTACGAAGTAACATACGTGCTGTTACTAGAGAAGGTACAGAAGGCGTTTCTCAGGTCTCAATACAAGCGGGAATTTGGATATTACCCTTATATGTACCCAACCAGATTTCTTCAAGGGTGTCTTGGTTACAATTCCCTACAGACCAGAAGAGCGTACGATCAGATAGCAACAATGTGCAAGGTGCTTCGTAGTATGATCGACGTTCCTGATCTGCACAACCTTCTGCTCCGGCTCTACCTTCCCGATAATTACGTTCGCAGTAGAAGTCATAGGCTGTTCTCTGTGCCCTACTGTAAAACTGTCTCTCGTGCAAACTCTCCACTGCCTCGCACTCTCGCCGGGCTTAACAGACTGATCGACCAGAACCCAGACTGCGATATCTTCGCAGATGAATGGAAGAGCGTAATGTTGGTATGTCTGAAGTTTTGCGAGAGTGATGAATGAATGGAAGGATGTCTGCTTAATTTGTTTTTAGTTTGTAATCATTTAATTCATAATGTCCCAAATCTTTGTAATAGTAATAATTAATTCTATTTCATTTTATTTATAACTTGTTACCTAATTATTTTTGTGTGTATCATTATATTGTTATTTTGTGTACTAATGTAATTGGTTTCGTAATCGTGTTAGTATACTTAAATAAATAAATAAATAAATAAATAAATTTATATACCAAAGATACAACACCTTGTATAGGATGCTAGCATTTGGTGGAAGTGCTTAATAGCGTACAGTCAACAGCAAAAGAAACTGATGAAATAATAAATAAATATCGCCGGACTATCCACACAACACATAGCCGTGGTAAGCTCTAAGCTTGTGTTACGGGAATAAAATAACTATAAGGTAAATGTTCGATTAATTTGTGTATTGTGACGTGTCTAAACGTTGTACAATCAAACTATAAAATAAATGATTTTGAACCTTGTAGCAATCAGGTCTTAATTAAATGGTAGGAAACTTATCCTTTAAATAAGGTATCCGGTTTATTAGAATTAGATTAATTGAGTAAACAAGTATTGATTGGATGAGCCTGATTTATATTGATATAGATAGGCCTGTAGCAGCTTGGTAGCGCGTGAAAAATGGAACTCACATTTTTCATTGGATAAAGCTATTAAAAGTGCAAAAAAAATTAGCCTTAGATTTACTTTTAGTGATAAGGCGGCCCATTGTTACACTATTATCTACGTGTATTTTACTTCTTAAGCATTGTTGGGCGGTCTTATTGCTTGAAAGCAATTTCTTCCAGACAACTTTAGGATGGATATGAAATTACACAACAATACGGACGGTGAGTTGTCTTAAAAACAGTAATCTAATACATTATAAATCATATAGATGTATATAATTTATTATATAATATCATGATCATCATAATAACATACGTAGAATCTCGCTGTTGGATAGCTTTCCTCATCGACTTCCGGTCATTACAAACTTAAAACTTGAATATATTGATACGTAATCAAACCTTACATCGGCAGTATGCGAAAGTCGTCATTATGCAATTAATAGTATAGATATTTCAAAAAGTCGGCACGCCGCTTACACCTACCTTCCACCTATTATAACTTTATTTCTTTGACAGTATTTTTATTGGGCTCATAGGTTATGATATTTTTTTACTAAATCCTAACCAATTTTTAGGTATTTTTAGGTTTTTGAGGTAAGAGATACACTCACAATAGTTGCCAGAGAGCGAAAGTCGGCACACCGCTACTAAATCGATCGAACTAATAGCAACTTGCGTTAGTTTCGAAAGTTAAATAGTGCGTGCCGAGTTTCAAATTAGACAACGTAATGTTGTTTAATGACAGGTCGCCTTTTGTGTTTCATGAAGCTTGTTTTGTGTAATGTAGTCGTACCACGAGTTGCAACAAATTATACAAAACTTTCTGTCTATCTTTTGTGGCGCTAGGACCGCCCACCGTCCAACTGAGAAAGTCGATATTGTACAAATATTCATGTATCTCAACATTTCACACACAATTCTACAAGTTTTTATGTCGAATAATATTTTTTTCTTTTGTATTATATATAACTAGCTGTGTCCTGCGGTGCTACCCGCGCTATAATGGATGAAGTACTCTTAACCAACAACATATTTATTTGAATAAAGATTAATATTATTATGTTGATACAACTTAAACAAATTATTTCGACCAAATTAGGTACCATAAAAACGGTTTTTGTGAGTTAATCTTAAAAGATAGACATATACTATCGCGGACTGTTTTTTAGATCATTAAAAGAGCTATTATTCTTTAATACATATTTTTTGTGTTTCTTGAACCGTTTTCACGGCGCACGCAACGGAAGGCTTCAAAGATAAACAATTTCGCCCGTTTTTTACACATTTACCACTATATCTTTGCTCCTATTGGTCATAGCGTGATGTTATATAGCCTATAGCCTTCCTCGATAACTGGACTATCCAACACAAAAAGAATTATTCAATTCGAACCAGTAGTTTCGGAGATTAGCGCGTTCAAACAAACAAACAAACAAACAAACAAACTCTTCAGCTTTATATATTAGTATAGATACCAGGTGACCCCAGCAAACGTTGTTTTGCAAAATGAAAAATAGTTAGTAGCCGATTCTTAGACGTGCTCAGACCTACTGTTGCACCTCTCGACGACTCAGACGACCTCTGTGGCTCGTGGGCGAACGTCCGCCTGAGGCGCAGGAGGTTGCGGGTTCGGTTCCCGCCGGGGTACCAGATTTTGTACGATCTGCAATTTCTGGTTTCGGGTCTGGGTGTTTTCTATGTATCATATGTATGTATTTACAAAAAAAAATGTATCTATGTAGTATATCAGTCACCTAACACCCATAGTACAAGCTCTGCTTAGTTTGGGGTTAGGTGATGCTGTGTGAGTAGTCCGGAAATATTTATTTACTGAATACGCATATAAAATTTGGTAAAAAGCTGTTGTGTTCTGCTGAGGAGTACGGTAACTAACATTGTGACATGGAAACTTTATGTATTAGAAGATAAGGCTGGATTACTATGAAGTTGCTATGTATATTAAAAGGTAAAAAACAGAACAACTACAGTTTCACACAAAATGGCCGCTGTATACAACGTGCCACCAAACAAGCAGCTTAACAATGCCGCTCACGGACCTACAATTTGTGGTAATTAGTTCTGCAATACAGTGCATTGTATAGTAAGAGCTTTTAACAATTTATATACAGGGTGAATTTTTGAGATGACCATAGCGGTAGGTATATTAACAGTTATAGTTTACTATTCATAGTTTATAATTATATTTATAAATGCAATTACAGATCTAAGTACAAAATTACAGAAAGAGACTAAATTTTTTTTTTCTGAGTCGATCTTGTTTCATGTAGGGTTTAAAAGACTCTATAGGGGTCCTTCAAGGTATGAGTTTTAGAAATGACAGATACTGCCAAAATATCTTTCCTAAATTTATATTCATTTATGCATAAAATAATATTATAATCGTATTTTAAATATTACAATGACATAATTATCCTAACTAAACATTTAAATTGAATCGATATTAAATTAAAGTTTGATTATATTATCGTAAAAATTACAAATCTCAAGGGAAATAATATCATGTCAAATATAATCTATAAAATAAAATCAATAATTTAATGTCCTCTACGGATTAATGGAAAAATTAATTAAAAATTAAAGGATTAAAAACATAAACTCGTCAATAGAATAGTTGCATCCCTTTAAAAGAACAGAATATATTAGGGCTGTCAATTGTCTCACTATATCCACCAATATGTACAAACTGGGTAGTAGGCCTTCGAAAATGGTCCTTCCATTTATTTCGGTGCGATAGTCACATTTCTACATTGGCTAAACTTTTTTTGGGCTAGCGGAAAAATATGTAAGTAAAAGGAAATTAATATACCTATGCATTATTTTCATTCCGAAGGTCGTGGGTTCAAACCCCGCCACGCACCTCTGGATTTTTCTTCTTGAGAAATTTATGTGCGCTTTAAACACGTGCTTTAACGGTGAAGGCAAACATCGTGAGGAAACCGGCATGTTCTGAGAACTTTAGAAGAGTTTGAAGGGCATGTGACATTCACCAACCCGCACTTGGCCAGCGTGGTGAATTAAGGCCTAATCTCTCTCGTCAAGAGAGAAGTCCCTGTGTCCCAGCAGTGGGAACGTTAATAGGGTGATGATGATGATGATAATGCATTATTTGAAATTCAATTCAAATTTCGATCACATAATTTTTGTGCCGACAATTCTGTAAATTTCATGTAACTAAAACGGTTAATGTTCTTGCACTTATGGCCCCTGTCAAAAGTCCACCCTGTATATATTTACTGTTACATGAACACTGTAACTTTTCTACGTGAAGTTGTTGTAGTAATACATTTATACCTACGTCACGTAGAATTTTACACAGTTACACAGGGTTAAAAAAAACCAGTTAAGTACGATTTGGCTTTGGATTTTATACGCATTGTATAATCCCAACGGAATGGACACAATAAACGTCATTCAAGGTGGATCTATGGTTTAATAAAGCTACTGATTAACCATATCATCAAGGCTGGTGAAAATGACGCTAATGATGCATTTTATGGGTACTTTAGAGCTTTCTAATACTCACTCAACACCGCACTTGGCCAGCGTGGTGAGTTATTTATTTATTTCCTCTCATGTACATTTATATAGATATAGGTATAACATGTTACATCTTATGTCGATATGTACATGCACCCCGGAGGGGCACTGCAAATTGGGTTTGCGTCAAATTTCATTAAATACAATTTAAGGCCTAATATCTCATGTCAAGAGAGAAGTCCCTGTGTCCCAGGAGTGGGAAACCAATGTAAATATATGATTTTGTATTATTTTATGCTCTTAAATCGATCTGTATTGACTGACTCAGTGGCGCGGTGGACGAGGGAAAGTATCGTTCGATTCCCGCCGAGTGGGTGTTTGTATTTTCTGCAGGCACATTCCCTTGGTCTGGGTGTTTAATTTGTATAATCAAAAAATATCCATGTACCTATGTCTATTATATTAAGTAGGTATATCAGATGTCAAGTACCCGTAAGAGAAGTTTAGAGCTTTAATGTCGCTGTGTGAATTGACCGGAAATATTTAAAAAATATTTATTATATAGGTCATCTGGTGGTTCAAATGACCCATCCATTGTTGTGTACTGCCTGTAGTAGCATGTGCAAGCACGTCCTATCCTCCTTAAATATTTTATCCGTCACCCCTTTGCGATAATGACACAGTAATGTCCGTGAACTATCTGCGTTTTACAGCTTTTCTCTGATTCTGTTTGATACTTAAAATACACGATAAATATTACATTACTCTTGACGGTACCCCTGTCTTATAGATACACTATATACAAGATACAAAATCATTTAGATAATTAAAATAATCGTTTAGGGTTCATACTCTTAACGATTAATTTTAATGAAATATTTATCGTGTATTTTTATTATCAAACAGAATCAGAGAAAAGCCGTAAAACGCAGGTGGTTCACGGACATTACTGTGTCATTATCGAAGGGGTGACGGATAAAATATTTAAGGAGGATAGGTCGTGCTTGCACATGTCCTATCATTAGGACCGACATGTTATTGTATGACAAAAGTCCTTACAAATAAATATAAATAAAAAAAATCAATTATTTCTACAACTTTTAGAAACGTCAAATACAAAATACAGAAAACATAAACAAATTGAACAAAGGTACTCAAAGCATGCTTTAAACGCCACGGCCTTGCCCCTGTTTTTGGATTTTCCCGCGAGAACTTTTACCGCGGTAAAAATACGTCGTTCTCGCGTCGTAATAGCATAATATTCATCCTCGATTAATGAGCTGTCTAACACTGATATGTTTTCCCTTAGAATTCTACAGCTTTATAATATAAGCATAGATTTGGCATGATAAATGACAATCGCAAAATGTTATTAAAGGCTTATCTCGCTCGTACCACATCCACACGAAAACCACAACCACGCTCCGTGCTCGAGAGTATATTTATAAAATTTATAAATACACGTAAGTACCAATTACATTTTGGAGTCATTGTTACGTGCTCATCGACGGTGCTGCCAACTGGTGTCAACAATTTGAATGTTTTACAATATCGGCCTAACATTTGACATTTTGACTGTCATTAGTGCTGCCACCAATAGTTGCTGCACGTTCCATAATGACCACATCGCAACCAAAACGCAACGACAGTGCGCTCATACCCGCAGTCAACGCAACTACATCGCAACAAAATGTTGCAGGATTGCATTACAACAAAATTCACACGTCACCATTGACTTAAGTTGGTTTAAGTTGGAAGAAAGCAGATTCCCCCCGCGATAAAAAAGGGGTTTTTGTTGGATTTCCGGAGTGTGTTGTATATGTAACATGCAAATGCATTTTTAATAAGTGATCTACATAAAAAGTCCGTTTATTTATTAATATAAACAGATTTATTTATTTATATCATATAATTTGAGCAATTTTTAACGACTTATAGTTTTGGACAACATTTTATTTTAAGCTTCCTAACCGTAGTCTTACATTTTGTCGTAAAGTGAAAATGCGTGCAAAATATATTACAAAGGTTATGAAAGTCATGCTTCAAAGCCTTCTTCCATATTTTCCCTCACCCGCCCAAAATATTTCGGTGAATTTTACTTTGTAATATTGTATTTAATATTTTATTTGGTATAGCCGCGTTGGTTTACGCCATACGCCTGAAATTAAGGAATAGATGTTAAGACAATGTTTTCGCAAGTTAATATTTTACTTGATAAGTTTAAAATAGCTACTCGTCGTGTTTAGACTATAATTCATAGTCGCTAATTATCTCTGATTACTTCCAATCAATGATAACATCTGTAATACCTGACAAGTGACTATAGGCATTTACAGATTTTTTAATTGATTTAAAGTAATCTAATTAAACATTAAAGACTATGAATTTTGGCCTTAAAGACGGCTGTCTGGCCTTTGGTTTCAAACCAAACTAGAGGCCAATTGTCAAGACTGAAATAGGATCTACCGTACTTTGTTATGATACATTTATAGACGAGATACTAACAACACATAATTTATGTACCGATTTTTGGCAAAGAGAAAGCATACTGCCCGGAATAGACAAAAAGCTCCTTCTTTAGCGGAAAAATAAACGATTTCACAATACAGAGTAAATTATAGGCTTCGGCCGTTTAGAAACCGGTTTTTGTAATGAAATGAATATTATAGATTATTTGAACTCAACTTTTGAAACTATCATGGTTATCAACACTATTTAGATTATTAACGGCTCGTAATAAAACAGAGAAAGAGGGTTAACCGTTTTTCTGCCAATAAAACTGTTACCCAAATCGTTGCAACTTTAGTTCAACCGTGATCATGGCGCATGTAACTGTGCCAAAATATCGGGAAACTTGAAAGACAAACTGAATAATTTTAACACATTTAAATAGGGCATCTTTTTCTTTTATTTATAATTTTTTTCAAATTGATTTAACTCTTTTTTATGTAAATAATTGCCTAAAAAAATTGCAATATTTGTAACAAATTTACTCTATTGAATTCGAGTGCCATTGACATATTTCGGCGAAGGAATAAAAAGAGTAAAAAGGGCCAAGGTTTCCGCAATTTTCTTCAATCAACAAACACTCTTTCATCTCTAAGAGCTCAATTATGATTTTATTTTTACGCAGCTAAAGAAATTTGCACTTTATAAAAATCGTTTTTACCACGACTTCGCCGAAGTGAAAACAGTTATAAGATGTTCAGAGCAATTTATCGTACGTAGTAATAATAATAGTAATAGGTCGTTTATTTCGGGATAAAAGGTAGACTATGTCCTTACCCGTACACTCAACTGAAGTAGTTGAGTGTACGATCAAGAAAATTTGTTTAGTAGAAGCTTAAGGAGGTAATAAGCTTACTTTTAATGAGTGCCAAAATGTACCCCCATTTTTTTATTTTGCAAACGAAAATCTCACGATGACACAGTGCATTGTTATTTTGCGTGACGTTATACTTTCGTGCTATTTGTACTAAATTTATACGTATAGTTTGACGTGTCTGTCTGTCTGGGACATCATAGCTCTCAAACGGATGGAGCGATTTCAATTTAGTTTTATTTGTTTTTTTTATTAATTATGTTAGTTTTTGTATGAAAAGTGAGTTTGGACCGGGTGTTCTTAAACATGTTTTATGAAAATCGGTTGAGCCGTTGTAAAGTTATGGGGGTGAGAGTGGGGAAGAAAACCGAAAATCTGCAAATATACTAGTGTGGGGTATCAAATGAAAGAGCATTGCGTCCACATTACATAATATTATGTTGTTTTACATTTAAGGAAATAAGGGCATTGGAATCGGGGGTTTTTATTAAATTATAAATTTAGATTTATTTAAGTTGTTTTTTTGTTACGATTTTTTCGTGCTTCGTAATGTGGTCCGGAGAAGCCATCTAAATCCTAGGTTCATGCCCATCTTAAACGACATCATCACTTTACATCAGTTAAGTTTATGGTCAAATAAAGGCTCATCTAGCATAAAAGAAAAATTAAAAAAATCTAAAAGAAATGCATTCTTTAATTAACAAAGTCGGGTCAACCATGTTAGTACCTATATAATGTTAAAATTACGTCTCCTCCGTGAACAAAACATTAAAATAAAGTGAATAAACCATCTCTCTTGGACCGTACATTACTCTGTCAACATAAATCGCCTTTATTCATTGCGAAAACAGTGTAATTTTTATTAAAATTTGCGCAAAAAATGTATGAAAGGATTAATATCGTTTATTTTTGTAATTTACAGGGACGTAATTGATATTTCTGGCTATTCCAAGGGAGTTTACATTGTAGCGGTGAACGCTATAAGTTTAAGTTGTGCCTCTAAGCCACAATTTAACCATTGAATGCCACAACTCGAGTTTCATTGAACCAAGATATACCATGGAGAACTGACAATTTGAAACTCAAAAGACAATCATGGTAAATATCCCGTTATAAAAGTTTACCAACGACAATCAGTTTCTCCAGACTCTCATCGCCTCTTCGCACTATCATCATCATCATCATTTCAGCCATTAGACGCCCATTGCTGGACATAAGCCTCCCTCAAACGACCAATCATTCCGATCGGTCGCCACTTGCATCCACCGAGAGCCAGCAAGTTTGACCAAGTCATCTGTCCATCTTGTTGGTGGTCGTCCGAAGCCGGGCACTTGGGGACAGATTGTCGGTGTGCAGTTCAGGGGTTTGGACCAATACACCGCCGCACTGGTCTAGTGCGAGTTGGCGGGAAATGAACTTGCCAGAGCCTTGTTCGTTTTTCAGTAGGGAGCACCACGTGCAGGTAAGGATGGCTTGGGTCCCGAAGATGTTGATGGGACCCCATACTCCCCCGCACTATGTGCCCGAAATATGCAAGTATTCGCTGTCGGCATATGGTGCTGGATAAGGAAATGTTTACAAAGATGACCGCCGACCTTCAGACCTTCAGACCTTCGACCGGAGAGGCACTATAAGAAGAGGAAGAATAATTAAATTAAAAGTTAAAATTGTCTTTTGACGGAATAGTACTATTAAAACACTAAATAAACTGAACAGTAGAACTTTTTAATTGTTTTATCGTATGATTTGCCATCTCTGAAACTTTGTTAAGTTGTTTTTGAGTTATATTGTTGTAGTTTTTGTAACCGACTGTGCAACGCAAAGGTGTGGTTAAAGTCAAAGTCAAAACGTTTATTTCCTTAGAAGCCTATGCTTACATGGACAGGTCAACTTAAATCTAATTTAAATAAAAACTAAGAATAATCAAGGAAATAACATAGTCTTGACAGTTCGCTTCAATTTTTTACACTGAGTTGAGAAGCGAGTTGAGCGAGTGAGTTGAGTTGGTCATGTGTAATAGTCTATGTATGTATAAATGAAATGAAATACATTTTAATTGAGACACAATACATATAAATAAAAGAAGAATTATTTAGTAAAGTCACATTAAGTGTCCCAAAAAGGCTTCCAGCTCAGCATTTGTTGACCTGTATGTAACCAGACAACGCTGATCTTCCGTTGGAAGCCCTTTGAGTCACAGCATGCCATAAAATAAAACAAAATAATTTAGAAAATTGTAACTAGTCCAGACAAGTATACAATAGTATAGTATATTCAATTCAATTCAATTTATTTAATTCAGCTTCACATAGTTACAGCCATAGAGAGTTAAGAGTTAATGTAGGTATGTAATTTACAGCTAAAAATACATTTATTTTTAATAGAAAAGGAAGAACACATCCTGCGTTTACGGACGCATGACATTATGAATGTGCGTCCAGTGCTTCATAAAAGCGCAGTCCGTGTCCAGCCTGCCATATATGTGTAAGTACAGTGTATGTTCCTTTGTCCCATTATGCAGACCAAACGCCTGGGCAGATTTCTATGATTCACACGTCAATTGATTCCTCTTATTAAGGCGACTGTCAATAAAGACATGACGTTAGGGAAACGCAAAATGGCGTTCAATTGAGCAAAAACTTTTTCACTTTATAATTTTATTTAACTTGACACTGGCAAACTGTTGCTCCAAGCGCATAGGCCAACTATAAGAAATTGAGTTGAATTAACATGACGTTAATTAACATAGTAATTCTTTAATCTATGCGTTAGTGAAAATTCAACGTGGAAACTACTGGACGCTATTTTGTAAAAAAAATTGCTCAACAAACCATGTGATGTGTATCGTTGAATATGTAAGTACATAAAATCATTAATACCTTTTAACATTGTTCGATCCAGTATTTACTCTAATATATATTATTACTAGCGGCCGGCCCCGGCGTCGCACGAGTATAAAATTTTCCCGGAAATTATTCGAATTTTTCTCGCCGTAAAAACCATCCTATCTCTCAAGTTGGATCGAACTGCACATGGTGTGCGAATTTTATTATAATCGGTTAAGTGGTTTAGGAGTCCATTGAGGACAAACATTGTGACACGAGATTTATATATATTAAGATATATTACTAGCTGAACCCAGCAAACGTTCTTTGTTTTGTATAGTTGATTATTTCTCTCAAAAACTACTAGCCCGATTTCTAAAGTTACTTCCAGTGTTAATAGAGGAGGTCTACTTTTTACCGAAAATTCGTTGTTTCGTTGGATTTTTTTTTATGCTCGATAAGCCTTCATTTGACCACAATCTCACCTGATGTAAAGTGACGATGTGGTCTAAGATGGAGCATGAAGACCTAGAAGGTAGATGGCTTCTCCGGACCACATTGCGAAACATGAAAAAATAGCTTCACGCACTGGCCCAGCCCGGAGGGTGGTGTTTTTCGCGGGAATATCCATAAAACACGGGAAAAAGCTAATAAAATATAACATAAAATATATAAATATAATAAAACATCAACAGCTTAAACCTTAACGTTACCATAAAAACCAGGGCTTAAGTTATTTGTGTAACAAAGTGAGCCTTTTTGGCCAATAATTAATTTGCGCCCTTAATACAAGCCTGCTATTTTTACCGAGCGATATCAAGTTCTATAATTATGAGGATAACGGCTATTTTAGAATGAAGGGCTATACGGTTGAATAACTTAAGCAGGTAGGGAAGAATTTATAAATGCTCACCTGACGACCTCAGTGGCTTAGTGGGTAGGTGCGCTTGGTGAGCTGTAGGTTGTGGGTTCGTAATAGTAACCATGTATTATATATCAGGGACACAAATAAAATAATAAGCTTATCAACTTAGCAAAATAGTTAAAAAAAATGTACCTTAGACCTTGTCAGTCAAAAAGCGGGGGATATTCATATATAAAATTAATTTTATTACAATAAATAAATATAAAGTTTACTAGCTGATCCCAGCAAACGTTGTTTTGCAAAATGAAAAATAGATGTAGGCCGTTTCTCAGACCTGCATATCACCAAAATTTCATGAGAATCGGTCAAGCCGTTTCGGAGGAGTACGGGAACGAACATTGTGACACGTGCATTTTATATATAAGATTAATTTTGTTACAATAAATAAATACATGTTTAAGTAGCTTTGCTCTTTACCCGACTTCTTAACAAAAGAAAGTATCTTTTGCATATATTTTTTCGGTTTTAATTTATTTCAGACACAAACTAATTAAGCAAAGGCTTAGTTAATATTCGACTAAAGAGCCTAATAGACGCCTAATCTATTCTTTTTCTTAGAAACTTTTTAGTCAAAATATGTCGCCGGACTTTCCAAGAGACATAATTAGCTTATTGGTAAAGTTTCTTATCAATAATGTTTGTCAAAATTAATTATTTTTGTAGGATTTGCTTCTGATCTGCTTTATGATTTGTGTCCATCCCAAGGTTGCCTGGAAGAAATCGCTATCAGCGATAAGGTCGCCCATTGATTCACCATTTTTTTTTTAACATTTTAATCTTTTTTTTTGTGTTTTATTATGTTGTGTGTTCAATAAAAAGTATTGTATTGCATCATAACTCATGAGTATTGTCATAGAGTATACATACATTATGTCTAATCAGATATAATATTAAATTCATAATGCTTACATGCTAACCAAGAATTTATCATACTAACCAAAGAAGTATCCTGAAAATTCGTATACGTATGTGTGTTTTCTATGTATCATAATATGTATGTATTTACAAAAGAAAAATGTATCGACTACTCGCACAGTATCACAGAACCCCAAACTAAGCAGAGCTTATACTGTTGGTTAGGTGACTGATATACTACAAAGACACATTTAGTTTTTTTTCTGTGTCAGAGCTTTCTAGAATTTTCTAGAAGCTAGTGCATAGTTACGGCTCGGGTTGGTTTTAAATTATTTCTTTCATAATATAAGAAGCTTCGTTTACCGTAAACTATGAAGTTAAGTTGCAAGTTTTAATGATGTCGTTAAATGGGCTTGCTCAAACTTGCCCGGTTGTCAAATAATTTCCAAGATCCGTAGACCTATTACATAAGTAATTTCCTTTACAAACAACTGTTGCTATCAAATCGCTATCAACCATAACGAAATTTCGGCCCTGAAATCTCAGCGCATCGCGTTAACATCACAAGATAATATGTTATTTATTGGAAAACCAAAAACTTACAAATACTAAGTAACAAATCAATTTAACACTAGAAAGCTTAATTATGGTTTTCACGGATATGTTCTTTTATTTTTAAGAAAACTAAAGATTTATTTTCTAGTACAGAAAATCCAATTACACTAGCTAATCTAAGTTCTAACAAAACACAATAATAATACATTACAATCAAAACAATATCAAGTTATATGAAAATAATAATGCAGATATTTTTTTATTTATAATTAAAATCTAAGGTTTAGGACCGGGGGTCTTTCTTAAATTTTAAATTTAAGATTATTAGTTATATATCTGTTTGGCAATTTTTAAATTAACAGAATTTATAACAGAATTAACAGAAAAAAGGAGGTGGTGCTGAATTTGGCGTGCATTTAAATTCTCTAGTTGTCTTCAATTAATAAGTTATACTCAGTGATTGATCATAGTTTCCAAACTATAGGGTAACTATAGTAAAATCTACTATGTAGTTTCATTCAAGTAAAAATTTAAAAAAACTTTGGTAATTTTTTTCCTATATATTGGTAATTTAATTCTTATATCTTAGCTGCTGAATGTTCATAATTTTTAGAAACCACAATTATTAATCGTACAACTTTCAGTGCTGAGAAACCCCTCTGAAAATTGTGACTCGCGTTTATTCAACAAAACATCATAACTTGGAAAATCTCTTAAAGAGAATTCCAGAACAAAAACCTAAAAGTCGTAACAAACACATTGAATAAAAGATTCTGATGGAATGACAATGTTGCATCAACGGAAGCCTGGCTATGAATAATACATGAGCTTGTCTCCCTCTGATGAAAGATGTTTACGTGGGAGGAAGGGAGACGAATGTACAGGCTCAGGTCTCATTGAAGCGTGGAATTTAATTGTTTGAACGGTAAAAATGTAAGGACTGTATTTAGGATTCCTTGGAGAGTTTGCTAAGCTTTTGCTGTATTTTTATAATAAGCGTAATGGCTACAGTCGAAATTTTTATTTAGATTTATTAAGTTCTTTTTTTATCCTCAATATATTACTCGTAATGTAATAAAAGGGATGATGACTAAATAAATAGTTATCTACTATGTTTAATCCTTCTTCAAGCCCTTCCAGAAATACTCGACACCAATTTTGACGACCTCTGTGGCTCGGTGGGCGAACGTCCGCCTGAGGCGCAGGAGGGTTCGATTCCCGCCGGGGGACCAGATTTTGTACGATCTACAATCTCTGGTTTCGGGTCTGGGTGTTTTCTATGTATCATATGTATGTATATAAAAAAAACGTATCTATGTAGTATATCAGTCACCTAACACCCTTAGTACAAGCTCTGCTTAGTTTGGGGTTAGGTGATGCTGTGTTAGTAGTCCGGAAAAAAAATTTAGGCGAACTGTCAAGACCATTTTATTTCCTTCATAATTTTTGTTAAAAAGTTTAGTTTCTTTAATTTTAAGTTGACCTGTTCATGTATGCTGTGTGCATCTAAGGAAATAAAAATGTTTGTCTTTGACTTTGACTTTGCTTTTTTAATTAAATAAGAATGTGCCTGGGCACTATATCTTGATATAGAGCATCGAAGTTCCGTAGTGGTGGGCTCGTGATGTATATATACATTATATACATTACATAATATATACATTTAATACATTTTGGTCGAAAGCGTCACGCGAAAATCCTGCACTGTAATGTCTTGATTTTTCGTTTTCAAGAGCAATTAAAAACTATGGGTACAATATTTTTAATAATATCTACACCAACCCGAAGTGTTTTTTTTTTGTATTGTATAACGCGGGTTGCCGACAAAGCCAAAAGGATGCATTCGTGGCAAGAGTGGCAATCTGGCTGTCGGGTCCGCAAAGCCCTCGAATTGAGATCGCAAATCCGCGAAATTTTAAGTAAACCCGCAGAAATATAGTGGTTATGTATAAGGTAGCTAACAACATAATGCCCCTGCATTATTCAACCTAATACTTACACGAAAGTGCCCAATAAAACTCTAATGTACTTTATTGTTCCCCCATTTGCGGGTTATAACCTCAAAATAATGGCCGACACGGGTTACATTTTATCATCCTGTTATTTTGACTTAAATTTGACAACACATTATGGGTTCTAGTTGTGTCATCTATATTTTTGGAAGGATATTTCCAGAGAGATTTATTGATGTGACAGTTTCATTTTGGAGGGTAAACCGAATTGTTACTTTTAAAGCGTTTTTGTTAGATTATTTAAAAGAAATATGATTAACAAGTTAAAAATAGGGTATATTTTTAATTATAATTTAAAGTTTGCATAATTTTTTAAACAAGACATACAATGTCATATTCACATTAATAGACATATAATTACATATGTATGTACCTAAGCTATGTTTTTGTAAAATGATAATAAATTATTCTTATTCTTATTATACAACGCCATTCGGTTTGGCTCATCGACTACAGAGCTAGAGTAGACCCCTAGTCTCAGTCAAAGTAAGAATAGAACAGAAAAGAAAAACAATTATTTCGATACGCAGACAATTCTAATCTTCTTTCCAATAATTATTGGAACGAAGTTTCTTACGGCAGGCTTGGAGGACATAGGGATTTTGCTGCGCGACCGAATTGAAAAAAAAAATGATAGTAAAAAACGTGGAACACCTCAAATTGCGAATTTTCAACTGCCGGCCGCCGGATGTCCATATCGTCTAAACTACTGAATATATAACTTTGAAATTGATATATGGTATAGTTCAGGACTTCACCTGTGTGTATTTTCCGCCATATTTATTATTTTATAAATGAAAGGGATAAACTCAGAAACTACTCAACGTATATTTATGCTGTTCTCAGCAAGAGCTAGGCTGATTCAGGAGGAAGGTTTTGTATCAATCTAAAAGCCGGATCTGGTCAGCTAGTCATCAATTTTCAGCTATACGAAGCCAAGATCGGTCAGTAGCTACCATATAACAGGTGGTCTAAATTCAGTACCGGATGTACCTACAGCCAAAATAATGATCATCATCATCATCATCATCCTGCCCTTGTCCCACACTATGTGGGGTCGGCACAACATGTGTTTTTCTTCCATTTCCCTCTATCACCCGTCATCTCAGCACTCACTCCTTTCTTACACATATCTTCTTTTACACAGTCCATCCATCTTTTCTTTGGCCTCCACATATCCACCATCCACTTTCATATCTAACGCTCTTCTCGTAACATGACTTTCGTTCCTTCTCATAACATGCTCAAACCACGCTAACCTATTACCTCTCAGCTTATCCGTAGCCAAAATAATGATATAATAATATATGTTTCACATTCTGTATGGACGTTTGAGGGCTAACGATGTTGATTTAGGCCCCGTAACACAATGGCTACGCACTCACTATTGTAGATATTAATTTATCTTTATTCGTAAAGGTCTTATTGTTTTATTATGGGTTTCGGAAATGCTTCCTACCTTCAAATATTGTCTACTTTTGATGAATAACTGATTTTAGTTGGGACTCAGAGGCGCAGTTGGTGTTCAAAAATACTTAAAATATTAAATTAATTTAGTGAGTATCATTGGTTATTAAAAATTAATTAAACATATAAAAAGAAAAGTAAATCTGTCACATTTAGTAAAAATAGAAATTATGTTTGAAGTGTTTACATGCAAAGTATAACCTATAATTAGTAAATAATGGGATGGCTATAAGAACAAGACAAAATAGATATGTGCATAATCAACATCAATAAAAATCAAAATAAAAAAAAAACAATAAAATAGGTAAGTACGTAAGCTATACAGTTTAGCTATAGAGCAAGAAAACATACATGTTTTTTTTTCTTTGGTCTAGGTGTTTAATATGTGTAATAAAGAAAGTCTATATGTATGTCTATTTTAATAAGTACATACATCAGATGTCTAGTACCCGTAAAACAAGAATAGAGCTTACCACGGGGCTAGATGTTGTTATTGTTTTGTGGATGGTCCGGAAATATTTATTTATTAGTTGGCATATTAAACGCTTCTTAAATACTTCACTATGTTTACGAATTTATTTATTTTGTACTAGCTGTGCCCCGCGGTGTTACCCGCGTTATAATGGATTTTCCCGCGGAATGACGTTTTCCCGCGGTAAAAAGTAGCCTATGTTATTTTTCAGGCTCTAGAGATTCTGTGTACCAAATTTCATTTAAATCGGTTCAGTAGTTTTTACGTGAAAGAGTAACAAACATCCATACATCCATACATCCATACTTACAAACTTTCGCCTTTATAATAGTAGTAGGATTTTTCATCGAGATAAATTAACTAAGGTAGGTCTGTTTATTATTATTACTTAAGCTATAACAGCTAAAATGAGATAGGTTTTCCTTAAACTGATACCTCTCAAGGTAACCAACCAAATTAAAAATAATAATTTAAGTCTTATCACTCTAAAGATTTTTTTTTGACAAATGGGTTTCCAAATTGTAAAGTTGTAAAACAATATAATGTTAGCCTGGTGCTTGTCATTATTTCCGCTTTAAATACCAATTATAAAATTTTATTATTCATTTATTTATTATTTTATTTTTGTGACACCTCCTTACGAGACTCGAAGCACAAAGAAATTTATCTTAAAATTTATTAATTGTTATTAATATTTGCTGTCTTTGTGTGGCTTATGAAACAGTTTCTATTATCATCTCATAATACCTCCATACGTAAGTTAAGATTAGGAGATTAAGATTTTACCTACTTTTGTTAAAAGTTTTATCATAGCCACCTCAAAATACTTTTAATAAGTCAAAGTAACGAAGTACCCGTAAAATAAATAGCCCCGGACTTTTTAGCGTTTCGTTAAACTTTGCCAATTTATTTAGAAAAGTGCCCAATTACCTGGACCCTTGGTAACTTACGAAAGTCCCTAAACAAAGGGGTTAACAGACTAGGTCAGTCCCGTAACTTATTTCACAAATAAGTCTAAAGTCTGAAAAATAGATAGATAGATAGGTAACTCTTTATTGTACACACAAATACATAATATAATACAAACAGTAAACAGTAAAAAGACAATGTCAAAAATATTTGATTAAATATTTGTCAATTCAATTCAATTTCTTAATATTGGACTTGGCGCTTAAAGCGTCAGTTTGCCAATGTTGAGTTAAATAAAATTATAAGTATGTAATAAATTAATTGATATTCTAAATAAGTGAAAAAGATGTTACTCAGTTGAACGCCATTTGGCGTCTCCGGTATTTCAAATATGTCTTCTTCTTTTTCTTTTATTTGATGGCGTCCGTGACTGGCTATATGGCCGTCAACAGCCAATGAGAAAAAATATATCTGCATTAATTATTAAATATAAAATATTATTAATTATTCAAATATGTCTGCATCGATCAATAGGAACTCGTGAAGTTTAACTTTGACAAGATTTGATTACAGACAAACATCAGGATAGCTGAAACTAACTAAAAGCTTATTATAAAAAAACTATGTTTTTATTAACTTTGAAACATATTTACAAAAAAAATATCTATTTTTAACCGATGAAAGGTAACATACCATACCAAAATATTTGTTAAATTTTAACTTAATGACCACTTTTAAAAAAATGGTTCCACTTTTTTTGAATTTATTTAATAGGGGACTACAGACTTTACCGAATAACTAAAATCATCTCAAAACGCCTTATTCTACCTATACCTATATTATAGTAGTTATGTATATTTTGGTAAAATCATTGTTATTATAATAACTCCTGTTAAATGCATGGGATAACAACATGTTGTAATCTCCAACAGTCGCATTGGCAACTCGTGATAGGGCTAAAGGTTAAGTCATCGGTTTCCACAATAATATTGTGTTTTCGCCTTTAGCCAAAAGCGTTTGGGAAATATTAGAAGCCAATAAAAAGGGTCATCTGTCCATATTTTAAATGCCCATACATTTTTACTCGATTGGGTTTGACGTAACGCGGGGGATTCATAAAAAATGACACTTTACTTTTACACCAAATAAAATAGGTCGGTCATAGCCATATGTATAACCACAGATGTATAACTGAAGTGACGTTGGGCGCTTCGCACCGCTACAATCATTGTGGTGAAGGTATTTAAACATTATTTTTAGTTTCCTTTCGACATTTTTGATCCTGGCTGCATCTCTGGCGCATGGCGGTTTAGGATATACATATATCGATTTAAAGTTGAGAGATAACTATTTTCACATAAGCTTATAGACTGAAAACATTCCCAAAAAAGTTAAGTAGCGTATATATTTTATTTATTGGTGATTTTTCTGTTCAAGTCCGTAAGTGGTAACCCTCTGAATCCTTACACGTGACCTCCGGTCTAAGAACAGTTTCCGGTGGTAGGCTTTGGCCGCGGCTTGTCACCACCCTCCGGGCTGGGCCAGTGCGTGAAGCGATTTTTTCGTGTTTCGTAATGTGGCCCGGAGAAGCTATCCACTTTCTAGGTCATCTTGCCCCATCTTAGACCACATCGTAACTTTACATCAGGTGAGATTGTGGTCAAAAGAAGAATTATCAAAAAAATCTGCTTATTTAATTGTCTGCGTATCGTTATAATTGTTTTTCTTTTTTATTCTATTCATAGAATTCAACTGTTGCTGTCCTTTTATATAATTGGCCTACATGTAGACATGTTCACATGTTCTTTTATAGATATCTGTTAATATTGTTTGCCTAGCAGTAAGTTCATTAAGTCAGTAATTAAATTGCTATATCTTCATTTAACAAGAAACTGGTGGATTTCTGAGAAACCTAGCATCACATTAAAGTCTAGTATTTTAGCCGTCCCGTTTACAAACACATAGAAAACATAAAAGCAGTACAAGACGTGTAATTTACGATCCACGTCGTTTCATTCAAATGAATAAACAATTCTGAAACGCGATTATTTCTGACGGACAGATGTACAGTCAACAGCAAAAGAAACTGATAAAACAGGGTCCCAAAATAATAACTAAAAAATTGTAATAACTGATAAAGCTGTGTTGTTCTATTCGCTTCTCAACTCAGTATAAAACATTGAAGCGAATTGTCAAGACAATGTTATTGCGTTGATATTTTTTGTTTTAATAGTTTGGTTTTATAAATTTTAAGTTGTACTGTCCATGGCCGGTAACTTTAACTTTGAAAATGTACAGTAAATTAAGCAGCTATGTAGTATATGTCACCTTACACCCATAGTACAATCTCTGCTTATTTTAGGGTTAGGTGATGCTGTGTGATTAGTCCGGAAATATTTGTTTATTTCATTTATTTTGGTAGAAAGTTACTGATTATTGTAGTTTATTATTAGAGTGTAAGAAAAATATTGATATGTGTACAACAATATTTCAGAGAACATTATTACAAAAATGCTTATGAGTGTATACTTTGTACATTTTTGTACACAAAGCACGAATGTAGACACAGCGCTGGTTTTCAGTGCCAAGTAAATGAACAAACAATACATACACAACATAAGTAAGTGATCACATTTATTTCGATCCCTGGTGTTATTATGATCACTTTCTTTTGACCTATTATTATTTTAATAGAAATAAATACTTTAATATAACATGTTACATAATGACAAAAGTCACACTAGATTTTGTTTTGAAACGTTGATTTTGATCACTTACTTTTGCTGTTCACTGTACTTGTTGTTTTATTGTATGTTTTATTTCATAGATCTACAAATCAAGACGTTTCTTTTGTTTGTCTGTTTATATGATATAATAAAAATTATAGTGTCGTTTAATGTTTTATAAATAGTAATTTAATGTTTTTAACCCCCGACCAAAAAAGAGGGGTGTTACAAGTTTGACGTGTCTGTCTGTCTGGAGCGATTTCAATTTAGTTTTTTTTGTAAGAAGGGTGAGTCTGGCGCGAGTGTTCTTAGACATGTTTCATGAAAATCGGTTGTGCCGTTTAAAAGTTATGGTGGTGAGAGTGGGTAAGGAAAACCGAAAATCTGCAAATATACTAGTGTGGGGTATTAAATGAAATCGCATCGCGTCCACATTACAAAATATTATGTTGTTTTACGTTTAAGGAAATTAAGGCATGGGAATCGGGGGTTTTTCTTAAAATTTAGATTTATATACTTGTTATATTAGTAGTAATAGAATTAATATAAATTAGAGTAAGTTTTTGTTTTTATTTTTGAAAATTTTGTATTTTTCCTTTTGTTTACCACCGCCGTCCACAACCTTCCTGAATTAAATTGTTTTCATACAAAGGTTGTCTGGAAGAAATTGCTTTAAGCAATAACACCGCCCATTACGCATGCTAGGTTTAATTTTACTATTAATTATTTTGTATTTTTGTTTATTGGTGTGTAATAAAGATTTTTCTATCTATCTATCTATTAGTTAAGTTTAATAAATTGAAATGTCAGTATAAAAAAAAATTCGTTCAGTGTAATGTACAGTTTGGGGCACAATTTCAATAAAAAACAATTTTTAGGTACAAAAAGATGCAGTTAGAGCGGTACCCATCCAAGTACTGACCTCGCGTCGCTTAACTTTATAAAAATAACGTATAAATAAATATATATTTTTATTATACATATTAAACACTCAGACCAAGGAGAAAAGTGCTTGCGGCCACCGCGCCACCGAGGCAGTCATGATATTATTATAAAATACGTGATAATCCTACAAAAATAATTAATTTTGACAAACTTTATTGATCAGAAAGTTTACCAATAAGCTAATTATGTCTCATACCAAGTCCGCGGACATTATGTTGACTAAAAAGTTTGTAAGAAAACAACTATAGGTTAAGCGTCTATTTAAGGTTCTAAGGCTCTGTAGTCGAATGAGGCAGTCAATATATCAGAATGTTGTATTAATACATACAACAATCAATAGAAATACATCATCATCATCGCCCTATTAACGTTCTTACTGCTGGGACACAGGGACTTCTCTCTTGACGAGAGAGATTAGGCCTTAATTCACCACGCTGGCCATGGTGTGGGTTGGTGAATGTCACATGTCCTTCAAACTCTTTTAAAGTTCTCAGAACATGCCGGTTTCCTCACGATGTTTGCCTTCACCGTTAAAGCACGTGTTTATAGCGCACATAAATTTCTCAAGAAAAAAAATTCAGAGGTGCGTGGCGGGGTTTGAACCCACGACCGAATCGGAATTTCGGAATGAAAGTCGAGTGTCCTCCCACTTAGCCAACACGGCTTTAACGGAGAAATGCATCATCCCTCAAAATTATACTCTCTATCTTTTAAGGCTCTTGAGATGCAGCCTATAATGGACAGACGAACAGACAGACAGACGAAGCCTCAGTAATATGTCACGTTTTAACTATTATCTTTTTTCTAGGTTTCCATTACTAGCTTGGACTGTCTTGAGCTAACAGAACTCGAGTCAGTAAAACAAGCCACTTATTCATGTAGATAGTTCACGACATTTCCATATTTCTACGAACATTGCACGAAATAATGATAGATCAGGAGGTGGTTGCTAAAATCATTTATTATTGAATACCGAAAGATTTTGACAAAGATATCCGTACGATATAAAACATTCGTAAATAATATTAATTAAATTAATTCCAATTGTTATTTAATTTTGTAAGCATTAAAACATTTGCATGCCATTTTACTGGTAAAGTATGTGAAACCTCATAGGAAACTATACATCTATTATTGTACCATACGTTTGTCAAATAAATACATTTCATTTCATTTCCGTATCTATATAAATAAAAATGAATTGTTGTTCGTTAGTCTGATTAAAACTCGAGAACGGCTGAACGGATTTATCTTATCATAGTCTTGAAATGTTCGTGGAGGTCTAGGGAAGGTTTAAAAAGCGAGAAAAATGTAATAATTGCCGGGAAAAAAAATTGAATAAAAACCCGTGCGAAGCCAGGGCGGGCCACTAGTTTATAATATTATCTATACTTATATTATAAAACTGAAAAGATTGTTTGTTTGAACGCGCAATCTCAGAAACTACTGATCCAATTTGGAAAGTTCTTTCTGTGTTAGATAGCCTGAAAGAAATCATTGCCTTCCTTAATAATTGCTCATTATTAAGGAAGGCAATGATTTCTTTCAGGCAATACACTGTGGTATAATAACCGCAACTGTGGTCTAATCTCTCGATCTCGATGTTGATATCTAAGGTCTGGTACCCGTTACTATACCACATCATCACCCTATTAATGTTCCCACTGCTGGGACACAGGGACTTCTCTCTTGACGAGAGAGATTGACCTAAGATATACTGAAATATACCAGATATACATATTTAGATATTTCATTACACTCAAAAACACAGCACAAGGAATATTGCTTGCATAACATACAAATACTCGAAATACGAATACTCCCTTGTCAGGAATCAAGCTGGAATGATAAATCAAGATAAATCAAAAAGAAAAATAAATCGAAATCAAAACGTTTGTTTCCTTAGACGCACAGAGCATACATAGGCAGGTCAACTTAATTTAAATAAAAACTAAGAATAATCAAGGAAATACAATTAAACAAATCAATAAATATTACCGGACTTATTACACAGCATCACCTAACCCCAAACTAGCAGACTACTATGGGTGTTAGGTGACTGATATACTACATAGATACATTATTTTTTTAAATACATACTTGTGATACATAGAATACCTACACCCAGACCCAAAATCAGAAATTGTAGATCGTACTATATCTGGCCCCTCAACGGGTATCGAATCTTACGCCTCAGGCGGATACAAGATACAAAATCATTTATTTCCATTTTTTGGTTTTACAAAAACAAAAAATAAAAAACAAAAAAATAATCATAGGTGCTTAAAGATAAATCTATATAAATAAAAATGAATTGTTGTTCGTTAGTCTGATTAAAAGTCGAGATCGGCTGAACGGATTTATCTTATCATAGTCTTGAAATGTTCGTGGAGAGAGAGAGAGAGAGAGAGAGAGAGAGAGAGAGAGAGAGAGAGAAACATTTATTGGTCTAGGGAAGGTTTAAAAGGCGAGAAAAAATCGAATTATTGCCGGGAAAAAAATTGAATAAAAACCCGTGCGAAGCCGGGTCGGGCCACTAGTAGGAAATAAATTTATAGTATACAGTTCGCTTCAATTTTTTACACTGAGTTGAGAAGCGAATGGAACCCAGCTTTCATCTCTTATGTTGTTATTTTGAAAATTTATTAAGTAAGAAATATATCACGAACTCCTCAACCACAATCAGGTAATCTACTTATTTCGTCATAGAACTACAGTCATGTTTGTGTCTTGTTTACTAGTCAAAGGCATCGCCGGTCGATGGGTTACTACGCTTGAAAGGTTAATTAGACACTAGCTTTTAACGACACGGCATTTCCCTCGTTTCATGGATTTCACCGCGGGAACAATGACATTACCCGCGGTAAATAAAAATAGTGCCTTTTTAATTTTCTAAAAGTTCTTCCGGGTTCGATTACAAGCAGAGTAAAATAATTTTTTTTGGTGTAAGAATGCAATTTTTCATTTACTAAAATCGATGGCATGGTGCTTGAACAAATATTTCTATTTCTTATACTTTCTGATCTTCCCAAACTGAGCGAAACTTTTGTTACATCCTGTATATTAGAAGGCTTTCTAAACGGTCCGAATCTTGAACTCGGTTAATTCTTATTAATATTTTGCATTTTATTGTTAATAAAAAATTATCATAATAAATTCGTCGCTTAAAACTAAAGCAAATTAACATAACAATCTTTAATGCCCTTGTTTTAGGACTTTTCATATTGCTCAAACGGCCGGGCATAACTTGCAGATGTTATATAGATACACAGTTGGAAATACCGTCCAGAATAGAAAAGAATAAAAAATAGAATAAGTATTAAATTTATACCTAAACTTAATTTACTATTATTATGTTATTATTTATGGCAGAGCGAGATTCCTCTAACACAGGTATTTACTTTACTTAAAAGATGATCACAAACCTTGTTACTTTAGATTAATTAGTACCATAAGTTGATGAATGATTGTTTTTTTTATTTGTATTTTGTACACACCAATGAACATAAATACATAATTATTAACAGTTAGGAAACATCTAAACCTAATATTAATCCAGATAATTAATCTAAACCTTTAATGTGCTTTTTGTTTCACAACTATCATCAACTTCTTGCTTTTGATCCACATTATATCCATTTTCCTCTGACACACGTCATTTCATCACTCACACCTTTCTTTCACAATATGACAGCTTTTGCCCATTCCATTGATCTTTTGGCCTACGTCTCCCCACATATCTCACGCTTTTCACATCACATAACTTTAATCCCTTCTCGTAACACCCATACCAAAACAAAAGGCGATTCAACTGCATTATGGATCAAACGAAAACGCTCTATGGTGGCTTTGCTTTACGGCTTGTCCAGGTTTAAGCCGACAATCGACAATTTCAAAAATGAATGGATATTTTGATCTCGCATCAAATTTTATACGAGATGATGTTCATTTTCACACTAGGTACATTATTTTGTCTTGGGAGGGAGAGTAATAAGAATTCAGTGTCTTGGTACATTTCCTCTCCTGATACTCATGCTAAAACTTTGAGGAGCTGGGCGGACTGCTCATTATGCATAAAAACACAGCAAGGAATAGTGCTTGCAGATCATACAAAGGTGGAAAAAACCGCTGAATGTTACTTTAAAATAGTTTAATATGATCACTCAAAAGATTTATCTTCAATGAGCTCACTGGAAAAAGTAACACAGAACTATCTTTCTTATCTTATATTATCTTATCTTTGCCATTTTCACTTTCTGTACAAAAACAAACTATAACTCGGGTACCTATCCGTATAAGCGACATCAGATCAGCTCGATCCTCAAAAAAAAAAGATGTTAGAAAGCCAATACAAAAATAGCTAACCCTCTTAACTCTTTTATTAGTAACATTATATCTAAATTTCTATTTCTATCTTCTGAAACTGATACGACAAGCAAAATTTACTCGGTAAGTTTGGCATGAAATGTTAAATATTTCTCAGTTCATAATACCTGGATAGGTATATACAGCCGTGTGTTCACGAGTTATTTACAAGTGTAATCGCTACCTTATGAATATGAAAGCCGACGTACAAACGTTGACTGTACCAGGCGCGCAGAACGCAAGAGAATGTATGTTTTCAAATAAGGTCATGTCTAAAGAAGTTATGTAGGTACCAAATGCAGGAAATAATCTTATGAATTTCTGTTCCCGTATTTTGATGTCCTATTTATTTAATACAATATTATAGTTTTTACCTTTGTTGCCTATCCCTGTCCATCTGTCTGTACTTTCTACTAATATTATAAACGCGAAAGTTTCTGAGGATGTAAGTGTATGCGTTTTTTGCTCTTTCACGCAAAAACTACTGAAGGTTTATGAAAAAGTTATGAAATTTCACAATAATATAGCTTAAATATCAGAATAGAAATGATGATGATGATGATCAGAATAGATAGGCTACTTTTTACAGCGGTAAAACACAAAATTTCGGAAAATCAAATGGATTGATTGAAATCGAATTGATCAAGCTTAGAGCTCACCACGACGCTAGATGTTGTTGTGTGGATTGTCCGGAAATATGAATTTATTTATTTTATATTGATGCGCAAATAGCGCAATAATAACAAACATATTATTATTTTAATAAGAAACAAACCTTATTACAATTTTGTTTTTAATTTCTCAATCCATCTCGCCCTGTTGCTACCAGGCGCCCATAAATCCGCAGCAGTAATAATAATTACATACTCGTTCATGTTCGCGCGCTTTGTGATCGCTTCCGGCGTTTTGCACTTTATTTATGAGCTTTTTGTTCACTATTTCCTTCGGAGAATGCAGTTATTTTTCAATTTATATTTTCACGATAAAATAATACAATGCGGACAAAGCCGCGGGCGGGCAGCTTATAACGTAACTTTCTTCTTATTGAAGAGAAATGTGGCGAAGTATACTTAACACACATCTCGCGATATTTTGAGTAATAAACCGGCAGCACTCTTGTTATACGGGCACCTTCAACTAATGGTAGGTATGGTTTATACGAAAACAGAAAAAATCTAATGTCGATTTTAAAGGGTGATGTATCGATCCAATAAATCGACCAAATACTTCATATCGATTAAAAAATCGATATTTTTGGCTCGTAAATCGATCCCTAACATTATGCTTTCTTCAAAAACAATTAAATAAAAACTAAATATAATTTCTAACTGCAAAATGATTTCATATACCTACTCGTATATGTCGGAGGCAGTTACGAGTCGAGTTGAATGTTGTTTACATGCAAAGAAAAGTAACTGTTTAAATTTTTTATTGCTTTTAAAAATCATAATTTAATATAAATTGATTTGTAACATTTTAGAATTAATTAATAATAACGGTCATTTAATTTTTTAATTTAAAAGTACTGTAATGTACGTAACGACCAATCCAAGCAGAACACGTCGCTCGAGTGGGGTCGAGGCGCCATCTTTACTTTTGGCTGACAGTGTTTTTCGGGGCATTACTTAGTGAGACACCAACGGATCGAGTTGGATCGTTGGGTGTATTCGTGTTTAAAAGTGAGATTGGTGTTTTGAACTCGCTGCTCGGACATTATTATGCATTTTATTTGAAAAGTTTGTAAATAGATCGTCGTGTAAAACTGTGAGTATTGTGTTGTGAAAAAAATCATAGAAAATGTAAATCACTATTTTTTTCTTCTTTTCGGGGAATTGTGTCCATGAATAAATACTTCGAGTATTTAACAACAGGTTACGCCACAACCAGAGCTTCCCCTCTGTCTGACCATGTCCGAAAATCGTGTCATATCTTTTGGAGTATAAGTATGAAATGCATTTTTAGGGTAGAAAAAAAAAATATTTTTTGTTGTTTGCATGCGTAGCGACGTGATTCAAAAATTAATTAGTATTGTCATTGTCTGCGCCCGCCTAAGTCGTTTTATGAACCTTAATTTAGTGCTAGTTGCATAATACCTATACTATGTGTCATGCGAGAGTCTCTAGAAACGGAGATATTATTTAGCCTATTTTGACGAACACGATCAAAGCTTCACTTACCTTACATTGCAAGCAATCTAACAAAAACATAATATAAAGATCCATAGTTTAATGCCAGTTGCTAAATATACTATTATAACCTATAACTGTCAAACATAACCTCTGGTTCGTACTGGCCACCCAACAACGGCATGCGTTCATTTGCTCTCTAACTATTGAACAGTGAGGTTATGGTTATTGGTGGTCGGTGCGATTGTCAGTAAGTCTTTTTGAAGTGAAACTTCTTGAGAATCGTTGTGATTTCAGACCGGATGCAACGGAAATACGTCAGGTAAGCCAATCTTAAACGCTAACAAGGTTAGCAACTTTCCGGAACGCCAGTACTTGGATGGGTGACCGCCCGAACAAAATCTTTTTGCACAGTATTTTTTTTTATTCATGTCATTCTTTTGTCGATTTACTGAAGTTTCACTTCTACCGTGTGTGAATCGCACACACACCTTTTTTTTATTATTATTTGTGGTATTTTTTTACTTATGAAAAACTAACGGCTGTTTGTAAAGTAAAATACTATCAGAGGTTATTTTTTTGTTTTGCTGGTAAAATTTATTGTTAACGATAATCTTTCCTTTATTTTATTCAAATCTATCCATTAAGGCTTATGCTATATTATTTGAACATCGTATCATTAGAATGTGTCTATCAAAGGATCTGTCTCTCATAATGTATCGAAAAACCTCATTTGACGAACAAAGCTCAACTGCAGACTCTCCTTATTTGTAAAGAAAAGAAAACTAACAAAGCTTCATGCGAAATCAGGGCACAGCTTGCAATCTGGGATTGAGTGCGTAATTACTCCTTCCTATTTATGACGCCCTGGTAGCAACAGGGTGGCGAAAGCAGAAAGGTCGTTCTTCACACGCCGCGTTTCCCCCACAGGAAGCAATTACGACGAACACGAGCCCTTTGAGCTTAACATCTTGTAACTTCTGCGAGCCTGGTGGTTGTTGCTAATTTTCTAGTTTTGTTAGAGCAAATCTTAGAGGCTTTAGAAAATATATATATGTATGATTGTATTATTATTATTTTATGGAGTTAGGTAAGAAGAGATTTAAACAGCCAATAATTAAATGCTCATCTCTTTTTAGCAAGTACGCGTTATAACCTCCTTTTATTAACCACCGATCAAAAAAGAGGGGTTTATAAGTTTGAAGTGTCTGTCTGTCTGTCTGCCTGGGTCATCATAGCTCCGGAACGGATAAAAGCGATTTCAATTTAGTTTTTTTTTTGTAGAAGAGGTGAGTTTGGTTCCGGTGTTCTTAGACATGTTTCATGAAAATCGGTTGTGCCGTTTAAAAGTTATGAGGGGTGAAAGAGGGAAAGAAGAACCAAAAATCTGTAAATATACTCGAGTGGGGTATCAAATGAAAGCGCATTGCGTGCACATTATTAAATATTATGGTGTTTTAAGGAAATTAAAGTATTAGAATCAAACGTTTTTCTTAAATTTTAACTTTTTAATAAATAATTTAATAATTACTCTCGTGCTAACCAAGTCATAGGTACGCGTTATAATCTCTCCATTATTGTGTGTTTAGCAAGTGTACGTGAAATTCGTTCCCTCAGGTCGTCCCTAGACACCCCTCAAGTTTGTTTTCCACAGTTTGATTTTACAAATATTAGCAACGTTAAAAATAAACTTATCAAAAGATGATCAGAAGATTATGCTTCAACATGGACAACTCTAATAAATTATTTGATCTAACAACTCCCTATATTCCACCAAGCCCGTTAAGGTAGATAATTGTTAAAGATTTTGCGTTATTTATTACATTTATAGCGAGACGGCGAAGATGTGCGTATGGGCGATTCCAAATTTGAAGACAACACCTCAACGGAACATTCTTGTTTTTGAAGTGGCGTCTCGTCCAATCATAGCGCGGTTCGCTAGCCAATCAGTGGCGCGCAGATGGATATATGAGACTTTTGCATCCACTAGGCGCGTGATTTTTGAATGACTGCCATTACTTCTATACGTTTGTCAATACCAACTCTCAGAAGTTAGGTTCAAAGATATTTATTTCTCATAAAAACTATTAACAGTTCATTTATAATGAGATTACATATTTTTACTTATTCTACAGAGTTTAGCCTCTGGACTTATAAAATTATATCTAATCCTTAAATATGTACATTATATGTAGTTATGCTAATCTTAATCTTATAATCAAATTTTAATATTAAGCTTTAAAAAGCGATTATGTTTTCTAAAGTATATTCTACATTTTATAAGGTTCTAACTTACGTTAATAGGCTATTTTTAAACTTGGGTATTGTTTCTAGCTGTTTGATTTCTTTTGGTAACTTATTAAAAATCTTAGCGCCTTCTGAGATTATTGTTTTTTTTATGTTAGGGGACATAATAAATAAACATAAGTAAAAATTAATAAATTATATAATAACATATATTTTTATGCGTTGGCGCGTAACCAGTACAGTTTATACCTACTAGTGCCCCGCGGTATTATCCGCGTTATTAGATATTTTCCCGCGGTAAAAAGTAGCCTATGTCCATATCAGGCTCTGGAGAATCTGTGTACCAAATTTCATTTAAATCGGTTCAGTTTTGGCGTGAAAAGAGAACAGATAAGAGTTACTTTCGCATTTATAATATTAGTATGGATTTTAACTCCTAAAAGTCTTTTTTTAACTTCCACAAATTAACAATTCATATAAGTTATTCCTAGTTTATAAAAAGCCGTGTTGGCTAAGTGGGAGGACACTCGACTTTCATTTCAAAGGTCGTGGGTTCAAACGCCGCCACTCACCTCCGAATTATTCTTATTGAAAAATGTATGTGCGCTTTAAAACACGTGCTTTAACCGCGAAGGCAATCGTGAGGAAACCGGCATGTTATGAGAACTTTAAAGTGTTTTAACGACAAGTGACATTCACCAACCCGCACTTGGCCAGCGTGGTGAATTAAGGCCTAATCTCTCTCGTCAAGAGAGAAGTCTCTGTGTCCCAGCAGTGGGAACGTAAATAGGGTGATGATGATGATAAGTTATTCCACACTAGCTGGCCCGTTTCTTATACACTATTGAATCACTCTACCTATTGCTGAAACCGCATAGAGATCCGTTCAGTGGTTTATCGCGAACACAGGGACAAGTAGACGCGGAGTGGGATAAATATAGATAGATAGTTAATCTAAATTGAAGACTTGAATTGGTGGGCGACGGTCCGCTTGCGACGCAAGAGGTAGCGGGTTCGATTCCCGTCGAGAAGTCAAGTGTTTGTATGTTCTACAAGCACTTTTAACAAAAAATATGTCACGATTTTTTAGATCAATAACCTATAGTATATTTATAGTATCTTATTAAATTTTTCATAATTTTAGGGGCGAATGAAAAGGGTAGTTAGTTCCCGTCTTATAAGATTTATGATTTTTACCCCTGGCTTAGACTCCAAGGAAAGATTATGATGAGTTATCAGATCGATACAAAAACAAAATGTTTAAATTAGAGTTTTAAAATTTGTATAGTAAGAATGGTAGAATGTGAAAATTGTAAAAGTTAGGAGGGTAAAAGTGGGGAAGGCAAATCGAAAATCTGCAAATATACTAGTGTGGGGTATCAAATGAAATCGCATCGCGTCCACATTACATAATATTATGTAGTTTTACGTTTATGGAAATTAAGGAACTGGAATCGGGGGTTTTTCTTAAATTTTAAATTTAGATTTATTTAATTGTACATTTAGATTATTATATACCTACATATATTTAGATATAAGATTATTAGTAATTTTAGATTATTTTACAAACATGCTTATGAAACTGCATCGTGACTAGAAATGACTGCCTCTGTGGCGCGGTGGGCGAGGGTCCGCTTGTGGCGCAAAAGGTATACAGTCGTGGTCAACTAATTAGGGACGTGCAAGATAGTGAAGAACAATAACCGGTTATGTACATACAAATATAAAACCCTATTGATTTCTCAGTAACTATTATTTGCATAATTTGGTCCGATTAATATGCTTTAAATGGCTGTAAATAAAAGAATAAATAAATAGAAAAAAGTATTTAATATCAAAGGTTGACCATGTATTCAATTTTAAGGTATAATTCTGTAGCTGGACATTTAATTAAGGACAGTAAACTATAATGAAAAATAGAGTTAAACAAAACTAATAATCTGCAGTATTATAATATCTTTAACAGCTCCATTTTATTACGTGTAAAATCAGTACCCAGTAGCAAAACCTTTGTTAGTAATTACCGCTTGACACCGATGTGGCATAGACATTATCAGTTTCTGGCATGTTTCGACAGGAATGTTTGCCCATGCCTCACAAAAAGCTTCATTAAGTTCATCTAAAGTACCACAACTTTAGATGAACTTAATGAAGCTGAACTGAATGAACGATAAGTGGCTACTTTTTTCTTGATTTCGTACCAAAGGTGCTCGATTGGGTTAAGGTCCGGGCTATTTGCTGGCCAATCTAGCACCGATACTGACTGACTGGTAAGAAACGATTTGACTGAACGGGCGGTATGTTTCGGGTCGTTATCATGCTGAAACGTCCATATAATAGGGAGATGCTCCTCAGCATAGGGAAGCATCGTTTCCTCTAATATTGCCTTGTATTGATGTTGGTCTAAGTTACCCTGAACTTTCCTCACAGGTCCCACTCCACGTCCAGAAAATGAACCCCACATTTTAATGTTTCAACCGCCATGTTTCACCTGCTTTTTTGTGAATCTTGGATTCATTTCCGCTTTTACTGGACGCCGTACGTATTGCCTTCCATCTGAAGAAATCAAATTAACCTTTGTCTCATCAGAGAATAATACATGTTGCCATTGGGCGTAGGTCCAATGTCCATATTTACGCCAAACGAGCATTTCTATGTTCTTTCTTCAACAACGGTACTTTGCGAGCCACTCTTCCGAACAACCCTGCTTCTACCAGACGTCGTCGAACGGTTCTCGCTGAGACACCAGCTCTTTCGTCTGTCCCAAACACTTCGTGTTTAATTAAAATAGAGCCTAGAAACGGATCTTTCTTAGCTAACCTGGTTATCATTCTATCTTCTTGCGGAGTTGTTTTTCTCGATCTTTTTGTTCTGGGCACATTTAAATCTGTGTTATTGCGTCTGACATGTTGCACTGCATTGTATACCATAGTTTTTGAACAATTTAAATGTTCTGCTATCCTTCGGTATGGCCAACCATGCTCGACAACAAACTTCATGATAATTTTTCGTAGTGTTGGATTGCAACTTTTATTTTTACCCATTTTTCTTCAAAATATTTTTCAAAACTTAAAATAAATATCGGGATTGCCGCCAAAACTACCACGAAACAATAAGAGAAGAAGTAAAAAAGTATTGAGATTCAAATTTTGGAAATAGATCGCAATATCTCAGTGTCCCTAATTAAATGGCCAGCCAGCATTATTTGAACAAATAGCACTACGATAATCTATCAGCTATACTGTAAAGAGGTTTAATATTTAAGAAGTTGTTATTGTTTGTATAATCGGGCACATAAATTACTAATTATACTTACATGTAAGAGATATGGAATATGCTTTAGACTCGTTGGAAAATAAAAAATAAATTCACAATTCGGTTTAACCAAAGAGTGTCCCTAATTAGTTGACCACGACTGTATAAGGGTTTGATTCCCGTCAAGGGGTCAAGTGTTTGTATGTTTTGCAAGCACTTTCTCCTTGGTAATTTTGGCTTTGTCCAATTGGCATCATTGATTAGGTTATATTGTAATGACACAAGTTTTTCTGCGTACGTGTTTAATATGTATACTAAAAAATATCTATGTAGATACTTATAAATAAATAAAAAGAAATATTTCAAGTGTATCAGATTTCTAGTGCCCGTAACACAAGCTTAGAGCTTATCACGGGGCTAGATGTTGTGGTGTGGATTGTCCATATATATATTAATATTATATAATATTTAATAATGCTAGTCAAAATTCAAACAGTGAACAGACACAACGGTTAACGACGTAGTTATCGTTAACGTTTTCACATGACGCTGCCAAATCATTGTTTCAGGCGATCCCTCAATAATTGGCGCATTCGATAACGGTTAACGAATTCAGAGTGCTGAGTCTAAGTTCCACAAACGTTTTCGAATGACTTTACTATCTCGTTAATCGAGCTAACGAAATTCGAATCGAAAAGCAATGGCATGCAAGTTGGAGTTCCTATCGACAAAAACTATACGAAAGCGTTCACTCACCGTGAGCATAGTTAAATATTTTTGTTAGGATGGTAGCATGACGTCATCAAATCATTAACCGGCCAAATTCAGAATGATATTTTTACTAGTATTTTGTCAAGAAGCAGCTGTCTATCAAAAATGTTATGATTATTCTGTGTTTTGTTTACGTTTGAAATGAAAACTTTCGTTCGAGTAGGAAGAAGTGGCCGGCCGATAAATTAATATTAAATTGAAACTATGAGTTAAACAGTCTAAAAATGAAGACAAGTTCATGGAGCAGTGAGTGTTTGATAATTTATTTGATGTTTAGATCTATTTATGTGAAGTTGTTTCATCGACGAAGAAAAAACTAAGTTTATTGTTGTTTCTAGGCATGGAGACCTCAGACATTGGGATGAACCTGGGCCATCAACATCATATGTTGCCCCAGTCCTAAGCCCCAGTCAAAGAATTACTGTAACAACCCCAGTTCACAATATTGTCACAATATTGGATTTGTTTTTGAGATTTATTTCACAACATTGGAAGCACTGGAAGGTAAGACTTAACTTTTTTAAGGATAACATAATTATAATGTTAATAAGATTATAATAACATTAATGTATTTTTACAGATGCCCATGCACTCTCCTATAAGGCTCTGTGAGAGCAATCTGATTCGGCCTGAGCCTGCTTGCTTTGGGCAAACACCACCTTGCCATGCAAGAATTCCTTGAAGAATTTTGAGGCTAGCACAAAATTTTCTACAAGCTGAAGAGTTTTGGAGAAAGTTTATAATAGAGTAACATAAGCTTGAGGAGAGAGCAAAATATGATTAGGGAGATGGAAGCGCAGAGCCAGAGATTGGCAAGCAATAGGAATAAGAGTTTAAGATAAGTTAGTTAATAGACTCTGTAATGATTAGTTTATATTTTTGTAAATATAAGTATATAAGTTTATAAATTTAACTTGTCAATTCAGACTGTCTAATTAGGTAAAAAAATAAAGTTCATCTTATATAATTTTGTTTATTTATTCATTGTCACAATACAATATCCTTAACCTTATAATCCTAAGCACACTTCTATAAATAGCAATAGTACATTAACACAATATATAACTGAGAACTACATACATATTAGGTCCTTACATATGAAATTGGCGTTTTTCGTACTGGCCACTTTAATCACAAATTTCTCCTCTTTGGTAAGGAATTCCAAATTCAAATTTGTACAGCTATAGACTCATGTATTTGTGCTTCGATGATCGTCATTCATTTGTTTTTTTTCTGTTTGCGTCACTCATTTTACAAAATGGAAAACTTAAAATATCGCATTATTTACGAGTACGAGTTCCGCCGTGGCACTAGTGCTGCGGAAACAACTCGAAGGGTGAATGATGTGTATGGCGGTCGTGTTGCAAAAGAAAACACAGTTCGTTTTTGGTTCCAACGTTTTCGTTCTGGAAATTTCGACTTGCAGAACAAGCCCCGTGGACGGCCTGAGACTCAAGTTGATAATGAAGAGTTGAAGGCTATTGTGGAAGCGGATCCATCGCAAACCACGTCCGAGTTAGCTGCAGGCTGCGGTGTTAGTGATAAAACTGTTTTAATTCACTTGAAGCAAATTGGGAAGATTAAAAAGCTTGAAAGGTGGGTACCTCACGAATTGACTGAAGCAAACCGGCAAACGCGCGTCGACTGCTGCGTTACATTACTAAACCGGCACAATAATGAAGGTATTTTAAACCGAATCATTACCTGTGATGAAAAATGGGTTCTTTACGATAATCGGAAGCGCTCAGCGCAATGGTTGGATCCTGGCCAGCCAGCCAAATCCTGCCCCAAGCGAAAATTAACCCCAAAAAAGTTACTTGTAAGCGTTTGGTGGACTAGTGCCGGTATTGTTCATTACAGTTTTCTCAAATCTGGCCAGACTATTACGGCTGATGTCTATTGTCAGCAATTGCAAACCATGATGGAAAAGCTAGCGGCTAAACAACCTAGGCTGGTCAATCGCTCCACGCCACTGCTGCTTCACGACAACGCTAGACCACACACTGCGCAACAGACGGCTACTAAATTAGAAGAGCTTCAATTGGAAAGTCTAAGACATCCTCCGTACTCCCCGGACCTTGCTCCAACAGATTACCATTTTTTTTCGAAATTTGGATAACTTCTTGCAAGGGAAAAAATTCAACTCCGATGGGGCAGTCCAAATCGCCTTCAAAGATTTTATTGATTCCCGTCCGACTGGTTTTTTTAGTAAAGGGATCAATGAACTACCTATAAGATGGCAAAAGTGCATAGAAAATAATGGTTCATACTTTGATTAATTAAATATATTATATTAAAAAATATTCGACTTTTTGTTCCTCCCATACAAAACGCCAATTTCATATGTAAGGACCTAATATATATATCACACACTATTTATCAGTATTCTTACTAAAATTGGTCCGCTGGTAGCTCCAGCTCCTTCCACATAGTCATTGTAACCCGGTTCACTATTTAAGTTTCCTGGAACTAGATATGATTAATTGTAACATAAATAGGTATTTTGTTATAATATCATATGAAATATTTTACCTTAACTAGACCCACCTAAATCTTACTCGGACACCGAGTAAGATTTAGATCAATGCCAAGATTGATAACTATGTTATGCAATACTGAGTATGCTATAATAATAGAAGCATATTTGAGTGGCTTGAAGTGGATGGAGTGAACTCCATCCTTGTCTAAGCACTACCATCTGTTTTTCAGCATTTGAAAATGTATTTTCTATTATTACTCTAGCCCTCATTTGCTTGTTATTATAATTGGCCTCTGGTGTACCAGTATTTGCATCTAAAATTGGAGTCATTAGCCTGGGCGCTGAGGGTATCCAGAGTCTCCTAAAAATAAATAATTATGTAAAAGATAGAATAGTGAAAGGGATCAAAACATAATGCATTTTAATAAATCAAGTACCTAAAGATACTTTACCTGTATAGAAGCCAGACCATTTCTCTATTTTGGTGCAGAGATTGAATTTATGTATTCAAGTCACTGTTTTCCCATACAAAGAATCATGCTTTGCACCTCCAAACTTAGGGTTAACATTTAAAATGTAGTATTGATCATCACATAGGTAACTGAAAAAAATATCATTGCATTGTTTTGCTACTCAAATTGGCTTTTGTATGAACCAGAAGCAAAAAAGAAGAGAGCCGTGAACACCTGCGAAGAACAAATTGATTAGGTGTCGAAACTATAGCTAGGTACTTTTTAATATTTTAATTAATAAATAACAAAAAGTACATAATATAAGTTCCAACAAAACGAGTTGAGAGGACCTTAAATTCGTCAATTGTTTTAATTCTCTGCACAAAAACTTAAAAGCTGTCTTTGTAAGACGATATCCAAGCGAAAAAGTAACGTCCAGCCATAATTTATTTGTAAATATTAATGATTTTACTGAATAACTTTGCACTCTCACCTCTACTCACTGAGAAATTCTAAGTGAATGCTAGACGAATACTTTTTCGAGCGCGTTTACTATTCGAATGTCAAAAATGGTAACACGAACTCGGGAAAATTTTCAAACAACCAATCAAATGCGTTAACGTTCTCACTTTCGAACGTGAGCGTAAACGAGTCGACGATCGACGGTCGATAGTGAATCTCAAACTAGCAAATTATGTTTCTCAAGTTTGCCACAAGAGGCGCTGTTTCGATCCCATACAAATTATAGTTAACGTTCTCACGATCGAGAAAGTTAACTACAATTTGTAAACTCAGACTCAGCACTCTGTTGTTTTATCAGACTAGCTATGAATAAAACAATTGAAGGCGTATTAGTCTACTAACATTATATCATTTTTATTTTTAACCCCCGACTAAAAAAGTTGTTATAGGTTTGGCGTGTCTGTCTGTCTGTCTGTTCCATCATAGCTCCCGAACGGATGGAGCGATTTCAATTTAGTTTTTTTTGTATGATTGGTGAGTTTGGCCCGGGTGTTCTTAGACATGTTTCATGATAATCGGTTAAGCCGTTTAAAAGTTATGGGGGTGAGAGTGGGGAAGGAAAACAGAAAATCTGCAAATATACTAGTGCGGGTTATCATATGGGATAAATATAATATAGAGAGTTGAAATTATGAGGGATGATGATGTATCGCACTTCGTCGTGTACAGTACTTGGATGGGTGACGGCTCTTACTGCATCTTTTTTCACATTTTTTTAATGTAATATGTGTTAAAACTGTACATGTACACGGAACCCTAGGTGTAGTATGTGTCAATGTGTGTGTGTGGGTGTGTGTGTGTGTGTATGTGAACTTATCAAATTTTACAAGTAGCCACAACATATGTATATTTATTGGGAAAGACTATAAACTATTTGTAACCGGAAATAAACCTGAACGCGGTAAAATGTACTCTTAAATCCATATAACGCGTATACAATCAAAAAATCTGCAAATGCTTCTATAGAAATTACACAAACAACTTTTCAAATGAAGTTATTCCGATTGTACAATATTAAAAAGAAACAACATGTTTCCGGAAAGCACAAAAAGCTTTCAGGTTTAATTCTAGAATTAGCTGCAGACGGCCACTTTGTGAAAAAAACAACCTTTTAAGTAGTATCGTGAATGGTCAAGTACGAGTTAAACAGGAGGTTTTGAACACTTTCATTGAAATAAATAAAATAATATTATTTTGTGTCACAGAAAATTAACAAATTTTTATCAGCTAAGGCGAATAACTACCTTTATATCATTACAAAAATTGTCAAATTATTTAGTCTAAGTGTACCCTGCTTTAATTTTATTTAAGGCTTTTGATAAGTTTATTTTATTCTTGTGGTTTACAATAGTGTTATACTAATCTAATCTAATAATCATTGTTATAACATTGCAGCCATATGACGTTCACTGCTGTACAAAGGCCTCCGTGAAAGATTTCTACTTATTTTGGTTAAAAGCGGCCTGCATCATTGAATGCCTCAGTGGCGCGGTGGGAAAAGCCCGGTTGCGGCGCAAGAGGTAGCGGGTTCGATTCCCGCCGAGGGGTCAAGTGTTTGTATGTTTTGTAAGCACTTTCTCCTTGGTCTGGGTGTTTAATACCTATGTATAGTAAACATATCTATACCTCTATATGTATGTCTATTGTACTATGTTACGAGAAGAGCGTTAGATATGAAAGTGGATGGATATGTGGGAAGAGGGAGGCCTAAGAAAAGATGGATGGACTGTGTGAAAGAAGATATGTATAAGAAAGGAGTGAGTGCTGAGATGACGGGTGATAGAGGGAAATGGAAGAAAAACACACGTTGTGCCGACCCCACATAGTGTGGGACAAGGGCAGGATGATGATGATGATGATGATGTATGTCTATTATAGTAAGTGTATCAGTTGTCTAGGACCCGTAACACAAGCTTAGAGCTTACCACGGGGCTAGATGTTGATGTGTGGATTGTCCGGAAATATTTATTTATTTATTTATCCACCGTGAACCCGCGGCCTCTATCAAGTCATTTGTCTACCTAGTCGGTGAATATCGTCTTCGCTATGATATTATATACTATAGATATACTTTCAAGAAAGGTTTCGGATCCAACGGCCATCTGTTTTACGTCCTATTCTAATTGTTAGTTAATAATGATGATGATAAGCGGTATTTGTATAATCTAATACAAATTTCACTGATAAAAACAGACCTATTGTGAATAACAATTTTTCTATAATATTATTAAGTATACAAATTTCCTAAAAATTTAAAAAGCATGCTTCTTCTTTTATTTGATGGCGTCCGTGAAGCCTATATTTTATTCGGGTAAAATCACGTGTGACACTAACTGTAATTTTCTATGTCAACACAAAGAACTAATCTACCAACAACAAAATATGTAGCTAAATGATGCTATTGAAATTTCTTTCTCTTTGAAATTTCTTTCTCTTTGAAATTTTCTAAAACTTTAATAAGAACACATTACGCTCATTCAATTTCCCACCTTATTTAGAACCGCATAAATTACAATTTCATTCCGTTACAAATTTTCAGCACGCAACAGCCAATTTCCCATGAAAAAATAATTTTCATAAACAAGTACCATGGTAGAATGTTATACGCACCTTTGCCACAAACACACTGGAATATTTAAAAAGAAAACACACAAAAACACGCGCGTTCGAATTATTCGAAGATAGAACTAAATAGTGGTGGGTTAAGTGAGGTTATTGTGAACGATTCGATTGCAGCAATCGATTTCGCGAGTCGTGTAGAACGATCGAGCTCCCGCGACCGACTGAGGGCTGCTCCCGATTCCCGCCGGGTTTCAGAGTGTTGCTAGTTATTGAAGGCTTCTCTCCACTTTTCGAGCTTTATGTAAAAGGTGCTTTGAATTTCTAAGTTAATGGTTCGTGTGTGTTATCGCGATGGATTATATTATAAGTTTATGAAATTTCGTTAGTTAGAAATTTGTGCTTTATTTTGACGTTTGCTAAGCTTGCAAGTTTTCTTTCCCTTTGTTCAAGTTTAAGTAAAACATTTTGTGATAAGGTTATAGAAAATACGGTTGTTTTCCTTAATCGCACGTAAAAGGTTATCGGTCAGCTCTTGAGTTTCTATTTGATGGAGAACTAACAACCTCTTCTTAAAAACCCACCTAAATATTTACATTATTAAGTCTACATTATTATAATAATAAAATCTATAGAATTAAACATTTGTTTAAAAAAACACCTTACAGGACTAAAATAGAACAAAGCTCAAAAAATTAAGAAATCATTTCACGTTTCCGTAATCATGTCTAAAAGCAGACTTTACCCCAACTCTCGGGAGATTTTCCCCGTATTCCCGTGACCCCGAATCCTTTGTGCGTTCAGTATGCCTGTAGCACTACAATATTCTGCGGGTGCTGCTCCGTCTCTTTCTACGCTGTCTCGCTCACAAATTAGTTCAACAAATGAATCGTTAGGTAATTTAGTATTCGATTGTTAATGAGTTTTGGTTGGTACATTGAAATCGATTGAGTTTCACTACACTGTTGAAATATAGGTGTTTATGAAGGGGCGGTATTTTTTATGGTTAATACGATTGACCACGTTGTCAGCTGACTGTTGGTAGGTAAGTGATGGTCTGGACTGGAATGATTAATGAAGCATGTTGATTGATAAAGATAAAAATATCGATATAGTACATTAGTGTAGGGCATTTTTATCATTGGTTGAAAGATTGGGAAATAGACAATTGCATTTTCCGACGACGCGACGCACTAGAGCTTAACAACTGAAAAAAACAATAGGAAGCAGCTATAATATTGTTTTGACAGTTTTTTTTAATCTTGGCTGAATTAATTCTCTATAATAACAACATAAGAGATGAAAGTTGGGTTGTTCTATTCGCTTCGCAACTCAGTGTAAAAAATTAAGCGAACTGTCAAGACAATATTTTTTTCTTGATTATTCTTAGTTTTTATTTAGAAGTTAAGTTGAACGTACCTATACCTAAAGAAATAAACTTTTAAAATTGACTGCAACTTAATATAAAAAACAGGGTAATTTACTATATATTTTCTGACTTTGTTGGAAAATTTTCCATTGCTAATTTCACTTTTAATCTTAATATCCATTTCTATTTCAATCTGTGTTGATTATATAAAAAAAAATACAATATCTAAATCATCAAAATAAGAACTTTTTTTTTGCAATTCGGAGTAGCCACCTTCTAGGTCTTCATGCTCCATCTTATAACACATCGTCGAATTTACATCAGGTGAGATTGTGGTCAAATGAAAGCTTATCTACTCGTAACATAAACAGAATAGGATGAAAAAAAAATAAGATGAGTTTATATTTAGAAACCAACATTATATGGAACTAGCGACCACAACAAAGACATCCTTCAATTTTCACCTATGTAGTCAGTCGCCGTTCTACGCTACGCTTTTTTTATCGTGATACACCTATTTTACACGATTCTAGGATTTGATGAGTGTAGACAAGATTCTTATTGTATATAACAAAAATATAGGTATTCATTATGTTAAAACACTCTTTTGGTAGTTATACCTAGAAAGTTTTCCGGGGATCTTGCAAATCGGGACAACATAATAAATTATGATGTGCACTTTTCAAATTTTAACTTTGCCGCATCGTAATGTGCCGCTAGCCATATTGGAAAAATGGAGCCTAAAAGCAGTTTTTTGGCAATATCTCCATTCCGCCTAATTTTACGATGAAAACAGTTATTATCGAACGAAACTATGCACAATTACCGACCTACAATTGATGTACTAACCTTTTATTCCATATAGTTTTAGCGTAGGTACGAGCGCCTAAGTCTTCTTAAACACTCATTTTGCCAAACTGTAAATATGAATTTTATTTTATTTCGATAAATAAATATCCCCGGATTAATCATAATCACACAGCATCACCTAACCCCAAACTAAGCAGAGCTTGTACTATGGGTGCAAATTGTCTGATATACTACATAGACCTAAAACACCTAGACCCAAAACCAGAAATTGTTGATAGTACAAATTTGGTCTAGTCGGAATCGAACCCACAACCTCTTGCGTCTTAGGTGGACCTACGCCCACAGAGCAACAGAGGTCGGATACTTCGTCATTACAGAGATCAAAAGCTACTGCACAGCGCTCGCTCCGTTAAGGAATTTTTAACTTTGCAATGAGTTTCCGTCGCCGTGTTGGCTAAGTCGCAGCTCACTCTACTTACATTCGGAAAGTCGTAGGTTCAAGCCCCGCCTCGCACCTCTGGATTTTACTTTTTGAAAAATGATTGTACGCCTGAATCACTCAATTATTTATTTATTTTATTTTAATTTTAATTATGTTATTCAACACCAATATTGCTTACTCTAACTTTACAGGATGTTTCCTAATGCAATCATCATCATCATCACCCTATTAACGTTCCCACTGCTGGGACACAGGGACTTCTCTCTTGGCGAGAGAGATAAGGCCTTAATTCACCACGCTGGCTAAGTGCGGGTTGGTGAATGTCACATGTCCTTCAAACTCTTTAAAGTTCTCAGAACATGCCGGTTTCCTCGCGATGTTTGCCTTCACCGTTAAAGCACGTGTTTTAAGCGCACATAAATTTCTCAAGAAGAAAAATCCAGAGGTGCGTGGCGGGGTTTGAACCCACGACCTTCGGAATGAAAGTCAAGTGTCCTCCCACTAAGTCAACACGGCTTCCCTAATGCAATAGAGTAACCCAAAATACATTATAATAGACTATTATTTTTGTCATTCAATTCAAAATATTATTCGCATACTTACATAAGAAACCTTTTCTCAGGTGGTAGGCTTCGGCCGCGGCTTGTCACCACCCGGGCTGGGCCAGTGCGTGAAACAATTTTTTCGTTTGAGAAGCCATGTAATTTTATAAACTAAAGCAACTTTGCGCTCGGTCAGTAATAAATTAATAATAATATAACTCATTAGTAAACAATACAAAAAGGGACTTAGAGCGAAATACCAAAATGCGTAATACAGTATCTCAGCTACCAGTCTGTTTTATCTATCAATACCTACTTGGATAGGTGACCGCTGATTTGATTTCAAATCTTTCTTTTTAATTAACCCCCGACCAAAAAAGAGCGGTGTTATAAGTTTCACGTGTCTGTCTGTCTGTCTGTCTGTCTGTCTGGGACATCATAGCTCCCAAACGGATGGAGCGATTTCAATTTAGTTTTTTTGTATGAAAGGTGAGTTTGGCGCAAGTGTTCTAGGACATGTTTCATGAAAATCGGTTGTGCCGTTTAAAAGTTATGGGCGTGAGAGTGGGGAAGGAAAACCAAAAATCTGCAAATATACTTGTGTAGGGTATTAAATGAAAGCGCATCGCGTCCACATTACAAAAAATATGGTGTTTTCATCATCATTTCAGCTTTTTGACGTCCACTGCTGGACATAAGCCTCCCTCAAAGACGACCAATCATTCCGATCGGTCGCCACTTGCATCCACCGTGAGCCATGGTGTTTTACTTTTATGGAAATTAAGGCATAGGAATAAGAAGTTTTTCTTAAACTTTAAATTTAGGTTTATTTATTGTAAAACTAGTAGTGCCTTGCGGTGTTACTCGCGTTATAATAGATTTTCCCGCGGCATGTCATTTTCCCACGATAAAAAGTAGCCTATGTCCTTTCTCAGGCTCTAGAGAATCTGTGTACCAAATTTCATTTTAATCGGTTCAGTAGTTTTTGTGTAAAAGAGGAACAGACAGATAAAATTACTTTCGCATTATAATTTACACGTCACATAACACTTTTATCGAAATTGAATTGAAATGTAACGGACAAAACTCTATGAAAACTCGTTTAAATTACAAACATGTTTAATTAAATTGAAGCATTGTATTGGATATTTCAATCCGAACTTTCGGAGGGTAAAGCCAATCCGAAAACAACATTACTTCGAAACAGCAAAAATCATGTTAATGTACAAAATTAATCAAAATGGCGTTTTGAATAATCATAAATTTTATTTTTCTATTATACCTGTTGTTTTGCAAAATGGAAAATAGATGTTTACCAATTCTCAGACCTACTCAATATGCTCACAAAATTTCATGAGAACCGGTCAAGCCGTCTCAGAGGAGTAGGTACGGGAACGAACATTGTGACACGAGAATTTTATATACAAGAAATTTTGTATATCATCATAGATTATAAGTAACCAGTGATTATTTGTAACTACGAATTCCGGCGATAAGTGTCCGTAGCTTTTACCAAATCATCCGTCCACTTAGTCGGCGGACGTCCTACGCCGCTCTTGCCGATCGGTGGCCTCCAGTCGAAAACTTTTTACCCCTACCGCCATAATCATCATCACCCTATTAACATTCCCTCTGCTAGGACATAGGGACTTCTCTCTTAACGAAAGAGATTAGGCCTTAAGAAACTCCACATTCAGCTAAATATAGGAAAAGTTGTCTTAATATGTGTGTTAAAATTTATAATAAAATTCCAAATGACATAAAATTAATGAATATTTATATATTTAAGAAAAAACTATTTAAATGGCTGAATGAAAATAATTTTTATGATATTAATGAATAATTTTGACATTTATCCTAGATTTAATTAATTATTGCATGCTAGTTCTTAGTGAAACATGTGGACCTTATAAGTAATTATTATCACCTTTATACCATGTTTGAAGCAATAAAGACATTCTATTCTATTCTTAATTCACCTCGGGCTGGCGGCAGTGCGGGATGGCGAATGTCACCATGTCCTTCAAACTCCTTAAAGTTCTCGCAACATGCCGTTTCCTCTCGATGTATGCCTTCACCGTTATAGCCCATTTGTTTCAATCACTATAATACACTTTCGTTACCTATAGATTAATTCGATATCCGTATATATTATTTATTGGTAGAAAATGTATATTATTAAATATTTTAAATAGAAAAAAACGTTTCTATATAAGAGAACGCCTTTTTTACTTCATAAATAAAATTCTATTTCGAACACTTATCACATCTAACATAATACTTCTCCTGATCGAATTGACCCAACGGAATCCATCCATCAAATTGTACCTGTATTTGCAAAAGTTCGAACAACATACCATTTTGTTGAAAAGGGTCTAAAAAGTATGTGCGTAATGCTTATTTCTGTACATTAATTTTATTACATTGTCTTCTTCAGCGTGGTGGGCGTAGGTCCGCTTGCAGTGCAAGAGGTAGCGGGTTCGACTCCCGCCTAGGGTGTTTGTATGTTCTGCAAGCACTTTCGCCTTGGTCTGGGTGTTTAATATGAAGACCGCTTTGTCTGCCTATTATCTATTTTTCATATTGCAAAACAACGTTTGCTGGGGTCAGCAAACGTTGTTTTGCAAAAGTTAGTAGTTATTATCTGTCTAAAATCCGTGTTAATTAGAAATAAGAAAGCTTACAATTATGTGAATACAATTTTTTTACAGCCGGTTAGTAATAAATCTCTTTAAGTGCATGTGCATGTTATTTGTAGGTACAATTCCTAGTTAGGAAATTGTGTTCCGGGCGCCCTTCCGACATGGATAATTTATGATTTATTTATTATTGTTGAAATATCTCAATGTACAAGGTAACGTACTAGTGGTACACTGTGGTGTTACGCGCGTTACAATGAATTTTTGCTTGAAGAGGACATACTTGCATAAATATATTGGTTATGAATAACTATCATAAGCTCCTGCATACACAAGACGACCGTAAGTAGGTATACTGACGGCTGTCTCGGCGGCGATGGAATCTTTCGTTCCAGCTCGAGTTTACTCTAAACTAAATAAGAATACCGTTTACTTTGGACTGAGCTAAGTATTACCTTGTAACGCCATCTAGCGGATTCAAAACAAACAAAAATTATCTGCTACTGAACAACAGATGACGCACAGCAAAAGAAAAAGTAGTATTTCGAATTTTTAGGTATGTATATTTTTACCACGAAACAAACATTTTTAAGATATTCTTTTAATTTATGAATTACACAAGCCTTAATACTTACGATATAGTATTATTTAAGGCTTCTGCTACGTTATGAATTATGACGTTATGGCATATGTTATTACTTCATGGTTCTTTGCAATAAAAAAGCCTTCCGCTTAAATCACTCTACCTATCACTGAAACCGCATAAAGATCCGTTCAGTAGTTTATTTTATCCCGTACATAAAGGCAGACAGACGCGGCAGTGAACTTTACTCTATACTAAATATAGATAATTTCCTAACATCTGATTTTTTGAAATATTATGCGGTTTAGGCAAAAATAGTGAAAGAACCGAACCTTCATATTTAAATGACGAAGATTTGGTCGTTCACAGCTCTTTGGCTAATAGTTAATTGGATTATTATTAGAAAATTAGGTATCATATCTTAAAGAACATGATTATTTTACTAAAAATAAAACTCCGAGGTACAAAATGATAAGTTTATTATGATAATTGCAATAGTACCTTTTTACTACTAACAAAATAGTGATAATCGTTCCTAAAAGAACTCAATACAACATTTTTTGAACTGCAATTAATTTTGAAAAGTTGAACACATAAATTGAATTGTATTTTGAATTTATATTCAAAGACGAGTTCAACTCATTTCCTAAATAATATACCTAAATGACTTAAAAAAACGACACTCAGTGTCTTTACAACTTGCTACACAAAGTATAATTTTAAAGGAAATAATTAAAATAAAGCAACTTAGAAATAACTTAATAAAAAATAAAATAAACTATTCTATTTAAAAACGTTTCTTTGATAAAATAACTTAGCCTTTATACTCTAGACGCTAAAAAATTATAAAACAAAGAAAGAAGAATTAATTCTATGAAAAATATTGTGTGTTCTTCAACCTATAAAGATGAATTCAGTCATGAAAATATTGCTACTTTTTAAAGTGACAGAATACATAAATAACAGTGGATAATTTATAAAAAATATAATGGTTATGGGCATTTCATTCGTAAAATTAAATTGATGTGAACTTAGATTACAAAATAACTGTAGTAACTATAAAAGTTTAAACAGAACAGAGGTCCTATCAATAAAAAGCAGGCAGTATATAACTTTGACAAAACAAAAGGCAACATTTGGTAAACTATTTTGGAATATTCTAGGCTTCCTCCATGTCTTCGTATTTGACTTTTAAAAACTGATTCCAAGGAACATTCTCATTGGCATGTTTCTTTTGCTTGTGTTTTTTCAAATATTTTGAATCGATAAATGCATCTCCGCAGTGACCACACACATAAGGCCTCTCACCTGTATGAGTCCTCAGATGTACGACTAAGTTCCCTTTCAGAGCAAAGAACTTCATGCAAACAGAACATCCAAACTTCTTCTCTCTTGTATGAGTCAATTGATGTGTCCGCATGTGAGTTTTGGTCTTAAACTTTAGAGGGCACAGCTGGCAAGAAAATGGCCTCTCATTTGTATGCACCCGTTCATGCGTCAACAACATTGCTTGGCTAGAGCAACTTTTGCCACATGTTGAGCATTCAAACCTCTTTACAAAGCTCTTGCGTTTGTCATGGGTCATAATATGTGCAGCCATCTCTTTTTTGGAGCTGACAACTTCACCACACTCAGAACATAAGAGCTCGGCAGGATCTATGATGTGTGTTGACTCAATGTGGGATTCCAATGCTGATTCAATTGAGAACATTCTCTTGCATAAAGAACATGCATACCCTAACAACTTCCCAAGACTAGTCTTGACCTCTTTTTTGACAGCTTTGATTAATTCATCCTTTGTATCAGTGTCCATGAGCTTGGATTTAGGACAGTCACTGTTTTCAATGTGCTGTAGAAGTTGGTCTTTAGTTTTAAAGGTGTGTTCACATCCAGGGCAGGTAAGTGAAGGCTGTACTGGATTTAAATGTGTCAACCTGTGAGTTTGCATAGTGATTTTCTGACTGAACCGCTTGAAGCACAGGTCACATTCAAACTCCTTTACCCCAGTATGAATCATCATGTGTCGTTTCAAATTGTTAGGATTTGCAAATGTTTTATTACAGATGTCGCATTGTGGCTTGATGTGGTTATGGGCGTATTTAATATGCTGAGTCAGAGCGCTTCTCTTCATGACAGCTTCACAGAATGGGCATTGGAGTAGCAGCCCAGAGACATTGTGTAGAACCATATGACCAGTTAGGATTTCTGATGACTCAAATCCTTTGCCACACAAATTGCATAGATGCTCACCGGCAGGGTTGTGCTTTGTCTGATGTTTTTCATACTCTTTGAAGTCAGTAAATTGTTCCCCACATTCACATAGGAAAGATGGTGATAAGGTTGAGACTTGGTTATTGTCATCGGCATATTCTATGACCAGTTCGGAACCATCATACTTAACTATTTGGAACTGAGATTCACTGTCTCCTTCATAATAGATGACTTCTTCATCTTGATCATCATCTTCATTCGCTATTTGGCTATCTGTGATGTAGTTCACACCATCATGCTTTAAGAAGACAGTTCCGGCTCCATCATCCATGAATTCTTGGCTTGTCAGTATCTTTATCAGATTCTGGTCATCTGTAATAATGCTGTTGTCATCAGTAAGAGCAACATCTTGATTGCTCTCATATACAGTGACAGCATTATCTTGTTCATTATCTTCTTCAATTCCAAAATCTTGGCATTCTTCATTCTCGAGAATGGTTGCTGGCACATTTGCCGAGATGGCATTGTTACTGATAAGAAATGAGTCCATGGAATGCTCAAACCCGGATTTGCTGCATTCAAGTGTAGGCAGTTTAATTTGTTCTACATTATTTTTAACAGGTATTTCTTCAATAGCATTCTGTTTTTTATCACATGCAGCTTCCGTCAGTATGTCCACTTTTTCACTCTTAATTTTAGTTTTCTGAATAATATTTGCATCATCTACATTTTCCTTATCTTTTGGGTTGTCTATGACTAGAACATAGTAATAGTCATCATCTTTGTCCATTGGTTCCTTTTTTATAATTGCCTCAAGTTGTTTCATGGGATCATTTGCAAACTCAATGTCATTATTATTGCTGATTTGCTGTGATTCATCCTCATCCATATTTTCCAGTTCATTGATGTAGTCATCATTGCACTGGTTCAATAGTTGATTTAGTTGGGTCTTTAGATCAGTGTCCATCTTGATGCAGTTCTTCCGAAACTGATATGCTGAATTCATGATTTTAAAACATTCATCACATAGTTTTTGGGGCAAACCGTCATCCTTTTTCACCTGTAAATGCGAAAGATTACATAAAAATCCTATCAGAAACACTATAATTTTATGTAAGAGTTAGTGAAATTGTAAAACAGAATTTAAATTTTAGCACCGAATTTTAACTTGGGAGTGCGAATAAAAGAAAAGATTGGAAATATGTGGAAACATTACTGTAATGCGACCATAACAAACCTTTTTTTATTTTTATGGTAGAACTCTCGAATTATGACTTGAAAAGGTTTATTGTCAAGAGGATTGAGGTTATGATAACAGTATTTTATGTTTGTTAAAAAAACATTACTTAGAACTTTGTGTTGTTGTGTCATGCGTATGATACGCATGACACAACAACACCTTGCGCACCATTATTTTATGTGTAGACTTACCTCAATAGTTGTTATTTCAAGAAACTTCTGTGTAATGTTTTTTTCTTCATCCAATATTGAGTATTCAGAATTGGCAGATAGACAGCAGCGGCAGAGATCTGTCCACGTCTCCATTGGCAAAAATTATCACAAGCGCACCGCACTTTATACCTGAAATTTTCATATTTCTCATGATTATAACCCATTTTTTATTCACAGGCACTGCTTTGCTTTGTTTTGAAATCAAATCAAAGACCATAACAACACAAGCACAACATCCAAAGAGAAAATTATCTACGGCTTACCATAAACGATCTATTCGAAAAATAGACAAGAGACGATCACCAAAGAGAATGACGATCACAAACAAAATGGCGGTAAATCCAAGGTATGATCGTCACGTTTCTGTCAAATTGTCACAGTCAATGTTAGTTGACGCTACCAGGTGGCGTTAGCTACTGCGAACAAATTGAGCAGGATGTTAAATTAGCTACTTTTAATTAAAACATTACTTATATTCCACAACAATAAACATAAATAGCTTAACTAAAATAATAAAAAAAAATTGTTAAATTTTGTAAGCCTTCCAAGAACCATAACAATAGATTCTCATTTTTGTTAGCTTAAATTTATACTACTGCAATAGATGGCATTTTCATTCAAATTCTACATCAAATGGAACAAAATTATGTGATAATAAAGAAATACTTCAATCTAACATAATTTTGTTAACCTAGACTAGCATATTTTATGATAATTTGTTTAAAGTTTTATTAAAAAAAACGTCAAAAATTAAGTCGTCAAGAGATGGCGCTTAGCTTTCGGTTACAGTATAGTACATCTACTCCGTTATAGATGTCGTTAGCCAAATAATAAACAGTAGTGTTATAGTGGACAAATTAGAGCATTGAGTAGCTTTCATTTAAAATATTGTCCTTACTATCTATAATTCTTAGTTAAAAGAGAAGTAAATAAATAGATTTATGCCAATTTATTATAATATTAAGGTTCTTGGTTACAAAACGTTTCTATAGTGTCCTCGTGTCCAAATTCAACGTAATCCTTTGAATGACGTTAGAAAAGTCATTCAAGAATGGCTGTGATTGTCTCGTTTGTCAATGATATCATCTAGACAACAACAGGTTGCAGAAGTTGAGTTATGTACCAGGCATACATAAGTGAGAAGGGGTAGAAAATAAGTTTACAGCAACTGTTCCCTGTTCCGATTAGCCCCGTCAAAGAGTTGATTATTACTAGGCGATCTTAAAGCTAAAGAGCTATTCAGTGACTGTCACAATTCTTTAGACTTAGCGAGACTTAGCGACTCGCCCCGAGTTCTCACATCTTCATCATCATATAAAATGTATATAAAAGCTGAAACAGCAAAAATCTAAATTTTAAATTCCAGAAAAACCCCTGATTCCAATGTTTTAATTTCCTTGATAGTAATACAACATAATAATGTGTAAAGTGCACGCGATGCGGTTTCATTTGATACCCCATTCGAGTTGACTCGAGTATATTTGGAGATTTTCGGTTTTCCTTCCCCACTCTAACCCCCATAAATAACATATAAACGGCGCAACCGATTTTCATGAAACATGTCCAAGAACACTCGCGTCAGACTCATACAAAAAAACTAAATTAAAATCGATCCATCCGTTCGGGAGCTATGATGTCCCAGACAGACAGACAGACACACAAACCGACACGTCAAACTTATAACACCCCTCTTATTTTGTCGGGGGTTAAAAAGAATATCACTGCTGGACATGTGGGTGGACATAATATATATTTTTTTTGATGTTATATAAGCCTTCAATTGACCACCCTCACCTGATGTAAAGTGACGATGTGGTCTAAGATGGATTATGAAGACCTAGAAGGTAGATGGCTTCTCCGGACCACATTACGAAACGCGAAAATCGTTTCACGCGCTAGCTCTCTGTGAATCACAGAAAGATCCCTCCGGGCAAAGTGGCACACCTATACGTATTTTCCTCTTGATGTTTCCCATCACCGTTATACAGAACAGAAGGCATATTAGGAGTACAGAATGCATATAAGTAGTTTATAAATATGTAGGTGTGAAGTTACAGCGCGTTGGTCGGCGGCCGGCGTCCCGTATCCGTGAATCATTGGGTAATGTAGCGCGGTGAGAACGGTCTTGATACTTTAAATTAAAGTTTAATATTTTGTTGATTGAATGAGAGCCAGTTCTTGGCATCAACGGTTCTTTCGCTTCCACTGATGACCCGCGACGCGAGTTTGGAAAGGTATAAACGTATGTTATGGTTACAATAAATCTGATATACTTATTTAAACTTGAAACGGGTAACATACTATTATTAGGCTGTTTTTGGGTTTCCCGATATTTCGACGATGTTGCAAGCGCCATGGTCAAATTATAGTATTGTTAGCAGACTGAAGACCTGATAAACACGCTGGTTATAAAAGCCAGCGCTGCCACGACCGGTTCTCTTTCTGCCTCGCGCCTTCGTGGAGTCAACACCCTGCCACTACACTTATTTAGAGTCGAATTGCTGTCGGTTGATTACGTTGTATTTTCTTTTGTTTAAAGTAAAAGTTTATTGTGATGTAATCAATCATTAGTTTTCTTTTAAAAAAAATAATTTTGAAGAGATAATCTAAAAGTATGTTATCCATTAAAAACCGTTTTGTACTGCCACTGCTAAATTATTTGACAAAGCGACTGTTTAGTTGCACTAATAATTATTTTAATTTGTTTCCAAATAATAATGTATGAATCCATTAAATTACTGACGTTACTAAGTGTTTTTCAATGTTCCAAAAGTTAAATAAATGAATAGAATTAATTTTTAATTTATTTTTGTTTGGATAACATGTTGAATATTTTAAATTTAAACTTAATAGAGACATTCAGGAAGAGCATGAATGCCTAGCACAAGTATCCCTTAAAACTTCAAAGGCTGTTCATTATTATGATTAATAGTTTGTACTTATTATTACTGAAAAAAATTGGTTGCCTGTAAAGTCGGTATACGGGCGAAAGTTTTACGTGACAACGACTTTGAGTGGTAAAATAATTATAATGTGAATATTCATTCGTATAGTAGGAAGAAGGATGAAATAATAGTAACAATTTAAAACATTTATTTATACAAAGAATTATATTTAAAACATTAATTTATACAAAGAATCTCGCACTGAATTTCATATTAACAACATTTTATTTTTACCTTTACACATACATACGTATTGATACGTACGGACGCGTGCCTTTCACTTTTTATGTCTGTCTCTCTCGCTCTTGGGCGGGCTAACCATGCCCGAGTGGAAGGGACGCGTGCCTCTCACTCGCTCTCATTGTGAGCGCATAACGTGAGCGGAGCGTAACGCAGTTTCTTGAAGTGTCACCCGGCAAACCAATTTATAAGACGTTGTCACGTCAAAAACAATTTCATTTCATTTAAAAGTTCAAATAATAATATTTAAGTATCAAGACATCACGCGCGCGGTAGTGCGGCGAGTGGCGCTCGGTGCTTTTGTTCTGGAGCCGACGCGACGCGCCTCGCTCTGCCGGCTAGGGCTGCCCCTAATGTCTCTATACATCATCATCATTATTATTGAACGAATGAGCGAAGAGAGTGATTTCTACAGTTCAAGATCAAGTTAGGACAGAATTAAGTTTTTTGTATGTACATTGTGTTTGTAAAGCTTTCATTTACATTCGAACCATTAAATAAATTAGAATCTCAGAAATTATATTGAAACTATAAATATAATTTTTACGTTCGTTTGTCGACAAAATCGGTTTAGTCGCAAATATTATTACACTTTTGTAGAAAAAAATATTTACCTCCGCGTACAATCTCATTAGAGCAATTGGACAGAGCTAAGAGGTTTGGATTATATAACCTCTTTAATTACATAACTCTTTTGTAATGGATAGGCATAACAAAAATGACTAGTTATAGGCAAGCCAATCATTGCAAGAGGTTAAAAAATGAGTTTTTTTTTCTAAGTTTGACGTAAACAACTAGTTGTTTAGCCTAAGGCCAGCCAGGCTGACAAAGGCCTTCGAAGTATTTTTGGATTTTCAGTTAATAATGTTCATAATTCATAATAATTTATTGTTACAGAATATGTAGAATCTGTATCAGTTCACCTATCCAGTTAGTTGGTTGACGTTCGACTGCGCTCTCACAAAACGCCTATAATCTGTGCCTATTTATTAGTGTGTCATTTGGAGAGCAATTTTGTTTATATTATTTCGTATTAAATCAAAATTCAACATTTAAAATATGCTTACATTTAAAAGCAAACACTCCAACCCTACCACCCATCTAGCTCGTGCCCCAAGACAAGTAAAAAACAAAAAAGATGCATCGCGCAGCAGCCCTAGTAAAGCCCAGGCGGGCCGATAACAATATCGCTGAGTGCGCGCGTCTGTCGGCCCCGTCCGCCTAATTTACTAACTCCAGCGGCTTCTGCGCTCCTGGTAACAACGCGACGGCAAGATGGCGCGCGGCTGGGTTTTTTTTTAATCGACGAAGCAAATGAGGTCTTATTCGTCACGAAGTTTTGCTCGACTGCGCGATCACGATGTAGGGTGGGGTTTCTGTCTTAGTTTTAATACTACTAGGTTCATGTTCTTTGAATGTGAGTGGCTAGAGACGAGACGCGTGGTACGATTTTGATGATTCTTGTGGCTAACGATGTGTCTTATTCGCGTGAGTGTCACTGAAACATATTATGTATTTAGTTATTACAAAAATTGTTGTAGGTAACTAAATATAGGTACATCAAATTGGTGTGCAATTAAATGAGTTAATATTTTAATCAGAGCAAATTACGTAAATCATCATCATCCCCATACGAAGAAATATTTGTCGCTGTGTCCAGCCCACGCCATAATATGTTATAGCGACACTTGTAACCTCTACAGGCTTATGAGCACCTGGTAACAACGCGATGTTAAGATGACGCGGTAATTCATGCGCTGTGATGGATATTGGGGGTATTATCGATAAATTGTTTATCGATGATTCTTAATGAATTTAGAAATTTAACTTTTTTTATTGTAGTTGTAAATTTGTTATGTGATAAAATTATCCAAGTTTTAAATAAAGGGTCACACTTTCTGGAGTATCTTAAAAATGTGATACTTTTTTCTCCTTTTTTTTCTTATACAGTTTGACTGCCTTTACACACTCAAACTTACAGGCCCCTGTATAATGCATAAAAAAGAACTTCAACGTTTTATTTGGTTTCATCCTAGTCGGACTACATTTCTTTCGGGTATATTTTTAACCCCCGACCAAAAAGGAGGGGTGTTATCATTTTGACGTGTCTAATTAATTTCTGTCTGTCTGGGACATCATAGCTCCCGAACGGATGGATTTCGATCGACGATTTCAATTAAGTTTTTTGTATGAAAGGTGAGTTTGGCGCGAGTGTTCTTTTATTTTACATGTTTTCTATAAATCGGTTGTGACGTTTAAAAGTTATGGGTGTTGGGAGTGGGGAAGAAAAACCGAAAATTTGTAAATATACTCGAGATGGTATCACATGAAAGCGAATCGCGTGCACATAATAAAATATTATGGTGTTTTACTTTTAAGGAAATTAAGGAATTGGGGGATTTTCTTAAATTTTAAATATAGATTTATTACCCCGTACAATGCTATTCCGAAGAGGTTTAGTTTATTCAGACGTGTAGGCGAGCGCAATTTCTGATCCTTTGTTTTAAGAACACGATGCTGCACAGCTGTCATGAACTGAAACACAGAGAGAAAGGAAAGATAAATATAATATGTGCCTGTCCTCTTGCCCACATTGTAGTCAACTCTTTCAAACATTTTAGACTGAGATTTCGAACTAGGCTTCATATGTAAATCAGTCACAAAACAGACTTACTTGACCACAATTTCCGCGAAGCATCTTCAGATATCGGATCTGAGACATGAGATAGATTTAGCACAACGTCCATAACCTTCAAGATCGAGGTTGCAGACTGTCGAGTGCCGAGATGAAATATCTGATGATAACTCTTCACAGATCGGAACTATATTGACTGTTATAATATGTATGAGAGTGTTGTTGATTTCATAATGATGATAATGAGACGCAATACAAAGCCCATAGCCCTCAAGATCGAGGTTGTAGACTGTAGAGTGCCGAGATGCTTCACAGATCGACAGATCGGAACTATGGACGGTTTTAAGAGAGTGATGTTGATTGATAATGATGATGATGAGATAGACGCAGCACAACGCCCATAGCCCTCAAGAACGAGGTTGGAAACTGTCGAGTGCCGAGATGAAATATATCTGCCTGTCGCGTCGGGCGCCGCCAGATAAGCCCTGGGACTTGGAGTAGAGATGAGACATTCCTGCATTCGTTAAAAAAGTCGGAATTTCGGATTTTATTTAGATTAAAAAGTTAGAAGTTTGTATTGGAGAGAACTTTACAAGTTTGCAGAAGTTTAACTCGGTTCTTTACGCGAGTATATAGTTTTTATCCTTCGAAGCAAAGAGTATAAGTTTGACGTGACTGTGATATGCATCATAGCTCCCGAATGAATGATATAGGTATATTTTTTATTTTTTTTTGTTTTTTTAAGGTGAATTACTTACGAGTGTTCTTAGATTTATGTTTGATGGAAATCGCTTGAACCATTTAAAAGCAATGGGGGGGTGAAAGCGGGTATGAAAAACCAATTAACTGCAAATATACTCTTGTGGGATCTCAAATAAAAAGCGCATCATGTGCACAATACAATATACGTTATATTTTTTTACGTTATTGGGAAGTAAAGTTTTTAAATCTGTGGTTGTTAATTTTATATTTGGATTATTTAAAATTAACTAAATATAAAGTCGGCTAAATAACCGGTTTTACAAAGATAACTTTGTAAAAATAGTACTTACTATCTCTATCAGTCTTGCAGCTTATCCTTTGAATTGTTCACGCTTCAAGCCGAGACTCCAATTATAAGAAATTAAATTGAAATTGGTCGGGGACACACACATACACATTCTAAATTTTCTTATTTAAAGACGAAAGATTATAAACGTTATTAAGACATTATGCTCATCATTCAAATCACAATGTAACTATCTAGATTATCAGCTTACCCGTATTGCCATCAATTCATCGTTTATTATAATAGTGCAATCTGAGATACTTAATGACCCTGATTATGATGGCATTGCAATAAATATTTTTTTACATTTAAAGAAATATTTCCGGACTAAATTTAAATTAAAACCTAAGTTGAGTATAAAATAACAGGTAGATACATCATTTATTTATTTATTAGGACCACCAACAAGAAAATACTCTAAAATAGCTTAAAATTAAATTACAAATATTTATGTTCTAGTGCTTCTTTAATTAAAGGTATATAAGTATTTAAGGGTTAACCAGCAAGCGCAATATGTGTGCAACTCAAATGTAGTCATAATAATTATAGTCCGGCTAACCTAACTCACTAGACCCAACCCTAGTATACCCGTAGAGTGGCGGGCGGGCGGGGGGCGCTATCAAACCGCGGGCGCTCGGCTCGGCCAGTTAAGTAGGTGTCAGCTGTGCAGGGACATTTCTGTCGATGTATCGATGATTTAATTATTAAAGTTTTTCTTTTACATGTAATAAATAACTGCTTTTGAAAACATAAGATTTTAAAGAAAGAAAGACAAATATATTATAAGCTACTATATAAACTTAGGCAACTTCACGATACTGAATTTATTATCAAAATGTATAATTGGCAATATGACGGCGCGGGCCACACTAACCGGATATTGTTATGTGTGTTATCTTCACGTTTGTGTGTAGTTTACTTGAGCACTATCATGTAATAGAGATGGTTTTCAAAAGGTTTATATTCGCAGCACAAAATATATGATTGTTGAAGTGATAATGATAACCTCTTATGGGAGGTTAGATAGCTTTGTCATGAAAGGGCCGGCGTCCCGGTACATCAAATCAAGTGGTGGATTCGATCGCAATCGCGCTCGCAAGTTTTTACTAGCGCCATTTATGAACAAAAAATTGAACTTAGAAATGTGTTATATTTAGATAGATGTTGCAATTTGACATTCCGCCAAGTAATCACGGGACCCGAGACGTTTTGCTTTTTCGATAAATTTAATATCACTTCTGGCGCGGGGCGTTGAGTCGATTAATATAAATTTATTGAAAAAAAATCGTGCACTTCTTTATACATTTATTTTCGATAAATTCAATATCACTTCTGTTGCGGGTCCCGAGAGTCACACGTTTTTTTTCGATAGATTTATATTCATCGACACAACGCACAGCACTGGTCAAGTAGTGGGCGGCAGGCGACACAGCGGCACGGCGCAACTCAGCCCGCATTAGTGCTACCGCGGGCCACGCTTACCGGGTATAGGTAGCTGTGTGTGTTACCCGCGCGTTTTTGTGTAGGTTTTACTTGGGCATTAACATGCATTTTAGATGATTGCGACGTTATCAACTGTAACTACCATAGTTCGCGTTTCAGAGGACAAAATGTGTGAGCGCTGAGTGATATGCTTTTGCTTTGAGTCCGCCATTTTATCAATTTCTTTAATGCACACAAAAATACACAAACAAAAGTTTATAACTGAGCTAAAGAAAAGGTGAGCTTAACTCTACAAGAGATTTCTAACAGCGGACCTCTACCATACAGGAGACGTGTTAAAAAGAGTGTGACTGCAAAGAGAACATATAACTAATTCTTTTAATTACTATACTATCTACATTATATAATACTAGCTGTGCCCTGCGGTGCTACCCGCGTTATAATGGATGAAGTACTCTTAACCAACAACATATTTATTTGAATAAAGATTAATATTATTATGTTGATACAACTTAAACAAATTATTTCGACCAAATTAGGTACCATAAAAACGGTTTTTGTGAGTTAATCTTAAAAGATAGACATATACTATCGCGGACGGTTTTTTAGATCATTAAAAGAGCTATTATTCTTTAATACATATTTTTTGTGTATCTTGAACCGTTTTCACGGCGCACGCAACGGAAGGCTTCAAAGATGAACAATTTCTCCCGTTTTTTACACATTTACCACTATACCTTTGCTCCTATTGGTCGTAGCGTGATGTTATATAGCCTATAGCCTTCCTCGATAACTGGACTATCCAACACAAAAAGAATTATTCGATTCGAACCAGTAGTTTCGGAGATTAGCGCGTTCAAACAAACAAACAAACAAACAAACAAACAAACAAACAAACTCTTCAGCTTTATATATTAGTATAGATTTATCATTTTAAAACAACATACTTACCAATAAATATATACATTGTAAGAATTAAGAAGTTAGATAGGTAAACATCGTGAGGTAACCGTCATGTTCTGAGAACTTTGAAGAGTTTGAAGAACATGTGTCATTCACCAACTAGCACTTGACTGCGTGGTGAATCAAGGCCTTATGTCTCTCGGCAAAAGAGAAATACTTGTGTCCCAGCAGTGGGAACGTTAATAGGGTGATGTGATGATGATGATGAAGGAAGAGTTTTTAGAACATACTACCTATACATACCTACTTCCTGGTCCGATAAGACTTTGCTCAGCGGAAACCTTCCTTTTGCCACAGAATACATAATAGTACAAGTACAGAAGACGCACTCCGAAAAATCAATTAAAGGAATAGCGACCCTTTCTACAACACAATTAAGTTCAATTCAAATCGCACAGCGCTAGTTACCTACAGTTATATTCACCTAGAAGTTGCCTCTCTTTCTATCGTGTAACCCTTACCTTTTCTGACGACATCAGGGTTGTCATTACAAGAATATTTGTATCTGACTATTGAATTACCAGCTAGGTGTGTTTAACTCTATTTATGTAAACAAATGACGTGTCAAATAAACCTAGGCTAGGTCTTAGTAGAAAGTGGTAGATTAGAGAATTATTTAACTTTTTTAAATATCTGCATAGGCATAGATTCGTTAGTGGTATGTACCTTGTTTATGAAGTCATTATTTTGTTTTGGTGTGTATGTGTAGGTATATGTATATATATTATACGCGAATAAAATTGGAATGACATACGACGCGAACAAGATAGCCCAGGAGCCAGCACCTTAAAATCATAAAGTTTATTCTCTTTTATTTTCAGTAGGTAAAGCAAACTAGGTATATATTATTTTAATTCAGATTATGGTAAAGGTACAGTATAGGAGCTGACCAGCTGATTTGTATTAATTTAAACAGACACAGTAATGTAATATGTGCCCAGATTTACTAATCCGAATAAATAAAATTACATAGTTCATATTGATTATGTTTTGTTTGACTGACCTGCATACAAAGTAATAATGACATATACATAATAATCAATAAGATAATTATAAATGGCTAACTGAATTATATTTTTTAATTCCTTTTTAATAAAAACTAAAAAAGCTTGCGAAAGGCGCGCGTGACTCCCTAACGGCTATCTGCCAACTGTCCGCAGCGCGTCGTAGGTATGTTTTGACGCTTTAGCGCGGAGTGCGCCAGGCCTGCTATTGCTTAAAACCGTCTTTACGTTTAGTAGTTTTTGATTTTTGGAAAAAAAAGAGGGATGTTATAAGTTTGACGTGTCTATCTATCTCTGGCAACATAGCCCCCGACGGTTGGAGCGAATTCAATTTAGTTTAATGTATGAAAGGTGTTTCGTAAATTTATAAATTATACATATTATAATATGTATCAATCGATATAGATTAGCAATTCCCCGCGATGTTAATCGCGTCCTAATCGATTTTTCATTATAAAAGTAGCTTAATGCCATTCTCAGGCCCTAAATAATCTGTATTCCGAAACATAAGTGCCCCGCAAAAGCGCTAGTTATCTCGGGCCACAATAGAAATAGGTTATTTCTGTCATATTTACACACAGATAAGATAGCAAAAGACACAGACAAGACGTTCAGTACGAAATATATCATTAATAATTGAGCTGCCGAAAAGTGGCATTGACTTATTTATTTAAATAATAAAAAATAAATAGCAAAATGTGTTGGTAAGCGCATAACACAACAACGCCTGGATCCATTTTGACTATACTATTTTGGATAGGATGTTTTTTATAGCGAGAAAACAATTTTGAATAAATACCTGCCCGTGCGAAGCTGGGGCGGGCCACTAGTGTATAATAAAAATAATTAAAAATGTAGCTGCCCAACAGTTAATACTTACCTGCTTACCAGTATAAGTCCAATAATATTTTTTTTCTATTTTATCATAAAATAAAAAAATAATATTTAATCGTTGCTGTATTTTGGTATCATCCCTCACGTATTTGTATAGATTGAACTTGGACACTAACATGCATTTTAGAGATTTTCTAAAGTATTATTATAATAACCATATTTCAAAACATAAAATATCTGATTATTTCTATCGATTATGATATCTTACGGATTCGATGCCGAGAATAAAGAAAAAAAAAGTCAAAAAAAGTTTTCCTTCATAGTTTACAGTTTCCGTTCACAAACAGAAACAGTTTTTATCAATTAATTAATTTGGTAGACCTTTGAGATATGCGCTCAAATTTAAAACGTAGCATCGATACCAGGACTTTATAACTTCTAAGTAGTTTGCAAAAAGATTTACTTTTGTTCGTTACCTACGTAGATATGCTATCTAATGTGAATTAACACACCCGTTTGTGTGTCATGTATTCCTAGTATATAAGGAAGAAAATCCGAAATGCGGGATCGAATAAGGCCTAATAATACTGCAAATACCGACCCAGATGGTTGGACGTAAACGTAATTGATATAATAAATAGGTACTCTCCTCTCTATGTGCGCTTGTCATTCGTCGGTGAACCATGCGTCGTCCGACACTGTAGGTCTATAGTTGGTTGACTGACCGATATTTGGTTATTGTCAACCGTCTTCCTACGCTACATACTGCGTCCGTGGTCGGCCCCAAGCGAAATTAGTCAGTAAATTATTAAAACTATATTATTTATTTAATATTAAAACAATACCGGCCATCATGATTACTTTAAGACGAATGTCCGCACGAAAATCTTATTCCAATTTCGTAAGGTACATACTTAAGTATTTCACTACAATTATTATTCTTTCTTTACGAAGAATAGTATGCGTCTGAGTCTCTTTGCAATCAAAATGTTACTCAAACTTCAGATGGACGGCAAAACGCGTTGCAGTTTGTAAGGCGAGCACTAGTTGCGTCTCTTTCTAGATGATAGTAACTGAACGAGTAGGAACTACTGTCATGTCATTGTTCACTGGCGGGCGCTCAAGTAGGCGCGGCTTGAAACACTTCTTGACGTTTCTGCTGCCTTAGTACAAATTGCTCCGAAATATCGATTCTTCTTCGGATGCGTTGTGGCAGACATGAGAGATTGATTGGATTTATCGATTGGTCGATAATAAATACGTAGCTTCAAACAAACTTTGGAAACAATAATGCTAAGAAATATGGTAGAAAATGTATTTTTAGGCCTATTTTTCGAGCCAAGTAAGCGAATGCGTTTTTAAAATATTATTTTTGTATATCTAAATAATTATTTCAATATCTATTATAGTAGGTAATTTACATACCTGTAGAGGACGATGGATCCTCGTTCTGCACGCCAGTAATTATAATTTACACTAAACACTGGCTGGGCAATGACCACTTATCAGCTTGCAACTTCACCTCCCTGCTCCTGGTCGCCCTCGGCTGTGTTGCAGTTGCATCCCAGTGACAGTTACTTCCCTGCCAATCCGTGACACACGAGACAGTGACGTATGACGTTTGAGCTACCAGCTTTACCGCATACACTACATTATCTTAAACAAGATTTTTTTTATTACTAAACATGTTTAATAACAATCTTTAGAACATAATTTTTTTTCGCAAGTTATTCGGTTCCCGCCACGGCGAGAGGCCAACAGAGGCATTTTTTTGTATACTAACAAACTATGGATCAACGATATCTGCAATAAAACGATTTTATTTTATTTTATTTATTTATTTTGTTTGTGTTTTTATTACTTACCTATAAAGCTAATCCCGATTTCAGTAAAATCGATTATTATTATAATTAAATCTATTAGATTTTTTAATTCACAGTTTGCTAATTGAAGTGAAACTTCTTTAGAATCGTTGTGATTTCAAACCGGATGCAACGGAAATGCGACAGGTAAGCCAATCTTAAACGCTAACCAGGTTAAGCAACTTTGCGCGACGCCAGTACTTGGATGGGTGACCGCCCGAACAAAATCTTTTTTTTTTTTTTATTCATCTCATTCTTTCGTCGATTTACTGAAGTTTCACTTCTATCGTGTGTGTATATCGCACACACACCTTTTTTTTTTATTGGTTCTGCCGTACGTTTGAACTACGGGTAATTAAACAGAAAGGACATTCAAATAAAAATAAACTGTGCGCGTCACTGACGGGATTTTAGCACGAAGCAAGTTGGTCTGCTATCAGGATATCATAACTAGAGAGGAGATGTTATGAAGTTATGTATGACGTAAGATGCTTATGAGTCTTCCTTACAGTTCTGTAAACCTGGTGTTTGAAAACATTCGTGGAAGCTTTGTGATGGCGAATTATAGAAAAATGTAGTACACAAATTCACACAATACATTTATTTGCTAAGTAAACAGAAAATATCAGTTCCATAAAATAATTGCAAATTCAGTATGTAGCAAAAATAATTCTAAGAGATATAATTTTTTACTTTTTTTTCTCATTTTTCTACACATTTAATTTTTAAAAAATAATAAGAGGTACCTAGGAGTACCTAGTCAAAGTTTTTTTAATTTAATCTGTTGTGGCTGTGTTTGCCTGCTTCGTCTTTCTGTCAAAATAGCAATTTGGAAGTGCAAAATGAGTTAACTTTTATAGTAATTTCAAAAACAATTTATAAAATGCCTTAAAATAAAAAGCACAATAGACATAGAAAAGTAAGTCCTTTTTATTTAAATTGTGCTTTTTATTAAAAGAAAAACTAGCGCCAAAGCATAGAATAATAATAATTACTACGGCCAAACGCAGATACGTGGTTTTGGCACAATGTAATGTTGCTTTCTACCAGGATAGCAGCACTTTGGCAAAGGTGTTAAACTGATCCCGCCATACCAACTATTATGTATTCTGTGGCCATACTAAAACCAAGGCAGACTAGTAACTATAACTAGTTTAAGTAACTATCTTTTAGTTACGGGTCTCCGATAAAGCGAAGCGAACATTGTATTAGAGTTGCTTTTCTTTTTTTACATAAATTCATAAAAAAAAATTTGTTTAAAAAATTATGGGTGGGCGTAAGAGTGTATTTGTTTCTAAGTAATTACTCAATACTATTGCATTATGTTCTATTTTATGTGATTTATTTAGATTATCGGGGTATTAATCGGGGTATTAAACTACTAATAGTAGATTTTCCCAACATTTTGGTGCATCTTCAAGCATCTTTAACTAATGGCATTGGCAAACCTATCAAATACACATTAAACACATATATGTATAGTAATTAATAACATACTGTTTTCTGTGCTACATACATAATTACATTGTTCAGTAATTAATTAAACACGAAAGTACCGTTTCGGCGGAGCACTAACATAAACACAGTTTTTTTTTTGCTTTGCTAAGCCTTCATTTGACCACAACGACCCTGACCCCGCATCGTCACCTGATGTCAAGTGCCGATGTGATCTAAAATGGGGCATGAAGACATATAGAAGGTAGATGGCTTCTCCGGACCACATTACGAAACAAAAAATCGTTGAACGCACTGGCCCAGCCCGGAGGGTAGGTAGCCGCGGCCGAAGCCTAACAAGAGACTTATTAAATACAACAATATTAAATGTATGGTTTATATTTATAAGATAAGATAAAGAAGTATTTCGGAAATCGTGTATGGCTTATATTATATTCTGTAAAAAAATATATTATTTTTTATACGCTACAAATTAATATAAAACAATCGAATAAATATTTTACTAGAATAACTCGAACTTTTCCATGGGAACCAGAAAATTGCAGAACTCGAGCGATAGACCCAGGTATAGAAGGATTAAGTAGAGCATGACGCATGAAAGGGACCGCGGTTGATGCGCCAGGATATAATGAGTACCTATCAATCGAAAAATAATAATTAAATCCATACCTAAAGATGATAATTATAACTCTCTAGGAAAATACAGGGTTGTATAACGATTATGTATGATTATAAAAGCTTCGTGTGATTTTAACGCAGTCGGGGGTTTTGTTTATATCTTGAAATAATACATAAAACAATATTTTGACTTCCAAGTCAATGTTGAGTTAAAAACCAAAAAAACGTCAAATTGTGCGCGCCACATACGAGGTTTTAGCACGAAATAAGTTGGTTTGCTACCCGGATATCATAAACTAAAGAATGTGTAGCTCCTCTTTAGGATACTGACGCAGTACGACGCTGTTAAGTTTCCTACAGGGTTCTGTGCGCCTGGTATTATGAAAACGTTTGTCGATAGTTTTGTTTCTTGGGGCGAACATGGCGATTGTTGTTAGAGTTGAGAAGTGACATTTATTTTTTTTCCCTATAAAATAAATATGGAATAATAAATACCCTGTAATATTAAAAACCTAATAAAAGTATAACCGTGCGTTTGGTTGGTACGAATAAAAACTTTTTTTTTTCATTTATCATCTCCCTGAAAACCATTCACAAATAATGATTCTAAGTGACCTTATTTGTTTTTCATTTTAAATACAGACTCTTCTATATTATTTCTCAACGGATCTCTGCTTATATTAAACTGCTTCAGTGAATTGAGTAATCAAAATCGGTACAACGCACAATGCTGCTCAAGCGCGTTAGTTGGCGCGGCCGGCGTTACGTTCAGTACAAAACGATTTTCCATTCCGTACGCTTCTAGCTTCTATTCCTAGTCATCAATCATCACATCAACCCACTGACATTCATCATTTAAAATGAGATGAGAAAGATCATCCCAGCATCCAAAGTCATGGTTAACAATGTTCCTCCACTTCCTAGGAAAGCATAACAGCGAAGAATTCTTTCACTGACGTCATTTCACAGAGATCTGCCCAATTTTTTATGTAAATTAATCTCTTGTACGCTAATTTGAACTTTATTCGGTTGTGACTCGGATCAGATTTGTGTACAACTGATATGTTACATCAACTGTACTGAATAATGAGTAGTCTTAAGTCCATTCAATTCTAGTCTTTAAATAACCTCGTTTAAGAGTCAGAATAGCTTGGAGTTGTATAAAAGGTGTATCAACGATGCGCAAGCGACGGCCGCGCCCCCTTAGTGACGTCATCTTGCGTTGGCATCGGTTAGTTTACCTTCTCATGTCTTATGAGCTCCTGGTAACATGCGCACATTTCGCGCAAGAGTTGCGCGTTCATGCGCACCGTTTCGTGCACAAGCTGCGCGTGCGCTCCTTTCTTGACAACTTTTCAGCAAGTAATTTTATTATTTTGAACTTGAGCTACCGTTTTTTAAGATTCATTTTAAAACGAACGGTAAGAATTTTCTGTTTATGTTTTTTTCTTGTGATCTTTGAGCGTTATAAAATGTTTTTATTTCATTTTCAACTTTATTATGGCAAGTGTTAAGGTTTATTTTAGAATATTACGAGACTACTGTTTATGTTTGTAGGCGCACGCGCGTCTTCGGATGTTCGGCTTATTTGCCCTGTCTGCGCGCGCAGACGGCATGAATAATTTGATTTTCTTGATCCCAGATGGGTAAATTATTTTGATTCGGACTTATAAGAAATAACAGCTGTTGTCGTCGACCATTTTAATTGTAATATTTTAATAACGGCCGGCCCGGATTCGCACGGCTGCACGGTCGCCTAACATACATTTGTATTAAATCTTTCCCCTTGAATTATTATACTTTACTGAAAAATACGTTTTTAGGTTTTTAGACTATCGCAAACATATTAACAATTAACAATTTATAATAAGTTAGTATAAATGCAAAGTTTTTTGATTGCTAATTATTGATTATCTGAGTTATTTATTTTTAACTCCCGACTATAAAAGAGGGGTGTTATAAGTTTGACGTGTCCGTCTGTCTGTCTAGGACAACATAGCTCCCGAACGGATGAAGCGATTTCAATTTAGTTTTCTTTGTAGAGTGTTTTACTTTTAACGAAATTAAGGCATTGGTGTCGAGGAATTTTCTTAAATTTAGATTTATTAATTACCTAATTCAATTATTAAAAATACAATATTTAAAAAGTTATGAAACTTTACCGGCATCAGAATACTACTGCAATACAAAGAAAAGGCAACACCATTTTTTTAAATTTAGATCTGACTAACCATAGATCAAACAAGGCACAGATAACCTCTCCGCAGTGCGCGGGCCGATTGTGTCGCGGGCAATTAGTAGCACGTGCCGGCTCGCGCGGGCCTGTCCGACCGGCCCGTCCCGTCCCGACCCGGACCAGTGATCCGCGCGCGGTCCTCGCGAGCGCCCGTGTGGGACGCATAGTGATTGCCACTTTACGAGTCATTTTCGAGTCGGAACTTTGTGTTCGAGTGTTGGTTTTGATGTTTTTGGATTGAGACACTGTATTGAGTTTAGCTACGGTTGGGACTTAGTTAGGGATTTTGAAATTCTTTATAACATTTTTGTTTAATAATAAATTGTAGTTTTTTAATGGTTATTTAAGAGACCTAGTGGAGGCTTAGAATAGAGGAGTGTTAAATATTTTATAGCATATTTTTATTTGTTAAGGTTGCGCTTTGAAAATAACGTTAGGTTTTTGTTATACCTAGGTGTAGGTGCAAGGGCTTCAGTTTTTTATTACAGTTACTACTTATACCTTGGTGATATAAAATGTCTTTTGTTTTCTGTTGCTATTTCTATTCTTAGATAAAATTAAACACAGTTGTTAGGTTAATTGAATAACCTAGTGGGCTCTTTAAAATATTTCTTAATACTACTTATTTACGAATTGTAAACGTACATTTGGATTTTCGTATGGCATTGAACCTGTATTATTTAAAGTTGTTTAAGAGAATTATGGGGATTCTTTATTTTCTTCATTATATGGTAATATTTTAGGACTTAGGTCGCAATTCCATGCTTAGTTTAAGGATAATTATTATGCATTTCTCATTGCTCATCTTAAATGTACATGATTCCGAAGGCGTAGGTACTTTTGGCCAGACCTAACTTTTTTCATAGTAAACCTAGGTTAATTGAATACAAATGGCCACCCAAATTTATTTTAATTCTACATTATGTACGAACTGGAAACGTACTTTTGGATTTTTGTATGACTATGAACCAGTATTATTTAAAGTCGTAGCTGAGAATTCTGGAGATTTTTTTTCTTCATTTTGATGTTTATAAATAATTATTATGCATTTCTCATCTTAAACTTACATGATTCCGAGTTCGTACTTTGGCCAGACCTAACTTTTCTTGATAAAATACATTGAATTTTCGTTCCATTATGAAAGATGCTCAAACTTTTCCTACCCAGTTGCAAAACGAGCATTCTCATCAGAGTTAATAGAGCAAAAACGGCGGGTGACATCTCTCATTCACATCAATTCCGCTTGCTCCGGAAAAGTTCCATTTCCACCCCCGTCTTTACCGTAGCTAACTTCCCAGTCAAAACTTCACGAACTTCGCGCAACTTCCCGGGAACTTTCCCGAAAACAATACCGAACAGCCGATCCGCTCGAATAAAACAAAAAGTACCAACACTGTTTCTCTGTTTCCCTAGTTCGTCGAATAATGTGTGAGTGAGTGACAATGGCAGCCGCAATGATATCAGACCGTGGACTGAGAAAGAAACTTACGCAAGAGGCGATTCCTGAGAAATTGCCGAGAAAGCCTTCGAAACGCAAGTCAACAGCCAGCACTTCAAAGAACGACAAGAAAAACGAGCAAAACAACAATAAACGTCCTAAAGTGAGCACCGGGGATCCGAAATTGGACCTGTTCACGACTTACCAGCCTTGGGTGATCCAAACTTACGGGGATTTGGCGAAAACTAAGACGATTACTCTGAAAAAATATTCGCGGATTCTTCGCACGCTGCGGGGCGAGGAATGTAACAGCTCGGACAGTTCCAAGTTCCGTTTTTGGGTGAAGGCGAAGGGTTTTCATATTGGCAAGCCGCCAGGGTATGACGCCAAGCCCGCAGATGGGATTGTCTGCCGCTACAGCGTCCAAGATGCGGAAGGATGTGCTAAGGATCTCGAGGGACATGACGTCTACACCGGCTCTCAGGCGGACCCGCCGCTTTATATACCTACACCACCTCTAAAGGTAAATAAATTATGTATAAGTTAATTTTAGCTTATGCACGATTGTAAATTATCATTGATCGGCATTGTAGGCGCCGGGCCGCGATCACCTTACTCGTAAATTTAAAAATGTTTGTGCATTTTTGTTTTTATTAATTTGTAAAAAACAGACAAGTCCCTTACATACATTATTATTAGGGTCATGTATAAGGATTTTATAATAGGCGTAGAGATTTTGTTGTTTATAATAATTCGTAGCAACAATTTGATATCCATGCGGGTTTAGTCACGGAGCTAAGTTTATTATTTTTAAATAATTATAGGTAGATATTATTATTATAGGTACATTGACAAAGCGATTTACGTTTTAGCGGAAATCTCGTTGATAAATTGCAAAAATTGTTTGTACACCTGTTGCGGCGATTTTAGATAAAGACCGGAATAAATTAGACAAGTAGTTACGGAATCTATGTATTGAACAGGTGTTGTCAGTAACTAATCTACCAGGCAAACATGACTACAGTGGAGTTTCGTCATCGTCACTCGTACGGCATCGTGAGCATCAGTGAATGGGCTTACGGTTGCATTGCGTTCCGCGAAACTACTTTCTAGCGTGAACAGCTTATATGGCTCGCTGGGCAGGGCCACAATATAAGCCTCGAACGTGATTTATACGCTGTATATAACTTTAAGGTCATGAATAGTATACCTATAACATACATTATATACATAATGTTTCGGCTGAAAGTGTAAGAACTTGAAATGAGTGAAACTTATGAAAGTGTAATTAATATACGAAAGAATAGCGATGAGATCATGAACAATAGACTCATGCATTGAATTTGTGCTGAGAAAATATATATTTTAAATTAGCTATTTTAAGTATAAGTAGCAATTGCCTTGTCTAATTTAAGTGTCAAACGATTCTAGCAGACTGGTCAGGTTACCTGCAACCGACCATAGATTCCTAGCAATAGCAACATAACTTAAACCTTATTGATGCACAACAATGCAACAAATATACGCAAACTTCACTGTAAAACATGTATTTATAATGTTCTGTAATTGGATTCTCAATTACAATAAATTGCAAAAACCAAGAACGGAAGAATTTGGTACTCGATAAGACTTGCAGAACCGCATCTGCCGGCAAACATCAAGAGTCTGAGAAAAACATCGTTTAAAGCACTCATTGATCATGGATGCAGCGACTAGACCAGTCCAATCCTTTTACGATAGGGGCACATTCAGTGAGGAATGGGGGGCAAATTACTTAGTAGAATTTAAACTGTAAAGAACTAGATAATATTTATTTCCTAAATATAGATTTATAAATTTAACTTTTGTAACTATCATCTACGTACGAAGTAATAGTACGAAGTACTATTTAGATTTCTAACGAGATAGTTACCATTGTCTTTCGAGTTTCCCAATATTTCTAGACTTATAATTCAGTTATATAACATTTTAATTTAATTATATTTGGTTTGCAATATAAAGTGGTAACTGAGAGACCGCACTTGGCCAGCGATTGGTGATTTAAGGCCTAATGTCTCTCGTCAAGAGAGAAGTCCCTGTGTCCCAGCAGTGGTAACGTGATGATGATGAACTGAGAGACAAATAGTTACTTTTTCATTAATTCATGTACTGTTGTATTCATGTACCAACTGTAAAGTTAAATAGTGAATAGTAACTATGATTTTATGATTTACTCATATAACTGCCGTTACGGGGAACCATAAAAGACCATTATATTCCGCTATCAACGTCTATCTATACTATACCATTATAATTCTTCAAAAATGCATAGCACATGCCCTTTGGCCTCCACAATGCACCACAATTACTGCACTGAACCGTGCCTGTACATAACTCCAAGACTCCGGTTCCAATACCTCTCAGAAGGGTCAGGAAACAGAAACTAATCCATTATTCATGTAATGTTAATGAGTACGACTTGAACTAATTGTCTTGGGGCTCATAAGGTACATCTTTAGTGGCTTAGCGGGTCGTTTACAACTGGTTTTGGCGACCGTCGGCTTTTATAGGATTCAATTGCGGACTGTGGGATTGGCAATGCTAATGCAAATGGCTATCTAGGTACTTTTGGTTGGACAGAAGATAAACGCATCAGCAGTTCATTTCTGAAAAGATTCATTTTCCCTGAGCTAATTGAGATATGACTTTTTAAATTATGATGGATTTTAACCATCATGATTGGTTAAGATTTCGCATGCTATATGAATGTGGTAGAACATAATGCATCTGTAACTATTTTAAGACCTTGTATTTTACTTATATTCGTGCAAATAAAGACAGAAATAACAATTTAAAACGAGTAACATACTTTAGTATTTAAACTAGTCTTTAGTGATTATGTATGTGGGTTGGTTGAAATAAAAGAGTTATTGCACTGTACTGAATCTATTCATTTAACACGTTACAGGTTATTACAATTATATTATTTATTTAATCCTTATTAGGATATGTCTAAACACGGCTGAGGTTTGAAGAGTGACTGGCGTGGCGAGGCTCCGCATAACTATTAAAAAGCTGAATTAACGAAACGCGTTTGCGCCGCTTACTTTTATGCTAATCTGTGTCACTACAATACCATAATTTGATGATTTTTGATTTTTTTTCGCTTGCACTAGCGTCTTATTATCGGAAAACTCAAAAACCATTAAATCATGTTAAATGTATAAATATGGATGTATACTAATTTTCTTCAATAGCTGTTTTAATCCGGATGTATTAACATAGAGTAGTAAGCTTCCGTTAAAAACTTTATCATTTTACACTATTTCTGGATTAATCGTTATATATACAAAATAAAATAAGGAAGCGCAACAAACAAATAGTGGTTATTATGCAAAAACTTAAAAACTCAGATATGCGTTGTTTTTGTAAATCGTTGCCTGTGTTATTTACAGTGTATCAAAAATGCCCATTCTCTTCACTCTACACTATGAGTCAATGTTTTCACCGTTTCCTAGGTAAGAATTCCTTATCTAAAAATATTCGACGTCTTTTTAGAGACTTCTGAGGCTTTGTCGTCTGTCTGTCACCAGGCTGTATCTCAAGAAACGTGATAAATATCAAGTTGAAAATTTGAGGGACGGTGTAATTCTGTCTCCGCTTTAACAACAAATACTAAAAACTCATAATAAATAAATATCTAAGGGGGCTCACATGCAACAAACTTTTTATGATTTTCATATAGATATGCAACGTTGTGCCAGGTACCTGTACCCAGTACATACATGTATAGGAGAACGCACTGACTGCGTCTTTTAGCAATAAAAAATAATTTAGTTGTTTTTTTTTATTGCAAAATGTGTTTAAACTGTACTCGGAACCCTAGGTTTAGTAAGAATCTATGTCATATTCATCAATTTATTTGTTCTATGTCTATTCTATGTATATCCCTCGTATGTCCTGGGGAGATCTAATTTTTATGAACCGTTGCTAAAAACTGGCAACAGACTATAGGCTATAACCATTTGTTCTATGTCCCGTCTTAGGCGAGACCAACACTTTAGGAACCATTGCTTAAAACTGGCACTAGGCTATAGGACTTTATAGACTGATCAAATAGCGTAGCATAAACAATCGTGGCTTAACCTAGCCGGCGTTCAGACGCGCCGACTGCCGCCTCATTTATTATTAGCGACCAGCCTGCGCCTCATGTTTATTAAATAGTACCCGGACCCGGCATCACCTGAGCAGCGCCGATTGGGAACTTTGGCAAGTGAAGGAACATGTTTCTTGAATTGCTTTTTGTCAAAATTGCGCGCTCGTTACAGGAAACGGAACATCTTGGTACCTTAATATAGCCTCTCTTTTCTGAAACACCAGAGGAACAAGAGAAACCAAGTTTCAAGTTTTTCAAAAGGCGGAAAGCCGAGGGATAATCTATTATAACGCGAGTAACAGCGACCACTGCTAGTTTTTGCTTATAATATACATGCTCATTACTACTACATACTCGTATAAGCGCGCAGGTTACTTTTGGGTAACATAATATATTTATAAAGTAGTTTCCGCTGTCTGTCTGTCTGTAATGTACCAATGTTTGCTTAGATCTTTAAGACTACTGAACATTTTTTGATGCGGTGAGGGTTTCGAACCCAAAGGGTAAAATAAAAAAAATATAGGATCCCGCCTATTACTGAGACTTCGTCGTCGGTTTGATGTCTGTTGTAATATGTCTGAGATATGCAATTTTGCGCCAGGTCCGTTCTTTGAACAATTAATGCTCTGACTGCATGTTTTTTCACGTTTCCGTTTTAATTGATAGAGTGATTTAAGAAGTAGATTTATCCATAATTTACCGCGGGAAAATTAATTATATCTGCGAACAATTCGATGAAGAAAAACTTTGGCTTTGGATCTAGTCTAAGTTTAATCTGAAATGAAATAATCTTGAAGATACTACAAGTATTTGGCATCTGACATTTGAATGTGAGAAAATTTCGGTTGTACCACCTAAGTATATCCACTTATTATTAATATTTCGTTCGAATATCCCACCAGCTGTAATGTTAATAATGAACTATGGTGGGCGAACTTTCCCAGTCTGCATCGCATTATACTGAATAACCCAACGAGTCTCGGAACTCGATGATGCTCATATTATACGAAAGGTTTCGTGTTTGGTTACGCCTAAGTTCCTGATGTATGTTTGTTATCCCAGAACATCGTAAACACCGCGATAAATTTAGACGTCGTAATATACCACTATTAATAAAACCATATTTAGGATTATTGAATTATAGAGTTATGCTTTTCAACATTTATTGCCCATTGGAACTAGTAACTTTATATAATGTATAAGGATGTGTATTTGATAGGAATGGATGTGCTAGACGGAAAGGATATAGTCTTACAAAGACAAAAGGCACTACCGGGACTCGCTATGGCGCACGACAATACAAACGCTCGCTTTTGAATTTTTGAAGGCGCATTCACTTTATATTCGGTTAGCGCCTCCTATCGCACGATACAGCAAAAAGCATCGAACAATGGTAGGCGGTGGCGGTGGACCACACGTAAACCGCGATATGTGGGCGATAATGCCGATCGATGCAGCGCCATGGAATACTTAGCTGTAACGTGTTTGCCTCGAATACACCAGCACACCTCTTGTCGTGTCATGCGGTCCTAATGATCGGTATCGCTGTATCGATTGTTTGCGATTGATAGCGATTGACTCGATCATCGATATTGGTTGCAGCGCATCCGGTTTTTATTTGCATCTCCATTAACTCTATTTCATTGATATTCTGTTAAAAGTGTAATAATCTTAACGAATATACATAAATATTTAGAAAAGTTATCGAACTGACACTATTAGTTTTAAAGCATGCCATTTGGCCTGAGTAATGCACTACCGCTTTACCTCTGCGAAACCGGTGAACGCTCCTAATGGAGGTCAGCGCAGTGAAATCATGCACATCTCAGCAGAGTCATGCCATCCTCATTTTCTAACCGCAAAAATTATGCGGTACCGCATGTGCTGAAAAAACGTGGTGGAAAAATAAAAAGTTGTGAGCAGGACGTGGACGTGTAGGTGTAGACTGTCGAGTGCGTGTGTGGACATTAATAAAACAGGCCGCAAAGGTATAATTCATCAAGCAATCGGGTCGAGCGAGCGGCGGCGACGCGACGCGACGCTCTTGATTAAAATGAATGCCTACCGGCCCCTGGCGTTAAGGCGCTTTGTTCTTGATGGACTGAGCGTGTGCTGAGTTTTTGTACGTTTTATGCTATATAGGTATAGGTAGTACTGTATAATTTCTTTAAATAATGGGCATAGTTTGTGAGTAGTCATAAACGTTCATCGTTTGTATTATGCATCAGATAGAGAGAGGTAAAGAAATATTGAATTTGTGTTTTGTTTTTTTTTATATGCAAGAATAGATAAACATTACTAAATTGTGTGAAGACTTTCATAGTAAATATTTATAATTATGGATATTTTCTAGTAGAGATAGTAAAAATTAAAAGCCTTAAAGAAGGCTGTGTCCCTCACCCTTTACCTGCGGAATTAAACGCTTATTAGCGGACTCGTCCTTTTAAATTCCTGAAATTTATGGCGTCGCTAACCCTGTTGCTAATGAAGATAAATCTCGACCTCTAAATATCGTCAATATGGGTGTTTCGACTTATTTGGAAATTATTTAGCTGGCTGACTATGAGTTGTATGGTAAGGAATGTGTAAATCTATATAAATAAAAATGAATTGTTGTTCGTTAGTCTGATTAAAACACGAGAACGGCTGGGCCGATTGAGCTGATTTTGGTTTTAAAATGTTTGTCGTAGTCCAGGGTAGGTCTAAACGGTGAGCAAATAAGGAAAAATTGCCGGGAACTTTTTTTACCCGTGCGACGCCGGGGCGGGCCGCTAGTATGAAATAAAAAGGGCTTAATAATAATTTAACTCTTTATTATACACCAAGATAAAACAATACAAAAGGGACTTATAGCTAAATACAAAATGCGTAATGGGCGGCCTTTAGCTAGCTAATTTTACTAACAGGAAACATTCGTTTATTGTTTAAATAAAATAAAAAAGCATCTAATTAAATTCGAAAAATAATCAACTCCTTGATCGGGAATCGACAAAAATAAGCCGAGCTGTTTTTTTTTAAAATCGGTAGGCTTAGTGTTTGGGTTAATTTTCCCGTATAAACATTGGTCTTTAAAATAAAAATAGGGTAAACTAATAAAAAATTAATTAATCCCGAGTTCAAAAAAAGATGATGTTTCTCAATTCGACCGTATTTATAATTTAAAGGACAAAATATACTTCAAGTGTTCTATGTATTATTCGTATAACATGGAACATTCTAACGTAGGCGGAGATTCTTAACAAATTTAACCTTCTTTCGGGATTAAACTTTTGTACATGTTGTTTTTCTATCTAGATACCTCTTATAACAGTGACAAATCATTTACTTAGTTTTTTTTTTATCAAAAAAGTAATCCTTTCAGTTTGTACGATAAAAAAGCGAATTTAAATTTAAGATTTTTTAGACAATTTTATTTCTTTTTTTCCCAAAATATTGAATGCAATTTTTTTAATTTCTAAAATAAGGGACGGTTTCCTTTCAGTCAGATGAGCTAGCTAATGTATCTAAAGTAGTTTCCCTCCAGAGCCCATGGGGTTTTTACACCCTGTATATTTTTTACATACTTGTACCAACACGTAAACTCCTTGCCTAAAGTAGAAAAAGAAAACTTACTAAACCTCCATTTATTCTACAACTAGTAGTGACCCGCGGTGCTATCCACAATATAATAGACTGACATCCGAAATGACATTTTCCCTCGGTAAAAACTAGCCTATGTCCTTTCTCAGGCTCTAGAGAAAATTTACAAAAAGTTTTATTGAAATCGGTTCAGTAGTAGTAGTTTAGTAACTAAGTATCAAGTATACAGTCTTTAGTTTATTCAAAAACTGCAGTCTATTTCGTTTCGACATACACAATAATCTACAATCTTATAATCTTTTCAGTAGGAGTATTCACTCTAGGAACACAGGTTTCATTTCATACAAAAATCCCATCGGATGCAGCCGTCGCGGCAATTAAATTATTCCACATCATCACACAGGGGCCATGCAGCCAGAATACGCAGTACTGCTTCATAGTTTTTTTATATATATTTATGGTATACGAGCGGACGACAGCCACTTCGTACGCGTAGAGTTACCTAGTTATCTGCGCATACATTGCAGGTACTTTTTTTTTAAATCTCTTAGTTAGATAACATAGATCTTTAATGTAAGCTTCTAACCCCCGAATGTTATAATATAAGTCTCTTAATTTAAAACATTAGACTTCCTCTCGGTATTGTAGTTTCGTAAATTCTGTTCTTAATGTTGATACACTATAAGAAACCTCCCTGCCAAATATCACTTCACGAGTGTAATACAACAACTCATAGAAGACTTATACTAAACGTAGTTCTTAAATAAATAAACTCTTATTATCTTAATATCAGAATTAAGTATGAGATAAGAAAAGAAGTACTTATATGTCTTTGCCCTGCAGGACAGTGTATGCTAAATTATAACAACTTTTTTTACCCCTAAAAAACCTCAAAGGAACACCTTACCAAATACCGCCTAACAAAATCATTTATAAGTAACTTCTGACAAAAACAAGATATTTCCCGCCTTATTCAATCAAAGATTCAAAGTTCAGCGCAGTGGTCGGTCAGCCAGCTTTAATCCGGGATAGGTTGCAGGCCATTGTAAAAATTACGCCATAAATCGGGCCCAGGCCGCGCCCGCCTGGCCCGGAGTAGGGGTGCCACCCAGTTGTCAAGCGAGCGGATAGTTAGCTACTGTGAATTATACTTTACAAACCAAAATTGTTCTGTGTTAACATCATCATCGTAAGCCATAGGCATAATTGATAAATAAATGAATATTTCTGGACAATCCACACAACAACATAATACCTACCCCCAGGTGGTGATAAGAACAGGCTTGTCACCACCCTCCGGGCAGGGCCAGTGCGTGAATCGATTCTTTCGTGTTTCGTAATGTGGTCCGGAGAAGCCATCTAACTTCTAGGTCTTCATGCCCCATGTTAGACCACATCGTCACTTTACATCAGATGAGATTGTAGTCAAATGATAGCTTATCTAGCATATATAAAAAATACAAAAATTAAGTCAGATAAGCTTAGATATATACATCGGCTTGAAGCAGAGTAGCTACGTAAATACTCGTTATTGTTTGCTCTTTAATAGTCTTAGTTTCCACTTTATTTAAGTTTTTTTCTGCTCTAACAGTTGGTTTTCTATCTGTTCTACGGTGGTCATCCAATCAATGTTATCCGCAGTGATATGTCGATCGTTCTGCGCCCTTCTCAATTTTAATTTAAACTCTTATTATCTGAAACAATTTGACTATCAAACCTTTGGCTTAGTTCATTCAATCGAAAAGGTTAGCAAATCGAGCGAAAGTAGATTGGTAAGCATTAATTACGGTAATTTCCTTAATAGTTTCTCTAGCGTATGTTTAAATTAAATTATGTTTTTTATTCACTGAATATAGCATAAGCATCCCTATTTCCGTTCCCACAGCTGGGACACAGGGACTTTTCTCTTGACGAGAGATATATGAATATGAAGGTTTTTTTATAAGAGATAGATCTATGTTTGTCCACAATCTCACCTGATGGTAAGTGTCGATGTGGAGGAAGATGGATCACATAATATCTAGAAGGTGATCTTGCAGTGCCCTGAAGGGGTGCATGTATATGTTGACTTAAGCTAGTAATAAGACCTATGCTTAAAAATGTGTAAACAAAATCAATAAATATGGTAACCATTCAAATTCAAATTGTTCAAAAGTCTTTTTAGAAGTTTTACCTTCAACCAGAGTGGACTCTCTAGTCCTGAAGACACTCTGGTTGAAGGTAAAACTTCTAACAAGGCTTTTGAACAATTTGAGCTTAGCGTACGCTATTGACAGATAAAATTAGAAAATATCTGCAGCAGAAGCTACAAAATTAAAACAAGCATAAAGCATACGCCACGTTAAGTAATAAACGAGGCATCTGGCAACCCTAGCTCGTAAATAATGGCGGCCGGCGAGCGTGGCGGAATGGTGGCGCGGACGTGCGACGTTACAAAGGCGAGGCAAAAAATATAAGTGGCGTGCGGCCTGGGCCGTTTCTCTATGGCTAGCGTGGATGTTTCTGCGCTGGGTACGTTCGTGCGGTTAAAATGTTGTATTCTGTGCTGGGTACGTTCGAGCGGTTCTGTCACCGTCGCCATGTTGGGTGCGTGCGTTTATTGTGTTATATTTATATGGAAACTTGTATATAAGTAGTAGTACGTTTTCGTTAAAACTAATTTTTACCGCGGCAAAGTAGGTCTTTCACGCCGTGGCATGTAAAGCTAGTTTATAATTAAGTGTCGATTATGAGATTATTTTATGTATATTTTCACATTTATTTCCTACTATTGAGCTCTGATATGTTTGAAATGCCATCCGGTCTCACGAACCAAGCCTATAAATTGTCTGTGCATGTCACACCGTAATGAGCGAACACGCCACCATACTTTTTTCGCCATGTATAATCATAAATTTCAATATTCATGCACTGACGGTTGGGACAGGCAGATGCAAAAAAAAAACATCCTACTAACTACTACCTACTATAAAATCGTCAAGTCGGACTATAGCAGTCCTTTGGGGTATAGGGGCGTGAAGACATCATCAACAACAACAACAAGCTTCGAATTAAATTTTATTTGATTTTTTACAGTCTATAAGCTTATGTGAGAATTGTTGTTTTGCATCTTTAAATCGATATAGCTCCTAAACCATCGGTCGGATAAACAAATATCGAAAGAAAACTAAAAATTATTTTTAAATACTGAATGGATTTTGATGAAACTATATATTAACTAGCTGATCCCTGCAAACGTTGTTTTGCATAATCTTCTATATAAATAAACTAAAAATAACCTTTTATTCCATACAGGGCAAAAGCTACTTACCACGTAAAAATCTCATTAGTAGGCGAAGTCGCGACTGGAAAGCTAGTATTCATAAATTTCAATATTCATGCACTGAGTCGGGTACTCGGGTGGGACATGGTTAAGTCAGCTGCAAAAAAGATAAAAAAATCCTACTACAAAAGCGGACGCATTCGCATTGCGGGCGTTTTCTCGGCGGCGGAGTACCAGGCTCGCAGAGCGCGTTGGAGATAAGTAATTCCGCTCGGGGCCGTGGGAGGTGGGGGGTGGGGTAAATGCCCGCGCGGCGGGTAATTGGTTCGCGCCGCGCCGCCCGAGGCGAGCCCGTAGTATCGCGCTTTAGCGACGGCGCCCTCCGGTGTCGGCGAGGATAGGAAAGCCGTGGAGTTGATTTTGAGGCTTGAATAATTACCTTTTATTTTTAATGTGCCACTAACAACGGCGAACGATTAGATTTTGTTTTTTAGAGAGAGGAGTGGGTTTTTATTGGATCGACATCCAATAAAAACCCACTCCTGGGTCATCTCCACCAACTCCTCCGCGTGTTTGGATTGTGCGATTGAGTGAGCGTGTTTTACTGAGTTATTGAACGTAATCATAGCGGTTGTAGCGGCTAGGTAGCTACATTATTTGGGCTGACGCGTAGGTATTGTGCACGGTGTCGTCAGTCGTCTTTCCCCGCTCATTAGGTGCACTCATGTATTATTTATGTATTGTATTGTAATCGAGTGGAAATATAAAGTATGTATGATGAAACCTGAAGTTATTCCTGACCCTAACTCATCAAAATAAGTAGACACAAATACATCATTCGCACAAGGTTTTTGATTTCAACCCTGACTGCATCCCAATCTTGGTTACATCTACCTGCTTATAGGTAGATCTACACCTATTTTGTTATTGGTTTATTTTGATCTCAGTATCATTCTACAAAATGCCAATTTTGTTGTCATTTGGTTACATAATAACTATTAATATAGGGTGCGGCAGCGGTTTGATTTCAAACTCGTACAAAAGTGATCCATCGACGTAGCACTTTGCATGAAAGCGCGCACACGACCGACCGCTATGAAGAAAACCCACGGCGAGAAAAAATACACCGCAATAAACGAATATGTATGTATATGGGTATACCAGTTATTTTTTTAGAAACTGTTGTAGTTGAGTTATGGAAATAGACTGTTTATTTCCTTTTTTTTTAAATCAAGATGTCTAAGAAAGCTCTTCTTGGCACGCCCAAAATAAATAATAACGCCGAAAATAGTAATAATAATAAGCCGAAAGACTAAAGTTAATAAAAAATAAAAGTATGTATATGCCTAATAAGATAGACACAATGTGCAACTGTTCTTTCTTTATTTTGCAACATGTATTTTCTATATTATATTGCAACTGTCATCATTATCACCCTATTAACGTTCCCACTGCTGGGACACAGGGACTTCTCTCTTGATTAGGCCTTAATTGACCATGCTGGCCAAGTGCAGGTTGGTGAATGTCACATGTCCTTCATACTCTTTTAAGTTCTTAGAACATGCCGTTAAAGCACGTGTTTAAAGCGCACATACATCTCATAAGAAGAAAAATCCAGAGGTGCGAGGCGGGGTTTGAAGCCACGACCTTCGGAATGAAAGTCGAGTGTCCTCCCACTTAGCCAACACGGCTGCACGGGATTGCAACTGTATTATTTTGTATTACTTTGTTTTTCTATATCTTTGTGTTTCTGTAGTCGGAAATAAATGTTTTTATTATTAAGATATACCGTCTCCACACATTTCCGACCGACTGTTTGTCATGCTACCACGGAGTTATAGCTATGTGATGCGGCCACCGGCGCGCCACTTTATACATCCGAGCTGCCAACCTACCTTTATTTATACACGAGCATCGAGTGTGATGTCGTTATGTTGGCAGCCCGCGCCTGAAAGTTAACATTCGGAAGTTTTATTAGTTCGGTTGGCAGATCGTAAATTTTAAAGCGATGCATACGGATGATGTCTGTTTTGTTTTCTTTTTTGACGGCCTCAGTGGCGCGGTGGTCGAAGGTCCGCTTGCGGCGTAAGAGGTAGCAGGTTCGATTTCCGCCGAGGCGTCAAGTGTTTGTATGTTCTTTTAGGACTTGCTCCTTGGTGTGGGTGTTTAATATGTATAATAAAAAATATCTATGGATGTATGTCTATTATATCAAGTATATCAGATTGTTAGTACCCGTAACACGAGCGTAGAGCTTACCACGGGGCTAGATGTTGTGTGGATTGTCCAGCAATATTTATTTTATTTATTTAAAAATGTTAATTTTATTATGACATCATAAATGTCATAAATTTACACGTGAGTAAACCCCGTTTTCAAAATAAATTATGTAAGTAGCGTTAGTTTTGGGAGTGAAATGGGATCATCTATCGTCAAGGTGGAGTATTATCAGCTCTGTGATTAGGGGATCATGGGATTAAGGGTTAGAATGTGCTTCATTGGGTGGAACGGATAATCCTTTGCTATTTTCTTACACTAACGGCCCATCCCATCCGCTTAAACTAAACTATATTATTTGGTTGGTACGTATAATCTAGATAGATAAATAATAAATAATAATCAATATTTCCGACAAATCCACACAACATTATCTAGCCACGTGGTAAGCTCTAAGCTTGTGTTCCGGGTACTAAACATCTGCTACTACACATGTCATCTGCTCAAATGAATTCTACGAAATTTAGAATCTTGAATTAAGTTAATTATTGGATCTAATGCGTAAAATACCGTAAATATAGTTCTACGATTACTCCGAGCCATATTCGCAGATTCGGATCGGGCGTAGAAACCGCCCTGACTCGGGAAAAAAAAACTGGGGCAAAACGCAACTACCTAGTTTAATATCCCGGGTTATAAATCGACAATAATAATAATAAGTATGTATACAGTCAGACTAACAGAGGGTCAAGATTTCAAGTAATGGAGGTTTTGGTGTTTGAAGGGAAGGGAACAAAACATTTTTTCGAGATTTGGAGGTTTTTGACTTATCGAGGTTCGACTTAACGAGGTTCTACTGTAGTTAATCGGGCATGGGAGTAGTTTTTATGTGTCATGTAAAACGGTGCCTAATGATATGTATAATATGCAGAGTACCACGAAGATAGAGTTACTTTATTGACTTCTCTGCGTTTCTAACGTGTAATTTAGGTTATTTACGCGTATCTGAAACTGACTTCTGCCATAGCACGGATCAATTTTTATGCTTAAGATGCTCGGATAGATAGGATTAATATATGTGGAATCAGTTGGGAATGTTGTTAATTAGCGGGTATTATTTTGCAGGAATATAATAAAGATTATGAAAATCGACTTTTAGGTAATTATTATAACATTATCAATTTTCTCCTTGGTAAAAAATATCTAATGTATGTCTGTTATATTAAGTATATCAGATGTCTAGTACCCATAACACAAGCTTAGAGCTTACCTTGGGACTGGATGTTGTTGTGTGGATTGTCTGGAAATATTTATTTATTTGTTTATTAATGCACACTGTAGGAAATAATTTCTAATAGCAAACTAATTAGAAAACAACAAAAAATAAACCAATAACAGAATTTTCCCAGTTGTTTTCAAAAATAAATCATAGTTCTAGTAAAAATATGTGAAAAAGGATAAAGAGAAAAGAATAAATTATGTTCGTAAACGTTAGCGAGAAGTGATTATCTGAATAAATAATATTTATTTAATTATAAGAGCGGAGAAATGGCGATAACGATTACTTAATAAAAAAATATTAAAAGTGTACAAAAAGGGTTCTGATACTCAATTAGCTCTTTATGTAAGGTTTATACTTTGAAATGTACCTGACGTAGTTTATATGAATTTTGGAATGATTGTAATTTTTTTTTCGTTGGTTTTCAAACCCACTCCATGCATTAAAGGAATGCTTCCATCCACAAACCAATGAGACATCATGTTACCTTCTCAACCTACGCACATTTCTTAGGTCAGAAACAATATATTAATCAAATCTTATGAAAAGTAATAATGAAAATATAATTTGCGGCGTTATAAACGGGGCATATGGGATTAGCCTCATACAACCCTTAATAATCGTTTTAAGAAGATATCTAACATAGTAGTTTGTATTTTATCCGACTTTTTTTAAGCTAGATAAGCCTACATTTGACCACAATCTCACCTGTTGTAAAGTGACGATGTGGTTTAAGGTGGGGCATGAAGACCTAGAAAGTAAATGGCTTCTGCGGACCACATTAAGAAACCGAAAAAATCGTTACACGCACTAGCCCAGCCCGGAGGGCGGTGACAAGCCGCGTCCGAAGCCTGCCACCAGAGACTGTTCGCTCTCTGTGCTCTGTGCGATTAGTCTGCTATATTATTCAGAATCTTCTAAGTATAGCCACGAACACGAGCACTAGAGCGAAATAATGTTCCCACAGCTCTTAGAATCTATAAGGCTCAAGCAAGCACACTTGCCACGGCCACCTTGCAAGGGCCACCTTAGACATAAATAGCTAGTGTCACTTCAGTACTACATCGTCATCACCCTATTCACGTTACCACTGCTGGGACACAGAGACTTCCCTCTTGGCGAGAGATATTAGGCCCTAATTCACCACGCTGACCAAGTGCGGGTTGGTGAATGACACATGTCCTACAAACTCTTTAAAATTCCCAGAACATGCCGGTTTCCTCACGATGTTTGCCTTCACCGTTAAAGCACGTTTTTTTTATTAACTTTAGTACTACGCTGGTAGCGTAACTACTATTTTTTTACTACATCACCTGATGTAAAGTGACGATGTGGTCTAAGATGGGGCATGAAGACCTAGAAGGTAGATGGCTTCTCCGGACCGCATTACAAAACACGAAAAAATCGCTTCACGCACTGGCCCAGCGCGATGGGCTAAAAACTAGTACTAAAAACTTTCGCGCGTACCGCGTTTTAATGCTTCCCAACTAATTCCTATAGCGCCATGGCGGCGGAGAATGTGGGAATGCTTCTTACTCCGCCCTTTTTATGCAAGATAAGTTAAAAAAGAAGGAAACGCAATATTTCTAATAAACATTGCAAAGTGCGTAGAGCCCTTGTCTCGGCGCGACGGGGTGCATAAAATACGGTGCGATGTCGTCGCTGCGATGTGTCACGGATACCCGACCCGGATAGGGCTGTGGTCAATATCGATATTGCTTTAAAAATCATAAATCATGTATTCACGTATCAAAAGATATCATAAATAAATTTGGAAAGGATGAGATCGATTTATACTACACCTAGGGTTCCGTGTATAATTTTATACACTTTTTGCAAAAAAAAGAATAATTAGCAAACAAATTTTTAAATGAAAATAATTTACATTGAAAATTGAAATAATCATCCCCTATACATTTGAAAACTTGATTACATTAATGCGTATAACGAGCTGCTATTAATATTGGAAACAGGTATTACTTACGTAAATTGTGACTATTATTATAATATTGTGTCCGCCACAATTGCGGTAAACATAATTCGTGACTCGACCGTGATCAATATTTTTTGTTTCAATAACTCAACATCGATACTTACCCCACCACAAATTCACCGGCGGCGGAGGCGGCACCACTCAGCGAGGCTTGTTAACATTATAATGAATAGTAACGCTGCTTCTCTGTATGTTGGTTAACACAATGATTGCAGTGATCCTGCAATCCGTGGTCAAAACTTTAGAACTAACCAACACTAAAATAAATGAATTGCCATTCTACGTATATGTGCCCCGTAACGCCGTAACTAGTCCAGCAGTATTAGTCAGAAGACGCAAGCCTCGGCGAAGCCACTCAGCCAGCCTTGTAAACATAATCGTGTAGGTACATTGTAAAAATGCTTATTCTATATAAAGCGGCCCATGATGTTAGTTCATCATAAATCTACCAATAAGTAATAAATCAGTAATTCTTAGTCGAAACTTTCCAACACTAAATATACTCAATAAATCATTGCTTCGATAACTCAATATCGACACCTACCCCAGCACTAGTTCCCCTGCAATCAGTCGACGCGAGCCGCGGCGACGCCACTCAGCCAGGCTCGTAAACGTTATCGGGTACATCGTAAAAAAGCTACGTAAAATGGCGCGCGACTGCGCGGGAAATTCAAATTTTTAAATGAAGAACGCCTCTTTGTTCAATAGTTTTATTTTTTGTTTTATTGGCGGCTAAAATAAGACTTGTAAAGACGACTTTTTTATCTAAGGTTAGAGAACTTTTGTTAAAATTGGACTTTCTGTGTTTTGTTTTTTTCAGAATGGCGACTACAATACTAAATAATTCGTTTAAATAATAATAATTACTGAATAAATGCATTATTATTATTATTATTAGTTGAAGACAACTATCTTTAATACCGTCGACTATTTTATATTAATTATAAACCATTTTATAACAGAAAATATGCGGCACCTCTAAAATCACACATTAACTAACTACCCTGCTTTGTTTAAATGTAATGTTCAATGCCTTTTACATATTATTAAACGGATTTGTACCTGTCATCTGTCCCGATTGGATTTACGTGTGACCCAGATCTACATTTTTAATGCACGTGATGGCAACTAGGGATTTAACGCAACACATAGTATCTACATATAAGTATGTTGGCTTTGCTTTGCCTATCTATACATATTATTATTTCAAGTCCCCCGCAGCGTCTATCTGTCTTCCTGTCTATAAATTCGGGAAAAACACAAAAACTACTAAACGGATCTTTATACGGTATAAAAAAAATCTATAGGAAAATTATTGGTTCTGCGCAAAGCCACCAATGTCATCAATTTATTATAGTAACACTTATTATTTATTTACTTTAAGGCCTTTAGTTACTTTACGAAAAAGGGACCAGAGTTTCAGAAATACTAACAGGTCTTCATTCCATCCGCTCCACGCCCGTAAAAATATAGATAGTCCGCCGGTAATGAGAGCCTTCTCGCTTTAAAATTCGAATAAAAAATAATGAGTATGACACCCGCGTGGTAAACGCTCAACTGCCTATGTGAGCTCTTTCGTTTCATGATTGCCTAGTACAAATAAAACAAGGATTATACATTTTTGTATTAGATATTAACTAACGGATATTAAAGCTTATTAAAGTGCTCATTGATATATTGCTTATAGAACAAAGGACGTTGGGCCCAAAAAGTTCTCGAATGATGGTCGCGAATCGGTAAGCGCAGCGTCAGACGTCCACCAATAAGATGGCTGCTGACTCAGTGTCGTTTGAATTACTTTCCGACCGAAATAGTCTTAGTTTTATAACTTATCTTTGAAGGAGGCCTAAGGCTAGCAGTAGTCGTCTTACGACTGAAATTATGGTGATGATTGTCCTATTAATTGAAATATTTATTTAGTTATTTATTTATACTGCCATATGCCATCTTGAATAGCGTCTTAAAGTAGATTAGTTCCTTACCTAATTCTAATTCTAAGTGGAGGAACTGAGATCTGCATTGACATCTCGCCTAGGAGTGTTTTGTGCATTGTCCCCCTGCCTAACCACCTAACCAGGCCCCAACCAGCCCAACTCCCTGATGTAGCGGAGTAGGACTTACGGTGTTGTAACTAATTGTTTGAGCAATTCTGCGGATGTAGATGGGGTCTTCGCGTCCATGAGACGCCTCAACCCCGTCTCCTTTCTTATCTCTTCTGTGGCTATGTTCCACCGTCTCCTCTTCCTCAAAGCAGCCGCTACACAGACTGCTGTCTGTAGCTCCGGTCTTGTGAAGATGATGATTGAACTCGCAGTGACCAGTAATGACTTCAACCATCGTGCGGAGGTCTTCACGTCGCATGTTGAGTAACGTGTTCGTTGTTTTCCTGTCATTGAATTCATATAACATTCCTTACCTATATCAAAGAATAGTAAATTACTACGTAATCTTGTCCCGCGCTTGGAGTTATGCAGTTCAAGGAGTCTCTGTTTCCACTTAATATTGTCATCCATGATTGTTTGAAAAGTTAAAACAACCACTATTCATGGATTTGAAAAGCAGTAGTTTCTCAATGCGTCGTGTAACGTATGTACTTATAACATATTATTGTTTAGGATGATTATTTTTTGATTTAAAAGGTGTAACTGTCTTAATAGATATAATAGCTGCCACTAGTTTTCATTTCCAAGTTATATTCACTCTCTCTCTCTCTCTCTCTCTCTCTCTGGGGTCGTTATCTGATGGCTGAGGATTGTGGTCATCACAGGTTGTGGACAACAGTGCTGTGGTTCACCAGGATTAAATAATCAACGGTGCCTATCCATGGCGTCACAGACGGGTTATATTCACAATCCATGTTTAATACGATGTAAGTAGGTACCTTTCTATTAGTTACTCTGTAGCTCTTAGCTTATCCCACTAAACACAGTAATTTATCTTCCAATTCCTAATACACTTAAAAAGGCAATAAAGTCACTATACCTACTACAGAAGCATCCATTTATTATCAGCGATCATTTTAAAACAGTGGCTCGTCCCCTCGGAGGTTCGATCGCACTAATTGGGGTGTGAATTCGCCCGCGGGACCCTCGTATCGACCGTCACGTTCCTATCACGTTACGGTACCCCAACGACCTTTTGCAAAGAGGGACGTGTCGTGTTCGGGCTTTAGTAAAATTTGAGAGGTTTTGGGGTGAAATTGACGGTCTTAGATAGATAGCATTCGTCTTTTAGTTTGTTATTCACGCCTCTGTGTTTTATTTTAAGGCTAAGTTAAAAAAAAGTGAAATTCTCGATAAATTAGCTATTTTTCTTTAAGAAATTGCTTTAATTAATAAGGCCGCCCATTAAGCATTTTGTATTTAGCTTTAAGTACCTTTTGTATTAAAACTTTTTAATTTATCATGGTTTTTAACAATATTATGATTTAAAACGGGTAACATACAATGATTTGACGGTTTTGAGTTTTCCGATATTTCGACGCTGTTGCAAGCGCCATAATCACGGAAACAGCTCAGTTGTTTCCGTGATCATGGCATGTTACCCGTTTTTATCTTGGTGGCTAGTAACAAAAAAAAAGGTGGTATAAAGGCTTATATTAAAAACAAATATTAAGAAAATCAGTCCTCTCATTTCTTATTTCAGCGCGTTGAACAAAACTAACAATTTATCCAGCTTTATTTTGAGTTTGAAAAGATTTTTATACCAAAGTAAAATAGAACAATAACTATCCCTTGACTGTTAACAGATTTTTTTTATGCTAATTAAGCCTTAATTTGACAATCTCACCTGATGTAAAGTGACGATGTGGTCTAAGATGGGGCATGAAGACCTAGAAGGTAGATGGCTTCTCCGGACCACATTAAGATAAATTGTTCGTTCGTTTCGGCCTTAAGAAGTCCACTGCAGGACTGAGGCCTCCCTTACCTTTCCTGTTTCACAATGCGGGGAGCAGTTCCATGAGACTCAACATTAAATGTAAATCCTCTCTTATTTATTTATTTTTATTTTATTTATTTTATTACCTAACCCCAAACTAAGCAGAGCTTGTACTATGAGTTTAAAAAAATGTATCTAATGTTGTATATCAGTCACATGACTGATATACATTAGATAATTTTTTTTTGTAAATATGTACATGCTTATGATACATAGAAAAAACCCAGAAAATGTAGATCGTATAAAATCTGGTCTCCCGGCGGGAATCGAACCTGCAACCTCTTGCGCCTCAGGAGGACCTTCGCCCACCGAGCCACAGAGGTCGTCAATTACCTACCCGTAACACAAGCTTAGAGCTTACTACGATACTGCTATAAGGATTGTATTAATATTTATGTTATAGCTTATTTACTGTATTTGTACATGGATAGCCAATCAGCTGAATCGCTTCATGCTTATTACTGCAGAGGATGATAGTGTAGTTAGTAAGTTAGTTAGGGGGGCCCTTATTTTCCTCATTAAGACTCGAGGCAGTCCATTGTGCGTGGAGTGGGGCGCTAGTGTAACTAGCCCAACTCCGACCAAAAGCGCAGAAGTTTCCTGGGGTCTTCGCAGGCTTTTCGGAGTGACCTTGGGTTCTTGAGGATTTCGCGTCGCTGAAAAGTTACTCCCTCGCATTCCAGGATAAAGTGTTCAACGCCTGAATTCAAAGTCACAAATAATCTTTGATTGCTTTCAATCTATAACTACATCTGAATTTACCTATAGTCAATTGCCAGCAATTACAGATGTAATCATCGGATCATTGGTTGAAAGAAATCAGAGATTATCTGCGACTATAAATTCCGGCCTAAAATATCTATACTATCTATTACAAAGCAGAAAGGATTGCATCGACCTATGATTCCATTCCTCGAATATCTCGTATGCATGCTGTGCTGTGTCTGGTGAATCTATTAGTGTTAGAAAGGATTTACGAGTAGGCTGCGGCCTTTCAATCTGTTTTGCCAATGGTAAATCGTTCTCTCCTATTTCAAAAACACGTACAAACCAACACGTATATGGTAAAATTTAAGTTTGTTTCTTTAACGCTACAATCTCAGAATAGAATGGTCCTATTTTGAAAAAACGTACGTACATACAAATATGACAAAATGTAAGTGTTTTGCTTTAGGCGGCTATCCGCGCGGCAATTTCAGAAACTTTTGGTCCTACTTGAAAAATAGTTTTAGTTACATATACCCCATACTACAAGGAAGGCTTACAGTCGAAAAATACCGTATTCCTGTGTGCAAATGCAAAATCTAGCTAGTCGTACCAGTCCAATGGGATATTCTTTTACGCAACGAAAACAATAGCTGTTGGTACTAAAATTTAGCAAGAGGATTCCCACAACTCCATTCCTATTTGTCCCGAGGGTCACTTGTAGTACCCACACAGGTATTAGGAACCTTTTGCGGAACATGACGTCTCCACAATGACCTGACCCGACTCACTGACATTGTCCATGTTTGATAAGAGGCTGAACAGAACACTCTATTTATGCTCTGGTGACCAAATTCATAGTTTTAAAAGTCATTTTTATCATAAGTTTTGTATATGGTGCAAAATAACCAATGTTGAATTATTATGATTTGAAACGGGTAACATACCATGATTTGACGGTTTTTGAGTTTACCGATATTTTGAATCATGGTACCCGTTTTAAATCATAATATTGTTAAAAACCATGATAATTTAAAAAGTTATACAATGTTGAATTGTTTCTTTACGAGTTTCCCGCGGTAAAAATACCCTAAGTTACTTTTTTTTAACTGCAGCTACCAGATTAAGTCATACCATTGCATAACATTGTTTTTTTTTCAAGTAATTTGATCATTTTCCTGTGTAACTTTAGTAACTTCCTATAAATCATCAGCTATTCTTATAGTTCAGGCCTCATCAAAATGGGTCTAGCCGTTTTAAAGCTTATCTAGAACTCCCTATTTACCCGACTGCGCCAGAAGGAGGTTTATGTTTTTCAAATTAGCAGTTTTTATGAAAACTGAAACTTTGGAACCTTAACGGCTCGATGGAATTTAGCTTGAGAGGTGTCATTTGATTCGTATTTAATTTACCGTGAGAATAACACTATAACACTAAATAAAAAAAAAACATCGCGCACAGGTTCTTATAAATTATGCTTGTTTATTTATATATGTACATATGTATAGACTAGCACTCGTCGAAGCAATGAGTCTAATGTTACTCTCATCGCATTGGCAAAGTGACATAAACCGTACATTAGCATAATCGAATAACGGGGCAGAAGCGTCTCGGCCGGCAGCATATTGATAACCCGATAACCACGACCACGCGACAGAAAGCCCGGATTACGTACGTGGGGTCCGTGGGACGTTTTATTGCTTTTATTTAATTCTTGTGAAGTTTCACTGGGATTTTTAAATTTAGAAGTAGGTGCGGGAATTTTACAGCGGTGAGCTAATGTGATTTGTATCAGTAATGATTGAGTTCAAGGGGAAGGTTTCGATGTTTTATTTACATCTTCTTTCTTTCTAAATTTCTGTTGGGAACCAGAAGTTGATGATGGTGACTAGACCAGGAGGTTGGTTGGTTGTCATCAACATTTAATTTCGATTTCAATTTCAATTTATTTATTTCACCAAAATTGTAACACAGGGCGTTATACAAGGTAAGTCAAGTTTTACAATTCAAAATCAATATAAATAATACAGTTAATTAACACAAAATCTTTATCATCCATAGTAAAATTTCTGTTATATTTGGGATTAGATGTTGTGTGAATCTAGTAATTTTTAACCCCCGACCAAAGACGAGGGGTGTTATAAGTTTGACGTGTCTGTCTGTCTGTCTGTCTGTTACAACATAGCTCCCGAACGGATGGAGCGATTTCAATTTAGTTTTTTTTGTATGAAAGGTGAGTTTGGCCCGGGTGTTCTTCAAATCGGGGGTTTTTCTTAAATTTTAAATTTAGATTTTAATTAATAACGACCCACCCCGATCTTTCACGGGTGCAAATTTTACATTAATTCCTTCCTCTTGAATCCATAATCTATTGCTAATCTATTTGGAGCCAGATAGTTTAATTTATAATGTGTAGTTATAGTTATGTAAAATTGACTAGCTGGCCCGTTTCGGCTTTGCAAAAAACCTTTCTTCCCTCCTGTACCTATAAATACCAGTAAACCACATAAATATCCATTGAGTGTATCGCGAATACAGCGACAGGCAGAGTAATTGACACGGCTTTAATATAACAAGTTAAATAAAAAGCTACCTCTAGGTTTCTTTGGCAGCAACTAGTTTTAAAACAGCTTCCGAGTTTGACTTAGTGTTTGTCAGCTGACGAACTAACCCATATAGATCCGTTCAGTAGTTTTAGAGTGTATCGCGAACATAAAGATTGACTACCTCAGTGGCGCGGTGGGCGAGAGTCCGCTTGTGGCGCAAGAGGTAGCGGGTTCATTCGTTCGTATGTTCTGCAAGCACTTTCTCCTTTGTCTGGGTGTTTGATATATTAAGTATATCAGATGTCTAGTACCCGTAACACAAGCTTAGAGCTTACCATGGGGCTAGATATTGTTGTGTGGATTGTAAGAAAAAAAAAGACAGGCATATTGATTGACACGGCTGGGAATAACAACTTTAATTTATAACAAGCTGTGCATAGATACCTCCAGGTTTCTTTGACAGCTCAACTAGTTTTAAAACAGCTTCCCAGTTTGACTTAGTGTTTGTCAGCTGGCGAACTTACCGCCCCAAGACTAATCACCGACATCCTTCATTCCCGCCTGTCCTTGTTCGTTCGTCGGACGGACAGATTTGCATAGAAAACTGGCAGTAAGTGTAACATATTTATTCATTTTTATGTGTCCTGCCTACATTTTAAACCGATTTAAAAAAAAAGAGGCGTTTATAGCTCCGTGAACAGAGTTTGATGAATATTTCTGAATGCAAGTTTGCATGTAAATTTTATCAATAATTGGTCATAATTAGTAAGTAGTGCTTGATTAGATTGATAGTTCATATCGAGGGTGCAGTGTTAAAACCCGTTATATGCAAATAAATGGTTTTAATAAATATGTTTTAATAGCCGAGTGAGGATTACAGTTACCTAACGCAAACTAATTTTGTACACTTATCGGGTATTATCTCTGCTCCGATATATAACAAAATAAAAGTCGGTTTAATGTCATTATGCAACTAATGTTTTCAAAATATCATAATATCACACTTTGGAAACATTATATTTAGTGGTAAACCAATTAAACCACAAATATATATTAAAAAAAAAGGTGTGTGTGCGATTCACACACAATAGAAGTGAAACTTCAGTAAATCGACGAAAGAATAAGAAGAATAAAAAAAAAGTGTGTGTGTGTCAGCTACGACGCACGATTGGAGTCTACTACTTACGAACTATAATTACTTATGATATATATCGAATAGAAAAAAGGGGAAATGAACGCATCTGCTAAAATGATAAGAGAAACAAACATATATCTGTAATTATTCGGATTATTTATATTACTTCAATAAAACGTATTACATAAAGTATGTTACAAAATAATATAAATAAAATAGCAGCGCGAAATATAATAAAGCATTGTATTTGTGTCTCTTACCATTTCCGTTTCATCTTTTTGCATCCGGTTTGAAATCACTACGATTCTATAGAAGTTTCACTTCAAAAACTTTTCAAGAACTCTTGGACCCCACCGGTTTCCCGCCTAAACACATCCACAGATTATACAGCGTGCCGACTAGCGGGTGGCTCGTGGTCGCTCCTAATCCACTTTTAATTTTGATTAATGTTGCCATGGCGCGCGATCCTAATACACAATTAGCCGGCCAAGCACTTGTTTTGAATATTTTTTGCCACATTACTGAGTTACTGTGTTTTTTGTTGCAGGTAATCTTTGCTGTTTGGTCCTTACTTCATTGTAAGTTATAAATATATTTTTTTCACTCGACTGATAACGAAAAATTTATCCAAATCGGACCGGAGTTCCTGAGATTAGCGGGTTCAAACAAACACACAAACTCTTCCTTATATTATTGGTATAGATATTAAATTTAAAAGGATTATCCACATTTTTGTAAGTGATTGTTATGTAGACATAGACATAATTTTATTTACTAACATTTATTTACATTTTTAAATTACGAAACATGTATTTGATATGGGATCGGATGGGAATAACTAATTCTCAAAAGTTAGTATTATTTGATTTGGAATCGGAAAGGAATCATGTTGAAAATAGGGTTAAAATTTCAACACAAACATACTTCGTGACATTTGAATTCATTAACTTAAAGTTAGATTTCTAACTCGGCAATAAGATATTAATGTTGTAGGTACAGGTACATTCAAAATTTTACACAATAAATTGAGCAAAGTCGGTATTCTAGTATTTTATTGAAGTAATTATTTCCATTTGTTAGGCGTATTATTTAATTTAGTGATTTTAATTTTAAACCTGCTTATACATATTATGTATAATTTCTAGATATAATACGCTCCGTACGACTTCGTTCACTTACTAAATAACATTCCTTTTCTTAAAATACTTATTTTAGTTAATTTCAGTTCTCATCAATTTATCCATCCATACCGAGCAGTAAATAGAGTAAAATACCAGGAGAACAGCAAACCTCTCTAATCTCCCGTTGCGCAATCTACCAGGCGGACATAAACGGCGAGGTAGCGGACGGGGCTTCCGGCCTGCTTCCCGCGGAAATAGGGCCCGTTCCGGACTGGGAGTAATGGCACGTGCCTTGATGTTATGTCGGCCTGGTACTGCGGTGGCGATTAGAAAGTGGAGGACGAATTTTGATGAAGGAGACGTTTTCCAAAGCGTATTTTTAGTTTTTAGCAGCTTTTCTGTTTTAACAAGTACCTAATAATTTTGGGTTACTGACATGAACTACCTAACTAACCTACCGGCAAATCACAGCGATTATTGCCAACCAACGCTTTTTGCTTTAACGTAAGTAACTATAGTGACTCATCGAATTCTCCTTGATGAAAATGGCTTTTTCGATTATTCGAAGATCTTGTAATTTTTTTCAATAATAAAGTTCGTGCTACTTTCTGGTTTACTTAAAACTTTAAAGTACACCATACATATAAGTACATGTAGAGAGGTGCTTGGTGGGGTTAGAACACACGACCGTCAGAATGAAAGTCGAGTGATCTACCACCACTAAATACGGGCCTGCTAAATATGTAAGTAAGTAATTACAAGAAACTTTTAACTGCGTCACACAAAATTTGTAAACGGCCCGGGCTACTTGGTTGGTGAGAATCTAGTGCGGTACCGGCTGGTGAGGTTGGCTTTTATCCCTAGTATGCTCTTAGATACAACTTTCTTTTCCCCCTATTTAGATTTAAGTTTAGACTGCCCCAGTGGGGCGGTGGGCGAGGGTCCGCTTGCGGCGCATAGGTAGAGAGTTCAATTCCCGCTGAGAAGAAAAAAAAAATTCGGACTACTCACACAGCATCACCTAAACCCAAACTAAGCAGAGCTTGTACTATGGGTGTTAGGTGACTGATATACTACATAGATATTTTTTTTTGTAAATACATATACATATGATACATAGAAAACACCCAGACCCGAAACCAGAGATTGTGGATCGTACAAAATCTGGTCTCCCGGCGGGAATCGAACCCGCAACCTCCTACGCCTCAGGCGGACGTTCGCCCACCGAGCCACAGAGGTCGTCTAAGTCAAAGGAAAGTTTTTGTATGTTCTGCACTTTTTCCTTGGTCTGGGTTTTTAAATATCTATAATAAAAAATATCTATTTATGTTTGTCTATTATATTACGTATATCAGATGTCTAGTAGTATCCTTAAGACAAGCTTAGTGCCTCTCGTGGGGCTAGATGTGATTGTGTGGATGGTTCTGAAACATTTATTTCCACTAGTTTGGTTCCTATTTAAGTTTTCATTTACGACGTCACAATGCCTTCTACGTCCTAGGTTCTCAATGTCTACGATATATATCTGAACAAAAGAAACAAGAATACCGCGAAATATCCAACAAACCTATCTACAAAAAAAAATTAATAACTCCATGTCAACGTCAGCGAGTCAGAGGGTAGGTACCAGGCGAGCAGATATACATAGGAGGTAGCGCCCGGGCCGCGCCTGAACGCTGACGGGCTAGCGAGCGCAGCACGGATAAAGAAGTTTTGATACTTTCTTTATTTTTCATATAATTTTAATTCTAAATTCTAGCGACACTGATGTCTGAGCATTCTTTATAGCCTTGCGTCGGTCGTTGCGTTTTATGCATTAAACAGAGTTTTTTTGGGGGTAAAATTGTGCCCGTAGTTGCTCTATACAATACAGATTACAATAGAAGACAACTAAAGTAATAACTATTATTTTAATATTAATAATAAACACAACATTTTAGTACTTACTTCTGGCAGGTACTTACTTCTCATATTATCTTAGGATAAAATATTTAGGAACTTATACATATCCTACCTAATTATCTTTCTGACAGTATTTTATTTTTGTTAGGTTAAATATTTTCGCTTGTAGCAAGAGTTGCCTTCGGTACCATGTTAAAATCACTCGGTAATTTTTAATAATGTTTTTTAGAAAAAAGGCGTACATTTTTCTACAGCAGATATTATTTTAACAAAATTTTTATTCATGTATTTGTGTTTGTAGATCTTAATTTAAAATTCGGAATATATCGTACATCTACATGACTTTTTGATTCATATATTCAGTACCTCCACCAAGTCAATATACCATAGTACGAGTATTTAATATATATAAATATAAAATACGTCAAAATGGTCGCAAAATAGTCAAGTCAGGGTACCATTAGCAAAGTCGTAGTTTATATTTGAGGATGGTTTTGAGAAGGTCACGCTTAAGGTACGAGTATAGATCATACGGTATAAACTAAATTTAAAATTATAGAAAAACCCCCAATGCCAATGCCTTAATTTCCTCAATAGTAGAACACCATAATATTTTGTAATGTGCATGCGATGCGCTTTCATTTGATACCCCAATCGAGTATATTTGCAGTTTTTCGGTTTTCTTTCCCCACTTTCCCCCCTATAACTTTTAAACGGCATAACCAATTTTCATGAAACATGTCTAAGAACAAAACTCACTATTCTTACAAAAAAAAACTACTTTTTCGATTTGGAACTACGATTATTACGGGAGCTAAGTCCCAGACAGACAGACAGACAGACACGTCAAACTTATAATACCCTTCTTTTTTGTCGGGGGTTAAAAAGCAGCTATATACAGCCGCGGTGCACAGCTAAATCTATAGCTACACTTGATATCATAAGAATAGTGTACGCAAGGAATTCTTATTTCGAGCTACTTATTTAGGCACATTCCTTTATACCAAGTCGAAGATCCCAGTAGATGTGTATACAGTAAAAGCAGCTATGTACAGCCGCAGTGGTGACTGTTACATTTCATAGATATTTTTTTTCTAAACTGGATATCTATGATTGTAGGGTACTTACGCAATGACTTTTGCCACTTTCCAAATCTGAAACTAGTTAGTCAAAATCTAAGTTATTATTTGACGGTTGCTTGCAATCTAACAGATAAAAATTAAATCTGTCTCGATTTACATACATTTTGGACTGGGTTTTTCACTGAGGTTGAGTTTTCCCGAGGTTTTCCCCTTGGACTATAATATGGGTTATTTCCAAAAAGGGTATCTTGAAGCATTTACGGGGTCGGCAGCGCGCAGGTAATATCTCTGATGTTGCAGGCGTCCATAGGCGGCGGTAGCCACTTCCCATCAGGTGGGCCGTATACTTGTGGTATAAAAAAAAATAAAAAAAATAGCATTACTACTTTAAAAGCAGCTATGCCACTGCTACATTTTTGGAGGTTTTGTCTGTTCACGTCCGTAAGTGGTAACCCTCTGAATCCTTACACGTGACCTCCGGGTGGTGCTAAGAACAGTCTCTGGTGGTAGGCTTCGGCCGCGGCTTGTCACCACCCTCCGGGCTGGGCCAGTGCGTGAAGCGATTTTTTCGTGTTTCGTAATGTGGCCCGGAGAAGCCATCTTCTAGGCCTTCATGCTCCATCTTAGACCACATCGCCACTTTACATCAGGTGAGATTGTGGTCAAATGAAGGCTTATCAATTATAAAAAAAAAAAAAAAACATATACAGCTGCAGTTAAAAAGCAGTCATACTACACACGTGAAATGAAATGAAAAATGCTTGTTTGTCACAAAAACATGATTATACAATTAGGTATAATATAAGAACAGCAAAATTTAACTAAGCTCTAACACTGAAAAAAAATACAACATACATTTTATTTTTATCTGTCAAACGAATGCGATTACATCATGTTGTAATCTCCAACAGTCGTAAGTCGCAACTCGTGGTAGGGCTACTGTACCCCACTCGAGTACAGCTGAGGTACACAGCTACATGTATCTAAATAGCTACAGCTACGTGAATATACAGCTACACTTGATATATCGGTGGACGCGCCCGGGCCGCGCCTAACGCCTGTCGAGTGCCTGACGGCGAACTGCGACTGTGTGTCTTGATACTTGCTATATATTTGTTTGGTTTACAAACAGTGAATATTTTCACTAATTTTTATATACCTATCTGTATTTATACTTATTTTATTTTTATAATTTTAAACAAGTTTTATATTATGCCAAATTTATTTAGGATGACTGGAAGATAATGCTTTTAGCATTAAGTCGTCCTCTATACATTTTGTACAGAGGACGACGACTGCACAAAGTATAAATAAATATTGTTTATCAACTTAGTTAGGCACCTACCAAAATTATGTATATTCACTTATCTCGTTTGTAAAATATTAAACGGAATTTCAATAGAAAGGTAGCGTTTTTCGACCGTAGGAAGTCCAATAGAACTACATAACATTGTTGGCGTGCGTGTTATATGTAATATAATCGAAATATTTGAATTTATTATTAATAATTCTTCTTGTTAGTTTCCCTGGATTTTCCTGGGATCAACGTTGCCCACAGATGGGATAGCGGGCATTTCAACGTCGGTGGGCCCAGCACTAACAAGTCTACATCTACCCATTAAACTCTAAATGTATCATTATCACCCTATTAACGTTCCCACTGCTGGGTCACAAGGACTTCTCTTTTGCCGAGAGAAGTAAAACTAGACTAAATGTATAGATGCATCTATCTATCTATCTTCTATCTATATAAATAAAAATGATTCAAACTCGAGGGCCGATTGAGCTGATTTTGGTTTTAAAATGTTTGTCGTAGTCCAGGGTAGGTCTAAACGGTGAGCAAATAAGGAAAAACTGGCGAGAACTTTTTTTACCCGTGCGACGCCGGGGCGGGGCGCTAGTATAAAATAGAATTGTACTCCTCGGGCGGAATATACAACTATAATACAACATCAGACATCTTACTAGACTGTCTACGACGAAATAGCAAGTACAATAGCGCACGAGATGTGTGGCCTGTGTTGCCAACGCGACGTAAAGCTTGCAAATTGACACGCGTCAGACGACCCGCGACCATGTATCAGCGTAATGAGGGCCTTTGAGCGTGCGAAATTCACTGTTCCGACGGTGTTACCAACACGTTCTGTTTGTTCTTTCTGCTCAGTTCGTTTCAGCTGTATTTGGGATATAATATTTTATGTAAGAGCATGATTAATAACTGCAATGAAGTGATACCGAATTTAGAGACGGAAGTCTTGACAGTAATCTGTCAATATTTTTAACGAGTTTTTTTTTTCTGAGGCTCAAGTGTTTGTATCGTCTCCAAGCATTTTTTTCCTTGGTGGTTAATATGTAGGTATAATAAAAAATATCTATGTGTCTATTCTATTAAATTTATCAGATATCTAGTACCCGTAACAAGCTTAGAGCTTACCACGGGGCTAGATGTTGTTGTGTCCGGAAATATTTATTTATTTTTTATAATATTTTATATAAAGCAAGATTCAGAATTGTAGTGGAATTATATAGAATTCAAATACTAAAATCTTGACAGTTATCTGTCAATACATTTAAGGAAGGCTCTACGCATATGAATTTTAATAAGTTTGCTAAATGTTATTCGCATTGTAAATGAAGGCTAACTCACTTTGCCCACCAAGCATTTAGGCTTCACAGAGTTAATGTATATTTTATCTGGTATAAATATTTATATTCTATAATAAGATGAATAGGGAAATGCCGAATTAAAAAATAAACAAACAATCTCTATCAGAAGGTTTAAATATCAGTTTATCTAGAAGATAAAAATGAACATTTGATTCTGGAACAGAATCTGCTCCAAACAAATAAAGAAATCATTTTTACGTCTATAAACACCAATCAACCTACACAAAAATTTGAGTACTTGTAACAATTTATGAAAAGAAAAGAGACAGAGGTACATTAAACAGGCAGTAGGCAGAGAAACAAAGAAAAGTTGATTATATTTAGAAACAAGCTTTGACCGCATTTGCCAAAATTTGATACAAATCGGGGTTTTCTCACACTCGGCGTTACATTTTGGTCGAAATCATTACGCCACGCAATACTTCAATGCACTGTATCGTAATGATTTTTAAAATATTGGAAAATATAGGTAAAATTTTGTTAAATAATCCAAATGGCGGACTTATTATTTTTTTAGAGTGCTTACCCGTTCAACCCATGATTTTTCTACCCAATAATATTTTTACCCCTTCAACCCAAAACATATGCCCCGTTCTACCCAAAGCAAAAATCTGAGTCACAGTGTATTCTAAATAGTACAGACACCGTAATTTGTATATCTTTATATATATAATTATTCTGTGAGTGTGTATGTCACTGAACTTCTCTCAAACTACTGGACCGATTTTGATGAAATTTTTTGTGTGTGTTCAAGGGGATCTGGGAATGGTTTAGATTCACAATTTTGTCCGCTGGACAATGTTTTTTTAATTAATTTTCAATTTATTAG